>CM051531.1:19985084-21390709 GCA_028017165.1 Herpetospermum pedunculosum
ATAAAAAAATATCAAGTCCTAGACTTCAATAGTAATTACTATTGAATTCTTCAGACTTCTATACTAATTACTATTCAAGTTTGTTCAAGAGGACACATTTCTCTCTCTTCCTCCCTCCAACAATATTTTTAATTATTAAAAAAAAACGTAATTTAAAAAGAAATGTGTAAAATGACTCAAAATGCAATTCAACCTATTTTTATTATTTTAAATATAAATTAGGTTGTTCCATCAAAATTGGTACTTAAACCAAATTCAAAATGTAGTCTTCTTACTTGACACAAATAAAAACACCAGCTTATTTGGATTCGTTTAAATTAATGGATTAAAATCTTTCAAATTCACATGTAATATTTAACACTTTATTGTAAGACTCTCTCTTATTTAAAAACTATCCAAATAAAATGAACAACTAATGGGAGTGATATTGAAAAAAGAATGTGAAGCATTGTGATAAAAAATATTTTTGTTACTTTCAAAGAAATTTGTGAAAGATACATAAAATAAAAAGCAAAAATCACCGTCTTAACATTTATTGGAAGAAGTCCTTAACAATAAAACTATGGAAAATTATAGAAAAAAAATTGTACAAAAAAATAGCTAAAATAAATCATCATTGCTGAGATGTTGGTTTCCGGGTGCACTGGATTTAGATGAAATGCCGAGTTTAAGAGGGTGTCGCTGGAGAAAGATGTGTTTGACACATGAGTCACGGTAAAATTATATTTACGTGGTGATCTTTTTTTTCTTTAAATAAGTTTGTAAAATATACCTACATTAATAAAAATAAAAATAAAAAACTCAATCTTGGAATTCAAAAAATTAAAGATGAATCCTAACAAAAATGGATAATCAACCTGAAAAATAATGTGAACTCATTTATTTTTAGATTTTATTGAAATTAGAAGAAGTTTTTAATAATAAAATTTTTGAAAGTATGTAGAAAGAATTGTGCAGAAGAAAGCAGTTAAAATAAACTCAAACTTCAAAACTCTTGGTTTAACAACTTCGTGCCCCGGACACAACTAAACAACTTTTCTTCCCCACACACACCTACTTCAGAACTCTCAGACTAAACAACTTTACAACTAAACAACTCCAGACTAAATAACTCAAACTTTCCCAACTCCAAACTAAATGTTTTATTTGAAACAGTTTTTAATAGCTCTTTTATTTTAATTTTATTCAAAATAATATAACCATTGTGGATCTAAATCTAAGTCCCTGTTTTCGAAAACTATTTTGTTTTTTATTTTTTATTTTGGAAAACTTATGCTTCCTTACCACGTGATATTTCTCAACAATTTTTTTTTTTTTTTTTTTTTTTTTTAGTTTTTAGTTTTTAAAATTTTGTTTTGTAAAAAGAAAATAACAAAACAAAGGAATTCGTAGTTTGGAAATAGTATTTATAGGCTTAATTTTCAAAACTCAAAAATAAAAAACTAAATAGTTATCAAATGGGACCTAAACGGTTAAAAATATGACTAATTTTTTTCTGGCTAATTTATAAAATAAAAAATGCCCCTAAACTATATATGAGTCTCGTTTAAAAAATATCCATGAACTTTTGAAAGTTTTAAAAAATATCCCGACCTTTCAAAAACGTTAAAAATTGCCCTCATAATTAGTCGATCGAACGAAAAGTTGACGTGGACCATTAAATAATTACTGATACCAGTATGATCGGTAAAAAAATGAAAATGTGAATGTTTTAGAGGTGTAAAAAATTCTTGATTCAAAAGAGGGAACAAAATAAAATGGGGCAAAATTGGTCAGCAGTGAAAGGAGAAGAATATTAGGGTGAAATTAGGACATACGTTTGCGACAAAAACAACAAATTTTCAAGATATTGAATGCTGAATATATGAAGAGAAAAGATATGGTTGTATGTGTTATAAAGAAAATTCAGAATTAGCAACAAGTCAATGTGTATATCATCAAAAAAGAAATGGATTATGGCTGCTATTGTGAACAAAGACCAACATTTGTTACTCGTGGATGAACAAAAATCAATCTAGGATATTTTTCGGATGTGTACAAATTATTAGGTCAATTGTATAGATGGTATTTTTACAAGTTTTCTTAACAAAATTTGTAATTTTGGTTTATAGATTTATGAGTTTCATTACATGAGGGAATTGTTTGCAATTTTTTATAACATAATGATACGATGAAAGCCTATGTGATCGTGAAAATGTTGGGATATACCACAACAGAGGAAGAAGATTTTGGAGTTGGAAGAGAAGTTTTCACTTTGAAAATGAAAGGAAAATAAATATATAAAAGGTGGCTAACTAACTTGTGGACGTTGGTTGACAGAGTTGTGAATGTTAGCTTTATTTAGTTGTTGGTCCAATTAGATGAAATGCAGTTATGACCGCAGTCCACGTTGGTGTGTTTTGATCGCAAGCCACAGACCACAAAGACTTTAGAATGTTCTATACGGGGAGGCATTGGTGGCTCGGGTGTGCCCGCATTGTGCCTCTTCCCATGAGCCTAAGGTTTTGTAGGGTTGGACTTCAACACGGTATGTCCAAATTGATAAAGAAAATCCGGACCTCCACATCTGTGGTATGATATTGTCCACTTTTGGCCTAAACCCGCATGATTTTGCTTTTGATCACCACAAAAAGCCTCGTACCAATGGAGAATGCTATCCTTGTCATAGACTTATCTAGGCCCTTCCGGCACCACGGATCTATGTCAATGATCCCTGGTCATAGACTTATCTAGGCCCTTCCGGCACCACGGCATATCCGTCTAGATACTCTTATCTAGGCCCTTCCGGCACCACGGATCTATGTCAATGACTACACCTTGGAGGCTCTCCTTTGTTCGGCACTTGAGGATTTCATCACACGGCTAAGTTTGGGGGCACGAAGTTTGGGGGCTGATAAAGAAAACCCGGACCTCCACATCTCCTATGATATTGTCCACTTTGGGCCTAAACCCGCATGGCTTTGCTTTTGGTTACCCCAAAAATCCTTCCCTCGAACAAAATACCACCAAGCCTCCCTCTCAAATAGTCATCCATAGGCACCACGGCATATCCGTCTAGATACTCGGCTCTGATACCACTTGATAAAGAAGATATTGTCATTTTGCTTTTGGTCACCCCAAAAAGCCTCATACAAATGGAGAATGCTATCCTTCCTTATATACCCATGATCTTCCCCTCTCCTAACCGATGTGGGACTTTGGTCGCACTCCTCGCACTCCCAACACAAATGACTTGGTATGCATACATAAGGATTCATGCCTAGATGGTGTTCTAATAGATGGATGTTCGGAAGGTCCCGAGTGGAAAGACATGTAACATGGGTTGATTCTAGCGAACAAATATGTCATTCTGATGTTTGGGGTTGCATATCTTCAGACATCAATGGAACTCAATAATAATGGCTCGATAAGTCCCAATAGGTATTGTAATGTCACGTAAGTAGTCCCAGTAAGTTTTGTAATCCCCGGTAGGTATTGTTTTGACCCAACAGAGGGTTTGCAGAACACATCTCGATGAACTTCTGAATCGATGTAGAAATGTGAGGGTCATGTTGTAGAGAACCAAAAATGATGAAATTAGATGTGACGTTGTGTTTAGAGACCTTGACCTAATGTAGGAAGCAAGTCGGCTAGAGTCACGAACGAGTGAAAAATACACGTACAAGTGACGTGTATGACCGAGTGAAACTTAGTTGAGGATGAAAGAACCTCGCCTAAGGTCCGAGGATGCCACAAACGGTCGCGAAAAAGTATCACGGGCGCTTGAGTTCCCCTTAAGGTTGGTCATGATTGAGTTAATATCATGGCGCCCCATTATTGGAAAGGTAGGACGGTGACACTCTGCACAGGTATGACTAATAATTGCTCGGTGTATAATATGATTAGATCCTCTCTTGAGGAGAGGGAAAAGCCAATGATTTTTTTTTTAGTGCTTCTTTTGTTAATTATTTTTTATGGAGTGAATTTGAACCCAAGGAGTTTCATGTTTTCCTTCTTTATGGCCATTTAATCCCTATTTTTTCTAATTTTTTTTTAGTTCAACGTGTGGGCGTGAGGATTCGAACTTCAGACCTTATGGCCGATGACACATTTTTATGTCAGTTGAGCTAGACTTAGTTTGGCAATCCACACTTTATTAGTTGTTGAATATTTTCCAAATTAATTATTGTATAGTTTTTTTAAGTATAATAATTAAAATTGAAATGTAGATTTCACTTTGAAGGAAGGATTACAAATATTTTTATCAATTTAGCTATACTTACATCCACAATTGTACTAGTAAATTCGAGCATAACTCAATGAATAAGACATCAATTATTCATCTCAAAGGCCGATAATTCGATCTCCCACCTGTGCAGCAATTGTTGAACTCAAGAAAAAAAAATCACAATTGTACTAGAACACTGTCAACAATTATTGTTGATGAGCACATATCGCTCAATTGGATAAGACATTATAACATCGACTAAATGGTTAGAATTAAGTTTCCAATCCCACTCATTCTTGAACTAAAATAATTAACCACAATTATTATAGTTAATTAGTTAGATCAATTGCAGACTTAAGGGTGTGGTATATATGAATCTCACACCCACATGTTGAATTAAAAAAAAAAAAAAAAAAAAAAAAAATCTTCTTTTTTTTTTTTGGTAATCATTATATGATCCATCTTCTAAATGTTGTTTTATGGTTAATTTCATGTTTCAAAATCTTGGTGGGGTTATTTAATTTGTAATTCTCCTAAATTGCTTAAAAACCAATTATTGAGTCTCATTATTAGTGTTTTATGATTAAATTTGAATTATATATTTCTTAAAATTAACTTAAAGAACATATACATAAAAGTTTCTAATAAAACTCAAATTAAAGACCATTAAAAACTTTTTAAAATAAAATATTTTGATAACACAACTTTAAAATTGACCATCAAACTTATAATAATTTTTTAGTTTAATAATCTTTAGACATTTTATTCGATGATATAATGCTTTAAACAGATAAAGTTATGCCCTAACTTGGCATCAAAGTTATAATCTAACCGTCAGAAAACTAAAACCAAAATTCTAATCAAACTGTGATTTGAAAACGTCTTCGAATTCCAAAGACAAGTATCTAACTAGTAAAACCCATGAGTTTGCATTTTCAATGTGCAAAGTCATGACAAAAAAACATACATACATTTAAAGATAACAAAAAAACATACAACCATAATTCTCAAAAACCCCAAAATCAACCTCCTAAATAACATTAAAAACCTTTTTCCAAGTTCATTCGCTTGATCAAGAAGCCCGAAAAATTTCAACTTTGAAAGAAATTCTTCTACTGATTTTCCTGAACATCTCAAAAACACATACATCCCCAATTTTCAAGTTATTGTCATGAGCAAAGTTCTTCCAACCTTTTATCAACTGAACATTTCTTTGCATTCCATGATTCCTATACAAACCACAACGAATGCCCCACGTTCTTCCATCTGAAACCTGAAGAATGATCTCTGGGGACTCTCCTTTCAAATGCAACTCTGTAAAACTTCTTGGTACATGCTTTCCAAACATAACACAAAATGGAACTGAAGTTAAGAGGGAGAAGCAAAAAGTGCCTTTTAACTCACTTAAAACTACTTTTCAAAATTTTCAATGGGCTTTGGTTAGATAATCAAAAGTGATTATGACAAAAGTACTTGACTTTGCTTACAAGAGATTTTCCTGGATCAATGTGTGAAGGCCACATCTTGCACATGAAAGACGGATTCAGAGTCATGGATTGGAAACTAGTAGCTTCCCCCATCGCTCTTGCTTGCTGGCTCGCCGTCATCGATGGTGGCTTCCTCCCGTCGTGCATCGGTTTTATGGCGCCGAAGCTAACTCTGCCAACTTTGAAATCTAGGTTTTTTTTTTCTACGTTGGTTGTGGTTGTTTTTTATAATAAAATGAGATAGCAAAAAAAAAAAAAAAAAATGTTCAAATCTCATTATATAGTTTCTGAACTTTATTTTCATTTTAGTTGCTGATTAAATCTTGAGAGTCCAGTCATAGAATTATGAGACTTAAAACTAAAAAGAATGGTAATAATAGAATAGACATAAGACAGTTCAAAATCAAAACTAAAAAAAAACAAACCTTGAGGGTCAAAACCAAGGTCAAAATCATCCAACTGATCTGTCTCCATTTTCACCTCGGTCTTAGCTTCATCAAGATGAATTTTCTTTACTGGATACTCAATTTCCGTAGCAGTAAGATCAAAGATGACGACATGAAAGCTCGAAGATTGCTTTTCATATTTGAACACAAGAAAGTACTCAAATCCAACGGAGTAAAACTCTACAAACTTTTGCCAGCCATTATGAAACCACACTCTTCCATTACTTTTTGTCAAACCCACATTCCACTCTTTGCCATCACCCACCTTAAGACATGTTTGGTTATTTAAGAAAGCTTTTAGGCCATGTTCTTTCACAAATTTCTTCGGAATTTCCTAAACAGAAAAAATGAAAAACATTTTAGAGTTAAAATAGAAAAAGAGAAACCAAATATCAATAAAGAGTCTGGATAGAATAGTTTTTGCTTACAAGCTTTTGTTCCTTGAGAACAGTAGCAAGGACAACCTTAAAGAAATGAGGATTGTCGGATGCCATGACGGGGGGCTCTTGATCTTGAAGAAATTTCAACATTCTTTTTTCACACTAAAATTGATCTTAAAAATTGTACTGCAAATAAATCGAACTCTGTCTTTGTTATTTAATGGTGTGCTAATAGACAGTTTTTCGAGACAAATTATTATGTCTGTCAATTTGTGGGCATATTGAGAAATTGGGTGAAGTGCACAGATTGACAAAATCTGCATCTTAGATCACATAATTAATGAGGTTGGTGTAATTAGGTGATACCATTTCTGCATGTCAGCTATTACATTAATTTATAATTCAAATTTATAGTAGGATCATTAGTTTTTTTTTACAACATCTACAATACATGATTCGAAATTTGGGACTTCTTAGTCACTAAATCATATAATACGAACCACGATTGAACTATGCTCATGATGACCAAAGTTAATACAATGTAAGTAATTGTAAGCATAACAACCATCAAAGTAGGAAGATTAAATTTTTAATTTTACTTTAACCACAAAAGTTATGCCTGAAAAATTCTATAGGTAACGGTTAATAATTAATCATATGTGGTTACAAATTACTATAAGTATGTGCTCTATCATATCACATGGCTTTGGATCTTGTATCCGGGTGCTTTGCCCTTCAGGAATGCTCTGCGTGAGTATGATTAAGTTGTTTTATCGTGCACCTCAAGATTATTCGGTGTATAGTATGACTAGAATCGCTCTACTATATGTGTCTTGAGATTACTCTCGGTACATGACTAGCTCTTGATTTACTGTGAATCTTGAGATTACATCATGCACGATATGAACTAGATTTGTTCTTATGTGTGTACAATTTGAAATTGAAACATTTATGCTTTTTGATTTGTGGTTTCTGACTATATTGTTTGATTGTTGGATTTTTGAATTGATTATGATCTCTGTGCTATAAGGCACCATTTGTGGTAGAGTTGGAGATTGAAATGTATATATGTTATTCTTTGAGGTATGTTTTGACCATCAATTTGTCAGAAGAAACCCTGTTAATTTTTTTTTTTTTTTTTTTTTATGAACTTTGGTTTCGTTAAAGTTTTTGCTAGTTGTAGGCACCGTATTTCGTTCGGCCTTGTTTATCATTATTTCTAAGTTTTGCTCCTTTTTTTCTCTTGCTAAATAGGTTGTTGAAATTATTTAATCAGGTTTTTTTCCGTTAATTTTAAAAAAAAAAAATTTAAAAACAAGTATTTTTAGTGGTTTTGAATTAAGGAGATTTGGGTTTAGTTTTAGGATTTTAAATTTGGATTTTTAATTTAAAGAGATTTGGGATTTGAATTCATGGTTTTAGATTTAGGGAGATTAGAGGTTTCAATGCAGAGTTTTAGATTTAAGGAGATCTGGGGTTTCAATTCAGGGTTTTAGATTGAAGGAGGTTGGGTTTCAATTTAGGGTTTCAGATTTGGAGTTTTGATCTAAGGAGGTTTGGGGTTTTGATATAGGGTTTCAGATTTGGAGTTCGCATATTTTAGGGTTTTTTTAAAAAAAGTAATAATAAATTTTCCAAATCGATTTCTGTTAAATGAGGTTTTTCAAGATAAATTTTCAAATGTTAAATTTTAGAATTTAATTTTAAGGCTTGATTCGATCAAATAATTTACAAATTAATTTATAAATTAAATAGTTGATTTGGCCAAATAAATTCAAAAATAATTTCCAAAATTAAATTGTTTTCTTTAAATTTTATTTTCAAAACAAATTTAAAAGAGGTTTAAATTGGGAAGTTTGTTAGGGTTTTTTTAGGATGTCAAAAAATTGGTTTTGTTTTTAGGAAATCTTTTAAATTAAAACTTTTTTTAAAAACAAATTTAGACCATGTTAGATTTGGGGGGTTTGTGAGGGTTTTGGGATTTTAAAAATGTTTTGTTGGGAAATTGAAGATCCTTTGCGGTTTGTTTAGGATTTTGTTGATTTTAAAAATATTTTTTTAAGAAATTGAAGATTCCATCAACCCTGTAAATAGAGATGATGGGATAGGTTGAAATGGGGAAGCAGGGAGTTTCTTTGAAATGAGTAAAATGAAGGAGGATCGACGAGGACTTGGAGAAAAAAATAGAAGCTTTGAAGAGGGAGGATTTTTGGGAAGATACGAAAATACAAAAGGGGAAAAGTCAAAAGTTTTTATTTTCATATTCTTCCTCAAGAGTTCGACCTCCAGTCTCCGTCAACCTTCACGACGGCGGCAGAAAATCCAGATCCACAAAGGCAGCGGCGAAACATCGTGAGATAGAAGAAGGTTTAAGTTTTAAGTTTCCATGCTAATTTACAATTTTTTTTTTTTGCAAAGGTATATATTAAGCAAAAGAACCTCAAAGCCCGAGGTCAAAGGGCACCAACAAACAAAAGAACAATCCACTGGGAAAACCAATGTACCAAAGCAAGAAAACAACCCAAACGGGTGTAGTTAAATATTTTAAATCATTCATGCCCTGTTTGCACGGTGCAGGATCAATCAAAACAACTCAAACGGGTGCAGTTAAATATTTTAAATCATTCATGCCCCGTGCCTTTAGTATTTTCATATTCTTCCTCAAGAGTACAACCTCCAGTCTCCGTCAACCTTCACGACGGCGGCAGAAAATCCAGATCCACAAAGGCAGCGGCGAAACATCGTGAGATAGAAGAAGGTTTAAGTTTTAAGTTTCCATGCTATTTACAATTTTTTTTTTGCAAAGGTATATATTAAGCAAAAGAACCTCAAAGCCCGAGGTCAAAGGGCACCAACAAACAAAAGAACAATCCACGGGGAAAACCAATGTACCAAAGCAAGAAAACAACCCAAACGGGTGCAGTTAAATATTTGTGCAGTTAAATATTTTAAATCATTCATTCATGCCCCGTCTGCACGGTGCAGGATCAATCAAAACAACCCAAACGGGTGCAGTTAAATATTTTAAATCATTCATGCCCCGTTTGCACGGTGCAGGATCAATCAACCCCCACTCTGGGCTATCTAGGTGAAGCGCTCACTCACCCGTTGCACCAAGTGGTTGTTTGATAATTTTTATGAAAATCAGCCAGCGCTATGGGCGGTATATAATGCAGTTAAATATTTTATTCATGCCCCGTTTGCACGGTGCAGGATCAATCAACCCCCACTCAGGGCTATCTAGGTGAAGCGCTCACTCACCCGTTGCACCAAGTGGTTGTTTGATAATTTTTATGAAAATCAGCCAGCGCTATGGGCGGTATATAATGCAGTTAAATATTTTATTCATGCCCCGTTTGCACGGTGCAGGATCAATCAACCCCCACTCTGGGCTATCTAGGTGATGCGTTCACTCACCCGTTGCACCAAGTGGTTGTTTGATAATCGAACTCCCACTCTCTGCTATCTTAAGTAGAGCGCTCACCCACTGCACCAAGTGGTTGTTCGATGAAAATTTGTCTTTTATGGGCGATATATAATGCAGTTAAATATTTTAAATCACTCGTGAAAAACGGTGCAGGATCAAGGCTATCTAGGTGATGGGCTCACTCACCCGTTGCACCAAGTGGTTGTCTGATCCTATCTTAGGCGGAGCGCTCACCCACGCCTTTATGGGCGGTATATAATGCAGTTAAATATTTTAAATCATTCATGCGCTCACTCACCCGTTGCACCAAGTGGTTGTTTGATAAATTTTATGAAAATCTGCCCTCCCACCCTCTGCTATCTTAGGCGGAGCGCTCACCCACTGCACCAAGTGGTTGTTCGATAAAAATTTGCCTTTATGGGCGGTATATAATGTAGTTAAATATTTTAAATCATTCATGCCCCGTTTGCACGGTGCAGGATCAATCAACCCCCACTCTAGGCTATATAGATGATGTTATTTACAATTTTGTCTCAACATTACGTTTCAATTCTCATTTAAAGTTTGACTTATCTGAAATTAAATTTTCAAAAACATCTTTTAATTTTTATCATTCATTATCTTTGTTTACATTTTGATTTTAATTTTTAGGATTTTAAATTAGATTTGTTCAGTTGCTTTAATTGATATTTTAATTTTAATTTTTTATTATCTTTGTTTACATTTTGATTTTTAATTTTTAAGATTTTAAATTAGATTTGTTAAGTTGCTTTAATTAAAATTTTCTAAATAAATATCATTTTAATTGGATAAATAAATAATTTAATTGAGGGTTGAATAATGTAATTTCACGAAGCCCCAACTCCGTGAAATGTACAAAATTCCTCAATTTCAAGGCCGATAATATGCTTTCATGAAATTTTAGTTTCGTGCAAGTGTACGAAAATCCTCTTCTTTTAATAAAATTGTATTTGTTTCAAGGGCTGAGTAATGTGGCTTTCGTAGAGTTTCGACTCTCGTGCAAGTACACGAAAATCCTCTCCATCTTTCTAAAAAAATATTAAATCAATATGTTTTAAAAATTAAACATTATCATATAAATCCTATGACGGAGTTGAGATATTTTTCTCAAATTACTGAGGCAAACAATTTCCTTTAAGTAAAAGGAAATTTAATATGATAATTAATTAATTATAAACCTCACTCAATACATTAAACTCTTACTTTATTTTTAAAGTTAAGATTTGAAAAATTCTGGCTCAGATTACTTTTGTTATTTTATAACATTGGAATTGATTTGGGGACCGTTTTCCTCTAGGATTGTTTAGAACTTAAATTACACTCATATACATCCTAGAGTCGATCGTTAATTATCCAAAGTCTGAACTATAGAATACACTTATTTTGTTGCATGTTTAATTCTCGTGCGTATATCGTATGTTGTGTGTTTCATTCATGTATTCAAGTTATGTATGTATTAATTTTATGGTATGTGTTTTTATTTTGGGTTTCTTCTAAAAAAAAAAATGAAATTAAAAAATAATAATAAAAAAAAATCTAATTTTTTGCATCTGAGTTGCACCCTCTTAGGTTTAGAAATAATAATTGAGTAATCCTTACCTCCAAAGGATGTAATTTCCCCTTTATAGGCACACGAAATATTATCGCTCAGGTTAATTCATTTGCTAATTTTTAGCATTCAAATTAATTTGGGAACCTTTATTCTCTCTAAGATTAGAATTTTACCGTCACATCATTCGTAATTTTATTCATTTTAATTATTTGTTGATTTAATTTCGAGGTCCTTCCGTTTCATTACATTTATTGTTGCATCTTCTTAGGTTTGAGTTAATTTTTATTTTATTCTTTTTTTAAAAAAAAAAAAAAACTTCAAAAACCTAAAAATCTAAAAAATCAACGTTCCAAAATTTCAAAAAAAAAAAGGGAAAATATTCATGTTTTCTTTGATTTTTTTTATTTTTTTAAATAAAATAAAAAAAATGTGTAGAATTCTTTCCTACACCAAAAACAATAACATAATAAAAAGTTTTAAGTCATCCTTAGGGTGATGCATCATTTAGTTTATGTCACATATCTTTAAGATTTAGTAGCGTCGACCTTCGAGGGGATGTAAATGCCCCTGTATCGGCGCATGAAAATCTTTCTTTCTTTCCATTTTCTTCAAACAACAACTAAACTTGACTCATTTAAAATTTAAAACAGAACAAAACAATAGCTCAATCACCATCGGCTCGTCGTGTCCACTTCACAAGACACCGAAAAAGGATCATGGAAGAGAAAAATGCAAAGTTAGAGAGGAAGTTAGAGAGGACGAGGAAGGATTTAGACGAGTTACGGGCAAAGATAGACGCACTTGTCTTATCTCTAGAAAAGGGCAAAATGGTAGCAGATCCGGTGCAGCCAAGCAATGTGGTCGAAGGACCCATAGAGCTTAATCCCTCCCAATACCCACTGATGGAGGGTTTCATTCCTCCATATGCATCATACGACTCGCGGCATAATACTTCAGTCGGGCATTACCAGGACCCCAAAGGAGAAATGAGCAGACAAGCAGAAGTTTCACATTCCCGAGAGGAGCCTTCTAGAGTGACCATTACGGTCCCCAACCGATACAACCTGAATCCAAAAAAAAACTGGGCAAACGGAGGGAATGAATTTCCAAACGGCGAAGTTTTAGAAATCCTGGATGAGAGTTTAAGGGCCATTGAAGGAACCAACGTCTTCGGTAACATGGACGCTACTAAACTATGCTTAGTATCTGATGTAGTGATTCCACCCAAGTTTCGGGTGCCTGATTTTGAAAAGTATGACGGAACATCATGTCTGAAGAGTCATCTCCCTATGTACTGTAGGAAGATGGCAAGCTACATTCAGAACGAAAGACTGTTGATCCATTGCTTTCAGGATAGTCTAACTGGGCCAGCATCACGCTGATACGTGCAGCTGGATAGCACACATGTTTATTCATGGAAAAATTTGACTGATTCTTTCTTGAAGCAGTACAAGCATAACATAAATATGGCTCCTGATCGCATGGATCTACAGAGGATGGAGAAGAGTAATGCAGAAAATTTTAAAGAATATGCGCAAAAATGGAGAGATATTGTTGCACAGGTCCAACAACCTTTCATAGATAGGGAGTTGTCGGTTATGTTTATGAATACTTTCAAAGCTCCTTTTTACGATAGAATGATCGGAAGCACTTCCATGGACTTTTCGGACATAATGATGATTGAAGAAAAGATCGAGTATGGGATTAAGCATGGGTGATAGCACTCTAAAAGTGCTAATATTTAGCTCCTAAGTCTTGTAAATTAGAGTAATTATTTGTGCTTAATCAATGTAATTTGTATAATTTAATTGTTAAGGGGTAAATCGGGCATTTGCGTAAATTAAGAGCTTAAATGAATATTTTATAGCATTTTATTAATTAACCGTTTTGAGTGATTATACTACATTAATTTAGTAATCTAATTTTAAATCAAAATTTATTAATGGCTTAATGGTGCAGGGCTCCTTAAGGCAATAAGGAAGCCTAGGATCAAGTCAATGTGGGAGCAAATTTTCTATTATTTTTGTAAAAGTCAACAGCTTCAGAACGGTCAACGGTCAATGATAGCTCTAAAATAGAGCTATAATTCTAGCCTCAAATCTAGCTAAATGTCATGCTTAATTTAGTTAAATTGCCTTTTTATAGGTGTTTTCGTGGCGAAGAGCTCGGGAAGTCCAATTATGAATTTCAGGGCTAAATCGGTCATTTAAGAGGTTTCGGGAAGTGTTCGGGTCAAAACGATAGGTCAAACGGAGTTCGGGAGCAAAAATGACCAAAAATGGGGCTTAGACCCGAGAGGGCAGCGCCCAGGCGCTAATCGGAGCCAGACGCCCACGCCCGCGCACGCCCGCGCGCACCCGCGCGCACGCCCGCCCGTCATTGAAAGTCCGCGCGCGCGCCCGCGCGCGTCGCTCGCCCGCCTCAGCGCCCGAGCGCCCGTCATCGTAGGTCACCCGCGCGCGCCGCTCGACCGCTCGCCCGTGTCCGCGCGCACCGCTCGCCCACGCCTCGCCTCGCCCGCGCGCGCAGCCCTTTCCCTGACGCAAAATAACCGTCATCTAAAGTCCTGAAGCCCGTCCTTAAAAGTTAAGAAATTCCCATTTTTGTAAATTTTTCCAGAGGGCTCAGCGCCTAGGCGCTGACTTATGGCGCTAGTCTGACGCAGAAATGGGTATTTAAGTCTGTTTTTGCTGTTTTTAGGTCATTCTCTCCCATTCTCTCTCATTTTCTTCCGCCCCCATTTGTTGTAGAGCTCAAATCTTGAGCCAAAACACGTTTCTTACCTATTTCTAATACATTTGAGTGGATTACTCTTGATTTTCACAACGGGCAACTAAGGTAAGTGCTCTAATTCGAGTTTAGGGGTTGTCTTGATGCTTAGGGAGGGTTTATATGAATTTCTAGCTTGGTTTTGTTAATTTCTTGCATCTCTTGGTCTGTATTAAGAACGAATAACTTGCCTTTCCGATTAGGAGTGACGTCCATAATTAGTTACGCATGCTTAGTTGGCTATTATTGATTTTTGACAAACTTCAATACTTAGTAGCGAAAGTCTAGCTCGTGGCTAATCAATTCGAGCCTAAGTGACAGTTGGGGGTAGGAGTTGATTAACGTTTTCACGGCGGGCTTAAGACTAAGGGATAAATCGAATTAGTTTTAGGATTAATTCGTCTCAATGATACCCGTTACTGTTTGTTAATTGGTTTAAGCGTCATGAACTTAGATTAATTGGGAAGCATGTTTAATTAGAATTTACGCCTCTAATTAATTCTTTGGGGTGCTTCGGACCCGTTTGGGACGAAGCATTTTGTGTGCATGAAATAGAACAACTTTGCGAATTAGAATCCCTATGAACTAAGCGCATCAAGATAAATCCCGACACTCGAATTAGGAGCACGTGTTACATTTAATTGTTTTTCGCTCTTTACTTTTCGCAATTATTTTTCCGTTAGCTTAGTTTAGTTTTAATTAACTCCCCCTTTATTTGCTTTTGAGTTTTAGTTAAAAGACAAATAGAAATTAGCTAGGAGAAAATAACTTAGGTTCCCTGTGGTTCGACACCCGTTACCACTAGCTGCAAAGCTTAGTAGTTTCGGTATTATAAATGTTATTTTGGCAAGCCTCGACAGCTTGAAATTGGAGTACCCCAAAAGTGCTCTACCAGTCAACCCAGACGCCCAGGCCCGAACGCGCGCGCGGCCCATCCGAGCGGCCCAACGCTCAGCCTTCGACAGCCCGTAGGCCCGAACGCGCGCGCGGCCCATCCGAGCGGCCCAACGCCCAGCGCTCAGCCTTCGACAGCCCGTCCCCCTAGCGTGCGCCCGGGGAAACCGCCCAGCACTCAGCCTTCGACAGCCTGCCGCAGCGTGCGCCCTGGGAAACCTTCGACAGCCTGCCGCAGCGTGCGCCCTGGGAAACCAGAGGAATGTCTAAAAGTAAGGAAGGCAACATGAAAAATGTCTCTTTTTTCTTTTGAATTATGTCTAAAACATATATTTAGTAAGTTATTTACAACCAAATGGACAAGTCTACCCTTCCACAATTTATCCTAATTTTGAGAATCAAAAAATTAATATTTAAAAATATAAAATGTTAGGAGGAGAGAGAAAATAGTTCTAGACGTGGATTTAACAGACAGGGGACGTTAAAAATCTTAGAACAAAAATGACACTTATCCCATGAGTATTACATAGATATACCTCATGCCCCAAATAATTAATAAAGGGGTCTAGACAGAACGAATCCATAAGTGACGGTCGGTGTGTGAATGCCTGCAAACAGAGTAAAAAGAATACGAACAGTTGTTGTGTGTTCATGACTGCATACGTAGTAAGAATAAGACATACACGACACTGGGGGGGGCGGATAAGTTTAACCATAAGAAGTGTGATAGCCAACGAAGCAACAATCAACGTAGGTCTTTGCATGACTGCACACAGAGCAAAAACAAAGCAGGGTGTCTGTGTGTATGTCTGCAAACAGAGTAAAAAGAATATCAACAGTGGCGGTGTGTGCATGCCTGCACACATAGTATTTGCATATCTAGAAAAACATGAGATTGTATGTGCATGTTGAGCATTTTTCAAAAAAATTTAAAATTTTTCTCTTGCTCCCTCGCATCTATCGAGCACATAGCATCCTATTATTGGTTATGTAGGCTTAGAATTGTCTTATTTTGCATGAAATCTTGTTGTCACCCCGAAAGGCACCCCTAGGGAAGGCTTTGATGCATGATAGGTTGTATTAAATTAATCGTGTTATAGCGAAGCTATTGCCTAAAAAAAGAGAGACTAAGCATGAAAATAATAATAAAAAAAAAACTCTCGAGGTGCTCCTCCTTCTTAAAGTGCACATTAAGAAGTGAGCATTAGTCCTTAAAAACGTGAAGCTTGCCCGTAGTCAAATACAGTGTGCAGTCAAACTGCAGGTAAGCTGGAACGAAGGCAAGTTTGACGTGTTAGGCTCTATTGGAGAAGTAAAGAAAAGTAAAGTAAAAAAAAAAAAAAAGAGAAAATTTAGGCCTTTTAATTTCTTACTCTCTTGAATGTTGAAAAGTCTTTAGACTGTTCTTTATTACTAGAAGTAGGGGGAAAACGAGATGTAGGGTTGCATATGGTTTTTCCGAGTCTATCAGAGCTAGAATAAATTGACTAATCACACACGCACGTAGGGGAGTAGCAGTTTAATTTTTGAAATGTTCTCAATTTGTGCATGCAATTAATCGCTTTCTTGTTGTTGTAAGTGCCTTATTTTTTTTAAAAGCATTGAGGTTAGAGTCGTTGCATGCAACTTCATTCTTAGGAGCTAATTCAGAGTATCCTTGCTCGAGGACTAGCAAGATTTAGGTTGGGGGTATTTTGATAGCACTATAAAAGTGCTAATATTTAGCTACTAAGTCTTGTAAATTAGAGTAATTATTTGTGCTTAATCGATGTAATTTGTATAATTTAATTGTTAAGGGGTAAATCGGGCATTTACGTAAATTAAGAGCTTAAATGAATATTTTATAGCATTTTATTAAATAACTGTTTTGAGTGATTATACTACATTAATTTATTAATCTAATCTTAACTCAAAATCGATTAATGGCTTAATGTTGCAGGGCATGTTAAGCAAATGAAGAAGCTTAGGTTTGAGTCAAGGTGGAAGCAGAATTTCTATTATTTTTGTAAAAGTCAACAGCTCCAGAATGGTCAACAGTCAACCCAGACGCCCAGGCCCGAACGCGTGCGCGACCCATCCGAGCAGCCCAACGCCCAGCGCTCAGCCTTCGGCAGCCCGTCCAGACGCCCCTGCGCGCGCGCTCCGCGCGGCCTCCTCGGCCCAGACATCTCGCGTGCGGCCCATCACGTGCGCGAGGCCCAGCGCTCAGCACCGCCCGCCTCAGCGACCCGCGCGCGCCTTCCTCAGCCCAGACCCTGCCCGCCTCGCGCTCGGCCCAGCGCGGCCCAATCTGCCAGTTTCGGCCCAAACTCATTTTTTCAGTTTTTAAGCGTTTTAAACCCTAAAACCGCCGCACTATTCATTCTAGAGAGAGAAAATTCGATATTTTTCCATTGGCCTCGGGTTTTGTGAGTTTTATACTCATTTTCAAGGTTTTTGGGCGATTTTGGATCGATTCTCGACATATTTGGCTAAGGTAAGTGCTCTAATTTGAGATTAGAGATTGTTTTGTTGATGTATTAGGTGAGACTTGGATTTTTTTTTACGTATGCTTAACTTGTTATAGCGTTCAACTCTTTCTTACCTTTGTGCATTGATTTTCCAGCATGATTTTCTCTATGGTTGACTCCCATTTAGTTTGTTGTGTGTTGGATTAGTTAAAGATTCATGAAGTAGCGATCACACCTCATGTTTTGAGTAATGGTAACTTGCCCAAATGAATATGGCCATGTTTGTTTGGTTGCATGTTAGATTGTAGGGAAAGAGTAAAATCGAGTCCGTTGTTAGAGATTTCAGCAATTGGCTCGTCGGATGATTACCCGTGGCTCGCGATTAATTCTAATTTGTGAGAGCGATCACCCCTAAGTTAGAATTATTAGCGAAGCTTAGTTTAGATCTGTCAACTCTTTATTAATTACTTGGGATTACTCGTTTCTGATTAAAGCATGGGATTGCTTGTTTTGATTAGGCCTTGTAAGTTGCGTGAATGTTAACAAAACCCGGCTAAGTCCTTTTGTGTCTATGATTTGAATTACATCAACAATTAATCCCGACACTCAAATTAGGAGCACATGTTACAATTTTATTTTTCTCGCATTTTATTTTTCCGTTAGTTTAATTCTTGCATGTTTTAATTTTAGTTTCGCTTCCTTTAACTTTCTCGCCTTTTTTACTTGTTGTTTTTAATTAAGGAAAATAGAAATTAATTAGGAGAAAATAATTTAGGTTCCCTATGGTTCGACACCCGATTACAACTAGTTGAAAAGCTCAGTAGTATCAGATTTATAAATGTTATTTTGGCAGGATTCGACACCCCGAGCATAGAGAACTATACCCAAAAGTTCTCTTACCAATGGGAAAATATTAGATACCTCGGAGTCATTAGTAAAAGGAGGAGGTTTCTCGAAGAAAAGGGAAGGAGACATCCAAATGGTAGGAAGTGCAAATCAATCTACTTGAGACAACAAACACCGCAGTATTCTGCAAATTATCATATGGCTCCCAATGCGAATTATCATCCATATGTCAATAATACAGGTGCACAATATCCCACATTCTCTCCTCAGAATTCACGCCCGTTGATGGACCAAAACATGGGTGTTTAGTTTGATTCAATAACCTGCAATGGAGATATGGTCAAGTGCAAGTATACACTGTCAATCAAGTAATAAAATGGAAAGTATTCCAAGTATCGAATCCCAAGAGACTGTTGTGAAATTTTAGTTTTAGAAAGAATTGTTTTTCGAATGCAAAAAGTAACAAAAATAAATTGATAATATGTTGGGTTGGTTTTGGTTTGAAAAGAATAATAAAAACAGGGATCCAATCATGTTTCAGCCCTAAGTTGAGTTTACTTAACAATCTGTGACCACAGAGTCACCACATATAGTACCTTATGCTTTTGGATCGGATTCATCTCCTATTCAGCCTCTTTGCAAGTACCTTTAGGATTCTAATCCATTATACTCACGGTCCAGTGGATAATGTGATCTTAGATGGTTAAGCATGCAATTCTATTGATCCTATAGTCTTTTGCCCCAATCATCAAGGACAATCGACGAAATCCTATTCCTAGGTTTTTATGCTATATCACCTTTATGAGAGTCGTTAATTGTCCGACCTGTCCAGTATCGACATTAACATTTCATGCTGATTAAGTGATCAAGTTAATCTAACATTTTTGCATATATTCAGTAAAGGACGAACCACACAAGGCATAAGGGTAAAACCGTAATTTACAGCTATCAAGCTATCTCATTTCTTAATGGGCATTCACATAATTGAATCCCTTAGGAAACGTTAGCTCATAATGATAAATAAACTAAAATATTTCATTGATAAATAATGCATAAGTACAAAAATTGCTAAAAGGGTAAAATGGTAATTTTACTCGAAAATTAATAATAAAACGAAAAATAGAATAAATACAGAATAAATAAAGGACAAAATTAAAATAAAGAAGGTTCTAAACCGAAAACTGAAAATGAAATTATTAATGCGAAAACTAGGTAAAGGGTAAAATGGTAATTTTGCATGAAAAATTAAGAACGGAAAGAAATGCAAATAAAAAGAGAATGTAAAAAGAAAATGTGCAGAATAAAATAGAAAATAAAGTAATTTCTCTCTCTCGAAGTCGTGGACAATGGATGAAGGGTCTCTACTCGCTCGATTCACGTCGTCAATGCGAATCGAATCCTCACAGCACCTTCCTTTCGAAGCTGGCTGAAGTAGAACTTTTCCAGAGGAGTGGTCCGCTCTTGTTGGAGTTTCGGGATTTTGGGTGAGTTCTTCGAGAGAGAAAAGAGGTTGATCGACTATGTGGAGATTGATTGTTGTAAAGAATGATCGATGCTTTGAATGAAGACTTGAGGTGCCTTTTATAGGCCTTAGAGTTTGTTTGGAGGTTGCTAAAATGGGGGAGAGATCTTTGGGAAGGGTTGTTAGGTCAAATGGGGATTTGGTTTGCTGAATCTTTTGAAGATCTTCGACAAAATATCTCAACAAATTCGTTTGACCAATCAACTACACTCTATGGCCTCTTATGTGGCCACAAGCTGGATTCTGCACTCTGTGACTTCTATGTGGCCACAAGCTGGATTTTGCATCTGTGACTTCTATGTGGCCACAAGCTGAAGCATAATAAGTTTTCCTGAAAATAATTAAAACAACATTAATTCTTATAAAAAAAATGACTCTTTTACCCTCATAATTGCTTCATAATGACAAAACGACCTTGAGCATGTGACTTTCCTATTTTTATTGTTTTCTTATCAATTACATGCACAATTATCTTTAATTTAACTCAAAATGTCAATTAATGAGTAGGCTTTAAAGGGTAAAAATACGACATAAATGACGTTTATCACACCCCCAAACTTAGCTTATTGCTTGTCCTCAAGCAATTCAACACATAGTAACAACAAGAATAAACAATTATGCAAATGTTTAATCATGCTTTCAAACAAAGTTCGCTTACAAACAACCTTTCAGGAGATGTATCATACTCTAGTGCCAGTCATAATCCCATAAGTAATTTCTCACATAAGTTTCTACTTTCATTTTGTAAACAAAGCTTTTTCTAGTCTATCATAACCATATGCTTAATTTATCTAACCTTTAGTCACTGAGCCTAGGATAGTCCCTTTCGTGAAGTAAACTAAGCTTAGACTTTTCCTTCTTTGTGTGAACTTTTTGTTGGGTTTTATATCCTAAAACTCGTGGTTTGTAAACGATAAACATATTTTATTACTAATAAAGTGTTATTGAGGTTTATTCAATAAAGTTATTATTGAATATGTGAATTGCTTATTTCATTTTAGAAAACCCTAAATCCAATAAACTAAGATCCATGGCTATAACATGAGTACTTGAACTTTATGTGGAGACATAAAAGTGGATCAAGTTCGAGTAAATAGCCAAAACGGTCTATAGTATACGGATAAGGCTGGATACCTTATCCTGGGGACACTATTGGATGCGGCCCATTTTGTATTTAGTACAAACGATGTGATCCTGAATCGTTCATGTGGAGACATATAAATGAGGGCGTCCTATGCAAAGTGGGCAGTTTCCAAACAAGGAAAGCACACATTGATGAGTGCAGTGCTTAAAGACAAGGCAACCGTCTGGTTTTCTCTGATCAGGAGAAGGATCACCCAGTGACACACGAGACAACAATCAATCAAAGGAGATCTTTGCTTCTTTATGCGATCATGAAAGGACTGACAATTGACGTGGGCGAACTCATATCTGCCTCCATCCTCGAATGCGCAAAGAAGGGAAAAGGCAGACTATTCTTCCCCAATACCATAACTAAGCTGTGTCTTCGCGCAGGCGTAGCAGTGACAAGAGAGGAGAAGAAGTTGGCCTATGCAGGCCACTTAGAGCTGCCAAGCGACCTGAAGTTGAATAGGAAGGGCAACATGCAGATCGAGCTGGACAACCTTGTCTTTGCTCAATCCATGTCTATGTCATGTTTGCTGGACATACAACAAAAACTAGCCCAATGGGCTGAGTACTCTCAAGCAAGAGACATAGAACTGGCTGAGCACTTGAGGTGCAAGTTCCCTGATTTTCCTTCTGCCTTGTTGGACCCCTGGATGCCTCTGAGTGTGGAGAAGATTGTTGAAGAAGAAGAAGAAGAAAATGAATGAATGTCATTGAGTGACGACATTCGAGGGAGTTATTCTTTATTCCCTCACTCTGCTTTTCTGTTACCTGTGACCCCCCCCCCCCCCCCCCCCCCCCCAAATATCAACTGATCTGTTTTAAATTTCCGTAGTTAGCTTAGTTTAGAATAGCTTAGAGTAGTTTTACTTCGTTAGCACAATTAGTTTAGATAGTCTTTTTTGCTGTCTTTATTTTTTCCAAGAAGCCCCATGGGCCACAATAGAGTTGGAGTAGTAAGGAGCCTTGATGACTGATATATCTGCTCTAATAGATAGATTGCGATTTCATTGCACTCTCCGCATGTCCCTTTCAAGTATGTTTTTGTCTAAATCAGCCTGCTCTCATTAGAAAAATCCAAGCATGTTGTTGCTGTTGCTGTGAAATCTTATGTTATTTACAACTGAGCTTTGCAACTAGTGGTAGTCGGGTTGATCCACAGGGAACCTAAATTATTTTCTCCTAATTAATTTCTATTTGCTTTTTAATTAACTAAAACAATAAAATAAAACGATAAATAAAAGGGAGAATTGGTTATGGAAAAATAAAGTAAAGCATGCATAAAATAGCTAACGGAAAATTAAAACTAATTACATGTGCTCCTAATTTTAAGGGTCGGGGTTGACCTTGATGCGACTCGATTCATTGGGATTCAAACATACTTAGCAAAAGCATAATCAAACACATAAACGGTTGCTCGACAACCCTAAAGCAACCGGCCACATATATATTAATCAGAATTTTCAATTCTAATTAAACAATGCTATTAATTAACTCGGATTGATCAGTTCTAAATTAACTAAAGCAGTAACTAGCATTTTATGACGAACGTTCAACTAAACATCCTAAATGCTAATTGATTACCCGGCAACCCTAAAGTAATCAACATTCACAACGTTTAATATGATACTTCGATAAATTTTGGTGGTTGCAGATTTGAGAATATCTGCTTAATTCACAGGCTGTCGAAGCCTGACCAAAATGAATTTATAAACCTATTAACCTTAGCTTTGCAGCTAGTGGTAACAGGGTCAATCCACAGAGAAGGTCTTAGTATGATTGAAATTAAAGTTCGAGATTCCAAATGGTTGATTGATTGAGTTTTGGTAACTTGGGGGTTTTATCATGCAATGAGTCAATTTGTGATTGGCCAAAATTTATTATTCAACAATAACAATTTGAGATTTTTTTTTTTCATAATTACTTATAAAAAACGGCGGCTAGCATATGGAAAAAGTGAGTTTAATGTTTTTTGAATTCGTTAATTTATTGTTTTAATATTGTTGTTTATTTTTTCTGTCTTAAATATGTTCACTTATTCTTAGTTTTTTTTTTTTTTTTTTTGAAGATCATATATATTTGTTTTTTTTTTCAACAAACTTTAGCATTTGGTAACAAAAATTCAACAAAACAATAAAGCATCAGTTTGTTTTGTTTAAGTTTATTTTAAAATATTTTGAGTGAGATAACTAGATATAAAGTTATAAACATGATGTTTATTTATAATTTAGTTTTAATTTATTTATTTCTATCATTGTTATTTTAAATCTTCAATTTGTAATTGATTAGTTGAAAATAAATGATAATATTGTGTAGATGATAAAATAAAATAAAAATATAGCTATATTGTTAAAGATTCGGCAAAATAACAAGAAATTTATTTATGGGTAAGTTAAATAATTTTAGAATATAAAATACATAGGGTTGGTTGCATAAATAGGCATCCAAAAGAATGAAAAATCTAGCACAATATAAAATATTTTGTATGACATAAATCAAAATTCCTACATCAGTTATGGAATGAGATTATCATCAATGTTGCATCATGGGTGTACTTTTACTATAGCCCTTAATTGGAAGGTTTTCTGTAGTCTGTCCTTAAAATATAATAATATTCATTGGGAAGAAGTGAATCTAAAAGTAGTGACTTCAAATAATAGTAGAGGAGTGGTTTTGATCAACTCAAAAACACAGATATCACCTTTTTCCAAGTTATTATCTCTAGCAAAGGCCCTCCAACCACCTCTCATTTCAAACTTGTTATTATCACCCGTACGTACACCACAAACAATCTTCCAAACCCTTCCATCTGGAATCTGAAGAATGATCTCTTTGCACGACTCCTTCATATGGATATTTCCAAAGAGTTTTGGAATACACAGATTACTTCTCCCACTGTGAATGTATGAAGATCCTATTTTTACCATAAAAGAAGGATTTGTAGTCCTTGATTTGAATGTTACTGCTCTTTTACTAATAACTGATCTCCCTTGCTCATCGCTTTCATTTGATGTCTGCTTCCTCACACAATTTTCTAATTTCATCACTTTTTCTGCTTCCAAATCTGCCATATTAAATTATAAGGTTTTTACATAATCACATTTTAAAACAAACAATTCAAAACAAGATCGAGGAAACACCCAAGAATTACAGTGGTTCGACCGTGATTGGTCTACATCCACTTTCACAAGGCATCCATGGATCGTATTATTGAAGAAGCTTTTACACAGACACATACAGTAAACCCTCACCCAATACTCACTAACTCACTTTCTCACCCACAGACAATATATATACTAAAGTGAGAAGGTGGCTTAACAAATTGGGTTAATTAGACTTAACCCATTGCCAGCTCAACTTCTAATAAAAAAAAGTATATATTTAACTTTGTCAATTTCATCACAACATTTTATAAATTTATAGCTAGATAATTTTTGTTTTATATTTTTTTTTAGTACATATGTGGATTGAACCTCCAATCTCAGGAGAGAACATGTCAATTACGGTTGAACTGTGTTTACTTTAATAGATAAAGAGGTGTTACTATGAGTATTCATGACAAGTTCATATTTAAACTACAAATTAGGTTTAAATCTCATATTCAGCTCATTGACTATTTTAAAATAAATATTTTAAAATTTTAGGAACCAAAAATAAATTAACACAATAAAGTCTAAACTAATTTGTTGTGCAAAAGTTGTACCAAAGATGTACCTTTGAATTTCAACTCAGAAGAATAATGCAAGTCTTCTAATTTCTTCATCATCTTATCAGCAAAGGAGTTCAAAGTTTGAGTAATTTGATCTTCCCTTCTAATTCTCTTGTCATTACCCAATATTTGGACAGACTCATCATCCTCAAATTCTTCACTCTCACTTTTTTGGGGGATTTTAAATTCTCCAAAAGCTATTGGATAATCAATCTCTGAAGCACTTTGATCAAATATAGTAACATGAAAGCCAAAGTTTCCTTCATATCTGAATGTTAAGAAATGACCAAGTTCAATACAGTAGAACTTTACAAACTCTTCCCACCCTTTTTCAAACCAAACTTTTTCATTCCTTTTTGTCAATCCCACTTTCCATTGTGCCCCACTCGCCACCTTCAGACCTACCTCCTCGGCTCCGAAAGCTTCCTCGTGTTTTCTCACAAATTTCTTTGGAACATCCTGAATAAAAAGAATATGGTCAATTTCACGAGACTTTCGAGTGTTTAATTATATTTTATCTGTACGTAAAAACACTTTTTTAAGCATTTAAAAAGTCATCTCAAACCGCCACTTACCAGCTTTCCTTGAGTGAGGGTCTGAGTAAGAATGACCTTGAAGAAGTGGGGCATAACGGACGTAAAACGGGGGCGGCAGGAAGAGGAATCCATATAGCTGAAACCTCTCGATCGTTACCCTTTTTTTAATTGTGATTATGAAGAGATAGAGGGGAAGTGCTTTTTCATCAAGAGTCAGAATATATAAGAATTAAGGAGGTTTGAGGTAGATCTTCATGAGTCATGACTATGATTGAACGCAGTTTTCGAAGCGCTTCCGTTGGTGGAAATGAACAGGTTTATAACTTCAGTTGGCTCTTTCATAAATGCTCAAACGCCTGCTTCCTTATTAAACACCAACATGCCAAACCAATTGCATGTAGACACGTGCCTTTTTCTTTTTCTTTTTTGTTCACTTCAAATTAACTTTCTTTAAAAAAAATTATGGTATTATTGATTTAAATTTTATAGGATCTTATTTTGAAAAATTAAAATATTTTTTTATTTGAGAATATATGGACTGGGAAGACTCGAATCTCTAACGTCTTAGTCAAGTGTATCATGTACATGTTTTAAGCTATGTGAGTTATGTTCATCTTCGCATAGTATATATCATTTTGAAGAACCGGAAATTGTTTATTTCTACAATTTTGAAAGTATGATTTTTCTTCTTCTTAAGATTTGATTGAATAATTTTAAATAATGTAATAATAAATTATAAAAATACAATTACAAGAGTTTTAGACTCGATGTCATCCAAATTAAACAAAAAATTTATCGTGAAGAAATGTTTCTAGAAATATTTTCAAAATTTCGATTATACAATTATTAGTTTAAGGATGTTAATTCATAAGACCTACAAAATTTAGGGATATAAATTGATTGCTTAAATTTTGTGTTTCGTTTTTTTAAAAGTTAAATTTTGTGCACTTTCCCTAATATTATTATAGTTTTATGTTTTAGACCATTCTCTTTTAAATAAAAAATTATTAAGATTTAAATTTGAACTTAATATTTAACTTTATAAAAATTTTAAATAATTTTTTTTTTTCAAAAATATTTAATTAATGTGAGAATTAAATTCATGATATCTCAGTCAAAAGTACAACTTTATGTCAATTGAGATAGATTGATTTTTTTTTTTACACTAACAAAATATTTCCTCTTATCTTATATTTAATTGTCTTCTTTCGTTTATTAAAAATTAAAAAAAGAAAATTGTAAATAAAACTCTTCCTATAATAAATTTATCTACCGTTTTTACAAATTTCTGTACAATAAATTTATTTTAACTACTTAAATCATCATTCATCCTATCATTAAAGTGAAAGTGGAAGCCATCCAAAATAGTGTAGGAGTGGAGAATGTAAAGAGTCTATACTTCATTCATATTTCTCCACACTTAATTGAATCTATTACAAAAACACAATAATAATTAAATAAGAAATGCAAAAGAAAAAAATTATAAAAAAAATACAAGGAATTTAAATGAGTTGCGATTACAACCCATGAATTGCAAAATAAAATTTATTATTGATGGTTGATTTTTTTATTTTTTTTTTCTGAAAAAGATGGTTGAATTGAATGTTACACAATTATTATTTGATATTTAGTATTCAATTTAATAATTTAATCAAATGTGAAATTAATTGCATTGCCCTGCACGGTTTATAACTGAAAGGTTTTGTTTTTTTTATGAGAAATTGTAGTAGATATCAATTTAAAATTTAAGTTTTATAGATATAGCATATTTTGAAAAAATTTGCAAATATGACAAATTTGTAAAATGATTTTTTTTTATTTTCGTATTATCCTTATTTAATTGACTTGGTTTATCAGGATTTTACATTCTAAATTCTCCATTTTTACACTCGCAACGGGTGTTTTGGGTCGGAGGTAAACAAAGGCTCTTGGTCTTGTCGTTATAATGAATCGGTTTAATTTGAGGAACAAGTAGATATTAATGCCTAGTGAAGAAATTCACGTGTTTATGACTGTATTTTGAGGATCTGGATCATCAAGGCCACAGATGATCCACAAATTGTGATGTTGTAGCTAGAATTGATTTAATGCTTGGGAAGCTGATTTCTGGCTTGAAAAAAAAACGGGTTTTCGAGGATGTTCATATAATCTTGGTGGGTGATCGATCATGGAATGGTTGGAACTTGGGATAAGAAACTAATTTTTCTTGAGGATTTAGCTCCATGGATTTCGATTCCGGAGAGTTGGATCCAATCAAGAACTCCTCTTCTTGCAATTGGTCCCCCTCCTAATGTAATAATAGGTCTACGAGTGACAATTTAAATGGCTCTAAAGAGAGCGAGAGAAAATACAAATATATATAACATTCTATTAATAAGCTATCACTCATACCATTCTATCAGCAATAGTATTCTATCACTCATAGCATTCTATCACCGATAGTTTCAATAAACTATCATTGATATCATTCTATCCGCGATAGTATTATATCCCTAATAGTACTCTTCCAATTTTAATAGACGGATTATGACTTTAAAACAATGAATTAAATTGAATTGGAGCAATGTAATAAATATTAAATCTATGTAAATTCCATTTAAAAAAAATAATATATGACATAATAGCTTTTCTTTTTACTTTTTCTTGTTATCAAGGATTCGTATCTTTCACTAAATATAGTTACGAAAGAGACGACTATATTATCTTCGTACACAGTATATAAAGGAATAAAAAAATAACGTGCGTTCTCGAGGCAAAGTAAAAAAACAGACCCGAAATGGGGAGAATTTCTAGTACATCCGTGGTATGGAGTTTTTCCATACCACTGCCTTTGAATGGATGACACGTGGCAAAATGATTTAAAAAAATAATATATTTAATAGAGTGGGTCCCAGTCAAACAATCATTTCGCCACGTGTCATCCATTCAAAAGCAGTGGTATGGAAAAACTCCATACCACGGATGTACTAGAAATTCTCCCCCCGAAATGAGGGAGAATTTCTAGTACATCCGTACTCCATACTACTGCCTTTCAAAAAAAATGACACGTGGTGTTGTTTAACTGGGACCCACACTATTAAATATATTATTTTTTTAAACCATTTCGCCACGTGTCATTTTTTTTAAAGGCAGTGGTATGAAAAAACTCCATACCACTGCCTTTCATAAAAATGATGTAACAAAACGAAGAGAACGGAAGTGTGGAAACGAGAGAGAAATTGCACGAAGGAAAGAATTGCACAAATGAATTCGATGATTTGAATTGAAAAGATTACAAGCTTTTATAGCTAATTAAATAGTAAACTAATACTCATTACTTTTCTCACTCACCTTAATATTCTCCCATGATCCCACTCAGACATAATCCTAAAAAAACCTAAGACACTACCTAAAGAGGTGGCACTAGCCTAAATAGGTGGCATCACCTTAATTTCAAAGATTTAAAACTAAATAAATTTGCACTAATTCTTAACACTCCCCCTTAGTGCAAATATACATCCACAACACCAAGTACACTCCTGAATTCTTCAAACTTGGATTTACCAAGCGTCTTGATTGGTAAATATATCAGCAACTTCAAGGATGGTTCCATAGGAGTAGTAATTGACTTTGACTCCTTCATGTCAAACCGAGTTAACAAAGTATTTGCATACGAGACAAAGTATCCACCTGACTTTTCAACCTTCAAGCCAAGAAAACGTCTCGCTTCACCCAAACTCTTCATTTTAAAACCAATAGACAAACCATCTCGAAAAATAAAATTTTCTCTTCTATTTGGATCCATGCATCTCCATCTTTTTCTGTGAGTACCATATCCAACAAATATACAACGCCTAACCTTTGGAACATGAACATAACAAACTGACCCAAAAACTCGAACATAACTCACATTGGGTTTACGAATTATGACGTGACAAGTTGACTGAATAGTTGTTGCCCAAAGCTCCTTTGGAAGATTTTTTGCATGCAGCCAAGACAAGCACATAGATGTAAGGCGTTGAATGATATGCTCTTTGCAATATGTCTGAAATTGATCAGACATATATTCTCCCCCATTATCTGTGCGAAAACACTTTATCGGCAGCATAAATTCTTTCTCCACTAACTCCTTGAACTGGATAAACTTGGAGAAAACCTCACTTTTAGCCTCCAAAAAATACACCCAAGTGAACCGAGTAAAATCGTCCACTATAACCATAACATAATGACAACTAGAATAATTGGGTATTTCCGTCGGCCCCATCAAATCTGAATGAACTAACTGCAATGCAATCGTAGCTCTATTATTTGAATTTGAGAAAGAAAGAAGATGTGATTTCCCAAATTGAGAACCAGGACAAACCACATCACGACGGATTTCTTTAAAGATGGGAATACCACCAATAAGTTTCTTCATAGAAATTCTTTGCAACAATTGATAACCAACATGACCCAACCGAGCATGCCAAAGTGTTGCACTATCATTCTGACATGTCTTTTCAACATATGCATCAGTTGCAGACAAAACATAGAGGGAATCTTTCCTCTTTCCAGTAAACAAAACATCACCATCAAATTGTTTAATATTAGAAACAATTTTCACATCATCTGGACCAAAGAGAACATACCTCCCAGAGTCGGCAATCTGAGAGACCGAGACCAGATTCTTCTTTAAACCTGGAACATGATAAACATCTTCAAGAGAAATATCACCAACATTTGATGCACCATCTTTAACGTTAACTTGTCCTTCTTGAACAACAGGATGTATGGAATTATCAGCCGTCGCAATGACTCTTCTTCCTTGATGAGTACGTACATCAGAGAGAAGAGAAACATTTCCAGTTGAATGATGAGAACAACCAGAATCAACAATCCAATCCTCATTATAATCTATAAAAGCATTAGCATGCAAATTATTGGGTTGATCAATAACTTCAATTGATAAGCATTGTTCCCAAGTAACTTGTTCAGGTTTGTTACTTTCCTGTACAACATTTGCTTCTGCTTCTTTGAGAATCACCCGACAATTTTGTCTAATATGGCCGAATTTTCCACAACGTTGACACACCACCTTTATCCGACAATCACGTTTGATGTGTCCCGGTTTGCCGCACCTAAAACATCCTTTTGAAGTGCCCTTGGACTGCCTTTCAATTTTGGAATCATTGCCGTCATTTGAATAAAGCTTTGGAGAAGAATGAACTCTTCCCTTGTCTTTTGCATAAATAACAGCCTCCACCTCCGAGTGAGTTTCCTTGTAGTTGCTAAACATTTGTTTCATCAATGCTTCCTGATTTGAAAGCAAATTCTCCAACTCAATGATAGAAGGTTGAGTTGGCCAACCTTGTATCGATGAAATAAATGGCATAAACTCCTTTCGCAGTCCACGAATAAGATAGCGACGCACACGAGCATCACTAATCGGATCATCCTTGTCTAATTTTGAAATTTCAGAACATAAAGTTTTAATTTTCAGAAAATATTCTGAAACAGGCAAATTACCTTGAGTCCTTCCAGCAAGTTCGTTCTCCAAATATTGCAACCTCGTCGTGTTCTTTTGAGTGAACAACCTTTCAACTGTGTCCCACACTTTCTTTGGACAACTTACATCACGAACATGCTCAATGTACTCTTTGCCAATGGAAGTCCGCAAAGCAAATAAAGCTTTGCCACACTTGACCTTCCACTTTCTTCGTGCCTCAGCATTCTCCAGAGTATCTTCTGGAATTTCTGCATCATCACCGGAAACAAGATCCCAAAGATCTTGCCCTTGTAGAAAAGCTTCCATACATAGCTTCCAATAACTATAATTATCACCGGCAAGCTTGTCTACACAAAGACTGTTTCCACCGTTCATCTTCAACGAGTATTTAAACTCAAACACAAAACAAAGAACCTTGAAGCTCTGATACCATGTAACAAAACGAAGAGAACGGAAGTGTGGAAACGAGAGAGAAATTGCACGAAGGAAAGAATTGCACAAATGAATTCGATGATTTGAATTGAAAAGATTACAAGCTTTTATAGCTAATTAAATAGTAAACTAATACTCATTACTTTTCTCACTCACCTTAATATTCTCCCATGATCCCACTAAGACATAATCCTAAAAAAAACCTAAGACACTACCTAAAGAGGTGGCACTAGCCTAAATAGGTGGCATCACCTTAATTTCAAAGATTTAAAACTAAATAAATTTGCACTAATTCTTAACAAATGACACGTGGCGAAATGTTGTTTAACTGGGACCCACACTATTAAATATTTAACTGGCGAAATGAAAGCGATATTGATTTCTTGAATTTGATTCACGAAATTGCTCACCCACATATAATAGGTGGAAGCGGATTGGTTGGAGGTAATTTGACCGAAGTCAAATTTGTTAAAAGAAGGTTTTTCGGTTGATGCCCACATGGGAGGTTTTGCAAAGAAGGGGACAGAAGATATTACGATATGTTGGGAGGTTTTTTTGAATTTCTCTTAATTACATTCATTTTACTTTAATTTAAATGGTTGCACTTTTAAAGAAAATCATATTAACAAATTAAAATATATTCTTCTTTACGCAAAACACTATTTCATCCTTCCTTTTATCATAAGCTCAATTTTATCAATTCCAACTTTTGTTTGAAGATGCATATAGTTGTGGGAGGATTTTAGCTCATGGAGTCATATTTGACTCACACTCATGCTCTCCAAAATTGGAGGTTACCAAATCTATTTGAGTCACATCCGTGACAGCACCTCGACAATCAACAATCGTTACTGTCGCAGATGTGTGGCGACCTACCAGCGTTGTTTCATGTACTCAGTCTGACGAACAATGTCAGTCTCCTCATCATCATAAGAAGGGCGATCGATCTCAACTGACACGTGCAACTCATACGCCAACTCACCTACTATATAAGGAAGCATCATCCTTCTTTATCGAGGTAAGTCAGATTCTTCATTTCTGGACGATCTACTCTAACCAACCTACTTCTCGACTTACCTCAACTCTCTCACTAGTGTTTGACCAAACCCTACACCGGTGTAAGTTTAACCTTTATTTCTTTTCTACAGGTCTCATCAGAGCGTTGTTGGCCGAAAATTTCGACCTGAGAGGAGAGGAGTCGGATTCTTACGCCAACACATATGATAGGACTTTTGTCTCCATGATATGCTGTTGAAAACTACAAATTTTTATTTTGTGTTTTTGTTTCCATCATTTAGATCTTCTTTGAGTCTCTCCCATAAATTAAATGCCCTGGAAAGAATTGAAGCTCGCTTTTGTTAGTGTTGTTTCTTTCTTTTGCCAAATTTTTATTTGATATTACAATGTGAGTTTTAGCCTTTATTTTGATATCTATCTTTTATATGCTTACTTTCCTTTACTCTTGAAGTGTGATATTTTCTAAATTGTTAATTTGATAAATGTATGTTATGTCTTTTTAATCGATTTTTACTTTTCATAAAATGATTATTTGAGGACATAATTTATAAATATTTGAGGAATCGATTTTCTAATTTTTCTAACTTGATAGTCGATTTATTGGAAGTTCGGGATCGATTCCAATATATTTTCTTAAATTTCTACCATGTTTGTATATTATTGTATTAGCTTACCTATTTGCTTAAATTGATTATTTTATCATCTTGACTTATATTTAAATTGCATTTTGTCTATGGTAGTTACTTATATTATACATTGATATTTGTCTATATTGATTTAAAATCTTTTTATCTACATTTATTTTCTATTAACAATTTATTTCCAAATCTTTAAATTGCTCTCTCTAGTTTATAAGAGCTTTATATAACCAAAATGTTATTAAAAAAAAATTTAATCTTTTACTAGGTGTGTTTGGATTAAAAAAATATTTTTCAAAAAATGCATTTTTTTTAAAATATTTTTTCTAGAAATATTTATAATTAAAACACGTGTTTTGTTACATTTTCTCAAAGGTGTTTTTATCTACAAATATGTTTTCTTTGCTCTACACTAAAATGTTTCTCTTAATGTCAAATTACTATTAGGGGCAATTATTAATAAACAATATGAATTAATAAGTTTAAATTTATATAACAAATTAAGGTTAGCTCAATTGACATAAGATTATGCCTTACTAATTTAAATATTTTTTCCAAAAAAAAAAAAAAAAAAAATATTAAATTTGTATTTTAAAAATTATGACCGTTTACTATTGTTGGTGGTCGGCGGTGGTCGGGGTCGGGTGGCCGGAGTCGGGGCGGCGGTGGTCGGAGCGGAGCGACGACGGTCGGAGTTGGCTGGTCGGAGCGGGGCGACGATGGGTGGAGTCGGTCGATCGGCGGGAGCGAGGCGGCAACGGGTGGCCGAAGTTGGGCGGAGGTGGTCGGAGTTTGGAGGCAGTGGGAAGAGTTGAACTGTTCAACTCCTCCTTCTTCTTCCATAAATCAAATTACCGAAAGATTTCAGCATTGGTAGAATGAAGAGATGAAGAAGCCGAAACGAAGAATCCTTCCGTAAGTGAAATGGGTTCGTAGAATGAAGCCCCGAGATTCTCCGACCCACCTTCAATGGCAACCCATATTCTGCTTAACGACCAAATCTGCCGGATTTCGAGCCCGCCACCGAGGTCGATTGCGCCGGAACCAAACCCCTAGCCGTTTTCGCCGCCGTCGGGATGAACTGAAGAAGAAGAAAAGCAGTTCCCCATTAATGGCTGAAATTGAAGCTTGAGGGGAAGATTTTTGGATCCAATTTGAATTGAGAAGTGAGAGAAATGAAGTGGAAATTTGTAGAGTTTTGATTTTGATGATTCTCACGTCCTGCAACAAAAATAAATTAGCTTCTTCTATATGAACATGTTTTTTTCCTATTATTTATGAAACTGGTTTGAGTTTAGGAGATTTTTTTTTTTTTTTTCCTTTATTTTATGCAGTGGTTGATTGGGCATTTATTTATTGCTTATGTATATATGGAAACCTTCCTTCTCAAATTTTTCTTATCTTCTCCTTTGGTTCAGATATTTGGAGATTCAAAATGTGATTTGAGAAAATAAATGGTTAAAATTAAAATTTATAGATCTTCTAAGATGTTATGTTCTAAACTCAGCGCAGAAATATAATTTGATACTAGTGGAAGATTTGGTTTCAAATTACCAGAGTCCGGAATGGAGTGGTTTCAAAAAATAAAAAATCTAATTTTTATTTGTTTAATTTGATCTAACTATGATAAATTTGTGAAAGATACATCAAATAAAATAAAAAATAAAAATGGCATTCTTGAAATTTATTGGAAGAAATATTTAATAGCGAAAATATGGAAAATTATAAAAAAAAATGGTAAAAAAATAACAACTAAAATAAATTTTCATACCTTAGATGGAATTGCGAGTTTACACGAGTGGGGTGGATGGTAAGACTATGTGTTTGACACATGTGTCTGGTGAGACTATACTTTCTGTTGTTCTTTTTTTATTTATTTAAAGAAGTTTGTAAAATATACACATTTTTAAATCTCAATTTTAGAATTATGAGTCCTAATATATATATATATTGAAAAATAGATAAAATAAAATAAAATAAATCATTCCTATAATCAAAATCACTTTTTTAAGGTGGTTTAGATTCCTAAAGGGGTTTGGCCTCAAGAGTTGACGGAGTTGGAGTTGTTTAGTCTAGTGAGTTTCGAAGTATGTGTGTTTGGGGCAAGAAGTTTAGTCTTGAGTTCTGAAGTCTGTGTGTGTTTGGGGTTTAGGGTTTACTAAACTCATTCCTATAATTTATTGCAAGAAGTTCTTAAAAATAAAATCTTGAAAGTTGATAGAAAAAAATTTGTACAGAAAAATCGCTAAAATAAATTCAGACTTCAGAACTTCAGGTTCAACAACTCTCTGCCCAAACACACCACAGATTTCAGAACTCCAGACTAAACAACTCGTTGCCCCAAACATGCATACTTCATAACTCCCCACACTAAACATCTTCAACTCTTTGAGCCAAACGCCCTCCTAGGAATCTAAACCACCCTAAAAAATGATTTTAATTTTCTTTTTGAATGTTGGTTTTCCTAAAATTTAGTATGATAGGAATCTAGAAATATTGATAACTCAAGTTCATTAGCAATGTAGAACAACATCCGATGACGACATAATGAACTCTATACATTCGAACTTACACACGCACACAAATTGCAAAATTTGAACAAAATCACACAGATTTACAAGCAACGAATCAACTAAAATTAATGAAACTATTGAACACAAAATCAAAAGAAGAGAAGCATACGATTTATAAACCTTATTCAAATTCAAGTAATCCACGCCAGATGAAGAAATGAAGGGGTTTAGACGCGCGAATTCCCCTGCACCATTGGTTAACTCTATTCCAATTATTGTTCTTTTCGAACATATATACTGCAACAAAAAAATTCTCCAAATTATCTTCCTCTACGAATATTATCGATTGCCAAAATCAAAAAATCTTTTTGGATCTCTTGCCCTAATTTGAAGTTCAGGTGAGGTTGAAGAGATTGACGTCGACGAAGTCGAAGACATAGAAGATGAAGCTTGACGCCGACGAAGTCTAACGTGGTTGAAGAGTTCGAAAACGAAGAGGAAGCACGAAAGAGAAAGAGAAACGTGACCATGAAGAAGAACAAGCAAATAACTCAAAAATAAGATTTTAGAAAAATGAATTTAAAATAAAAGTAAAATGAGAATTAAAAATTCTGGTTTGAGTAAATTGACAGATTTGCAAAAACATATATACAATCAATGTGTTATATTTGCAAAATTAAAAAAAAAAAAAAAATAGTTATCCATAATATATATGTCATACCAACTCGCATATGGATAAGTTTGAGAAAGAAAATGAGAAAATTTTAGTTAAATTTTTTGGAAGTGAATTTAGAGAGAGGGAAAATAAAAGTTTTGAAAACCGAAAACTTTAATTTTGTAGAAATATATTATCATTTTTTGTCTCTCAATTTTTAATATAGTTTTTATTTGGTTGTTAAATTTCAAAATGTTACATTTTTATGTCTAAATTTTAAGTTTAGTTTTGATTTGTTCCTTAAATTTTAAAATGTTACATTTTTTTTTTCCTGAGTTTTGATTTAAGTTTTCATTTGATCTTAAGTTTCAAATTTTACATTTTTACCTCTAATTTTTATCAATGTTCACTGTTGGTCACTTATGTAATTTATAAACTATTCATACATATGCACACTGATTTCACGAAAAATGAGGATATATGTAACTACATACTCATTTTTAAACTTACCTATATGTAATTGTAGGTGTAATTACAAATACATACCCACACTGAATATTATTTAGGACATCTGATACGAAGCCCTAGTGAATTGAATCAAGAACCTCTTGGTTATACAAATCCTTGAATCACAAACACTAAAACCCTTTAAGTAATTTGGTTTCACCCCAAAATAAGGAGAAGAATAGAAATACCTTTGGATCGAATATCGATCCTGAGGAATTTGTCTGTAACCTTGGATTAGAATACTCGACTATTAAATTGATCAAGTCTAATAGATTACTTCTAAAACATGCAAGTCAAACAAGAAATGCAAAGGTAACAAATAACTCTTGGTTGTAGAAATGGTGCAATGGAGTTTTCAATTCAAATATTAAAGTTGTGATCTACATTAAGCAAGGCTAATTTTTTTTATAAACAAGAAAATTAGTCAAGACACTCATTAACTCTCTAATATAAATGTTAAAATGAAAAGTCACCTTGAAATACAAAAATGTGTCTTGATATTTTAAAAGGCATCTTGAAAAAGTAAAAGATATTTAGAAATATGAAAAAGTTATCAATGACTTTATTACCCTTTTAATTAGAGTAATAAGTGATAAAATGTGCACATTAAATTTAGTTTAATTATAATACTTTAGTCTTTCATAAATTACTCGACATTGAAATTCATGTCTTTCTTCTATACTTCTATAATTAATATTTGACTTTATTTTAATAGAAATTTATTTTTGAGTTACTCACATTAAAATATAAAAATATAGTACATACATTCCTCATGAACTCTTCATATTCTTCCGATTAAATCTCCATGATTGCTTGAGTTCTTCATGACTTTCTTCATTCATTCTGTATTTTCTTTACATTCAAAACTCAAAAACCAGAAGAGAAAATATCAACAAGAATTCTCTGAGAGCAATTAATGGCGGCTTTGTTCAGTTCTCCAAATCCCCATTTCTTTAAGATCATTCTCCACCACACTCTCACCCAACGAAAACTCGTACCACAATCAAACAAATTCACATTCTCCATTTTCTTCATTTCTTTATTAACTTCTCTCTATCATTATTACTTCATTTAATCAACTTTTTTTGTTTTTGTTTTGCAGGATCTTCCCAAGAACTTCGTGAAGAACAATGGCGGTTCTCTGTTATACAACAAGGCCACTCTCAGGCTTCCTGATGGCTCAAAGTGGGAGGTCGAGGTTCAAAAATCGGACGGCAAAATCTGGTTCGTAAGAGGCTGGCCGGAATTCGTGAAGTTTTACTCTGTCGAAGCTGGTTATTTCGTTGTGTTCCGATTCGAAGGAAATTGCTGCTTTAATGTCCTCATTTTCGACATCAGTTCTACGGAAATCGATTACCCAATTAAGCCGCGGATCCTCCATGGACACCGACACCGGTCACCGGTTGAAAGCGAAAACGAAGAAGATGAAGATGAAGATGAAGACGAAGAGGAAGAGGAAGACTCTGTTCAGATCCTGAATAACGCCGTTTTGAGGAAGAGAAGAAGAGAGAAAGAGGAAGAAGCAGCGTATTGTTCGGTACGAGGGATGAGGAAAAACTTAAAGCATCTATTCGATGATGAAGAAGAAGAAGATATGGAGATGAATTACTCAGGGAAACAGAGCAATTACAGAGGAGGATCAGGTTCGTCCGCCAAATTTCTATACAAAATCAATTTCAATTTTAGAATTCGAATTCGAATTCTGACCGATTTGAGTTTTCAGGGTATAATTATGGAGAATCGATGAGACCGATGCATCCAGCAAGGACGCCGGCGCAGGCATTGACGGAGAATGAAGAGCGAGTTCTGAGGAGAGCGAGTTCGTTCAAAATCAGGATGAAGAATCCTTCATTCATGGTGACGATGAGGCCTTCGTACATCCAAACAGGAAATTACCTGGTAAGAAAATGAACAAATAAAATAAAATAAAAATAAAAATGGAATGGAATCGTCTGATTTGATTGGATTGGATGGCAGAGCTTGCCGAGGAGCTTTGCGGAGAGGTACCTGAAGGAGTCGGTGGATGTGAAGCTGGAGGTGGCGGACGGGAGGATGTGGAGCGTTTGGTGCGGAGTGCGGTGGGCGTTCACACGGCGGAGGACGGAGTTGAAAGGCGGTTGGAAGAGATTCGCAGTGGATAATGAGTTGCAGGAAGGGGACGTTTGTGTATTCGAGTTGATCAACAAAACTACCAAAGTTTATTTCCAAGTCACCATTTTCCGTCTCCCCACTAACTAAACTAAAACTACTTTCTTCTGTTTCTGCTTCAAAATATTAATCTTCTTATTCTTACAACTACTTCTTCCTATATCATTTTTATTTTACTTCATGTTTATCAAAATTTAAATAAATTACTAGAAGTGATGCTAGAAAAACACAGTTGCCTAGATCAATATTATATTACTTCACAACTTTGATTAAACATTTTTTATTATTTGATATCAATAAGTGAAGATGAGAGAATTTGAAGCTCAAACTTCAAAATCGAAAACACTTATTTTATGTCATTTGAATTATCTTCCGTTTAAGCCCAACTCTATAAACATGATTTAAACAGTTTAAATGGTCATTAAAATCTCATGATAAATTGTGTATTTCTATAATAATATTATTGGATGAGACTATTATTGATTTTATTCAATGCTTCTAGGGCATGTTTGGAAATGATTTTGAAAGGACCAAAATCACTTTTTTATGTCCACAATCACTTTTATTTTAAGATTGTAATGTTTGGCAAAAGTTAATTAGTGATTTTTTAATAATTCAAAATTACTTTGAATGATTTCTCGTCAATCACATATGAAGTGATTTTTAATGATTTTTGATGAGTGATTATGAGAAATTTATTTTTGAAATGATTATTAATTTAAATTAAAAATACAAAAAATCCTTACATATTTATAAACTTTTGTATAAATTATATTGTTTGCTTTGGTTGCATTTTTTTAATCCAGAGTTTGATTCTAAGATAGTGTTTTTTTTTTCCAATTTTGCAATATATATATATATATATATATATATATATATATATATTTATATCTTTAGTAATTTATTTTTTAAAAAGCCCTTGCATTTTCTTAAGCCAGAGTTTGATTCTAAGATAGTGTTTTTTTTTTTTCCAATTTTGCAATATATATATATTTAGTAATTTATTTTTTAAAAAACCCTTAAATCCAGGTTAGAATGAAAGATTGTTTTTTCAAATTTTCAATATATATATACTTTTAAATCTTTGGTAAATTATTTTTTTTAAAAAAAATTGATAAATATTTTAAAATTTCATTTTTTTATTATATATTTTTGTAGTTTTTTTAAACATTATATTTAGGTAGTTAATAATTTTATAAATTAACATAAATCTTATATATATCAATACATTTCAAATTATAATTTTAGGAATTTAGTAATTTTAAAATCACTTTTGACCAAACATTAATAATTTAAAATCACTTCCGTTCACACGAGATTTCGAACGAAGGATTAAAATTCGACACGTGTAAATGAAATTTGAATTTGAATTTGTATTTATGTTTGTATCTGTATCAATGCGTAGTGGATTATCATCTCTAATGTTTATCCTCTGATTCTTTCTCTCTCAAATGTAAATGTATCTCGAGGGCTTCACAACTTGTTCTCGACGTTGAATTTGGATCGAGGGCTTTGCAGCTTGTTCTCGATGTTGAATTTGGATCGAGGGCTTCGCAACTTGTTCTCGATGTTAAATTTGGATCGAGGGCTTCGCAGCTTGTTCTCGATGTTGAATTTGGATCGAGGGCTTCGCAGCTTGTTCTCGATGTTGAATTTGGATCGAGGGTTTCGCAGCTTGTTCTCGATGTTGAAGGATTGTTCAGTCTTCCAAGAATTCAGGGAGTCTTCGTTGTTTGAAAGTTCTCTCTGAGCTCTCAGGAGTAGAAATTTTCTGAACCTTCAAGATGAAGAATGAGCTCTCTATTTATAGAGTTCTCATAGGCCTAATGGGCTTGGGCCTGGATCCAATGAGCTTGGGCTTGGATCCAATGGGCTTGGGTCCAATGACATTTTGGGTTGAATGGGCTTTTTGGCTTTAGGCCAAATTGCCATTTAAATAACTTTCTGGCCCGATTCGATTTCGAGCCCAATTGAGCTATGACCGAATTTGCTCGGCTAAGTTTATTCGATCCACCGACCATGATGAAGACACGTGGCGACCGTTGATTGGCCGAAATTTCTCGGTCAACAAATGCCCCCTTTTTCGAGAGTTATGCACAAGTATGTGTGGGTGAGTTTCGGAAAAGTAAAACTTTGAAATTGAAATGTAGGACACCCCTAATTTCGACTCCGCCTTGACATGTCAATTTTATCGAAATATGAAATTTGGTTCATAAATCAATTATTTTAATTGACACATCTTTCCATGTCAATTGATAAAAAAATATGAATTTTGCTCGTAATTTTGATCTTTCTTATTTGGCAGAAATTTGGCTTGAATTTTAGTAGATTTTTGTGTTCTACTTTAATTCTATTTTTGGATGTAGAGTAGAGTTTTGTGTCTACCCAATTTAATTTTGAATAAGGTTTGACTTTGAAATTTTTTTACCCCAATTTCGACGCGGGATAAAATTTGGAGTATACCCAAACCACCAATTTCGATTTGAAACTTAGATTTGGATAATTTATAAATCTACATCTTGCTCGGGAATAAAATTAGGAACATGCCAAAATTTTAATTCTAGGAAAATTTTGGATTTTGCTCGAAATTTAGCTTGAACTCAGAGTAGAATTGATGAAAATTTGACTTGGTATAATTTTGGGATTCCAATCAATTTTGATTCGAAAATTTGAACTTAAGCTCATTATTATGGAAGGAAATTTAGAACCCACCTAAATTTCAAGTTAAATGAAGTATTACAAACTGAAGACAAATGGTAACAACAAAGCTTGTTTGGCAAAGTGGAACATGTACAACCTTTATTTCCTTTGGTCTTGGGTTCAAGTCCACCTCTATACACATTTTTAGATAATGGCAGAACCTGGAGACGCGATCGCGGCGGCGGCGGCGGAACCTGGAGACGCGATCGCGGCGGCGGCGGCGGAACCTGGAGACGCGATCGCGGCGGCGGCGGCGGAACCTGGAGACGCGATCGCGGCGGCGGCGGCGGAACCTGGAGACGCGATCGCGGCGGCGGCGGCGGAACCTGGAGACGCGATCGCGGCGGCTGCGGAACCTGGAGACGCGATCGCGCGGCGGCGGCGGCGGAACCTGGAGACGCGATCGCGCGGCGGCGGCGGCGGAACCTGGAGACGCGATCGCGCGGCGGCGGCGGCGGAACCTGGAGACGCGATCGCGCGGCGGCGGCGGCGGAACCTGGAGACGCGATCGCGCGGCGGCGGCGGCGGAACCTGGAGACGCGATCGCGCGGCGCGGCGGCGGAACCTGGAGACGCGATCGCGCGGCGCGGCGGCGGAACCTGGAGACGCGATCGCGCGGCGCGGCGGCGGAACCTGGAGACGCGATCGCGCGGCGGCGGCGGCAGAACCTGGAGACGCGGAGGCGGCGGCGGCGGAACCTGGAGGCGGCGGCGGCGGCGGCGGCGGAACCTGGAGACGCGATCGCGGCGGCGGCGGAACCTGGAGACGCGATCGCGGCGGCGGCGGAACCTGGAGACGCGATCGCGGCGGCGGCGGCGGAACCTGGAGACGCGATCGCGCGGCGGCGGCGGAACCTGGAGACGCGATCGCGGCGGCGGCGGCGGAACCTGGAGACGCGGCGGCGGCGGAACCTGGAGACGCGATCGCGGCGGCGGCGGCGGCGGAACCTGGAGACGCGATCGCGGCGGCGGCGGAACCTGGAGACGCGATCGCGGAGGCGGAACCTGGAGACGCGATCGCGGAGGCGGCGACGGCGGAACCTGGAGACGCGATCGCGCGGCGGCGGCGGCGGAACCTGGAGACGCGATCGCGCGGCGGCGGCGGCGGAACCTGGAGACGCGATCGCGCGGCGTGGGCGGCGGAACCTGGAGACGCGATCGCGCGGCGGCGGCGGCGGAACCTGGAGACGCGATCGCGCGGCGGCGGCGGCGGAACCTGGAGACGCGATCGCGCGGCGGCGGCAGAACCTGGAGACGCGATCGCGCGGCGGCGGCGGAACCTGGAGACGCGATCGCGCGGCGCGGCGGCGGAACCTGGAGACGCGATCGCGCGGCGGCGGCGGAACCTGGAGACGCGATCGCGCGGCGGCGGAACTTGGAACTTGGAACTTGGAACTTGGAACTTGGAACTTGGAGACGCGATCGCGCGGCGCGGCGGCGGAACTTGGAGACGCTATCGCGCAGCGCGGCTGCGGAACTTGGAGATGCGGCGCGGCTGCGGAACTTGGAGACGCGATCGCGCGGCGCGGCGGCGGAACTTGGAGACGCGATCGCGCGGCGGCGGCGGAACTTGGAGACGCGATCGCGCGGCGGCGGCGGAACCTGGAGACGCGATCGGCGGCGGCGGCGGAACCTGGAGACGCGTCGGCGGCGGCGGCGGAACCTGGAGACGCGATCGCGCGGCGGCGGCGGAACCTGGAGACGCGATCGCGCGGCGGCGGCGGCGGAACCTGGAGACGCGATCGCGGCGGCGGCGGCGGCGGAACCTGGAGACGCGATCGCGGCGGCGGCGGCGGCGGAACCTGGAGACGCGGCGGCGGCGGCTGCAGAACCTGGAGACGCGATCGCGCGGCGGCTGCGGAACCTGGAGACGCGGCGGCGGCGGCTGCGGAACCTGGAGACGCGATCGCGCGGCGGCGGCGGAACCTGGAGACGCGATCGCGCGGCGGCGGCGGCGGAACCTGGAGACGCGATCGCGCGGCGGCGGCGGCGGAACCAGGAGACGCGATCGCGGCGGCGGCGGCGGAACCTGGAGACGCGATCGCGGCGGCGGCGGCGGAACCTGGAGACGCGGCGGCGGCGGCGGAACCTGGAGACGCGGCGGCGGCGGCGGAACCTGGAGACGCGATCGCGGCGGCGGCGGCGGAACCTGGAGACGCGATCGCGGCGGCGGCGGCGGCGGAACCTGGAGACGCGATCGCGCGGCGCGGCGGCGGAACCTGGAGACGCGATCGCGCGGCGGCGGCGGAACCTGGAGACGCGATCGCGCGGCGGCGGCGGAACTTGGAACTTGGAACTTGGAACTTGGAGACGCGATCGCGCGGCGCGGCGGCGGAACTTGGAGACGCTATCGCGCAGCGCGGCTGCGGAACTTGGAGATGCGGCGCGGCTGCGGAACTTGGAGACGCGATCGCGCGGCGCGGCGGCAGAACTTTGAGACGCGATCGCGCGGCGGCGACGGAACTTGGAGACGCGATCGCGCGGCGGCGGCGGAACTTGGAGACGCGATCGGCGGCGGCGGCGGAACCTGGAGACGCGTCGGCGGCGGCGGCGGAACCTGGAGACGCGATCGCGCGGCGGCGGCGGAACCTGGAGACGCGATCGCGCGGCGGCGGAACCTGGAGACGCGATCGCGGCGGCGGCGGCGGCGGAACCTGGAGACGCGATCGCGGCGGCTGCGGAACCTGGAGACGCGATCGCGGCGGCGGCGGCGGCGGAACCTGGAGACGCGGCGGCGGCGGCTGCGGAACCTGGAGACGCGATCGCGGCGGCGGCGGCGGAACCTGGAGACGCGATCGCGGCGGCGGCGGCGGAACCTGGAGACGCGATCGCGGCGGCGGCGGCGGCGGAACCTGGAGACGCGATCGCGCGGCGCGGCGGCGGAACCTGGAGACGCGATCGCGCGGCGGCGGCGGAACCTGGAGACGCGATCGCGCGGCGGCGGCGGAACTTGGAACTTGGAACTTGGAACTTGGAGACGCGATCGCGCGGCGCGGCGGCGGAACTTGGAGACGCTATCGCGCAGCGCGGCTGCGGAACTTGGAGATGCGGCGCGGCTGCGGAACTTGGAGACGCGATCGCGCGGCGCGGCGGCAGAACTTGGAGACGCGATCGCGCGGCGGCGACGGAACTTGGAGACGCGATCGCGCGGCGGCGGCGGAACTTGGAGACGCGATCGGCGGCGGCGGCGGAACCTGGAGACGCGTCGGCGGCGGCGGCGGAACCTGGAGACGCGATCGCGCGGCGGCGGCGGAACCTGGAGACGCGATCGCGCGGCGGCGGAACCTGGAGACGCGATCGCGGCGGCGGCGGCGGCGGAACCTGGAGACGCGATCGCGGCGGCGGCGGCTGCGGAACCTGGAGACGCGGCGGCGGCGGCGGCGGAACCTGGAGACGCGATCGCGCGGCGGCGGCGGAACCTGAAGACGCGATCGCGCGGCGGCGGCGGCGGAACCTGGAGACGCGATCGCGCGGCGGCGGCGGCGGAACCTGGAGACGCTATCGCGGCGGCGGCGGCGGCGGAACCTGGAGACGCGATCGCGGCGGCGGCGGAACCTGGAGATGCGATCGCGGCGGCGGCGGCGGCGGAACCTGGAGACGCGATCGCGGCGGCGGCGGCGGCTGAACCTGGAGACGCGTCGGCGGCGGCGGCGGAACCTGGAGACGCGATCGCGCGGCGGCGGCGGAACCTGGAGACGCGATCGCGCGGCGCGGCGGCGGAACCTGGAGACGCGATCGCGCGGCGGCGGCGGAACCTGGAGACGCGATCGCGCGGCGGCGGCGGAACCTGGAGACGCGATCGCGCGGCGGCGGCGGAACCTGGAGACGCGATCGCGCGGCGGCGGAACTTGGAACTTGGAACTTGGAACTTGGAGACGCGATCGCGCGGCGCGGCGGCAGAACTTGGAGACGCTATCGCGCAGCGCGGCTGCGGAACTTGGAGACGCGATCGCGCGGCGCGGCGGCGGAACTTGGAGATGCGATCGCGCGGCGGCGACGGAACATGGAGACGCGATCGCGCGGCGGCGGCGGAACTTGGAGATGCGGCGCGGCGACGGAACTTGGAGACGCGATCGCGGCGGCGGCGGCGGCGGAACCTGGAGACGCGATCGCGGCGGCGGCGGCGGCGGAACCTGGAGACGCGGCGGCGGCGGCTGCGGAACCTGGAGACGCTATCGCGCGGCGGCTGCGGAACCTGGAGACGCGGCGGCGGCGGCGGCGGAACCTGGAGACGCGATCGCGCGGCGGCGGCGGAACCTGGAGACGCGATCGCGCGGCGGCGGCGGAACTTGGAACTTGGAACTTGGAACTTGGAGACGCGATCGCGCGGCGCGGCGGCGGAACTTGGAGACGCTATCGCGCAGCGCGGCTGCGGAACTTGGAGATGCGGCGCGGCTGCGGAACTTGGAGACGCGATCGCGCGGCGCGGCGGCGACGGAACTTGGAGACGCGATCGCGCGGCGGCGGCGGAACTTGGAGACGCGATCGGCGGCGGCGGCGGAACCTGGAGACGCGTCGGCGGCGGCGGCGGAACCTGGAGACGCGATCGCGCGGCGGCGGCGGAACCTGGAGACGCGATCGCGCGGCGGCGGCGGCGGAACCTGGAGACGCGATCGCGGCGGCGGCGGCGGCGGAACCTGGAGACGCGATCGCGGCGGCGGAACCTGGAGACGCGATCGCGGCGGCGGCGGCGGAACCTGGAGACGCGGCGGCGGCGGCTGCGGAACCTGGAGACGCGGCGGCTGCGGAACCTGGAGACGCGATCGCGCGGCGGCGGCGGCGGAACCTGGAGACGCGATCGCGCGGCGGCGGCGGCGGAACCTGGAGACGCGATCGCGGCGGCGGCGGCGGAACCTGGAGACGCGATCGCGGCGGCGGCGGCGGCGGAACCTGGAGACGCGATCGCGGCGGCGGCGGAACCTGGAGACGCGATCGCGGCGGCGGCGGCGGCGGAACCTGGAGACGCGATCGCGGCGGCGGCGGAACCTGGAGATGCGATCGCGGCGGCGGCGGCGGCGGAACCTGGAGACGCGATCGCGGCGGCGGCGGCGGCTGAACCTGGAGACGCGTCGGCGGCGGCGGCGGAACCTGGAGACGCGATCGCGCGGCGGCGGCGGAACCTGGAGACGCGATCGCGCGGCGCGGCGGCGGAACCTGGAGACGCGATCGCGCGGCGGCGGCGGAACCTGGAGACGCGATCGCGAGGCGGCGGCGGAACCTGGAGACGCGATCGCGCGGCGGCGGCGGAACCTGGAGACGCGATCGCGCGGCGGCGGAACTTGGAACTTGGAACTTGGAACTTGGAGACGCGATCGCGCGGCGCGGCGGCGGAACTTGGAGACGCTATCGCGCAGCGCGGCTGCGGAACTTGGAGATGCGGCGCGGCTGCGGAACTTGGAGACGCGATCGCGCGGCGCGGCGGCGGAACTTGGAGACGCGATCGCGCGGCGGCGACGGAACATGGAGACGCGATCGCGCGGCGGCGGCGGAACTTGGAGACGCGATCGCGCAGCGGCGGCGGAACTTGGAGACGCGATCGCGCAGCGGCGGCGGAACTTGGAGATGCGATCGCGCAGCGCGGCGGCGGAACTTGGAGACGCGATCGCGCAGCGCGGCGACGACGAAACTTGGAGATGCGATCGCGCGGCGGCGACGAAACTTGGAGATGCGATCGCGCGGCGGCGGCAGAACTTGGAGACGCGATCGCGCGGCGGCGGCGGAACTTGGAGACGCGATCGCGCGGCGGCGGCGGAACTTGGAGACGCGATCGCGCTGCGGCGGCGGAACTTGGAGACGCGATCGCGCAGCGGCGGCGGAACTTGGAGACGCGATCGCGCAGCGCAGCGGCGGAACTTGGAGATGCGGCGCGGCTGCGGAACTTGGAGACGCGATCGCGCGGCGCGGCGGCGGAACTTGGAGACGCGATCGCGCGGCGGCGGCGGAACTTGGAGACGCGATCGCGCGGCGGCGGCGGAACTTGGAGACGCAATCGCGCGGCGGCGGCGGAACTTGGAACTTGGAGACGCGATCGCGCGGCGCGGCGGCGGAACTTGGAGATGCGATCGCGCAGCGCGGCGGCGGAACTTGGAGACGCGATCGCGCGGCGGCGGCGGAACTTGGAGACGCGATCGCGCGGGGGCTGCAGAACATGGAGACGCGATCGCGCGGCGCGGCGGCGGAACCTGGAGACGCGATCGCGCGGCGCGGCGGCGGAACTTGGAGACGCGATCGCGCGGCGCGGCGGCGGAACTTGGAGATGCGATCGCGCGGCGCGGCGGCGAAACTTGGAGACGCGATCGCGCGGCGGCGGCGGAACTTGGAGACGCAATCGCGCGGCGGCGGAACTTGGAGATGCGGCGCGGCGGCGGAACTTGGAGACGCGATCGCGCGGCGGCGGCGGAACTTGGAGACGCGATCGCGCGGCGGCTGCGGAACTTGGAGACGCGATCGCGCGGCGCGGCGGCGGAACCTGGAGACGCGATCGCTCGGCGCGGCGGCGGAACTTGGAGACGCGATCGCGCGGCGGCGGAACTTGGAGACGCGATCGCGCGGCGCGGCGGCGGAACTTGGAGATGCGATCGCACGGCGGCGGCGAAACTTGGAGACGCGATCGCGCATCGCGGCGGCGACGAAACATGGAGATGCGATCGCGCGGCGGCGGCGGAACTTGGAGACGCGATTGCGCGGCGGCGGCGAAACTTGGAGACGCGATCGCGCAGCGCGGCGGCGACGAAACTTGGAGACGCGATCGCGCAGCGCGGCGGCGACGAAACTTGGAGATGCGATCGCGCGGCGGCGACGAAACTTGGAGATGCGATCACGCGGCGGCGGCGAAACTTGGAGATGCGATCGCGTGGCGGCGACGGAACTTGGAGATGCGATCGCGCGGCGGCGGCGACGAAACTTGGAGATGCGATCGCGTGGCGGCGGCGGAACTTAGAGATGCGATCGCGTGGCGGTGGCGGAACTTGGAGATGCGATCGCGCAGCGCGGCGGCGGAACTTGGAGACGCGATCGCGCAGCGCGGCGGCGACGAAACTTGGAGATGCGATCGCGTGGCGGCGGCGGAACTTGGAGATGCGATCGCGCAGCGCGGCGGCGAAACTTGGAGATGCAGATGCGCAGCGGCGGCGGAACTTGGAGACGCGATCGCGCAGCGGCGGCGGAACTTGGAGATGCGATCGCGCAGCGCGACGGCGGAACTTGGAGACGCGATCGCGCAGCGCGGCGGCGACGAAACTTGGAGATGCGATCGCGCGGCGGCGACGAAACTTGGAGATGTGATCGCGCGGCGGCGGCGGAGCTTGGAGATGCGCAGCGGCGGCGGCGGAACTTGGAGATGCGCAGCGGCGGCGGCGGAACTTGGAGATGCGATTGCGCAGCGCGGCGGCAGAACTTGGAGATGCGATCGCGCGGCGGCGGCGGAACTTGGATATGCGATCGCGCGGCGGCGGCAAAACTTGGAGATATGCAGCGCAGCGGCGGCGGAACTTGGAGATGCGATCGCGCGGCGGCGGCGAAACTTGGAGATGTGCAGCGCGGTGGCGGCGGAACTTGGAGATGCGCAGCGCGGCGGCGGCGGAACTTGGAGATGCGCAGCGCGGCGGCGACGGAACTTGGAGATGCGCAGCGCGGCGGCGGCGGAACTTGGAGATGCGATCGCGCGGCGGCGGCGGAACTTGGAGATGCGATCGCGCAGCGCGGCGGTGGAACTTGGAGATGCGATCGCGCAGCGCGGCGGCGAAACTTGGAGATGCAGATGCGCAGCGGCGGCGGAACTTGGAGACGCGATCGCGCAGCGGCGGCGGAACTTGGAGATGCGATCGCGCAGCGCGGCGGCGACGAAACTTGGAGATGCGATCGCGCGGCGGCGACGAAACTTGGAGATGCGATCGCGCGGCGGCGGCGGAGCTTGGAGATGCGCAGCGGCGGCGGCGGAACTTGGAGATGCGCAGCGGCGGCGGAACTTGGAGATGCGCAGCGGCGGCGGCGGAACTTGGAGATGCGATTGCGCAGCGCGGCGGCAGAACTTGGAGATGCGATCGCGCGGCGGCGGCGGAACTTGGATATGCGATCGCGCGGCGGCGGCGAAACTTGGAGATATGCAGCGCAGCGGCGGCGGAACTTGGAGATGCGATCTCGCGGCGGCGGCGGAACTTGGAGATGCGTAGCGCGGCGGCGGCGGAACTTGAAGATGCGCAGCGCGGCGGCGGCGGAACTTGGAGATGCGCAGCGCGGCGGCGACGGAACTTGGAGATGCGCAGCGCGGCGGCGGCGGAATTTGGAGATGCGATCGCGCAACGCGGCGGCGGAACTTGGAGATGCGATCGCGCAGCTTGGCGGCGGAACTTGGAGATGCGATCGCGCAGCGCGGCGACGGAACTTGGAGATGCGATCGCGCAGCGCGGTGACGGAACTTGGAGATGCGATCGCGCGGCGGCGGCGGAACTTGGAGATGCGATCGCGCGGCGGCGGCGGAACTTGGAGATGCGATCGCGCGGCGGCGGCGGAACTTGGAGATGCGCAGCGCGGCGGCGGCGGAACTTGGAGATGCGCAGCGCGGCGGCGGAACTTGGAGATGCGATCGCGCGGCGGCGGCGGAACTTGGAGATGCGATCGCGCGGCGGCGGCGAAACTTGGAGATGCGATCGCGCGGCGGCGGCGGAACTTGGAGATGCGATCGCGCGGCGGCGGCGGAACTTGGAGATGCGCAGCGCGGCGGCGGCGGAACTTGGAGATGCGCGGCGGCGGCGGAACTAAGAGATGCGCGGCGGCGGAACTTGGAGATGCGATCGCGTAGCGCGGCGGCGAAACTTGGAGATGCAGATGCACGGCGGAGGCGGAACTTGAAGATGCAGATGCGCAGCGGCGGCGGAACTTGGAGATACGCGGCGGCGGCGAAACTTGGAGATTCGATGAACAGAGATGCAGCGTAGGGAAGCAAGTGAACTTGCAAGATGATGCAGCTGGTGAAACACGTACTACACGTACTTTAAGTGGGTGAGGCCTCAAACTTGGACTTGAAACGAGCGACGCTCTGTTTTGATCTTGTAGCAGGCAAAACTCGAATTTGAAGCAGGATAAGTGCGAACTTTGGGCGGGCGAAACACACCGCTTAAGGTGGTTTGCACATTAAGCTTGTAGTGTCACCATCCTAGTAGTGTGCGCGTTCGATTGGCGACGACGCTTTTGTCGTGGCGTGCATCTGCAAGTTTAATATCATATTGTAACTTCAATTATTGTGTTACATTTGATAATGTTGAAAGCCCTCAATTTGCATCGTGACGTTCAATAGGATTTTATGTATCGTCGTCATCGCCAGTAGGGTTGAGCGTCTTCAATTTGTGGCATCACTCTAAATAAGGATGAGAAACCTTTGATTTGCAACGACAATCTTCAGTAGTCATGACACTGATGTTTATTTTTATTTGAAGAGACTGGACTTAAAACTTGTTTAAAGTTGTCTATGTACTCTTTGAACAATAAAGATCAAGTTGAGACGTAGTTCAATACATGATAATTTTTTTTATTATTGTGACTGAACTTAAAGTTTTTTTTTTTCTTTAAGTTGCCTACGTACCCTTGAATGGAAGGGATCAAGTCATAACGTAGTTCATATGCATGATTTTGATTTTTTTATTATTGTGACTGAACTTAAAGTATATATTTTTTCTTTAAGTTGCCTACGTACCCTTGGATGGAAGGGATCAAGTCATAACGTAGTTCAGATTACATGATGAGTGATAGAGTTTTATTTTTTACTCGGGTCGTTCACCTTTTAAGCTCGTGCGGGCCAGGAGCAACATGTAGTTTATACTCTTACGTTAAGGAGTAGTACATTTTATGAGATCTTAACTTCATCATGGTCTTGATCAAATCATTCGCTTGTAGGATTGGTTAAAATGATGAGATTTTTCTTCACCTTCAAGGAACCCTCTGTATTTATGTGGACATAAAATTTCCTCTTCATGCGTGAAGGAACACGACTGTGAATCTTCTTGTCGCTACTTTCTTCATCAAAGAGTCTTGCCCCTACAGTCTTCATCTTTCCTTCCTGTTGATCGCTTGTCCCTTTGAGGCGATAAAAAATAGATGTTGAAGGTCGGTCTTTCTTTGATGTGGAGACACTTAACCTTTGGAAAGCTGAAGTTCGAGTGGAGGTAGAAGTTAGACATGAATTTTTTTCTTTTGTCGCGACCATACTCATCCTTTGGAAGACCGAAGTTCGAGTAGTTGAAGGCTTGATGCGATTGAAGACAGAAGTTCTTTGGTCGACTTCTTTTGAGTCGTCGACTTCTTCTGCATTGATGTAGCATGAACTTGCATAGATTTCTTCCTCTTTCTTGATGGGAAGGAAACTTCTTGAGAAAAATTCTTTTAAAGTCACCCGTCGTCGAGGTTGAGAAAAATATTTGTTTTCTCTTCTCTCGTGTTTAGGCTTCCTCGAATTGATTCTTCTTTTCTTCTTTGAAAGTTTATTGTTTCGTTTATCATCTCGAAGTATGCAATCTTCTTTCTGGACAGGTCTTTGTCGTCGTATTTTCTGATGAGCCACAACGGTCCAACCTTTATCCTCATTTCCGACGGCCTCAAGTTTTACCTGAGAAATTTGCTTTGGGGTTTCATGTCCGAACCGAACAATTATTGGTTTGAAGATCCCAAACTGGATGAGGCTTTCCTTTTGCTTATCAAATGAGGCTGGAAATAATTGAGCGCCGGAGTTCATTGTTACTGCAGCGTGGTTTGATTGAGCTATTTCATCTAAGTCTAGCTCAATTTTTCCTTCTTTAGCTAACCTTAGAATTAGCTCCTTTAGGACAAAACATTTTTTCACCGGATGACTGATAACTCGATGATACTTACAATAGTTGGGATCATCGACTTTGTTCATCTCTTCCGGGCGCCTACACTCGGGAAACTCAACCAGTCGTGTTTTCAATAGTTGCTCTAACATGTCAGGAATGTCAGAGTCTGGAAACGGGTAGACTTTTTCTTGTCTTTCTTTTAACGTAAGGTGACGTCTCTCGCCTCCGTCATTTCTTCTTTCTGTCCTGTTTTCCTTTCCTTTTGAGGAAAATCTTACAGGGGTCGTGCTGACGACCATGGATTCTTCCATGACATTTTTCGTGATATTCTCACTGTCCTTCATTTCTTTTTTCACTTTGTTGATATCCGAGATTAGGAGGTCCTTGCTCCTTCTGTTGGCGATACTCAACTCCATATCGTAGGCGCGAGTCGCTAACTCTTCAAATGTGTGGGGCTTTATCCCTTGCAGGATGTAATGAAGTCCCCAATGCATGCCGCTGATGCACATTTCGACGGCGGACACCTCGGTGAGTCGATCCTTGCAGTCGAGACTCAACGATCTCCAACGGTTGATGAAATCGATGACTGGCTCGCCCATCCTTTGGTTAGCGTGCGAGAGTTCGGTCATGCTGACTGTTCGCCTCGTGCTGTAGAAGCGATTCAGGAAGTCTCTTTCAAACTGTTCCCAACTATCAATTTTCTCGGGCTCCAAATCAGTGTACCAATCAAATGCATTTCCTTTCAGAGTCCGGACGAATTGCCTAACCAACAAGTCTCCGCGAGTTCCAGCATTCTCGCACGTTTCGACAAAGTGGGCAATGTGTTGTTTAGGATTGCCCTTCCCATCGAACTGTTGAAATTTTGGCGGCTGGTACCCAATGGGCATTCTCAAGCTGTCGATCCTCTTGGTATACGGTTTAGTATACAAGAGAGAGATTTGGGTGGGCCCACCGTACTGAGCTCTGATGGTGTTGGTAATCATGTCCTGCAGCTGTTGGACAGATAAGGAAGCAACTGAAGTCGAGTGCTGCGGTTGGTTTTCTTGGATGACATTTTTTTCTTTGTCATTCCTCCTTGCTGCAGGAGTTAAACTTGACTCTGCAGCCTCTCGACTTTGCATCTGATTTCTCAAGTTTGCAATCTCGAGGTCTCGTTCTTCAACTGCTTTCATGAGAAAATTTAATTTCTTTTCGATTTCAGCCATTGCTTCATCGTTAGTGCGTGCGTCTGCCATCATTACAGACATTACGTTGGAATCAGACACCTTCTCCGACTGATCAGAGGAAGGAACATATTCATCGTACAAGTAATTTTCCTTAATGATTATCCCACCCTGCGCAGACTCCGTCAATCGTTTGTAAATTTTACTCACGATGACAGGAGTGTGTTCGTCCGTCTGCGAGACTTCTTTAATGAAGCGGCTGCGGGTGACAGGTCCCTTGTAAGGGTTGTTGGAAATGAGAGACCTGGATGTTGTTTTCTTTGATGTCATTATTAACTTTTAGTTGAGAGAGGGAGAGATGAGAGGTAGAGTTTTCCCACCGGGCGTGCCAATCTGTTCACACGAGATTTCGAACGAAGGATGGAAATTCGACACGTGTAAATGAAATTTGAATTTGAATTTGTATTTATGTTTGTATCTGTATCAATGCGTAGTGGATTACAATCTCTAATGTTTATCCTCTGATTCTTTCTCTCTCAAATGTAAATGTATCTCGAGGGCTTCACAACTTGTTCTCGACGTTGAATTTGGATCGAGGGCTTTGCAGCTTGTTCTCGATGTTGAATTTGGATCGAGGGCTTCGCAGCTTGTTCTCGATGTTAAATTTGGATCAAGGGCTTCGCAGCTTGTTCTCGATGTTGAATTTGGATCGAGGGCTTCGCAGCTTGTTCTCGATGTTGAATTTGGATCGAGGGTTTCGCAGCTTGTTCTCGATTTTGAAGGATTGTTCAGTCTTCCAAGGATTCAGGGAGTCTTCGTTGTTTGAAAATTCTCTCTGAGCTCTTAGGAGTAGAAATTTTCTGAACCTTCAAAATGAAGAATGAGCTCTCTATTTATAGAGTTCTCATGGGCCTAATGGGCTTGGGCCTGGATCCAATGAGCTTGGGCTTGGATTCAATGGGCTTGGGTCCAATGGCATTTTGGGTTCAATGGACTTTTGGGCTTTGGGCCAAATTGCCATTTAAATAGCTTTCTGGCCCGATTCGATTTCGACCCCAATTGAGCTATGACCGAATTTGTTCGGCTAAGTTTATTCGATCCACCGACCATGATGAAGACACGTGGCGACCGCTGATTGGCCGAAATTTCTCGGTCAACAACTTCTAATCCTATAAAAATCATTTCAATCTAAACATTAAAATGATTATATGGAAATCAATTTTATAAAATCAATTGTAATTAAATCTTTTCTCCTAAAATCAATAACTCAACCATCACTCTCAAACATGCCTACGTTTGAACTTTGAGTATTGAGTATTTGTTACTAAGTTTCTGCAAGTTTGGACATTGATTTGACATAAAAAATAAAGATAATAATAAGATAAAAAATGTTAGTTGAATTTTGATAATTCAATACTCTTGTAGATCTTTATTTTTCGCTATATAACTTCAAAAATAGTAAAATTTGGATGATAATTTTTCAACTGCTCAAAAGATGATGTACTACCTTTTTCATGGATGTACCTTATCTTTTGACTGACATGTGTTGATGTGGATGCACATACTCTTTTTGGATGCACATGTTTTTTTAAAATATGTAGACTTGATTTAAAACAATTATATCTTTATAAATAGTTTTCTTTTTGTCATATTTTTATAAATAGTTTCAAAAATTACAATATTAAAAAAAAAATTGCCCACTTTTTAAATGCTAGAAAATATGTTTAATCCCTTCAAAAATCATTTCAAGTAATCTCTTATATTTAGAAAGTTTATTTTTTAATTCTTGCAAAAGTATTTACTGTGGAGTGAAGGAATCAAACTTCTGACTTCTTGATATGTTCATCACTTCATACTTTGTATTTTATATTAATTGAGTTATGCTTATGTTAACTTATATTTTAAAAGTTGACACTAATATATCTGATAACTAAAGAAAAAATAATCAAAGAATAAATGAATCTCTATTATTATTTTTTTTTTAGTACATCGGGGTGGGAGATTTGAACCAAAGACCTTCGTCAACACATACATATGTCAAGTAAATATTAGTATACACCGAATAACCAACATGAGCATAACTCAACAAATACTATTTTATAACTAAAAGATCATAGGTTCGATTCTCCTCATTCTCTCTAAACAATTTTTTTTTCTTTAGGTAAAATGTAGGCTAAATTAGATACAGTTATTCATGATTAGTAATTTGAATATAAATATGAAAAATGGCATTAATATACAATAGATCACAATTCTAAAAAATAATGTTGAAAATAAAAATGAGATAAATGAAAAAAATTATTTGCTTCCATATCCAACTTGACCAAAATAAAATTTAAATAATTAAAGAAAACACAGTCACACAAAAATGTAATGTGGAGTTTGGTGTTGGTACATAATTTCAAAGATTTGCGAAATATATGATGCAAAAGTGAAATTATGTTATTCATCATTTCCAGATTTTCGTAGTTGGTTTGACCACTGTCGTTTTCATTATGCCCATCACATCTTATTCATTTTCTCTTTTTTCTTTTTAAAAAAAATACTCTTCTTCATTTATTAGTTGTTTAGGTCACAACTCACAACCATATATATATATATATATGTTTTGATATTTTTGTTTTTTATTTCCCTCAAATCATCACATAATTTTTATTGATATACTCATAATTTTATTCTTATCTAGTCTTTGTGGAGACTTTAATCGCCTTCCAAACAATCCTCCATTGAATAAATGAATCACCGAACCAACCTAGTTATAAGCTTCAAATAATTGTTTGTTTGTTCACTTTAAATTTCATCGAGAAGAAGCACTTATCATGACTGTGTCTTTTAAAGTTAACTGTCTTTTTTTTTCAATACGATTTTTATTGATGAAACTAAGTCAGGATTATGACTTTAATATCAATTGTTAGGAATCACAAACTTCTCCATTATTTCACATAAACTTTCATACATGACTTTGCTTTGGTTTCACCAAAATGACTCGTATCAATAGAGATAATTGTTCTTACTTATATACTCATGATTTTTTCCTTGTCTAGCTATTGTCAGATTTTAGTTAGGTCACATTCCCAACACGTTGATCATGATTGTGTAAGGATGAGACAGTTGATTTCTGTTACTCGCCTTTACTACATCAAGATTTAGATTTTTTATTGGTAGGTTAATTAGATTTTTATACTTAGGTTTCTTTATTTAGCATGTAACTCTTCTATTACAAGATTTGAGTATAAGAATATAACACTTTTAACTCTTTTCTACAAAGTTTTTTTTATTCTATATGACCTTATTTATTTACTATAATTCTTCTAATGAAATATCTTTATTACCTGCCTTTAATATGGTTTAAATATGGTGCTACCCGTTGCAAAAAAAAAATATGGTGCTACTCGCTTATATCTTGTTATTATTATGGTTTATCATAAGGTGATATCGTTTCATTTTTTTCGATTTTGAGTCCATCCGAAAACTGAACCGACATTCACAGTTTTATGAAATATGGAACCGAATCGATCTCCAATAAAATTCAAAATCGTCGGTTTAGCTTTTAGTTGGTTCAATCCCAATCAATTCGGGTTTCGATTTTCGAACCTAATAGATTCAATTACCAAAAGTGTGTTTTACACCATATTTTTCTTGAAAAAGAATCATCTATTATTCATAAAAATAAATGTAAACACATTTATTTGCTTAAAACAGACTAAAAATATTGTACTGCCTAGAGACCATGAGGTCCTAGGCAGGGGCGGATTTACCATAGGCCCAGAGGGGGCTCGAGCCCCCCCTCAACTTTGAAACAATACATATTTAATATACAATGGAGGGAAATTTTACAAAGATCAATTGTTGCCTTAGTGGTAAAATGAGCATTTAGCCCCCCCTCAGCCATGGATCAAATCCTGGGCCCTCCCTCTTTTTGTTCTTTTTCCATTTTGTTTTGTTTTCTAATAAATATTTCACTCATTTTTCGTATTTTCTTTCTTCTGTTCTTTTTTTTTTTTGTTCACTTTTTTTTTAAGATTCTTATATTTGTTTTTTTTTAGATTTCATAAATATCTAAAAATATTAAATAATATTAAAATATATTCCATATCATTTTTTTTTAAATAACTAAATAAAAAATATACAATATTGTAATTATAATTATAATTTATTATTTAACCGTATCTAATAAGCCTCTAAACTTTCGATTTTGTATCTAATAAGTCTCTAAACTTTCAATTTTGTATCTATAAGTCTTTGAAATTTTTGAAAATTTTAAAAATAATTTAACTATCATATAAAATTTGAATTTAATATCTAATGAATCCTTAAAATTTTAATTTTGTATCTAGTAGATCTGTGAATTTTAAAAGATTTGAAAGTCAGAGACTAAATTTGTAATTTATAAAGTTCAAGAACCAAATAGGATCTAAATAGTAGACATAAACCTCAAAGTTCAACGACAAAATTTATAATTTTATCTATAAATTATATTTATATATGCGTTCAAAATTATTTTAATAAGAATTTGTGTCATCCACATTAAGTTTTGAATCTCCCTACTATGATTAAAAAAATTCATACTATATATCAATGTGTTCAAAATTATATTCATATATACGAATTTAAGCCCCCTCTCATTTTGAGTTCTGGATCCGCCACTGGTCCTAGGTTCAATCCCCACCCCAACATGTTAGTCAAAAAAACCAAAAAAATCAAAAATATTCATGGCCTAGCATTTTGTAGAAGAGTAAAACTTGCTTACCGCCCCGGCTACAAGTATTTTTTGCAGCCCAACACACGTGTCACGGTTTGATTTGCTGAATATTTATATTATTTTTTAAATAAAAAAAACTCTTTACGTCCGTTTACTTAGATTTTTTTCTTCCGTAACTTTCCCCTTCTTCTTTGTCCGATAAACAACTTTTCCTATTTTCTCTCTCTTTCCTCCATTTCTATCTGCCATGACCTTTGTTTTCAATTTCATCTCTCACTCTCTCTTCCTTACTCTACAATAAGTATTTTTTTCCTTTTTTTTTTGTTAACTATTTTTTAAGGCAGTAAGATTTGTAATACTCTAAAGGATATCTCTAGACAAATAAAAAGAATTGTTATCATTTTTGTTTAGGGGATTTTTTCTTATAAAAAAAAAATTCAATCTACCTTCCCCTTTACCAACCTCAGATGAATCCATATCCAACCGTGAAATTTCCCACTCTTTCCTTCATTTTCTCTAAAACCCACTTGAAAATTTATGTCTATATAACATACAATCAATCCTGCAAATTTCAAATAATCCCAATTGAAATTTCATGGCCTTGAAATTGGAGTGTAGAGAAATGAAGAGAGAGGAAATAGAAAAAGTTGTTAATTTGCTTGAATAAGAAAATGAAAGTTACTGACAGTAAACGGAGATTTTTTTATTATTTAAAAATGATTTAAATATTAACCAATCAAATCATGAGAAGTGGCTGGGCTGCAAAAGATACTTGTAGCCCAGGCAGCAACCAAGTTTTACTCTTTGTAGAAAGAGAAAATAGAGGCGGTTCATACTTCATAGTCCAAAACTCCTTATTCTTTTGGGTTCTTGCCATTTGATGAGTATAGAAAACTACATTATCAATTGATGCATTTCAAAATAGACTCAACTGCCATATGAAATCTATCCTTCGTAGCATTTTGCTTTGCTTGTATCGGTTTAGTTTTTAATTCTTAGTCGTGAGTCGATACACATAATGTTAGTTGAGTTATGCTTTGTGGTTGACAATAAGATTATGCTTATTAATTAGTATATATCGCATACTCACGTACAAATTTCGATGACTCTTCATACTTTATATTAAAAGAAAAGAAAAAACCCGGGTAAAGTCGTCCTACACAAGAATATGCAATATGCTTTTTATTAATCAACACACTCCAAACACATTATATTATATGGTTGAATCATTGGTCAACATGAGTTGACTATAAGCTTCAACCATGAATTACATATATATGGCACACTACAAACATAAATGAGGCAAACAAACAAGGAATGAGATGCGACGGCATCCCTTACACATTTTTCATTTGCATTATTTATTTACAAAAAAGAAAATGACACCCAAATAAGAATAGGATGCGATAATGGCATCCTTTTCAAATCCATATGAAATTTCTTAAATGACTCCCAACTTTAATTAGCTACTCCAACCTGCCCTAAGCTTCCTTAACACGTGTCTTACCTGCACAAACCAACCCCAACTCTCAATGCCTACAAAAATATATATATATATATATATATATATGAGGAAAATTCTTAAATTTGGACTACTACTCTTATTTTCTAAAATATTCCTAGAGACTTTAAAATACACTAAGAAACATAATATTTGAAGAAAAAAAATTAAAAAGTTGCGACATTTTTTAAATATTGCTTGAAATAATGATAGTAATCCTTGATGTCATTTTCTTTTTATGCAATTACTTTTAAAAATTGTTATGAATATAATATGCATCATTATTATTATTATTATTAATAGTTTTTTTACACAATGTAGATTTTAGTTTTTATTTTAGGAAGAAAACGCTTCATTGAAACAAAAGAAAATTACGTTGTTTGAGTTTGGTAGTATTTGGATTTCAAAGTTTCAAACTCAACAATTATTAAAATTTGGGTTTGGTTAACCTCCCTCAAATTTAACATTTGGATTTCAAAGTTTCAAACTCAACAATTATTAAAATTTGGATTTGGTTAACCTCCCTCAAATTTTATGACGTGCTTTTAATTCTTAAAATTCTTAAATTCTTTTAATTTTTTTTTTTTTTTTCTCATCTTCCTCTCTCTGCTCTTCATTATCCATCTTTCGTCTTCTTATTCTTATGATCGGCTTCAACTGTTTTTTTTCTTTTCTTTTTTTTTTCGTTTCCTGTTCTCTTTTTTCTCTCTCCTCCCTCTCACCTCCATTTCTTTAAAAAATTAAAAAAAAAAAAGAAAAAAAAATGAGAATAATTGTGTGGAACAAAGAAAAAAAATACATTTCATTTCTCAAAAAGTTGGATCTATTTTGAAAACCAGCAGCCCCAAAACTATTCTCTGCGCACTGAATTTTGTTAAAAACCCGGTTGCAATTCTCAATTCTATTCTAAAGAAGTAGATATTATAAATAGTTATCAAACAAGTTGAGTTTATACGTTCGAACACACCTGTAGGGACGGATGGTTCGGGGTTTGTTGGTGGATTTGGTGGTGTGTTCTTGTCGGTGGCATCCTCCGGTGGGACGACGACGCCGGGCCAGGGGCGGCAAGTGCAGTGATTTCCCTTCTGTACGCCCTTGTAGAGCTCAACAAGGTGGTTGCCGCAGCCCTTCCAGGAGTACTTATTACATTGCTGGCACACCACAAGCATACACATATTTCCTTGATGTGTTCAGCTTGTGTGGTGGGTTAATATTGGAGTTTGTCAACTCACTAATTTCTCACCAATTTAACAACACAAAAAGCTTTGGAAATATCGTCACTTTTCCTTTGCTCTTAATCATGCCAATAACTCAAATGGCCTTATTGCAATTTTTAATTTGTGTTAAAATTGTCAAACACTAGGTGTGGGCATATGGTTTTAGATTAAATTAATGGCCCAACCAATCAAACTTTGTTTTTTTTCTAAATGAACAGCCTAGACGAGGTGCTGCTCTATGACAGGTGTGAATGTCAGCAGTTGTGTTTTTTAGAAAAATGGCACATACAGAACAAAATATGATATTTAGACTTGGTGTTTTTAGTACAATATTTAGACTTAGTTATTTGAGATGGTTGTAGCTTTTGAAATAATTGTTTTAAAAAAAATCTCTAGAATATAAAGTAAACTCGTTTTAAACTTGAAAATGTCGGTTGATTGAGAAATTTCGGCCAATCACGAAGTGTCATGTCATCATGCACAAATTGACTATGACATGTGTCCTGAATTAAATTTAGAGACATAAATGGACAACTCTCAACTAATGTCACATGTCTTCATTACCATCATTTGATCGAGTAAGCTTAGTCGATCAAATTGGGTCATATAATGATTGTGCTCAAAATCTAAAGGAGTCCACAAAACTATTTGAAAGTTTGTTTGGCCCAAAACTCAAAGGAATTAGGCTTAAAGCCAAATGGATCCCAGGAAAATTAGGCCCAAAGGCTTAGGCCCAAAGACAACAAAGCTCAAATCCAAAGGATTAGGCCTAAAGGCCATCGAGGCCTGAGCCCACTAGTGCCCATGGAAGCTCTATAAATAGATAGGTCTTCCTTCATTTGCTATGTTCATAAATTTAACTCTCAAACCACCAAAGAGTCTCGAACCGAGAGCACTAAGAAAGGAATTCTAAAAATTGAAGATTCTCTGAAGACCATACATGCTCTAAAGATTGAAGACCCTCTCCGAAGACATTGAAGATCATAAGACTTTGAAGACCAAGTTGAAAAACTTTGAAGCGCGTCAGACTTCAAGACTTCGACCAGTTCTCCAAGAAGGTCGACCAGTCAATGATCGATCATTCAAGAAGATCAACAAGCCCAAGACCGACCCAAACAAATCAACACGCTCAACAACAAACGCTCCAGCCCTCGAGATAAATTTACATTTGAGAGAGAGAATCAAAGAATATATATTAGAGAGTGTACTCCACGACACTTACATGCAAATCAATACAAATTAAATTTCATTTACCCGTATTAAATTTCTTTGTCGAAATCTCGTGTGAACAATGTCAAAATTGTGTTCCAATTCAAATACAAAAATAGATATATAGGAGAAAAATATATGTGAGAGTACAAGTGAAACTTTGAAATTTTTGTTAGAGAAGCTATCTACATGATTTTATGTATAAAGTAATTTAGACAAAATGATTTTAGATAAATTAATAAATAATTAGTTTTACCATGTTAGACTGTTACAAAAGCATGTGCAATCCCAAATTAGCCCTCATAATATATAAGAAATTTATTTTGGTGTTGCAAGGTGGTGAGGGGTCTTTGGTCTCATTTCTTTAATTCTAACTTTGCTGCTACGTTGTGTTGTAGGAGTAATTGGTTGGCCCTTAACCGTTTTGCTTGGTTCCTGAAGTCCGAGGAGGCGAATAAGTTGGACACTTTACAGGTGGTGTTGTGGCGCATTTGGGAAGGGAAAATCGGCGAGTATTCATTGGCTTAGCCGTGTCGGCTGAAGTACTAAAGGAGCTAGTTGTCGACGATCTTCAGCAGTTCGGTTTAGAGTTGGACAGGGGTAGCAGGGAATGCTTGGCACAGGAGCTGTTTGTGGTCGAGAGTCTGTTGTGGTGACCTCTTGAGCCTCCCTGCTGGTCCCTGGCATGCAATGCGGCGTAGATGGAGGGTGATGGTAGAGGAGGGCTGGGTGGGTGCTTCGCGATCATAAGGGGACATCATGCGTACAGGGGTAAAGTCCTTGCTGGTGATGGAGCGATATGCGCAGCGGAAGCGATTTTGGACCGATGATACTCTAATTTCATCAATTTAACAAATAGAAAACATGCTCAAAACGACGGAAATAAGAAATTAAGAATACATACCCTTGTAGTTCCAAATTTCTTCAGCTCCGCCGCTCGTTCCTCGTCACGAACTCTTCCGGCCTCTTCTCACGAACACCCCGAGGACCACCCAGGTAGTCCCGCTATCCTCGGCGCCGAGCAACGGAGTGGTGGGACTTCGAAATAAAGAGAAAATAAAAGAGGACAGAGGAAGAAGAAGAAGAAGGTTTGCTGGGTTTCAAAAGAATGCAGAAAAAAAAAATTCTCTTTCGTATACCCCTGCCCCTACTTCAAGCTATGACCAAACTTATCAAATATATATATTACATAACTTAATATATATATATATATGTGTCTTGCTGCATGACACACACATATATATATATATATATATATATATATATATATATATATATATATATATATATATATATATATATTTAATTATTATTATTATTAAAAATAATAATAATAATTTTATTTATTAAACTTTTTAATAAATAAAATATATATATCTAATTATTAATTAAACTTTTTAATTAATAATTATTATTTAATTCAATATCAAATATTAATTAAATAATATGACTAAACCCGGTTTTTCGAAAACCAATTTTTTTACACATGAATCCTATTCATGTTTTAGGCCATTCCCATATTTAAATCATATTTAAATATGTCCATCATCATTCCCTAAGCTGAATTTGAACAATTCAAATTCTTTTTCTTTTTCTTTTCTCTTATACTGTTGCACGACGTTATCCGAGCTAGCTAGGAGAACCTAAAGGACCTACAGATCATGAGCTCCAACGATACGAGATTATCCGGTCAAAACTCTTTCAACCGAACTAACCAACATTCGTTAACCCCAGAGACTCCACTATAGTCCGAGGGTTGCACTCTCCTCACTGTAGATATATTATGTCCTCTAATATAACCGTCACTGGCAAGTCGACCCTTCACAGGTTGTTCGTAATCACAACTGGGTCATTTAAACCGTTTAACCCCTGCATTACGTCTTGTTTCTTAAGTACCACTGACACCTCTAATGAACAATAAATCTGTGGTCCAACCAAGCGATCAGTTAACCCTCTCATCGCATGAGAATGTGAGCGCTCATTGTACAAGCCCCAGAGCCAGCTATTAAGGGAACAACCTATCTACTAACCCTGAAGAGCGGGTTAGGAGTGAACTCCAATCTTACTACACTATGTCCCCAACTACCTATTGATCTTTATCCTTGAGATGATAAGTTATTGAGTCGGCGCTAATGGGTCACTCTCACCAATACAAGTCTAATGATACTGTCTAATAAGCAGAAGTTCATAGTAAGCTCAGGATTAAGATCGAGTTACCTAGGCCATCAAAATGAAAATGTCGGTCTCATCAGTAAACGATGTTATAAAGAGAGAGCAACATATTTCGCGGTTCGGTCTTATACAAACTATTTGTACAGGACGCCCTCACTCGCACATCTCCATGTGAAACGATTAGGATCACATCATTTTGTACAATACAAAGTGAGCCGTATCCTATAGTGTTACCAGGATAAGGTACCCAGCCTTATCCGTATACTATAGACAATTTTGACTGACTATTTGAGCCTGATCCACAATCATGTCATACATGAGACTCAAGTACTCATATTAAGCCAAGGGTGTTGGTCATTGGTATAGGTTAACCTAAACACGTTTCACTTTATTCCATTAAACTCTTTTACTGAATAAAACTAATAACTCTTTATTCTAAATAGAAAATTTACAAACATAACAGTTTACAAACCACGAGTTTTAGGACATAAAACCCAACAAACTCCCACTTGGACTTAAACGTCCGTGGTGTACATGTTAGGTTGGGAGAACTAATATATCATATATCATGAAGTTTTCTCCCACTGTCCTCTCCAGCAACTCGGAGCCCTAGACTCTTCTAGGTGTCTTTCAAACACTTTAGTCATGAGAGACTTAGTAAACCAATCAGCATGAAGTGATGCGAGGCTTTCCATGTGACCATCACATCTCCTCATAGCCCTAACTGCGAGCTCAACTTATAAACCTTTTGCTGCTTCACAAGCTGCAACAAGACTTAGCTACCACCGAGGAATCAGCAATATAACTCTTGTATTCTACTCCTCTAAGTACAAGGACAAAACTCTAACCCGAATCCAATCCAATTGGACTAATATTACTGACAGCTCCCACTGTATAACACATATCAGGTCATGTATCTCAAAAGATACATCTGACCTCCAATATGTAAATGCACTTGGGTGCATCTCGTATCCTCAACACTTGAGGTGTCTTAGAAAACCATTTCCATAGACCATCCAATATTAACAACAACTTATCAATAAAAGATTTTAGAGACAACACTAGCGATTTGTTCTTACGACTCAGATCAACCTGAATCCTTAGAACAAACTAAGCCTACCTCCAGATCAACTATTTTGGTGTGGGTCGCTAGTTTATGCTAAAAGTCAGAAATGAATCCTACACCATTCTCAATGATTAGGACAAAAATTACGGGAATATATTATGAAGTGATTAAACACTTGTCCAACAAGTTTTATCAATGTAATGTTCAAAACCATAAGATTTTATTTGAAAAACAAACCTTATAAATCAGAATATAGATGCTTATTCCAATTCATAAATGGATTGAAGAAGCTCGCAAACGATTTGCTCTTAATCCTGAAAAATGTATCTCCCTGGTTGAGACTAATAGATACTCTATCAAGATTGCTAATCTTGATATCCATATATCTTGTCCTATCAGATAGAACAGGGTAATGGATACAAGTATACTATATAACTTATATCTGACAACAAGAGATGAAGTTAATACACAATTAACCTCTTCTCTTCAGGACAGTCCCTTTGCCAGAAAGTCAAGCCTTAGAGGTTTTCACCTCATAGACTTGGTCTGTAAACCTCTTGAAGATCCATGGCTTTTAGCCACTGGTTTTTGTTTATGAACTCACTATCATCATCAATATGATAACTAGAGTCATACAACATACTAATACAGCAGGCCAAATTATCTCATAATTCTCCCACTGCATCAAAGTTTTCTCAACACTTGAGAAGAACCAGCAAAACTAACAACCATTGTTAATTTATAGCTTCCAATAAAACAAGATAAGTCTTAACCTTTTATTTGTTATCAAGTCTAATAGAACAAATCAATATACATCTTTTGTGAAATGAACCATTCATTTATAAAAACAAAAGATACTATATACATAAAGTGTTCAACAAAAACTTGAGTTTATAGACAATAATTACAACACTTGAAATTATTTCTATACAAACAACTACAAACAAGCAAACTCCCACTGTATGAACTGTGAAGACGTCTTCATAAGTCATCTTCATAAGTCATCTTCATCAAGAAACTGGCAGACATGAACTAGTTTCCTGAAAATAATAACAAACATTATTAGTGGTTCCTGAATCAGCATCCAGGTATGACAATCATAATCCACATGATATGTTTAGACAGAAGATAAATCATATTTACCTTGTCCTTCATTCTTTGCCTGCTTCTCTACAAGGTATTTAGGGCAGTTACGCTTCCAATGCCCATCTTCGTTACAATGGAAACACTTTCCTTTGTCCGAAGATTTTTCCTTGCGTACAGTAGGCGCTTTGCCTTTTTTCCTGTTACTCTTCTTCTGAATAATCTTATTACTCACAGAAGGGAATTCAGGCTTACTCCTTGACCTCGACCCCTCATGGAATTTCTTTGAAGAGACAAAATTTGCCTCCTTCTCCTTTCCTTTTGAGGTGTGCAGAGACTGGTAAGTCTGAAGATCGTTTAAGAGAGAAGTCAAGTTGTATTCAATCTTATTCATCACCATATTGGTTCTGAAATGAAGGAAACTCTTTGGAAGAGATTCCAAGATGAAACTGACTTGACTTTTCTCGTTGATGGAAGCTCCGTTTACTTCTGTCGTATTAAAGTGGACCATCATGTTAAGGACATGTTCCCTAACAGTGGTACCCTCCACCATACGGGAGTTATAAACGTATTTGAGGGCCTCATGTCGAAGAGATGAGGACGGCTGCCCAAACATCCCTTGTAATGAAAGCATGATTTCCTTAGCGGAAACCATCCCCTCGTGCTTCTTGCACAAGACATCAGATATGCTTGCCAAGATATAGACTCAGGCTGTATCATTAGCCCTAATCCAACCATCGTATGCTTCACGAACAGTTCGTGAGGCACTAGAACCAGGAAACCGGAGGACACTCCTCCGTTAAGACAAATCTCAGGTCGTCAAGAACCAAAATCGTATTTAAGTTCGACTTCCACGTCCCATAATTTTCTCCAGTTAATTTGTCGTGTGATAGAAGCTGTATAAACGAACTCGACATACTGAAACAGAATGTAAAACTATTAGTGAAACGGTTTTAACCTATTTAAACCAATTAAAAAAAAATAGCAGTAAATAAAGTACCCAAACTCTTTATTTACTTGCAACGATACTTTAGTAAGTGAGAATGACCTCTACCTTGGGGTAGTCGAACACTCATTTACTAAATCAAGACATTCTTGACTAAATGCTAATGCCAGAATAACTCATATTCCTATAGCATCTTAGTTATCGTTTTTGGTCTAGATTTACTAACTCCTTAGCAAATCCCGTAAGTGTGACCCTCCATTTTTAGAATGCACAGGACGGCCCCAACTGTGCAACCTTAGAGAATGTCAGAGTTGGGAATGGCACTGTGTTTCTTTATCCATAAATGGTGACTGAGATGTTTGATCTCCCATGCACGACCCTCCTTATTGGATTGGTGCCCCTAGGGCAGCCTGCAGGCGGAACATGGGAATCTCACAGTTCAATCCAATGGAGGAGACCGTAGGATGTACTGACGTACTTCCTTCTCCCACTTACTATAGACAAATTACTCCATTCACCCTGTTATTGAAAGTTGCAAACACCACCCTTCTGGGGATTGTCCTATTGACAATACACAGCAGAACAAAATTCTCACGTTGTGAACTATAGGGAGTGCGTAGCAGGAGAGAGATATATCATATATTCCTTCTCAACACTTCTACTAAGTATCATAGACGGTGTTTAGGGTAAATACTCAGGTTTTATCTGGATAAGTAAATAAAACCTTAAGTCTAGGCAAACAATTTTACCTGAGATGTCTAGGTTATAAACACTTTACAAACCTCACACCTCTCACGCATGCTCATAAAACCGGGTTAATTTTACTCAAGTACCGGGTAGTCCCCAGGTAGGAGGTGTTCCGTCAATTCAAATCCTCCAACCTTAGACAAGATTTCTCCGGGTGAGTTTCTCATAACCTTAGCATTTACAAGATATCGACCTATTCATCTAATGAACCAGATCGACTCATTTAACCTTAAATGAACATGTTTTTCTTTGTTATAGATTTTAAAAGTCTAAGTCATTTTTTCAACACTTGCAAAACTAGACTTTCTACAACAACTTCTACATGCTTCTCAAACATGCATTCGCTAAGGCATGACAAGTTGAATATTTAACTTCATAATCAATATAACACTTATATCGATTATGCTCTTAAACATACAACTCCTAATTCATAAATTAATATAACACTTATATCAATTCTCATTGAATTAAGCATGCATCCTATATATTATAACAATTATAACATACAATATGCATCTAAAGTTGAATGTTTAACTTCATAATTAATATAACACTTATATTAATTATTCTATTAAGCAAACAACTAGTTCATGAATTAATATAACTCTTATATTAATACTCATGAATTAAACATGCATCCTATATATTATAACACTTATAACCTATAATATGCATAAAACCAGGGCAACCTATGTTGTATATTTAATTTGATAATTAATATAACATTTATATCAATTATTCTAGGAAAATTGTAACAGATGTCAATTTAGAATAAAATAATTAAAAATATAGCATGTTTTTAAAAAATTTGCGGATATGGCAATTTCTATCGCTGATATCTTATGGCTGATAGAAGTCTATCGCTGATCACCTCAGCTTTTTATAGATTTTTGTCAGTGATAATAGTCTATCACTGATAGAAGTATATCAGTGATATGATAAAGTCTATCAGTGATAGAAACAGATTTTTTTGCCATATTTGCAAAACATTTTAAAGTTTGCTAAATTTGCAATTAGTTTGGGCCTGATTGCTATTTGTGCAACCAGCCCATTATTATATTAAATTAACAACATTTAATTTATGAATTAATATAACTATAATACTCATGAATTCCCAAATATGCATACTATATATTATAACACTTATAATATATTTTCAATGCATGAAGCATGCTTCCTACGGTGGGATTTTAGATCTATATGTCATACTATATGCACATACAAACATGAATTTTAATTAAAACATACATTCGCAATGCATAATTAATTAAACACACTAAAGTGGATCGATTTTGGCATTTAGCAAGCAATAACTATTTTATTACAAGCTTGAACAACAAGCTAAGTCTTCAGCGGACTTCGAACTCTTCGCACCGCCTTGGACAAGCTTGCTCCCCCGAACGCTTCGGCTAATTTCTCTTCGAGCTTCTCATTGTATCGCCAAGAACGAGTTTGAACTTGTACCGAACATTTCGGCGAGCTCAAAACTCGAGCTTCTTTCACAAAGAAATCTATATGGACTCTAATGACTCTAAAAATACATACGCTTCAGCACACATTAAAGCCCATACATTCTCGGGCAATTACAAATAAGGAAATTAAAAAAAAAAACTATGCCAAAATTGATATTTACTTTAGACGCCAATTCAGAAACAATTTCTAAATTAAAATACCCACCAACTTAAATTGATGCAAATTGAGTTAATCCCAAAATCGCTCTGATACCAATTGATGGAGCGATATGCGCAGCGGAAACAAATTTGGACCGATGATACTCTAATTTCATCAATTTAACAAATAGAAAACATGCTTAAAACGACGAAAATAAGAAATTAAGAATACATACCCTTGTAGTTCCAAATTTCTTCAGCTCCGCCGTTCGTTCCTCGTCACGAACTCTTCCAGCCTCTTCTCACGAACGCCCCGAGGACCACCCGAGGTAGTCCCGCTATCCTCGGCGCCGAGCAATGAAGTGGTGGGACTCCGAAATAAAGAGAAAATAAAAGAGGACAGACGAGGAAGAAGAAGAAGGTTTGCTGGATTTCAAAAGAATGCAGAGAAAAAAATTCTCTTTCGTATACCCCTGCCCCTACTTCAAGTTATGGCCAAACTTATCAAAAATATATATTACATAACTTAATATATATATGTGTCTTGCTGCATGCAAGACATATATATATATATATATATATATATATATTATTAAAAATAATAATAATAATTTTATTTATTAAACTTTTTAATAGATAAAATATAAGGCTGGTTGCACAAATAGCAATCAGGCCCAAACTAATTGCAAATTTAGCAAACTTTAAAATGTTTTGCAAATATGACAAAAAATTTCGTTTCTATCACTGATAGACTTCTATCAGTGATAGACTATTATCACTGATAGACTATTATCACTGACAAAAATCTATAAAAAGCTGAGGTGATCAGCGATATACTTGTATCAGCCATAAGATATCAGCGATAGAAATTGCCATATCCATAAATTTTTTTAAAAACATGCTATATTTTTAATTATCTTATTCTAAATTAACACCTGTTACAATTTCCCTAAAATATATATATTAAACTTTTTAATTAATAATTATTATTTAATTTAATATCAAATATTAATTAAATAATATGACTAAACCCGATTTTCCAAAAACCGATTTTTTTACACATGAATCCTATTCATGTTTTAGGCCATTCCCATATTTAAATCATATTTAAATATGTCCATCATCCTTCCATAAGCCGAATTTGAACAATTCAAATTCTTTTTTTTTCTCTCTTATACTGTTGCACGACGTTATCCGAGCTAGCCAGAAGAACCTAAAAGACTTACAGATCACGAGCTCCAACGATACGAGATTATCCGGTCAAAGCTCTTTCAACCGAACTAACCAACATTCGTTAACCCCCAGAGACTCCACTATAGTCCGAGGGTTGCACTCTTCTCACTGTAGATATATTATGTCCTCTGATATAACCGTCACTGGCAAGTCGACCCTTCAGAGGTTGTTCGTAATCACAGCTGGATCATTTAAACCGTTTAACCCCTGCATTACGTCTTGTTCCTTAAGTACCACTAACACCTCTAATGAACAATAAATTTGTGGTCCAACCAACAGATCAGTTAACCCTCTCATCACATGAGAGTGTGAGCGCTCATTGTTCAAGCCCCGAAGTCAGCTATTAAGGGAACAACCTATCTACTAACCCTGAAGAGCGGGTTAGGAGTGAACTCCAATCTTACTACACTATGTCCCCAACTACCTATTGGACTTTATCCCTGAGATGATAAGTTATTGAGTCGGCGCTAATGGGCCACTCTCACCCATACAAGTCTAAGGATACTGTCTAATAAGCAGAAGATCATAGTAAGCTCAGGATTAAGATCGAGTTACCTAGGCAATCAAATGAAAATATCGGTCTCATTAGTAAACGGTGTTATAAAGAGAGAGCGACATATTTCGCGGTTCGGTCTTATACATACTCTTTGCACAGGACGCCCTCACTCGCACATCTCCATGTGAAACGATGAGGATCACATCATTTTGTACAATAGAAAGTGAGCCGCATCCTATAGTGTTACCAAGATAAGGTACCCAGCCTTATCCGTATACTATATGTTGGGTTTTATTTCCTAAAACTCGTGGTTTGTAAACTGTTATGTTTGTAAATATTCTATTTAGAATAAAGAGTTATTAGTTTTATTCAGTAAAAGAGTTTACTGGAATAAAGTGAAACGTGTTTTGGTTAATCTATACCAATGACCAACACCCTTGGCTGAATATGAGTACTTGAGCCTCATGTATGACATGATTGTGGATCAGGCTCAAGTAGTCAGTCAAAATGGTATATAGTATACGGATAAGGCTGGGTACCTGTTGCGTGCTCAGTGTGTGTGTAAATTAGTTGCGAAGAGCACTCAGATCATGCAAGTATACATGGTCTGCAGCAAGTGATAAGTATATTTTATATCGATTTCCCACAGAGACTGGGTTGAGTGACTAGTGATTTGGTGTGTGTTAAATTAGATAAGGTAGCAAGAAATGAATGGATTTTGGGTTGAGACACGAATTTATAACGGGTGCAAGGAAAATGCGAGTTTAACACAAAGTAGACAAGTTGAGGAGACTACAATGGTTAGAGAATAGTATTGCGGGATTCGCAATACTTTCGCAATGGATTCACAAGAGATTAAAAGACTGATAAAGTACTAAGGTAAAGGCAGAAAGTGATATTGCGGTTCTCGCAATATTCTCGCAATAAACTAGCAACGATTAAAATCTAAAATAGAGACAATAAGGTTGGCTTAAGAGTCCTCTATAGGCATTTAACTATGATCATTCAACAACAAATTAACATCTCATGCATCGTCTTAGCTAGATCTCATACATCTTCCGATTATATGCATTAGATTCTTAGATTACTCATGTCCAAGTAAGGCTAACAACCTATTTATAAACGCATGCTAACAAACGTGCTAGGAGAATGCCTATTCCTAGGCCACTCTCTTTACTACCGTGAAAAGCTAACATGAATGAATGACTCTGAATTCTTACTCCTTCCAGAGGTTAGGAACTCTTTGGACAAAATGGATGGCCGGTCGAAATTGTCCATGGGGTGAAGATCACATTCATTCAATGCATTCATACTACTTTACATGCTGAATTCACATAAGCATATCCTATAGATTCATCTCTAGCAAACCTTTATAAACTTAGCTACTCATGACTTTAGAACTCAACAACATTAATTGATTACTCATGGAATGAAGAACTCAACAAAACTAATTGATTACTCTTAAAAGGCAAATCAAATAACAATTCGTAAAGCATACATACGTCGATTCGAAAGTAGTAATTAAAGGGAAAAACAGTAGATGATCCAAAACAGAACTTAAAGGAAACAGTGGTTAATTCGGAAAGTAATGAAAGAAAGCAGTAAATGGGTGAAGAATCCCTAAGCCACGATTTGCCTCGGATGAAGGGGAAGAATAGCTGATCTTGGGAAGGAATTCAATCAGAAGAGAAGATGGATCTTCTCTTCTTTCTTTCGAATTATCGACTCCAAGGGGCTTTTGTTTCTTCGATCCAACAACCGGGAGAATGGAGTTTTTGTCTTCGGGATTGGCTTGCCGTTTTCTTCACCGTCGAGTTGAGATATCTTTCCTTCTCCCTTTTAGCTCTTTATATAACCTCCAGAGGTTGCCATCAGCTGCGGATCTCCATCCAATTTGAGGTAACAACCTCACACGTGGCAGCAGCAGGGAGAGTTGGCGGCTGGAAAAACGCAACAACGAAGACTGGTATTGCGATTGCGTTGCGATCTCGCAATGCTCTGTTTTCAGCTTCCCTTCTTCTGATCCCATTGCGTTCCTCGCAAAACTTCAGCAATAAATCTGCAAGGTATTAATTAGGCATTTTTGCATCACTTTGTACACTTATTCGTAGCTTTTTCACATAAGCCTCAAATTAACATCATTTCACAAAATGTCACTTTTAAACACATATTATGCTAACTTCTAATTAAAATGCTCAAGAGATGTCATGAATATCAAGTAATTAAAGTCCTAAATAACGCTCATTTGGAGAGGTAACAGTACCTTATCCTGGTAACACTATTGGATGGGACTCACTTTGTATTGTACAAAACGATGTGATCCGAATCGTTTCACATGGAGATGTGCGAGTGAGGGTGTCCTTTGCAAAGAGTTTGCATAAGACCGAACCGCGAAATATGTCGCTCTCTCTTTATAACATCGTTTACTGATGAGACCGACATTTTCGTTTGATGGCCTAGGTAACTTGATCTTAATCCTGAGCTTACTATGAACTCCTGCTTATTAGACAGTATCCTTAGACTTGTATGGGTGAGAGTGGCTCATTAGCGCCGACTCAATAACTTATCATCTCAGGGATAAAGTCCAATAGGTAGTTGGGGACATAGTGTTGTAAGATGAAGTTCACTCCTAACCCGCTTTTCAGGGTTAGTAGATAGGTTGTTCCCTTAATAGCTGACTCCAAGGCTTGAACAATGAGCGCTCACACTCTCATGTGATGAGAGGGTTAACTGATCTGTTGGTTGGACCACTGATATATTGTTCATTAGAGGTGTCAGTGGTACTTAAGGAACAAGACGTAATGCAGGGGTTAAACGATTTAAAATGACCCAGCTCTGATTACGAACAACCTGTGAAGGGTCGACTTGCCAGTGACGGTTATATCAGAGGACATAATATATCTACAGTGAGGAGAGTGCAACCCTCGGACTATAGTGGAGTCTCCGGGGGTTAACGAATGTTGGTTAGTTCGGTTGAAAGATTTTTGACCGGATAATCTCGTATCGTTGGAGCTCATGATCTGTAGGTTCTTTAGGTTCTCCTGGCTAGCTCGGATAACGTTGTGCAACAGTATAAGAGAAAAGGAAAAAGAATTTGAACTGTTCAAATTCGGTTTTTGGAAGAATGATGGACATATTTAAATATGATTTAAATATGGAGATGATCTAAAACATGAATACGATTCATGTGTAAAAAGTCGGTTTTCGAAAAAACCGGGTTTAGCCATATTATTTAATTAATATTTTATATTGAATTAAATACTATTAATTAAAAAAAGTTTAATTAATTAATAAGAATTATATATATATATATATATATTTTTTATTTATTAAAATGTTTAATAATAAAATATTTATTATTATTTAATTTTTTTTTAAATAATAATAATATATATATTATATATATATAAATATGTGTCTTACATGCAATTTGCATGTAAGACACATAGTTGGTTATATATATATATATAAATTTATATTTGATATATATAAAAAGATGTTGGCTATTTGCTTGGGTTCACGAATTGTCTTTTTTTAAAAAAAATCTTCAGACTTTGAAGATTTTTTGTTATAATTTCAGTTCTGGTTTTCAGAGGCCCCTCAAGCCTCCATCTCCTTTCTTCTTCTTCTTCCTCTCTTTTCTTTTGTTTTCGGAGTCCCACAACTCCGTTGTTCGGCGCCGAGGATAGCGGGACTACCTGAGGTGGTCCTCGGGGCGTTCGTGAGAAGAGGCTCGAAGAGTTCGTGACGAAGAACGACCGGCGGACTTGAAGAAATTTGGAACTACAAGGGTATGCAATTCAAATTTCTTGTTTTCCGTCGTTTGAGCATGTTTTCTATTTGTTAAATTGTAGAAATTAGAGTATCATCGGTCAGAAATCGCTTCCGCTGCATAAAACGCTCCATCAATTGGTATCAGAGCGATTTTGTGATTAACTCAATTTGCATCAATTTAAGTTGGTGGGTATTTTAATTTAGAAATTGTTTCTGAATTGGCGTCTAAAGTGAATATCGATTTTGGCATCGTTTCTATTTGAAATTCCTTATTTGTAATTGCCCGAGAATGTATGGGCTTTAATGTGTGCCAAAGAGTTTGTATTTTTAGAGTCATTAGAGTCCATATAGGTTTCTTTATGAAAGAAGCTCGAGTTTTTGAGCTGGCCGAATTGTTCGGTGTTAGTTCAAACTCGTTCTAGGCAATACGAAGAGAAATTCGAACAAAAATTGGCCGAAGCGTTCGGAGGAAGCAAGCTTGTCAAAAGCGGTGCGAAGAGTTCGAAGTCCGCTCAAGACTTAGCTTGTTGTTTAAGCTTGTAATAAAATTGTTATTGCTTGCTAAATGCCAAAATTGATCCACTTTAGTGTGTTTAATTAATTATGCATTGTGAATGTATGTTTTAATTAAATTTCATATTTGTATGTGGATAACGTATGCCATATAGATTTAAAATCCCACCGTAGGAAGCATGCTCCATGCATTGAAAATATTTTATAAGTGTTATAATATATAGTATGCATATTTGAGAATTCATGAATATTAATATAAGAGTTATATAATTCACGAATTAGATGTTAATTTAATAAAATAATTGATATAAGTGTTATATTAATTATGAAATTAAATATACAACATAGGTTGCCGTGATTTTATGCATATTATAGGTTATAAGTGTTATAATATATTGGATGCATGTTTAATTCATGAGTATGAATATAAGAGTTATATTAATTCATGAATTAGTTGTTGTTTGCTTAATAGAATAATTAATATAAGTGTTATATTAATTATGAAATTAAACATCCAACTGTAGATGCATATTGTATGTTATAATTGTTATAATGTATAGGATGCATGCTTAATTCATGAGAATTGATATAAGTGTTATATTAATTTATCAATTAGGAGTTGTATGTTTAAGAGCATAATCGATATAAGTGTTATATTGATTATGATGTTAAATATTCAACTTGACATGCCTTAGTGATGCATGTTTCAGAAGCATGTAGAAGTTGTTGTAGAAAGTCTAGTTTTGCAAGTGTTGTAAAAATGACTTAGACTTTTAAAATCTATAACAAAGAAAAACATGTTCATTTAGGGTTAAATGAGTCGATCTGGTTCATTAGATGAATAAGTCGAAATCTCGTAAATGCTAAGGTTATGAGAATCTCACCCGGTGAAATCTTGTCTAAGGTTGGAGGAAAATGAATTGACGGTTTACCTTCTACCTGGGGATTAACCGGTACTTGAGTAAAGTTAACCAGGCTTTATGAGCGTGCGTGAGAGGTGAGAGGTTAGTAAAGTGTTAATAACCTAGACATCTCAGGTAAAATTGTTTGCCTAGACTTAAGGTTTTATTTACTTAGCCAAATAAAACCTAAGTTTTTACCATATACCGTCTATGATGCTTAGTAGATGTGTTGAGAAGGAATATATGATATATCCCTCTCCTGCTACGCACTCCCTAAAAGTTCACAAAGTGAGAATTTTGCTCGGCCTCGTGATGTCAATAGGGCATCCCCATTCGGATGGTATTTGCAACTTTCAATAGCAAGGTGAATGGAGTAAGTATGTATAGTAAGTGGGAGAAGGAAGTACGTCAGTATTTCCTGCAGTCTCCTCCATTGGATTGAACCGTGAGATTCCCATGTTCCGCCTGCAAGGTGACCCTAGGAGGCACCAATCCATTCGGAGGGATATGTGATAGCTCCAAAATAGAGCTATTATTTACTCCCTAATTATAGCTAAAACCATGCTCGATATTGATTAAAATCCCTCTTTGTAGGTAAATTCATGGTTGAGAGCTCGAGGAGTCCGAGGACGTGTTTCGGGGCTAAAAGTAACGTTTTAGAGCTTCATGGACGCATCGGGAGCCAAGGGGCTTGAAGAATTGAAGAAATGACAAAATTTGCCATTGGAAGGCAAAAGTTGGCCACCAAACCCGAGAGCTAGCGTCGAGCGACAGCGTCGCGACGCTAGCTCGACGCTGCCCAAGCGTCGAGACGCTGTCGGAGCGTCTCGACGCTCCAAAGTCTGAAGCACAAAATTAAATTCGCACCCGAGAGCAAGCGTCGAGTGACAGCGTCTCGACGCTCGCTCGACGTCGCGCAAGCGTCTCAACGCTGCGCGAGCGTCTCGACGCTACCCCGTGCGCGCGCGCTGCCAACTTAGGGCACAACGTCGAGACGCTGCCCTACCGTCTCGACGCTCCGACGACTTTAAAAGCCTTTCTTCTCCGTTTTTAGCCGCAAGTCTTTTTCCATTTTTTGTTTCTCCACCATTGTTAGGCTCGGGTGGGAGCTCTAAACTTGTATTTCTTCCATTACTTCTTCAATAAAGCTCCAACATTATTGATTTCGCTTGATTTGCACAGCGGGGAGCTAAGGTAAGTGCTCTAATTTGAGGGTTAGGGGTAATCTTGATGCTTAGTGAGGGTGTGTATGAATGTTTAGCTTAGTTTTATTTATCTCTTGCATCTCCAATCTGTGTTGAGAACGAATAGCATGCCTTTCGAATTAGGAGTGACGTCCATAATTAGTTACGCATGTTAGTAGGCTAAGCATTATTTCTTGATAGGCTTTAATGCATCGTAGCGAGGGTCTAGCTCGTGGCTAATCAATTCGAGCCCAAGTGACAGTGGGGGTATGAGTTGATTAACGTTTTCACGGTGGGCTCAAGGTTAGGAGAGAAATCGAATTAGTCTTAAGGATTAATTCGTCTCAATGTTACCCGTTACTGCTTGATAATTGATTTAAGCATCATGAACTTAGATTAATTAGGAAGCATGTTTAATTAGAATTGACGCCTCTAATTAATTCTTTGGGGTGCTTCGGACCGTTTGGGAAGAAGCATTTTGTGTGCATGAAGTAGAACTACTTTGCTAATTAGAATCCCTATGAACTAAGGGCATCAAGATAAACCCCGACACTCGAATTAGGAGCACGTGTTCCGTTTATTTTTCCGCTCTTTACTTTTAGCATTTATTTTCCCGTTAGTTTATATTTAGTCAAACCCCCCTTTTATTTGCTTTTGAGTCTTAGTGTAAAAAAAAAAAACAAATAGAAATTAGTTAGGAGAAAATAATTTAGGTTCCCTGTGGTTCGACACTCGTTACCACTAGCTGCAAAGCTTAGTAGTTTCGGTAATTATAAATGTTATTTTGGCAAGCCTCGACAGCTTGAAATTGGAGTACCCCAAAAGTAGCTCTACCAAAATTGGCGCCGTTGCCGGGGAACCATTTAATTTCTCTTAGTTAAATTTTATTTGTTTAGAAAACCACAAAAATATTTTCCTTTTTCTTGTGTCGTCTTGTTTTAGCATGGCAGATCTTCGACAACAATTTTGGGGACAAGCTTTGAAGAGTAGCGCTGAAGACTTCCTCCGAACCTCTGGGGAGGAGGTCATTATCGAGATGTACCCCGATTTTGATGAAGGAATCGAGGAATTTCTGACATGCGGAGGCAAGAACAGTGAGACCGAGGAGGATGAGCTTGACCGCGAGGAGCATCCCGAAGAGATTAGTGATGCGAACGAGCTAAGGAGTGGAGCTAAGACTTCTCCAACGTCGGTTACTCTAGAAGAATTTCTAGCAGAATATCTCTCAGATGAAGAGGAGCCCGGAGAGTTTTATAAGGTAAGTATATCTCCACCGATTGATTTTGACTTAGAGCATGATTTTTGCATTGAAAATTTATTTGAGAATTCATGCGCTGATGAGCTCGAGCATCTGTCTGATAATGAGAATATTTTAGGAAATCTTTTCTTTGAGGATGTAGAACCAGCATGCTATGAAAATGTTGTTGTGATGGATGAGGAAGTGGCAATTGTGCCTTTAGATTATTTATCTCCTCGTGTTGTGCCTCGTGATAATTCATCTATTCTAGGAGATTTATCTTGCATGCCCCCTTCCATCTGTGCTTCAGTTAATGTTGGTTGCCTCGGGAATTTTGATGTGATCCCTCCTTTGGTCGAGTCTTTATTTTCTGTTCAGTTAGTTGAGTCTTTTAATTCTGTTGAGTCAGTTGAGTCTGCTTTTATTTTGTTTGAGTCTGTTGAGTTTTTATTTTTTTCCATATATTGAAAATACCAAAAAAATAACAACTCTGTCCGGCTGCCTAGAAAAGTCGAAGAGCTTGCTTCTCTTAGCAGGCTTCGTTGATTCAAGGAAGAAGGGGCCGAAGAAGTACGAAAATTTTTACGTACCCTGACAGAGAGGAGGACACGTCGAGCATAACGACGTTAAAAATTTGCGCTTCTTGGGAGGCAACCCATGAGTATTTTAAATTCATGCTTTTACTTTTAGTTTTTATTTCCCTAACTTAGCTTTTTCTTGCTTTCTTTTGTAGGATGTCTTGTGGCTTAAGGATCGGGACAGTGGGCGAATAGTGCACCGCTCCAACCGACAACCTAACAAAATTCAGGGGAGGTTTTCTGTTCCCTTTTATTTTGTGCATTTTAACTGCTTAGTCTGAAGTGTGATACATAGAGGACTATGTATAATTTTAGGTTGGGGGTGGAGTTGTCTGTTGGATGGATTCCATGTGCAGTTTGTTGAGCAGTGCTAATTTAAAATTTGAAGTGCTTGGGACTCTGTTTATATGCTTTCTGATTATGATGATCTAGGAAGTGTCTTTTTGGAATCTGAGCATTTGCATAATCTAGTTTTTGCATGATGTAGCTTTGCATTTATTAGGTTCATGTCAAAAATTTTAAAATTTTTCCTGTTGCTCCCTTGCATCTATTGAGCACTTAGCAACCTCATCCTAGACTCCGTAGGCTTAGTAAATTGCATGTTGCATGATTCTTGTTGTCACCCCGAAAGGCACCCTTAGGTAGCTTGTTGCATGAGCGTTAGTGGTTAATTAATCGAGTTAGCATGAGCTAAGCCTAAATTAGAAAAAAAAAATAGAAAAGCATGTTAGCATGAAAATTCCCCCGAGGCGTTCCGCCTTCTTAAGTGCGCACTAAAGAAGTGAGCGTTAGTCCTTAAAAATGTGAAGCTTAGGCCTAAGTTTGACATGTTAGGCAACTCGGGATGGGAAAGAAAAAGAAAATAAAGTTAGGTTCAAAGAACCTTAACAAAGAGTACAAAGTACTCAAAGAAAAGAAAAAGGAATGAGAAAAATTTTAGGTCTCTTAATTTATTACTCTCTCTTGTGTAAGTCAAGCTTAGACTGTTCTTAATCACTAGAAGTAGGGGGAAAACGGGATGACATGTTGCATGCAGTTCTTCCGAGCTTACGTTGGTTTAGGATAGGTTGGCTAGCACACACACACACGTTAGGGAGCGATAGTTAATTTTTGGTGTGATCTTGATTAAATGCATGCGCCGATTGCTTTCATGATTATGTTCTGTTTAGATTTGTAAAAAGCATCGAGGTTTGAATTAGAAGCATGTAAGCATGGTCCCTTAGAGTCAAATTCTTTATTAGCCTTGCTCGAGGACTAGCAAGATTTAGGTTGGGGGTATTTTGATAGCTCCAAAATAGAGCTATTATTTACTCCCTAATTATAGCTAAAACCATGCTCGATATTGATTAAAATCCCTCTTTGTAGGTAAATTCATGGTTGAGAGCTCGAGGAGTCCGATGACGTGTTTCGGGGCTAAAAGTAACGTTTTAGAGCTTCATGGACGCATCGGGAGCCAAGGGGCTTGAAGAATTGAAGAAATGGCAAAATTTGCCATTCGAAGGCAAAAGTTGGCCACCAAACCCGAGAGCTAGCGTCGAGCGACAGCGTCGCGACGCTAGCTCGACGCTGCCCAAGCGTCGAGACGCTGTCGGAGCGTCTCGACGCTCCAAAGTCTGAAGCACAAAATTAAATTCGCACCCGAGAGCAAGCGACGAGTGACAGCGTCTCGACGCTCGCTCGACGCCGCGCAAGCGTCTCGACGCTGCGCGAGCGTCTCGACGCTACCCCGTGCGCGCGCGCTGCCAACTTAGGGCACATCGTCGAGACGCTGCCCTACCGTCTCGACGCTCCGACGGCTTTAAAAGCCTTTCTTCTCCGTTTTTAGCCGCAAGTCTTTTTCCAATTTTTGTTTCTCCACCATTGTTAGGCTCGGGTGGGAGCTCTAAACTTGTATTTCTTCCATTACTTCTTCAATAAAGCTCCAACATTATTGATTTCGCTTGATTTGCACAACGGGGAGCTAAGGTAAGTGCTCTAATTTGAGGGTTAGGGGTAATCTTGATGCTTAGCGAGGGTGTGTATGAATGTCTAGCTTAGTTTTATTTATCTCTTGCATCTCCAATCTGTGTTGAGAACGAATAGCATGCCTTTCGAATTAGGAGTGACGTCCATAATTAGTTACGCATGTTAGTAGGCTAAGCATTATTTCTTGATAGGCTTTAATGCATCGTAGCGAGGGTCTAGCTCGTGGCTAATCAATTCGAGCCCAAGTGACAGTGGGGGTATGAGTTGATTAACGTTTTCACGGTGGGCTCAAGGTTAGGAGAGAAATCGAATTAGTCTTAAGGATTAATTCGTCTCAATGTTACCCGTTACTGCTTGATAATTGATTTAAGCGTCATGAACTTAGATTAATTAGGAAGCATGTTTAATTAGAATTGACGCCTCTAATTAATTCTTTGGGGTGCTTCGGACCGTTTGGGAAGAAGCATTTTGTGTGCATGAAGTAGAACTACTTTGCTAATTAGAATCCCTATGAACTAAGCGCATCAAGATAAACCCCGACACTCGAATTAGGAGCTCGTGTTCCGTTTATTTTTCCGCTCTTTACTTTTAGCATTTATTTTCCCGTTAGTTTATATTTAGTCAAACCCCCCTTTTATTTGCTTTTGAGTCTTAGTGTAAAAAAAAAACAAATAGAAATTAGTTAGGAGAAAATAATTTAGGTTCCCTGTGGTTCGACACCCGTTACCACTAGCTGCAAAGCTTAGTAGTTTCGGTAATTATAAATGTTATTTTGGCAAGCCTCGACAGCTTGAAATTGGAGTACCCCAAAAGTAGCTCTACCAATATGGCATGGGAGATCGAACACCGCAGTCACCATTTATGGATAGTGAAACACAGGGCCATTCCCAACACTGACATTTCATTCGGTTGCTATGTTGGGGCCGTTCTGTGCATTCTTAAAATGGAGGGTCACACTTACGGGATTTACTAAGGAGTTAGTGAATCCAGACCAAAAACGATAACTAAGATGCTATTGGAATATGAGTTATTCTGGAGATAGCATTTAGTAAAGATTGTCTTGATTTCGTAAAGGAGTGTCGACTACCATTCGGTAGCGGCTATTCTGACCTACTAAAGTGTCGTTGTTAGTAAATAAAGAGTTTGGGTACTTTATTTACTGCTAAACCTTCTAGTTGGTTTAAATAGGTTAAAACCGTTTCACTAATAGTTTTACATTCTTTTTCAGCATGTCGAGTTCGTTTATACAACTTCTATCACACGACAAATTAACTGGAGAAAATTATGGGACGTGGAAGTCAAACCTAAATACGATTTTGGTTCTTGACGACCTGAGATCTGTCTTAATGGAGGAGTGTCCTCCGATTCCTGGTTCTAGTGCCTCACGAACTGTTCGTGAAGCATACGATGGTTGGATTAGGGCTAATGATAAAGCCCGAGTCTACATCTTGGCAAGCATATCGATGTTTTGGCCAAGAAGCACGAAGCTATGGTTTCCGCGAAGGAAATCATGTCTTCATTACAAGGGATGTTCGGGCAACCGTCCACATCTCTTCGTCATGAAGCCTTCAAGAACATTTACAACTCGCACATGGTGGAGGGTAGCTCTGTTAGGGAGCACGTCCTTAACATGATGGTCCACTTTAATGTGGCAGAGGTAAATGGTGCTACCCTCGACGAGAACAATCAAGTTTGTTTAATCTTGGAATCTGTTCCGAAGAGTTTCCTTAATTTCAGGACCAATTTAGTCATGACTAAGATTGAATACAATTTGACATCTCTTCTGAACGAGCTTCAGATTTATCAGTCTCTGCATACTTCTAAAGGGAAGGAGAAGGAAGCAAATGTTGCTACTTCTATGAAATTCCATAAGGGGTCTGGGTCAGGGAGTAAATCTGAACTCTCTACTGTGAGTAATAAGATTATTCACAAAAAGAAGAGAAATACCAGGAAGGGCAAAGCCCCTACTGTCGGCAAGGTTAAAGCTTCACACAGTGGAAAGTGTTTTTATTGCGGTGAAGAAGGGCATTGGAAGCGCAACTGCCCAAAATACCTTGCGGAGAAACAGGCAAAGAATGAACGACAAGGTAAATATGATTTTCTTGGGTTTTATGTCCTAAATCTCGTGGTTTGTAAACTGTTATGTTTCTAAATACTCTATTTAGAATAAAGAGTTATTAGTTTTATTCAGTAAAGGAGTTTACTGGAATAAAGTGAAACGTGTTTAAGTTAACCTATACCAATGACCAACACCCTTGGCTGAAAATGAGTACTTGAGCCTCATGTATGACATGATTGTGGATCAGGCTCAAGTAGTCAGTCAAAACGGTCTATAGTATACGGATAGGGCTGGGTACCTTATCCTGGTAACACTATAGGATGCGGCTCACTTTGTATTGTACAAAACTATGTGATCTGAATCGTTTCACATGGAGATGTGCGAGTGAGGGCGTCCTATGCAAATAGTTTGCATAAGACCGAACCGCGTATTAAGTCGCTCTCTCTTTATAACTCCATTTATTGATGAGACCGACTTATACATATTGATGGCCTAGGTAACTCGATCTCAATCATGAGCTCGCTATGAACTCCTGCTTATTCGATAGAATCCTTTGACTTGCACGGGTGAGAGTGGCCCATAAGCGCCGACTTAATAAGCCTACCATCTTGGGGATAAAGTCGAATAGGTAGATGGGGACATAGTACAACAAGATTGAAGTTCACTCCTAACCTGCTCTTCAGGGTTGGTAGATAGGTTGTTCCCTTAATAGCTGATTCCGGGGCTTGAACAATTAGCGCGCACACTCTCATGAGATGAGAGATTTAATTGATCTGTTGGTTGGACCACAGATCTATTGTTCATTAGAGGTGTTAGTGGTACTTACTGAACAAGACGTAATGCAGGGGTTAAACGGTATAAAATGACCCAGCTGTGATTACGAACAGCCTGTGAAGGGTCGACTTGCCCATGACGGTTATATCAGAGGCCATAATTGAAAGAGTTTCGGCATGCATAGCGGAAGCAACGTTGGATCTAAGTACTCTTATTTTGTTAATTTAAAAGGAAAAAGCATGTAATTTGAAAATCAAAGACAATAATTTAGAAGTTACCTTTGAAGTTGAAATTCTTCTCGATTCCAAACTTGATCTTCGAACGTAACGGTCACGAACCACCACGAGAGTCTTCCCGACTATTCTCCGGCCTTAGAACGGGATTGTGGGATCCTTTGAGTGACTAATTTAAAAGAGAATTGAAGATGGAATTGGAGAGAAAGATATAGAAATTGTCTTTACAATTCTCAAAGTTCATCAAAATTCTCAGAAGAAGTCAATCTAATTAACCCTTTGTATATATAGAAGACTACATGCAAAAACATGCAAAATTGAGTTAACAATAGGATGCCATGTAGAATTCACTCAATTTAGTGGGATTAGTGGCTTGATGTGGGATGAACACTTAGCAAAAAAGTTTGACTCATCAAACCACCAACAAATGGTTTTTCCCACAAACTCAAGAATTGAATTTTTCCACTAACTTAAGAATCTGATTTTTCCACTAACTTTAGTCATCAAAATGACTCTTGACTTTCAAGGTTTAGTGGAGTCAACATTTGAATTTTGACTTTCAAAGTTTTAGTCAATTGTTTTTAATTTGACTTTTGACTAACTTTGATCAAATTAATTTAATTTAAAAATTAATTCAAATAATTAATTTTAAATTAAATTAAATTAATATTAAATAATTAATTAAACAATTTAATTAATTCAAATTTAATATCCAATAAATCCAACACTAATCCCGATCATTCTCGATATACATGATTCACTACAAGAAACTTGACCTTTTTCGAAGGTCACAACCTTCGAAAAAGCCCTAAATGAACCTTCGAAAAATCTTTTTTCGAAAGTTAACTCAACCTTCGAAAAGTGTCGAAATAAATTCCGTCGGGAAAATCTTTTCAAAGGTTCGTTAACCTTCGAAAATCAACTTTTTTTTCGAGGGTTCATTAACCTTTGAAAATTAGTTTTTTTCGAGGGTTCATTAACTTGCGAAAATTAGTTTTTTCGAGGGTTCATTAACCTTCGAAAATTAATTTTTTTAATTTTTTCGAGGATTCATTAACCTACTATAGTTATCAAATTATTTGTCGATAATTATTTATTGTCAAATTATCTTTTTTGAAGGGTTTCCTTTTTTTTAGAGGCTTATAATATTATTTTCAACAATTTTAAAGCCTACAAAAATAATTCTTTATCAACATTTGTAAATCCTTCAAAATAACAAAATTAAACAAAATTTCAAATTAATGTTATTTTCAGCTTGATATTGATCCTCCAATATACAAAAACTAGATAAATTTGATTCTTCTAAAGAGAAAGCTAAAGCAACAAATACAATAGTTTCACTTTCTTAAATATGCAACTCTAATCAAATACAAACAATGACTTGGGAGGTTATCAGCCCCTGTTCTATTGGCTGTTGTGCCATCTCTTCTTCCCAATAAAATCTTCGAGTTGGGCCCCTCCTTGCTACGAGGAAGAAAACAAAAATCCCAATTTTAATTTCTTATTTTTTTTCTTGGGTTAAGAACCACATGTATTTATATATATGTAATGTTAATTTTGAATGTGGAAGGAGAATTATTACCAGAAAGACAGAGGCTTGAGAGGCCAGAGCTAGGATGTCGGCGCAAGAGACAACACCGGGACATTCTGCCTCGACGGCGGCTTTGATGTTGTAGACAATTTCTTGTCCTTGAATTCCTAAATTTCCAAGTCCATTGAGCTCACTGTCTATGCCGGGAGCATTCACTAGCAAAACAGAGGCATCACATCCCTGCAAAACCAGTCTTCCTCCTAAGAGAGAATTCAAGAATTAAACGGATATCTCCAAACCCATTTCTTCTAAGAAACCTTCTTTTTTTCCATTATAAGTCCCTCAAACAAGTTTTAACATCAGCATTATTATTGACATAGAAAGAACAAAGAGAACTTGAATTAAAAAAGATAAGCAAAAAGAGAAACAAAATGTCTTCAATGAAAAGGCATAAAACAAACCTTCTATCCTCTGAAGAAGTTTCTTCACTTTCTGCCTACACCCAGTGGATGTTCACTCTGAGATCACAAGTCTATAAAAAAAAAAAAACAACAAAAAGCCCAAAAAAAAAGTTTAGGCGCAGGTGAGAGAGAAAGGGGGAAAAATGAGAGATTTTGATTTTGATTTTGAAAAAATGCAAGCACATATATGAATGTGATCAAAAAGGGAAAGCATATACCTCCTTGGCAGCACCAGAGCTCCAACTCAGCTAACCCAGATTTTACATATTCCCCATTGCTGAATGTACAACATTCTCGACGAAGAAGGAGACTGAGAAGTAAATAACAAGAAGTCAACATATTTTCCTTCTTAGTATGAACTATTGAAGATACAAGGTCAACAACTTACATCTTGAAGAGTTTAAATTGTCACCTCTGATTGGTTGAACTCGAAATGCTAAACAAATTATATGGAGTTGAAAAGTGAGAGAGAAAGAAAAGAAAATAAAAGAATGGCGAAGAGACAACAGCGGAGTAATCTTATTTTAAATATCACCATCTCTCTATTGTTCAATTCGCAATTGAACGTTATGTCGTTAAATATATCACATATATTTAACGCTAATTCCCTAATTCGAATTCGAACACTTCGAATTCACTCATCACACTGTTCTAAGGTTTAGTCCGATATGAGCTAGCAGGGGGACCTCATGGACCTACAGATCATGAGCTCCAACGATCCGAGATTAACTGATTAAACTCTTTAACCCAGTTAATCAACATTCGTTAACTACCAGGACATTCCACTATAGCCTAGTAGTTGCACTCTCCTCACTATAGATATTTATGTCCACTCGATATAACAATGATTAGTAAGTTGACCCTTCACAGGTTGTTCGTAATTTACGGTCGGGTCAAATATCTGTTTTACCCCAGTAATTACATCTTGCTCCTTAAGTCCCACTGATCCTCTAATGAACAATTGGTTTGTGATCCAATCACTAAACCGATTGGTATGTGATCTAATCACTATACCGAGTCCCTCTCGGGCCAATGAGAAGGTGGGGCCCCTTGTTCAAGACATGGAGTCAGCACTTAAGGGAACAACCTATCTACTATCCCTAGAGACGGGTAGGAGTGAATTCCATCTTGCACCCTATGTCCCCAACTATCTATCCGGTCTTACCCCTGAAATGGGAGGCTTATTGAGTCGGCGCTGTTGAGCCACTCTCACCCATGCAGATCTAAGGATAATCTCGAATAAACAGGAGTTCATAGTTAGCTTAGGATTAAGGTCAAGTTACCTAGGTCATCGTTTTGAAATAGTCAGTCTTTAAAATAGTAAACTGCGTTATAAAGCAAGAGTGACTTATTTCGCGGTCCGGTCTAATGCAAAGTCTTTGCATAGGACGCCCTCATTCATATGTCTCCACATGAACGATTCAGGATCACATCGTTTGTACTAAATACAAAATGGGCCGCATCCAATAGTGTCCCCAGGATAAGGTATCCAGCCTTATCCGTATACTATAGATCGTTTTGGCTATTTACTCGAACTTGATCCATTTTTATGTCTCCACATAAAGTTAAAGTACTCATGTTATAGCCATGGATCTTAGTTTATTGGATTTAGGGTTTTCTAAAATGAAATAAGCAATTCACATATTCAATAATAACTTTATTGAATAAACCTCAATAACACTTTATTAGTAATAAAATATATTTATCGTTTACAAACCACGAGTTTTAGGACATAAAACCCAACAAACTCCCACTTGGACTAAAACTCCAGTGGTAGGTTAATTTAGAGTTGGTGGGTAGTAATTCATGTGATGAATGTATGTGTGCTAAAATGGAAATTTTTGGTCTTTGGCATCCATTTCTTTTCCAATTTATAATAATTATTGTAATTGTCTCATGATGGGCTTTAATGTGTTACAAAGAGTCTGTAATTTTTCTAGAGTCATTAGAGTCCATTTTAGGATGTAATTTATCAAAATTGGAAGAGGCGTTAAGTGGCGGTTCAGTTCGGTTCGGCGGCGGTTCGTGCAATTCCACAACTTACAAGTGGTTCGAGCCGATTCGAAGTGTTCGGGGGCGGTTCAAGACTTTTTCCTATTTTATTATTGTAATAATTTAGGTAATTGTTTGTTTATGGATGCCAAAACCAATCCATTTTTAGTGTGGTTTATTTATTTATGCATTGTGAATGTATAATTTAAATAAACATAATCTTGTATGCATATTGTATGCCATGTAGATTTAAAATCCCACCATAGGATAAGCATGAAACATGCATTGAAAGTATGTTATAAGTGTTATAATATAAGTATGCATGTTTAAGATTCCATGAGATTTGATATAAGTTGTTATATTTTTGCATGAAATGGTTTTATATAATTGTTATATAAAAGCATGTTAGATGTATGTTATAAGGTTTGTTTTTTTTATAAGTGTTATAAAATGAATTAGACATTAAAACTTATAACAAAGATAAATGCATGCTCATTTAGGGTTAACTACCAAGCAATCTCCTGTTTTAATAGTTAAAATAGGTCGATATCTTGTAAAACTTCGATTACAAGAAAAACTCACCCGGTAAGATGCTGTCTAAGCTTGGGGGTATTTAAGTTGACGGTTTACGGAACACCTCCTACCTGGGCCTCGAACTGGCGTTTGAGTTTAGCTAACCCGATTTTATGAGCATGCGTCAGTGATGTGAGGTTTTAAAAGGTTTATCACCTAGACATCATAGGTTAAAAGCCAGTATAAGCGTTATACTCGGAAAGATTACCTAGACTTAGGATATGTTTTAGTTAGCCAAAATATATGCCTAAGTAAAATCATACCCAACCGTCTAGAACACTTCAGTGGGAGGAAAAATGTTTTCAGCTCCTACGTGCCTAAGAGTTCACACCGTGAGATTCATGCTCGGCTTCGAGTCGCCCTGGGAGCGACCTCCAGTAGGAAAGTATTTGCATGAGTCAATAACAAGGTGAATAGGGGAAGTCGTTCATAGTAAGTGGGCGAAGGTTGTGTGTCAACACATCCTACGGTCTCCTCCATTAGATTGCACCGTGAGATTCCATGATGCGCCTGCGAGTTTGCCCTGGGAGCGACCACCCCTTAGGAGGGCTGTATCATGGGATTCGGAACACCGCGAACTCCAGAAATGGATAGGGTCCCATAGGTCTGTTTTCAGCATTGTCTTTCCAACTTCGGGAGCTTGTTGATTCCGATCTCTGAGGTCTGAAAATGGAGGGACACACTTACAAGAATTACTAAGTGTTAGTAACTTCTTGACCAAAGTAAACGATAGCTAAAAGATCTATTGAAATATGAGTTATTCTGGTAATAGTGATTAGTTGAGATTGTCTCAATTCAAAGGAGGAGTGATAGACTGCCCCTAGGTGGATGTTGCTCTAAACCTTTGTAGTATCGTTGCAATAAAGAATAAATGATGGGTACATTATTACTTTTGCTAAAACTTGATTGGATAATATAAAAGGGTAATAGCAATTTCACTAAATACGATATGTTTACTTTTTTCAGCATGTCCAACTCAATAGTACAGTTACTAGCTTCTGAGAAACTTAACGGGCATAATTACACAACGTGGAAATCAAATTTAAACACAATACTGGTAATTGATGATCTAAGGTTCGTTTTAACTGAGGAGTGTCCTCCAAACCCCGGCACAAATGCAAACCGAAATGTTCGGGATGCATATGACAGATGGACAAGGGCAAATGATAAAGCCCGCGTCTACATTCTGGCCAGCATATCTGATGTATTGGCTAAGAAACACGATGGTATGGGTGCTGGCAAAGAGATTATGGAATCTCTGAAGGGAATGTTTGGACAACCGTCCTTCTCCCTTAGGCACGATGCCATCAAATACGTTTATAACTGTCGCATGAGAGAAGGGACCTCTGTTAGAGAACATGTCCTTGACATGATGGTCCATTTCAATGTGGCAGAAGTAAATGGAGCTGTCATAGATGAGAAGAGTCAGGTCAGTTTTATTCTAGAGTCTCTTCCGAAGAGCTTCCTACAGTTTCGCACAAATGCGATGATGAACAAAATTGAATATAACTTGACTACTCTTCTGAATGAGCTTCAGACTTATCAGTCCCTCCTAAAAACTAAGGGACATGAAGTGGAGGCAAATGTTGCTACCACTAAAAAGTTCTATAGAGGATCGTCCTCTGGGACGAAGTCTGGCCCTTCTTCTTCTAAAAATAAGAGTATTTCGATGAAAAAGAAAGGGAAGGGGAAAAGTAAAATTCCTAATGACCGCAAAAGCAAGGCTCAAGTTGCAGATAAAGGAAAATGTTTCCACTGCAACGAGAATGGGCATTGGAAAAGAAACTGCCCAAAGTACCTTGCAGAGAAGAAAGCTGAAAAGGCAAAACAAGGTAAATATGATTTACTAGTTGTTGAAACATGTTTAGTGGAGATTAATGACTCTTCCTGGATACTGGATTCAGGGGCCACTAATCATATTTGTTCTTCTTTTCAGGAAACTAGTTCCTGGAGAACGCTTGCGGAAGGCGAGATAACTCTCAGGGTTGGAACATGAGAGGTTGTCTCAGCAAAATCAGTGGGAGATTTGAAGTTTTTTTTTGGAGATAAATTTATTATATTAGATAATGTGTATCTTGTTCCTGGAATGAAAAGGAATCTTGTATCTATCTCTTGTTTGTTAGAACAATTGTATAGAGTATCTTTTGAAATTAATGAAGTGTTCATTACCAAAAGAGGTATTCCTATTTGTTCTGCAAAACTAGAAAACAACTTATATAAGTTAAAACCGACCAGAGCGAAAGCTATTTTAAATATCGAGATGTTTAAAACGGCTGAGACGCGAAACAAAAGGCAAAAAGTTTCTTCAAGTACATATCTTTGGCACTTAAGACTTGGCCACATTAATCTTAATAGGATTGAGAGATTGGTTAAGAATGATCATCTAAGCCAGTTAAAAGACAACTCTTTACCAGCATGTGAGTCTTGTCTCTTGAGGGGAAAATGACGAAAAGATCTTTTACTGGAAAAGGTCTGAGACCAAAGAATCCTTAGAACTCGTGCATTCGGACCTTTGTGGACAAATGAATGTCAAAGCACGAGGAGGATATGAATATTTCATCAGTTTCATCGATGATTATTCAAGGTACGGTTATGTTTACTTAATACATCATAAGTCCAATGCTCTTGAAAAGTTCAAGGAGTATAAGGCAGAAGTTTAGAACTTATTAGGTAAAACAATTAAGACACTTCGATCAGATCGAGGTGGAGAGTACATGGACCTAAGATTCCAGGACTATTTGATAGAACATGGAATCCAGTCACAACTCTCTGCACCTAGTACGCCTCAGCAAAACGGTGTATCGGAGAGAAGAAACAGAATCTTGTTAGACATGGTTCGATCGATGATGAGCTATGCTCATTTGCCTGATTCGTTTTGGGGATATGCAGTAGAGACTGCTGCCTACATTTTGAACAATTTTCCCTCTAAAAGTGTTACTGGAACACCTTATGAGTTATGGAGAGGGCGTAAAACTAGTTTACGTCACTTCAGGATCTGGGGATGCCCGACACATGTGTTGGTGCAAAACCCTAAGAAATTGGAACGTCGTTCAAAAGTATGTTTATTCATAGGCTACCCAAAAGAATCGAAAGCTGGATACTTCTTTGATCCAGAAGAAAATAAAGTATTTGTATCGACAAATGCTACTTTTCTCGAAGAAGATCACATGAGAGATCATCAACCTCGCAGTAAACTAGTATTGCGTGAAATTTCTAAAGAAGCTACAGATAGATCAACAAGAGTTGTTGATGAGATTGGTCCCTCAACAAGAGTTGTTGATGGAGTTAATACTTCTGATTACTCACATCCATCTCAAGAGTTGAGAGTGCCTCGACGTAGTGGGAGGGTTGTGCAACAACCTGACCGTTACATGGGTTTAGTAGAAACTCAAATCATCATACTAGATGATGATATAGAGGATCCATTGACCTATAAACAGGCAATGAATGATGTTGACAAAGATCAGTGGATCAAAGCCATGGACCTCGAAATGGAGTCGATGTACTTCAATTCGGTCTGAGAACTTGTAGATCAACCAGATGGGGTAAAACCTATTGGTTGTAAATGGATCTACAAAAGGAAACGAGACCAAGCTGGTAAGGTACAGACCTTTAAAGCTCGATAAGTGACAAAGGGTTATACCCAGAGAGAGGGGGTAGACTATGATGAAACCTTCTCTCCTGTTGTCATGTTAAAATCAATTAGAATACTCTTGTCCATTGCCACATATTATGATTATGAGATTTGGCAAATGGATGTCAAGACAGCCTTTCTGAATGGCAATCTTGAAGAGAGTATCTATATGTCTCAACCAGAGGGGTTTATAATACAGCATCAAGAACAAAAAGTTTGTAAGTTTAAACGATCCATTTATGGGTTGAAACAAGCATCTAGATGCTGGAATATAAGGTTTGATACTGCGATCAAATCTTATGGTTTTGAACAAAACATTGACGAACCTTGTGTTTACAAGAAGATTGTTAAAACATCTGTAGCATTCCTCGTGTTATATGTCGATGATATCTTACTCATTGGGAATGATGTAAGATGCCTGACTGACGTCAAGAAATGGCTAGCAACTCAATTCCAAATGAAAGATTTGGGAGAAGCTCAATATATTCTTGGGATCCAAATAGTTCGGAACCGCAAGAATAGAACATTAGTCATGTCTCAAGCATCCTATATTGACAAGATGTTGTCAAGATATAAGATGCATAATTCCAAGAGGGGTTTGTTACCCTTCAGGCATGAAATTCACTTGTCGAAGGAACAATGTCCTAAGACACCTCAAGAAGTTGAGGATATGAGACGCATTCCCTATGCATCGGCAGTTGGAAGTCTGATGTATGCTATGTTGTGTACACGACCCGAGATATGCTATGCAGTAGGTGTTGTCAGCAGGTTTCAGTCCAATCCTGGACTTATACATTGGACAACCGTTAAGAATATCCTCAAGTATCTTAGGAGAACGAGGGATTACATGCTCGTGTATAAAGGTAAGGATCTGATTCTTACAGGATACACTGATTCTGATTTCCAGTCGGATAGAGATTCGAGAAAATCAACATCGGGATCAGTGTTCACTCTGAATGGAGGAGTTGTAGTATGGCGGAGTATCAAGCAAAGTTGTGTTGCTGATTCCACTATGGAAGCAGAATACGTAGCTGCCTGTGAAGCAACAAAAGAAGTTGTGTGGCTTAGAAAGTTTTTGAACGATTTGGAAGTTCTTTCAAATATGCATCTGCCTATCACTCTCTTTTGTGATAACAGTGGAGCAGTTGCAAATTCAAAAGAGCCAAGGAGCCTTAAACGCGGGAAACATATTGAGCGAAAATATCATCTCATTCGAGAGATCGTCCAACGAGGAGATGTTATTGTGAAACAGATAGCCTCTGAGGACAATATTGTTGATCCATTTACAAAGGATCTCACGGCTAAAGTGTTTGAGGGTCACCTAGTGAGACTAGGACTACAGGATGTATAATCTAGGGCAAGTGGGAGAAAACTATGGGTATGTGATGAGAGTGCAACCCTCGGACTATAGTGGAGTCTCCAGGGGTTAACGAAAGTTGATTGATTCGGGTTAAAAGAGTTTTGACCGAATAATCTCGTATCGTTGGAGCTCATGATCTGTAGGTCCTTTAGGTTCTCCTGGCTAGCTCGGATAACGCCGTGCAACAGTATAAGAGAAAAGAAAAATAAAAAGAATTTGAATTGTTCAAATTCAGTTTATGGAAAGATGATGGACATATTTAAATATGATTTAAATATGAGAATAGCCTAAAACATGAATAGGATTCATGTGTAAAAAAATCGATTTTCGGAAAATCGGGTTTAATCAGATTATTTAATTAATATTTGATATTGAATTAAATAATAATTATTAATTAAAAAGTTTAATTAATAATTATATATATATATATATATATATGTGTGTGTGTGTGTGTCTTGCATGCAGCAAGACACACATATATATATATATTTTTTGATATATAATATATATGGATGATAAGTTTGGCCATCTGATTAGTGAAGTAGAGGGGTGTATACGAAAGTGAGAAAAATAAAAAAAATTCTCTATTTTCTTTTTAAAAGTTCATACTCTCCCTGCCTTTCCATCTCTTTTCTTCATCTTTTCTTTTCCTTTCTTTTCTCTTGTAACGGAGTCCAACAACTCCGTTGCTCGGCGCCGAGGATAGCGGGACTACCTGGGGTGGTCCTCGGGGCGTTCGTGAGAAGAGGCCGGAAGAGTTCGTGACAAGGAACGTGCGGTGGAGCTTGAAGGAATTGGAACTCTACAATGGCATGTATTTCTAATTTCCTATTTCTGTCGTTTTGAGCATGTTTTCTATTTGTTAAATTGATGGAATTAGAGTATCATCGATCCAAAATCGCTCCATCAATTGGTATTAGAGGGATTTTGTGATTAACTCAATTTGCATCAATTTAAGTTGGTGGGTATTTTAATTTAGAAATTGTTTCTGAATTGGCGTCTAAAGTGAAAATCGATTTTGGCATAGTTTCTATTTGAATTTCATTATTTGTAATTGCCCGAGAATGTATGGGCTTTAATGCGTGCTGAAGAGTGTGTATTTTTAGAGTCATTAGAGTCCATATAGGTTTCTTTGTGAAAGAAGCTCGAGTTTGGAGCTCGTCGAAATGTTCGGTATAAGTTCAAACTTGTTCTAGGCAATACGCAGAGAAATTCGAAGAGAAATTGGCCGAAGCATTCGGAGGAAGCAAGCTTGTCAAAGGCGGTGCGAAGAGTTCGAAGTCCGCTCAAGACTTAGCTTGTTGTTCAAGCTTGTAATAAATTAGTTATTGCTTGCTAAATGCCAAAATCGATCTACTTTAGTGTGTTTAATTAATTATGCATTGCGAATGTATGTTTTAATTAAAATCCATGTTTGTATGTACATAACGTATGCCATATAGATTTAAAATCCCACCGTAGGAAGCATGCTCCATGCATTAAAAATATGTTATAAGTGTTATAATATATAGTATGCACATGTGGGAGTTCATGAGTATTAATATAAGAGTTATATTAATTCATGAATTAGATGTTGCAAATTTAATAGAATAATTGATATAAGTGTTATATTAATTATGAAATTAAATATACAACATAGGTTGCCCTGGTTATATGCATATTATAGGTTATAAGTGTTATAATATATATGATGCATGTTTAATTCATGAGTATTAATATAAGTGTTATATTAATTCATGAATTAGTTGTTGTTTGCTTAATAGAATATTTATATTAATTATGAAATTAAACTTCCAACTTTAGTTGCATAATGTATGTTATAATTGTTATAATGTATAGATTGCATGCTTAATTCAGAGAATTGATATAAGTGTTATATTGATTATGAATTAGGAGTTGTATGTTTAAAAGCATAATCGATATAAGTGTTATATTGATTATGAAGTTAAATATCCAACTTGTCATGCCTTAGCGTATGTATGTTTGAGAAGCATATAGATTTTGTTATAGAAAGTCTAGTTTTTGCAAGTGTTGTAAAAATGGCTTAGACTTTTAAAATCTATAACAAAGAAAGACATGTTTATTTAGGGTTAAATGGTTCGATCTGGTTCATTAGATGAATAGGTCGAAATCTCGTAAATGCTAAGGTTATGAGAAACTCACCCGGTCAAATTGTTGCGTGCTCAATGTGTAAATTAAAATGCAATGTGAGAGCACTCAGAACATGCAAGCATACATGGTCTTGTAGCAAGTAATAAGTATTTTTTCATTCGATTTCCCACAGAGATTTATTCTTAGTTACTAACGAAGTGAGATGTTAAATTAGAAAGGGTGGTGTAAATGAGGTGAATTGAAGAGTAATGTGCCTAACTAATGAAGAACGTGCGAGATATGCAAGCATAAACAAAGACAAGTAACGAGGTTATCTTGAATGAAGAAGAAAAAGAATTGCGGAGAAAGCAATTTTCTAGCAATTGTACTAACAACGTTTTAAGGGTGAAGTGTGGAAACAAGGGCTACTAACGACTCCTCTATAGGCTTTTTCATACGATTCTTCAGCAGTAGATCAACTTATCATGCATCAAATTAACTCATTCTCATGTATCTTTCGATTTCATGTATTAGATCCTTTAGTTTACTCATGTCCAAGTAAGGCTTAAGCATCTATTTATATAAGCAAGTTAATGATTTGTGCTAGGAAAACGCCTATTCCTAGGTCATTTTCTGGCTACCATGAAAGGCTAGCATGAATGGACGACTCTGAACTCTTACTCCTTCCAGAGGTTAGGAGTTCTTTGGACAAAATGGATGGCCAATCGAAATTGCCCGTGGGATGAAGCACACATACATTCAATGCACTTGAAGCTATCCTACATGCTGAATTCACATATTTCTACCTATAGGTTCGTCATTAGCAGACCCTTATGTGGTTTAGTTACTCATGGATGATGTAGAGTTGGGGAGACTTGATTGATTAAACATTTTTGACAGAATTCAAATGACAGCAACGGAAGAAAGAAAGTAGTGAATTGAGTTGCGAAGTAGTCGAATAACTTCTCTATTGCGTAAGATTCAGAGCGAAAAATGTAGCGTTTGTAAAACAATAAAGACTGACCAACCGAAGACGAATTGAAACAATGTAGCAAACTAAAGTAAATGGCAACAAACAGAAGTAGATAGCAGAAAGCAGTAGAGACAACAAACAGCAGAAAGCAGTGAAAACGTATAAATGTATGCGTAAAGCTCCTCGTCGCAAGCGCCTCAGATGAAGAGCGAAGGTGAGCTTGATCGTGGATGAATCCAATCAGAAGAGATGAAGGATCCTCTCTTCTTCCTCTCAGATTATCGATTCGACCAGCTGAAACCCTCACACCAACAACCGGGAGAGAAAACAATGAGAAACTGCGTTGAGATGAGAGATCTACGCTTCCGAGTCTGTTTCTGTCCTTCCCCCTTGACCTCCTTTTATAGTGTTTTGCAGGTAGTCTTCAGCCAAGGAGAACCAACCATTCTGAACGACGACCTTCCACGTGGCAGCAGGAGAAAAAATGGGCGGCTGAAAGATCGTAACAAAATGGAAAACGGTTAGACAACTTAACAATTTTCACTTAAAACATTGCTGAGACAGCAATGTTTTCGCAATGTTTCTGCAATATGGAAATTTCAACTCTTTAGCTTTGTTTTTGGTTCTTTTTCCTTCCTTTTACACATAAGTCCTGATTTAGCTTCATTCTATAAATTCTCATATAAAAGCACATGTTTAGGCTAAATTCTACCAAAAACGCTTAAGAGTTCACCCAATTCTATAGCAACTAAGTCCCTAAAATATACACTTTTGGAGACGTAACACACCCCCAAACTTAAGTTATTGCTCGTCCTCGAGCAATATAAGGGCTTACTTGGGCTGCTATTACTCTATCTAACTACTTGTTGACTTCCCTAAGTTCACTATCTAAGGCATGGCTGTCCTGTGACACTCTTCTAAGTTTAAAACTAACTTCTCATTTTGCTTCTTCTGATTTCTCTCGCCTTATAATCCTACTGTCTTTATAAACTCCCTACAACTGATCTTCCTGCTTTGGTCATTAGGTTTATTGTGCAACTATCCCTAAATTTTCAAATTCTACCTTGCTTTACCCTAGACTCAGTACATGCTTCTAGTGTCTTTTCCTTTGAGCTACCTAGGATTCCTTAGAGTCATGCCAGGATTAGTATAAACAAGTGACAGTAGTACATTTCATAGAACAACCTAAACCCTGTCATAACTTCATTGGATATACATTCATCTCCCTTAACAAACCTACAAGCTACAACCCTGTGCTTAGTTAATTGAGGATCAGAGTTCATTCATAGAGGACACCTAAGCACATAGGTTATGACTTGCAAGCATACATTCTTCTTCCTTGGTTTTTCCTTTTTCCTTTTTCTTTCCTTCTTTGGTAGGGTCTCTTCCTTTGGTTGCCTTTTGATGCAACGCCACTTGTGGGTTACACACATGGCACTGATTACTCAGCAACCTCAAGAGAGACACTACTCTTTATTCTTTTCATTTTTTTTTTTTCAGTTCATTGTTTTTTCAAGGAAAAGAATGCTTATGTTTAAAAGGGAGATAGGAATGTTCCTAGGCCTAGGGCTACCTCCCCCAAACTTAAATTTCTCATTGTCCCCAATGAGAGTCTGAGGTGGCACACCCCCAAACTTGTCCTAGAAGCATCTAGTCTAAGGCAAAACAAACAGAACTTAAAACTCCTAGGCATAAAAATGACCTTCCTACAACAGATAACTCAAGTGCAGAATCTTTGTAAAAACAGCATGCTTCAGGGCTTAAAGAGGGGCATGCTGAGCAATTTAAGGGAGCTGATTCAAACTGTCAAAGGTGTACTAAGACACTCATCCAGCATGCTCACAGATAGGTCACATGTTGAAGTCAAATAAAGCAGCAAGATATCGAAAATTAAACAGAGACAGCCCAACAAAAATCCATCCAATAGCATGCGAAAAACTAACAAAACATTGCGGACTCCGCAAAGAATCCGCAATAAACCTTCAAAGCATATTTATCAGTGATCAAGGCTCCTGGCATGCTATTTTCATTTATCATCCACAAAACAAGTAAACTAACTAAGCTAACTACTCAGAAACCATCAACCTAACTATACTAACCTAAACAAACAAAAGAACAATTTAAAACAGATCAAGCATTTTTCGGAAACAGAATTCAAAAATCACAGAAAAGCAGATTTTTTCAAGAGGGATCAGAAAACTCCCTCGAATGCCGTTCAAGCTGGCATTCAATCCTCCTCATCCTCATCTCTCCTTTCGAGGCGCCCATGGCTTCAACAAGTCAGTAGGGAAGGCAGGGAAGATGCACCCCAGCTGGTCAGCTACATCCTTGTCCCTAGCTTGTGCATATGTAGCCCACTGAGCCATCTTGTGCTGCAGGTCCATCAAGCACGCCATGGATAGTGATTGAGCAGCAGCCAGGCCGTCCAGCTCAAATTCCATGTTGCCCCTCCTTCGCATCCTCAAGATGGTGGGCAGCTCCAGATGGCCTGTGTACGCCAACTGCTTCTCGTTCTTCTCCATTGGTACCCCTGCACGAAGGCATAATTTAGTTATGGTATTCGGAAAAAATAGCTGACCCTTACCTTTCTTTGAGCAGTCGGCAATGGAGGCGGCAATGACTTTCTCAACGTCAATGGTGAGGCCCCGCATGATAGCGTACAACAGCAATGATCTCCCCTGGTTTATGGTAGTCTCGTGGGTCACAGGGGAGAGACGCCTGCGCACAAAAGAGAACCAGACGGTCGCTTTGTCTCGCAGAGTTGCACTCATCAGGGTGTGCTTCCCATTCCTTGACACCGCCCATGATGCCTCTGGCTTGCCGATCGTGTGCAAGGCCTCTTCTAGGACCGCCTCAGATGGCGAGTCAACAATCTTGGCATAGTCAGAATGGGAGTACTTCTTAAGGTCGTAGGCTTCATTGATGGCATTGGCAGAGTGATAGCTCCATTTTGGAGCTATAATTATGTCCCTAATTCACGTTTATTATTGGCTTAATCTTGTTTATATGTGATTATTGCAGGTGTTCTCGGTAATTCGCCCTCGGGAGCGTTTCGGCGCTTTTCGGGGCTTAATATCGCAATTTAAAGGCCTAAGAACACTTCCCGGGAAGACCCGTGCAAAGGCATGAAGGTTGAGCACTTTTGGGAAAATGAAGGCAAAAATCCATGCATCAACCCGAGAGCTAGCGTCGAGCGACAGCGTCGCGACGCTAGCTCGACGCTGCCCAGCGTCGAGACGCTGCCCTAGCGTCTCGACGCTCCGAAGTCTGAAGCGCTGAATTGAAGAAAAAACCCGAGAGCAAGCGTCGAGTGACAGCGTCTCGACGCTCGCTCGACGCCGCACAAGCGTCTCGACGCTGTGCGAGCGTCTCGACGCCACCCCGACTGCGCGCGCGCGTTATTTAGGGCGCAGCGTCGAGACGCTGCCCTAGCGTCTCGACGCTACGACGGATTACTTAAGTTTTTGTCCGATTTTGGCCGCCATTATCATCTTCTACCTCGAGCTCCGCGCCTGATTTGACGTCCAGCAGCTGTTTTCCACCATGGGAGGGGCTAGGAAGCTCGATTTGAAGCCGTCCCACACTACGCAAGTCATGAGTGAGTAGATTTACCGTTTTTGGCTCGGGATTGTAAGGATAAATGTAGTATGAACTCTTGGTGAGGTTGTGGATTGAAATTCTGATTTGGTTGGATATTTTATTGAATTGAATTCTATTTCTTAGCTTAATCTATGAGCACGTTTGAATGATTTAGGACTAGGCACCCTTGATTTTGAGCATGTTCATTTGTTAAAGGATTTGATGCCGTGCCTCTCGTCTCCGCCAAGTAACAAGGAATTATGGCACCTTGAGCGTATTGGCGTCCTTACGCTCTTGGTGTTCGTTCTTCCCGAATTAGGATTCCAAATCGACATACTAATTTCGCGTCCAAATTAGATAGTCGTCACAGTTAGCTTGTTGCTACCGTTCGGTCTTGGGAGAGCGTTGGCCGCCAATGTCCGGACGGTATGCTTGATTAGCATAATTAATTATGTTTAATTAAATCCATGGAGCATGTCTGAGTTATTTATTAATTTTAGACGAGCTGTGCATTCGTTAAATTGTTTAACCATAATACTCATCAACCTATGAACCAAGAGGCATGCTAAATTTATTCCGATCATCCCGAGTCGGAAACTCCGTTAGCTAAATTTTCCCATTCTCTTCGTTCCATCTTAGTTACTTGAAAACCAACAATTACCCCTATTTTACTTATATTAATAGTTTGCAAATTTAATTAAGATTAAGTCAAATACCTTAATTCCCTGTGGATCGACCCCGTTGCTACTATCCTATAAATAGTTTAGTGATTTCGGGCACTTATAAATTTATTTTGGCGGGTCTCGACAACCCGATGATTGGCGATAGTTCAATAATATCGCTACCAAAATTGGCGCCGTTGCCGGGGAACTAAGTGTAATTCGGCCTAATTTAAATTTGATTTGTTTACTTTTAATTTTCACTTTAAATATCTCTGTTTATTCTTTTATTATTTGCAATTTTGATCTGTTTGTTTAAGTGTGCTAGAAGTGTCAAATTTTTATTGAGAGAATGGAGATTGATGACGAGATGGGAGTCCACAAAACGCTCAGACAATGGACATCATTTGCTATGGGCCACCAACCTTCTTGTATTTCCTACCCGGAAATTTCAGGTGAGTTTGTGCTTAAATCAGGTGTGATTAACCTTTTACCCTCTTTTTGTGGTGAAGCAGATGAAGATCCTTACAAACATCTCAAGGAGTTTCAAATGGTAAGCTCCGCGATGAAGCCTGGCGACATAACAAAAGATCAGCTCTACCTGAGAGCTTTTCCATTCACCCTGAAAGGTGAAGCTCGAGATTGGCTGCATTACTTGCCATCGGGGACCATCTTTACTTGGGAGAAGTTGCAAAGTCTATTCTTGGAAAGGTATTTCCCTGCTTCAAAAGCCAGAGCCGTGAAAAGAGATATACGACAATTTGAGCAAAGAAAGGACGAGGCATTTCACGAATGCTGGGAGAGGTTTATTAAACTCTGTGAAAAATGTCCGAACCATTTGATAGCGGAAGTCGCGCTTATCGAATGCTTTTATGATGGGTTGCTCCCGCATGACCGCCAGATGCTTGATGCAGCAAGTGGAGGAGCCCTTTGGGAAAATACACCTGCAGAAGCCAGACAGTTGATCTCTAATATAGCTGAGAACCGTCGCCAGTACGGAGGAAGAAACGAGCATTCTAAGATGTCTTCCGACATAGAAGTGCTCAAAGAACAAGTGTCTCAGGTATTTGGTTTAGTTCATACGATGCAAGAAAAATCATCTCAGGATGTTTCTTCTATTTCGGGTAAAGCCATTGAAAGCATGTTCAAATCGCTCATGGAAGCTAGCGACGAGACAAGGTAGCAGATTAAGTCTCTAAGAGATGAATTCACGGAGGTGAAGGAAAGAATGAGTAGAATTGAATCCAAAACGGAAGGGGTTAGTGCGATAAACCTCAGAAGTGGTAAAGAAGTGCCATCTCAAACCACTCCCGTGAGTTCTCCGAAAGATTCAGAGATATCTCCAGATAAGTGTTCTCAAGCACCCTCTGAAACTGTTGTAACTCCTCCTCCTATTATTTCTATGAAGTCTTACACTCCCGTTGCTCCTTTTCCTAGTAGGCTAGCAAGGCCATCTAAGGAGGCCAACAACGCGGATGTACTTGAAACACTGAGGAAGGTTGGGATCAATATACCGCTGCTTGATGCAATTCAGCAAATCCCAAGGTACGCTAAATTCCTTAAGGAGATGTGCACTATGAAGAGGAAGACTAAAAGTGCTGAGAGAGTCGTGGTAAGCAAGAATGTTTCTGCCCTGCTAACCCAAGGTATTCCAAGCAAATGCCAGGACCCAGGTATGTTCCTATTGCCATGTACTATAGGGGATAGAGAAATCGAGCACGCTATGCTAGACTTAGGAGCTTCAATTAATGTTATGCCATATTCAGTCTATAAGAGCCTCGGTTTAGAAGGTATGCAGGAAACTAGTATAGTTATCCAGTTAGCTAATAGGTCTTCTATTCATCCTCTAGGATTGATTGAAGATGTGTTGGTTAAAGTTAAAGATTTAATCTTCCCTGCTGATTTTTATGTGATAAATTTGGAAGAAAACACATCCACCACTTCTGTTTTACTTGGTAGACCATTCATGAAAACCGCTAAGACAAAAATTAATGTGCATGATGGAACTTTGTCTGTTGAGTATGAAGGGGATGTGTTCGAATTTAATGTATTTGATGCAATGAAACAACGTGCTGATGTGCATTCTGTCTGTAAAATCGATCTTATAGATGCTTTAGAACAAGAAGAATGCATGACTGTTGTTGATGGGGATGACCCACTCGTTTTTACTGAAATTGTTGGCAAAGTTGAAAGTAGTGTTCCCATAGTGACTGATTTGTCTGAACAACCTACTTTTGCTTTAGAGACATGTGAAAAGCCATCTAAAATATTACCATCTCTTTTGCAGGCTCCCAAGTTGGAATTGAAGGAGTTGCCGGGCCATCTCAAGTACGTGTACTTGGGTGAGGTGGAGACACTCCCGGTAATTATTTCCAAGGAGCTCACATCGGAGCAAGAAGGCGAGTTGATCGAGGTTTTGAAAAAGAACAAAAGAGCCATGGGATGGACATTGGCAGACTTGCATGGGTTGAGTCCAGTGCTGTGCATGCACAAGATTCGGCTGGATGAGGGAGCAAAGCCATCCCGAGAGCCTCAGCGGAGACTGAACCCAGCAATGAAAGAGGTAGTGTTGTCTGAGATACACAAACTCCTGGATGCAGGTATTATCTTTCCCATTTCTGATAGCCAATGGGTTAGCCCTATTCATGTTGTACCTAAAAAGACGGGCATAACTGTTATTAGAAATGATAAGGGAGAGTTAGTACCTAAGAGAGTACAAAATGGGTGGAGAATGTGTATTGATTTTAGAAAACTGAATGATGTGACTAAGAAGGACCACTTTCCTATTCCCTTCATAGATCAAATGGTGGAGCGTTTAGCTGGGAAACCATTCTTCTGTTTTCTTGATGGTTTTTCTGGGTTTTATCAAATTCCCATAGCCCAGGAAGACCAAGAAAAGACTACTTTTACCTGTCCATTCGGAACTTACGCATATAGGAGAATGCCCTTTGGGCTTTGTAATGCTCCAGGGACTTTTCAGCGATGCATGATGAGCATATTTTCTGAATTTGTAGAAAAATGCATCGAAGTCTTTATGGATGATTTTACTGTATATGGAAGTTCATTTAAGGATTGCCTGTTTAACTTGTCTAGAGTCATGGAAAGATGCATCGAAACTAATCTTGTTTTAAATTTTGAAAAGTGTCATTTCATGGCCAGTCAGGGCATAGTGTTGGGTCACGTTGTGTCTGCTAAGGGGATAGAGGTTGATAAAGCAAAAATTGATGTCATATCTGATTTACCTTACCCCACGAATCTTCGGGAAGTACGTTCTTTTCTTGGTCACGCAGGTTTTTACCGCAGGTTCATTAAAGACTTCTCGAAGATAGTGACTCCGATGACAAGCTTGCTGAAAAAGGATGTTCCATTCTGTTTTGACAAACAGTGCAAGCTTGCCTTCGATGTTCTGAAAAAGTGCTTGACCAACGCACCCATCGTTCATCCACCACAGTGGGGGACTCCTTTCGAGATCATGTGCGACGCAAGCAATTATGCCGTAGGCGCTGTGTTGGGCCAGAGGATAGACAAGAAGAGCCATGTGATTTATTATGCCTCCAGGACGCTCAATTCCGCGCAGATCGGTTACACAACAACAGAGAAGGAGCTGCTTTCCATAGTTTTCGCTCTTGATAAATTTCGGCCATATATTCTTGGATCTAAAGTAATTGTTTTTTCTGATCATGCAGCGGTTCGATACTTGATGAACAAGAAAGACTCGAAGCTTAGACTGCTCAGATGGGTATTATTACTCCAGGAGTTCGACGTCTCTGTTCAGGACAGAAAAGGATCAGAAAATACCGTTGCTGACCACTTGAGCCGTATTGTGCGTAATGAGGACGATCTGCCTCTGAATGACGAATTCCCTGATGAAGTTCTCTTTCAGGTAAGTGTGGAGACACCATGGTACGCCGACATTGTCAATTACTTGGTCACAGGTACGTTCCCATTCGACTTTTCATATAACCAAAGAGCTAAGCTGAAAAGCGAAGCCAAGACATATGTTTGGGAAGAGCCCGTTTTATGGAAATTTTGTGCTGACCAGGTAATTAGGAAGTGCGTCCCTAAGTCTGAACATAGGTCCATCCTTACCTTTTGCCATGAATTTGCATGTGGGGGACACTTTGGGCAAAATAGGACTGCGAGAAAAATTTTAGATTGTGGGTTTTTCTGGCCATCACTGTTTAAGGACTGTTATGAGTTTTGTAAATCTTGCGATCAGTGTCAGAGAAAAGGGACCATCACTAGTAGGAATGAAATGCTCCAAAACCCCATTTTAACTTGTGAAATTTTCGAGGTTTGGGGTATGGACTTTATGGGACCCTTTCCCCCTTCATTTGGTTTTGTCTATATCTTATTGGCTGTGGACTACGTGTCTAAATGGGTGGAAGCTAAAGCCACCAAAGTTGATACCGCTAATGTTGTTTCCAGTTTTGTCAAATCTAACATTTTTAGCAGGTATGGAGTTCCACGAGCCATCATAAGTGACCAGGGGAGCCACTTCTGCAACAAAACGATCCAGGCCTTGATGAGGAAATATGGGGTCAATCATAAAATCTCTACCCCATATCATCCTCAGACCAATGGTCAAGCGGAGGTTTCCAATCGAGAAGTGAAGAGCATCCTCGAGAAAACAGTAAGTCCAGGAAGGAAGGATTGGAGCCTCAGGCTGGACGACGCTTTGTGGGCTTACCGTACGGCTTACAAAACCCCCATAGGGATGTCTCCCTACCGGATGGTTTATGGTAAAGCCTGTCATCTCCCCGTGGAGATCGAACACAAAGCTTACTGGGCCGTGAAGAAGTGCAACATGGACTTTGACTTGGCGGGCGAAGAAAGACTCCTCAAATTGCAAGAACTGGAGGAGCTTCGCCTGGATGCATATGAGAACTCGAAGACCTACAAGGAAAAGACCAAAATGTTCCACGACAGGCGAGTCGTCAGGAAACACTTCGAAGTTGGTCAGAAGGTCCTCTTGTTCAACTCCCGCTTGAAGTTCATGCCAGGTAAACTTCGTTCCAGGTGGCTTGGTCCTTTCATTATAACTGATGTCCATCACTATGGTGCAGTCAAGATTCAGAGCCTGGATACGGAGAAAGAATACACGGTGAATGGCCAGCGATTAAAGATCTTTCATGAGGGAATGTCAGAGGACTTCGACGATCATGCCTACTTGAAAGAGCCTGATTATGAGAAAGGATAAATTGAGTTTTGGTAAAGTCGAGCAATCGACTCTAAAAATTTGCGCTACTCGGAGGCACCCGAGCTTGAACTGTACATGCTTTTTGTTTACTTACCGTCTTTTAGGATTAGTTTAGATTTCTACTCTGATGTTGTGAATTTTCAGGTGAAACAATGGCTCATCCTTGCGGTTTATTGGCTAAGGTTAAAGCGCGCTCTACAACCCTCTAAGTCGCAACTCAGGGAAGGTTTTCTTTCCTTTTGTTTTGACTGTGCATATTCGGTCCAATGAGGACATTGTCAATTTCTAAGTTGGGGGTGGTGGGTTGTGCCTTATAGTGATTGTCGAGTTTAGTTGTGGAATCCTGATTTACTTGTTGAGTTATGGTGAAAGCATGCTAGTCTGACTATGAAATTCTGTGATGTACTGCTGAGGTCTTCGTATTTGTATTTGTCATGAAATTCAGCACAATTGCATATGTTAAGGCCATTTTGAAAATTTTTCAAAAATATTTCCCGGTTTAAGCTTCGCATGTTAGCACTCTATCTTGGATCTGTGGGTTTAGTGTAGCTCTGTTTGTTTTGAAATTCGTTGTCACCTCGAAAGGCAACCTTAGGATGGGCTAAGATTCGATCTTGTTTGTAATCCTTGCGTTCAAAAGTTTAACATGATCTTTAGGCTAAAAGAAAAGGAACACACGCTTCATAAAAAGAGAAAGAGTAATCTTCTGAGGCGTTCCTCCTTCTTGAGTTGCCTTAGTAGCCAGGGGCGGTCGTGTAACCCACGGTCGCCACTGCATGAAAAGGATGCACAAAGAAGTGAACGCTAGTCCTTAAAAATGTGAATCTTGCCCGTAGTCAGATGCACTGTGCAATGAAATTGCAGGCAAGCTGAAACGAAAGTAAGATTGACATGTTAGGCGCTCATGAAGATCAATGAAAATGAGAAAAAAAAAAGATGCCTTGCGTTATATTACTTGCATGAGCGATGAACTGCCCTTAGACTGTTCTGTTAAGCCATAAGTAGGGGGAAAGCGAAATTTTAGGATAGATAGAGCTGTTCTAAGCCTGTTGAAATCTAAGATCGAGGAGCTAAATCCGAAGCGTAAATAGGGAAGCATCTTTAAATTTTCCAAATTGTTCTCAATCAATGCATGCATGCAGCTGTTCTTTCAAATGCAATTGCCCTGTCTTTTCCAGTATTGAGAACCGAGTCCCTAGCATGCATTCTCGTTCTATTTAATTAATCAGAATTCCACCTTGCTCGAGGACTAGCAAGATTTAAGTTGGGGGTGTTTGATAGCTCCATTTTGGAGCTATAATTATGTCCCTAATTCACGTTTATTATTGGCTTAATCTTGTTTATATGTGATTATTGCAGGTGTTCTCGGTAATTCGCCCTCGGGAGCGTTTCGGCGCTTTTCGGGGCTTAATATCGCAATTTAAAGGCCTAAGAACACTTCCCGGGAAGACCCGTGCAAAGGCATGAAGGTTGAGCACTTTTGGGAAAATGAAGGCAAAAATCCATGCATCAACCCGAGAGCTAGCGTCGAGCGACAGCGTCGCGACGCTAGCTCGACGCTGCCCAGCGTCGAGACGCTGCCCTAGCGTCTCGACGCTCCGAAGTCTGAAGCGCTGAATTGAAGAAAAAACCCGAGAGCAAGCGTCGAGTGACAGCGTCTCGACGCTCGCTCGACGCCGCACAAGCGTCTCGACGCTGTGCGAGCGTCTCGACGCCACCCCGACTGCGCGCGCGCGTTATTTAGGGCGCAGCGTCGAGACGCTGCCCTAGCGTCTCGACGCTACGACGGATTACTTAAGTTTTTGTCCGATTTTGGCCGCCATTATCATCTTCTACCTCGAGCTCCGCGCCTGATTTGACGTCCAGCAGCTGTTTTCCACCATGGGAGGGGCTAGGAAGCTCGATTTGAAGCCGTCCCACACTACGCAAGTCATGAGTGAGTAGATTTACCGTTTTTGGCTCGGGATTGTAAGGATAAATGTAGTATGAACTCTTGGTGAGGTTGTGGATTGAAATTCTGATTTGGTTGGATATTTTATTGAATTGAATTCTATTTCTTAGCTTAATCTATGAGCACGTTTGAATGATTTAGGACTAGGCACCCTTGATTTTGAGCATGTTCATTTGTTAAAGGATTTGATGCCGTGCCTCTCGTCTCCGCCAAGTAACAAGGAATTATGGCACCTTGAGCGTATTGGCGTCCTTACGCTCTTGGTGTTCGTTCTTCCCGAATTAGGATTCCAAATCGACATACTAATTTCGCGTCCAAATTAGATAGTCGTCACAGTTAGCTTGTTGCTACCGTTCGGTCTTGGGAGAGCGTTGGCCGCCAATGTCCGGACGGTATGCTTGATTAGCATAATTAATTATGTTTAATTAAATCCATGGAGCATGTCTGAGTTATTTATTAATTTTAGACGAGCTGTGCATTCGTTAAATTGTTTAACCATAATACTCATCAACCTATGAACCAAGAGGCATGCTAAATTTATTCCGATCATCCCGAGTCGGAAACTCCGTTAGCTAAATTTTCCCATTCTCTTCGTTCCATCTTAGTTACTTGAAAACCAACAATTACCCCTATTTTACTTATATTAATAGTTTGCAAATTTAATTAAGATTAAGTCAAATACCTTAATTCCCTGTGGATCGACCCCGTTGCTACTATCCTATAAATAGTTTAGTGATTTCGGGCACTTATAAATTTATTTTGGCGGGTCTCGACAACCCGATGATTGGCGATAGTTCAATAATATCGCTACCACAGAGAAGTCTACCACTACCCCCTTCACCGTGGACAGGCATGCGTCAGGGTGTGTGAGGTTGGCGTAGAAGTCATACACCATGTTGGGGTAGGCGGGAATGGGCGGTCTGCACAGCTCTTCCCAACCATGGTTTGTGATTCCTGCGCGCAAGAATTGCGGCAGGTCCGCCAACGCATCAAGAAAGCCCCGTTCGTGGAGGAGCTCCTTCTTCTTTAATTCGAGGCTCTTGGCCTCTGCTTCTTGTGAGACAAACCTCTCAGCTTGAGGTTCATCCTCGGGGTACATCTTCTTCTTCCCCTTTCCTTTTGCCTTGGCCGATTCAGCAACCTCAACCTTTAATTTCTTTAAAGAAGGTTCAGATCTGACCTTCTTCTTCTTGGCTCGCTTGGAGGCTTTCGGTCGTTTGGCTTTCACGATTACAGGGACCCTCTTCTTGAGGCGTGCCTTGGTGGTGATCTGCTGGAGGCAATCCCCCAATGTCTCGTCCATGGAGTATTTGCTTCCCCCCTCCGCAGGGCTGTCAATACTGACTTCCCTCAAGGGGAAAAGACCTCCTCGTCCTCAGCCGCCTCTTCATTTGGCACCGAGTCTTGGTGCTCTTCAGGTGGGGCTTCGTGCTCGGGCGTCTGCGGGGAAGGAGATGGCTCAGGGCTCTGTCTGGCCGTCTCATAGGATGGGCGGCCACTCCCACGACTCTTCTCGCTGGGATTCTTTTCTTGGATCGGTGGATCCTCCACCGCAACTGTCCACTTTCGTTTCTTGGGTGTACCGACTGGTTCAGACGAACCAGCAGAGATCTCGGTCACCACCTTCCACTTCTTTCGTCGCACTGGTAGCTTTGGAGGCCGTGAGGGCTGCGCAGCATTGGCGTCTGCTAAGGAAAGTAGTGCCTCTCTCGCAGCTTCTTCTGCGTCAGGCGACTTCTTTTTGGGCGTGGAACGATCGGCCCGTGTGGATACCATTTTCGTGTTTTGAGGATATGAAGGTAGGAGATGCAGATGAAGAAGAAGACTGAATTTGGAGGTCCAACGGATTAACAAAAACGTATAGGGCACGGATCATCTGACGGCTATTTGTAATCGAGTGTATTCCAACGGCTCTATTCTGTTGCGGACTCAGCAACTTCTTCGCAATAAATTCGCATAGCCGTTGGGATATTTCTTGATTTTAAGTTGCAATATTCAGCAACCAAATCCTTGATCCAGCCAGATCTTCTTCGTGGATTTTCTCCCCTTGATTCATCTCCTTGATCTCCTCTTAAAGATCTCCTATTAAAATTCACCTAATTAAAACAAAAATCCGTAAATAAAATCACAAATAAGCAACTAAAACACAAATCGAAAAATACTGGAAAAAAAACTAAGGCATAGCCTTCTGTTGGATGAGCACAGTGGTCGCTCATCCCCTCTCGATTCGATTCTCAAACTTCAGATAAGAGGAAGGCCGAGAGTGTCTTCACATCTCCTTCCTCGTAGTAATGCTTCAATCGTGCACCATTGACCATAAACGGCTGCCCGTGCTGTAGGTTTCTAATCTCAATCGCACCATGAACAAACACGTTAGTTATCACAAAAGGACCTGACCATCTGGACTTAAGTTTGGCTGGAAATAATCTTAACCTTGAGTTAAATAATAAGACGACCTGGCCTTTCTTGAAGTCCTTAATCCTAAGTCTACTATCATGCCAAATTTTAGTCTTTTTCCTTATACATTTTAGAATTTTCATAGGACATATGTCTGAGCTCATCTAACTCATGTAATTGTAGAGACCGCAATGTTCCCGCATCAGTCACGCAATAATTCAGTTCTTTTAAGGCCCAAAAGGATTTGATTTCCAACTCGAAGGGAAGATGACATGCTTTTCCATATACTAGCCTATAAGGAGACATACCTAGGGGTGTTTTATATGCAGTCCTATACGCCCAAAGTGCATCGTCCAACTTAAAAGACCAGTCTTTTCTATTAGGTTTGACCACTTTTTCAAGTATGTTTTTGATCTCCCTATTGGATATTTCAGCTTGTCCATTTGAGTGTGGGTGATAAGGGGTTGCTACTCTATGTCTAACATTGTATTTAGCTAACACCTTTTCCATAGCTTTATTAATAAAGTGGGTTCCCTCATCACTAATTATAGCACGGGGTGTACCAAACCTTGTGAAAATATGCCTATTAAGAAACTTAATGACTGTTTTGGCATCATTCGATGGACATGCTATGGCTTCTACCCATTTAGATACATAGTCTACAACTACAAGTATATAGAGATTACCTGCAGATGGGGGAAACGGTCCCATGAAATCGATGCCCCACACATCAAAGAGTTCCAACTCCAAGATGTAGGTGAGAGGCATCTCATCCTTCCGACTAAGGTTACCTGTTCTTTGACATTCATCGCAGCTGTGCGCATGGTCGTGTGCATCCTTGAATATAGTGGGCCAGTAATAGCCACTCTGGAACACCTTTGCAGCCGTCCTTTGGCCACCAAAATGTCCACCATAGGGAGACGTATGGCAGTGCTGCAACACTGACTTCGCCTCAGCAGCCGATACACACTTCCTCAATAATCTGTCTGCACAAGTCTTGTAAAGTGTAGGATCGTCCCAAATGAACTTCCTAGCTTCATGTAGAAACCTCTTCTTTTCTTGCCCCCCTTTGAAAGTTGGTAGTACCTGCGAGGCAAGGAAGTTAGCAATATTCGCAAACCAAGGTTCCTCATCGTTATCACGATGTGCTAACACAAAGACATGCTCATCGATAAAGGCATCAGAAATTGCTGGCTCAGCAATTTTATCGCAATTATGCCGCAATCTAGATAAATGGTCAGCAACTACATTTTCGCATCCTTTCTTATCTCTAATGTCTAGATCAAACTCTTGCAACAATAATACCCATCTAATTAACCTCGGCTTAGCATCAGCCTTCCTCATTAAGTATTTTAGTGCAGAGTGATCGGTGTACACAATGGTTCTAGTGCCTACAATGTAATTCCTAAACTTCTCACAGGCAAATACTACAGCTAGCATTTCCTTCTCCGTGGTTGTGTAATTACATTGTGCTTCATTCAGAGTCTTACTTGCATAGTATACAGGATGTGTTAGTTTATCTATTTTTTGTCCTAGCATGACCCCTACTGCATAGTCACTAGCATCACACAACATCTCAAACGGTAAGTCCCAATTTGGTCCTACTATAATAGGTGCTTTGACTAATGCTTCCTTAAGTGTCGTCCATGCTAAGAAACATTCTTTTGAGAAGACAAATGGTTTGTTAAGCTCTAGAAGCTGACACAAAGGTTTAGAGATTTTTGAAAAGTTCTTAATGAATCTCCTATAGAAACCTGCATGCCCTAGGAAACTTCTAATTGCTTTTACATTATGAGGTTCCACTAGCTTCTCTATTATCTCTCTCTTGGCCCTATCGACCTCTACTCCTGCTCTAGACACTCTATGACCTAGGACTATCCCTTCTTCCACCATAAAGTGGCATTTCTCCCAATTTAGGACTAGGTTGGTCTCCTCACACCTAGCTAGGACTTGTCCTAAGTTCTCTAAACAATTACTAAAAGAATCACCAAAGACCGAGAAGTCATCCATAAATATTTCTATCATGGATTCATCTAAGTCAGAGAAAATGGCCAACATGCACCTTTGGAATGTTGCTGGTGCATTGCATAAGCCAAAAGGCATTCTGCGAAAAGCAAATGTTCCAAAGGGACATGTAAAGGTTGTTTTCTCCTGGTCCACAGGGTCTATGGTAATTTGGTTATATCCAGAATAACCATCTAGAAAGCAGTAGTAGGCTCGGCCAGCTATCCTATCTAACATTCGATCTATAAATGGTAAAGAAAAATGATCTTTTTTTGTTTCTTTGTTTAATTTTCTATAGTCCATACAGACTCTCCATCCTGTAATAGTTCTAGTTGGAATTTGCTCATTACTCTCATTAACTACTACAGTCATTCCACCCTTCTTAGGCACACATTGAATTGGACTCACCCACTGACTATTGGCTATAGGGAAGATTACACCTGCATCTAGCCATTTGATGATTTCTTTCTTTACTACCTCCTTCATGGAGGGGTTCAACCTACGTTGGTGATTGTTACGTCTCCAAAAGTGACCTTTTTAGGACTTAATTATCTTAGAAAGATGTTCACTCTTAGGTGTTTTTGATAGCATTTAGCCTAAACCTATGCTTAAATATGAGAATTAGAAGAAGGTAGCTAAATTAGGACTTATGTACAATAGGAAAGAAAAGGGTTGAAAACCGAAGGAAAAGAATGAAAAACAAGCATTGCGATAGCATTGCGGAAAAATTGTTGAACCCGCAATGTTTCAAGTGAAAACCGTAAGTTGACTGATCTTTTTCTGTTAATTTCCGTTATTTCAGGGATTCGTTCTTTCTCCTCCATCCATTCTGAAGTACGACGTTGAAGATTGATGGTTCTCCTTGGCCCAAAGACGTCTGCAGACTACTATAAATAGGGGTCAAAGTCGAGGGTTCAAGCATCATCCGAAAGCGTAGAAGTCTTCTCGCAGTCCATCTTTTCTCCTGTTTTCCTTTGCCGTCTGCTGGTTTGCGAAGCTCAGCTGTAGGAATCGATAATCTGATAGGAAGGAGAGGAGATTCTTCTTCTCTCCCGATTGGATTCATCCAAGCAAGGCTGACCTTTCTCATCCTTCATTCGAGGCGGCTGCAACGAGGCATTCGAGCTTGTTTTACTGCTTTTTGCTCTTCATTTCCATTTTCCAGCTTTGTCTTGTTGCTGTTTCTTTTCTAGTAGCTAGATTAGACTATTTCGTTGTGTTCTGTCTTCCTGTTATTTGCTTTAAAGCTTTTCTTTGTCAATCAAACAATCAAGTAATCAAATCTCAATTCTTCATTTCACAGTTTCTTGCCTTTACATTCTACTGCTTTCCCTTACTGTTTTGTCTTTAAATTCCTTCTAAGCATGTCTACTTCTTCTCTTGCTTCTGTTCTGTTTACATCCATGAGTAGCTAAATCACTTAGGGGCATGCTAATGACAACACTTTAGGCTAAAAAACGTGAACCAAGCATGTAGGATAGCTCTCGAAGCATTGATTGTATGTAAGCTTCATCCCACGGGCAATTTCGATTGGCCATCCATTTTGTCCAAAGAACTCCTAACCTCTGGAAGGAGTAAGAGTTCAGAGTCATACTATCATGCTAGCCTTTCAAGGTAACCAGGAAACGACCTAGGAATAGGCGTTTCCCTAGTACAAACCATATTTTTCTGCCTTAACAAGATGCTTAAGACCTTACTTGGACATGAGTAAACTAAAGAATCTAATGCATGAAATCGGAAGATACATGAGAATGAGATAGTTTGATGCATAGAGAGTTGATCCAATGCTTGAGAATCGTGAGAAAAAGCCTATAGGATAGTCGTTAGTAGCCCTTAACTCATCATTTTACACACTTTCGCTGTTACTAAAATTGCGGTAGAATTGCTGTTTCCGCAATTCTGCTAAGTTACAAGTCTGTCTAGCTGTTTTTGTCTTCATTTATTAATCTCGTCTCTTCTCATTTGAGTTTAGCTTTGACTTGCACTTGTTTATGTTGCTACCCTCTTCGTATTCAGTAGGAAATAGACAATTAAAAACCAATTCTACCCCATCAAATCCACCCCTTCTTTCTTAACTTTACACTTCATGAATAGCTTATAATAAATCTCTGTGGGAAAACGAATGAAATATACTTACTACTTGCTATAAGACCATGTATGCTTGCATGTTCTGAGTGCTCTCTCTACCTTATTGCTTATTTATTTTAACACATTGAGCACGTAACAGTGATCTACCCTAGGTGTATGTTCTTCTTCCAATAGTATTTTATGCATGCAGTAGGAAGGACTAATACCTCTTATATCAGCAATCGTCCATGCAATAGCTTTTTTATGTTGCTTAAGCAGCAATATTAGTGCAATTTCTATCTTTTCACTCAATTTGGACGAAATGATAACAGGCAAAGTATCATGCTCTCCTAGATATGCATACTTAAGATGATCAGGCAATGGTTTCAATTCTAATAGAGGTGGATGCTCAATTGATGGTTTTAATGGATTCATGGATCTTTCAGCCAAGTCATTAGTCATACAAACATGCTGAGGTTTGTCCACAGGTATATCCATTATTTCAGCAATGTTTAAGTCGGTTACATCTATTTGTACATAGTCAGTAGCATGCTTAATTAACAGTTCATGGTCAAGTTGTTCTTCCATCAGCGAATCTACTACATTTATACTTGCACAAGATTCAGAATCAGAAGGATACCTTAGAGCTTTAAAGACACTGTAGACACCGTATTTCGTCCGGCCTTGTTTATCAACATTTTGGATTTTCCACATAATTTTATGTTTTTCACTCATTTTTAAGTATTTTTGGAGTTTGTCTTTAATTTCGCGTTTTTCCGTCATTTTCGAAGTTTTCAAGAAAATCACAAAAAAATTGTATTCCGTTAGTGGGTCGTTCGAAGCTTCCTAGGTTTTGTTTTAGGGTTTAGCGCTTCGATCTCGGTTTTCCGCTGCGATTTTGTTTTTAGTTTTTTTGGTTTTAGGTTTTCAATTTAGGGTCCCATTTTTAGGGTTTTCAATTTAGTGTTCCATTTTAGGGTTTTCAATTTAGGGTTCATTTTAGGGTTTCCAATTTAGGTTTCCAATTTAGGGTTCCATTTTAGGCGTCCAGGTTTCCGTTTTTAGGGTTTCCATTTCGGGGTTTCAATTTGGGGTTTTCTAATTTAGGGTTTCAATTTAGCGTTTCTAATTTAGGGTTTCCAAGTTTTGGTGTCTCGGTCTCGGGACTCCAATTTCTCATTTTGTTTTAAAGGGTTTCGGTTTGGGGCGTCCTTAATTTAGGGTGTAGGGCCATTTTGACGTAAAAATGACTATAAATAGAAAAAGAATGAGCCAAAAAGAGGAGAGAAAAAAAAAGTGAGGGAAGGGGGGAGGAGAATAAGACAAATTTGGTGGGGATCCCAAAAATTACAAAAAATTATTTTCTCTCTCTTCACTATTCACTATTCACTATTCACCATCTCTTTCATCCATCTCCACCACCTCCCCTACCTAACTCCGGCAAGACCCAAGGCGGCGGCACGGCGGACTCGCGGCGGAGAGCCACCGCGCACGGTGACCACTTCACCCCAAAAAGCCGGCTGGATCCATTCTCTCCGGCGGATCTCCACGACGACGACGGCAGCGACCGGATCTCCACGTCTTCTCCAGCAACTCAGACGACGGAGCTTCACCTTCAAGCTACGAGCGAAGACGGCGGCGCACCTCATCTCTCCGGCGATTCGACCTTCAACCCAGACGACGGCGCGATTTCAGGAGGTTCAAGCGAGCAAACCAGACGGGGACCGGGCTCGAGCTGGGACGAACGAAGCTTCTTCACGAACCAAGCTCCGGCAGCCGCTGCAAACTCCGAGCTCCAGACGACGAAGTCGCACCATGGAAACCTGAGCTCCGTCTTCAACCGTGCTGCAGATCTCCATCATCAGACCCACGGCGGTGAACCACTCCCAGATCCAAACGACGACGGCGGCGCAACCTCGGGTGGACGAATCTTGAACTTCGACGACGGAGCTTCTTCTTTTTTCGAGCAGACCAGATCGACGGCGATTCGAGCTTTCAACCTCCACGAACCAGCGGCGGAGCTCTTCTCTCGTACAAAGACGACGACGGCGACGCAAGCTCAGACGACCTCGGAGCTCGAGCCCCATATCCATACGACGGCGGCACAACCTCTAACGGCGGCGGACCTCTAATCCGACGATGGTGCTGCGTGGAGAAGAAGAATTTGACGCGCGGCGGTGGTCGGAGCTCCGATGACAGGAACGGCGTGGAAGAAGAAGACCAGCTGAGCAATTCGTGAAGAAGAAGAAGGTCCAATTTCCATTTTTAGTTATTTACAAAAATGCCCTTAATCTTGTGTTATTTACAATTTTGCCCCCTATTGTTGTATGTTCATATATACCTATGATATATGCATATATACCCCCTCTGATTTGGATATATGCCCCTATCTGTACACATATATACCCCTGCATGTTCGATATATACCTTGATATGCTTTTCTGTTTATATGCCTAGGTTATATCGCATAGGCCTGCTGGTTTATTTAGTTTCAGTTTTTAATTCTTAAGTGTGTTTTCGGGTTTAGTTATATTAGCTTGCGCGTTTATTTAATTATCGCTTTACTTTCGTTATTTTCTTTCTCGTTAGTTTGTGCGTAGTATTTTAATATTAATTTGTTAACCCCGGGAGAGATGAAGGACTGTTCCTCTCATCTCGAGGGTATTTTAGTTTTAATTTGTAACCCCGGGAGAGATGAAGGACTGTTCCTCTCATCTCGAGGGTATTTAGTTTTAATTTGCAACCCCGGGAGAGATGAAGGACTGTTCCTCTCATCTCGAGGGTATTTTAACTTTAATTGAAATCCCGGGACAAATAGGGTTTCCCTATCTTTGAGGATTTATTATCACATGCCATTATGCGCTAATTACAGGAATCACTCTCTTTTAAAAAGTTTTCATTTGATTTTAAAATTGAATTTTAAAATTGAATTTCAAATTGTTTTCGATTTCAAATCAAAAGAGTTATCAATTCCAAATTGAGTTTTAAATCGAATTTCAAGCAAAAAGAATTTGATTTTCAAACCAAGTTTTAAATTGAATTTCAAAATTTGTTTTGATTTGTAAATAAAAGAATGGTTGATTTCAAAATGAGTTTTTAAATTAAATCCCAAAATTGCTTTGATTTCAAAACAAAAAGAATTGTTGATTTAAAATTGGGGTTTTAAATTAATTTTAGAAATTATTTTGATTTCAAAACAAAAGGATTTTTTTATTATTGATTTCAAAATTCTTTTTTTGTTGTACGATCCCGGTAAATGGGATTTAGGCAACTAATGGCAAAATTAACAATCTCGCTCACAAAAATCAAATTCCTACTTTCTTTAAAGTTAGGATATGATTAGTTGAGACATTGTATTATTTTTAATTGTTTATTTATTTATTAAGGACCATTTGAAATTAGTTAAATAATTAGGATAAAAATGTTTTGGCTACCGTTTTAAACGGGATGTTGTAGGGTGCTAGCACCTTCCCTACACTCAACCGACCCCCGAACCTCGTTTTCTTTACTTCGTAGACCGTGTTTTTTAAGGTGACCAATCACACCCTAAATGATTGGTGGCGACTCCATTTTTTTGTAAAAACCCCTGTTTAACAGAAGGTTGTCGGCCGCTCCGCGTCGCAAAAACGTTGCGACAGACACTAAACTTAACCTCCTCATCATGAACCCTCATGGTGAGCTCCCCTTTCTGGACATCGATCAAGGCCCTACCTGTGGCTAGAAATGGTCTGCCTAGTAAGATTGGTACCTCCTTGTCTGCCTCGTAATCCAGAATGATGAAGTCTGCAAGAAAAATGAATTTGTCAACCTTGACAAGAATATCCTCAATCTTACCCTCAGGGTATGCTATGGATCTGTCTGCAAGCTGCAAGGTGACAGTAGTAGGACGTGCTTCCCCTATTCCAAGCTGACGGAATAGTGATAAGGGCATGAGATTGATGCTGGCTCCCAGATCACAAAGAGCTCTGCCCACGTGCTTGCCTCCCAACTCGACTGGTAAGGTGAAGGAACCAGGATCCTTCTCCTTCTTTGGTAGCTTGTTCTGGAGTATAGCACTGCACTCCTCAGTGAGATTCACTGTTTCAAATTCACCAATGATCTTTTTGTTAGTAATAATATCCTTCAAAAACTTAACATAAGAAGGCAAAGATTGCAAAACCTCTACAAATGGAATATTCACATGCACTTGCTTTAAAATTTCTAAAAACTTATTAAAGTGCACTTCCTGTTCTTGTTTTTTTCTCAGCCTTCTAGGGAATGGAGGTGGTGGCACATATGTAGGCAATTCAGTTCGCCTAAGGACAGGTGGAGGCCTTGGGATTTCTTCTGCTTCCTCTATGATAGGTTCCAGCCTCACCCTTGATGTGCTTGGTGGTGGTTGATCATGGTTTGGCAGAGAATCCAGTGGAGCACTAGACTCTTCATTCTCTACTCGCTTTGGTGCTTCTCTATTGTTGCTCACCAATGGTCTTCCACTACGAAGTTCAATTGCTTGAACTCGCTCTTTCCCATCCCTTCTTGGCACTTCAGTGTCAGCAGGCAATCTACCTTGGGGCCTATTTTTGAGTTCATTTGCTAACTGCCCTATTTGGTTTTCTAGGCTCCTAAGGGTGGCTTGCTGACTTTGTAGGGTAGCATCGTTTTTCGCAATGTACTCCTTAAGTAAATCTTCTACTGATGACCCTATTGGTTGGTTATATGGCTTTTGGTACATGGATTGGTTATTTTGTTGAGTGAAACCAAGTGTTCCACTCGGTCTTGGTTGGTTTGGTGCTTGGTTAGTGTTTTGTTGCCCACCCCAAGAGAGATTTGGGTGGTTCCTCCAACCAGGATTATAGGTGTTAGAATAGGGGTTGTTCCTAGGCTGTTGTTGACTTCCAAGATAGCAGACTGAAGCTGGATTCCCAGGGCAGTAGTCATACAGGTGCCCTTCCCCACAGAACCCACAGATTAGTGTCTCACCTTGACTATTTGGTGCGCCCATTGAAATGGCTGCTGCGGTGTTGACACTAGATTGGAGATTGGTTTGAGCCATTTGTTTAACTAGATTGGCCAGGGCGTTAATTTGGCTACTCATTGCACTAAGTGCGTCCTTGTCTTGAGCTCTCCTAGGCTCTACAGGATCATCTGACCATCTACAATGGGAAGTTGAGATTTTCTCCAAAATCTCATAGGCTTCATTGTAGCTCTTAGAAAGCATGGAACCTCCAGCTGAAGAATTCAGCACTTGCCTTGTGCTGGGGTTGCATCCTTTAAAGAACACTTCTATTTGGATACACCATGGAATGCCATGGTGTGGACATTTAAGCAAAAGGTCCTTGAACCTCGTCCAAGCTTCGTGAAGGGATTCGTTTTCGGCTTGTTTGAATTTAATGATATCATCACGAAAGTTGGAATTTCTATCAGGTGGGAAGTATTTGACTAGGAATTTCTCAGCCAGATCTGTCCAATTGACAACTGATCCGGAGGGTAAGGAATTTAACCACGTTTTGGCTTTATCTCTTAATGAGTAAGGGAAGAGGTAAAGCCTCAAAGCTTCTTGGGAAACTCCAGGGATAAGGAAGGTATCACTAACTCCTAGGAAATTTCTCAGATGATTGTGGGGATCCTCATTTTCCACTCCAAAGAATTGTCCCACAGTGGACAGCATTTGGAACATTACTGGCTTTAGCTCGAATGAATTGGCAGTAATTTCAGGGCGTATAATGCTTGGGTTTAGCTCCCCAGACATAGGTACTAAGTATGAGAGGATGGCACTATCCTTGTCATTCGCTATTTCGATGGGGTTGCGAATGGTAGGTGTTGGGTTTGGGACTGGTCTATCCATTTCTATTTGATGGAATTGCGATGACTCCGCAGAGTCAGCAATGTTTTGAGTTACAGGGGGTTGTTTGAAGAGGCAATTCTTAGCTTTGTTTCTGGCCCTAAGTAATCTTTCAGGCTTGGGATTGAACTCTAGATCGCTACTTGAATGCTCATTCATAAACTAACCCAATGGTACCTGTAAAAGAAACGAAAGAGGATCAGTTCCAATAGATATTAAGCTTTGTGTTTCTAACTTAACAAACTTCGTTTTCACTAAACAAAATCCCCGGCAGCGGCGCCAAAAACTTGTTGCGTGCTCAATGTGTAAATTAAAATGCAATGTGAGAGCACTCAGAACATGCAAGCATACATGGTCTTGTAGCAAGTAATAAGTATTTTTTCATTCGATTTCCCACAGAGATTTATTCTTAGTTACTAACGAAGTGAGATGTTAAATTAGAAAGGGTGGTGTAAATGAGGTGAATTGAAGAGTAATGTGCCTAACTAATGAAGAACGTGCTGCTGGAACCCCCACTCAACCAACTGCGAGGGTCCCGGCCCTCGACCAGAGGCGCAGCGAAAGAAAGGGCTTAAACAAAAGCCTAAAACTGGTTGAGGACCTTAAGCAATCAATAAGGAACAAACTAAGAATTGAAGAAACATTTCTAACACTTAGAAAAATTCTTTAATTCGAGTCCACTGGTAAAAACCTCTCTCCACCGGTAAACCGACCGGTAAAAGTCAACCAAAAGTTGACCGGTAAAAGCCACCGGTATAAATATCACCGGTATATATCATATATACACCGGTATATATTATACCAAGGAAATACCGATCGGTATAAACCACCGGTATATATATATCACAGGTAAATAATATATATACCACCGGTATATACCGGTCGGTATATATATACCACCGGTATATACCGGTCGGTATATATATACCACCGGTATATATACAACCGGTATATATACCACCGGTATATATCACCGGTATATAATATATACCACCGGTATATACCGGTCGGTATATATCCCACCGGTATATATACCACCAGTATATATACCACCGGTAAATTATATATACCACCGGTATATTTTCCAGTGAAGAGAAACCAAGAAAAAACACCGGTATATATCATATATACACCGGTATATATTGACAAAAATACCTTATTTTGACGTTCGTCTTCTCGTCTACCTCAGCACCTCTACTGCCCCCTCGATCTCTACGTCTCCTCCGGTCACGAACTCAGCACGGGCACCAACGAGGACCACCCTTAGAGTAGTCCCAACTATTCTCGGGCTTAATAGCGGAGTAGTGGGACTCCTTGAGCTAAGGGGGTTTGATGAGAGGAAGGAAGAAAGATGAAGCTTTTGGTTTGTGTTTGGAATTGTGTTAATATGAACTTGATGAACAATTCATCAAGAACAACAAGAACACAATACAACAAACCCTTTGAATTTCAACAACTTGAATTTACAACAACCAAAGCTTCAACTTCTCTTCTTCTTCAAGCTTCAACCATGGAGATTACCTTCAACACTTGAAGATGCTCAATCCAAAGGACTTGAGAGAAGAAGTTCCCAACGTGAGAGAGAAAGAGAAGTGTTAAAATTGAAGATTAACTCATCCAAGCCAAAGTCATTCAACCAAATCCATTTGACTTGCTTCATGAGTAAGGAAAGGATAATAGTGGAAGCCACATGTTAGACATGCAACAAACACATTAATGATAATAATAATAATTATAAATAATTATTATTTATTAAAATTAATAATAATTAAAACAATTTTAATTATTTAATTTATTATTAATATTAATATCAAATACTAATATAATAATAAACCTTCCACTATATCCCGGTTTTCAGAAAACCGACTTTTCCAAAATACGAATCAATATTCATATTTTTCTCCGGTCGAGTATTTAAATCACATTTAAATACAACTTCCACCGATTATATATTTAAATCACATTTAAATATACAAACCCCTCGAACAAACCCTAATTCAGATTTCTCCGAATACAACCCTATAGCACTGCTATACCGCTTTATCCGAGCTAGCCAGGAGAACCTAAAGGACCTACAGATCATGAGCTCCAACGATCCGAGATCATTCGGTCAAAACTCTTTTGACCCGAATCGATCAACATTCGTTAACCCCCGGAGACTCCACTAAAGTCCAAGGGTTGCACTCTCCTTACTGTAGATATATTGTGTCCTCTTGATATAACCTTCATTGGTAAGTCGATCCTTCACAGGTTGTCCGTAATCACAGCTGGGTCGTATAAACCGTTTAACCCCTGCATTACATCTTGTTCCTTAAGTACCACTGACACCTCTAATGAACAATAGATCTTTGGTCCAACCAAGAGATCAATATAACTCTCTCATCACATGAGAGTGTGAGCTCACATTGTTCAAGCCCCGGAGTCAGCTATTAAGGGAACAACCTATCTACTAACCCTGAAGAGCGGGATAGGAGTGAATTCCAATCTTGCTACACTATGTCCCCAGCTACTTATTCGGCTTTATCCCCAAGTTGGTAGGCTTATTGAGCGGGCGTTCTGCCACTCTCACCCGTACAAGTCAAAGGATACTTCCGAATAAGCAGGAGTTCATAGCAAGCTCAGGATTAAGAACGAGTTACCTAGGCCATCAAAGTGTATAAGTCAGTCTCGATCAGTAAACGGTGTTATAAAGAGAGAGTGACTTAATACGCGGTTCGATCTTGTGTAAACTCTTTACACAGGACGCCCTCACTTCTCACATCTTCATGTGGAACGATTCGGATCACATCGTTCTGTACAATACAAAATGAGCCGCATCCAATAGTGTTACCAGGATAAGGTACCCAGCCTTATCCATATACTATAGATCATTTTGGCAGTATACTTGAACCTGATCCACAATCATGTCATACATGAGGTTCAAATACTCAAACAATGCCAAGGGTGTTGGTTATTGGTATAGGATAAAACATGTTTCACTTTAATCCAGTAAACTCATTTACTGAATTAAAACTTAATAACTTTTTATTACTAAATAGATTATTTACAAACATAACAGTTTACAAACCACGAGTTTTAGGACATAAAACCCAACAAACTCCCACTTGGACTAAAACGTCTGTGGTGTACATGTTAGGTGGAGTAAATGAAATATCTCATATTTCAAGTTTACTCCCACTATCCTTAGTTGAACAACTCGGAGCCCTAAACACTTTAGGTATTTCTCAAACACTTTAGCCATGAGAAACAGAGTAAACAGAAACAGCATGAAGTGCTGTGAGGAACCCATGTGACTATCACATCCTCTCAGAGCACTAAACTTTGAGTTTAATTCACAAACTTTTTGCTACTTCACAAGCTACAAGAAAGCTTAGCTATCACATGGGAAAAACAGCAATACAACTCTTGTATTCTGTTACACATTTGACAAAACTTTAACTGCATTACTTTTGACAGCTCCCACTAGCCATTTGTTCTTACGATTCAGATTAACCTGAATCCTTAGAACCAACAGAGCTAATTTAAGCTTATCAAAGAAATGACTCCTTCATCATTCACAATGATTAGGAGTGAAACTATGAGTATTTATTATGAAAGCTATTACATTGATCAAATACTTGTCCAACAATATTTATCAATGTAATGTTCAAAACCATAAGATTTGATTTGAAAAACAAACCTTATAATTTAAGATTTAGATACTAAATCCAATTCATAAATGAATTGAATATGAATGCAAACGATTTGCTCTGAATCTTAAATAATGAATCTTCCTAGTTCAGACTAATAGATACTCTATCAAGATAGCTAATCTTGATTTCCATTTACCTTATCCTATCGAATAGAACAAGACAATGGATACGAGTATTCTATATAACTAACATCTGACAACAAGAGAAGAAGTTAATACACAATTAACTCATCCTCTTCGGGACAGTCCCATTTGTCAGAAAGTCAAGCCTTAGAGGTTTTCACCTCATAGACTAGGTCTTTAAACCCCTTGAAGATTCATGGTTTTGAGCTACTGGTTCTTGTTTATGAATTCACCATTATCACCAATTTTGATAACTAGAGTCATAACACAAGCCAATATAGTGGTCCAGATTATCTCATAAACCTCCCACTACATATAGGCTTTCTCAACGGTTGAGAAGAACTAGCTAAACTAACAACCTTTGTTAATTTAAATTTTGCTTTCAATATAAAACAAGATAAATCTTAACACTTTAGTTGTTTACCAAGTTTTAATAGAACACTACTAGTATATATCTTTTGCAAAATGAACTCTTCATTTAATAAACAAAAGATACTATATACAATAAAAGTGTTCAGGACAAACTTGAGTTCTATAGATAATAATTACAACAGTTGAAATTATTTCTATACAGACAACTAAACATCAGCAAGCTCCCACTGTAGAAACTGCGAAGACATCTTCATAAGTCGTCTTCGTCAAGAAATAGGCAGACAGGAACTAGTTTCCTGAAAAAGAATAACAAACATGATTAGTGGTTCCTGAATCAACATTCAGGTATGACATTCATAATCCACATGTTTAGACAAAAGATAAATCATATTTACCTTGTCGTTCATTCTTTTGCCTTTTTCTCTGCAAGGTATTTGGGGCAGTTCCGCTTCCAATGCCCTTCTTCACCACAATGAAAACACTTTCCACTGTGTGAAGCTTTTACCTTGCCAACAGCTGGGGTCTTGCCCTTCCTGGCACTTCTCTTCTTCTTGTGAATAATCTTATTACTCACAGTAGGAGGTTCAGATTTAGTCCCAGACCCAGACCCTTTCTGGAATTTCATAGAAGTGGTAACATTTACCTCCTTCTCCTTTCCTTTAGAGGTATGCAGGGACTGATATACCTGAAGCTCGTTTAGAAGAGACGTCAGATTGTATTCTATCTTGTTCATGACCATATTGGCCCTGAAGTGCAGGAAGCTCTTCGGAAGAGTTTCCAAGATAAAACCAACCTGACCTTGTTCGTCAACGGCTGCTCCATTAACTTCTGCAGTATTGAAGTACACCATCATGTTAAGGACATGCTCCCTAACAGAGGTTCCTTCAACCATACGGCAGTTGAAAATGTTCTTGAGGGCTTCATACCTAAGAGATGAAGAAGGTTTTCCAAACATCTCTTGTAATGAAGCCATGATTTCCTTAGCGGAAACCATCCCCTCATGCTTCCTAGACAAGACATCAGATATGCTTGCCAGGAGGTAGACTCGAGCTTTATCATTAGCCCGAATCCAACCGTCGTATGCTTCACGAACAGTTCGTGAGGCATTAGAACTAGGAACCGGAGGACAATCCTCCGTTAAGACAAATCTTAGGTTGTCAAGAACCAGAACCGCATTAAGGTTCGACTTCCATGACCCAAAATTTTCTCCGGTTAATTTGTCGTGTGACAGCAACTGTATGAACGAACTCGACATGCTGTAAAGGAAGTAAATCTATTAGTGAAACGGTTTTAGCCTATTTGAACCAATTAAAGACTTTAGCAGTAAATAAAGTACCCAAACTCTTTATTTACTAACAACGATACTTTAGTAGGTCAGAATGGTCGCTACCGAATGGTAGTCGAGCACTCCTTTACTAAATCAAGACGTTCTTGACTAAATGCTAACTCCGGAATAACTCTTATTCCTTTAGCATCTTAGTTATCGTTTTTGGTCAAGATTTACTAACTCCTTAGCAAATCCTGTAAGTGTGACCCTCCATTTTTAGAATGCATAGAACGGCCCCAACATAGCAACCGAATGGAATGTCAGTGTTGGGAATGGCTCTATGTTTCACTATCCAAAATGGTGACTGAGGTGTTCGATCTCCCATGCCCCGCCCTCCGTATGGATCGGTACCACTTGTGGGCACCTAGCAGGCGAAACATGGGAATCTCACGGTTCAATCCAATGGAGGAGACCGTAGGATGTACTGACGTACTTCCTTCTCCCACTTACTATAGATACTTACCCCATTCACCTTGCTATTGAAAGTTGCAAATACCATCCGAATGGGGTTGCCACATTAGCAACACGAGGCCGAGCAAAATTCTCACGTTGTGAACTATAGGGAGTGTGTAGCAGGAGAGGGATATATCATATATTCCTTCTCAACACATCTACTAAGCATCGTGGACGGTTTTAAGGGTAAACTACTCAGGTTTTATCCGGCTAAGAAAATAAAACCTTAAGTCTAGGCAAACTATTTACCTGAGATGTCTAGGTTATAAACACTTTTATTAACCTCACACCTCTCACGCACGCTCATAAAGCCGGGTTAACTTTACTCAAGTACCGGATCGTTCCCAGGTAGGAGGTGTTCCGTAAACCGTCAACTTAAATACCTCCAACCTCGAACAGAATTTCACCGGGTGAGTTTCTCATAACCTTAGCATTTACGAGATAACGACCTATTCATCTAATGAACCGGACGTCTCATTTAACCCTAAATGAACATGCTTTTAATCTTTGTTATAGATTTTAAAAGTCTATCCAATTTTTACAACACTTTGCAAAACTTAGACTTTCTACAACAACTCTACATGCTTCTCAAACATGCATCACTAAGGCATGGTGAATTGAATATTTAACTTCATAATTAATATAACACTTATATCAATTATGCTCTTAAACATACAATTTCCTAATTCATAACCAATATAACACTTATATTGAATCTCATGAATTAAGCATGCATCCTATACATTATAACACTTATAACATACAATATGCATGCAACATGCTTCCTAAGGTGGGATTTGAAATCTATATGGCATACTTTATGCACAAGCAAGGGCATTAATTTAAACCATACATCTCATGCATCCTATAAATTAATCACACTAAAGCAATTCGGTTTATGGCATCAAGCAAGCAAAACTAATTATTACAAGCTTGTCAAAACCCCAAGCTAGGTCTTGAAGCACAACGAACTCTTCGAACAACTTCAAACACCTCGGCTTCTTGGCTCCTTGCACACCTTGGCTCCGCAACAACCCTAGACTCTAAGACTAAACGAATTACAGACTCCAAGCCACACATTAAGCCTTATTTAACAAGCCAAGGCTATTACAAACCAAAAGTAAACAACAAGGAAAGAAAATAAATGCCATAAACCAAAATGCTTCAGCCACCCAAGCAAGAAATCAAAACAACCCACCTAGGACTCAATTTGTACAAAATTGAGAGCTTAAAGCATGCTCTGATACCAATTGCTGGAACCCCCACTCAACCAACTGCGAGGGTCCCGGCCCTCGACCAGAGGCGCAACGGAAGAAAGACTTAAACAAAAGCCTAAAACTGGTTGAGGACCTTAAGCAATCAATAAGGAACAAACTAAGAATTGAAGAAACATTTCTAACACTTAGAAAAATTCTTTAATTCGAGTCCACTGGTAAAAACCTCTCTCCACCGGTAAACCGACCGGTAAAAGTCAACCAAAAGTTGACCGGTAAAAGCCACCGGTATAAATATCACCGGTATATATCATATATACACCGGTATATATTATACCAAGGAAATACCGATCGGTATAAACCACCGGTATATATATATCACAGGTAAATAATATATATACCACCGGTATATACCGGTCGGTATATATATACCACCGGTATATACCGGTCGGTATATATATACCACCGGTATATATACAACCGGTATATATACCACCGGTATATATCACCGGTATATAATATATACCACCGGTATATACCGGTCGGTATATATCCCACCGGTATATATACCACCAGTATATATACCACCGGTAAATTATATATACCACCGGTATATTTTCCAGTGAAGAGAAACCAAGAAAAAACACCGGTATATATCATATATACACCGGTATATATTGACAAAAATACCTTATTTTGACGTTCGTCTTCTCGTCTACCTCAGCACCTCTACTGCCCCCTCGATCTCTACGTCTCCTCCGGTCACGAACTCAGCACGGGCACCAACGAGGACCACCCTTAGAGTAGTCCCAACTATTCTCGGGCTTAATAGCGGAGTAGTGGGACTCCTTGAGCTAAGGGGGTTTGATGAGAGGAAGGAAGAAAGATGAAGCTTTTGGTTTGTGTTTGGAATTGTGTTAATATGAACTTGATGAACAATTCATCAAGAACAACAAGAACACAATACAACAAACCCTTTGAATTTCAACAACTTGAATTTACAACAACCAAAGCTTCAACTTCTCTTCTTCTTCAAGCTTCAACCATGGAGATTACCTTCAACACTTGAAGATGCTCAATCCAAAGGACTTGAGAGAAGAAGTTCCCAACGTGAGAGAGAAAGAGAAGTGTTAAAATTGAAGATTAACTCATCCAAGCCAAAGTCATTCAACCAAATCCATTTGACTTGCTTCATGAGTAAGGAAAGGATAATAGTGGAAGCCACATGTTAGACATGCAACAAACACATTAATGATAATAATAATAATTATAAATAATTATTATTTATTAAAATTAATAATAATTAAAACAATTTTAATTATTTAATTTATTATTAATATTAATATCAAATACTAATATAATAATAAACCTTCCACTATATCCCGGTTTTCAGAAAACCGACTTTTCCAAAATACGAATCAATATTCATATTTTTCTCCGGTCGAGTATTTAAATCACATTTAAATACAACTTCCACCGATTATATATTTAAATCACATTTAAATATACAAACCCCTCGAACAAACCCTAATTCAGATTTCTCCGAATACAACCCTATAGCACTGCTATACCGCTTTATCCGAGCTAGCCAGGAGAACCTAAAGGACCTACAGATCATGAGCTCCAACGATCCGAGATCATTCGGTCAAAACTCTTTTGACCCGAATCGATCAACATTCGTTAACCCCCGGAGACTCCACTAAAGTCCAAGGGTTGCACTCTCCTTACTGTAGATATATTGTGTCCTCTTGATATAACCTTCATTGGTAAGTCGATCCTTCACAGGTTGTCCGTAATCACAGCTGGGTCGTATAAACCGTTTAACCCCTGCATTACATCTTGTTCCTTAAGTACCACTGACACCTCTAATGAACAATAGATCTTTGGTCCAACCAAGAGATCAATATAACTCTCTCATCACATGAGAGTGTGAGCTCACATTGTTCAAGCCCCGGAGTCAGCTATTAAGGGAACAACCTATCTACTAACCCTGAAGAGCGGGATAGGAGTGAATTCCAATCTTGCTACACTATGTCCCCAGCTACTTATTCGGCTTTATCCCCAAGTTGGTAGGCTTATTGAGCGGGCGTTCTGCCACTCTCACCCGTACAAGTCAAAGGATACTTCCGAATAAGCAGGAGTTCATAGCAAGCTCAGGATTAAGAACGAGTTACCTAGGCCATCAAAGTGTATAAGTCAGTCTCGATCAGTAAACGGTGTTATAAAGAGAGAGTGACTTAATACGCGGTTCGATCTTGTGTAAACTCTTTACACAGGACGCCCTCACTTCTCACATCTTCATGTGGAACGATTCGGATCACATCGTTCTGTACAATACAAAATGAGCCGCATCCAATAGTGTTACCAGGATAAGGTACCCAGCCTTATCCATATACTATAGATCATTTTGGCAGTATACTTGAACCTGATCCACAATCATGTCATACATGAGGTTCAAATACTCAAACAATGCCAAGGGTGTTGGTTATTGGTATAGGATAAAACATGTTTCACTTTAATCCAGTAAACTCATTTACTGAATTAAAACTTAATAACTCTTTATTACTAAATAGATTATTTACAAACATAACAGTTTACAAACCACGAGTTTTAGGACATAAAACCCAACACGTGCGAGATATGCAAGCATAAACAAAGACAAGTAACGAGGTTATCTTGAATGAAGAAGAAAAAGAATTGCGAAGAAAGCAATTATCTAGCAATAAAATCGCAAAACATAAAACTAAGAAAAATGACTAAGGCAAAAATTAAACTAAGAAAATTGCGCAGACAACAATTTTCTAGCAATTGTACTAACAACGTTTTAAGGGTGAAGTGTGGAAACAAGGGCTACTAACGACTCCTCTATAGGCTTTTTCATACGATTCTTCAGCAGTAGATCAACTTATCATGCATCAAATTAACTCATTCTCATGTATCTTTTGATTTCATGTATTAGATCCTTTAGTTTACTCATGTCCAAGTAAGGCTTAAGCATCTATTTATATAAGCAAGTTAATGATTTGTGCTAGGAAAACGCCTATTCCTAGGTCGTTTTCTGGCTACCATGAAAGGCTAGCATGAATGGACGACTCTGAACTCTTACTCCTTCCAGAGGTTAGGAGTTCTTTAGACAAAATGGATGGCCAATCGAAATTGCCCGTGGGATGAAGCACACATACATTCAATGCACACATACATTCAAAGCACTTGAAGCTATCCTACATGTTGAATTCACATATTTCTACCTATAGGTTCGTCATTAGCAGACTCTTATGTGGTTTAGTTACTCATGGATGATGTAGAGTTGGGGAGACTTGATTGATTAAACATGTTTGACAGAATTCAAATGACAGCAACAGAAGAAAGAAAGTAGTGAAGAGAGTTACGAAGTAGTCAAATAACTTCTCTATTGCGTAAGATTCAGAGCAAAAAATGTAGCGTTTGTAAAACAATAAAGACTGACCAACCGAAGACGAATTGAAACAATGTAGCAAACTAAAGTAAATGGCAACAAACAGAAGTAGATAGCAGAAAGCAGTAGAGACAACAAACAGCAGAAAGTAGTGAAAACGTATAAATGTATGCGTAAAGCTCCTCGTCGCAAGCGCCTCGGATGAAGAGCGAAGGTGAGCTTGATCGTGGATGAATCCAATCAGAAGAGATGAAGGATCCTCTCTTCTTCCTCTCAGATTATCGATTCCACCAGCTGAAACCCTCACACCAACAACCGGGAGAGAAAACAATGAGAAACTGCGTTGAGATGGGAGATCTACGCTTCCGAGTCTGTTTCTGTCCTTCCCCCTTGACCTCCTTTTATAGTGTTTTGCAGGTAGTCTTCAGCCAAGGAGAACCATCCATTCTGAACGACGACCTTCCACGTGGCAGCAGGAGAAAAAATGGGCGGCTGAAAGATCGTAACAAAATGGAAAACGGTTAGACAACTTAACAATTTTCACTTAAAACATTGCTGAGACAGCAATGTTTTCGCAATGTTTCTGCAATATAGAAATTTCAACTCTTTAGCTTTGTTTTTTGTTCTTTTTCCTTCCTTTTACACATAAGTCCTGATTTAGCTTCATTCTATAAATTCTCATATAAAAGTACATGTTTAGGCTAAATTCTACCAAAAACGCTTAAGAGTTCACCCAATTCTATAGCAACTAAGTCCCTAAAATATACACTTTTGGAGACGTAACATAAATCTTGTTTAAGGTTGGAGGAATTTGAATTGACGGAACACCTCCTACCTGGGGACTATTCGATACTTGAGTAAAGTTAACCGGCTTTATGAGCATGCATTAGAGGTGTGAGGTTAGTAAAGTGTTTATAACCTAGACATCTGAGGTAAAATGTTTGCCTAGACATAAGGTTTTATTTACTTAGCCAGATAAAACCTGAGTAGTTTACCCTAAAACTGTCTATGATGCTTAGTAGATGTGTTGAGAAGGAATATATGATATATCCCTCTCCTGCTACGCACTCCCTATAGTTCACAACGTGAGAATTTTGCTTGGCCTCATGATGCCATATGGGGCATCTCCAGACGGGTGGTGTTTGCAACTTTCAATAGCAAGGTGAATGGAGTAAGTGTCTATAGTAAGTGGGAGAAGGAAGTACGTCAGTACATCCTACGGTCTCCTCCATTGGATTGAACCGTGAGATTCTCATGTTCCGCCTACAGGCTGCCCTAGGGGCACCATCCAAACGGAGGGTTGGGCATGGGAGATCAAACACCTCAGTCACCATTTATGGATAAAGAAACATAGGGCCATTCCCAACTCTGACATTCCCTATGGTTGCACTGTTGGGGTCGTCCTGTGAATTCTAAAAATGGAGGGTCACACTTACAGGATTTGCTAAGGAGTTAGTAAATCCAAACCAAAAACAATAACTAAGATGCTATAGGAATATGAGTTATTCTGGCATTAGCATTTAGTCAAGATTGTCTTGATTTAGTAAATGAGTGCTCGACTGCCCAACGGTAGCGACCATTCTTACTTACTAAAGTATCGTAGTCAGTAGATGAAGAGTTTGGGTTCTTTATTTGCTGCTAAACCCTTTAATTGGTTTAAATAGGTTAAAATCGTTTCACTAATAGTTTTACATTCTTTTTCGGCATGTCGAGCTCGTTTATACAGTGTTAACTCACGACAAGTTAACCGGAAAAAGAAAAAGAAAAATTACGAGACCTGGAAGTCGAACCTGAATGTGATTCTAGTTCTGGACGACCTGAGGTTTGTCTTAACGGAGGAATGACCTTCAGCTCTTGGCTCGAGTGCATCTCAAAGTGTTCGAGATGCATACGATGTATGGATTAGGCCTATTGATAAAGCCCAAATCTATATTTTGGCAAGCATATTTGATGCCTTGTGCAAGTAGAATGAGGTTATGATTTCCGTAAAGGAAATCATGTCTTCATTACAAGCAATGGTGGACAGTCGTCCTCATCACTTCGTAATGAAGTCCTCAAGTTCGTTTATAACTCTCGCATAGTAGAGGATACCTCTGTTAGGGAGTTTGTCCTTAACATGATGGTCCACTTTAATGCGACAGAAGTAAACGTTGCTACCATCGTCTTTTCAAACTTATCAGTCTCTGTACACTTCCAAAGGAATAGAGAATGAGGCAAATGTTGTCACTTCAAGAAATTCTTTAAGAGGTTGGCGTCATGGAGTAAGCCTAAGTCTGCTTCTTTGAGTAATGAGATTATTCAGAAGAAAAAGAGAAACAGGAGGAATAGCAAAGCCCTTGCTGTTCGCAAGATAAAGTCTTCAGACAAAGGAAAAAGTTTCCATTGTAATGAAGATGGGCATTGCAAGCGCAACTGCCCCAAATACCTTGCTGAGAAACAGGCTAAGAAAGAACGACAAGATAAATGTGATTTATTTGTCAAAACAAGTTTAGTGGATATGAATGTCATACCTGGATGTCTTCAGGAACCACTATTCATGTTTGTTTTTCTACAGGAAACTAGTTCCTGACAGTCGTTTTCTCGCTGTGAGATATGGAGATATCGTTGCAGCTGAACTAGTGGGAGACTTTGTAGTTGTTGTATAGAGATAATAATATTTGTTATATGTAATTATTGTGTATATTTATGGTTTAAACTGAACACTTGTATATTATATCTTTTGGTTTTATAATGAACAGTTCATTTAGCAAAAGATATATACTGATGTGTTCTATTAAAACTCGAAAACAACTAGCGTGTTAAAACTCACAGTGTTAACAAAAGCTATAGTAGATATCAACAAAGGTTGTTGATCAAACTAGAGTTTCTCAATCGTTGAGAAAGCCTCAATGTAGTGGAAGGGTTGTAGGACAACCCAATCCGCTGCACTGGCTTGTCTTTGACTCAAAGTTCTCATACTTGATGATAACATTGAGAATTCATTGTCCTTAATTAGGCAATGGATCACATAGACAAGGCCAAATGGCTCAAAGCCAGGAATCTATGAATGGTATTGAGACCAAGTGATAACTCCATTTTGGAGCTATTATTCACTTCCTAAATCTAGCTAAATTCCGCTTTTAATTGGTTTATTTATCTCGTTTATAGGAGATTTGCGGAAAAGAGCTCGTGCGTCCATTGGACCCGTTTTGGAGCTAAAAGCGGTGTTTTAACGCCCCGGGAATGCATCGGGAAAAGGGCAAGTTGATCCAAGAAGAACCGGACCAAAATTGCCTAGGAGAGGCAACTTTCCAGCCCAAACACGAGAGCAAGCGTCGAGCAGTCAGCGTCGAGACGCTTGCTCGACGCTGCCTGGCGTCGAGACCCTGCTGCGGCGTCGAGACGCTCTGAGGGAGGCGCACGCAAGAAATCATCGGGCCAGCGTCGAGACGCTCGCCTAGCGTCTCGACGCCATCGCGAGGCGCGCGCGGATTAATTAGGTCGCAGCGTCGCGACGCTGTCCCAGCGTCTCGACGCTCCGACGATTTTAAAGGGCTGCAAGACGATTTTGCAGCCATTCTTTTGCCATCTTTTAGAACTTCTTCTTCTTCCTCTCGGCTTTTCCCCATTTTTTAGCTTAGCTCCGCCATTTGTGGCCTGTTTTGGAGCTTTTAATTTGTAATAGGATAGAGATGACTTCCATGGCCTCCATTGGAGCGGTAGTGACAATCCGTCCCATGGACGGCTAAGGTATTATGAACGGTTTGGGATAATTTGAGGGATTATTTGTTAGATTTCTATGCTTTGATAATCCATGCTTTAATTTCCAACTTGGTTGCTGATTTGTATGCATTTATTGTTCTTACTTCATCCTATGCATATGTTAGATTTCGCCGACTGACAATCGTGTTTTCTAGCATATGTTAGCGTTAAAGAGTAGCGATGTCGTGCCTCTCACTATTCGACTAGTAACACAGAACAATAGAATTAAACCGGAGTATCGAGTCATGCATGATAGTTGTTGGTTACATTCAGCGTTGGCGGGTAGCCAGTTAGCAATTTGATTACGTGGTCGAATGTCCGTCGCGGTATGCTAGTGACTGTTTAGAGTCAATTTGGGGCTGATCACCCTAATGAAACTTTAGATAATGTTTAATTGGATCTTCTGATTTAATTAATTGCTATGGAGCCGGTTACACTAGGCGTTTGCCGGGGTAACGGACCGCGTGTATTACAAACTGTTAGCTTTAGGATTGTATTAAATGATAAGCGTAGAATGTCTAACAAAGAAATACCGAAAATCCTCAAACCGTGCACTCGTCAATCTCTCTCTTTTAATTTTCCGTTAGCGATTATTTCTCTTATTTGCATGTTTAAACATCCCCCTGTTACAAAAACCCAATTAATCAATTGATTTCAATTCCAATTTAATTTAAATCACGTCCTTCTCCGTGGATCGACCCTGTTACCACTAGCTGCAAAGCTTTGGTTAATAGGCTTATAAATTGTATTTTGGCAAGCTTCGACAGCTTGAATTTGGAGTACCCCAAAAGTAGCTCTGACCACCAAGCCACTAAGGTGGAAACCTTTATGGCTTAACTTTCTGGTAATGGGATTGTCCCGAAGAGAAAGGTTTTATTGTATATATTCTCTTTCTCTTGTTGCCAGACGTAAGTTAAATAGATGACTCTTATCCATTGTCATGTTCTATCTTCATAGAATAAGGCAAGGGGATGTCAAGTTAGCTTTCCTGCAGAATAACTATCTTGATCAGAGTATCTATAAGTCTCAACCAGATAGATTCATAATTCGAGGACAAAGAGCAAACGGTTTGCGAGCCTATTCGATTCATTTATGAATTAGAATAAGCATCTTTATCCTGAATTGTAAGGTTTGATATGGTGATCAAACCTTATGGCTTTGAACAGAAGTTTGAACGAAAGTTTGATAAACCTTGTTTGACAAGGGTTTAGTCAATGATTTAGCTTTCATAACATATTCCCGTAATTTTTGTCCTAATCATTGAGAATGATGTAGGATTTTATTTTTGACTTTTAGCATAAACTAGCGACCCACCCCCAAATAGTTGATCTGGAGGTAGGCTTAGTTTGTTCTAAGGATTCAGGATGATCTGAGTCGTAAGAACAAATCGCTAGTGCTGTCTCTAAAATCTTTTATTGACAAGTTGTTGTCAATATTCGATGGTCTATGGAAATGGTTTCCTAAGACACCTCAAGTGTTGAGGATACGAGATGCACCCAAGTGCATTTATATATTGGAGGTCAGATGTATCTTTTGAGATACATGACCCGATATGTGCTATGCAGTGGGAGCTGTCAGTAATCTAAGTCGAATTTGATTGGATTCCAGTTAAAGTTTTGTCCTTGTGCTTAGAGGAGTAGAATACAAGAGTTGTATTGCTGATTCCTCGTTGGTAGCTAAGTCTATTTGCAACTTGTGAAGCAGCAATAGGTTTATAAGTTGAGCTCGCAGATAGTGTCATGAGGAGATGTGATGGTCACATGGAAAGCCTCGTAGTACTTCATGCTGATTAGTTTACTAAGTCTCTCATGGCTAAAGTGTTTGAGAGACACCTAGAAGAGTCTAGGGCTCCGAATTGCTGAAGAGGACAGTGGGAGAAAACATTATGATATATGATATATTAGTTTTCTCCACCTAACATGTACACCACGGACGTTTAAGTCCAAGTGGGAGTTTGTTGGGTTTTATGTCCTAAAACTCGTGGTCTGTAAACTGTTATGTTTGTAAATACTCTATTTAGAATAAAGATTTATTAGTTTTATTCAGTAAAGGAGTTTACTGGAATAAAGTGAAACGTGTTTAAGTTAACCTATACCAATGACCAACACCCTTGGCTGAAAATGAGTACTTGAGCCTCATGTATGACATGATTGTGGAACAGGCTCTTGTAGTCAGTCAAAACGGTCTATAGTATACGGATAAGGCCGAGTACCTTATCCTGGTAACACTATAGGATGCGGCTCACTTTGTATTGTACAAAACGATGTGATCCAAATCGTTTCACATGGAGATGTGCGAGTGAGGGCGTCATGTGCAAAGAGTTTGCATAAGACCGAACTGCGTATTAAGTCGCTCTCTCTTTATAACTCCGTTTACTGATGAGACTGACTTATACATATTGATGGCCTAGGTAACTCGATCTCAATCCTAAGCTCGCTATGAACTCATGCTTATTCGATAGTATCCTTTGACTTGCACGGGTGAGAGTGGCCAATAAGGGCCGACTCAATAAGCCTACCATCTTGGGGATAAAGTCGAATAGGTAGCTGGGGACATAGTACAGCAAGATTGAAGTTCACTCCTAACCCGCTCTTCAGGGTTAGTAGATAGGTTGTTCCCTTAATAGCTGACTCCGGGGCTTGAACAATTAGCGCGCACACTCTCATGAGATGATAGAGTTAATTGATCTGTTGGTTGGACCACAGATCTATTGTTCATTAGAGGTGTCAGTGGTACTTAAGGAACAAGACGTAATGCAGGGGTTAAACGGTATAAAATGACCCAGCTGTGATTACGAACAACCTGTGAAAGGTCGACTGGCCCATGACGGTTATATTAGAGGACATAATATATCTACAGTGAGGAGAGTGCAACCCTCGGACTATAGTGGAGTCTCCGGGGGTTAACGAAAGTTGATTGATTCGAGTTAAAAGAGTTTTGACCGAATAATCTCGTATCGTTGGAGCTCATGATCTGTAGGTCCTTTAGGTTCTCCTGGCTAGCTCGGATAACGCTGTGCAACAATATAAGAGAAAAGAAAAAGAAAAAGAACTTGAATTGTTCAAATTCGGTTTATGGAAAGATGATGGGCATATTTAAATATGATTTAAATATGCGAATGGCCTAAAACATGAATAGGATTCATGTGTAAAAAAATCGGTTTTTGGAAAATCGGGTTTAATCATATTATTTAATTAATATTTGATATTGAATTAAATAATAATTATTAATTAAAAAGTTTAATTAATAATTATATATATATATATTTATTATATTTATTAAAAAGTTTAATAAATAAAATTATTATTATTAGTTTTAATAATAATAATATATATATATATATATATATATTTTTGATATATAAATATATATATATATATTTTTGATATATAATATATATGGATGATAAGTTTGGCCATCTGATTAGTGAAGTAAAGGGGTGTATACGAAAGTGAGAAAAATAAAAAAAATTCTCGTTTTCTTTTTAAAAGTTCGTACCCTCCCTGCCTTTCCATCTCTTTTCTTCATCTTTTCTTTTCCTTTCTTTTCTCTTGTAACGGAGTCCCACAACTCTGTTGCTCGGCGCCGAGGATAGCGGAACTACCTGAGGTGGTCCTCGGGGCGTTCGTGAGAAGAGGCCGGAAGAGTTCGTGACGAGGAACGTGCGACGGAGCTTGAAGGAATTGGAACTACAAGGGTATGTATTTCTAATTTCTTATTTCTGTCGTTTTGAGCATGTTTTCTATTTGTTAAATTGATGAAATTAGAGTATCATCGATCCAAAATCGCTTTCCGCTGCGGCTCCATCAGATTTATCTTCTGTCTAAACATATCAAGTGGATTATGATTGTCATACCTGGATGCTGATTCAGGAACCACTAATAATGTTTGTTATTCTTTTCAGGAAACTAGTTCCTGTTTGCCAGTTTCTTGACAAAGATGCTTTATGAAGACGTCTTCGCAGTTCATACAGTGGGAGCTTGCTTGTTTGTAGTCGTTTGTATAGAAATAATTTCAAGTGTTGTAATTATTTTCTATAAACTCAAGTTTTTGTTGAACACTTTATGTATATAGTATCTTTTGTTTTTATAAATGAATGGTTCATTTCACAAAAGATGTATACTGATATGTTCTATTAGACTTGATAACAACTAAAAGGTTAAGACTTATCTTGTTTTATTGGAAGCTATAAATTAACAATGGTTGTTAGTTTTGTTGGTTCTTCTCAAGTGTTGAGAAATCTTTGATGCAGTGGGAGAATTATGAGATAATCCGGCCTGCTGTATTAGTATGTTGTATGACTATAGTTATCATGCTTGATGATAACAGTGAGTTCATAAAAAAGAACCAGTGGCTCAAAGTCATGGATCTTCTAGAGGTACAAACCAAGTCTATGAGGTGAAAACCTCTAAGATTTGACTTTCTCGCAAAAGGACTGTCCTGAAGAGAAGAGGTTAATTTTGTATTAACTTCATCTATTGTTGTCAGATATAAGTTATATAGTATACTCGTATCCATTACCCTGTTCTATCTGATAGGACAAGATATATGGATATCAAGACTAGCTATCTTGATAGAGTATCTATTGTCTAAACTAATGGAACGATAAACGCAGCGGAAGCGATTTTGGATCGAAGATACTCTAATTTCATCAATTTAACAAATAGAAAACATGCTCTAACAACGGAAAATAAGAAATTAGAATACATACCCTTGTAGTTCCAATTTCTTCCGCCCTCTTCTCACGAACGCCTCGAGGACCACCCCAGGTAGTCCCGCTATCATCGGCGCCGAGCAACGGAGTGGTGGGACTCCAAAAATAAAATAAAAGAGAGAAAGAATAAGAAGATGAAGAAGAAGAAGAAGAAGGAAGGCAAGGGCTTCAATGAACAAACAAAGAAGCAAAACTCTTAAAATGAGTTTTGAAACTTTTCGTCAAATTGAAAACCCAAAAGTCCATCCAACAATCAATTTAACCAAATCCTTTTTATATAACTATTATATAAAAAAGTATATATATATATATATATATATATATATATAAAACTTACATATGTCTTACATGCATAATTAATTTTGCGGATATAGCAATTTCTATCGCTGATATCTTATGACTGATAGAAGTCTATCGCTGATCACCTCAGCTTTTTATAGATTTTTGTCAGTGATAATAGTCTATCAGAGATAATAGTCTATCACTGATAGAAGTCTATCAGTGATATAATAAAGTCTATCAGTGATAGAAACGAGTTTTTTTGCCATATTTGCAAAACATTTTAAAGTTTGCTAAATTTGCAATTAGTTTGGGCCTGATTGTCATTTGTGCAACCAGCCCTATATATATATATATATATATATTAATTAATTAATATTATTTAATTCAATATCCAATATTAATTAATTAATATTATTTAATTCAATATCCAATATTAATTAAATAATAAGGCTACACCTGGTTTTCCGAAAACCGACTTTTTGCACATGAATCCAATTCATGTTTTAGACCATTTCCATATTTAAATATGTCTATCATTCTTCCACAAACCGAATTTGAACAATTCAAATTCTTTTTTTTTTTTTCTTTTCTCTTATATTGTTTCAGGGCGTTATCCGAGCTAGCCAGGAGAACATAAAGGACCTACAGATCATGAGCTCCAACGATACGAGATTATCCGGTCAAAACTCTTTTAACCGAACTAATCAACATTCGTTAACCCCCGGAGACTCCACTATAGTCCGAGGGTTGCACTCTCCTCACTGTAGATATATTATGTCCTCTGATATAACCGTCATGGGCAAGTCGACCCTTCACAGGTTGTTCGTAATCACAGCTGGGTCATTTAAACCGTTTAACTCCTGCATTACATCTTGTTCCTTAAGTACCACTGACACCTCTAATGAACAATAGATCTGTGGTCCAACCAACAGATCAATTAACCTTTTCATCTCATGAGAGTGTGAGCTCTAATTGTTCAAGCTCCGGAGTCAGCTATTAAGGGAACAACCTATCTACTAACCCTGTAGAGCGGGTTAGGAGTGAACTCCAATCTTGTTGTACTATGTCCCCAGCTACCTATTCGACTTTATCCCCAAGATGATAGGCTTATTGAGTCGGCGCTAATGGGCCACTCTCACCCATGCAAGTCAAAGGATACTTTCGAATAAGCAGGAGTTCATAGCGAGCTCAGGATTGAGATCGAGTTACCTAGGCCATCAAATGAAAATGTCGGTCTCATCAGTAAACGGTGTTATAAAGAGAGAGCGACATATTTCGCGGTTCGGTCTGATGCAAACTCTTTGCACAGGACGCCCTCACTCGCACATCACCATGTGAAACGATTCGGATCACATCGTTTTGTATAATACAAAGTGAGCCGCATCCAATAGTGTTACCAGGATAAGGTACCCAACCTTATCCGTATATTATAGACCGTTTTGACTGACTACTTGTGCCTGATCCACAATCATGTCATACATGAGGCTCAAGTACTCATATTCAGCCATGAGTGTTAGTCATTGGTATAGGTTAACCTAACCATGTTTCACTTTATTCCAGTAAACTCTTTTACTCAATAAAACTAATAACTCTTTATTCTAAATAGAATATTTACAAACATAACAGTTTACAAACCACGAATTTTAGGACATAAAACCCAACAAACTCCCACTTGGACTTAAACGTCTGTGGTGTACATGTTAGGTGGAGAAAACTAATATATCATATATCAAAAGTTTTCTCCCACTGTCCTCTCCAGCAACTCGGAGCCCTAGACTCATCTAGGTGTCTCTCAATCACTTTAGCCATGAGAGACTTAGTAAACAAATCAGCATGAAGTACTATGAGGCTTTCCATGTGACCATCACATCTCCTCAAAACACTATCTACGAGCTCAACTTATAAACCTATTGCTGCTTCGCAAGCTGCAATCAGCCTTAGCTACCACCGAGGAATCAGTAATACAACTCTTGTATTCTACTCCCCTAAGTACAAGGACAAAACTTTAACCAGAATCCAATGATCAAGTCCAATTGGACTATCATTACTGACAGCTCCCACTGCATAGCATATATCGGGTCATGTATCTCGAAGAGCATACATCTGACCCCAAATATGTAAATGCACTCAGGTACATCTCATATCCTCAACCCTTGAGGTGTCTTAGGAAACCATTTCCATAGACCATCGAATATTAACAACACTTTGTCAATATAAAATTTTAGAGACAACACTAGCGATTTGTTCTTACGACTCAGATCAACCTGAATCCTTAGAACAAACTAAGCCCTCCTCCAAAACTGTTTGGGAATGGATCGCTAGTTTATGCTTAAAAGTCAGTAGGGAATCCTACATCATTTTCCATGAATAGGACATAATCTACGGAACGAACTATGAAAGCTACAACATTGACTAAACCCTTGTCAAACAAGGTTTATCAAATTATTGTTCAAAGCCATAAGATTTGATCACTATATCAAACCTTACAGTTCAGGACGAAGATGCTTTCTTCAATTCATAAATGAATCGAATAAACCAGCAAAACATTTGCTCTTTGTCCCAACTTATGAATCTTTCTGGTAGAGACTAATAGATACTCAATCAAGATAACAATTCTGCAGAAAAGTTGTCTTGACATCCACTTGCCTTATTCTATTAAGATAGAACATGGTAGTGGATAAGAGTCATCTATTTAACTTACGTTTGGAAACAAGAGAAAAAGAGTATACACAATAAACCCTTTCTCTTTGGGACAATCTCTTTACCAGAAAGTCAAGACATAAAGGTTTTCACCTTAGTGGCTTGGTCTCAATACCATTCATAGATTTGTGGCTTTGAGCCATTTGGCCTTGTCTATATGATTCATTGTCTGTTTAGAGACAATGAATCCTCAATGTCATCATCAAGTATGATAACTTTGAGTTTAAGACAAGCCAATACAGCGGACCGGGTCGTCCCACAACCCTCCCACTGTATAGAGGCTTTCTCAACGATTGAGAAGCTTCAGTTTGATCAACAACCTTTGTCATTATCTTCTATAGTTTTCGTACTACTATTAGTCTTAACACACTAGTTATTTTCGAGTTTAATAGAACAGTATATATCTTTTGCTAAATGAACTGTTCATTATAAAACCAAAAGATATAATATACAAATGTTCAGTTTAAACTGGAACTATAGACAATAATTACATATAACAAATGTTATTATCTCTATACAAGTCTCCCACTAGTTCAGCTGCAATGATATCTTCATATCTCACAGTGAGATACCGGCTGTCAGGAACTAGTTTCCTAAATAAAAACAAACATGATTAGTGGTTCCTGAAGACATTCAGATATGACATTCATATCCACTAAACTTGTTTTGACAAATAAATCACATTTATCTTGTCGTTCTTTCTCAACCTGTTTCTCAGCAAGGTATTTGGAGAAGTTACGCTTCCAATACCCATCTTCATTACAATGGAAACATTTTCCTTTGTCTGAAGACTTTACCTTGCGAACAGTAGGGGCTTTGCCCTTCCTCCTGTTACTCTTATTCTTCTGAATAATCTCATTACTCAGAGAAGCAGACTTAGGCTTACTCCCTGACGCCGACCTCTTAAGAAACTTCGTCGAAGTGACAACATTTGCCTCCTTCTCTATTCCTTTGGAAGTTTACAGGAACTGATAAGTCTGAAAAGACGATGGTAGCAATGTTTACTTTTGTCGCATTAAAGTGGACCATCATGTTAAGGACAAGCTCCCTAACAGAGGTATCCTCCATTATGCGAGAGTTATAAACGAACTTGAGGACTTCATTACGAAGTGATGAGGACGACTGTCCACCATTGCTTGTAATGAAGACATGATTTCCTTTACGGAAATCATAACCTCATTCTACTTGCACAAGGCATCAAATATGCTTGCCAAGATATAGATTTGGGATTTATCAATAGCCCTAATCCATTCATCGTATGCATCTCGAACACTTTGAGATGCACTCGAGCCAAGGGGTGAAGGACATTCCTCCGTTAAGACAAACCTCAGGTTGTCCAGAGCCAGAATCGTATTGAGATTCGACTTCCGGGTTCCGTAATTCTCTCCAGTTAACTTGTCGTGGGCTAACAACTGTATAAACGAGCTCGACATGCCGAAAAAGAATGTAAAACTATTAGTGAAATGGTTTTAACCTATTTAAACCAATTAAGAAGTTTAGCAGTATAATAAAGGACCCAAACTCTTCATCTACTGACTACAATACTTTAGTAAGTCAGAATGGTCGCTGCCGAATGGCAGTCGAGTCACTCCTTTACTAAACCAAGACATTCTTGACTAAATGTTAACTCAAGAATAACTCATATTCCTATAGCATCTTAGTTATCGTTTTTGGTCTTGATTTACTAACTCCTTAGCAAATTCCGTAAGTGTGACCCTCCATTTTTAGAACGCACAGAACGGCCCCAACATAGCAACTGAATGGAATGTCAGTGTTGGGAATGGCCCTGTGTTTCACTATCCATAAATGGTGACTAAGATGTTCGATCTCCCATGCCCCGCCCTCCGAATGGATCGGTTCCTCCAGGGGCCACCTTGCAGGCGAAACATGGGAATCTTACGGTTCAGTCCAACAGAGGAGACCACAGGAAGCACCGACGCGCTTCCTTCACCCATTTACTATAGACACTTACTCCATTCACCTTGCTATTGAAAGCTGCAAATACCATCCGAATGGGGATGCCCTATTGACATCACGAGGCCGAGCAAAATTCTCACGTTGTGAACTTTTAGGGAGTGCGTAGCAGGAGAGGGATATATCATATATTCCTTCTCAACACATCTACTAAGCATCGTCCAACGGTTTTTATGGTACTTACTCAGGTTTTATCTGGCTAAGTAAATAAAACATTAAGTCTAGGCAAACTATTTACCTGAGATGTCTAGGTTATTAACAGATTAATAAACCTCACACCTCACAAGCACGCTCATAAAGTCTGGTTAACTTTACTCAAGTACCGGGTCGTCCCCAGGTAGGAGGTGTTCCGTCAATTCAAATCCTCCAACCTTAGACATGAGTTCACCGGGTGAGTTTCTCATAACCTTAGCATTTACGAGATATCGACCTATTTTATCTAATAAAACAGACCGAACCATTTAACCCTAAATGAGCATGCCACTTATCTTTGTTATAGATTTTAAAAGTCTAAGTCATTTTTACAACTCTTGCAAAACAAGACTTTCTATAACAACCATCTATATGCTTCTCAAACATACATTCGCTAAGGCATGACAAGTTGAATATTTCACTTCATAATCAATATAACGCTTATATCGATTATTCTCTTTAAACATACAACTCCTAATTCATGAATTAATATAACACTTATATCAATTCTCATGAATTAAGCATGCTTCCTATACATTATAACATTTATAACATACAATAAGCATAAAACTAATGTTGGAAGTTTTAATTTCATAATTAATATAACACTTATATCAATTATTCTATTAAACAACAACATCCAATTCATGAACTAATATAACTCTTATATTAATACTCATGAATTAAACATGTATATACATTATAACACTTATAACATACAATATGCATAAAACTAGGACAACCAATGTTGTATGTTCAATTTCATAATTAATATAACGCTTATATTAATTATTCTATTAAACTAACAACATCTAATTCATAAATTAATATAATTTTTATATTAATACTCATGAATTCCTAAATATGCATATTATATATTATAACACTTATAAAATATTAACTATGCATGGAGCATGTTTCCTACGGTGGGATTTTAAATCTATATGGCATACGTTATGCACATACAAACATGGAGTTTAAATAAAACATATATTCGCAATGCATAATTAATTAAACACACTAAAGTGGATCGATTTTGGCATTTAGCAAGCAATAACTATTTTATTACAAGCTTGATCAACAAGCTAAGTCTTGAGCGGACATCGAACTCTTCGCACCGCCTTTGACGAGCTTGCTCCCCTGAACGCTTCGGCCAATTTCTCTTCGAGCTTCTCATTTGTATCGCCTAGAACGAATTTGAACTTAAACCGAACAATTCGGCAAGCTCAAACTCGAGCTTCTTTCACAAAGAAACCTATATGGACTCTAATGACTCTAAAAATACATACTTTTTTAAGCACACATTAAAGCCCATACATTCTCGGGCGATTACAAATTATGAAATTAAAAAGAAACGATGCCAAAAATCGATTTTCACTTTAGACGCCAATTCAGAAACAGTTTCTAAATTAAAATACCCACCAACTTAAATTGATGCAAATTGAGTTAATCACAAAATCGCTCTGATACCAATTGATGGAGCGATAAACGCAGCGGAAGCGATTTTGGATCGAAGATACTCTAATTTCATCAATTTAACAAATAGAAAACATGCTCTAACAACAGAAAATAAGAAATTAGAATACATACCCTTGTAGTTCCAATTTCTTCAAGCTCCGCCGCACGTTCCTCGTCACGAACTCTTCCGCCCTCTTCTCACGAACGCCTCGAGGACCACCCCAGGTAGTCCCGCTATCCTCGGCGCCGAGCAACGGAGTGGTGGGACTCCAAAAATAAAAGAAAAGAGAGAAAGAAGAAGAAGATGAAGAAGAAGAAAGAAGGCAAGGGCTTCAATGAACGTACAAAGAAGCAAAACTCTTAAAATGAGTTTTGAAACTTTTTGTCAAATTGAAAACCCAAAAGTCCATCCAACAATCAATTTAGCCAAATCCTTTTTATATAACTATTATATAACAAAGTATATATATATATATATATATATATATATATATATAGAACTTACATATGTCTTACATGCACATGGCTGTAAGACATATATATAATTATTATTATTTTAAAAATTAATTAAAAATAATTAATTTTAAATAATAATAAATAATTTTATTTATTAAAAAATTTAATAAATAAAAAATATATATATATATATATATATATTAATTAATTAATATTATTTAATTCAATATCAAATATTAATTAAATAATAAGGCTAAACCCGGTTTTCCGAAAACTGACTTTTTGCACATGAATCCAATTCATGTTGTAGACCATTTTCATATTTAAATATGTCCATCATTCCTCCACAAACCGAATTTGAACAATTCAAATTCTTTTTTTTTTTTCTTTTCTCTTATATTGTTTCAGGGCGTTATCCGAGCTAGCCAGGAGAACATAAAGGACCTACAGATCATGAGCTCCAACGATACGAGATTATCCGGTCAAAACTCTTTTAACCGAACTAATCAACATTCGTTAACCCCCGGAGACTCCACTATAGTCCGAGGGTTGCACTCTCCTCACTGTAGATATATTATGTCCTCTGATATAACCGTCATGGGCAAGTTGACCCTTCACAGGTTGTTCGTAATCACAGCTGGGTCATTTAAACCGTTTAACTCCTGCATTACATCTTGTTCCTTAAGTACCACTGACACCTCTAATGAACAATAGATCTGTGGTCCAACCAACAGATCAATTAACCTTCTCATCTCATGAGAGTGTGAGCTCCAATTGTTCAAGCCCCGGAGTCAGCTATTAAGGGAACAACCTATCTATTAACCCTGTAGAGCGGGTTAGGAGTGAACTCCAATCTTTCTGTACTATGTCCCCAGCTACCTATTCGACTTTATCTCCAAGATGGTAGGCTTATTGAGTCGGCGCTAATGGGCCACTCTCACCTGTGAAAGTCAAAGGATACTTTCGAATAAGCAGAAGTTCATAGCGAGCTCAGGATTGAGATCGAGTTACCTAGGCCATCAAATGAAAATGTCGGTCTCATCAGTAAACGGTGTTATAAAGAGAGAGCGACATATTTCGCGATTCGGTCTTATGCAAACTCTTTGCACAGGACGCCCTCACTCGCACATCACCATGTGAAACGATTCGGATCACATCGTTTTGTATAATAAAAAGTGAGCCGTAGGGGTGGCCAAAATAAACCGAAAACCGACCGAACGACCGAAACCGACTAAACCGACGTAAATCGGTCGGTTTTTGAGTGATTTCGGTCGGGGTCGATTTTTTAAATTAAAAAACCGAAAGTCGGTCGGTCGGGTTAACTAATAACGTCGAAACACGACCGACCGACCGAATTATTATTTAATATTTGTTTTAATATTTTTTTTTACGTAGGAAATAAAAAGGGCAAATCAAAATATCAAATCAGTCAAATACCGCCTTTTGTGATTGGGAGGTTGGGATTTGGTCCATTTGGGAGGCTTCTTCTTCACGCCATCCGTACCCTTCACCTTCAGCCTTCCTTCCTGAAAAAATAATGAAATTTTTATTATGTCTCTTCCTCTTCCAATTCCATTGTATTGTCGTGCACTTTTCCTCTTCCAATTTCATTCTCACTACACCTTCTTCTTCATGCTCTCAAGTCTCAAATTTGCCTCAGCCCATCGTCCTACCCAGCCCTCGCTCGCTCGTCGTCATCTGTTCATCGCGCCGCCGCCGTCTTGTCTTCGTCGTCGCGCCGCCACCGCTGCAAAACCGAAGTTTGAAGTTCGCATTTTGTAACCCTCTTGTCTTCGTCGTCGCGCCGCCGCCGCTGCAAACCGAAGCTCTTTTTCATCTATTCATCTTTGTCGCACCGCCACCGTTGCAAATCGAAGTTCATAGCCCTCTTGGCGAAGCCAAAATCAAGCTCTCTTCATCTATTCATCGTCGTCGTGCCTCCACCGCTGCAAAACCGAAGGCTTAGCTTACTGCTCCAATATCGGATCGTCATTTGCGTAGCTCACTGCTCACCCATCTGTTTTTCATTCCAACTTTAAATGGGATCTTCCGACGACTCTCCTGCGAAAAAAATGAAAGAATGAATGAATGATGCACTGTTTTTTTATTTTAATTTTAGAAGAAATTGTCACTGGTTTTGAGAATATGTGTAAAACCGAAATGGTGTGTATTACTATTACTCTACATTGTAATTTTTGTTCTTTTTTGTTCTCTCCACCACGTGATTCTAGTTCTACCCATTCATAAAAATAATATCAAAATAATATCACAATTTCATTTCATTTCATTGAGCTTCATTATTTCGCATAACAAAATTTAATTAGAACCTGAGGTGGATAGAAGAGGAGGGGGATTTGGGTGTAGTTTTGCTGAGCTTGAATTTCTCAAATTCAAATCAACTCAAATGAAGACTATGAACCTCAAATTCTCACTCGAATGAATTTGTGGTAATTAATATAATGTGAATTTTAAATACAAAAAATCAATTTAGAACAAATTTATTTGTTTATGAAATTATTATAAGTTTATTTGTTTATGAAATTAATTTTACTAGTTGTGGGATTAAGTTCGTTATTGTTAAACTTATGGTTATCATCATCACAATCTAAATTTTATGTTATTTGCTTGGTTTGCACATGTCTATTATTTATTTAATAATTTATGAAATTCTTTGTTCTATTTTTACAGAGAAAATTTACTCGGGACGGAGAATATAAGGAGAACAAAAAAAAACAAAGGCAAAGCAGTTTGTTCGAGTCCAACCAAAAAGCGTAAGAATACTAAAATCTCTATAGTTTGGGATCATTTTGAGAAATTGAAAGATTGTGATCCTGAAAATGCTTACGCTAAATGTAAATATTGTGGGGTTAAGTATGCATGTCATTCTAAACGTAATGGGACTGGGACTTTGAAACACCATGTAGAAAATTGTAAGAAATACCCATACCAAAGGAATAAAGATCCAAGACAAAAACAATTGGTTTTCAAACCTAATGAAGTGATTAATGTTGGTGAAAGTGATGCAACACTTGTTTGCGAGTCGTTTGATTTGGAGAGTTGTCGAAGAGCTCTTGCTGAGTGCATTGTTATAGATGAATTGCCTTTTAAGTTTGTAGAGGGCATAGGTTTTCAAAGATTTATCAACAAGTTAACAGGTTGTTATGATCTTAAGTTTCACCTTCCATCTCGAAAAACTATGGCTAGGGATGTGCTTAAGATATATGTTAGTGAGAAGAAACATTTGAAAGACATGTTTAAGACAAAGGGATATAGAGTTTCTCTCACCACTGATTGTTGGACTTCTGTACAAAATCTGAATTATATGGTATTGACTGCACATTTTATTGACTCTGATTGGAATTTGCATAAGAGGATTCTTAGTTTTAATACAATTGAGAATCACAAGGGAGATACCATTGGTAGGACCATTGAAGATAATTTAAGGAGTTGGGGCATTGAGAAAATCACGACTTTGACGGTTGACAATGCAAGTTCGAATGATACTGCAGTTGCTTTTCTAATTAAGAGATTTAGTAGTGGGTTGTTATTGGACGGTGATTTCTTGCATGTTAGATGTTGTGCCCACATATTGAATCTCATTGTATGTGATGCTTTCAAGGAGCATTATGAGTGCATTAGTAACATTCGGAATGTTGTGAAATTTGTGAGGTCTTCGCCTACACGTTTAAAGAAGTTTAAAAAGTGTATTGAAATTAAAAAGATTCCTTATAAGAGTTTGGTGTGCCTTGACATTAGCACTAGATGGAACTCTACATATATGATGCTTGAGGCAGCTACAAAGTTCCAATCAGCTTTTGAGATATTAGAGTTTGAAGAACCTGCTTTCGTGGATGAAAATAAACCTAGTAAAAAAGATTGGGAGGATGCTAGGATGTTGGTTACGTTTTTGGAAGTGTTTTATTGTGTCACTTTAAAAATTTCAGGGTCTTTATACACTACTTCTAATGTGATTTTTCACCAAATTAGCACAATTCAAAATTGCATACAATTGAGTTCTATGGATGTTGAAAATAAAACTCTTTGCAAAGTGGCTACGAGCATGCAAGCTAAATTTGACAAGTATTGGGGAAATAATGAGAAGACGAATTTGTTGTTGTATGTTTCTGTTGTGTTGGATCCACGATACAAGAAGTTGAAAGTTTTATCATATTGTTTCAAGAACTTGTTAGATCCAATTGTTGCTACAAGCATGACTGATAAAGTAGAGAAGATTTTGAGGCGTCTCTTCCATGCATATAGTTCTAGTTCATTTGCTTCTAATGGTAATGCAAGTGGTAGTGGTAGTGACAATGTCATTACCAATAATAGGGTTCTATCAACGAATGCTGATGTGAATGCTAAATGGGGATTTGCACATTTATTCACAAATGTCGAGACTACCACTTTCGATAAGGAGTCAGAGGTTGATGTGTATTTGCTAGAAACTCTTGCTAAGAATGATGATACTTCTAACATACTTCATTGGTGGAAGCAAAATGGTCATCGATTTGAGGTTCTTAGTGCAATAAGTAGAGATCTTTTGGCTATTCCAGTATCGACTGTAGCATCTGAGTCGGCTTTTAGTACTGGAGGACGTGTAGTTGACTCGTCTCGTTCTTCATTGGCTCCAAGAACAGTTGAGGCTCTTATATGCACACAAAATTGGCTCACTTCTAACCCGATAGATTTTGAATTTATCAAACAATTGGAGGAAGATTCAACGATTGAAGAAGGTATTGTACTTCGTTTTTTTCTTTGTTTTTTAGTTTGCTTGACTATTATGTTATTTTCAATCACAAAAGTGTTGTTTTTTTTACTAATTTTGTAGGATTTCGACTCATTATGGATGAAGAAAAGGACATTGAAGAACTTGAAGACTTTTTGAACATAGCAATTTGATTTTATGATATTAGTCATTTCATATTAATGTTTTGTTTTCTTTTGTAATGAAGACTCTTATATGCACACAAAATGAGCCTAACCCGATAGATTTTGAATTTATCAAACAATTGGAGGAAGATTCAACGATTGAAGAAGGTATTGTACTTCGTTTTTCTTCTTTGTTTTTTAGTTTGTTTGACTATTATGTTATTTTCAATCAGTGTTGTTTTCTTTACTAATTTTGTAGGATTTTGACTAGAAAAGGACATTGAAGAACTTGAAGACCTTTTGAACATAACAATTTGATTTTATGATATTAGTCATTTCATATTCATGTTTTCTTTTCTTTTGTATTGAAGACTTATTTAGTTATTTTGTGCTAAACTTATCTTAAATAGTTATACGTAGTATGAGATTATACTTCATTTCATATGTTTATTGTTTATTGTTTTAAATTTGGAATTTAGACTTATATTTTCATGTAATATATATTTTGATTTAGAATCTTGGATTTTTAAAATTGAACAAAACTCAATTATTGAATATTCATAATCACTCAATCTTTAGATCGATGAGTAAAAAAATTAATTAAAAAGATAGATATTCAATATTTTACACGTCAAATATGATTCTGAAAAGAGTAAAATGACATTTGAGCACATTAAATTAACGTTAACGGTTACATCAATAATGTAACTTACAAGTTTAAAGCAAACAAACTAGTACAACTACAAACTATTAAAAATATTTTTTTATATTAAAGGACAAATATCATAAAATTATTTGAATTGAAAAAAAAATTATTAGAATTATAATGATGATAGTCTTAATAAAAAAAAAAAAAAAAAAGAAAAAAAAAGCGAACCAACCGAAAATTTTATTTAAAAAAAAACGTCGGTTTTCATTTCAAGGAAACCGACTGGTCGGTTTTCGAGGTCGGTTTTCTCCCAAAACCGACCCCGACCGACCAATGGCCACTCCTAGTGAGCCGCATCCAATAGTGTTACCAGGATAAGGTACTCAGCCTTATCCGTATACTATAGACCGTTTTGACTGACTACTTGTGCCTGATCCACAATCATGTCATACATGAGGCTCAAGTACTCATATTCAGCCATGGGTGTTGGTCATTGGTATAGGTTAACCTAACCACGTTTCACTTTATTCCAGTAAACTCTTTTACTGAATAAAACTAATAACTCTTTATTCTAAATAGAATATTTACAAACATAACAGTTTACAAACCACGAATTTTAGGACATAAAACCCAACATAAACCAGGGAGATACATTTTTCAGGATTAAGAGCAAATCGTTTGCGAGCTTCTTTAATCCATTTATGAATTGGAATAAGCATCTATATTCTGATTTATAAGGTTTTTTTTTCAAATCAAATCTTATGGTTTTGAATATTACATTGATAAAACTTGTTGGACAAGTTAAAGATTTCATAATAAATTTCCGTAATTTTTGTCCTAATCATTGAGAATGATGTAGGATTCACTTCTGACATTTTAGCATAAACTAGCGACCAACTCCCAAATAGTTGATCTGGAGGTAGACTTAGTTTGTTCTAAGGATTCAGGTTGATCTGAGTCGTAAGAACAAATCGCTAGTGTTGTCTCTAAAATTTTATATTGACAAAGTGTTGTTACTATTCGATGGTCTATGGAAATGGTTTCCTAAGACACCTCAAAGGTTGAGGATATGAGATGCACCCAAGTGCATTTACATATTGGAGGTCAGATGTATCTTTTGAGATACATGACCCAATATGTGTTATGCAGTGGGAGCTGTCAGTAATATTAGTCCAATTGGATTGGATTCCGGTTAGAGTTTTGTCCTTGTACTTAGAGGAGTAGAATACAAGAGTTGTATTGTTGATTCCTCGTTGGTAGCTAAATCTTGTTGCAGCTTGTGAGGCAGCAAAATGTTTATAAGTTGAGCTCGCAGATCAGCTGTGAGGAGATGTGATGGTCACATGGAAAGCCTCGAAGTACTTCATGTTGATTAGTTTACTAAGTCTCTCATGGCTAAAGTGTTTGAGAGACACCTAGAAGAGTCTAGGGCTTCGAGTTGCTGGAGAGGACAGTGGGAGAAAACTTCATGACATATGATATATTAGTTTTCTCCACCTAACATGTACACCACGGACGTTTAAGTCCAAGTGGGAGTTTATTGGGTTTTATGTCCTACAACTCGTGGTTTGTAAACTGTTATATTTGTAAATATTCTATTTAGAATAAAGAGTTATTAGTTTTATTCATTAAAAGGGTTTACTAGAATAAAGTGAAACGTGTTTAGGTTAATCTATACCAATGACCAACACCCTTGGCTGAATATGAGTACTTGAGCCTCATGTATGACATGATTGTGGATCAGGCTCAAATAGTCAGTCAAAACGGTCTATAGTATACGAATAAGGTTGGGTACCTTATCCTGGTAACACTATTGGATGCGGCTCACTTTGTATTGTACAAAACGATGAGATCCGAATCGTTTCACATGGAGATGTGCGAGTGAGGGAGTCTTGTACAAAGAGTTTGTATAAGACCGAACCGCGAAATATGTCGCTCTCTCTTTATAACACCGTTTACTGATGAGACCGACATTTTCATTTGATGGCCTAGGTAACTTGATCTTAATCCTGAGCTTACTATGAACTCCTGCTTATTAGACAGTATCCTTAGCCTTGTATGGGTGAGAGTGGCCCATTAGCGCCGACTCAATTACTTATCATCTCAGGGATAAAGTCCAATAGGTAGCTGGGGACATAGTGTAGTAAGATGGAGTTCACTCCTAACCCGCTCTTCAGGGTTAGTAGATAGGTTGTTCCCTTAATAGCTGACTTCGGGGCTTTAACAATGAGCGCTCACACTTTTATGTGATGAGAGGGTTAATTGATCTGTTGGTTGGACCACTGATCTATTATTCATTAGAGGTGTCATTGGTACTTAAGGAACAAGATGTAATGCAGGGGTTAAACGGTTTAAAATGACCCAACTGTGATTACGAATAACCTGTGAAGGGTCGACTTGCCCGTGACGGTTATATTAGAGGACATAATATATCTACAGTGAGGAGAGTGCAACCCTCGGACTATAGTGGAGTCTCCGGGGGTTAACGAATGTTGGTTAGTTCGGTTGAAAGAGTTTTTACCGGATAATCTCGTATCGTTGGAGCTCATGATCTGTAGGTCCTTTAGGTTCTCCTGGCTAGCTCGGATAATGTCGTGCAACAGTATAAGAGAAAAGAAAAAAGAATTTGAATTGTTCAAATTCGGTTTTTGGAAGAATGATGGACATATTTAAATATGATTTAAATATGGAGATGATCTAAAACATGAATACGATTCATGTGTAAAAAGTCGGTTTTCGAAAAATCGGGTTTAGCCATATTATTTAATTAATATTTAATATTGAATTAAATAATATTAATTAATTAAAAAGTTTAATTAATTAATAAGAATTATATATATATATATATATATATGTGTGTGTCTTACATGCAATTGCATGTAAGACATAGTTCGTTATATATATATATAAATTTATATTTGATATATATAAAAAGATGTTGGTTATTGGCTTGGTTTCCCGAATTGTTTTTTAAAAAAAAACATCTTCAGACTTTGAAGATTTTTGGTTAGAATCTTAGTTCTGGGTTTTCAGAGGCCCCTCAAGCCTCCATCTGCTTTCTTCTTCTTCCTCTCTTTTCTTTTGTTTTCGGAGTCCCACAACTCCGTTGTTCGGCATCGAGGATAGCGGGACTATCTGGGGTGGTTCTCGGGACGTTCGTGAGAAGAGGCTGGAAGAGTTTGTGACGAGGAACGACCGGCGGACTTGAAGAAATTTGGAACTACAAGGGTATGTAATTCTAATTTCTTATTTTCCGTCGTTTGAGCATGCTTTCTATTTGTTACATTGATGAAATTAGAGTATCATCGGTCCAAAATCGCTTCCGCTGCGTAAAACGCTCCATCACTATAGACAATTTTGACTGACTACTTGAGCCTGATCCACAATCATGTCATACATGAGACTCAAGTACTCATATTCAGCCAAGGGTGTTGGTCATTGGTATAAGTTAACCTAAACACGTTTCACTTTATTCCAGTAAACTCTTTTACTGAATAAAACTAATAACTCTTTATTCTAAATAGAAAATTTACAAACATAACAGTTTACAAACTACGAGTTTTAGGACATAAAACTCAACAGCTGGTAGGTACAGTGCAGAGTTATTGGAGATGATGGCGATTGAGGCGGGATTGAGACGGATTGAGGCATTAGATCTCCTACGGGTGCTCATCCAATCAGATTGCCTCGAGGTGATTCGTTTGTTGAATGGGAAAGCGGAGAATCTTACGATGATAAAATTGGTGACTGAGAATGTGCTTCGGTTGGCGTCGACCTTGCCGATTAGGGGTTTTCAACACATTAGGCGACCTCAGGACAAGGTGGCCGATGCAATTGCACGTTGGGTTATGACTGAAGACGTCATTCAGGAGTGGTGGGATGATTTTCCACTGTGGCTACTAGCGCTTGTCGAAACGAGATGAGCCTTCTATTTAGTTGTTAATGTTTTTATCTTGTATATTTCTTCTCGAAATATATATATATATATATATATATATATATATATATAATTTTAAAAAAACATTATTATTGATATGAGAGCCAAGAGTTAGCTACCCTAACAACCTTTTTGGGCATGTAGACCCAAACACACAAGCACTAAAACTTGCGAGATGAATTAGTTTAGATCAAATACGTACCTATAAATGGGAACATAAGCCTTATAAATGGGAAACGTACTTCACGTTTAATGATCAATCAACCCATATAATACTTTTAAGACATGTAAAATTTACTTATTATGTAAAAATTCTAGGTTATGAAAACAATATCTAGTTAACATACGGAAGGATCATATCAAATAAATAAGTTAAAGTATCTATATAGTATATATGGATCGACTACAATAAGAATCACATACGATGGCGTTAAAAAAATGTTATTGTAGACTTTCGATAGCGTTTTTGAAAAAGTCAGATAAGCTAAAGGTTGTGTACCATATCCTGATAACACTATTGATACGACTCACTTTGAAATAGTTACAAATGATTTAATTCAAATATTTCCTGTGGAGACGCATGTGAATATCATATACAATGAGTTTGTATAAAGTTGCTTCACGAAATATTTACGGTATGTTTGATAGGCAATTTGAATTTTATTTATGTTTTCAGATTCACTAAGTTCAGCGAATATATATTTGGTATGCAATCTGGATTCTGTTTTAAAAAATGGTTTTCAGATTATGTGATCCAAACCGTGTAAATTCTGAAAACAACATTTTTTTTTTATCCTACTTTTGAATTTAAAATTTAAAAATGCGGATTATATTTAAAAGGATAAACACTTGAATAAATATATTATTTCATGTTATAAACTCAATTCATCTATGTTAAATTTAAATATGTATAATATAATATATTATAAATTATATGATATTGTAAAATACTAATTATACAAAATTTATAACATAAAATATATTCATAAACTAATTAATAATAGTTTATATTCAACATAATATTTAGGTGGTAATAACTACTAGTTTTATGGTTTATAAAAATCCTATCAAACACATTTTGGTAGTTAAATTGAGATCAAATTTCTAAATTTGCTATCAAACACAAATCAGAAAATATGAAATGCTAACTCTATTTTTATTGAGTCCCTTGTTTTCATATGACCAACCAAACATGCTCTTAATCTCTCTTTATTTATCCGTTAATTAAAAAGATAAATATTTTACAAGATGGTTCATATATGACTTGATCTTAATCTTGAATGAGTTATGAACTTCTACCTGTGAGGCATGTTCTTTGATTTGCATGGGTGAGAATGGTTTTAATAACCAATTCAATAAGGCATAAGTCTATCATTTTAGGGACTTTGCCAAATAGGGAGCTAGGAACATAAGTTTCACAAAAGAAAATTCACTCTGAATCATAAACATAGAACATCTACATATCTACATATTGTTATGATATTGTCCATTTTAGGGCTAAGTTTTCATGACTTTGTTTTTTGTTTCACCCAAAAGGCCTCATTACAATTACAATGGAGATGTTTTCTCTTACTCATATACCCATGATCTTCCATTTTCCTAACCAATGTGAGACTTTGGTAGCACTCACAACGATCATCCCCTCAAACGAAGGACCACAAAGCCTCCCCGCAAATAGTCATCTATGCGTGTTTAGACTCGAGCATTACCACTTTTAACTAGGTCATTCTTCATCAGAGCATACCCGTGTCGAATAAGCTCGACCACGGATGAACCATGACTATGTCATCGAGGCACACCAACATGGTTAAGTTCGGGCATGACTCTGATACCACTTATTAGGGACAACGAACATCTACATATCTCCACATTAGTATGATATTGTCCACTTTGGGCATAATCTCTCGTGGCTTTACTTTTGGTTCCACCCAAAAGACCTCATTGTAATAGAGATGTTGTCCCTTTCACTCCCAACTAAGCCCTCGTGGCTTTACTTTTGATTTCACCCAAAAGGCCTCATTGCAATGGAGATGTTGTCCCCTTTCACTCCCAACTATCATCCCCTCAAACAAAGGACCGAAGTAACCTCATTGCAATGGAGATGTTGTCTCGCTCACTCCCGAAAATTCTCCCCTCAAACGAAGGACCACAAAGTCTCCCAGAACACTCTTTATCGGAGCATCTCCTTGTTCAATAAGCTTGAACACGGGATCAACCATGACTATGTCATCGAAGCACACCAACACATGGTTAAGTCAAAGGGGCATGGCTCTGATACCATATGATATTGTCCACTTTGGGCATAAACTCTCATGGCTTTGTTTTCGTTTCACCCAAAAGGTTTCGTTACAATGAAGATGTTGTCTCTTACTTATATACTCATGATTTTCCCTTTTCCTAACCAATGTGGGACTTTTGTTACACTTAACGAACTTTTGACCCGACTGTAATTATGAACAACTCGTGAAGGATCAACTTGTATCTAATGATTATATTCATGGACACAACTTTCCTAAAGTGCATAAGAGTAAAACTTTAGGTTTAATCAATTGATTTTATATTATTAGATCTTATTATCTGTAGGTCCATAAGATTTTCTTAGTAGCTCATAGTAACACTAGAAGGATGGATTCGTTGAAAGAAAAATTTGAAATGTTGAAATCAATATTTAATTTAAAATGTTCACATTAATATTTAATATATTGGATATTTTAAATTATAAAAGAGAAAATATATTTATTGTATTTGATACATTAATGTCACGTTTACTTCGTCGTAATGAAAATGATCGGCAATCATAATAAAAATCAATCGTAATCAAGTAGGATGCAATCACAATTTGTTTTCTTTGATGTCGTTTACTTTAGGCAAGATTCAAACGTAATTCGATTTCTATTGGAGCAGTTTACTTACATGTGAATTTCGTATGACTACCATAATATCCTTTAATATACTAATAATAATAATTAATAATAAAAAAAAATATGAATTAAAAAATGTGTTTCTCATTTTGGTTTTCCCATTTTCAAACGTTTTCTTTGTCTTTAACCCAATTTTGTATGCTTGAATTTTTTTAATACCGAAATTAAAATTAATAGGATTTTAAAGTATGAAGGAGTAATTATTTTTCTTACAATTTTTAATTAAGTTTATAAAGTTCAAGTCTCCAAATATTTTTTTTTAGGAAAAAAAAATTCAAAAGAGTTGTTTTGCAAGTTCAAAAGTTCGTCGAGAGTCGGAGCAAGTGCTAGTGTGAGAGCCTGCACGAAAATCAATATTTTGTTGATCTGATTTTCGTGCAGGCTCTCACACTAGCACTTGCTCCGACTCTCGACGAACTTTTGCACTTTATATCAACTTTTATATTTTCTTCAACTTCACTACTATGAAGTTTAAAAAAAATAGAAGCCAAAATATTGAAAAAGAAGATAAAAATAAATAATGAAAAATAAAAAAGAGTAGGAATTTTAAGAGAGAATTTAAAAAATATTTGGATTACAATTTATATCAACTTTCATATAATTTTCTCTCTTTTTCATTTTTTTTTCATCTTTCTTCAACATTTTTATTTTCATTTTCTATCTTCTTTTTCAATATTTTGTCTTTCTAACAACTTCAGTTTCATTTAGAAAATATTTGGATTATATTAAAATAAGGGAAATTGTAACCGATGTCAATTTATAATAAGATAATTAAAAATATAGCATGTTTTTAAAAAAATTGCGGATATGACAATTTCTATCGCTGATATTTTATGGCTGATAGAAGTCTATCGCTGATCACCTCAGCTTTTTATAGATTTTTATCAGTGATAATAATCTATCACTAATAAAAGTCTATCAGTGATATAATAAAGTCTATCGGTGATAGAAACAGATTTTTTTTCCATATTTGCAAAACATTTTAAAGTTTGCTAAATTTGCAATTTGTTTGGGCCTGATTGCTATTTGTGCAACCAGCCTTTAAAATAAAATATAAAAGTTGATATAAATTATAATCCAAATATTTTCTACAATTAAAAAAAATAAAAAATAAAATTAATCGAAAGGAATAAAAAAACAAAGAAAAAAGAAAATCAAATAAATGGATATAAATTGTAGAAAACAAACATTCCCCAAATGAAACTTAAAATTAACATAATAGTGAAGACGAAAAAAAAAGTTTTGAATATATTTTAAAATATTAATGAAGAAGTTAGAGAGACAAAAATATAATGAATTATAAGTAACATAAATTTAAAATAAAATATCGTCGCTTGAATGAAGACACCTGATTGACCCGACTTTCCCAAATGCCCACCACCGGCCACCATTGAACAGCTTGAAAAAGCTCAGGCCTGCTTACAGCCCGATAATCAATGCACAAGGCTACCGCTTTTTCTGGAATAAATCAAATAAACAGGGGCTCCCGAAGACCATTTTTGGTCGAAACGTGTTAATGAAATCCCACTATATTTTTGCTTTGACCCCGGAAGAGCGTGAGGCAGCGCTGTCTTAGATTGAACGGCAATAAGATAAGTCGACGTTCAATCTCTAAGCAACATGATTGTAGCAATACAAATGGGTGCGGTAGCTTTTTGATTGATTCAGGGCGTTGCGGCCAATATTTGAACGAGAATGCCGTGTCGCTTTTTACCTTTCTAAAAAAAAGGCTTTGACCTGGACAACGAGTTACATTTACGTACCATCAGTGCGTTGCAGGTCCTTCTCCTTCCACTGAGACGACCCTTTTTCCCTCTCTACTCGTTCCGCCCAGCCTTCTCGTTTCTTTTATCGTCTTGACAAAAAACGAAAAAAGTCTTTGCCGCATCAATGAGAGAAAAAATTCAGATTATAGATTATAAGTTCATAACCCTAGCCCATTCCCATTTTGGGCGGTCAAGACCAGGCTCCCTAATAGAATGTTTAACCGATCCATTCTGAATCGACCGAAATGGAGAGGGTCATCATTGATTAGTTTTGGTTCTCCCCGAAAATTAGTTGGAATAAAATTTAAATTTTAAATAAAGGGCGTCTTTATCATAATATTTTTGCTTCTCATTTTGGGCAAGAAAAATTCCCGCTGCTACCATCGTAGGTTAAAGGGTTTCAAGAAAAAAGACATAAAAAAAAAGAGTGCCATATCTTCCAAAACCAAGTTGTGTACCGTCCGGTTTGCACGTGAAAACACTCGATCCCATTCCGACCTCGATATGTCTTTTCTTCACCTTCTCTTCTCGGCATGATCCAGGCATTCAAGCTAGCAGGTCTCGAGGAGGTTTGGAACCCTCATCGCGAATTTCATGTGACGGTTCGCCAGGGCCTCTTTCCTCCTAGTTGATATAAATTGTAATCCAAATATTTTTTACATTTAAAAAAAATGAAACACAGAAAATTATTCTAAAGGAATAGAAAAACAAAGAAAAAAGAAAATAAAATAAATGGATATAAATTGTAGAAAACAAAACTTCTCCAAATGAAACTGAAAATTAACTTAATAGTGAAGATGAAGAAAAAGAAAGTTTTGAATATATTTTAAAATATTAATGAAGAAGTTAGAGAGGCAAAATATTAAAAAGAAGATAAAAAAAAAAAATGAGAAGGCAAAGAGTGAAAAAAAAATAATAAAAAATGTGGAGAGAGAATTTGAGTAAATAATGTATTTAACATGGTGGGTCCCACCAAAACAATTAGTTTGTTAAAGTTAAACTAACTATCTCACCGAAGGGAGAATTTCTAGTACATCCGCTTCATACCACTACTCGAAATTCTCCTAGACGAGTAAACTTCATACCATTGCTCGAAATTCTCCCTAGACCAGTCATCCGTACAAATACGGGGAGTTTTTTCATACCACTGTTTTTAAATAAATGACACGTGGCGAGGTAGTTAATTAAATTTAACAAACTGTTTTTGACTGGGTCCCACCATATTAATTTCTCTTCCTTTCTAATAATTTTTTTTCTTTTTCATTTTTTTTTCATTATTTTCTTTTGTTGGAGAAAATTTAACAACCATTTTTTATCTCACGTTAAAATTCGTTTACAAATGAAACTAGAATTTAACGTAATAGTAAATTATAAGTATCATTTTTCACTATTTATATCCATTTATTTCATTTTATTTTTCATGTTACATTAAATAATTTTTTTTAATCTCATGTTACAAAAAAAAAAAAAAATAATGCAAACATGTTTATTAAAAGAAAATTTAAAATATATCCAATAATCAGGCATCAATAACAAATAAACATTAATTCGAAATATGTCATGATTTTATTTGAAAATAAAATATTATTGAATTATATAACAAGTACCAACTAAATGGAAACACGAAAAAATCAGTATTATAAAATGCAATATTTGAAGAGTGATTTGTTAGATAAGTTGAACATCCAACTACAGAATTAGAATTCGCTGAGACATTTGTCAATCTTAGAAACTACAGAATTAGAATTCGCTGAGACATTTGTCAATCTTAGAATTTTCATCTAAATAGATAAACAAGATAGAAATGAGTATAAAACTGGTAACATATTATCGAGAACCTAAAATAATTGATAAAGTTGCAATCATAAAATATATATATATATATATATATATATATATATTAGAATATTAGCAAGAAAGTTAGAGAGATAAAATATTAAAAAAAGGATAAAAAAAAACGAGAAGACAAAGACTAAATAAAAAAATAATAGTAATAATTTTAAAAAAATAAAAAAAAAAGGAGAGAAAATTGGTGTAAAAAATGAACTTTTAAATTCTCTCCGAAAATAATAAATTTAACATGGTGGGACCAACCAAATAATTGGTTTATTAAGTTTAAACTATCTTTGCAGGTGTCATTTATTTAAAGAAAGTATTATGAAAAAACTTCATACCATACTAGAAATGCTCCCTACAAATACTCATGTGACAGCAAATCACTTGAACAATCACAATTCATTCCAGAAAATAAATTGATTGATTGAAGCATATTTGATGACCAAGATGTATTACGTAAATTTGGTGGCTAGATGGTTACTAAATCTAAGATTTAAGAAGTCTGGAAAAGCATCATATAGTATAAAATATTAGTCAAACATAATACAAACATACATGAAAAGGATAACCAGAGAGCCACAGGCAGGAAGATTTTCTTTTTCACATTCTAATCTACCTTTTACTGCTATGCACTTTTGGGATATCTAATTTCAAAGTGAATTCGACAACCTTCAGGGGTTCAGGCGGAACTGCCATCGCCTTTATCTTGCGATGATGAATCTATTGCCGGTTTCTTCGTTGGGTTCGAGTCAGCAGACTCTGAATTTGTTGATACTCGTTTCACTCCCCTTCCAACAACACCAAGGTGCGTCACTCCAGTCACTCCAGCCGCGCCCGCGCCATTTGTGTGGGCAGTTGAGACAGTAGGAGAGTCAAATCCTCCATTGCTGTTCGCTGAACCCATCTGTGAGGAGTTCAACGCCAATGGAAGTGGAGGTGTGATCTTTTCAACTTTTGCCTTAGTTGATCCTATCCCGAGGAGCTCCGAGAGAATTGCCTTTGGGTTTGAGGCTAGCTGTTGCAGGTCTTCAAGCTGAAACACAAAACATTGATTAGATTTTCCAGTTTCTCTGTCGCAGTTACTTGCAGAAGTTATAATCTAAACAAACCTTCTTTTCTAGCTCAACCAAAAGCCCAGATAGAGTTTCAATCTCAGATTGTTTCTCTGTTGCAGCATTGTCATTGTCAGTCTGTGAGCCATTGGAGGATAATGGGACCTCTGGTTCTGACCCAGAAGTAGAAGAAGCTGTCGCTGGTACAACGGTGCTCTTTATTTCGTCAGTAAGCCGCAGCACACGTGACTTGCAAATTGATATTGCCGTCTGGCAAAATGAAATGGCTTCCTGCGGCTGGGAACCGATTTCCAGACACAAGCATAAACGGAAGTTTCTGGAATTTTCAGTTTAAGGTTGCAAAAGACACTTTTCCCTTGTGAAAGGAAGTGATATGATTCAAATATCAACGCCAATTCATAAGCTTTTAAAAGAAAAGAAGAGAAAAAAAAAAAGGAAACTAAACATTCATAATAAAAAAGCTCAAAGATGTGAGTTAAAGAGTAGTTACAAAAAATCACTCCAAAGTCCAAATAGTTCACTAGGTAGAGAAGCATAGACTCTACAAGTTCCCATAAATTCATAAGCTATTATTTATAAACAAAATTTGAGGTCAGTTGCATTGAAAACAGGTTTTTTTTTTTTTTATTTTATTTGAATCTCTGTAAGAATATTTGAAAGTCTGAGTTTTATGCATATATTCAATTCTATTTACATACTTATATGAGCTTTAGAATCTGAAAGAGGGATACAGTTCAGCAAGCTGTCGATTGTCGGGTTCCACAAGTCTTTCTAAAATTGATAATGCTTTCTGGTAATCACTGAGGGAAGTTTCAATGTCCTCTACATGAAGGAGAAAAAAGAAAACCCAACTTTAAAATTGAGGGATAAATCTCTTACTCGCGGGAGAAAGAGAAAGGGGAATAATGTTAAGGAAACACAAACCACTTGAATGTACATCACACCAGAGCAAATAAAATGCAAGTGTACCTCTTTCTAGTGCAACTTCTGCCAAGGCTGACAATATGTCCACTTTCTCCATCGTGTCACCCGAGTCTTTTTCAACTATTGCTCTGGCAACATCTAGCATTTTCCAAGCTAAATCAAGGTCAGATTCATCTTCATCTGCATCTGCTAAGTCCTCGGCATCACTACCATCAGCTTCTTCTTCATCCTGATCCTTCTTACTAGAAACTGTCTCAAAGAAAAAACAAGAAAAATGGAAGGTCAGAAAGTGTAAGGACCCTAGTTAGGGGTATATGGGCAATATTAGAATATTAGTAGTAAGGGCGTATAGGGTAATTACTTAGGAAGTTAGTTAGAGTATATGGTTATAAATAGAGGGAGAGGATCAGGGGAAAGTAGTCAATCGTGAAGTGGATTAGGGCTTGAGATAGTTCTCAAGATGGGAGGATGCAAGTACCCTTAAACACTCGTTTATCTTGTAATTCGTGTATCTTTTCATATCAATACATTGAGCTTCTTGATCTCGTTAGGCGGTTTAGGGTTTAGGGTTTTAGTGTCAATGGCGGACAAAACCATGGACAAACAAAAAGAGCAGATGATGGCAGTACAACAACGATGGGAGAAATACAACAAATATTGGGAGGAATGCTAAATCAGATTCGGGAGATCAATCAACAAAGTAAAGAAAGAGAGCAGAAGCTTATCGAATCAAAATACAAAAGACAAGAACAAGAGCAGAAGCTTGCTGATTCAAGGAAAGAAAGAACACATACATCGGTAAAGAAGAGCATGTCATCAAGCGTTTTCAAAATCAAGAAGATGACCCATAAAAGGGGGAAAGAAAAGCAGAAACCGATGAAAGAGAGAAGGCATCAGATGCATAAGAGAAGTAAAACAACAAAACGTCCATGTGCGAAGACGAAGAAGCAACGAAAGAAAGAAATCAGAGAGAAGCGAAAGCAACAAATGAGAGAGAAAGAAGGCAGAGAGAAAAAACAAAGGAGGAGAGAGAACTTGTCGTTAAACCCATGTTCGGAGGGGCGAGGTGGCGTGCATACAAGGGAACAAGGGAGGAAGAAGTTGTCGGCGGCTAGTTGGCCGGGAAAACGAAGGAGCAGAGGAAAGAAGAAGCTTCACGAAAGGCGCCATGGCCGGCGGCTGGTACAATCAGGGACGCTGGGCTTCAAAAATCATGGTCGGAGTCGAAGAACAGCGTCGGAGACGAGGGCCCTGAAACGCCATGGCTGGTTGCGTGAAGGAAAGTCGTTGGACGTGAAGAGCGAGAAATCGCCGCCGTCCAGATGGGTGGTAGACCGGCTTGTCCGGCGAAAGAAAGCGCGGCGAATGAATTTTTGGCCGGAGAAGAGGGCCTTGGGGAAACGCCATTGGAACGTGAAGTTGTTCGTCGAAAATCATGGCCGACAACAGAGTTTAGCGTCGGAGAAGAAGACCCTGGGGAAACGCCATTTCCGTTTTCTTGAAGGGAAGAAGGTGAACGTGAAGGTCCTATGGAAACGCTGTCGTTTTCGTGAAAGGAATGTGATGTTGTGGCAATTTGTTAGGGTTTGTCACGTGAATCTTCAAAGAAAAGAAAAATCTGAAAGTAAGTTGATTAGACTTGGATATGGGCTTCAAACGCTTGGATATGGGCTTCAAACGCCGATTTGTAATGGGCTTGGGCTGCTGAAGAATTTTGAGTTTATTAAGGGTGAGTTAGTTGGGCTGTTTTTACATTATTTAAATGGGCCCATGTGTGTTTAAAGACAAAAATTTTGAGGGTTGTACAAGAAGGGAATTGGGCCCGCTTGTACTTGGGGCAGTCTAATTTGTTTGGGCTTGGGCAAGCCTCAAGTGATCGACCAACTCCTCCATATATATGTCTTCGACCGCCGCCACCGTCCTCCACCGTCCACGAAGGTCGCCGCCGCCTCCGCCGCCGCACAAGATCTTAGAGCACCATTCAGCTACGTTTTTGTTGGAAAATTTTATTTTTTAGTTTGAAGTTGTTAGGAGCTGTATTTTTCTTGAAGTTTTTCATCCTTACCCAATTTTATGTTTTTAGGCACACCTTGGGGACAAGGTGTATTTTAAAGGACGGAGTAATGTAAGGACCCTAGTTAGGGGTATATGGACAATATTAGTATGTTAGTAGTAAGGACATATAGGGTAATTACTTAGGAAGTTAGTTAGAGTATATCGTTATAAATAGAGGGAGAGGGATTAGGGGAAAGTAGTCAATCGTGAAGTGGATTAGGGCTTGAGATAGTTCTCAAGATGGGAAGGTGCAAGTACCCTTAAACACTTGCTTATCTTGTAATTCATGTATCTTTTCATATCAATACATTGAGCTTCTTGATCCCGTTAGGCGGTGTCCTAACAGAAAGCTACTCAAGAGATAATCTTAGAATGAAAACCAGCAATAAATTAACACAATCAAAATCAAGTGGAACAATGTTAATGGTCAATGTTATCATTCAGGTTCTTAAGAAAATGTGAACGCATGATACTCCATTCAAAATTGAAGTGCGTCTATGCATGCCTCCTCACATTTGAAAATCAACTCTGTCGTGGTAGTAACTGTTCATATAAGTGATTCACAGTTATGATAGAAGTTGGCATTTCATGTACGTTGTGCGCCTAACAAAACTCTGATAAAGGAAGATAAGATGCAATTTCTTTTTGATGCATCAGTAGGTATCACCAAATGTACATAATTGTACCTTTTAATACATGAAACACTAAATTCATTCAAATTTTGTGTACACATCCAATGCAGTAAACTATAAGTCCCAAGAAAATTGTTATACTCAAAGTGCTTGATTACATAGATAAGAAAATTATAAAATTATAGAAGTTGAATTCAATCAAAATCAGCCGGTCCAGACATAGGGTGATTCAATACCAAAACTTCTTTTCTTAAACAGTATTTAACCGCATGAATGGCCAGATAGATATCAGTAAGTTAGCGAAGAATCCCAGGCCAGATGTCTTGTATTGAATTACCAAAAATTGACTAGAGTAATCCTTAGGAGTTAGGGCCACTTCGACAAAATTGGCTGATAGCAGTCATTTTTTGTTATAAAACTGGATGATGGCTGTATCACTTCAGCTCATTTTTTTTCTTTTAAGATGACATGCAGCAGTAAATGGAATTATAAGTCATCTAGATGATGAAAAATTCCTACCGAAGAGATTGTGAATCTTGCTTCATCAGTCAATTGTAAAAGAAGATTTTGGCCGAATACCTATCTCGGATTGCCCTTAAACGGTAAGCCAAGTACAAAGGTTTTTTGGGCTCCTATCATTGAAAAGATTGAGAAAAGATTATCATCATGGGGTGCCAACTTATCAAAGGGGGGAAGATTGACTCTTATCCAAGCTACTCTAGTGAACCTACCGATTTATTATCTATCATTATATAGAGCTCCAAAAGCTGTGACCGAGGAAATTGAAAGGCTTTTTAGAAATTTCCTATGGAGAAGAAGTCCAGATTACAAAGGCATGCACTTGCTCAGATGGGAAAAAGTCAAAATGCCCATAGAAGAAGGTGGGGTAGGCATCCTTGACATGCAAACAAGGAACAAAGCCTTGTTAACTAAATGGATTTGGAGATTTCATGCTGAAAAATGGGCTATATGGAGACAATTGATTGCTGCAAAATACGGCACAACTAATTTTGACACTAGGCCACATATAATGTCTATGCATTCGGCAAAAGGACCTTGGAAGGCCATTGATTCCCTCAAACACTTGATATATGAACATGAACATGTATCTATTAGAATTGGCAATGGGGAAAAAACCTTCTTTTGGAAAGACACTTGGTGTGGGCCCAATAGCCTTGAGGATTTGTACCCGAGATTGTATCATCTATCTATGAAAAAGGAAGCATCCATAGCCGATTTATGGTGCCCACAATCAAGAATATGGCTTTTACATCTTAGAAGGAATCTCCATGATAATGAGATAGCGGAATGGTCCTCGTTCATTAGCACAATTCCTCCATTTACTTCTATTGAAAGGGAGGACATTTGGCTTTGGAATTTAGAGAAAAATAACATTTTTACCTCTAAATCAATGGCATTGACCCTTGCAACTTTGAGCATGAATGAACATGAAGCATTATACAAGTCCATATGGCATGGGAGATTCCCAAAAAATGTGAAGTTTTTCCTATGGGAACTAAGCCACGCATGCATCAACACTCATGATAAGCTCCAAAAGAGACTTCCGAAGCATCATATTTCCCCAAATTGTTGCCACATGTGCTATACAAATGAGGAGACACAAATTCACTTATTTAGTGAATGCCCTTATGCAGTAAAGTGTTGGAACTTCCTTCTTGATGCCTTCAATTGGTCTATACCAAGACCGGGTAATATCCTTTCTTTACTTTACACTTTACTCATGGGACACCCCTTCAAGAAAGAAAAGAAAATCCTTTGGTTGTGTTTTATTCGTGCATTCTTTTGGAATCTATGGAATGAGAGGAACATGCGTATTTTTAGAGACATCGACAAAGACGTTCACATTTTCATAGACTCTACGACTCTATTAGCGATTACTTGGAGCAAGCTATCTTCTCCTTTTTGTAATTATGATCTTACAACGCTCTATAATCAATAGAGGTGTTTTTTGTAATTTTTGTTGAGAGGATGTCTTTTGTAACACTCTTTCATTTTATCAATGAAATGTCTCTAATTCCTTTCCAAAAAAAAAAAATCCTACCGAATCAAGATTTTAAATCAAAACAAATGGTTTAATTGATGAGATGGCAAAAATTGACGAGTGTGAAACTGAGGATACATCAAAAAGTAAAGCACTGACAGATCAATAATTTGTTAAAAAAAAATTTATAAGAAACCTCCAGAATATATTCAAGAGAAAATAAAGGAGCAAGACAACCTAAGGGCAATAATTTGTTAAACATAAGTTGTAAAAATCCCTAAAGACTCTAGTTCATATTCCCATTCATTACTAAAACAACAAAACTTCTGGGTTTATTAAAGCTTCACATGATCTTTATAAATCATCTGACTCTAAAATAATGTATAAGAGTGATCAGCATTTTCTAAAGCACAAAGAGCATTGATAAAATCAAAAAGATGCATGGAGCCAGACTCGAAATGCAAAAAAAGATGCAAGCCTAGATGACCTGAGGTGCATGATATCACATAGAAAAGTAATTGTTTTTAAATATTTAAATATAATGTTGCTGTAAACACTTCAAAAAAAGATAGGAAAAAGAAATAATAGCAATACCATCATCTGACATCAAAGTGAAAGGAGGAAACAAGAACTAAAGAGATAGACAAAGCTTTATAAAGGCACTTAGATGCAAGACATAAGGAAAGGTACGTGAGTGTTCACTGCTCTAAGTCACCACACCAAGGTATGCCAGTCATCAAGATTCAAGTCAAATGACCTCCACAGAAGGCAAGGCACTTAGCCAATGTGAGCTGGAAGTCTACCAAACATGTAGGTGTGTGTTTTAAACAGGGAATGATGATAGCCATTAATGATCAATAAGTATATGTCTTCTAACTTAGCAATATAAAAAATCCTGCTGTTCACGAGAAAGAAACGAATCAAACCATCACATCCTAATGTCAATCGGAGGAAGAAAAAAAAATTGAAGGTGAAATACATATTATAAAGAAATAAATTAATCTCTGTACTTCAATGAAACTTAAACACCATAAAACCAGCTGTGTTTTATTCATGCTCGGTATGCTTATGCAGCACTAAATTCATCATTTAGATTATCATTGAAATATAACAATGAAACCAAGATAAAATAAAACCAGAAGCATGTTGCTGTTACTCAAAGCTCAAGAATATAAGATTCTCTCTCTCTCTTTCAGGAGGGGAGAGGGAGAGGGAGAGTGAATATCAGATTGAGGTGGAATCCTCTTCAAGTATGTCAAACATTAGAAGGGAATTCATTACGCTGCAACATGCCATGTTTCATTTTGATTTTGAATAATGTAAATTAGCAAATATTCAAGGAAAAGAAAGAAAAGTAAAGTTTGCACGTTTCAATTTTCATTTTCGAATAATTTATTTTTATGGAAAACCAACTTTTCTTAAGAATATGAAAGATTTTTTTTTTTTTTTATATGAGAAAATGAAAGAATTTTCAATTCCAAAAAACATAAACTAGCCTTATCTGCCACAGGAAAATGTCCAAGGCAAGAAAAGAAAAAGGAAGATACTAACCATCATCTGTAACTCCATCCACCAATTCAGCATTGCTTGAAACAGAAGCTTTTGATGATTCACCATTTACAGCATTCTTCACAGATTCATCTTTGTCAGATTCTTGATGGGATTCGCCTTCTTTCTTTGGGACAGCTCCCAGTGGATCTGCCTCCTCCTGAGCTTTGTACAATAAAGCACATCCATATTTGTAGTACAATTTGACACATTCTGGAGCTAGTTCACCATAATGTGCAGCTCTGAAGTGAAGTATTTTCAAGATTATTACTAAAAGACCAAAGGATTCAAAGGATTCAAGATGGTTATGAGTCATGACACATACTAAAACTAAAAGTATCCAAATGCTAGTGATTCAAAAATATACTTCTCAAATCATCAAAGAGACATGTTAGCACCAGGTATCCAATTATAGACTAGAAATAAAATGAGCAACAATTTCCTATATGCAAAAAATAAATAAATAAACAAACAAAAGTAAAACCAAACAAGAAGGGTACGACATTATACAACCTGTTAAAACTCATTAATATATACCAAGATCGTTCGGTGATCCTGACGAGCTGTTGATTTTCAATAGAAGTTTCAAAGTGGAAATCACTAATCATTATAACAAATCACTAAAGGGCACAAATGATCTAACAGCGTGAAGTAATTGTAACAAATCACTTTAACACTTCAAGGGCACCAGAAGCTCGAATTTCGGCTTCATTCCAGAATTCAATTCAAAATAAAAAAGATATTGAAGAGATAGTGAAAAATAACAAAACCCTAACCTAATCTCAAGGGCACGGCTGAAGCAATCGACAGCCTCGTTGAAATCGTTGTCCTTCATGGCATTGGATCCCTTCTCCAGCAACTCTTCCGCCAGCTCCAGAGATTTCTCACCGCTTCCATCGGAGGTCTGAGCAGTCGCTTCAGTAACGGCCTTCTTCTCATCCGGACAATTGCAAGACGACTCGACGCCTCCCTGAGCAATGGACTCAGTGGTGACCTCACTCACGTTCAGGCTTTCGTCCAGTTTTGGTATCTCCACCGTCACTGAGACCTCCGATGGCGGACCCTCGTCGGCCATGGCTACAATTTCCGAGCTTGGAAAAAATGGAGGTTTAAGCAGAGGGTTCCGCACTTCGAGCTTCAAAATCCTTTTTGGGCGGAAACGCGACACTAGAATAATAATAGACTAATAGTACCCCCATTTTATAACTAAACTTGTAATAAAAATAAATAAATAAATAAAAATTAATACTATATTGGTTAATTTTGATTATTGAAATTCCAAAATGTCAATTTTGTTATTTCTATTTTCAAACTTTGGTTAATTTTAATTCTCATACTCTCATATTTTCAAACATTTGTTTGAAAATTTGAAGGCTAAATTATAGGGGTGTACATGGGTTGGGTTGGGTGGGTGGTTTTTTCAACACAACCCGAAAATTTGAGGTTGGTGAATTTTCAACCCAACCCAACCCAACTCAACCCAACCCTTTAATTTTTGGGTTGGGTTGGGTTGGCGGCCTTTTTTTTAATTAATTTTTTTATTTAATTTTTTAATTACTTAAAATCTTATGCTCGTTCCACAAATACAACATATTATTACACTAAAACATTTCAAAAAAGAAAAGAAAAGAACAGAGAGCAACAAAGGTATCCAATTCTTATCTACTTGATGCTTGTTGTGAAATAAACATACTCGTAATCGTTGTAGAAACACTGCAGCAGGGCATTAAGTTCTAAATCCAAATTATCCCCATCTTCCATCTAACCCTAAAGTAAATACCTAACTTCAGTGTTTCATATGTTTCTCAAAATTTCCCTAAAAGAAGTACGCCACCAAAACCAAATATGAAATTATCTTGGTTCTTGACAACGAACCCAACATATTATTGTTCACACGAAGATTTCGACGAAGGAAATTCGACACGTGTAAATGAATTTGATTTGTATTGTATTTTATGTATTTGTATCAGTGCGTAGTGGATTACAATCTCTAATGTTTATCTTCTGATTCTTTCTCTCTCAAATATAAATGTTTCTCGCGAGCTTCACAGCTTGTTCTCGATGTTGGATTCGAGGGCTTTACAGCTTGTTCTCGATGTTGGACTTGTTTCGAAGGCTTTGCAGCTTGTTCTCGATGTTGGATTTTACTTGAGGGTTTCGCAGCTTGTTCTCGAGGTTGAATCTTCAGCTTCGCGTCGCGGTGAAGTCTTCAGGTGTTTGATCTTCAAGAAGTGTTCAGTCTTCAAGATTCAAAGAGTCTTTCGTTGCTTGTGAATTCTCTCTGAGTTCTTAGGGGAAGAAATTTTTTTAACCTTGAAAATGAAGAATAAGCTCTCTATTTATAGAGTTCTCATGAGCCTAATGGGCTTGGGCTTGGATCCAATGGGCTTGGGCCCAATGAGTTTGAATCCAATGAACTTTTGGGTTTTGAGCCCAAATGTGCCATTTAAATAGTTTTCTGGGCCGATTTGATTTTGAGCCCAATTGCGATATGACCCAATTTGATCGGTTAAATTTATTTGCTCCAATGGTCATGATGAAGATGAAGGGAATGAACTCTTCATTCCCCGCAGCGGAAGCGTTTGGAATCGTTACTCATTTGATTTATTTAGAATTAAACTAAAATACAGGTTAAGCATATAATACAATTACCTTTGAAGATCAATCATCTTCTTGTGTTCATTTTTCCACGAGATCTTCCTCGCTATGACTCGAACACGGGATCAAGGCTTGTGCAATTGAAGGGAATGAACTCTTTGAAGATCAATCATCTTCTTGTGTTCCTTTTTCCACGAGATCTTCCTCGCTATGACTCGAACACGGGATCAAGGCTTGTGGGAGTTCTTTGAAATAATGAGAGAACAATTCTCTCTGCAGAGGGTGAGTAGTGTGTTTGGCCAACCTTTTGGCTAAACCTAAATGTCTTATTTATAATAAGGCTTTTAGGAATTAATTTTATTTTATAAAATACATTTTAATATCTAATATATTAAAATATGTATTTTATATTTATTTGAATCTTATTCAAATATTATAAAATTAATCTTTTATAATATACTTTAAACCAATTTGAATCACATTCAAATAACATAAGTATATAGTTTTTAATATTAATGTATCATATACATAAACTATTTCCTCTAATATTTAATGTATCAAATACAATAAATATATTTTACTCTTCTACATTTAATATATCAAATATATTAAATATTAATTTGAATATTTGAAATTTTCTTTCAACTAAATTGATCCTTTTAGTGTTACTATGAGCTAGCAAGGGGACCTTATGGACCTACAGATTTATAAGCTCCAATGATACAAAATTAATTAATTAAACTCATTAATTAATTGACTTTCATTCATTAACTCTAGGTCACTCCACTATAGGCCTAGAGTTGCACTCTCATGCACTGTAAGACAAGTTGTGTCCATGGATATAACCATTACATGCAAGTCGATCCTTCACGAGTTGTTCGTAATTACAGCTGGGTCAAAAGTCCGTTTTACCCCTGTAATTACATCTTATACCTTAAGTACCACTGATTCTCTAATGAACAACTTGTTTATGATCCAACCATAAACTAAGTCCCTCTCGGGCCAGTGAGAGGGTGGGGCCCCATTGTTCAAGTCCCGAAATCAGCACTTAAGGGAACTACTCATCTACTTTCCCTATAGGGAAGAAGTGAATTCCATCTTGTGAAACTTATGTTCCCAACTCCCTATTTGGTCAAGTCCCCAAAATGGTAGGCTTATTGAATCGGCTATAAAGACCATTCTCACCCATACAAATCAAAGGACGAGCCCTCACAGGCAGGAGTTCATAACTCACTCAGGATTAAGATCGAGTCACATATGATCATCCTGTGAAATATTAATCTTCTCAAATAACGGATTTATAAAGAGAGATTATATATTTCGTGGTCCAGTCTTATACAAACTCATTGTATAGGATACCCCCACTCACATGTCTCTACATGAATGATTTGGATCAAATCATTTGTAACAATTACAAAGTGGGCCGTATCAATAGTGTTACCAGGATAAGACACTCAACCTTATCCATATACTATAGACCCTTTAGGTTATTCTTGAACATGATCCTCCCGTATGTCAACTACATACAGTTCAAGATTACACTAATAACCTTGGATTTTATTTATATAATGAATATTATAAATTGCAAATAATAATAATAAAATAATTATCAAATAATTATTAATTAATTACGAGGCTTTAGGGCATAAATCCCAACAATCTCCCACTTGCACTAAAGCCGGTGAGACATGTATCCTAGGGCATACTCTACACCCAACATGTTCTCCCACTTGCCCTAGTGAAGATGAGACATGTCTCATAATCCTAGACATTCTAGGTGACTTTCAAACCCTTTAGCCTGGAAAGTCTTTTTATATAGATCAAAACGATTGTCAATTAAAAGTCATCTTGGTCCTACCACGATTCTTTCTCTCTCAGGATACCCTATATATTGATGTTATCTAAGTTCCTTAAGTTTAGCCATTACATAAAACGTTTTAGGCTTAACTATATCTGAAACATCTTTCAGACCAATAAGAAATTATTTGAGTTATGCAAGTTCTTTACTTCATAAGTAAGAACTTTTAACTTGCATACCATACTCCATCATCTAGGGTAGACATAGATTTCCATAAATCTTTGTTAAAACCAGTGCATCTCGTAAAGATCAAATCTTTAACCTCATACACAAAAATATAATTTCTCAATTTATCCATAGATATTTTGAGAAATTTTTTTATTTTTCCGTGCAATGGTCATACCATTGGGTTAACTAATAAATGCTAACCAATTTTACTGTCAAATGTCATGTCTCAACTGTACATTAGATTTTCTCCCACTCAAACGTAGATAGTCAATCTTATGTTCTCAACATTTTGAAATGGCTTAGGACACTATTCCTTAGACAATCTAAACTTCATGTAAGAATGATACATTATCATTTTTGAAGTACTACATCATATACTTGACAACAAATTTGTCAATATAAGATGTGTGAGACATAAATAACATTTTGTCCTCGAAAACTCTATTTTAGGACATACCCCGTAATTTAAATCATTCATTTGGAATTGGTTAGGTAGTCAACATTTTATGTTGGATTCAAATCTTACAGCATTCACAATTGGTAATAAGTCATCCACATAAAATATGAGAAAATTCCACTAAGTAATTAATGATTTTCTTGTCTATACAATATCATTAATATTTATTCAAAGTCATAGTTTTTTATACTTTTATCAAACCTTACATTCAAAAACCTAGTGATCAAATTCATTTCATAAATGAACATTTACTGCTTGCAAACCTTTTGCTTTTGATTTTTGAAATTGAACTCATGTAATTGATTTGTAAATGCATTCTTTAAGACTTCTTTTCAAAAAAGATTTCTTAAACCTTCACTTGACATATCTCATATGCAACAATGAATTAGGAAATGCTTATATACTCTAATATGACAACAAATGAGAAAGTTTATCCAAAGTTTACTTTCTCCATCTATATTTGTCATTAGTCTTATTTTGAAGGTATGTACCTTCTTATTTACAAATCTTTTACTTTTGTAGATATATTCAAAACCTATGGGTTTTACCCCATCACGAATATCTACAAGTTCTAGATAAAGATGAGTACATCTACTCTATCTCGAGATTTATGACTTTGGTCTACTAGTCTTTGTCATTGACCCTCATTTCAACTTTGAGGTCAAGAAACCCTACATTTTGTCATCTAATTTGACAACTTAGGCTTCATATAAGCTCTTGTAACGGTCGGGTCATCTCATAACTCTCCCACTACGATGAGGCTTATCCAATTCATGACTAGGATCCATTTGACTATCAAATGTAATTAAATTGTTAACAACTTTTATTAACTATTTAGTGGCTTCACTTGGAACCAACTTTTCAACACTATTGAACATATTCAAGTTTCAGCATGTATGCTTAAAACTCTCAAAACTCGAAGGGTTGTAAACTAACTTTACTACTCTTCTATAATCTCAAAGTTGTCTCATGGACACCTTTTAGATATAATGATGTTCACTATACAATCTATATTGTATATCCTAACAAGAGTCTGATAATGACGTGTAATTCTTTATTGTTCTGACCATGTCTAACAAGGTCTTGTTTCTCCTCTTACAGCACAATTTCACACAATTGTACTTTGTGCTAGAGTTGAGATAAAATCTCACTTTCTATCAATTAGTCTTAGTACATATGGTTCATGTACTTTTCACTGTGATCTGATCATAGTGTCTTGATAGATTTACCTAATTGACCTTCAACTTGAGTCTTATATTCCTTGAACTTTTCAAAATATTCAGACTTATGTTGCATTAGGTTACGATACTTATTTCTTGAATAATCATCAGCTAGAGTGATGAAATATTCATCAGTGTTCTTTGGCCTGTAGGCTTTTCCAACAAAAACCTATTAATTATCTTGCATGAAAGGCAAGATCTTAAGACATATAAAGTAATTAACTCTAACATTTAGAGAATCACTTCGTAGTAGTCTTTTTATTCAAATTGATCATAATCAATCTTGAATGCCAAACACGAGTATCGTATTTTAGGAGAATATAAATTGTCTTTATATTCTGGATTCTATAATCCTGAATATCTCACTGTGTAGTATTTTATATGTTAACAATTTAACACCTACAAATTATTCTTATTTTTCGGCTGAACTTTTCAAACAGTTTTGAAAATAAAAATTTAGTACTAAAATATTCATACTATATGAACATTTTATTAGTAATAAAGTTAGAGAAATTGAATTTCTCCTATGGTACTAAAAACACCATATTCAGCATTAAATAACAATTATTTCTTATGGACATCTTAATGTCTCCCACTACATTAATTGAGATGGGTTTTCTGGTGCCAACAAGTAGAGATCATTCTACATAATTAAGTATTTTCCAAGAATTATATAAAATGTAATGAAGAACAAATCTTAATAGTGGATCTGAATCTACTATATAGGTGGTAATGAAAAAATCTAGTAAATCAAATTTACTTTTATCCATGTTCTTCTTATAGAGGTATTTCATAAATTCCTCTTATTATGACTAGTTTGCTAATTTAGAAACTATTTTCTTTTAGCTACAGTCATATGGTTTCTTTTCTTAGATTTTGGTAATACTTAATTTTTGAGATTATTTAGATAAATATCTAAATCTAGCTTTTATTGACTTCAACAATATCTCATATGTTGTTGTCATCTTCTTTATCTTCTTAGCTTGACATCTAATATGTCAAATAGAAAATTTGTATAAGCCATCTCGTTATATTGATTTATTAATTATGTGCTTTACGAACAATTCGATTAGCATTGGCAACAGGTTTTTGAGAACATTTCTCAATAAAGACAAATTAAAGAAAAAAATTTACACGGTCATTATATAGTGTTAACATTATTTTTCCAAGTGATATTATTTTCTCAATTTGACAAATTAGTAACGAAAATTAAAATTGAGAGAAATAGACATAATATTGAAATATATAAAAAAATATATATATTTATCTAATAACATGCAATCAATATTCATTCAATTTCAGCATAGAAAACAAACAATTTGATAAATGAACCCTGAAACATTATTTTTTAATGCTATGATACTTTAGTGAGTTAGAACAAGTGCCGCCGTAGGGTAGGTCAAATGCCCCTTCACTAAACCGAGACAATCTCAACCAAGTGTTATCCCAAAATAACTCTTATTTCTATAACATTTAGTTACCATTAGTTTGGTCAAGAAAATCATTAACAACCTTAATGATATCTTTGTAAGTGTAACCCATCATTTTAGATTCTATAATTTTATCCCAACAAGTGCCGCCGTAGGGTAGGTCAAGTATTGGAAATAAAATTACAATTCTATCCTTCTCAGGAGATTCACCCTGATATTGACCCATGTAAACACCTTCCGTAGGGGGACGGTCCAAAAGCCGCCGCGAGGCCCCACATGAATCTCACGTTATGAACCAATGATAGAGACCGTAGGATATGTTGACACATTTCCTTCTCCCACTTACTATTTAAAAATACTTTCTCAAGAGATTCACCCTGATATTGACCCATGTAAACACCTTCCGTAGGGGGACGGTCCAAAGCCGCCTCGAGGCCTCACATGAATCTCACGTTGTGAATCTATGGTAGCGACCGTAGGGTTATTTTGACATATGTCTTTCTCCCACTAAGTATTTTGAAATAGGGTTTTCTATTACTTAGACAAATTAGGCTAATCTCATTTATCTAAGTTTTTCAATCTACCCTTTCATAACCCTTATGTTGGTTAGATTGATTTTAATGTGAATTATCAAGTATATTAAACTGTTTAAAACTAATCACATTATGAGCCTGCTTAATGAAATAAAATAAAATTTGACTAATTCAACCCCCAGGCCAATTCTTAGGTAGAGGTGTTCCTTTTCAGTCAACTTAAGTACCTCACCCGAGTAACCTTTCTTAGACAGGGTTCCCTTATAGTCAATTTTTATTTCAAATTCATTAATCTTTAATTAACTATTAATTACTAGATCAATGAACTTCAGTTGATTTTAAGCAATGTTTTTAATCCTATTAAAAACTAATTCACCTTATGGATAATCTTGAATTTTTAACAATTTTAAACCCTTTAAAACAAAATTAAAGATTATCCTATATTCTAATCTTATTAGAATAAAAGATAAACTAAATTCAAATATTTAAACTCTTTAAAAAATGAATTAAATTATCTTTTAAATAAGGAAAGAAACATTCTAATTGAAATATATGAATCTTATTAGAAAATATCAAATCTCATTTGGAAAATATCATAATACTTATTGGGAAAATATATCTCAATCTTATTGGGAAAATATATCTCAGAAAATTTCTCAATCTTATTAGGAGAAGATTTCCCAATCTAAGAAGATTTACTGATATCACTATATCTAGGAAAAGATATCCTAATCAATATTAGAAAAATATGGATTCCTATTATAAAAGGAACTATCCTAATTTAAAATTTCCAAATATAACAATTATATTGTAAATATGGAAATATAAACATATTAGGAAATCATCTAATTAAATTAGAAAGCATTTTAATCATAATTATCTAAATATAACACTTATATTAAAAATAATTAAAATGCATGATCATGCTTAACCTATGGTGGGATTTAAATCTAGATGACATACTCCATGCAATCAATTAAAATTTAAAACATACATCAACATGCATAATTAAATTAAAAACAACATGCATAATTAAATTAAAAACACAGCAAAATTGACCGGCATATTTGGCATATCCTAAGAAATTGAAAGCAATTTTGAATTACATTAATTTAAATCCAAGACATATCTTGGTCTTCAAAATCCTCCTTCTTGATTTTCCACCTTTGAATCCAATTTCCATAACTCAATTTGGACATTCCAAATCAAATCAAATCCATAGACATTCCAAATCTGAATTTAAATTTCCATATTTTATTTTGGACATTCCAAATCAAATCTATAGAAATTCAAATCTGAATTTAAATTTACAGATTTTATTTTGGACATTCCAAATATTCTAAATCTGAATCTAAATCTCCAGATTTTATGTTGGACATTCCAAACATTCCAAATCTGAAAATCGGTAGGATTCACACAAATTGAATCTTCAATTTCGTAATGGCTTCAATTCCACCATCGTTTGATACCATCTTCAATTCTGTAATGGCTTCAAATCCACCAATTTCAATTGGTTTCCATCCGTAATGGCTTCAAAAAATCATACAAGAGAATTCCTATCTCTTTCGAGTTTCACATTTGATCTAAATAAAACAATAAAACTAATGCCAAAATACGCCTAAACAGTCAATTTGCAAACCACATATATCACATATATAAAAAAAAAATTAAAATACCCACCATCTACAATTAATTCTAAACAAAACTCAAAGAAGCTCTGATACCAATTGAAGGGAATGAACTCTTCATTCCCCGCAGCGGAAGCGTTTGGAATCGTTACTCATTTGATTTATTTAGAATTAAACTAAAATACAGGTTAAGCATATAATACAATTACCTTTGAAGATCAATCATCTTCTTGTGTTCCTTTTTCCACGAGATCTTCCTCGCTATGACTCGAACACGGGATCAAGGCTTGTGGGAGCTCTTTGAAAGAATGAGAGAACAATTCTCTCTGCAGAGGGTGAGTAGTGTGTTTGGCCAACCTTTTGGCTAAACCTAAATGTCTTATTTATAATAAGGCTTTTAGGAATTAATTTTATTTTATAAAATACATTTTAATATCTAATATATTAAAATATGTATTTTATATTTATTTGAATCTTATTCAAATATTATAAAATTAATCTTTTATAATATACTTTAAACCAATTTGAATCACATTCAAATAACATAAGTATATAGTTTTTAATATTAATGTATCATATACATAAACTATTTCCTCTAATATTTAATGTATCAAATACAATAAATATATTTTACTCTTCTACATTTAATATATCAAATATATTAAATATTAATTTGAATATTTCAAATTTTCCTTCAACTAAATTGATCCTTTTAGTGTTACTATGAGCTAGCAAGGGGACCTTATGGACCTACAGATTTATAAGCTCCAATGATACAAAATTAATTAATTAAACTCATTAATTAATTGACTTTCATTCATTAACTCTAGGTCACTCCACTATAGGCCTAGAGTTGCACTCTCATGCACTGTAAGACAAGTTGTGTCCATGGATATAACCATTACATGCAAGTCGATCCTTCACGAGTTGTTCGTAATTACAGCTGGGTCAAAAGTCCGTTTTACCCCTGTAATTACATCTTATACCTTAAGTACCACTGATTCTCTAATGAACAACTTGTTTATGATCCAACCATAAACTAAGTCCCTCTCGGGCCAGTGAGAGGGTGGGGCCCCATTGTTCAAGTCCCGAAATCAGCACTTAAGGGAACTACTCATCTACTTTCCCTATAGGGAAGAAGTGAATTCCATCTTGTGAAACTTATGTTCCCAACTCCCTATTTGGTCAAGTCCCCAAAATGGTAGGCTTATTGAATCGGCTATAAAGGCCATTCTCACCCATACAAATCAAAGGACGAGCCCTCACAGGCAGGAGTTCATAACTCACTCAGGATTAAGATCGAGTCACATATGATCATCCTGTGAAATATTAATCTTCTCAAATAACGGATTTATAAAGAGAGATTATATATTTCGTGGTCCAGTCTTATACAAACTCATTGTATAGGATACCCCCACTCACATGTCTCTACATGAATGATTTGAATCAAATCATTTGTAACAATTACAAAGTGGGCCGTATCAATAGTGTTACCAAGGTAAGGCACCCAACCTTATCCATATACTATAGACCCTTTAGGTTATTCTTGAACATGATCCTCCCGTATGTCAACTACATACAGTTCAAGATTACACTAATAACCTTGGATTTTATTTATATAATGAATATTATAAATTGCAAATAATAATAATAAAATAATTATCAAATAATTATTAATTAATTACGAGGCTTTAGGGCATAAATCCCAACAGAAGACATGTGGCAACCGCCGATTGCTGAGTTGGTTGAGCTTTGGGAGGAAAAATAGGCATCCATGCGTGCGGTCTGAGTTCGAGCTCGTTGTACAACAAATTTTCATTTTATTTTTGTTTTCAGTGTCTAGACGCTGTCCCCTCGGGTTTTTGGCTTATTTTCTTCAATTGGGACCCCATTTTTGCATTCTATTAGCTTATTTTTCATCACAAATCTTCTAAAAGCTCCGGTTTGCTCAAAATGCTCGATATCTATAAGATAATCAAATATAAACATGAAATTAACCGTGTAAGTCTCTAAACTAGCATAAAATAGGTCCTAAAAATAGCTCACTTTGTGAGCTATCAGATGCGCAGAACACTTGGAAGACAGAGATGCACAGAACACTTGGAGGACGGAGATGCGCAGAACACTTGGGGGACGGAGATGCGCATAATGGCAGAACTTGCCGCACGCATCGCAGAACACTTGGAGAACGGAGATGCGCAGAATGGCAGAACTTGCCGCCCGCATCGCAGAACACTTGGCAGGATGCGATGCGCAACAGCGCAGAATACTTGGAGATGCGAGCGCAGAATACTTGGAGACTTGGAGATCCAATGCGCAGTAGCGCAGAATACTTGGAGATGCGATGCGCAACCGTGCATAAAACTTGGCAGAACTTGGAGATGCGATGCGCAACAGCGCAGAACACTTGGCGGAACTTGGAGATGCGATGCGCAGCTGGGCGCATGCGCAGAACACTTGTTAGAACTTGAAGATGCGATGCGCAGCAGCGCATAATACTTGGAGACTTGGAGATGCGAGCAGCGCAAAATACTTGGAGACATGGAGATGTGATGTGCAGCAGCGCAGAATACTTGGAGACTTGGAGATGCAATGCGCAGCAGTGCAGAATACTTGGAGACTTGGAGATGCGATGCGCAGCAGCTCAGAATACTTGGAGACTTGGAGATGCGATGCGCAGCAGCGCAAAATACTTGGAGACTTGGAGATGCGATGCGTAGCAGCGCAGAACACTTGGCAGAACTTGGAGATGCGATGCGCAGCAGCGCACAATACTTGGAGACGCGATGCGCAGCAGCACAGAACACTTGGAGAACTTGGAGATGTGATGCGCAACCGCGCAGAATACGCAGAACTTGGAGATGCGATGCGCATCAGCGCAAAACACTTGGCATAACCTGGAGATGCGATGCGCAGCAGCGCATAATACTTGGAGACTTGGCGATGCGATGCGCAGCAGCGCAGAACACTTGGAGAACTTGGAGATGCGATACGCAACCGCGCAGAACACTTGGCAGAACATGGAGATGTGATGCGCAGAATACTTGAAGATGCGATGCGCAGCAGCGCAAAACACTTGGAGATGCGATGCGCAACCGCGCAGAACACTTGGCAGAACTTGGAGATGCGATGCACAACAGCGTAGAACACTTGGCAGAACTTGAAGATGCGATGCGCAGCATCGCAGAACACTTGGAGAACTTGGAGATGCGATGCGCAGCAACGCATAACACTTGGCAGAACTTGGAGATGTGATGCGCAGCAGCGCATAACACTTGGAGAACTTTGAGATGCGATGCGCAGCAGCGCAAAACACTTGGAGAACTTGGAGATGCGATGCGCAGTGTTGCGTGCTCAGTGTGTGTGCAAATTAGATGCGAAGAGCACTCAGATCATGCAAGCATACATGGTCTGCAGCAAGTGATAAGTATATTTTATATAGTTTTCCCACAGAGATTTGATTAAGTTTATGCTAAGTATAGATTGATTGAAGGAAAATGTAACCGGTGACAAAATGTTGTTGGTTGGATTTTGGTTTGAGGTACAGAACTATAAAAGATGCAAGAAGAATACAAACTTAAACGCAAAGCAAACTAAGTTGATGAAGTTATAATGTGGAAAATTAGTATTGCGGGTCTCGCAATACTTTCGCGATGAATTCGCAATGGGTTAAAAGCTAATAAAAAGACTAAGGTAAAGGCAGAAATTGATATTGCGGTTCTCGCAATATTCTCGCAATACTTTAACAACGATTTAAAATCTAAAGTAAGACAGCAAGGTTGGCTTAAGAGTCCTCTATAGGCATTTAACTATGATCATTCAACAACAAATTAACATCTCATGCATCGTTTTAACTAGGTCTCATGCATCTTTGGATTACATGCATTAGATCTTTAGTTTACTCATATCCAAGTACGACTTAAAAACCTATTTATACACACATGCTAACAAACGTGCTAGGAGAATGCCTATTCCTAGGCCACTCTCTGGTTACCATGAAAGGCTAACATGAATGGATGACTCTGAATTCTTACTCCTTCCAGAGGTTAGGAATTCTTTAGACAAAATGGATGGCCAGTCGAAATTGCCCATGGGATGAAGATCACATACATTCAATGCATTCATGCTACTTTACATGTTGAATTCACATACTTCTTATCCTATAGATTCATCTTTAGCAAACCTCTATTGAATTAGTTACTCATGGTGTTCGAAGAACTAAAAGAAATGAATTGATTACACATGAAATGGAGAACTCAACAAACCTAATTGATTGAAATATAATTAAATGAAGAACTCAACAAAACAAATTGATTAAGGGATGACAGAATGAAGAACTCAAGAAAACCAATTGATTACTCTTTTAAGAAAGCAATTCATATAATAATTCGTAAACAAACATATGTCAATCCGAAAGCAACAATGAAAGGGAAAAGCAGTAAATGATTCAGAACAACATTTAAAGGAAAGCGGAAATTAAATTGGAAAGCGGTAAAGGAAAGCAGTAAAGTAAAGCTGTAAATAGCGTGAGGATCTTCCAAGTCGTGAATCGCCTCAGATGAAGGGGAAGATTAGCTGATCTTGGGGATAAATTCAATCAAAAGAGAAGATGGATCTTCTCTTCTTCCTCTCGAATTATCACGCCAAGGGCTTGTTTCTTCGATCCAACAAACGGGGGAAGAGGTTTCGTCTTTGGGATTCTTCACGATCGGGATTTCCTCACTTTCAGATTGTGTTTGAATTGAGGGGAATTCAATTCGATTTTCTTGATCCTTCATCTCACTCTCTTTATATAACTTTAGGTGGTTGCCAAAGGCTGCTCATTAATCGTGGATCACCATTCAACTTTGTGAGGTAGTCAAGCTTGACATGTGGCGGCAGCAGGGAGAGTTGACGACTGGAAAATCGCAGTCAACAAAGACTTACTGCTGGAAAAATGCAGCAGAAAAGACTGTTTCATTGCGAGGGCCGTAATATTTCCGCAATGCACCTGCAATGTACAATTTAGCTCTTTTTTCACCATTTTGCATCCTTTTTCGTTCCTTTTCCAAATAAGCCTTAAATTAGCATCGTTTCTCAAATTCTCACTTTTAAGCACACATTAAGCTAACTTCTAACAAAAATACTCAAGAACTTCTATGATTTTTAGGTAATTAATACCCTAAATAATGCACTTTTGGAGAGGTAACACGCAGCAACGCAGAATACTTGGAGACTTGGAGATCCGATGCGCAGCAGCGCAGAACACTTGGAGAACTTGGAGATGCGATGCGCAACAACGCAGAACACTTGGCAGAACTTGGAGATGCGATGTGCAACAGCGCAAAATACTTGGCAGAAATTGGAGATGTGATGCGCAGCAGCGCAAAACACTTGGCAGAACTAGCAGCGCAGAACACTTGGACACTTGGCAGAACTTGGAGAAGAACACTTGGAGAACTTGGCAGAACTAGCAGCGCAGAGCACTTGAAGATGCGATGCTCAGCAGCGCAAAACACTTGGAGATGCGATGCGCAGCAGCGCAAAACACTTGGAGATGTGATGCGCAACAGCATAGAACACTTGTTGATGCGACGCGCAGCGCAAAACTTGGAGATGCGAAGCGCAGAACTTGAAGATGCGCAGCAGCGCAGAACTTGGAGATGCGCAGCTGTTGCGTGCTCAATGTTTAAAATAAAGATGCAATGGGAGAGCACTCAGAACATGCAAGCATACATGGTCCTGTAGCAAGTAATAAGTATTTTTTCATTCGATTTCCCACAGAGATTTATTCTTAGTTACTAACGAAGTGAGATGTTAAGTGAGAATGGGTGGTTTTAAATTGGGTAGATTTGGGTTTAAGGTGTCTAACTATTAATGAACGTGCAAGATATGAAGCATAAACAAGTGCAAGTAAATAATTAAATTCGAATGTAGAGGGAAGAGAACAGCAAACTAAGAAAGAAATGGCTAAGGCAAAATTTTGAACTAAGAGAATTGCGGAAACAACAATTTTCTAGCAATGTTTCTAACAGCGAATTAGGGGTAAAGTAGGGAAACACGGGCTACTAACGACTCCTCTATAGGTTTTTTCATACGATTCTCAAGCAATAGATCAACTCATCATGCATCAAACTAACTCATTCTCATGTATCTTTCGATTTCATGCATTAGATCCTTTAGTTTACTCATGTCCAAGTAAGGCCTTAAGCATCTATTTATAAAAGCAAGTTTAGTGATTTGTACTAGGAAAACGCCTATTCCTAGGTCGTTTTCTGGCTACCATGAAAGGCTAGCATGAATGTACGACTCTGAACTCTTACTCCTTCCAGAGGTTAGGAGTTCTTTGGACAAAATGGATGGCCAATCGAAATTGCCCGTGGGATGAAGCTTACATACACTCAATGCATTTGAAGCTAATCTACATGCTTGGTTCATGTATTCCTACCTATAGTCTTGTCATTAGCAGGCCCTTTGGTAACGATATTTTTGAACTATCGCTATAAACTCAAGCGGTCGAGGCTTGCCAAAATAAATTTATAAACCCGTAGCTTTTAGCTTTGCAGCTAGCGGTAACGGGGTCGAACCACAGAGAGGGAATAAAATTGAGGGTTAATCGTTTAAGATGTGATTAGGTTAATTGGTAAGGTTGTCACAAAAAGGGGGGTTTTAATCATGCAATGTAATGAAAAGTGTTAACGGAAAAGTAATAAACTTGAGAATGAAGAGTGTTGGATTTGGAGAATTTTCGGGATCTTGCTAAGCATTTTAACATTTATCATTTAATTCTAAGGTAAGGCTAATTGATGATGACATGCACACGGTCAGTTACCCGAGAAGCCCCAAGGTAACCGGCTCCATAGAAATTAATTAGACCACACAGTTCTAATCAAACATTATCTAAAGTTGCATTAGGGTGATCTGCCCAAAATTTGACTCTAGATAGTCACTAACATACCGCGACGAACATTCAAGTGTGAATTCTAATTGCTAGTAGATTGCCCGCAAACGCTGTATGCAATCAACAACTATCCTACACGACTCGATACTCCGATTTAGTTTTATCTATCTGTGTTACTTAGTCGAGCAGTGAGAGGCACGACATCGTTACTCTTTAACATACACAACATGCAAGATGACTCGAGTGTCAATCGTCGAAATCTAACATGCGCGTTGGATTAAGCAAGATAGACAAATGCATATATACTCAAAGCCAAATCAGAACCATTAAGCATACATTATCAAAACATTAAAAACTTAGCAAAAATCCCTAATTAACCCAAATCCAAGCACAAGTACCTTAGCCAATCATGGAGATTTGGAGTTCCAACGCTCCCATGGAAGCTTTGGGCATCATCCCCAAGCTAATATACAAGAAATAAGCTCCAAAAGGCCACAAATGGCGGAGAAAATGAAGAAGACCCGAGAGAAAAATCGAAGGGAAGAAGAAGATGTAAAAGTTTTTCTGAAAAATCGTCAAATTGACGTTTTAAGCCGTCGGAGCGTCGAGACGCTAGGCCAGCGTCTCGACGCTGGTGCCCTAAGTGCCGCGCGCGTTTTCGTCGTGATGGCGTCGAGACGCTGTGGCCAAATTCTCCAGCGCGCGCGCTCGCGATGGCATCGAGACGCCAGGCGAGCGTCTCGACGCTTGCCCGATGTCTTCCAGCGCGCGCGTGCTTCCGGAGCGTCTCGACGCTACAACGTTGAGCAAGCGTCTCGATGCTGTTGCTCGACGCTTGCTCTCGGGTTTGGGGCTGAAAAATTGCCTCTCCTAGGCAATTTTCTTCCTATCTTCATGTGTGAGCTTCCCCTTCTCCCAAAGCACTCCCGAGGCGCTAAAACGCCTTCCTTAGCCACAAAACGCACTCAATGGATGCCACGAGCTCTATGCCGCAAATCTCCTATAAATGAGACATATTAAACAATTAATCACGACTTTTAGCTAGAGTTAGGAAGTGAAATATAGCTCCAAAATGGAGTTATCACCCTTATGTGGTTTAGTTACTCATGGATGATGTAGAAATGGAAAGACTTATGTATTTAAACATGCTCGACAGTATTCAAGAAGAAACAACAGAAAACAGAAGAGGTGGAGAACTTGCGAAGTGATGAAATAATGCTTTGATTAACCAGAGTTTGAACTAAACAAATGACAACTTTGAACAACTAAAGCTAAACAGAAAGAGACGAAATGAAGTAGAGTAGCAAACAAAAGGGAAATAACAACAACCAACAATGAAAACAGAAACAGAAAGCAGTAAAAGCAAGTAAATCCGTGCGTAGAGTCCCTCGTCGCGAACGCCTCGGCTGAAGGAAGAAGGAGAGCCTTGTTTGGATGAATCTAATCAGAAGAGAAGACAAATCTTCTCGTCTTCCTCTAAGATTATCGACTCCAACAGTTGAGCCCTTCAAACCAACAAACGGAAGAGAGAAAAAGAGTAGAAAAGACTACGTTGTACTGGAGAGTCTACGCCTTTCGAGTGTGTCTTCAACCTTCCCCTTTGACCTCCTTTTATAGTGTTCTGCAGGTACGATTGGGCCAAGGAGAACCATCCATTCTGAACGTCGTTCTTCCACGTGGCAGCAGGAGAAAAAACGAGCGGCTGAAAGATCGCAACAAAATAGAAATCAGTTAAACAAGTAACAACTTTCACTTAAAACATTGCTGAGACCGCAATGTTTCCGCAATGCTTCAGCAATGTGCAATTTTCACTCTTTAGCTTTGTTTTTGGTTCTTTTCCTTTCCTTTTACATATAAGTCCTAATTTAGCTCCATTCTACTAATTCTCATATATAAGCACAAGTTTAAGCCAAATCCTACCAAAAACGCTTAAGAGTGTACATCTTTCTCTATCAAATAAGTCTTAAAATAGTCACTTTTGGAGACGTAACACACCCCCAAACTTAAGGTTTTGCTCGTCCTCGAGCAATATAATGACTTACTTGGGCTGCTGTTAACCTCTCTAACCACTTGCTGACTTCCCTAAGTTCACTATCTATGGCAATGCTGTCCTGTGACACGCTTCTAAGTTTAAAACCAACTCTTTATTTTGCTTCTTCTGATTTCTCTTGCCTTATAATCCTACTATTTCATTAACTCCCTACAACTGATGTATCTGCTTTTGTCATTAAGTTCATTGTGCAGCTATCCCTAAGTTTTCAAATTCTACTTAGCTTTACCCTAGACTCAGTACATGCTTCTAATGCTTTTCTTTTGAGCTACCTAGGATTCCTTAGAGTTATGCCAGTCTTAGTATAAACCAGTGTCAGTAGTACATTCATAGAACAACCTAAACCCTAGCATCACTACATTGGATATACATTCATCTCCCTTAACAAACCTGTAAGCTACAACCTTGTGCTTAGTTAATTGAGGATCAGAGTTCTTTTATTCAGGACATCTAAGCACAAAGCTGCAACTCATAGGCATACACTCTTCTTCCTTAGTTTTTCCTTTTTCTTTCTTTCTTTGGTGGAGCCTCTCCTTTGGTTGCCTTTTGATGCAATGCCACTTGTGGGTTACACACATGGCACTGATTACTCAGCAACCTCAAGAGAGACACCACTCTTTATTCTTCTTTCATTTTTTTTTTCAGTTCATCATTTTTTTCAAAGGAGAAGAAGAATGCTTATGTTAAAAAGGGAGAGAGGAATGTTCCTAGGCCTAGGGCTGCCTCCCCCAAACTAAAACTTCTCATTGTCCCCAATGAGAGTCTGAGGTGGCACACCCCCAAACTTGTCCTAGAAGCATCTAGTCTAGGGCAAAACAAGGAGAATCTAAAAGTCCTAGGCATAGAATGAACCTTCCTAAAGCAAACAACACAGCAGCAGAATGTTATAAAAACAGTAAAGTAGGGCTTAGAGAGATGCATGTTGAGCAACTTAAGGGAGTTAATTTCAACTAACAAAGGTGTTCTAAGACACTCATCCAGCACGCTCACAGATAGGTCATATATGGTAGTCACACAAGCAGCAAGAAAGCAAAATTTTAACAGAACCAGCCTATCAAACAGTTAGTCAATAGCATGCGATAACTAACAAAAATTGCGGAATCCGCAATAATTTCGCAATGAACCTACAGGGTATATTTATCAGTGATCAAGGCTCTTTTGCATGCTATTTCCAGTCATCTATAACTAAACAAAAAGGAAACTAAAACAAGCTCGCTACTCAGATACCATCTACCTAAACTAAACTATCCTAAACAACCAAAAGAAATTAAAAACAGAACAAGCATTTGATTCAAAAATATCAGTCACAAGTTAACGAAAAACAGGGTTTTTTTTTTTAAGAGGGAACAAAAGTACTCCCTCGAGTGCCCTTCAGACTGGCACTCAAACATCCTCATCATCATCCTTCCTTTCCCTCGGAGGTGCCCACGACTTCAATAGATCAGTGGGGAAGGCAGGGAAGATGCATCCCAATTGATCAGCCACGTCTTTGTCCCTCGCCTGCGCGTATTCAGCCCATTGCGCCATCTTTTGCTGGAGGTCCATTAAGCAAGCCATGGAGAGTGATTGAGCAGCAGCCAATCCGTCCAGCTCAAACTCCATGTTACCTTTCCGTCGCATCTGCAAGCCTGTGGGCAGTTCCAGATGACCTGTGTAGGCCAGCTGCCTCTCCTTCCTCTCGATGGGCACACCTGCACGTAAACAGAGTTTAGTAATGGTGTTTGGGAAGAAGAGAGGGCCCTTACCTTTCTTTGCGCAATCGGCTATGGAGGCTGCAATGACCTCTCCAACATTTATGGTGAGGCCCCTCATAATGGCGTATACCAGCAAAGATCTCCCCTGGTTTATGGTTGTCTCGTGGGTTACCGGGGAGAGACGCCTTCGCACAAAGGAAAACCAGACGGCTGCCTTGGCCTTGAGGGTCGCACTCATCAGAGTGTGCTTCCCATTACGTGAGATTGTCCAAGCCGCCTCAGGTTGGCCTATGATGCGCAGGGCTTCTTCCAAGACAGCCTCAGATGGTGAGTCGATGATCCTCGCGTAGTCAGTGTACTTATGCCCCCTGAGGGCATAAGCTTCATTGATGGCCTTGGCCGAGAAATCAACCTCAATTCCCTTCACCATGGACAGACCATCTTCAGGGTGCGTCAGGTTGGCGTAGAAATCGTACACCATGTCGGAGTAGGCGGGGATGGGCGGTCTGCACAGCTCTTCCCAGCCATGGTTGGTGATCCTTGCGCGCAAGAATTGCGGCAGGTCCGTCAGTGCATCAAGAAATCCCTTCTCATGGAGCAGGTCTCTCTTCCTCAATTCATTGCCCCTCGACTCTGCATCTGAAGAGACATACCTCACGGCTTGAGGTTCGTCTTCAGGGTACAATTTTGCTTTCCCCTTATCCCTTGCCTTGGCCGACTCAGCAGCCTCGACCTTCAGCTTCTTCAAAGAAGGCTCACCACTGACCTTCTTCTTCTTGGATTGCTTGGAAGCTTTCGGTCGCTTGGCCTTCACAATTTTGGGCGCCTTCTTCCTCAGCCGCGCCCTGGTGGTGATCTGCTGGAGGCAGTCCCCCAACGTCTCATCCATCGAGTCTCTGCTCCCCCCCTCCGCTGGGCTATCAGGGCTGATTTCCCTCAAAGGGGAGAAGACTTCATCTTCCTCAGTCGCCTCTTCGCTCGGCACTGATTCTTGGTGCTCTTCAATCGGAACTTCAGGCTCTGGCGTCTGCGAAGATGGAGATGGCTCAGGGCTCTGTGAAGGTGGAGATAGCTCAGGGCTTTGTCTGGCCGTCTCGTAGGATGGACGGCCACTCTCATGACTCTCCTTGGTGGGAGTCTTTTCTTTGATCGGTGCGTCCCCGACTGCCAACTGCCACTTCCTTTTCTTGGGGGTACCTACTGGTTCAGACGGACCAGCAGGAATTTCAGTCACCACCTTCCACTTCTTCTTACGCACTGGAAGCTTGGGTGGCCGTGCGGGTTGCGCAGCTTCGGCATCTGCTAAGGCAAGTAGTGCCTCTCTCGCAGCTTCTTCTGCGTCGGGTGACTTCTTTTTGGGCGTTGCACGATCGGCTCGTGTGGACACCATTGTTGGTTTGGAGAGATCTGAAGGTAGGAGATGCAGAGGAAGAAGATGAGTGATTCTTGAAGTCCAACGAATGAAGAAAGCGAAGGGGGCACAACTGATTTGACGGCTATTTGTAATCAAGTGGATCCCAACGGCTCTTTCTGTTGCGGTTTCAGCAAATCTACCGCAATTAAATGGGCTGGCCGTTGGGGATTTTCTTGATTTTAATCCCAAGATTCAAACAACTAAATCTTTGATTCGGCCCAATTTCTTCATCGATTCTTTTCCCTTGATTCATCTCCTTGATTTCCTCTTCCGATCACCTATTAAAATGTACAAAACTAACACAAAATTCGTAATAAAAATCACACCTAAACACACAAAATAAAAACCGAAGAAATACGAAGAAAAAAAAAAAAAAACTAAGGCATAGCCTTCTGTTGGATGAGCACAGTGATCACTCATCCCTTCTCGATTTGGCTTTCACGCTTCAGATAGGAGGAAGGCCGAGAGTGTCTTCACATCTCCCTTCTCATAGTAGTGCTTCAATCGCGCACCATTGACCATAAACGGTTGCCCATTCTGCAGGTTCCTAATCTCAATCGCACCATGAACAAACACGTTAGTTATCACAAAAGGACCTGACCATCTGGACTTAAGTTTGCCTGGAAATAATCTCAACCTTGAGTTAAATAACAAGACATGCTGACCCTCCTTGAAGTCCTTAATCCTAAGTCTACTATCATGCCAAATTTTAGTTTTTTCCTTATACATTTTGGCATTTTCATAGGACATATGTCTAAGCTCATCTAACTCATGTAATTGCAGAGACCGCAATGTTCCCGCATCGGTTACGCAATAATTCAGCTCTTTTAAGGCCCAAAAGGCTTTGATTTCCAATTCGAAGGGTAAGTGACATGTTTTTCCATACACAAGTCTATAAGGAGACATACCTAGGGGTGTCTTATATGCAGTCCTATATGCCCAAAGTGCATCCTCTAACTTAAACGACCAATCTTTTCTATTAGGTTTGACTACTTTTTCGAGTATGTTTTTAATCTCCCTATTTGATATTTCAGCTTGTCCATTCGAATGTGGGTGATAAGGGGTCGCTACTCTATGTCTAACATTGTACTTAACTAACAGTTTTTCCATAGCTTTGTTAATAAAGTGCGTCCCTTCATCACTAATTATAGCACGGGGTGTACCAAACCTTGTAAAGATATGCCTATTAAGAAACTTAATAACTGTTTTGGCATCATTCGATGGACATGCTATGGCTTCTACCCATTTAGATACATAGTCTACAGCTACAAGTATATAAAGGTTACCTGCAGATGGGGGAAATGGTCCCATGAAATCAATGCCCCACACATCAAAGAGCTCCAACTCTAAGATGTAAGTGAGAGGCATCTCATCCTTTCGACTAAGGTTACCTGTTCTTTGACATTCATCGCAGCTGTGTGCATGGTCGTGGGCATCTTTGAAGATCGTGGGCCAATAGTAGCCACTCTGGAACACCTTTGCAGCTGTTCTTTGGCCACCAAAATGTCCACCATAGGGAGATGTATGGCAATGCTGCAGCACAGACTTCGCTTCAGCAGCTGACACACACTTCCTCAGCAATCCATCTGCACATGTCTTGTAGAGTGTAGGATCGTCCCAGATGAACTTCTTAGCTTCATGTAGAAACCTCTTCTTTTCTTGCCCTCCCTTGAAAGTTGGTAGCACCTGCGAAGCAAGGAAGTTAACAATATCAGCAAACCAAGGTTCCTCATCGTTATCACGATGTGCTAACACAAAGACATGCTCATCGATAAAGGCATCAGAAATTGCGGTTTCCGCAATTTTATCGCAATTATGTCGCAATCTAGAAAGATGATCCGCAACTACATTTTCGCATCCTTTCTTATCTCTAATGTCTAGATCAAACTCTTGTAACAACAATACCCATCTAATTAACCTAGGCTTAGCATCAGCCTTCCTCATAAGGTATTTTAGTGCAAAATGATCAGTGTACACGACTGTCCTAGTGCCTACAATGTAATTCCTAAACTTCTCACAGGCAAATACTACAGCTAGCATTTCCTTTTCTGTGGTTGTGTAATTACATTGTGCCTCATTCAGTGTCTTACTTGCATAGTATACAGGATGTGTTAGTTTGTCAATTTTTTGTCCTAGCATAACCCCGACTGCATAGTCACTCGCATCACACAACATCTCAAATGGTAGGTCCCACTATAATAGGTGCTTTGACTAAGGCTTCCTTAAGGGTTGTCCAAGCTAAGAAACATTCTTTTGAGAAGACAAATGGTTTATTTAGCTCTAGAAGCTCACACAGAGGTTTAGAGATTTTTGAAAAGTTCTTAATGAACCTTCTATAGAAACTTGCGTGTCCTAGGAAACTTCTAATAGCTTTCACATTCTGAGGTTCCACTAGCTTCTCTATTATCTCTATCTTGGCCCTATCGACCTCTACTCCTGCTCTAGACACTCTATGACCTAGGACTATTCCTTCTTCCACCATAAAGTGGCATTTCTCCCAATTTAGGACTAGGTTGGTCTCCTCACACCTAGCTAGGACTTGTCCTAAGTTCTCTAAGCAATTACTAAAAGAATCACCAAAGACCGAGAAGTCATCCATAAATATTTCTATCATGGACTCATCTAAGTCAGAGAAAATAGCCAACATGCACCTTTGAAACGTTGCTGGCGCATTGCACAAGCCAAAAGGCATTCTGCGAAAAGCAAATGTTCCAAAGGGGCATGTAAAGGTTGTTTTCTCCTGGTCCACAGGGTCTATGGTGATTTGGTTATATCCAGAATAACCATCTAGGAAGCAGTAGTAGGCTCGGCCAGCTATTCTATCTAACATCTGATCTATAAACGGTAAAGGAAAGTGATCTTTTTTTGTTTCTTTATTTAATTTTCTATAGTCCATACAGACTCTCCATCCTATAATAGTTCTAGTTGGAATTAGTTCATTACTCTCATTCACTACTACAGTCATCCCCCCCTTCTTAGGTACACATTGAATTGGACTCACCCACTGACTGTTGGCTATAGGGAAGATTACACTTGCATCTAACCATTTGATTATTTCTTTTTTTACTACCTCCTTCATGGAGGGGTTCAACCTACGTTGGTGGTCTACTCGGGGTGTATGTTCTTCTTCCAATAGTATCTTATGCATGCAGTAGGAAGGACTAATACCTCTTATGTCAGCAATCGTCCATGCAATAGCTTTTTTATGTTGCTTAAGCAGCAATATTAGCGCAATTTCATGCTTTTCACTTAACTTGGACGAAATGATAACAGGCAAAGTATCATGCTCTCCTAGATATGCATACTTAAGATGATCAGGCAATGGTTTTAACTCTAAGAGAGGTGGATGCTCAATGGATGGTTTCAATGGATTCAGGGACCTTTTAGTCAAATCATTAGTCATACAAACATGCTGAGGTTTATCCACATGTATATCCATTATCTCAGAAATATTTAAGTCAGTTACATCTACTTGTACATAGTCATTGGCATGCTTAATCAATAGTTCATGCTCAAGTTGTTCTTCCATTAGTGAGTCTACTATATCTACACTTGCACAAGATTCAGAGTCAGAAGGATACCTTAGAGCTTTAAAGACACTAAACTTAACCTCCTCATCATGAACCCTCATGGTGAGCTCACCTTTCTGGACATCGATCAAGGCCCTACCTGTGGCTAGAAATGGTCTGCCTAATAGGATGGGGACCTCCTTGTCTGCTTCATAATCCAGAATGATGAAGTCTGCAAGAAAAATAAATTTGTCAACCTTGACAAGAATATCCTCAATCTTACCCTCAGGGTATGCTATGGATCTGTCTGCAAGCTGCAAGGTGACAGTAGTAGGACGTGCTTCCCCTATTCCAAGCTGACGGAATAGTGATAAGGGCATGAGGTTTCTGCTGGCTCCCAGGTCACAAAGAGCTCTGCCCACGTGCTTGCCTCCTAACTCGACTAGTAAGGTGAAGGAACCAGGATCCTTCTCCTTCTTTGGTAGCTTGTTCTGGAGTATAGCACTGCACTCCTCAGTAAGATTCACTGTTTCAAATTCACCAATGATCTTTTTGTTAGTAATAATATCCTTCAGAAATTTAACATAAGAAGGCATGGATTGCAAAACCTCTACAAATGGAATATTCACATGCACTTGCTTCAAAATTTCTAAAAATTTATTAAAGTGCACTTCCTGTTCTTGTTTTTTCTTTAGCCTTCTAGGGAATGAAGGTGGTGGCACATATGTAGGCACTTCAGGTCGCCTAAGGACAGGTGGAGGCCTTGAAATTTCTTCTGGTTCCTCTATGATAGGTTCCAGCCTCGCCCTGGATGTGCTTGGTGGTGGTTGACCATGGTTAGGCAGAGAATCCAGTGGAGCACTAGACTCTTCATTCTCTACTCTCTTTGGTGTTTCTCTAGTGTTGCTCACCAATGGTCTCCCACTTCGAAGTTCAATTGCTTGAACTTGCTCTTTTCCATCCCTTCTAGGCACTTCAGTGTCAGCAGGCAGTCTACCTTGGGGCCTACTCTTCAGTTCATTGGCTAATTGCCCTATTTGGTTCTCTAGGCTTCTAAGGGTAGCTTGCTGACTTTGTAGGGTAGCATCATTCTTTGCAATGTACTCCTTGAGTAGATTTTCTACTGATGACCCTATTGGTTGGTTATATGGTTTCTGGTACATGGATTGGTTATTTTGTGGAGTGAAACCAGGTGTTCCACTCGGTCTTGGTTGGTTAGGAGCTTGGTTAGTGTTTTGTTGCCCACCCCAAGAAAGATTTGGGTGGTTCCTCCAACTAGGATTGTAAGTGTTAGAGTAGGGGTTGTTCCTAGGCTGCTGTTGGCTTCCAACATAGCAGACTGAGGCTGGATTCCCAGGGCAGTATTCATACAAGTGCCCTTCCCCACAGAATCCACAGATTAGTGTCTCACCTTGACTATTTGGTGCACCCATTGAAACGGCTGCTGCGGTGTTGACACTGGATTGAAGATTGGTTTGAGCCATTTGTTTAACTAGGTTGGTCAGGGCGTTTATTTGGCTACTCATTGCACTGAGTGCATCCTTGTCTTGAGCTCTCCTAGGCTCTACGGGATCATCTGACCATCTACAGTGGGAAGTTGAGATTTTCTCCAGAATCTCATAGGCTTCATTGTAACTCTTTGAAAGCATGGAACCACCAGCTGAAGAGTTTAGCACTTGCCTTTTGCTGGGGTTGCATCCTTTAAAGAATACTTCTATTTGAATGCACCATGGAATGCCATGGTGTGGACATTTAAGCAAAAGGTCCTTGAACCTTGTCCAAGCTTCGTGAAGAGACTCGTTTTCGGCTTGTTTGAACATAATTATGTCATCACGAAAGTTGGAATTCCTATCAGGTGGGAAGTATTTGACTAGGAATTTCTCAGCCAGATCTGTCCAATTGACAATTGATCCGGAGGGTAAGGAATTTAACCACGTTTTGGCTTTATCTCTTAATGAGTAAGGGAAGAGGTAAAGCCTCAAAGCTTCTTGGGAAACTCTAGGGATAAGGAAGGTATCACTAACTCCTAGGAAGTTTCTTAGATGGTTGTGGGGGTCCTCATTTTCCACTCCAAAGAATTGTCCCACAGTGGACAACATTTGGAACATTACTGGCTTTAACTCGAATGAGTTGGCAGTAATCTCAGGGCGTATGATGCTTGGGTTTAGCTCCCCAGGCATGGGAACTAAGTAGGAGAGGATGGCACTATCCTTGTCATTCGCTATTTCGATGGGGTTGCGAATGGTAGGTGCCGGATTTAGGATCGGTCTATCCATTTCTACTTGATAGAATTGCGAAGACTCCGCGGAGTCAGCAATACTTTGAGTTACAGAGGGTTGTTTAAAGAGGCGTTTCTTAGCTTTGTTTCTGGCCCTAAGTAATCTTTCAGGCTCAGGATTGAACTCTAGATCGCTACTTGAATGCTCATTCATAAACTAACCCAATGGTACCTGCAAAAGAAATGAGAATAGATCAGCTCCAATTGATATTAAGATGTGTTTCTAACTTAACAAACTTCGTGTTTACTAAACAAAATCCCTGGCAGCGGCGCCAAAAACTTGTTGCGTGCTCAATGTTTAAAATAAAGATGCAATGGGAGAGCACTCAGAACATGCAAGCATACATGGTCCTGTAGCAAGTAATAAGTATTTTTTCATTCGATTTCCCACAGAGATTTATTCTTAGTTACTAACGAAGTGAGATGTTAAGTGAGAATGGGTGGTTTTAAATGGGGTAGATTTGGGTTTAAGGTGCCTAACTATTAAGGAACGTGCAAGATATGAAGCATAAACAAGTGCAAGTAAATAATTAAATTCGAATGTAGAGGGAAGAGAACAGCAAACTAAGAAAGAAATGGCTAAGGCAAAATTTTGAACTAAGAGAATTGCGGAAACAACAATTTTCTAGCAATGTTTCTAACAGCGAATTAGGGGTAAAGTAGGGAAACAAGGGCTACTAACGACTCCTCTATAGGTTTTTTCATACGATTCTCAAGCAGTAGATCAACTCATCATGTATCAAACTAACTCATTCTCATGTATCTTTCGATTTCATGCATTAGATCCTTTAGTTTACTCATGTCCAAGTAAGGCCTTAAGCATCTATTTATAAAAGCAAGTTTAGTGATTTGTACTAGGAAAACGCCTATTCCTAGGTCGTTTTCTGGCTACCATGAAAGGCTAGCATGAATGTACGACTCTGAACTCTTACTCCTTCCAGAGGTTAGGAGTTCTTTGGACAAAATGGATGGCCAATCGAAATTGCCCGTGGGATGAAGCTTACATACACTCAATGCATTTGAAGCTAATCTACATGCTTGGTTCATGTATTCCTACCTATAGTCTTGTCATTAGCAGGCCCTTATGTGGTTTAGTTACTCATGGATGATGTGGAAATGGAAACACTTGTGTATTTAAACATGCTCGACAGTATTCAAGAAGAAACAACAGAAAACAGAAGAGGTGGAGAACTTGCGAAGTGATGAAATAATGCTTTGATTAACCAGAGTTTGAACTAAACAAATGACTACTTTGAACAACTAAAGCTAAACAGAAAGAGACGAAATGAAGTAGAGTAGCAAACAAAAGGGAAATAACAACAGCCAGTAATGAAAACAGAAACAAAAAGTAGTAAAAACAAGTAAATCCGTGCGTAGAGTCCCTCGTCGCGAACGCCTCGGCTGAAGGAAGAAGGAGAGCCTTGTTTGGATGAATCTAATCAGAAGAGAAGACAAATCTTCTCGTCTTCCTCTCAGATTATCGACTCCAACAGCTGAGCCCTTCAAACCAACAAACGGAAGAGAGAAAAAGAGTAGAAAAGACTGCGTTGTACTGGAGAGTCTACGCCTTTCGAGTGTGTCTTCAACCTTCCCCTTTGACCTCCTTTTATAGTGTTCTGCAAGTACGATTGGGCCAAGGAGAACCATCCATTATGAACGTCGTTCTTCCACGTGGCAGCAGGAGAAAAAACGAGCGGCTGAAAGATCGCAACAAAATAGAAATCAGTTAAACAAGTAACAACTTTCACTTAAAACATTGCTGAGACCGCAATGTTTCCGCAATGCTTCAGCAATGTGCAATTTTCACTCTTTAGCTTTGTTTTTGGTTCTTTTCCTTTCCTTTTACATATAAGTCCTAATTTAGCTTCATTCTACTAATTCTCATATATAAGCACAAGTTTAAGCCAAATCCTACCAAAAACGCTTAAGAGTGTACATCTTTCTCTATCAAATAAGTCTTAAAATAGTCACTTTTGGAGACGTAACAGCAGCGCTGAACATGGAGATGCGCAGCGCAGAACATGGAGACGCGCAACGCAGAACTTGGAGATGAGATGCGCAGCGCAGCGCAAAACTTGAAGATGATGCGCAGCAGCGCAAAACATGGAGATGAGCAGCGCAACGCAGAACTTGGAGATGTGCAACATAGAACTTGGAGATGCGCAACGCAGAACATGGAGACACGCAACGCAGAACATGGAGACATGCAGCGTAGAACTTGGAGATGATATGCGCAACGCAAAACTTGAAGATGCGCAGGTGCGCAGAACTTGAAGATGCGTAGCAGCGCAGCGCAGAACATGGAGATGCAGTGCACAGAACTTGGAGATGCGTAGCAGCGCAGAACTTGAAGATGAGATGCGCAACGCAGAACTTGGAGATGCGCAGCGCAGAACTTTGAGATGCGCAACACAAAATTTGGAGATGCGCAGCGCATAACTTGGAGATGAGTTGCGCAACGCAGAACTTGGAGATGAGATGCGCAGCGCAGAACTTGGAGATGAGATGTGCAGAACTTGGAGATGAGATGCGAAGCGTAGAACTTGGAGATAAGATGCGCAGCACAGAACTTGAAGATGCGCAACGCAGAACTTGGAGATGAGTAGTGGAGATCTTGGAGATGAGATGCGCAGCGCAGAACTTGGAGATGAGATGCGCATCGCAGAACTTGGAGATGAAATGATGATGTGAAAATGATGTGAAAACCCTAGCCAATTGAAATTAGGAACCCTTTGGTTATGTGAACCCCTAATTCTCAAATGCCAAAACTCTCAAATCAACTCGATTTCAACCCTAAGGATTGGGTTAGACACAGATTGCCTTAAGATCAAAGCTCTTGAGACAAAGAACAAGTTCTTGGCTCAAGAGTCGAACACTCCACAAGATAGGAGGATCAATCCTACTTGAATGTTCTTGGCATGCAATTCAAGTCATGAATTGCAAAGTGGATCAAGAAGCTCTCTTGGCTAAACTTGACAGAAAAACATAAAGCTTAAACTGAATTCATCGTTAATCTCCCTTTACAATTCAATGGCAAAGCTTACATAGCCTCCCAAAAACCTAAATGCCACATCATAATTCATAGCAAAATTACTAAAATAACCCTACTTAAATATGTCATAAAAGGATAAAATTAGAAAACAATAAAATTACATCAAATTATTTAATAAAATATAAATAACAATTTGATGCCTTGAGCGGTTCATATCATCCTCTCCTTCTTTTGAAGGATTTGTCCTCGAATCCAAATTAATTCCTTGTAATGTTGTTTTAAAGTCATGAGAAGAAAATGGTATAACTCCTCTTGGGTTTCTCTTGGATGGTCTCCCTCGTAAAGCAATTTCATAGTCTTGTGATGTCAAAGACTCATTTCTTCTTGGATTCCATCTTGATAACTCCATTTTGGAGCTATTAAATACTTCCTAATTATGGCTAAAGTCCGCAATTAATTGTATAATTGATCTCGTTTGTAGGAGAAATGCGGCAAAGAGCTCGTGCGTCCATTGGACCCGTTTCGGAGCTAAAAGTGGAGTTTTAACGCCCCGGGAGTGCATCGGGAAAGGGCAAGTCGATCCGAGAAGAAACAGACCAAAATTTCCTAGGAGAGGCAATTTTTCCAGCCCCAAACCTGAGAGCTAGCGTCGAGACGCTAGCTCGACGTTGCCGAAGCGTCGAGACCCTGCTGCGGCGTCGAGACGCTCCGGAGGAGGCGCGCGCAAGGAATTATCGGGCCAGCGTCGAGACGCTGCCCTAGCGTCTCGACGCCATCGCGAGGCGCGCGCGGATTACTTAGGGCGTAGCGTCGCGACGCTGCCCTAGCGTCTCGACGCTACGTCGATTAAAGGGGCTGTAAATGACGATTTCTGCACATCTTCTTCCCCATTCTGAAGCGATTTCTCTTCTTCTTCCTCTCGGTTTTCCCCTATTTTTCCTTTAGCTCAGCCATTTGTGGCTTGTTTATGAGCTTTTATCTTGTATTAGTTTGATGACAACTTCCATGGCTTCCCTTGGAGCGGTAATGACAACCTGTTCCATGGACGGCTAAGGTAAGGGTGAACGGTTTGGGAAATATTTGAGGGATTTTTGTTAGACGCTTTTGGTTTTGATAATCCATGCTTAGTTCATAATTTGGTGGCTGATTTGTATGCATTTATCTCTCTTGCTTAAACCTATGCATGTGTTAGAATTCGACGATTGACACTCGAGTCTTCTACCATTTTGTGAATGTTAAAGAGTAGCGATGCCGTGCCTCTCACTACTCGACTAAGTAACACAGATTGATAAAACTAAACCGAAGTATCGAGTCATGCATGATAGTTGTTGGTTGCATACAGCGTTGTGGTAAACGATATTTTGGAACTATCGCCAATCATCGGGTTGTCGAGACCCGCCAAAATGAATTTATATTTGCTCGAATTCACTGAACTATTAGTAGATTAGTGGCAACGAGGTCGATCCACAGGGAATTAAGCTAATTTGACTTAATCTCAATTAGATTTGCAAACTGTGAAAATAGATGAAATATGGGGGATTTGTTGGTTTTTAATTGATTAAGAGGAAACAGTGCAAACAAGAAAATTTTAACTAACGGAGCGTTCGACTCGGGACGATCGGGAATAAAATTAGCATGCCTCTTGGATCTTAGGTTGACGAATATAATGGCTAAACAATTTAATGAATACGCAGCTCGTCTCAAATTAATGAATTAACTCAGACATGCTCCATGGATATTAATTAGACATAATAAATCATGCTAATCAAGCATATCGATTGGACATTGGCGGCCAACGCTCTCCCAAGACCAATCGATAGCAACGAGCTAACTACGACGATTATCTAATTTGGACGCGAAATTAGTGTATCGATTTCAGATTCTAATTCGAGAAGAACGAACACCAAGAACGCAAGGACGCCTATGCGCTCAAAGGTATCGTAAGTCTTTGTTACTTGGCGGTTTAGAGAGGCACGACATCAAAACCTTTAACAAATGAAGCATGCTCGAAATCAAGGGTGCCTAGTCCTAAATCATTCAAACACATTCATGGAATAAGCAAAGAAATAGAAACCAATTCAATCAATCATTCAAGCCAAATCAGAATTTTAGTTCAACAACCTCACCAAGAGTTCAAACTACATTATTCCTATACAATCCCGAGCCAAAAACGCTAAGACTACTCACTCATGTTGTGTGTGATGTGGGATGGCTCCATTCCAAGCTTCCAAGCCTCTCCCATGGTGAAAACAGCTGCTGAAACGTCTTATTAGGTGCGGAGCCCGAGGTAGGTGATGATGATGGCGGCTAAAAATCGGACAAAAACTTAAGTAATCCGTCGGAGCGTCGAGACGCTAGGGCAGCGTCTCGACGCTGCGCCCTAAATAATGCGCGCGCGCAGTCGGGGTGGCGTCGAGACGCTTGCGCGGCGTCGAGTGAGCGTCGAGACGCTGTCGCTCGACGCCTGCTCTCGGGTGGATTTTCAATTTCACGCCTCAGACTTCGGAGCGTCGAGACGCTCTGGCAGCGTCTCGACACTTGGGCAGCGTCGAGCTAGCGTCGCGACGCTGTCGCTCGACGCTAGCTCTCGGGTTTTTGCATGGTATTTTGCCTTCAATTTCCCCAAAACGCCCAATCTTCATGTCTTTGCATGGTTCTTCCCCGGAAATGTTCTTAGGTCTTTAAAAAGCGATATTAAGCCCTGAAAAGCGCCGAAACGCTCCCGAGGGTAAATTACCGAGAACACCTGCAATTAACACATAAAAGAAAGATTAAGCAAGTAATAATCGTGAATTAGGGACATAATGATAGCTCCAAAATGGAGCTATCACGTTGGCGGGCAACCAATTAGCAATTAGATTACGTGCTTGAATGTCTGTCGCGGTTCACTAGTGACTATCTAGAATAAACTTGGGGCTGATCACCTTAATGCAATTTTAGATAATGTTTAATTAGAACTGTGTGGTCTGATTAATTTCTATGGAGCCGGTTACCTTGGGGCTTCTCGGGTAACCGACCGTGTGTACTACAAATTGTTTGCCTTGAATTTGTGATTAAATGATAAGCTGAAGATGTCTAACAATTAAATCCCGAAAATCCCCAAACCGTGCACGCGTCTCTCTCTCTTTTTATTCTTCCGTTAGCGTTTAATTGCTTACTTTGCATGCTGAAAAATCCCCCCCGTTACAGAAACCCAATCAATTAATTAATTTCAATTTTAATATTAATTTCGGTCATAACTTCTCCTTGGATCGACCCTGTTACCACTGGCTGCAAAGCCTTGGTTATAGGCTTATAAATTGTATTTTGGCAAGCTTCGACAGCTTGAAATTTCTGGGATATTCAAAAATCCCAGCACCCACATCTCTTTCGAAAATAATGTTGATCATTACAATTCACATGTCGTTGGGGACCATGAATATGTTTAAGAAAAATCTTTGAGATTTGCTTTATAATCAATGCTTTAATAGCCTGCAAAAACTCAAAAGAAAAACTAGGCAAACTTGGTTGAAGCTCACCTGTCAGAAAACAAACTTTTTTATTAAAAAGTTCATGAATGTTTTGTTTTGAAATCAAAAAAGATTTTACCTCAAAAGTTTCCAAACTCACATTTTTTTCTATCTCATTCGTGTTTTCACACTTTTCTTCTTCATATATCTCTATTTCTTTTTCCTCAGTCTCATGCCTTTTGTTTTTCAACTCACACACATCAAGTTTTACTTCTCTTGGAAGAAATGATACAATAGTAGGATCATATGTTACTTTGTGATCGTCTAATGCACTAACAATGTCCTCACATAGTACTCTCATTTAAAGCTCACAACCATCTACTTTCTCTACTCGACTACTATCAACACATGCTACTCCAAAAATAAGTGGTACAACAATTGTAGTAGAATTGCAATCATGTGATTCTTTGCTATCTCATGACCTATTAAGTAGAATTTCATTATCATGCATAGGTACAATATTAGCAACATTCTCTATATCATACTCTACTTTATTAAAATGCTCATATTTTGTAGGTAAATTAATCATTCCCACAACAGTATTGGAATTGGAGCTAGATTTAAATTTAGCGTACCTTGAAGATCTTCTTTGAAGTGTCCTTTCTATCTTCATGGCAACATATACCATCTCTTCCAAATCCTCACAAGGCCGAATTTTTTCTCGTTCAACAATCATCTTAGCAATCTTCCCATTAAGTCCATTGTAGAATCGGTCCATGGTAGCTTCCTCTTCCTCATGTAAGTCCAATCTCTCCATCAAAATTTGCATCTCCTGGTAATAATCATCAACACTTTTGCTCCCTTGACGTACAACTTGAAGTCTTAGTGCACAATCTCTCAAGTATAGTTTCGGTACGAATCGCTTTCTCATGGGCTCTCTTAATTTTAGCCATGTTTTCACTTTACCTTCTTGATGTCTCCTTCTCTTAGAACACACGTCATCCCACCAAGTTTGGGCATAACTTTTTAAATGTGTCAGAGAGATGATTGCATTTTTCTCTTCAGTGAGATTGTTGGTATGAAAAATGTGTCCAACTTTATGCTCCACTGTAAGCAGTCTTCAGGATTAAATGTTCCATGAAACTTTGGGAATTTCATTGCTGCAAAAATATAACAAGTGAAGAAAAAACGGACCTCACAATTCACTCCCTCACGTGTTTCACTCGATAGATGAAATTCACTTGTGTTTACACTCAAAGATGTAGTACTCCCTTACAAATATGTAGATTCTCTCAAAATAGGAAACAAGTAGCCAAGAGTTTGCAATATCATGTACTTAAGAAGCAAGCCTCGAACACAAAAGCAAGATTGATGTGAAGTATTGACACTCAAGCAAAGAAACAAGTAGAATTAACAAAAATAAGAAAACTTAGAATCAAGAACCTAATGTTCAAGATACAACAACTAGAATTATCAAGAAACAAAATAGATAAATAGAGTAAAGTATTTAAGATCCAAGACTCAAAGAGTTACTGGGGATTAACAATGAAAAATGCAAGATTATTGGGCAAGATTCAAAGGGAAGCAAGGAAACAAAGAAATAAAGAAAAACAAAGAAGCAAAAATACAAGAATAGAAACAAAAAATTCTCCAAAACTTTAAATTTGATAAGATTTAGCTTTAAAACCCTAGAAGTCAAAATCTCAAATGATTCTTAGAGCTTGATCTTAAAATTTTCACCTACTCCAACAATTTCAAAACTTCTCCTGTTTGCTTCAATGTGAGAATAAATTATAATCTTCCCAAAAAAACCAAACTTATTAAAACTTATAAAAGTTCAGCGGCTTCATTGGCCTGTTTGCTTCAACGACTACAAACTTCAACCACAACCACTCAATTGATTCAATGTAAATTAAATTTTCAAATGCACCAACATGAAATTCAACCAACTAAAATTGATACACAGATTCACTCTCACATGCTTCAGTTTTTTTTTTTCCTTTCTTTCTTTCTTTCTTTCTTGTTCTTCGTCAATCCGCCAATCTGCTGTCAAACCAAAAACAAAGGTTGTTTTTTTTTTTTTTTTACTCAACAATTCGTATGCACCATAATTCCACCGACATTTCCATAATTTTATTTTCTTCAGGCACCAATTCAAAACAATGTTTTTTTTTTTGTTTTTTTTAAAAGAACTCTCAACTCGTTAGTTTTTTTTTTCTTTCTACAACGCTACAACGAAGTCACCACCGAAACTTGAAGTTTCCTCTCCCTCCTTTACCCACAGGGCAATCGTTTCTTTGGAACTCCAATCGAAAGATAATTCAACATCAAAACTCATAGAATCAACTAGAAATTAACAACTAAGATTCTAAAACTCAAACCCTAAATTCAATTTAATACTTTTTTTCTTCTTCAGTTTTTCCAAAAAAGAACACAAGAACCAAAACGTGCAAATTCTAGACTCAATCAATAAAAGTTAAAAGAAATAAACAAAATCCTAAAGATGCAATTCTAAACTCAATGAATAAAAGATACTCACAGGATATATCCGATCTAGAGCGCCTATGCTCTGATACCAAATGATGTGAAAACCCTAGCCAATTGAAATTAGGAACCCTTTGGTTATGTGAACCCCTAATTCTCAAATGCCAAAACTCTCAAATCAACTCGATTTCAACCCTAAGGATTGGGTTAGATACAGATTTCCTTAAGATCAAAGCTCTTGAGACAAAGAACAAGTTCTTGGCTCAAGAGTCGAACACTCCACAAGATAGGAGGATCAATCCTACTTAAATGTTCTTGGCATTCAATTCAAGTCATGAATTGCAAAGTGGATCAAGAAGCTCTCTTGGCTAAACTTGACATAAAAGCATAAAGCTTAAACTCAATTCATCGTTAATCTCCCTTTACAATTCAATGGAAAAGCTTACATAGCCTCCCAAAACCCTAAATGCCACATCATAATTCATAGCAAAATTACTAAAATAACCCTACTTAAATATGTCATAAAAGGATAAAATTAGAAAACAATAAATTACATCAAATTATTTAATAAAATATAAATAAAAATTTGATGCCTTGAGCGGTTCATATCAAATGCGCAACGCAGAACTTGGAGATGCGCAACGCATAACTTGGAGGTGAGCAGCGCAGAACTTTGAGATGAGATGCGCAGCGCAGAACTTGGAGATGAGATGCGTAGAGATGAGTAGCGCAGAACTTGGAGATGAGCAATGCAAAACTTGGAGATGAGATGCGCAGCACAAAACTTGGAGACGAGATGCGCAGCAACGCAGAACTTGGAGATGAGATGCGCAGAACTTGGAGATGAGATGCGCAGCGCAGAACTTGGAGATGATATGCACAGTGCAAAACTTGGAGATGAGATGCGCATCGCATAACTTGGAGATGCGATGCGCAACGCAGAACTTGGAGATGAGCAGTGCAGAACTTGGAGATGAGATGCGCAGTGCAGAACTTGGAGATGAGCATCGAAGAACTTGGAGATGCGCAGCACATAACTTGGAGATAAGATGCGCAAAACTTGGAGATGAGATGCGCAAAACTTGGAGATGAGATGCGCAGCGCAGAACTTGGAGATGGGCATCGCATAACTTGGAGATGAGCAGCGCAAAACTTGGAGATGAGCAGCGGAGAACTTGGAGATGCGCAGCGAACTTGGGAACTTGGAGATGCGCAGAGTGCATCGAACTTGGAAACTTGGAGATGCGCAGCGCATAAAACTTGCGAACTTGAAGATGCGCAACGACTTTGGAGAAGCGCAGCGACTTGGAGATGATGCAGCGAAACTTGGAGAACTTGGAGATGCGCAACGCAGCGACTTGGAGATGCGCAGCGCAACGAACTTGGAGATGATGCAGCGACGCAACGCAACGAACTTGGAGATCTTGGAGATGCAGCGAGATGCAGTAGCGACTTGGAGATGCAACGAGATGCAGCAGCGACTTGGAGATTCAACGATGCAACAACGACTTTGAGATTGGAGATGCAGCAGCGACTTGGAGATGCGAGATGCAGCGACGGTAACATCGATCGGGTTTTATAGTCATTCCCAATCAGTCACGGGTCTTTTATTGATTTGGAGATTACATGTATATTTTTTACTGCTTTATTTTATTGTAAATCTGGACTGTAGTTATTTGAACTATCACTGTAATTTTTTTTGGACTGTCGCTGTAACTTTTTGGATTGTCGGTGTAATTTTTTTCGAATTTGCTGTGATTTGAAATTTGCTATAATTTGTTGTGACTTGGAATTTGGTGTGATTTGGACGTGATTTAGACTTTGTTGTACTTTGTACTTTGAACTTGTTGTACTTTGGGGAATGTAATTTGGATGGTAACTTGGGGAATGTAATTTGGAACTTGCAATTTGGATGTAAATTTGGAACTTGGAAGTTGGTTGTAAATTTGGATGGTAGTTTGTTGAATGTATGCTTGATTCCCAATGTAGCAATGCTTGACGAATTGGTTGCAAATCCAAACTTCCTCTTTTTTGTTTGTACATGTGTGTTCGAGCTTGAAGCATGCTTTCAAACCTTATCCCAAAGTTTAATTTATTTATTTATTTGTTTTACTAAGCACAAAATAATCAAACATCATTTTTTTTTCAGTACATGATGATTTTTTTTTGTTGTGACTGAACTTAAAGTGTTTTTTTTCTCTTTAAGTTGCCTACGTACCCTTTTAAGCTCGTGCGGGCCAGGAGCAACATGTAGTTTATACTCTTACGTTAAGGAGTATTAGATTTCAAAAGATCTTATCTTCATCACGGTTTTTATCAGATCCTTCGTTTGTAGGATTGGTTAGAATGATGATATTTTTCTTCACCTTCAAGGAGCCTTCTGTATTTATGAGAACATATAATTTCCTTTTCGTGTGCGAAGGAACACGACGATGAACCTTCTTGTCGCTATTTACTTCATCGAAGAGTCTTGCCCCTACGGTCTTCATCTTTCCTTCTTGTTGATCACTTGTCCCTTTGAGACGATCAAAAACAGATGTTGAAGGTCGGTCTTTCTTTGATGTGGAGACACTTAACCTTTGGAAAGCTGAAGTTCGAGTGGAGGTAGAAGTTAGACATGGATTTTCTTCTTTTGTCGCGGCCATACTCATCTTTTGGAAGACCGAAGTTCGAGTAGTTGAAGGCTTGATGCGATTGAAGACATAAGTTCTTTGGTCGACTTCTTTTGAGTCATCGACTTTCTCTGCGTTGATGTAGCATGAAGTTGCAAAGCTTTCTTCCTCTTTCTCGATGGGAAGGAAACTTCTCGAGAAGAATTTTGTTAAGGTCACCGGTCGTCGAGGTTGAAAAAAATATTTATTTTCTCTTTTCTCATGTCAAGGCTCTTTTGGGCTCTCTTTTCTTTCATGTTTCAGGACAAGATGTTGTTTCTGTTTCTTCCGACGGGTCATAACAGTCCATCATTTATCTTCATCATTGATAGGTTTGACTTCTTCTGGAGCTTCATTTCCTGGTACATCATGTTGAAACCACACAGACACAGGTTCCAAGGTTCCAAATTGGACTAGGCTCACTCCTTGATCATGAAGAAGACTAAAATGCATTTGGCTGCGCATACTTGTTGTCACCACGACGTGGTTTGATTGACTTATTTCATCAAGGTCTAGCTCAATTTTTCCTTCTTTAGCTAAGCTTAGAATGAGCTCTTTTAAGACAAAACATTTTCTCACTGGGTGACTGATAACTCGATGATACTTACAATAGTTGGGATCATCGACTTTGTCCATCTCTTCCGGGCGCCTACACTTAGGAAACTGAATCAGTCGTGTTGTCAGTAGTTGCTCTAACATGTCAGGGATGTCAGAGTCTGGAAATGGGTAGACTTTTTCTTGTCTTTCTTTTAAAGTAAGACGACGTCTCTCGCCACCGTCATTTCTTCTTTCTGTCCTGTTTTCCTTTCCTTTTGAGGAAAACCTTACAGGGGTCGTGCTGACGACCATGGATTCTTTCACGACATTTTTCGTGATTTTCTCAGTGTCCTTCATTTCTTTTTTTATTTTGTTTATATCTGGGATTAAGAGGTCCCTGCTCCCTTTGTTAGCGATGCTCACCTCCATGTGATGAGCGCGACTTGCTAACTCTTCAAAGGTATGAGGCTTTATCTCTTGTAGGATGTAATGTAATCCCCAATGCATGCCGCTGATGCACATTTCGACGGCAGACACTTCAGTGAGTCGGTCTTTGCAGTCAAGACTCAATGATCTCCAACGGTTGATGAAATCTATGACCGACTCGTCCATCCTTTGTTTCGCGGTCGAGAGTTCGGTCATGCTGGCTGTTCGCCTCGTGCAGTAGAAGCGATTCAGGAAGTTTCTTTCGAACTGTTCTCAACTATCAATTGTCTCGGGCTCCAAGTCAGTGTACCAATCGAAGGCATTTCCTTTCAGAGTCCGGACGAACTGCCTAACCAGCAGGTCTCCCCGAGTTCCAGCGTTCTTGCACGTCTCAACAAAGTGGGCAATGTGTTGTTTAGGATTGCCCTTGCCGTCAAATTTTTGAAACTTTGGCGGCTGATACCTGGTGGACATTCTCAAGTTGTCGATCCTCTTTGTATACGGTTTGGTATACAAGAGGGAGCTTTGGGTGGGTCCACCGTATTGAGCTCTGATAGTTTTCGTGATCATGTCCTGCAGTTTTTGGATAGACAACGAAGCGACCGACGTTGAGTGCTGCGGTTGGTCTTCTTGGATGACAATTTTTTTCTTTGTCATTCCTCCTTGCTGTAGGAGTTAGACTTGACTCTGCAGCCTCTCGGCTTTGCATCTGATTTCTCAAGTGGGCAATCTCGAGGTCTCGTTCTTCAACTGCTTTCATTAGAAAATTTAATTTCTTTTCCATTTCAGCCATTGCTTCATCGTTAGTGCGTGCGTCCGCCATCATTACAGACATTACGTTGGAATTAGAAACCTTCTCCGACTGATCAGAGGAAGGAACATATTAATCGTACAAGGGATTTTCCTTCATGATTATCCCACCCTGCGCAGACTCCGTTAGTCGTTTGTAAATTTTGCTCACGATGACAGGAGTGTGTTCGTCCGTCTGCGAGACTTCTTTGATGAAGCGACTATGGGTGACGGGTCCCTTGTAAGGGCTGTTGGAAATGAGAGACCTGGATGTTGTTTTCTTTGATGTCATTGTTAACTTTAGTTTAGAGAGGGAGAGATGAGAGGTAGAGTTGTCCCATTGGGCGTGCCAATCTGTTCACACGAAGATTTCGACGAAGGAAATTCGACACGTGTAAATGAATTTGATTTGTATTGTATTGTATGTATTTGTATCAGTGCGTAGTGGATTACAATCTCTAATGTTTATCCTCTGATTCTTTCTCTCTCAAATGCAAATGTTTCTCGCGGGCTTCACAACTTGTTCTCGATGTTGGATTTGTTTCAAGGGCTTTGCAACTTGTTCTCGATGTTGGACTTGTTTCGAGGGCTTTGCAGCTTGTTCTCGATGTTGGATTTTACTCGAGGGCTTCGCAGCTTGTTCTCGAGGTTGAATCTTCAGCTTCGCGTCGCGGTGAAGTCTTCAGGTGTTTGATCTTCAATAAGTGTTCAGTCTTCAGGATTCAAAAAGTCTGTCGTTGCTTGTGAATTCTCTCTGATTTCTTAAGAGAAGAAATTTTCTGAACCTTGAAAAATAAAGAATGAGCTCTCTATTTATAGAGTTCTCATGAGCCTAATGGGCTTGGGCTTGGATCCAATGGGCTTGGGCCCAATGAGTTTGAGTCCAATGAACTTTTGGGTTTTGGGCCCAAATGAGACATTTAAATAGTTTAATGGGCCGATTTGATTTTGAGCCCAATGCGATATGACCCAATTTGATCGGTTAATTTTGTTTGCTCCAACGGTCATGATGAAGACACGTGGCAACTACTGATTGGCCGAAATTTCTCGGTCAACAATTATTACACTAAAACATTTTTTTAAAAAAAAGCAGAGAGCAACGAGGGGGCGTCGGAATACCTCGACGTCCTCGGCGAGTGATGGCTAATTGAGAAGCGGAGAGAGACGGCGTCGGCGAGCGGCGAGATGGAGACTGAGATCGGCGACGGAGGGAGACTAAGAGCTAGGCGGAGGGGAGGAGGTCTGAGAGGTGTGGTTGAAAGGTCTAAGAGGGGAGGAGGTCTGAGAGGTGTCGTTGAGAGAGATAGACGAGAGAGGTAGGTGAAGGAGGCGAAGACGGAGGGCGACGGAGGCGGAGGAGGAGGAGGTCTGCGAAGTGCGAGAGAGAAGAGGGTTGCTGCAGCTGGAAAACGAGAGACCAGAGATAGAGAGTGAAATGAAAGTGAAGAGGTTTAGGGTTTTAAGCGGACCTAATTGAAATATTGAATAAAGATTATGTATATTTTTTAATTGTAATTCGATTCGGTTCGGGTTGAACCGAGCCAAAATTGGTTCAACCCGCGAACCGACTTGAAATTTCGGGTCGGGTTTTTCGGGTTGTGGGTTTTTTGTACACCCCCACTAAATTATACCAAATATTCCTAAACTTTAGAGAATGTTTCAATTATGCTCTATAAAAATTAGCATGGTAATTGATGTGAAAATTAGAAAACATATATGGCGTCATTTAGTACTCAATTTCAACCATATACAAGATTAAATTTGTTGTCAAAATCGTGTCAATTTTGTGAATAATCTTGTAAATGATGTCACTTCTTTTTTCTAATTTTTGCACACCATATGTTACACCAATTTTCATCATCATTTTAGCTCAAGGATACAGTTTTTTCGGAACAAATTCAAAGTTCAAAGGATTTTAATAAACATAATAATCAAAATCAAAATTTAAGGGTATAATTGAAACTTGTCTCAAAGTTCAATTATATTTTATACGGTTTAACCAAAAAAATTAATACAAAATTTATACCTAACACATCCCTTCCAAAATTTTATCGAGTGTCAGGGTGCTGCTGAATTATGATGGAAAATTATATATTTTTAATGTTTTGTAACGCCGACAATATCAATTCAATCGAAAAATTAAGATCTTGTTTGATAATTATTTATTTATTTTTAATTAAGCCTATAAACGCAATTTGTTTTTAAAAATGTATTTTCATCCCTTGTAAAGAAATAGTAAAAAACAAGCACAATTTTTCATAAAATAATAAAAATATAAGAACGAAATTAAAAAAAAAATGACTAATATATATATTTTGACAATGTGAGTTAGGTGGGAGATTCAAAGTTATGAAGGAGTGTTTAGGGACACCAACTTGAAATTGGATGGATTGAATTTTTATAACCAACGATAAAAATATATGTCGATGATATATCCATAAATAGGGGGTTAAATATAGATATTAAGGGGACATTTGGGGCGCTGAATGAGTTATATAGGGGGTTCAATATAGATATTAAGGGGGCATTTGGGGCGCTGAATGAGTTATAATAATTTGTGGATTATAATAATCTGTATTTGGGGTGTAGAGTTTTGTAGTTTGGGTTAAGTAAGTCTGTGTTTGGGGTGCAGAGTTATTTAGTCTGGGTTTAGGAAGTCTGTGTTTGGGGTGCAAAGTTGTTTAGTCCGAAGTTTGGGTTCAGAAAGTCTGTGTTTGAGATGCAAATTTCTTTAACATAGAGTTTTGAAGTATGTGTTTATGTTGCTTGACTTTTTTTTTTTTAACAATTTTTTGGTTGTATTGTACAATTAAATGTATATTACATATTAATTTTTGGAACCTAGTAGCCCAAAAATAAATTATATTACATATTAATTTTTGGAACCTAGTAGCCCAAAAATAATTTTTAAAAAATGGGTGATCAAAAGATCATCTACCGAAAGTATTTGTTATAGTTTAACCAATATATATAAGGTAAACAAATTCTATATAAAACAAAAGTGTTATTATATGAAAAACAATTTAACAACATGTGGGGGTGGGAGATCGAACTTGTGACCTCTTGGTCACTAGTTTAAACAATATGTCGATTAAGTTATGCTCATGTTGGCTTATTATACGAAGATTGTGTTTATTTGATATCTTCATACAACCAAGTTAATAAATGCACATTTGGATTTAGTGATGAAACACAGGAATTTGATTAATGACATATAACTAAAAGTCAGATTAAACATTTTTTTTCCTTTTCTTGTTCCTTTTTCAAAAGTGTGAAGGTCAGATTTGAACCCGACTTCAAATTTTTTGAAGTCAACTCTTTTTTTCTTTATAAAAAATAAGTCAACTCATTTGAATTCAACATGCATGTGTTTGGATAATTGTATCAATGTAAGATTAGACCTGTTGTAACTACTGATTCAACTTCTAGATCATGAAAACCTTGAAATAGGAACATCAATATTCATACCACAAACTTGAAAAGGGCAGTAGAACCACTGAATATAAACGAGGCGAAATGTAACTAGAGAAAATATCAAATAGTTAAAAAAATTATTAAATAGAAACAAGAAGAGGAGTATGGAGACAAAGTGGAAGACAAAGTGCATGGTCAGTGAAATTATGAAGAACAAGTGAGATTAGACATGGGCATTAACTTCATTAAATTGTACACAACCACATTTCAATCCATTTTTTTTTATCACACTACAGAGGAGATATGTAAAACTTAGGAGCAAACAGAAGAGCAAACATGAGTAAACAAAAATGAACCTGCCTCAGAGAGTGAAATTCAATCAAAGTATTTGAATTTCAAATAATAAAATGACTGAAAAAAAAACCTAGATGATATGGTCAAATTTATGAGCAAATAGAGGAGGTAAACATTATCCACACCAATGATCGAAAAAACCCCAATAGATATTCACATACTTTATATATGAGGATGAACACAAAGAACAAACAATAAGACACAAATCAGTTCACATACTTTATATGGATATGAACACAGAGAACAAACAATTAAGGCAAAAATCGCATACAACATAAAAATTGAAATTCAACACTTATACCACTGAATCTGGCAAAAAAAATGGAATAATAGGAATCTGAAAATGAGAGAGCAGAAGGGAAAAAACAGAGGAGGTTAACATTATCCACACCAATGATCGAAAAAAATCCAAGCAAATATTCACATACTTTATATGGGTATGAACATAGAGAGCAAACAATGAAGGAAAAATTCGCATGGACTCATCATCGGCTGGCAAAAAAAATTTAGATCACTTACCTTCGAAGTAGCCTCCCCTCACCAAGCTCCTCAAGATCAGTTCATTCCTCCCCTACAAAGCAATTAGCAAGAAGAATGAAACATGCAGCCTCACAAACCCACAAAATACAGCAGCAAAGGGGGATCAATCCTTTGGAGCGACAAGAGGAGACGAAAAGTTTACAGATCTGTAAACCCTAAATCATAGATTTGAGAACTTGGAGAGAGAAAATAGATGAAAACGAATAAGATTTTCGTAAATCGTAGATCTGAAATGGGGAAACACATATGATGAACGTCATTTATGTCGTATTTTTACCCTTTAAAGCCTACTCATTAATTGACTTTTTGAGTTAAGTTGAAGATAATTGAACATGTAATTGATTAAAAAAGAATAAGAATAGGAAAGTCACATGCTCAAGGTCGTTTTGTCAATATGAAGCAATTTGGAGGGTTAAAAAAGTCATTTTTGATAAAAAAATAATAATGTTGTTTTAATTATTTTCAGGAAAACTGTATTCTGCTTCAGCTTGTGGCCACACAGAAGTCACAAAGTCATAGAATTCAGCTTGTGGCCACATAGAAGTCAGAGAGTGCAGTTGACTGGTCAAACTAAATACCCATTTGACCTAACAACCCTTTTCAAAGATCTCTCCCCCATTTTAGCAACCTCCAAACAAACCCTAAGGCCTATAAAAGACACCTCAAGTCTTCATTCAAATCATCGATCAATCTCTACAACAAATCATTCCCCACATCATCGATCAACCTCCCTTCTCTCTCGAAGAACTCACCCAAATCCCAAAGCTCCAACAAGAGCGGACCACTCCTCTGGAAAAGTTCTACTTCAGCCATCTTTGGAAGGAAGGTGTTGCGAGGATTCGCTTCGCATTGACGACGTGAATCGAGCGACCCTTCATCCATTGACCACGAGTTCGAGAGAGAGAAAGTTGGAAAATTTTCAGATTTATTTTCTATTTTATTCTGCACATTTTCTATTTACATTCTGTTTTTATATCGCATTTCTTTCCGTTAATTTTCATGCAAAATTATCATTTTACCCTTTCACTAGTTTTTGTATTTATATTTTAATTTTCAGTTCAGAACCTTAGTTATTTCAATTCTGTCCTTTATTTATTATTTACATTCTTTTTTTATTCCATTTGCATTTTGTCTTTAATTTTCAAGTAAAATTACCATTTTACCCTTTAGCCATTTTTTGTACTTATGCATTATTTATCAATGAAGTATTTTAGTTTATTTTTCATTATGAGCTAAGTTTTTCTAAGGGATTCAATTATGTGAATACCCATTAAGAAATGAGCTAGCTTGACAGCTGTAAATTACGGTTTTACCTTTTATGCCTTGTGTGGTTCGTCCTTTACTGAATATATGCAAAAATGTTAGATTAACTTGATCACTTAATTAGCATGAAATGTTATTGTCGATACTAGACAGGTCGGACAATTAACGACTCTCGTAAATGTGATATAGCAGAAAAACCTAGGAATAGGATTTCGTCGATTGTCCTTGATGATTGGGGCAAAAGACTATATGATCAATAAGATTGCATTCTTAACCATCTAAGATCACATTATCCACTGGACCGTGAGTATAATGGCTTAGACTCCTAAAGGTACTTGCAAAAAGGCTGAATTGGAGATGAATCTGATCCAAAAGCATAAGTTATTATGTGGTGACTCTGTGGTCACAGGCTGTCAAGTAAACTCAACTTAGGGCTGAAACATGATTGAATCCCCGTTTTTATTATTATTATTTCCAAACCAAATCCAACCAAACATTATCATTTTATTTTTGTTACCTTTCATTGGATTCGAAAAATATTTTCTTCCTAAAACTAAAATTCCACAACAATCTCTCGAGATTCGATACTTGGAATACTTTTCCATATTATTACTTGATTGACAGTGTGTTGACACCGTATTTCGTCTGACCTTATTTATCATCATTTTGGATTTTCCACGTCATTTTATGTTTTTCACTTATTTTTAAGTATTTTTTGAGTTTTTCTTTAATTTCGTCATTTTCGTGTTATTTCCGGAATTTTCGAGAAAATCATCAGATTTGTCTTCCATTAGATGATCGTTCAGGCGTCCAGATCTTATGTTAGGGTTTTCAGGTTTAGGTGTCTCGGTCTCGGGACTCCAATTTAGCGTCTTATTTTAAGTTTTGGGTTTAGGGTTTCAATTTGGGGTTTCTAATTTAGAGTTCCAATTTAGGGTTTCCAATTTGTGGTGTCATTTAGGGTTTTAATGTTCAGTTTTAGGGTAGGGAGATTGGGGAAAGGCCAAATTTCATGGCCCATTTTTTGACTCATGACCTAACCTAGGGGCTATAAGTAGGTAAGGATAAGAGGAGAGGGGATAAGAGCCAAAAAAGTGAGGATCCCCAAAAATCAATAAAAAATCATTTTCTCTCTCTCCACTCTCTCTCTCTCTCCTACTATTCATCATCTCTTTCATCCATCTCCACCATCTTCAACCTAACTCCGGCAAGACTCAAGGCGGTGCGTACGGTGGCACGGCGGCGGATCTCCGGCGACACGCGGCGGCGGACCATCTCAAGCTTGTCTTCTCCGGCTAAGCTTCGACCAACGGCGGAGCTCCAAACTTGAGGCCACTTCTCAACGAGCGAACCTTCAATGGCTTCCTTTCTCCGGCGACTTTGTCTTCAACCACCGAACAGACCACGAGCATCTCCTCGAACCGGCGGCGGCGACGAACAGAGACCGGTGCACTTCATCTTCTTCGCAGATCTACGAGCGAACCCAGACCGTAGCGGAGCTCCATCCTTGAACCAGCAGCTACGACGTTCTCCCTCAAACTCAGACGGCGGCGGACGAACCTGAGCAGGCAGATCAGCGGCGAGCATCGATGGCGGAGCTCCATTCTTGAACCACTCCAGCTGCGGTTTCGATCTCTCTGGTGAGCTCGAACAAGGCGATACCAGCGGCGGATCTCACCGGGGAACCTCACGACAAACCCAGACGAACCCAGATGAACCAACTTCGTCTTCAACCATCACCGGCGGCGTCCTTTCTCCGGCGAACTCGAACTTCAACCCAACGACATTGCAACCCAAGCGGTGGCTCACAACGAACCCAGACTGCAGTGGGTCTTCGGGGCTGAAGCTGCAAACGACGGCGGCGACAATCTTCGTCTTCTCCGGTGATGCAAGCTTCAACGGCGACCGGCGGCGGCAACCTCGGCTTTGACGATGGTGCTGCGTGGAGAAGAAGAACTTGACGAACAGGCGGCTGCGTGGGTAACAAATTGATTCTTAAGTTTTAGTAAAATTACTAGTTTGCCCCTGTCCTTTTAGTGAAGTATGTCTGATTGGTTTTTGTGCTCATATATACCCCTGCCCATATGATATATACCCCCTCTGATTTGGATATATACCCCTGCATGCTCAATATATACTCTGCTTTATATACCTAGGTTATATCGTATATGCATGTTAGTTTGTTATTCGTTTCAATTTAATTTTTTAAATTTATTTTCGGGATTACTTACGTTAATTTGACCATTTATTCTTCGTCGCTCTATTTTATCGTCTTCGTTATTTTATGCGCGTTTGTTTAGTTTTAATTTGTAACCCCGAGAGAGATGAAGGACTGTTCCTTTCATCTCGAGGGTATTTTAACATTAACTTGCAACCTCGGAATAGATGAAGGACTGTTCCTTTCATCTCGAGGGTATTTTAATATTGAATTTTAACCCCGGGAGAGATGAAGGATTGTTCCTTTCATCTCGAGGGTATTTTAAATTCGATTTGCAACCCCGGGAGGGATGAAAGACTGTTCCTTTCATCTCGAGGGTATTTTAACATTAACTTGCAACCCCGGAAGAGATGAAGGACTGTTCCTTTCATCTCGAGGGTATTTTAATATTAAATTTTAACCTCAGGAGAGATGAAGGACTGTTCCTCTCATCTCGAGGGTATTTTAATTTTATTGAAATCCCGGGATAAATAGGGTTTCCCTATTTTTTAGGATTATTATTACCGCCATTATGCGCTAATTACAAGAACGCCCTTCTTTTAAAAAATGGGGTTTCATTTGATTTTAAAATTGAGCGTTTAAATTGATTTTTGATTTACCATTTAAAAATAAAAGATTGTTATTTCAAATCATGTTTTAAATTAAATTTCAAAAATGGTTTGTTTTTCAAAGCAAAATTGTTTTAATTTTAATTCAAATTTTAAAAGAAAGAGGTTTTCCTTTGATTTTAAAATTAAGTTTTAAAATTGAATTGATTTCAAAACAAAAGATTTTTATTTCAAATCAAGTTCAAATTAAATTTCGAAATTATTTGTTTCACAACAAAAGTTGTTTTAATTTTAATTAAAGTTTTAATCGAATTTCAAATTGATTTTGAAACAAAACGATTTTATTAAAGGATTTTTAAAGTTCTTGTTTTGTCGTATGATCTCGGTATCGGGATTAAGGCGTTAATGGCAAATTTAACAATCTAGCTCACAAAATCAAATTCCTACTTTCTTTAAAGTTAGGATTTGATTAGTTGAGACATTATAATTTTAGTTGTTTATTTTATTTATGTTTTAGGACCATTTGAAATTAACTAGATAATTAGGATAAAACGTTTTGGCTACCGTTTTAAACGGGATGTTGTAGGGTGCTAGCACCTTCCCTACACTCAACCGACCCCCGAACCTCGTTTTTTTACTTCGTAGACCGTGTTTTTAAGGTGACCAATCACACCCGAAATGATTGGTGGCGACTCCATTTTTTGTGAAAATCTCTGTTTAACAGAAGGTTGTCGGCCGCTCCGCGTCGCAAAAACGTTGCGACAAAATGGCGACTCCACTGGGGACTTTTTAGTGGGTCTAGGTCATTGCATGTTATCTTTGGTTTATCGGGTTTTTTCCTTTTTGGTCCTTGTTTGTTTTATTTATTTATTGAATTATGTTGTCTTAATTAACTTGCTTGGTTTTAATTTACTTATTATCACATTAGCATGCATTTCACACATGTTCACGAGCCTTCTACCCGGGCTCTACCTTTTAGGATTAGATTTGAGAATCGAGTAATGTCGACCTTCAAGGGGATATAATTGCCCATGTATAGGCGCACGAAAGATTCTCGCTCAGATTAATTCGTTGGCTAATCTTTAGCTTTCAAATTAATTTGGGGGCCTTTATCCTTAGATTTAGAGCAATACCTTCACATCATGTTTATTATTTAATTCATTGCGTTGTTATGCATTGTTTTATTTAAATTATTTCATTTATCGTAATTTAAATTGTTTACATTATCATGCATTTCGCACACACGTTCACGAGCTTCCTACCCGGGCTCTACCCTTTAGGATTAGATTCAGAGATTGAGTAGTGTGACCTTCGTGGAACTTCGGTTCTCGTGCAGGCGCATGAAATTCTCCACTCGAGCTATCCGCGCTGTTTAATCAATTGGAAAGCTCGGAGACCGTTTTTCTAGGATTGTTTAGAACCTAAACCACACTCATGTGCATCCTAGAGCCGATCGTCGTTTATTTATCTTTATGTTTTGTGTTGCTTCTCTCATGTCGGGTTTTTATTTTTGTTATTCTCGCAATTCACTGTTTATTGCATTATCATGCATTTCACACACGTTCACGAGCCTCCTACCCGGGCTCTACCTCTTAGGATTAGAATTGAGAATCGAGTAATGTCGACCTTCAAGGGGATATAATTGCCCCTGTATAGGGGCACAAAAGATTCTCGCTCAGATTAATTCGTTGGCTAATCTTTAGCTTTCAAATTAATTTGGGGGCCTTTGTCCTTATGTTTAGAACCCTACCCTCACATCATGTTTATTATTTTCGTTGTTATGCATTGTTTTAATTTAAATTGTTTGCATGATCATGCATTTCACACACGTTCACGAGCCTCCTACCCGGGCTCTACCATTTAGGATTAGATTCGGAGATTGAGTAGTGTGACCTTCGTGGAACTTCGGTTCTCGTGCAGGCGCATGAAATTCTCCACTCGAGCTATTCGCGTTGTTTAATCAGTTTGAAAGCTCAGGGACTGTTTTTCTAGGATTGTTTAGAACCTAAATCACACTCATACACATCCGAGGGTTAACCGTTAATTTTTTTTTTTAAACTCTGAATTTTAGAATACACCTACTTTGTCGCATGTTTGATTCTCGTGCTTATATCATATGTTGTGTGTTTCATTCATGTTTTCGAGTTGCATGTCTGTTAATTTCATTATAGGCGTTTAAAAAAAAAAAAAATCAATCAATTTTTTTTACAACCGAATCGTACCCCTTAGGTTTAGAACTAATAATCGAGTAATGCTGGCCTTCAAATGAGACATAATCGCCCTTGTATGGCGCACGAAAGATTCACGTTCAAATTAATTCATTTGCTAATTTTTAGCATTCATTTATAATTGGGGACCTCTTCGTTTAAGTTTAGAATGGATAGTCGAGTAATGTCGACCTACGGGAGGACGTAAAATGCCCCCGTAAAGGCACACGAAAAGTCTTCATTCGGTTTTTATTTTCTCATTTAGGTTTTGACTGGAGAGTCGAGTAATGTCGACCTACGGGAAGATGTAACCTGCCCCCGTAAAGGCGCACGAAAAGTCTTCGTTCTTTTTTTTCGTTTTTAGAAAATTTTCCTTTTGTGAATATTTGTTTTACACACGTCAGTTTTTAAAAAAAAAAAAAAAAAAAATCAAAATCAAAAACAAAAAAATCATTTGTATTTCGACACCTTAGAATTTTAGAATCATGCATTTTTCACGAGTCGTCGCGATCTCGTCCAAATAAAGTCTTTCGAAAAAAAAAAAAAAAAAAAAAAAAAAAAAAAAAAAAAAAAAAAAAAAAAAAAAAAAAAAAACGTTTCATTCCTAAGAGCATTTAAGGTTAGACATGCATAAAAAAAAATAAAAAAAGAAATCATTTCGTTAATTGCATCTCATGCACACATCGCTAAAAAAAAATTTAATCATTTATGCATAAATAAAAATTTGTGAATTTTTTTCGTTTTACATGACACAAAAAACCTAAAAAAAAAAAAAAAAAAAAAAATCATGCAGGGCATTACCTCAAACCATTTGAACTTCATCCAATTCATAGGCAATTCACATGCAACAAACTCTTTGCTTAGCATGACACCTCAAATTGGATGGATTAGTCTTCAACCAAGTGTTCCAAAATTGATGAGTTTATACATGTGGTTGGTGATTCACAATCCACTTCACAACTTGGATAAACCCACTCAACTTTGGATAAATCCACTCAACTTGGATAAATCCACTTGGCTTGGATAATCCCACTGGTAATATTTTGTCATTTTAAAATTAATTCATAATTAATTTTAATAAACAAAATAAATGTTAATTAATTAAACTTTTTAATTAATTAATATTATTATTTAATTCAATATCAAATATTAATTAAATAATAAGACTAATCCCGGTTTCTTAAACCGAATCATCACACATGAATCCCTATTCATGTTTTAGACCGATCCCATATTTAAATCATATTTAAATATATCCATCATTCTTCCAGAAATGAATTTGAATAAATTCAAATTCTTTTTCTCTCATATTGTTACACGACTTAATCCGAGCTAGCCAGGAGAACCTAAAGGACCTACAGATCATGAGCTCCAACGATACGAGATTAACCGACCAAACTATTTAGCCAAGCTAACCAACATTCGTTAACCCCTAGAGACTCCACTAAAGTCCAAGGGTTGCACTCTCCTCATCGTAGATATATTTCTGTCCTCTTGATATAACCATCATAAGTAAGTCGATCCTTCACAGGTCGTTCGTAATTACAGCTGGGTCAAAATAACCGTTTTACCCCCGTAATTACATCTTGTTCCTTAAGTCCCACTGATCCTCTAATGAACTATTGGTTTGTGGTCCAACCACCAAACCGATTGGTATGTGATCTCATCACTATACCAAGTCCCTCTCGGGCCAATGAGAGGGTGGGATCCCTAGTTCAAAACCCGGAGTCAGCACTTAAGGGAACAACCTCTCTACTAATCCCTCAAGGCGGGTAGGAGTGAATTCCATCTTGCAGGACTATGTTCCCAGCTACCTACCCGGTCTTATCCCCAAGATGGTAGGCTTATTGAGTCGACGATCTCGGGCCACTCTCACCCATACAAGTCAAAGGATAAGCCCGAATAAACAAGAGTTCATAGCGTGCTCAGGATTCAGATCAAGTTACCTAGGTCATCATATGAAAAAGTCGGTCTTTACAGTAAACGGAGTTATAAAGAAAGAGCGACTTGTTTCGCGGTTCAGTCTTATGCAAACTCATTGCATAAGACGCCCCCACTTGCATGTCTCCACATGAAAGATTTCGGATCACATCGTTTGTACTATACAAAGTGGGCCGCGTCCAATAGTGTCCCCAGGATAAGTTACCCAACCTTATCCCTATACTATAGACCGTTCTGGCTATTACTTAAACTTGATCCACAATCATGTCACACATGAAGTTCAAGTATACAACCTATAGCCATGGGTTCTTTGTTTATTGGAGTTAGGTTAAAAGTAAACACAATTCACTTTATTCAATAACAACTTTACTGAATAAAACTCAATAACAACTTTATTGCAAAATAGAATATACATTCAGTTTACAAACCACGAGTTTTAGGACATTAAACCCAACAATCCACTTAATCTGTAACAACCTGAACTCTAGGGTAAGAGAACCTTGTTTATTCTTGTTGTTATTGGGCTTAAACAAAATGATTTGGGCTTAAGTGGTTTACCAAGTCAACTAGGGTCAAGTTGTTTTGAAGAGGAATTAAAAAGAAATTTAAGTTTTGAAAATGTTAATAATAAAATTATTAAGTAATTAGCTAAATAAATTAAATTAAAACAAAATTACAAAATTTAATAATATAACAAAAGAAGTAAAAAATAAACTTCTTCATCTTCTTCGTTACGAAATCAGTCGCTGCCCCTCACCCCCACACAATTTTCTCTCACCGCACAACCGACCCACGTCGCCCTCTCTCCCCCTCTCGATTTTTTTCTTCGCTCGGCCTCTTCGTCGCTCTCTCTTTCCCTTTGCTCCGCTCGCTGCAAGCGTCGCCGCTCCGCCCTACCGCAAGCCGTTCATCGTCGGGTCCTCTCCCTCTACCGCTTCATTCTGCCCAGCCGCTGCCTGCCTTCGATGCCGTGCCAGATGCTGCCGCATGTCCTCGCCGTCGCGCCACACGTCGCCGCCTGCCCGTGCTGTCGTCCTTCTTCGTCGGTCATCAGAGGTTCGTCGCGCCGACAGCCGCATTAAATAGATTCACAAGTTCGAGCAATCTCATACGATTTACAGCAGGGTTTCATGTCGTTTTGGGTAAGATTCAATGGATTTATACTAATCGATTAAAGTTTGGGTCGAATGGGTTTTAGAAGTTAGAACCGTTTGAGTTTCTCAATGTTTTTGTAACTGTTCAGGTTGGACAAAATAATTTATAAAGGTTGGGCAAGGAAATATTTGGAAGGAACAAATAGAGTTTCGTAGTCGACCTCGAGGTAAGTGACTTTACTGCCGTAACGCCTTAGTGCTAGGTTGAGAATTGTGTGCTGAAAGATCTATAGGTTGATGCGTGTTTGTTGTGCTAATGTATGTTGTTTAGTGGAAGGTTGAGAAAATTGGTTGGTGACTGAATGAGTCTAAATACTTTTCAATGACGTTTTCTGAATTGGTTTCTAGTGCCGTTTTCTGACTTGGTTTCTGGTGTTTGGAAATATTTTTATGAAGTGTGTTTTTATTTCAGGTGTGGTTTATCCGATTTTCAGGGGAGTCTCTGCCGAAATTTCTAAGATTTTTCTAAAATGCTTTCAATGTTATGTTTATGAATGGTTCATGAGTGTGAAGTTAAATGAAGTCCTTGCAATTGTTGCGATTAATGTGATGAACAAGTTATGTTTTTATCTGATGAACCTTGTGAAGTGTGATGAATGAGATGCACGTTGAAAGTGTGAAGTGTGTAGTTAATGCATAAGAGAAAAGTACTTTATGTTGCATCATTTCCACATTTCTAGTATCTAAAAGGTTTTAGATGGGACCCATGCACTTGTGTTTGACATATAAGTCATGAGATGTTATAATAGTTACCCTCCATTACCTGTAAGATTTTTCTGCATGAAAATGATGCCGGTTTAGGGGTTCTAATCACATGAAAGTGATGTGCTTAGAATCGGTGGGTATGAAAGTGATGCTCACCTGTGGATGAAAGTGATGCATACCTAGAGGTTAGCGTGCATGAAAGTGATGCACGCCTAGAGGGTTCCCAATACATGAAAGTGATGTATCTGGGACTGATGTGTATGAAATTGATGCACGTCTAGAGGAATACAAATGGAGTGGTAAGCTAAAGAGGCAGGTAGGTCCCACTAGTTAAAGTCGTCAGTCGGTTCATGATTGCATGTGATTGCATAGCCTGACCACGATCGTGAAGTTGCTTACTGAGTATTTTATTTAAAATACTCATTCTTTCTTAAAACATTTTTTCAGGTATTACTAGGAACGTACCGGAAGCGTGGCGAGGTGATCGGTTGATGATGTTATGGGACATATGGGGTCGGAGCTACCACATTTATTTAAATTCTTATTTCATTTAATCAGTTTGCACGTTTTATGCTAAACGTTGGAATAGTTAGTTCTGGTTTTAAATTTAATTTTCAAGGAGCTTATTTAATTGTTTTTACTGGGATCCCGAATTAAATGTTTTTTTTTCTTGATTCATTTAGTTATAAATTAAAGTTATAAATTTTTATTGAGGATTGTGACATCATGTATGTAGTAACGGTCCTAAAGTGAGGTCATAAAGGTCGGTTCGTTATAGTTGGTATCAGAGCCTAAGTTTGAGATTCTGTAGACTGGCTTACATCGTAAGTCCTAAATGTTCCCATGGCTCGTCAACACGTGCCTTGTCATCGCCAAGTATGTTAATGGTTATAATTTTTTTTTTTTTTTAAAAAAAAGGTTTATGAATAGACATGATTGTTGTGTTGTACTTAAGAATGTGCTTGATGTTGATGTTGGTATTAATGTTAGAGATTGTATTGTGGTTGTTAGATTATGGTCATATAGGAGGGATATATATATATATATATACGGTAGCCCATCTGACCCTAGCTTTAGTTCATGGAAGTACTCTGTTAAAGAGTAGGAAATGTTTTAGTGCAAATGTCTTGGAAGATGGAAAAATCACCCAACGATTTGTTGACGAAGATGAATAAGAATGTACACACTTAAGCTAGTAAATAAGTTTATTCAATGGAGAGTGGACTAAGATTTTTGTAATAGCGTTAAAAAAAAAAACTAGTAAACTTGGAGTGAGCGAAGGAGCTAATAATAGACAGACTAGTCGAAGAATTAATCCAAGACCTTCGTTTCTCGTGGGGCTCGAAAGTTTAAATGTATTATTGGACTGGAGGTGGTGGAAATGTGAAAGTAGATTTGTAAGCCTTGCAACTAAAGATTGGTGCAAGAATAGTTTAAAACCATTTGTAATGTTATTTCCCTCACCTTTGAAAGTTTTGCTTGGGTCTTGCTAGATATACAAGAATTTAAGAAAATAAAGTATTACCATTAATGTAAAAGATTTGTTCTGTTTTGCGCCAAACAAACCTATGTCATAACAAAAATGTACTTAGGCTTGAAATTAAAGAAGTCGATAGACATGAAAGAAGATGATCTTAATAGACTAAAGTTTTGTCACTGGACATTGAAGATGCTAGCTTTCGAAGGAATTGTCTTTTATGATTACCCTTGAGGAGTTTATGGTTTTGATGGTCTAAGTGAGATACTTTAGTTTTCATTTGTTAGGCCAAAGCAATGAAAAAGTTACTGGATGAAGTATCGGTGACTATATGAAGTATTCTCTTTTAGATACTCAACTTGGTTGTTGTGATCAATAAAGAAAGCCAAAGCGGTTTGAAAATAAATATATAAATAAATAAATGACTTGTGACTTAAAAGGTATAGATAACTTGTGGGTCCGAATTGAAAAGTTTTTATTTTCATTATTATTATTTTTTTTTTCTTCAAAGTACTTCGAGCTACTTAGATTTTATCCATATCTTGGTTTTGATGAAACGTCTCTAGTTCAGTTGGACCGAAGAAAAGAAATTGGGAAATTAAATGCAAGGTCATAAAGTTAGGAAAAGTCTTACGAGAGATTCGATTTGGTACCCGAAATGGGTAAGTTTTATGGAAATATTATAAATAGAACCATACCTTTCTATTATTAAGGATAAATTTTTGCTTGAAGAATAAAAAGGACACCTTAAGTATAATGTATTTTATAAAGAAAAGTATGAGAGGAAGATATTTATATGGAATAGTTTTGTTATCTTGAAAGACAAATGGAATAAACATGTGAAGGCCTCTGAATGCATCATTGTATATGGCTTGAATTTCTATGATGTGGTTTGTGTTATGAAAACCTTTGGAATTTGTATAAGAATCTTGTTGATATTTGGAATTTTGAATCTTAGAGGGTATTGGTTGAAAGAAGTTGCATAAGACTTTTGACAATGAAACTCAACTTTAGTATGAAATTCTCTCCTCCAAGCAAATTGTTAAACAAGGACGAGTTAATTATTGAAGGTTTCTTTGATAAACTTTTGTCTTGATTTCCATAGGAGTTCAAGCAAACAACCTCCTAATTTGACGTGATGGTTTACAACGGTTGTCAAGGAACTATAAATTGATACTAGAAGGCCTTATTAGTAAAAGGGTAGATTGTTGGACACATTAACAAGGTTTGGAGAAATTGTGACTTTGAGATCAAAGTTAATGAAGCCATCGGTTTAAATTGAAAGAAGAGAGTAAGTCAATTTGTTGAAAATGGAAAAAGAAATTGTGTTAGTAAATTAGGTTCTACCTCAAGTTTACCACAAGATAGGTTTCAGCATGGAGCTCAAGTTGAAAATAACCCTCATTTCTAAAAGCTCCACATAGAATGGTCTCAACAGAGTTAAAGTTGCGCAAGTCACAGATACATGAATGGTTAGGCAAGATTTCATACGGCCTAAGAATTCACCATGGGGTGCAACAACTTTGTTAGTGAAGGAGAAAGAGGGATCCATGTAGCAACATATCTCATTGACAAGAGTTGATTAAGGTGACAATGAAGGATAAGTACCCTCCCTTAGGGCCAAAGGTTTTCTTGGTGATAGAATTACGATTGAATGATTGTCAAATGAGAGTCAAGAAGATTGCAATACCAAAGTTTGCCTTCAAGACTAAGTATGGTTAATTTGAGTTACTGTGATGTCTTGTGAACTCAGTAATGCTTCTGTAACTTTCATGGACCTCATAAGTTAGGTCTTTAAGAATTAAGAAACATATTGATTGCTTCCAAGACTAAGGAGCAACATAAGGAATACTTCAAGAAAATGGACTAGTTGTGTTCTACTGTAGCTTCAAAAGGTTATTGTTTATATCTCATGCCAAATAAGAAATGTAGACGTCATTACTCCATACATGACTAGGAAATCACGAGATGTTAATACTCAATGAGAGGACCCAAGATTGATCAAATACCCACTCGAGTAACTCCAAAAGAAATTTTGCCTTCACTAATGACTCATCTTTGTCTTATCAAAGGAAGGTATGTGTGCCAATAGAATTTTATCTTTTAAAGAGTTGTTAGAAGAGACACAAAATATATTTTTTTGTTTTTTATGTGTTCTATTAATGCCAAGATGTTTAAGAATCTCAAGAAGAATTATTGGTAGTCATTTTTTTGAAGTAAATGAAGAAAGGTTCCTCAACTTGTTACTAAGTGTTTGGCACGCCAACAAGTGAATGCTACGCGGCAAAAGCATGTTGGATTATTGCAATTCTTGAGCATCTTGATTTAAAGATGAGAAAATGTGTTGTTGTGGACATCATGGTGTACTACTCACGTCGATAGTGTTAGAGAGAAGCTCGAACTCTCGACTCAGGATACCTCTTTGAGCTATGAGAATTGAGCGCTAGCCAATTGTCGATAATGTTAGATAGAGGCTCTCGATTTACATCGGCACTTGATCAAGTTTACTTAAGGTACTTGGAACTCAGTTGGATTCAGTCTTGTATTCCAACTCTAGATTGTTGACCAAACAAAGCGTTTGAATCAGATTCAAGAACACATGCCCAAGAGCAATGAGTGTTAGTTTGCAGTGTTAGCGAACATGTATTTATTCGTATGACACTAATGAAAGGATTTTAACGTTTTGGTAATTACGACAAACTTAGCCTAAAATGTATTGGGCCTTTGGGATCTTTGAGAACTTTGACCCAATTGTTTATGAAGTAGCTTTGCCAATGTCATTGTTATATAGTACACAACATGGTTCACCTATTGTTGTTAAGAAAGTTCACCAATAACCTTTCGCATGTGTTGATCTAAAATCCTGTAGCTAATTAATATTTTGTAGATTTCGTATTTTTAGGGAAGAAACGATTGAGATAATGGCTAAGGTGACAGGGTTATTAAGGAAATCGAGTAATTTATTTTATATAAGGGTCTGAGGAAGGAGGTCCAAGGCATCGGGGCGACTCTCTCTCCACCAGATTATGCCGCGACCCTCAGCGCGACAACTTTAATTGATAATCGTGCATCAGGAGAGTCTCAAGCACCTGCAGGGACAAATTCTTTTTTGGGTCAGAAAAGGAAATTGGATCATGTGTCGTCTAGCCCCGAACGTGCACGACATCACTCCAGAGGAACTTTCGAGGACGAAAGCTCTTAAGGAGGGAAGATTGTAACGATTTGAACTCTAGGTAAGAGAAACTTGTTTATTCTTGTTGTTATTGAGCTTAAACAAAATGATTTGGGCTTAAGTGGTTGACCAAGTCAACTAGTGTCAAGTTGTTTTTAAGAGGAATTAAAAAGAAATTTAAGTTTGAAAATGTTACTAATAAAGTTTTTTTTTTGAGAGAAAAAATATTGTATTTTCTAAATGTTAAATAGACTAATTTTTTTTGACAACATGTTAGGGGTGGGGGTTGAACCTAGGACCTCATGGTCACTAGGCAATACATCATGCCGTTGAGCTATGCTCTTGTTGGCTTGTTAATATTAAAGTTATTAAGTAATTAGCTAAATAAATTAAATTAAAACAAAATTACAAAATTTAATAATATAAAATTAATTATATAACAAAAGAAGTAAAAAATAAACTTCTTCATCTTCTTCGTTACGAAATCAGTCGTCGCCCCTCACCCCCACAAAATTTTCTCTCACCGCACAACCGACCCACGCCGCCCTCTCTCCCCCTCTCGATTTTTTTCTTCGCTCGGCCTCGTCGTCGCTCTCTCTTTCTCTTTGCTTCGCTCGCTGCAAGCGTCGCCGCTCCGCCCTACCACAAGCCGTTCATCGTCGGGTCCTCTCCCTCCACCGCTTCGTTCTGCCCAGTCGCTGCCTACCTTCGCTGCCATGCCAGATGTCGCCGCCTGTCCTCACCGTCGCGCCACACGTCGCCGCATGCCCGTGCTGTCGTCCTTCTTCGTCGGTCATCGGAGGTTCGTCGCGCCGACAGCCGCAACAAATAGATTCACAAGTTCGAGCAATCTCATACGATTTTGTTACGTCTCCAAAAGTGCATATTTTAGGGACTTATTTGCTATAGAATGGTGTGCACTCTTAAGCGTTTTTGATGAAATTTAGTCTAAACATGTGCTTATATATGAGAATTTATAGATTGAAGCTAAATTAGGACTTATGTGTAAAAGGAAGGAAAAAGAATAAAAAACAAAGCTAAAGAGTTGAAATTTTCATATTGCAGGAACATTGCGAAAACATTGCTGTCTCAGCAATGTTTTAAATGAAAATTGTTAAGTTGTCTAACCGTTTGCCATTTTGTTACGATCTTTCAGCCGCCCATTTTTCTCCTGCTGCCACGTGGAAGGTCGCCGTTCAGAATGGATGGTTCTCCTTGGCTGAAGACTACCTGCAGAACACTATAAAAGGAGGTCAAGGGGGAAGGATAACAACAAGCTTGGAAGCGTAGAACTCCCATCTCAACGCAGTATTCTCTCTATTCTCTCTTCCGTTTGTTGGCGTGAAGGACACAGCTGTTGGAGTCGATAATCTGAGAGGAAGAAGAGAAGATCTTTCTTCTCTTCTGATTGGATTCATCCAAACAAAGCTTCCCTTCTCCCTTCATCCGAGGCGCTTGCGACGAGGGTTCACGCGCACGATTTACCTGCTTTCTACTACTTTCTGTCTTTCCTTTTCACTTCTGTTTGTTGCCATTTACTTTAGTTTGCTACATTGTTTCAATTCGTCTTCGGTTGGTTAGTCTTTATTGTTTTACAAACGCTACATTTTAGTTCTGAATCTTACGCAATAGAAAAGTTATTCGACTACTTCGCAACTCTCTTTACTGCTCTCTGTCTTCTTTTGCTGTCATTGAAATCTATTAAGCATGTTTAATCAATCAAGTCTCTCCACTCCATCTTCGTCCATGAGTAACTAAACCACATAAGGGTCTGCTAATGATGAATCTATAGGTAGAAATCCGTGAATTCAGCATGTAGGATAGCTCAAATGCATTGAATGTATGTATGCTTCATCCCACGGGCAATTTCGATTGGCCATCCATTTTGTCCAAAGAACTCCGAACCTCTGGAAGGAGTAAGAGTTCAGAGTCGTCCATTCATGCTAGCCTTTCATGGTAACCAGAAAACGACCTAGGAATAGGCGTTTTCCTAGCACAAGTTATTAACTTGCCTATATAAATAGATGCTTTAGCCTTACTTGGACATGAGTGAACTAAAGGATCTAATGCATGAAATCGAAAGATACATGAGAATGAGTTAAATTGATGCATAATGAGTTGATCTACTGCTGAAGAATCGTATGAAAAAGCCTATAGAGGAGTCGTTAGTAGCCCTTGTTTCCACACTTCACCCTTAAAACGCTGTTAGTACTATTGCTAGAAAATTGATGTCTGCGCAATTTTCTTAGTTTTACTTTTGCCTTAGCCATTTTTCTTAGTTTTCCGTTTTGCGATTTTATTGCTAGATAATTGCTTTCTCCGCAACTTTTTTCCTTCTACATTCAAGTTAACCTCTTTACTTGTCTTTGTTTATGCTTACATATCTAGCACGTTCTTTACTAGTTAGGCACATTAATCCCAATTCTACCCCATTTAAACCACCCTTTCTAATTTAACATCTCACTTCGCTAGTAACTAAGAATAAATCTCTGTGGGAAATCGAATGAAAAAATACTTATTACTTGCTACAAGACCATGTATGCTTGCATGTTCTGAGTGCTCTCACATTGCATTTTAATTTACACATTGAGCACGCAACAAGTTTTTGGCGCCGCTGCCGGGGATTTTGTTTAGTAAAAACGAAATTTGTTAAGTTAGAAACACAAAACTTAATATCTATTGGAGCTGATCTTCTTTCATTTCTTTTGCAGGTACCATCGGGTTAGTTTATGAATGAGCATTCAAGTAGCGATCTAGAGTTCAATCCTGAGCCTGAAAGATTACTTAGGGCCAGAAACAAAGCTAAGAAACGCCTCTTCAAACAACCCTCTGTAACTCAAAACATTGCTGACTCCGCGGAGTCATCGCAATTCCATCAAGTAGAAATGGATAGACCAGTCCCAAACCAAGCACCTACCATTCGCAACCCCATCGAAATAACGAATGACAAGGATAGTGCCATCCTCTCATACTTAGTTCCTATGCCTGGGGAGCTTAACCCAAGCATTATACGCCCTGAAATTACTGCCAACTCATTCGAGTTAAAGCCAGTAATTTTCCAAATGCTGTCCACTGTGGGACAATTCTTTGGAGTGGAAAACGAGGATCCCCACAATCATCTGAGAAATTTCCTAGGAGTTAGTGATACCTTCCTTATCCCTGGAGTTTCCCAAGAAGCTTTGAGGCTTTACCTCTTTCCTTACTCATTAAGAGATACAGCCAAAACGTGGTTAAATTCCTTACCCTCTGGATCGATTGTCAATTGGACAGATCTGGCTGAAAAATTCCTAGTCAAATACTTCCCACCTGATAGGAATTCCAACTTTCGTGATGATATCATCAAATTCAAACAAGCCGAAAACGAATCCCTTCACGAAGCTTGGACAAGGTTCAAGGACCTTTTGCTTAAATGTCCACACCATGGCATTCCATGGTGTATCCAAATAGAAGTGTTCTTTAAAGGATGCAACCCCAGCACAAGGCAAGTGCTAAATTCTTCAGCTGGTGGTTCCATGCTTTCTAAGAGCTACAATGAAGCCTATGAGATTTTGGAGAAAATCTCAACTTCTCATTGTAGATGGTCAGACGATCCTGTAGAGCCTAGGAGAGCTCAAGACAAGGACGCACTCAGTGCAATGAGTAGTCAAATAAACGCCCTGACCAATCTAGTTAAACAAATGGCTCAAACCAATCTCCAACCTAGTGTCAACACCGCAGCAGCCATTTCAATGGGCGCACAAACTAGTCAAGGTGAGACACTAATCTGTGGGTTCTGTGGGGAAGGGCACCTGTATGATTTCTGCCCTGGGAATCCAGCTTCAGTCTGCTATGTTGGAAGTCAACAGCAGCCTAGGAAAAACCCCTATTCTAACACCTATAATCCTGGTTGGAGGAACCACCCAAATCTTTCTTGGGGTGGGCAGCAAAATGCTAACCAAGCTCAAAACTAACCAAGACCGAGTGGAACACCTGGTTTCACTCAACAAAATAACCAATCCATGTACCAAAAGCCATATAACCAACCAATAGGGTCATTAGTAGAAAATTTACTCAAGGAATATATTGCAAAAAGTGATGCCACCCTACAAAGTCAGCAAGCCACCCTTAGGAGCTTAGAAAACCAAATAGGCCAGTTAGCAAATGAACTGAAAAATAGGCCCCAAGGTAGATTGCCCGTTGACACTGAAGTGCCAAGAAGGGATGGAAAAGAGCAAGTTCAAGCGATTGAACTTCGAAGTGGAAGACCATTGGTAAGCAATAATAGAGAAGCACCAAAGCGAGTAGAGAATGAAGAGTCTAGTGCTCCACTGGATTCTCTGCCAAACCATGATCAACCACCACCGAGCACATCAAGGGTGAGGCTGGAACCTATCATAGAGGAACCAGAAGAAATCCCAAGGCCTCCACCTGTCATTAGGCGAGCTGAATTGCCTAGATATGTGCCACCACCTCCATTCCCTAGAAGGCTGAAGAAAAAACAAGAACAGGAAGTGCACTTTAATAAATTTTTAGAAATTTTAAAGCAAGTGCATGTGAATATTCCATTTGTAGAGGTTTTGCAATCTATGCCTTCTTATGTTAAATTTTTGAAAGATATTATTACTAACAAGAAAATTATTGGTGAATTTGAAACAGTGAATCTCACTGAGGAGTGCAGTGCCATACTCCAGAACAAACTGCCAAAGAATAAGAAGGATCCTGGTTCCTTCACCTTACCAGTAGAGTTGGGAGGCAAGCACGTGGGCAGAGCTCTTTGTGATCTGGGAGCCAGCATCAATCTCATGCCCTTATCACTATTCCGTCAGCTGAATAGGGGAAGCACGACCTACTACTGTCACCTTACAGTTTGCAGACAGATCCATAGCATACCCTGAGGGTAAGATTGAGGATATTCTTGTCAAGGTTGACAAATTCATTTTTCTTGCAGACTTCATCATTCTGGATTATGAGGCAGACAAGGAGGTACCAATCTTACTAGGCAGACCATTTCTAGCCACACGTAGGGCCTTGATCGATGTCTAGAAAGGTGAGCTCACCATGAGGGTTCATGATGAGGAGGTTAAGTTTAGTGTCTTTAAAGCTCTAAGGTATCCTTCTGATTCTGAATCTTGTGCAAGTGTAGATGTAGTAGATTCACTGATGGAAGAACAACTTGAGCATGAACTATTGATTAAGCATGCTACTGACTATGTACAAGTAGATATAACTGACTTAAACATTTCTGAAATAATGGATATACCTGTGGATAAACCTCAGCATGTTTGTATGACTAACGACTTGTCTGAAAGATCCATGAATCCATTAAAACCATCAATGGAGCATCCACCTCTTTTAGAATTAAAACCATTGCCTGATCATCTTAAGTATGCATATCTAGGAGAGCATGATACTTTGCCTGTTATCATTTCGTCCAAGTTAAGTGAAAAGCATGAAATTGCGCTAATATTGCTGCTTAAGCAACATAAAAAAGCTATTGCATGGACGATTGCTGATATAAGAGGTATTAGTCCTTCCTATTGCATGCATAAGATATTGTTGGAAGAGGAACATACACCTAGAGTAGATCACCAACGTAGGTTGAATCCCTCCATGAAGGAGGTAGTTAAAAAAGAAATAATCAAATGGTTAGATGCAGGTGTAATCTTCCTTATAGCCAATAGTCAATGGGTGAGTCCAATTCAATGTGTGCCTAAGAAGGGGGGGGGGATGACTGTAGTAGTTAATGAGAGTAATGAACTAATTCCAACTAGAACTATTACAGGATGGAGAGTCTGTATGGACTATAGAAAATTAAACAAAGAAACAAAAAAAGATCACTTTCCTTTACCGTTTATAGATCAAATGTTAGATAGGATAGCTGGCCGAGCCTATTACTGCTTTTTGGATGGTTATTCTGGATATAACCAAATTACCATAGACCCTGTGGACCAGGAGAAAACAACCTTTACATGTCCCTTTGGAACATTTGCTTTTCGCAGAATGCCTTTTGGCTTATGCAATGCACCAGCAACATTCCAAAGGTGTATGTTGGCCATTTTCTCTGACTTAGATGAATCAATGATAGAAATATTTATGGATGACTTCTCGGTCTTTGGTGATTCTTTTAGTAATTGTTTAGAGAACTTAGGACAAGTCCTAGCTAGGTGTGAGGAGACCAACCTAGTCCTGAATTGGGAGAAATGCCACTTTATGGTGGAAGAAGGAATAGTCCTAGGTCATAGAGTGTCTAGAGCAGGAGTAGAGGTCGATAGGGCCAAGATAGAGATAATAGAGAAGCTAGTGGAGCCTCAAAATGTTAAAGCTATTAGAAGCTTTTTAGGCCATGCAGGTTTCTATAGGAGATTCATTAAGAACTTCTCAAAAATCTCTAAACCTTTGTGTGAGCTTCTAGAGCTTAACAAACCATTTGTCTTCTCAAAGGAATGTTTCCTAGCATGGACAACACTTAAGGAAGCATTAGTCAAAGCACAAATTATAGTAGGTCCAAATTGGGACTTACCATTTGAAATGATGTGTGATGCTAGTGACTATGCAGTAGGGGTCATGCTAGGATAAAAAATAGATAAACTAACACATCCTGTATACTATGCAAGTAAGACTCTGAATGAAGCACAATGTAATTACACAACCACGGAGAAGGAAATGCTAGCTGTAGTATTTGCCTGTGAGAAGTTTAGGAATTACATTGTAGGCACTAGAACCATTGTGTACACCGATCACTCTGCACTAAAATACTTAATGAGAGAGGCTGATGCTAAGCCGAGGTTAATTAGATGGGTATTATTGTTGCAAGAGTTTGATCTAGACATTAGAGATAAGAAAGGATGCGAAAATGTAGTTGCTGACCATTTATCTAGATTACGGCATAATTGCGATAAAATTGCTGAGCCAACAATTTCTGATGCCTTTATCGATGAGCATGTCTTTGTGTTAGCACATCGTGATAACGATGAGGAACCTTGGTTTGCGGATATTGCTAACTTCCTTGCCTCGCAGGTACTACCAACTTTCAAAGGGGGGCAAGAAAAGAAGAGGTTTCTACATGAAGCTAGAAAGTTCATCTGGGACGATCCTACACTTTACAAGACTTGTGCAGATGGTTTGCTGAGGAAGTGTGTATCAGCTGCTGAGGCGAAGTCAGTGTTGCAGCACTGCCATACGTCTCCCTATGGTGGACATTTTGGTGGCCAAAGGACGACTGCAAAGGTGTTCCAGAGTGGCTACTATTGGCCCACGATATTCAAGGATGCACACGACCATGCGCACAGCTGCGATGAATGTCAAAGAACAGGTAACCTCATTCGGAAGGATGAGATGCCTCTCACTTACATCTTGGAGTTAGAACTCTTTGATGTGTGGGGCATTGACTTCATGGGACCGTTTCCCCCATCTGCATGTAATCTTTATATACTTGTAGCTGTAGACTATGTATCTAAATGGGTAGAAGCCATAGCATGTCCATCAAATGATGCCAAAACAGTGATTAAGTTTCTTAATAGGCATATTTTTACAAGGTTTGGTACACCACGGGCCATAATTAGTGATGAGTGAACTCACTTTATTAATAAAGCTATGGAAAAGGTGTTAGCTAAATACAACGTTAGACATAGAGTAGCAACCCCTTATCACCCACACTCAAATGGACAAGCTGAAATATCCAATAGGGAGATCAAAAACATACTTGAAAAAGTGGTCAAACCTAATAGAAAAAACTGGTCTTTTAAGTTCGACGATGCACTTTGGGCGTATAGGACTGCATATAAAACACCCCTAGGTATGTCTCCTTATAGGCTAGTATATGGAAAAGCATGTCATCTTCCCTTCGAGTTGGAAATCAAAGCCTTTTGGGCCTTAAAAGAACTGAATTATTGCGTGACCGATGCGGGAACATTGCGGTCTTTGCAATTACACGAGTTAGATGAGCTAAGACATATGTCCTACGAAAATGCTAAAAATGTACAAAGAAAAAACTAAGATTTGGCATGATAGTAGACTTAGGTTTAAGGACTTTAAAAGGGGGCAGCATGTCTTGTTATTCAACTCACGGTTGAGGTTATTTCCAGGCAAACTTAAGTCTAGATGGCCAGGTCCTTTTGTGATAACTAACGTTTTTGTTCATGGTGCTATTGAGATTCGGAACCTACATCAAGGGCAATCGTTCATGGTAAATGGTGCAAGGTTGAAGCGTTACTATGAGGAAGGAGATGTGCAGACACTCTTGGCCTTCCTCCTAGCTGAAGCCTAAGAAGCAATTCGAAAGGGGATGAGTGACCACTATGCTCGTCCATCAGAAGGCCATGCCTTAGATTTTTTAAGCATTTTTAGATTGTGTTTTGATTGTTTATTTTTGGTTTTAATTACGGATTTTTGTTGTAATTAGGCGGATATTAATGGGAAATCTTTAAGAGGCAATGAAGGAGATGAATCAAGGGGAGAAAATCCACGAAGAAGATCGGGCTAAATCAAAGATTTGGTGATTAAATCTTGCAACTTAAATCAAGAAATCTCCCAACGGCTAGGCTATTTAATTGCGGTAGATTTGTTGAATCCGCAACAGAATATAGCCATTGGAATGCACTCGAGTACAAATAGCCGTTAGATGATCGGTGCCATCTACGTTTTTGTTAATCCGTTGGACCTCAAGATTTCAGTCTTCTTCTTCATCTGCATCTTCTACCTTCAGAACCTCAAAGAACGATAATGGTATCCACACGGGCCGATCGTTCCACGCCCAAAAAGAAGTCGCCTGACGCAGAAGAAGCTGCGAGAGAGGCACTGCTTTCTTTAGCAGACGCCGATGCTGCGCAGCCCTCACGACCTCCAAAGCTACCAGTGCGACGAAAGAAGTGGAAGGTGGTGACCGAGATCCCTGCTGGTCCGTCTGAACCAGTCGGTACACCCAAGAAACGAAAGTGGACAGTTGCGGTGGAGGATCCACCGGTCCAAGAAAAGACTCCCACCGAGGAGAGTCGGGGGAGTGGCTGCCCATCCTATGAGACGACCAGACAGAGCCCTGAGCCATCTCCTTCCCCGCAGACGCCGGAGCACGAAGCCCCACCTGAAGAGCACCAAGACTCGGTGCCAAGTGAAGAGGCGGCTGAGGACGAGGAGGTCTTTTCCCCCTTGAGGGAAGTCAGTATTGACAGCTGTTGCGTGCTCAATGTGTTAAAATAAGTAAGTAATAAGCTAGAGAGAGCACTCAGAACATGCAAGCATACATGATCTTATAGCAAGTAGTAAGTATTTTTCATTCGTTTTCCCACAGAGATTTATTATAAGCTACTCACGAAGTGTAAAGTTAAGAAAGAAGGGGTGGATTTGATGGGGTAGAACTGGTTTTAAATTGTCTATTTCCTACTGAATACGTAAAGGGTAGCAACATAAACAAGTGCAAGTCAAAGTTAAACTCAAATGAAAAGAGACGAGATTAATAAACGAAGACAAAAACAGCTAAACAGAATTGTAAATTTAGCAGAATTGCGGAAACAGCAATTCTACCGCAATGTTGCTGACAGCGAAAGTGTGTAAAATGGAGAAACAAGGGCTACTAACGACTCCTCTATAGGCTTTTTCATACGATTCTCAAGCATTGGATCAACTCACTATGCATCAAACTCACTCAATCTCATGTATCTTCCGATTCCATGCATTAGATTCTTTAGTTTACTCATATCCAAGTAAGGTCTTAAGCATCTTATTAAAGCAGAAAGTTACGGTTTGTACTAGGAAAACGCCTATTCCTAGGTCGTTTTCTGGCTACCTTGAAAGGCTAGCATGAGTGTATGACTCTGAACTCTTACTCCTTCCAGAGGTTAGGAGTTCTTTGGACAAAATGGATGGCCAATCGAAATTGCCCGTGGGATGAAGCTTACATACAATCAATGCTTCGAGAGCTATCCTACATGCTTGGTTCACGTTTTTTAGCCTATAGAATTGTCATTAGCATGCCCCTATGTGATTTAGTTACTCATGGATATAGGGAGAACAGAAAGAAAAGATAAAACAGACATGCTTAGAAGAGAAATAAACTGAAAGCAGCAAGGTAAGACAGTGAGTTGCAAAGATAGGAAATTGAGAAATGAAGACTTGTGCTTTACTTATTTGATTGTTTGAATGAACATAAGAGAAACTTAAAGTAAATAACAGAAAGGCAGAACACAACGAAATGAACTGATCTAGCTACTAGAAAAGAAACAACAATAATACAAAGCTGGAAAATGGAAATAAAGAGCAGAAAACAGTAAAACAGGCTCGAACGCCTCGTCGCAACCGCCTCGACTGAAGGATGAGAAAGATCAGCTTTGCTTGGATGAATCCAATCGGGAGAGAAGATGAATCTTCTCTCCTTCCTATCAGATTGTCGATTCCAACAGCTAACCCTCGCAAACCAACAGACGGCAAAGGAAAACAGGAGAAAAGATGGAGCTGCGAGAAGACTTCTACGCTTTCGGATGATGATTGAACCCTCGACTTTGACCCCCTTTTATAGTAATCTGCAGGTGCGTTTGGGCCAAGGAGAACCATCAATCTTCAACGTCGTACTTCAAAATGGATGGAGGAGAAAGAACGAATCCCTGAAATAACGGAAATTAACAGAAAAAGATCAGTCAACTTACGGTTTTCACTTGAAACATTGCGGTTTCAGCAATGTTTCCGCAATGCTGTCGCAATGTAGTTTTTTCATTCTTTTAACTTCGGTTTTCATTCCTTTTCTTTCCTTTTGCACACAAGTCCTAATTTAGCTACCTTCTCTTAATTCTCATATATAAGCACAGGTTTAAGCTAAATCCTCTAAAAAACACCTAAGAGTGTGCATCTTTCTAAGCTAAATAAGTCCTAAATAAGTCACTTTTGGAGACATAACACACCCCCAAACTTAAGGTTTTGCTTGTCCTCAAGCAAACTAAAGACTTGCCTAGGCTGCTGTTTCATCTTCTTTTAACCACTTACTGACTCCCCTACATTCCTATCTATAGCAGTGCTGTCCTGTGACACACTCCTAAGTTTAAAACTACCCTCTTAATTTGCTTCTTCTGACTTCGCCTGCCTGATACTCCTACTGTTTCATTAACCCCTTACAGCTGATCTACTTGCTTTTGTCATATCATGCAACTATCCCTAAGGTTTCAAATTCTACCTAGCTTTACCCCAGACTCAGTACATGCTTCTAGTCTTTTACTTTAGAACTGCCTAGGATTCCTTAGAGTCATGCCAGTCTTAGTATTAACAGTGACAGTAGTAGTTTAAGAGAACAACCTAAACCCTGGCATCACTACATTGGACATACATTCATCTCCCTAAACAACCCTACAAGCTACAACTTTGTGCTTAGCTAATTGAGGATCAGAGTTCTTTTTATCAGGACATCTAAGCCACAAAGTTGCAACTCCTAGGTATACATTCTTCTTCCCTATTCTTTTCTTTTTTTCTTACTTAGGTGGAGTCTCTCCTTTGGTTGCCTTTTGATGCAATGCCACTTGTGGGTTACACACTTGGCACTGATTACTCAGCAATCTAAGAGAGACACCCCTCTTCATTCTATTTATTTCTTTTTCAGCTCATCATTTTTTTTTTTTTTTTTTTTTTAAAGGAGAAGAAGAATGCTTATGCTTTAAGGGAGAGAGGAATGTTTCTAGGCCTAGGGTGGCCTCCCCCAAACTTAAACTACTCATTGTCCCCAATGAGTGTCTGAGGTGGCACACCCCCAAACTTGTCCTAGAAGCATCTAGTCTAAGGTAAAACAAAGAGAATCTAAAAGCCCTAGGCATAAACAGAACATTCTAAAAGTAAATATCACAGCAGCAGAAATTCGAAAACAGGCAGGTAAGGACTTAAAGCTATGCATGCTGAGCAATATTGAGAGGCTAATTTAAACTATCAAATGGTGTCCTAAGACACTCATCCAGCATGCTTTAAGATAAGCTATATAGGGTAGACAAGATAGCAGCAACAGATAGAATTTAAACAGAACCAGCCTAGCTAAACAGACAGTCAAAAACATGCATTCAGTAATAAAAATTGCGATTTCCGCAATTATTTCGCAATAAAGACAGGGCAGAGATATCAGTGATTAAGGCCCCTACGCATGCTTTTTCCAGTCATTCAAGCTCTCTAAAAATGAAACTAAACTAATCTACCTAATCAGCTAGCATCAGACTACACTAAACAATTTAAAAACTTAAAACTAAGCAACTAAAACAGATCAAAATATTAACTAAAAACAGCATAATTCACACGGTTCACAAAAAGCAGTTTGATTTTTTTTGTTATTGTAAGGGAACAGCAATACTCCCTTGAGTGCAATTCAAACTAGCACTCAGATGTCTTCATCCTCATCAGGCCTTCGTGGTCTTGGAGGCGCCCATGGAGTCAGCAAGTCCGTGGGGAATTCAGGGAAAAGGCAACCCAGCTGGTCAGCAACCTCTTTGTCTCTCGCCTGTGCATATGTGGCCCATTGAGCCATCTTCTTCTGTAAATCCATCAGGCAAGTCATGGTCAGGGACTGAGCAGCAGCTAGACCATCCAGCTCGAACTCCATGTTGCCCTTCCTTCGCAACCTCAAGGCAGTAGGCAACTCTATGTAGCCCGTGTAGGCCATCTGCCTTTCCAGTCGCTCAATAGGAACCCCTGCACGTAAGCAGAGCTTAGTAATTATATTAGGAAAGAAAAGAGGCCCCTTACCCTTCTTGGCACAGTCAGCAATTGAAGCTGCAATGACCTCGCCCACGTTGATCGTGAGACCTCGCATGATTGCGTAGACCAGCAGTGACCTGCTCTGGTTGATGGTGGTCTCATGAGTCACTGGGGATAGCTTCCTTCTAACGAAGGAAAACCAGACAGCCGCCTTGGCTGTAAGGGTGGCACTCATCAGGGTGTGCCTTTCATTGCGCGAGACTGTCCATGATGCCTCAGGCTGGCCAATTATCCGTATGGCCTCTTCCAGGACGGCTTCAGTAGGCTCATCAACAATCCTCGCATAGTCAGTATGTTTTTGGCCCTTGAGGCCATAAGCTTCGTTGATTGCCCTTGCTGAGAAGTCCACTTCAACCCCTCTGACCACAGATAGGCCATCTTCAGGATTCGTCAGATTGGCGTAGAAGTCATACACCATGCTGGAGTAGGCTGGATTGGGTGGCCTGCACAACTCCTCCCAACCATGATTCGTGATCCCTGCGCGCAAGAATTGCGGCAGGTCAGCAGGTGCATCGAGGAATCCCTTCTCGTGCAGCAACTCCCTCTTCCTCAGCTCAGCGCCTCTGGACTCAGCGTCAGAAGACACGTACCTCACTGACTGAGGCTCATCTTCAGGGTACAGTTTGGCCTTCCCCTTGTCTTTCAGTTTGGCTGACTCAGCAGCCTCAATCTTGAGCTTCTTTGGGGAAGGCTCGTCACTCCCCTTCTTAGATGAAGGCGCAGCCCTGGACTTCTTCTTCTTCTTGGACTTCTTTTTTGTTCTTGGCCGTTTGGCCTTGACAACCTTGGCTTCCTTCTTCCTCAACCGTGCCTTCGTTGTCATCTGCTGGAGGCAATCCCCCAGTGTCTCGTCCATCGAGTCATCCTTCTGTGCAGGGCTCTCAGGGCTGGCTTCCCTCAAAGGAGAGAAGACCTCTTCTTCCTCAGCTTCCCCACTGCCCTGCGTCGATTCTTGATACTCGCCATATGGGAATTCAGGGTCAGGTTGTGGGGAAGTGGGCGATGCCTCAGGGCTCTCTGCTGGTGGGGTACACTCAGAACTCTGCGGTGATGAAGGCAGCCCAGGGCTCTGCGCTGGTGGCGATGAGGAGAGCTCAGGGCTTCGAACCGGTGGAGATGGTGAAGGGCTGTGCTCGGCTGTCTCGTGGGATGGCTGGCCTAGTTCTTGACTCTCCACAGAGGGAGTCTTTTTCTTGATTTCTTCTTCGGCCACAGCCATACTCCATTTGCGCTTCTTGGGTGTGCCTGCTGGTTCAGAGGGTCCAGCAGGTATCTCTGTGACGACCTTCCACTTCTTCTTGCGGATCGGTAGTTTGGGAAGTCGTTCAGTTCGCGCAGCATCAGCGTCTGCAAGGGCAAGAAGTGCTTCTCTCGCAGCCGTTTCAGCCTCGTCAGCCCTCTTCTTGGACGCCGACCGTTCAGCTCTTGTTAGCACCATCGTCGAACTGTGGAGATTTGGAGAGAGGAATCACAGATGAAGAGAAAAGCAGATTTCCTGGAGTTCAGATAATGGGAGAATCGTACGGATCTTCGCGCCTCTAACGGATATAAAGAAAACAAAAAAAAAAATCCCAACGGCTATATTTTTGCGGATTCTGCAAATCCAGCGCAATTCTAGTGACCGTTGGAGATTTTCTGCGTTTAAATGCCAATCTTCCCTCAACCGTATCTTTGATTTGGCTTGATATCTCCTCGATTTTTTTTATCTTAATTTCCTCTCCTTGATTCCCTCTATCGATTCCCTGAAAAAATAAACAAAATCAACATCAAATACTTAATTAAAATCACACAAAAATATACACAAACAGTAACCGGAAAATTGCAAAAAATAAACTAAGGCATGAGCCTCATATTGACGAGCACAGCAATCACTCGTCCTCTCTCGTTCATGTTTTCACGTCTCAGTCAAGAGGAAGGCCGAGAGAGTCTTCACATCTCCTTCCTCATAGTAGTGCTTCAATCTTGCACCATTAACCATGAATGGTTGTCCTTGCTGCAGGTTCTTTATCTCGATGGCACCATGAACAAACACATTAGTAATTACAAATGGACCTGACCATCTAGACTTAAGTTTGCCTGGAAATAATTTCAATCGTGAGTTAAATAATAAGACAAACTGGCCTTTCTTGAAGTCTTTAATCCTAAGTCTACTGTCGTGCCAAATCTTGGTCTTTTCCTTATACATTTTGGCATTTTCATAAGACATATGCCTAAGCTCATCAAGCTCATGTAATTGTAAAGACCGCAATGTTCCTGCATCAGTCACGCAGTAATTCAACTCTTTTAGGGCCCAAAATGCTTTAATTTCTAACTCGAATGGCAAGTGACAAGCTTTGCCATACACCAGTCTATAGGGAGACATACCTAGGGGTGTCTTATATGCAGTTCTATACGCCCAAAGTGCATCCTCGAGTTTAAACGCCCAATCCTTTCTGTTAGGTTTGACCACTTTTTCTAGGATGTTCTTAATCTCCCTATTGGAAATTTCAGCCTGACCATTCGAGTGTGGGTGATAAGGAGTGGCTACTCTATGTCTAATGTTATACTTAGCCAACACTCTCTCCATAGCCTTATTAATGAAATGTATCCCTTCATCGCTAATGATAGCACGTGGTGTTCCAAACCTAGTAAAAATATGTCTATGAAGGAATCTTATGACTGTTTTGGCATCATTATTGGGACATGCTATGGCCTCTACCCACTTAGATACGTAGTCTACTGCTACCAATATGTAAAGGTTACCTGATGATGGGGGAAATGGTCCCATGAAGTCAATGCCCCACACATCAAAGAGCTCCAACTCTAAGATGTAGGTGAGAGGCATCTCATCCTTTCGACTGAGGTTACCTGTTCTTTGGCATTCATCACAGCTGTGGGCATAGTTGTGGGCATCCTTGAAGATCGTTGGCCAATAGTAGCCACTCTGGAACACCTTTGCAGCTGTCCTTTGGCCACCAAAATGTCCACCATAGGGTGCTGTATGGCAGTGCTGCAGCACAGACTTCGCCTCAGCAGCTGAAACACACTTCCTGAGCAGACCATCAGCACATGTCTTGTAAAGTGTGGGATCATCCCATATGAATTTCCGTGCCTCATGAAGGAACCTCTTCTTCTCTTGGCCTCCCTTGAAAGTTGGTAGTACCTGTGATGCAAGGAAGTTAGCCATGTCAGCAAACCAAGGTTCCTCATCGTTATCACGATGAGTCAATACAAAGACATGTTCATCAATAAAAGCATCAGAAATTGCGGTTTCCGCAATTTTTTCGCAATTATGCTGCAATCTAGAAAGATGATCCGCAACCACATTTTCACATCCTTTCTTATCTCTAATGTCTAGATCAAACTCTTGCAGCAGCAAAACCCATCTAATCAACCTAGGCTTAGCATCAGCCTTCCTCATAAGGTACTTCAAAGCAGAATGGTCAGTGTACACGATTGTCCTAGTGCCTACAATATAGTTCCTAAATTTCTCACAAGCAAACACTACAGCTAGCATCTCCTTCTCAGTGGTTGTGTAGTTGCATTGTGCCTCATTAAGTGTCTTACTAGCATAATATACAGGGTGTGTTAACTTGTCAATCTTCTGTCCTAACATAACCCCTACAACATAGTCACTAGCATCACATAACATCTCAAATGGGAGATCCCAATTTGGTCCTACTATAATAGGGGCTGTGACTAGTGCTTCCTTAAGGGTCTTCCATGCTAGGAAACACTCTTTAGAGAAAATGAACGGTTTGTTTAGCTCTAGAAGCTCACATAGAGGCTTGGAGATCTTAGAAAAGTCCTTAATGAACCTTCTATAGAAACCAGCATGCCCTAAGAAACTTCTAATGGCCTTGACATTTTGGGGTTCTACCAATTTCTCTATTATTTCAATTTTTGCCCTGTCAACTTCTACACCTGCCCTTGACACTCTATGACCTAAGACAATCCCTTCATCCACCATGAAGTGGCACTTTTCCCAATTTAGGACTAGGTTGGTCTCCTCACACCTAGCCAGGACTTGTCCTAAGTTCTCTAGACAACTTGTAAATGAATCCCCAAAGACTGAGAAATCATCCATGAATATCTCTATCATGGACTCATCCAAATCAGAGAAGATTGCCAACATGCACCTTTGGAAAGTTGCCGGTGCATTGCATAAGCCAAAAGGCATTCTGCGAAAGGCAAAAGTTCCAAAAGGGCAAGTGAAGGTAGTCTTCTCTTGGTCCTTAGGGTCTATAGTAATCTGGTTATATCCTGAATAACCGTCTAAGAAGCAGTAGTAGGCTCTACCAGCTATCCTGTCTAACATCTGGTCAATGAATGGTAGAGGGAAGTGGTCTTTTTTGGTTTCTTTATTTAGTTTCCTATAATCCATGCAAACTCTCCATCCTGTGACGGTCCTAGTTGGAATCAGTTCATTGTTCTCATTGACTACCACAGTCATCCCCCCCTTCTTAGGTACACATTGTATAGGGCTCACCCACTGGCTACTAGCTATGGGGAAGATCACACCAGCATCTAACCATTTTATTATTTCCTTTTTAACTACCTCTTTCATAGAGGGATTCAGCCTACGTTGGTGATCTACTCTAGGTGTATGCTCTTCCTCTAATATAATCTTATGCATGCAATAAGAAGGGCTAATGCCTCTAATGTCAGCAATAGTCCATGCAATAGCCTTCCTATGTTGCTTGAGCAATAAGATCAGTTCAACCTCATGCTTTTCACTTAATTTAGAAGAAATAATCACAGGCAAAGTATCATTACTTCCTAGATATGCATACTTGAGGTGAGTGGGGAGAGGTTTTAATTCTAAGACAGGTGGATGCTCAATGGATGGTTTTAATGGATTCAAAGATTTTTCAGTTAAGTCAATATTCATACAAACATGCTGAGGGCTATTTACAGGTATGTCCATTATCTCATCTATGTTTAAGTCAGTTAATTCTAATCCTACATATTCATGAGCATGTTTAGTCAACAATTCATGCTCTAATTGTTCTTCCATTAATGAATCTACAATGTCCATGCTAGCACAAGATTCAGAGTCAGAAGGATACCTCAGTGCTTTAAAAACACTAAATTTCACCTCTTCATCATGAACCCTCATAGTGAGCTCACCTTTTTGGACATCTATCAGTGCCCTACCTGTGGCTAGAAATGGTCTGCCTAACAGGATGGGGACCTCCTTGTCTGCTTCATAATCCAGGATAATGAAATCTGCAAGGAAAATAAACTTGTCAACCTTTACAAGAATATCGTCAATCTTACCTTCAGGGTATGCTATGGATCTGTCTGCTAGTTGTAAAGTGACAGTGGTTGGACGTGCTTCTCCTATTCCTAACTGGCGAAATAGTGATAGGGGCATGAGGTTTATGCTGGCTCCCAGGTCACAAAGAGCTCTGCCCACGTGCTTGCCTCCTAGCTCTACAGGTAAGGTGAAGGAACCAGGATCCTTCTCCTTATTGGGTAGCTTGTTTTGGAGTATAGCACTGCACTCCTCAGTGAGATTGACTGTTTCAAACTCACCAATTATTCTTTTGTTAGTTATAATATCCTTCAAAAACTTTACATAAGAAGGCATAGACTGTAAAACTTCTACAAAAGGAATATTAACATGCACTTGCTTAAGAATTTCTAGAAATTTATTAAAGTGCACTTCCTGTTCTTGTTTTTTCTTTAGCCTTCTAGGAAATGGAGGTGGTGGCACATATGCAGGCACTTCAGGTCGCCTTAGGATAGGTGGAGGCCTTGGAATTTCTTCTATCTCCTCTATGATTGGCTCCAGCCTTTGTCCTGATGTGCTTGGTGAAGGTTGACCTTGGTTTGGCAGAGACTCCAATGGAGCACTAGACTCAGTGTTCTCTACTCTCTTTGGTGTGTCCTTGGTGTTGCTCACCAATGGTCTCCCACTTCTGAGTTCAATTCCTTGAACTTGCTCTTTACCATCTCTCCTTGGCACTTCAGTGTCAGCAGGTAGCCTACCTTGGGGCCTACTCTTGAGTTCATTGGCTAGTTGCCCTATTTGGTTCTCTAGGCTCCTAAGAGTAGCTTGCTGACTCTGTAGAGTGGCATCATTCTTGGCTATGTATTCCTTAAGTAAGTTTTCTACAGAAGATCCTACAGGTTGGTTGTATGGTTTTTGATACATGGATTGATTATGTTGGGGAGTGAAACCAGGTGTTCCACTCGGTCTTGGTTGGTTAGGATTCTGGTTAGCATTCTGTTGGCCACCCCATGACAGGTTTGGGTGGTTCCTCCAACCAGGATTGTAAGTATTAGAGTAGGGGTTGTTCCTAGGCTGCTGTTGGCTTCCCACATAGCAGACTGAGGCTGGATTCCCAGGGCAGTATTCATACGGGTGCCCTTCCCCACAGAATCCACAGATAAGTGTCTCACCTTGACTTGGTTGGGTGCCCATTGACATGGCTGTGGCGGTGTTGACACTTGTTTGGAGATTGGCTTGAGCCATTTGCTTAACTAGGTTGGTCAGGGCATTTATTTGGCTGCTCATTGCACTTAGAGCATCCTTGTCTTGAGCTCTAGTCGGCTTAACTGGATCATCTGACCACCTACAGTGAGATGCGGAGATCTTCTCCAAGATCTCATAGGCTTCGTTGTAACTCTTGGACAACATGGAGCCTCCAGGAGATGAATTTAAGACTTGTCTAGTGCTGGGGTTGCATCCTTTGAAAAAGACCTCTATTTGGATACACCATGGGATGCCATGGTGTGGACATTTAAGAAGAAGATCTTTAAACCTTGTCCAAGCTTCGTGAAGAGACTCAATGTCAGCTTGTTTGAACTTGATTATGTCATCACGAAAGGTAGAATTCCTATCAGGTGGGAAGTATTTGACTAGGAATTTCTCTGCTAAGTCTGTCCAATTAAGGACTGATCCTGAGGGTAATGAGTTTAACCACGTTTTGGCTTTGTCCCTCAAAGAGTAAGGGAAAAGGTATAGCCTCAAGGCTTCTTGGGAAACTCCAGGGATGATAAAAGTATCACTGACTCCTAAGAAGTTTCTAAAATGGTTGTGGGGATCCTCATTTTCCACTCCAAAGAATTGTCCCACAGTGGACAACATTTGGAACATCACTGGCTTTAACTCGAATGAGTTGGCAGTGATTTCAGGACGGATTATGCTGGGGTTCAGCTCCCCAGGCATAGGTACTAGGTAAGAGAGTATGGCGTTATCCTTATCATTCGCTATTTCGATGGGATTGCGAGTGACAGGCACCGGATTTGGAACTATTCCATCCATTTCTTCTTGAGACAATTGCGGAGGAATTGCGGTTCCCGCAATTATTGGAGGTATAGAGGGTTGGTTAAAGAGACGTTTCTTGGCTCTATTTCTAGCCCTAAGTAATCTCTCAGGCTCAGGATTGAACTCTAGATCACCACTTGAAGGCTCACTCATAAACTAACCCAACTAGTACCTGCAAAAGAAATGAAACAGACCAGCTTCAATAGGTAATAAACTTGGTGTTTCAAACTTAACAAACTTCGTTTTCACTAAAATAAATCCCCGGCAGCGGCGCCAAAAACTTGTTGCGTGCTCAATGTGTTAAAATAAGTAAGTAATAAGCTAGAGAGAGCACTCAGAACATGCAAGCATACATGATCTTATAGCAAGTAGTAAGTATTTTTCATTCGTTTTCCCACAGAGATTTATTATAAGCTACTCACGAAGTGTAAAGTTAAGAAAGAAGGGGTGGATTTGATGGGGTAGAACTGGTTTTAAATTGTCTATTTCCTACTGAATACGTAAAGGGTAGCAACATAAAAAAGTGCAAGTCAAAGTTAAACTCAAATGAAAAGAGACGAGATTAATAAACGAAGACAAAAACAGCTAAACAAAATTGTAAATTTAGCAGAATTGCGGAAACAGCAATTCTACCGCAATGTTGCTGACAGCGAAAGTGTGTAAAATGGAGAAACAAGGGCTACTAACGACTCCTCTATAGGCTTTTTCATACGATTCTCAAGCATTGGATCAACTCACTATGCATCAAACTCACTCAATCTCATGTATCTTCCGATTCCATGCATTAGATTCTTTAGTTTACTCATATCCAAGTAAGGTCTTAAGCATCTTATTAAAGCAGAAAGTTACGGTTTGTACTAGGAAAACGCCTATTCCTAGGTCGTTTTCTGGCTACCTTGAAAGGCTAGCATGAGTGTATGACTCTGAACTCTTACAACTTCCAGAGGTTAGGAGTTCTTTGGACAAAATGGATGGCCAATCGAAATTGCCCGTGGGATGAAGCTTACATACAATCAATGCTTCGAGAGCTATCCTACATGCTTGGTTCACGTTTTTTAGCCTATAGAATTGTCATTAGCATGCCCCTATGTGATTTAGTTACTCATGGATATAGGGAGAACAGAAAGAAAAGATAAAACAGACATGCTTAGAAGAGAAATAAACTGAAAGCAGCAAGGTAAGACAGTGAGTTGCAAAGATAGGAAATTGAGAAATGAAGACTTGTGCTTTACTTATTTGATTGTTTGAATGAACATAAGAGAAACTTAAAGTAAATAACAGAAAGGCAGAACACAACGAAATGAACTGATCTAGCTACTAGAAAAGAAACAACAACAATACAAAGCTGGAAAATGGAAATAAAGAGCAGAAAACAGTAAAACAGGCTCGAACGCCTCGTCGCAACCGCCTCGACTGAAGGATGAGAAAGATCAGCTTTGCTTGGATGAATCCAATCGGCCTATCAGATTGTCGATTCCAACAGCTAACCCTCGCAAACCAACAGACGGCAAAGGAAAACAGGAGAAAAGATGGAGCTGCGAGAAGACTTCTACGCTTTCGGATGATGATTGAACCCTCGACTTTGACCCCCTTTTATAGTAATCTGCAGGTGCGTTTGGGCCAAGGAGAACCATCAATCTTCAACGTCGTACTTCAAAATGGATGGAGGAGAAAGAACGAATCCCTGAAATAACGGAAATTAACAGAAAAAGATCAGTCAACTTACGGTTTTCACTTGAAACATTGCGGTTTCAACAATGTTTCCGCAATGCTGTCGCAATGTAGTTTTTTCATTCTTTTAACTTCGGTTTTCATTCCTTTTCTTTCCTTTTGCACACAAGTCCTAATTTAGCTACCTTCTCTTAATTCTCATATATAAGCACAGGTTTAAGCTAAATCCTCTCAAAAACACCTAAGAGTGTGCATCTTTCTAAGCTAAATAAGTCCTAAATAAGTCACTTTTGGAGACATAACAATAGCCCTGCGGAGAGGGGAAGCAAAGACTCCATGGACGAGACATTAGGGGATTGCCTCCAGCAGATCACCACCAAGGCACGCCTCAAGAAGAGGGTCCCTGTAATCGTGAAAGCCAAACGATCGAAAGCCTCCAAGCGAGCCAAGAAGAAGAAGGTCAGATCTGAACCTTCTTTAAAGAAATTAAAGGTTGAGGCTGCTGAATCGGCCAAGGCAAAGGAAAAGGGGAAGAAGAAGATGTACCCCGAGGATGAACCTCAAGCTGAGAGGTTTGTCTCACAAGAAGCAGAGGCTAGGGGCCTCGAATTGAGAAAGAGAGATCTCTTCCATGATAGGGGCTTTCTTGATGCATTGGCGGACCTGCCGCAATTCTTGCGCGCAGGGATCACCAACCATGGTTGGGAAGAGCTGTGCAGACCGCCCATCCCCACCTACTCCGACATGGTGTATGATTTCTACGCCAACCTTACGCACCCCGAAGATGGTCTGTCCATGGTGAGGGGAATCGAGGTCGACTTCTCGGCCAAGGGCATAAGTACACTGACTATGCGAGAATCGTAGAATCACCCTCTGCAGCTGTCCTAGAAGAAGCCCTGCAAATCATAGGCAAACCTGAGGCGGCCTGGACAATTTCAAGGAATGGGAAACATACCCTGATGAGTGCAACCCTCAAGGATAAGGCAGCCGTTTGGTTCTCGTTTGTGCGCAGACGCATCTCCCCTGTGACCCACGAAACAACTATCAACCAGGGGCGATCACTGCTGCTGTATGCCATCATGAGGGGACTCACCATAGATGTTGGTGAAGTCATTGCCGCCTCCATCACCGACTGTTCAAAGAAAGGTAAGGGTCCTCTCTTTTTCCCAAACACCATTACTAAACTTTGCCTACGTGCAGGTGTGCCTATAGAGAGGAAAGAGAGGCAGTTGGCTTACACCGGACATCTAGAGCTGCCCACAGTCTTGAGGATGCGAAGGAGGGGCAACATGGAATTTGAGCTGGACGGTCGGGCTGCGGCACAATCGTTGAACATGGCTTGTTTGATGGACCTGCAGCGCAAGATGGCTCAATGGGCTGAATATGCACAAGCTAGGGACAAAGATGTAGCTGACCAGTTGGGGTGCATATTCCCTGCCTTCCCCACTAACCTGTTGAAGCCATGGGCGCCTCTGTTGCGTGCTCAATGTTTAAAAGGAATATGCAATAAGAGAGCACTCAGAACATGCAAGCATACATAATCCAGGATGATGAAGTCTGCAAGGAAAATAAACTTGTCAACCTTTACAAGAATATCCTCAATCTTACCCTCAGGGTATGCTATGGATCTGTCTGCAAGTTGTAAAGTGACAGTGGTTGGACGTGCTTCTCCTATTCCAAGCTGGCGGAATAGTGAAAGGGGCATGAGGTTTATGCTGGCTCCCAGGTCACAAAGAGCTCTGCCCACGTGCTTGCCTCCTAGCTCTACTGGTAAGGTGAAGGAACCAGGATCCTTCTCCTTCTTGGGTAGCTTGTTCTGGAGTATAGCACTGCACTCCTCAGTGAGATTCACTGTTTCAAATTCACCAATAATTTTTTTGTTAGTGATTATATCCTTTAAAAACTTAACATAAGAGGGCATAGACTGTAAAACTTATACAAAAGGAATATTAACATGCACTTGCTTAAGAATTTCTAAGAATTTGTTAAAGTGCACTTCCTGTTCTTGTTTTTTCTTTAGCCTTCGAGGAAATGGAGGTGGTGGCACATATCCAGGCACTTCAGGTCGCCTCAGGATAGGTGGAGGCCTTGGAATTTCTTCTATCTCTTCTATGATTGGCTCCAGCCTTGCTCCTGATGTGCTTGGTGATGGTTGACCATGGTTTGGCAGAGATTCCAGTGGAGCATTAGACTCTTTGTTCTCTACTCTCTTTGGGGTTTCTTTCATGTTGCTCACCAAGGGTCTCCCACTTCTAAGTTCAATTGCTTAAACTTGTTCTTTTCCATCTCTCCTTGGCACCTCAGTGTCAGCAGGTAGTCTACCTTGGGGCCTACTTTTGAGTTCATTGGCTAGTTGCCCTATTTGGTTCTCTAGGCTCCTAAGGGTAGCTTGCTGACTTTGTAGAGTAGCATCATTCTTGGCGATGTACTCTTTGAGTAGATTTTCTACAGAAGACCCTACTGGTTGGTTGTATGGTTTCTGATACATGGATTGGTTATGTTGGGGAGTGAAACCAGGTGTTCCACTCGGTCTTGGTTGGTTAGGAGCTTGGTTAGTATTTTGCTGGCCACCCCATGAGAGATTTGGGTGGTTCCTCCAACCACGATTGTAAGTGTTGGAATAGGGGTTGTTCCTAGGCTGCTGTGGGCTTCCAACATAGCAGACTGAGGCTGGATTCCCAGGGCAGTATTCATACAGGTGCCCCTTGTTACGTCTCCAAAAGTGACCTTTTTAGGACTTAATTAGCTTAGAAAGATGTTCACTCTTAGGTGTTTTTGATAGCATTTAGCCTAAACCTATGCTTAAATATGAAAATTAGAAGAAGGTAGCTAAATTAAGACTTATGTACAATAGGAAAGAAAAGGGTTAAAAACCGAAGGAAAAGAATGAAAAAACTGCATTGCGACAGCATTGCGAAAACATTGCTGAAGCCGCAATTATTCAAGTGAAAACCGTAAGTTGACTGATCTTTTTCTGTTAATTTCCGTGATTTCAGGGATTCGTTCTTTCTCCTCCATCCATTCTGATATACGACGTTGAAGATTGATGGTTCTCCTTGGCCCAAACGCACCTGCAAACTACTATAAAAGGGGGTCAAAGTCGGAGGTTCAAACATCATCCGGAAGCGTAGAAGTCCTTTCGCAGCTCCATTTTTCTTCGTGTTTTCCTTCGCCGTCTGTTGGAGTGAGAGTCTCAGCTGTTGGAATCGACAATCTGAGAGGAAGGAGAGAAGATCCACCTTCTCTCCCGATTGGATTCATCCAAGCAAAGCTATTCTTTCATCCCCTTCAGCCGAGGCAGTTGCGACGAGGCTTCCAAGCAACATTTACTGCTTTCTGTCTTTCTTTTCCTAGTTTACATTTCTGCTTTGTGTTGTTCTCTTTCTAATAGCTAGAACACTTCATTTCGTTGCTTTCTGTCTTGCTGTTATTTACTTTAAAGCTTTCTTTTGTCTAATCAAACAATCAAGTAATCAAATCTCCATTCTTCATTTCACAGTTTCTTGCCTCTGCATTCTACTGCTTTCCCTCACTGTTTTGTCTGTAATTTCTTTCTAAGCATGTCTGTTTCATCTCGTATTTCTATCTACCCCATATCCATGAGTAGCTAAGTCACTTAGGGGCATGCTAATGACAGAACTATAGGCTAAAAAACGTGAACCAAGTATGTAGGATAGCTCTCGAACCATTGATTGTATGTAAGCTTCATTCCACGGGCAATTTCGATTGGCCATCCATTTTGTCCAAAGAACTCCTAACCTCTGGAAGGAGTAAGAGTTCAGAGTCGTATAATCATGCTAGCCTTTCAAGGTAACCAGAAAACGGCTTAGGAATAAGCGTTTTCCTAGTACAAACTAAACACTTCTGCTTTAACAAGATGCTTGAGACCTTACTTTGAGTTGAGTAAACTAAAGAATCTAATGCATGGAATCGGACGATACATGAGATAGAGTGAGTTTGATGCATAGAGAGTTGATACAATGCTTGGGAATCGTATTAAAATGCCTATAGGATAGTCGTTAGTAGCCCTTAATTCTCCATTTTACACACTTTCACTGTTTTAACAATTGCGGAAACATTGCGGTGCCCGCAATTCTGCTAAGTTACCATTCTGTTTAGCTGTTTTCTTCTTCATTTATTAGTTTCGTCTCTTGTCTTTTGAGTCTAATTTCAACTTGCATTTGTTTATGTTGCATTCCTTTAGACATTCGGTAAGAAGTAGGAAATTAAAAACCAATTTTATCCCTTCAAATCCACCCCTTCTTTCTTAACTTTATACTTCACAAGTAGCTTATGAATAAATCTCTGTGGGAAAACGAATGAAAAAATACTTACTACTTGCTATAAGATCATGTATGCTTGCATGTTCTGAGTGCTCTTTCTTCCTTATTGCTTACTTTTATTAACACATTGAGCACGCAACAAGTTTTTGGCGCCGCTGCCGGGGATTTATTTAAGTGAAAACGAAGTTAGTTAAGTTTGAAACACCAAGTTATTTTCCATTGAAACTGATCCATTTTCATTTCTTTTTCAGGTACCATTTAGGTTAGTTTATGAATGAGCCTCCAAGTAGTGATCTAGAGTTCAACCCTGAGCCCGAGAGATTACTTAGAGCTAGGAATAGAGCCAAGAAACGCCTCTTTAAACAACCTTCATTACCTCCATTAATTGCTGAAACCGCAAGGTTACCACAATCTCCTCAAGAAGAAATGGATAGAAGAGATCAAAACCTGGTGCCTGTCACTCGCAATCCCATCGAAATAGCGAATGATAAGGATAGCGCCATACTTTCTTACCTAGTACCTATGCCTGGGGAGCTGAACCCCAGCATAATCCGTCCTGAGATCACTGCCAACTCATTCGAGTTAAAGCCAGTGATGTTCCAAATGTTGTCCACTGTGGGACAATTCTTTGGAATGGAAAATGAGGACCCCCACAACCATCTTAGAAACTTCCTAGGAGTTAGTGACACATTCCTGATCCCTGGAGTTTCCCAAGAAGCCTTGAGGCTATATCTGTTCCCTTACTCTTTGAGGGACAAAGCCAAAACGTGGTTAAACTCATTACCCTCTGGATCTGTCCTCAATTGGACAGACTTAGCAGAAAAATTCCTAGTCAAATATTTCCCACCAGATAGGAATTCGACCTTTCGTGATGACATCATCAAATTCAAACAAGCTCCAAGTGAGTCTCTTCACGAAGCTTGGACAAGATTCAAAGATCTTCTCATTAAATGTCCACACCATGGCATCCCATGGTGTATCCAAATAGAGGTCTTTTTCAAAGGATGCAACCCCAGCACCAGACAAGTTCTAAATTCATCTGCTGGTGGATCCATGTTGTCCAAGAGTTACAACGAAGCTTATGAGATCCTGGAGAAGATCTCAACATCTCACTGTAGGTGGTCAGATGATCCAGTCGAGCCAACTAGAGCTCAAGACAAGGATGCTCTTAGCGCCATGAGCACCCAAATAAACGCCCTGACCAACCTAGTTAAGCAAATGGCTCAGGCCAATCTCCAAACCAGTGCCAATACCGCCACAGCCATGTCAATGGGCACCCAACCAAGTCAAGGCGAGGCACTTATCTGTGGATTCTGTGGGGAAGGGCACCCATATGAATACTGCCCTGGGAATCCATCCTCAGTCTGCTATGTAGGAAGCCAACAGCAGCCTAGGAATAACCCCTACTCACAAACTTACAACCCTGGTTGGAGGAACCACCCAAACCTGTCATGGGGTGGCCAACAAAATGCTAACCAAAATCCTAACCAGCCTAGACCGAGTGGAACACCTGGTTTCACTCCCCAACATAACCAATCAATGTATCAAAAACCTTACAACCAACCTGTAGGATCTTCTGTAGAAAACTTACTCAAGGAATACATAGCTAAGAATGATGCTACTCTTCAAAGCCAGCAAGCTACCCTTAGGAGCCTAGAGAACCAAATAGGCCAATTGGCCAATGAACTCAAGAGTAGGCCCCAAGGTAGACTCCCTGCTGACACTGAGGTACCAAGGAGAGATGGTAAAGAACAAGTTCAAGCAATTGAACTCAGAAGTGGTAGACCCTTGGTAAGCAACACAAAGGACACACCAAAGAGAGTAGAGAACACTGAGTCTAGTGCTCCACTGGAGTCTCTGCCAAACCAAGGTCCACCACCAACTAGCACATCAGGAGCCAGGCTAGAGCCAGTTATTGAGGAGATAGAAGAAATTCCAAGGCCTCCACCTATCCTAAGGCGACCTGACGTGCCTGCATATGTGCCACCACCTCCATATCCTCGAAGGCTTAAGAAGAAGCAGGAACAGGAAGTGCATTTTAATAAATTCTTAGAAATTCTTAAGCAAGTGCATGTCAACATTCCTTTTGTAGAAGTTTTACAGTCTATGCCTTCCTATGTAAAGTTTTTGAAGGACATTATTACTAACAAAAAAATAATTGGTGAGTTTGAAACAGTAAACCTCACTGAGGAGTGCAGTGCCATACTCCAAAACAAGTTGCCCAAGAAGGAGAAGGATCCTGGTTCCTTCACCTTACCTGTAGAACTTGGAGGCAAGCACGTGGGCAGAGCGCTTTGTGACCTGGGCGCCAGCATAAACCTCATGCCCCTATCACTATTCCGCCAGCTAGGAATAGGAGAAGCACGTCCAACCACTGTCACTTTACAACTTGCAGACAGATCCATTGCATACCCTGAAGGTAAGATTGAGGATATTTTAGTAAAGGTTGACAAGTTTATTTTCCTTGCAGATTTCATTATCCTGGATTATGAAGCAGACAAGGAGGTCCCCATCCTGCTAGGTAGACCATTTCTAGCCACAGGTAGGGCACTAATAGATGTTCAAAAAGGTGAGCTCACTATGAGGGTTCATGATGAAGAGGTGAAATTTAGTGTTTATAAAGCCTTAAGGTACCCCTCTGATTCTGAGTCTTGTGCTAGCATGGATATTGTTGACTCACTAATGGAAGAACAATTAGAGCATGTACTATTAACTAAGCATGCTAATGAATATGTACAGTTAGATGTAGCTGACTTGAATGTATCTGACATAATGAATATGCCTGTAGATAAACCACAACATGTTTGTATGAATATTGACTTAACTGATAGAGCTTTAAATCCTTTAAAGCCATCCATTGAGCATCCACCTGTATTAGAATTAAAGCCACTCCCCACTCACCTCAAGTATGCATATTTAGGGAGTAATGAAACTCTGCCTGTTATCATTTCTTCGAAATTAAGTGAAAAGCATGAGGTTGAACTGATATTACTGCTTAAGCAACATAGGAAGGCTATTGCATGGACTATTGCTGATATAAGAGGCATTAGCCCTTCTTATTGCATGCATAAGATTATACTAGAGGAAGAACATACCCCTAGAGTAGACCACCAACGTAGGCTGAACCCCTCTATGAAAGAGGTAGTGAAAAAAGAAATAATTAAGTGGTTAGATGCTGGTGTGATATTTCCCATAGCTAGTAGTCAGTGGGTAAGCCCTATACAGTGTGTACTGTTAAGTCTCTGAAAGTGACTTATTTAGGACCCATTTAGCTTAAGAAGATGTACACATTTAGGTGTTTTTGTTAGCATTTAGCTTAAACCTATGCTTTAATATGAGAATTAGAAGAAGGTAGCTAATTTAGGACTTATGCACAATAGGTAGAAAAAGGGTTGAAAACCGAAGGAAAAGAATGAAAAAATAAACATTGCGAATGAATTGCGAAAACATTGCGGTGACCGCAATTATTCAAGTTAAAACCGTAAGTTGGCTGATCTTTTTCTGTTTAGATCCGACTTTTCAGGGATTCGTTCTTTCTCCTCCATCCATTCTGATATATGACGTTGAAGATTGATGGTTCTCCTTGGCCCAAACGCACCTGCAAACTACTATAAAAGGGGGTCAAAGTCGGAGGTTCAGTCATCATTCGAAGCGCAGAAGTCTTCTCGCAGTCCACCATTTCCATCTGTTTTCCTTTGCCGTCTGTTGGAGTGAGAGTCTAAGCTTTTGGAACCGATAATCTGATAGGAAGGAGAGGAGATTCTTCTTCTCTCTCGATTGGATTCATCCAAGCACGGCTGACTTTTCATCACCATCATTCGAGGCGACTGCCACGGAGTTTTCTAGCAAACCTTTACTGTTTTTCTGCTCTGTTCTTCTCATTTCCATTTCTGATCACTGTTGTTCTTAGTTTAGCATTTCAATTACTGCATTTCGTTGTTGTCTGTCTTGAATTCATTTCTTTTAGAGCTTCCCTTTGTCATTCAAACACTTAAAGTAATCGAAGTGTACTTCTGCATTTTACAGTTTCCATCTGTTTCTGCTACGGCTTTGGCTTGCTGTTTTAAGTACATTTATCTTCTAAGCATGTCTGTTTTATCTACCATTTCTGTTCTCTACATATCCATGAGTAACTAAAATCACTTAGGGGCATGCTAATGACAGAACTATAGGCTAAAAAACGTGAGTCAAGTAGGCAGATTAACACTCGAACATTGATTGTATGTAAGCTTCATCCCACGGGCAATTTCGATTGGCCATCCATTTTGTCCAAAGAACTCCTAACCTCTGGAAGGAGTAAGAGTTCAGAGTCATATAATCATGCTAGCCTTTCATGGTAATCAGGAAACGGCCTAGGAATAGGCGTTTCCCTAGTACAAACTAAACACTCCTGTTTTAACAAGATGCTTAAGACCTTACTTTGAAGTCGAGTAAACTTGAGTCTCTAATGCATGGAATCGGACGATACTTGAGATAGAGTGAGTTTGATGTATAGAGAGTTGATCCAAAGCTTGATAATCGTAATAAACTGCCTATAGGATAGTCATTAGTAGCCCTTAATTCACCCTTTTAATCAGTTTCGCTGCCATTTAATTGCGGATTAATTGCGGTTCTCGCAATTCTGCTAAATTGCATTGTGTGTAGCTGTTTTCTTCTTCGTTTATTGATTCCATCTCTTGTTCTTTGAGCCTGATTTTAACTTTAACTTGTTTATGGTATATTCCTTTACACATTCAGCAAAACTTAGGTAATTAAAAACCAATTTTATCCCCTCAAATTCATCCCATCTTTCTTAACAAACACACTTCGCGAATAGCTAAAAATGAGTCTCTGTGGAAAAAACGAATGAAATATACTTACTACTTGCTGTGAGACCATGTATGCTTGCATGTTCTAAGTGCTCTCTCTACCCTTTTGCATATTTATCTTTACACATTGAGCACGCAACAAGTTTTTGGCGCCGCTGCCGGGGACTTATTTTAAGTGAAAACGAAGTTTGTTAAGTTTGAAACATCAAAGTATTTTTCATTGAATTTGATCCATTTTCATTTCTTTTTCAGGTACCATTTAGGGTAGTTTATGAATGAGACTCCAAGTAGTGATCTAGAGTTCAACCCTGAGCCCGAGAGATTACTTAGAGCTAGGAATAGAGCCAAGAAACGTCTCTTTAAACAAACCCTTTTACCTCCAATCATTGCAGAGACTACAATTCCTCCGCAATTACCTCAAGAAGAAATGGCTGGAGTAAATCAAAACCTGGTGCCTGTCACTCGCAACCCCATTGAAATAGCGAATGACAAGGATAGCGCCATCCTTTCATATTTAGTACCTATGCCTGGGGAGCTGAACCCCAGCATAATCCGTCCTGAAATCACTGCCAACTCATTCGAGTTAAAGCCAGTGATGTTCCAAATGTTGTCCACTATGGGACAATTCTTTGGAATAGAAAATGAGGACCCCCATAACCACCTTAGGAACTTCCTAGGAGTTAGTGACACATTCCTAATCCCTGGAGTTTCCCAAGAAGCCCTGAGGCTATATCTTTTCCCTTACTCTTTGAGGGACAAGGCCAAAACATGGTTAAATTCTTTACCCTCAGGATCTGTCCGCAATTGGACAGATTTAGCAGAAAAATTCCTAGTCAAATATTTCCCACCTGATAGGAATTCAACCTTTCGTGATGATATCATAAAATTCAATCAAGCTCCAAGTGAGTCTCTTCACGAAGCTTGGACAAGATTCAAAGACCTTCTCATTAAATGTCCACACCATGGCATTCCATGGTGTATCCAAATAGAAGTCTTCTTTAAAGGATGCAACCCCAGCACCAGACAAGTTCTAAATTCATCTGCTGGAGGTTCCATGTTGTCCAAGAGTTACAACGAAGCTTATGAGATCTTGGAGAAGATCTCAACATCTCATTGTAGGTGGTCAGACGATCCAGTAGAGCCAACTAGGGCTCAAGACAAGGATGCTCTAAGCGCCATGAGCACCCAAATAAACGCCCTGACCAACCTAGTTAAACAAATGGCTCAGGCCAATCTCCAAACCAGTGCCAATACCGCCACAGCCATGTCAATGGGCACCCAACCAAGTCAAGGCGAGGCACCTATCTGTGGATTCTGTGGGGAAGGGCACCCTTATGAATATTGCCCTGGGAATCCATCCTCAGTCTGCTATGTAGGAAGCCAGCAGCAGCCTAGGAATAACCCCTACTCCAACACCTATAACCCTGGTTGGAGAAACCACCCTAACCTGTCATGGGGTGGCCAACAAAACACTAATCCAAATTCTAACCAACCTAGGCCGAGTGGATCACCTGGTTTCACTCCCCAACATAACCAGTCAACGTACCAAAAATCTTATAATCAACCTGTAGGATCTTCGGTAGAAAACCTACTCAAGGAATATATAGCTAAGAATGATGCTACTCTTCAGAGCCAGCAAGCTACTCTTAGGAGCCTGGAAAACCAAATAGGCCAATTAGCCAATGAACTTAAAAGTAGGCCCCAAGGTAGACTCCCTGCTGATACCGAGGTACCAAGGAGAGATGGCAAAGAACAAGTTCAAGCCATTGAACTTAGGAGTGGAAGACCATTGGTGAGCAACACAAAGGACACACCAAAGAGAGTAGAGAACACTGAGTCTAGTGCTCCACTGGAGTCTCTGCCGAGCCAAGGACCACCACCAACTAGCACATCAGGAGCCAGGCTAGAGCCAATTGTAGAGGACGTAGAAGAAATTCCAAGGCCTCCACCTATCCTAAGGCGTCCTGACGTGCCTGCATATGTGCCACCACCTCCATATCCTCGAAGGCTGAAGAAGAAGCAGGAACAGGAAGTTCATTTTAATAAATTTTTAGAAATACTTAAGCAAGTGCATGTTAACATTCCTTTTGTAGAGGTTTTACAGTCTATGCCTTCATATGTAAAGTTTTTGAAGGACATTATTACTAACAAAAAAATAATTGGTGAGTTTGAAACAGTAAACCTCACCGAGGAGTGCAGTGCCATCCTCCAAAACAAGCTGCCCAAGAAGGAGAAGGATCCTGGTTCCTTCACCCTACCTGTAGAACTTGGAGGCAAGCATGTGGGCAGAGCGCTTTGTGACCTGGGCGCCAGCATAAATCTCATGCCCCTGTCCCTATTTCGCCAGTTGGGAATGGGAGAAGCACGTCCAACCACAGTCACTTTACAACTAGCAGACAGATCCATCGCATATCCAGAAGGTAAGATTGAGGATATTCTAGTTAAAGTTGACAAATTTATTTTCCTTGCAGATTTCATTGTCCTGGACTATGAGGCAGACAAGGAGGTTCCCATCCTGCTAGGTAGACCATTTCTAGCTACAGGTAGGGCACTAATAGACGTGCAAAAAGGTGAGTTAACTATGAGGGTTCATGATGAAGAGGTAAAATTTAGTGTTTACAAAGCTTTAAGGTATCCCTCTGATTCTGAGTCTTGTGCTAGCATTGATGTTGTTGACTCACTAATGGAAGAACAATTAGAGCATGTATTATTAACCAAGCATGCTAACGAATATGTAGGATTAGATGTAGATGATCTAAATGTATCTGACATAATGAATATGCCTGTAGATAGACCTCAGCATGTATGTATGACTATAGACTTAACTGATAGAACTGTAAATCCGTTAAAGCCCTCCGTTGAGCATCCACCTGTTCTAGAACTAAAACCACTACCAACTCACCTCAAATACGCATATCTAGGAGATAATGATACGCTGCCTGTAATTATTTCTTCTAAGCTAAGTGAACAGCATGAGGTTGATTTAATTTTACTGCTTAAGCAACATAGGAAGGCTATAGCATGGACTATTGCTGATATTCGAGGCATTAGCCCTTCTTATTGCATGCATAAAATCATACTAGAGGAAGAGCACACACCTAGGGTAGATCACCAGCGTAGGTTAAACCCCTCTATGAAAGAGGTAGTAAAGAAAGAAATAATAAAGTGGTTAGATGCAGGAGTAATTTTCCCCATAGCTAGTAGCCAGTGGGTGAGCCCCATCCAATGTGTACCTAAAAAGGGGGGAATAACTGTGGTAGTCAATGAGAACAACGAACTGATTCCAACAAGGACTGTCACAGGGTGGAGAGTGTGTATGGATTACAGGAAGTTGAATAAAGAAACTAAAAAAGACCATTTCCCTCTACCATTCATTGACCAGATGCTAGACAGAATAGCTGGTAGAGCCTACTATTGTTTTTTAGATGGGTACTCTGGCTATAATCAAATCACTATAGACCCTAAGGATCAGGAGAAGACTACCTTCACTTGCCCTTTTGGAACGTTTGCCTTCCGCAGAATGCCTTTTGGCTTATGCAATGCACCGGCAACTTTCCAAAGGTGCATGATGGCGATCTTCTCTGAGTTGGATGAGTCCATAATAGAAATATTCATGGATGACTTCTCAGTCTTTGGGGACTCATTTAAAACCTGTCTAGAGAACCTAGGACAAGTCCTAGCTAGGTGTGAAGAGACCAACCTAGTCCTAAATTGGGAAAAGTGCCATTTTATGGTAGATGAAGGGATTGTCTTAGGACATAGAGTGTCAAGGGCAGGTGTAGAAGTGGATAGGGCAAAAATAGAGGTCATAGAGAAGTTGGTAGAGCCCCAGAATGTCAAGGCCATTAGGAGTTTCTTAGGGCATGCTGGCTTCTATAGAAGGTTCATCAAGGACTTCTCTAAGATAGCCAAGCCTCTATGTGAGCTATTGGAGCTAGGTAGGCCATTCATCTTCTCTAAGGAATGTGTATTAGCTTGGAAAACCCTTAAGGAAGCACTGGTCACAGCACCAATCATAGTGGGACCAAATTGGGATCTCCCATTTGAGATGCTATGCGATGCTAGTGACTATGCTGTAGGAGTCATGTTAGGACAGAAGATTGACAAGCTCACACATCCTGTCTATTATGCTAGTAAAACCTTGAATGAGGCTCAATGTAACTATACAACTACAGAGAAGGAGATGCTTGCTGTAGTATTTGCTTGTGAAAAATTTAGGAACTATATTGTAGGAACTAGGACCATTGTATATACTGACCATTCTGCTTTAAAATATCTTATGAGGAAGGCTGATGCTAAGCCTAGATTGATTAGATGGGTGTTATTGCTGCAGGAATTCGATTTGGACATTCGGGACAAGAAGGGATGTGAAAACGTGGTTGCAGATCACCTGTCTCGATTGCAGCACAATTGCGAAAAAATTGCGGACCCCGCAATTTCTGATGCTTTTATAGATGAACATATCTTTGTTTTGACTCATCGTGAAAACGATGAGGAACCTTGGTTTGCTGACATTGCTAACTTCCGTGCATCACAGGTATTACCAGTGTTCAAGGGAGGACAAGAAAAGAAGAGGTTCCTCCATGAAGCAAGGAAATTCATCTGGGATGACCCCATACTTTACAGGACCTGTGCTGATGGGTTGTTGAGGAAGTGTGTTTCAGCTGCTGAAGCGAAGTCTGTGCTGCAGCACTGTCACTCATCTCCTTACGGTGGGCACTTTGGTGGTCAAAGAACAGCTGCTAAAGTATTTCAGAGTGGCTACTACTGGCCAACAATCTTCAAGGACGCCCACAACTATGCCCACAACTGTGACGAATGCCAAAGGACAGGTAACCTCAGTCGCAAGGATGAGATGCCCCTCACCTACATCTTAGAGTTGGAGCTCTTTGATGTGTGGGGCATTGATTTCATGGGACCATTCCCTCCATCATCAGGTAACCTGTACATTTTAGTAGCAGTAGACTACGTGTCAAAGTGGGTAGAAGCTAAGGCATGTCCTAATAATGATGCTAAAACAGTCACTAACTTCTTGCATAGACACATTTTCACTAGATTTGGGACTCCTCGTGCTATCATTAGTGATGAGGGGTCACATTTAATCAATAAGGCTATGGAGAAAATATTGGCTAAGTATAACATTAGGCATAGGGTAGCTACTCCCTACCACCCACACTCAAATGGCCAAGCTGAGATTTCCAATAGGGAGATAAAAAACATCCTAGAAAAGGTAGTCAAACCTAATAGGAAAGACTGGTCTTTCAAGCTTGAGGATGCACTTTGGGCTTACAGAACAGCATATAAGACACCTCTAGGAATGTCTCCCTATAGGTTGGTGTATGGCAAGGCTTGCCACTTGCCACTTGAGTTGGAAAACAAGGCATTTTGCGCCATGAAAGAATTAAATTTTTGTGTGAAGGATGCGGGGACATTAAGATCTTTACAGCTACATGAACTTGACGAGCTTAGGCACATGGCCTATGAGAATGCCAAGATGTACAAAGAAAAGACAAAAATATGGCATGACAGTAGACTCAGGATCAAAGACTTTAAGAAGGGCCAACTTGTATTGTTATTTAACTCACGATTAAAGCTATTTCCAGGCAAATTAAAGTCTAGATGGTCAGGTCCATTTATTATTACTAATGCCTTTGTTCATGGTGCCATAGAGATTAAAAACTTGCAGCAAGGACAGCCATTTCTGGTCAATGGTGCTAGGTTGAAGCACTACTATGAGGAGGGGGATGTGAAGACTCTCTCGGCCTTCCTCCTACATGAAGCATGAAGTTAGAAACGAGAGAGAACGAGTGGTTACTGTGCTCGTTTAGTCAAGGCCCATGCCTTAGTTTATTTTTTCTGTTTTTTTCGATGATCGTTTGTATGTTTTGTAGCGTGATTTTAATTGCGTATTTAATGTTTGTTCTATTTGTTTTTGTAGGGAATCGAAAGAGGGGATCAAGGGGAGTAAATCCCACTTTAAAAATCAAGAAACGGTTGAGCCAAATGAAAGATACGGGCGATCAAAGTTTGGAATTTTTATGAAATATTATCCCTAGAATTGCGCAAAAATTGCTGGATCCGCAAAAAGAGCCGTTGGGATTTTTTTCGTTTTATTTATAGCCGTTAGAACGCGCTCGTTGATACGATTCTCTCATTCTTTGATCTCCAAGATTTCTGCGATTCTCTCCATCTGTGATTCTTCTCTCAAGATCTTCAAGACTCGACGATGGTTTCCACTAGGGCTGAAAGATCCGCAGCCAAGAAGAAGGCCGACGACGCAGCTGAAGCGGCTGCGAGGGAAGCGCTTCTCACCCTTGCTGATGAGGGTGCTGTACGCACTGGCCGTCTGTCCAAGCTTCCTATTCGTAGGAAGAAGTGGAGGGTGGTCACGGAGATCCCTGCTGGCCCATATGAGCCAGTGGGCACGCCAAAGAAACGTCGGTGGACTGTCACGACTGCTGCCGAACCAAGCACCGCCAAGACTCCCTCTGTGGAGAGTCAAGAAACTGATCGTGCAGCCCACGAGTCAGCCAAAGAAGGTTCGTCGCCGTCTGTGTCACCTGCGCGCAGTCCCCTCTCGTCTGAACCAGTGCCAAGCGCAGAATCGTCACTGCCTGCACAGAGCTTCGAGTTGTCTCCAGCACCTCAGAGTTCTGATCCGCCACTTGCAGCAGCGCAGAGTCCTGAACTGCCATCGTCGCCACTGAGTTCTGCGCATCTACCATCAGCAGAACACACTCCCACGCCATCGCACAAGGCTCCACAGCCTGATCCTGAATTCCCATATGGGGATTATCAAGAGTCCACGCAAGGCAGTGGAGATGCTGGAGAAGACGAAGTCTTCTCGCCTATGAGAGAAGATAGCCCTGCCGAGCCTGCACAGCAGGACGATTCTATGGAAGAAACGTTGGGGGCTTGCCTCCAACAGATCAACATTAAGAAAAAGAAGAAGAAGGCCAAGATGGGCAAGGCCAAGAAGTCCAAAAAGCTGAAGAAGAAGAAGGCCAAACGAGTGCCTTCAGCAGACGAGGAGAGTGCTGAGCCTTCGCTCAAACGCCTCAAGGTGGAGGCTGCTGCATCATCCAAACCAGCCGATAAGGGGAAGGCTAAACTCTACCCTGAAGATGAACCTTCGTCAGTGAGGTATGTCTCATCTGATGCTGAATCCAGGGGTGTTGAGCTGAGGAAAAGGGACCTGTTGCACGAGAAGGGGTTCCTTGATCGACTTGCTGACCTGCCGCAGTTCTTGCGCGCAGGGGTGATCAACCATGGCTGGGAGGAATTCTGCAGACCTCCCAATCCAGCCTACTCGAGCATGGTGTACGATTTCTACGCCAATGTGCTCAGCCCTGAGGATGGCCTATCTGTGGTCAGAGGGGTGGAAGTTGATTTCTCAGCCAAGGCCATCAATGAAGCCTTTGGTCTCAAGGGCCAAGCGCACACAGATTATGCACGGATAGTTGATGAGCCGACCGAGGCTGTGCTGGAAGAGGCCATTCGCACAATTGGCCAGCCTGAGGCCTCCTGGACAGTGTCACGCAATGGGCGGCACACACTCATGAGTGCCAACCTCACGGCTAAGGCAGCTGTGTGGTTTTCATTCGTCAGACGAAGACTCTCCCCAGTCACTCATGAGACTACAATTAACCAGAGCCGTTCGCTGCTGGTTTATGCTATAATGAGAGGTCTCACGATCAACGTGGGAGAAGTCATCGCTGCTGCCATAGCTGAGTGTGCTAAAAAGGGTAAGGGACCATTATTTTTCCCCAACACTATAACAAAATTGTGTTTGCTTGCAGGGGTTCCCACCGAGCGCTTGGAGCAGCAGCTGCCTTACACAGGCCATTTGGAGTTGCCTGCACACCTAAGGCTGAGAAGAAAGGGCAACATGGAATTTGAGTTGGATAGGCTGGCTGCTGAACAGTCCCTATCCATGGCCTGCTTGATGGACATGCAGAGGAGAATGGCTCAATGGGCCAACTATGCGCAGGCGAGGGACAGAGAAGTTGCAGACCAGTTGGGGTGCATCTTCCCAGACTTCCCCTCCAACCTCCTAACTCCATGGGTGCCCCCACGACCAAGGCAACCAGATGAGGATGATGAGAATTGAGTGCTGGTTTGAAGAGCACTAGAGGGAGTATTACTGATCCCTTAAGAAACAAAAGACAATTTTCCTGCTTTTTGATAGAGTCATGTATAGTATGCTGTTTTGTATTCAATTTTTGATCTGTTTTTAATGTTTAGTTTTATGTTTTTTCTTCTGCTTAGTCTAGTCTGATGTTAGCTGATTAAGGAGGATAGTTTAGTTTTATTTTTCGGATGCATGAGTAACGGGAAAAAGCATGCTAGGGGCCTGAATCAATGTTAAATCTGCCCAGATTGAATTGCGAAATAATTGCGGTTCCCGCAATTTTTGTGACTGATTGCATGTTTTGGACTGTCTGTTTAGTTAGACTGTGATCTGTTAAATTCTATCTTTTGCTGCTGGCATGACTACCTCATATAGCTGATCTTGAAGCATGCTGGATGAGTGTCATAGGACACCCTTTGATAGTTTAAATTTGCTTCTAAATAGTGCTCAGTATGCAGAAACCATAAGTCCTTAAAACTTTCTGTTATGTTCAAATTTTCTGCTGCTGGGATAATTGCTTTTAGAATGTTTTGCCTATGCCTAGGATTTTTAGATTCTCTTTGTTTTGCTTTAGACTAGATGCTTCTAGGACAAGTTTGGGGGTGTGCCACCTCAAACACTCATTGGGGACAATGAGTAGTTGAAGTTTGGGGGAGGCCACCCTAGGCCTAGGAACATTCCTCTCTTCCTTAAGACATAAGCATTCTTCTTCTCCAAAAAAAAAAAAAAAAAAAAAAAAATATAGAAAAAGTGAAAAAATAGAATAAAGAGGGGAGTCTTTCTCAAGTTGCTAAGTAATCAGTGCCAAGGGTGTAAACCACAAGTGGCAGTGCATCAAAAGGCAAACCAAGGGAAGACTCCACCTAAGTAAAAAAGGAAAAAGGGAGAAATAGGGAAGAAGAATGTATGCTTGGGAGTTATAATCTTGTGGCTTAGATGTCCTATGTAAAAAGAACTCTGATCCTTAATGAGCTAAGCACAAGGTTGTAGCTTTTAGGTTTGTCTAGGGAGATGAATGTATATCCAATGTAGTGATGCCAGGGCTTAGGTTGTTCTCTAAAAGTACCACTGTCACTGTTAATACTAAGACTGGCATGACTCTAAGGAATCCTAGACACATTAAAAATAAGCTAGAAGCATGTACTGAGTCTGGAGTAAAGCTTGGTAGAATTTGAAACCTTAGGGATAGTGGCATGATATCACAAAAGTAGTTAGATCAGTAGTAGGGGGTTAGCAAAAGCAGTGGGTATAGTAGGCAGGTGAAGTCAGAAGAAGCTAGACAAGAGGTTAGTTCTAAAACTTAGAAGTGTGTCACAGGACAGCATTGCTATAGACAAGAATATAAGGGAGTTAGTGAGTAGGTAAAGAAGAAGAAACAACAGCCTAGGTAAGTCCTTAGTATGCTTGAGGACAAGCAAAGCCTTAAGTTTGGGGGTGTGTTAAGTCTCTGAAAGTGACTTATTTAGGACCCATTTAGCTTAAGAAGATGTACACATTTAGGTGTTTTTGTTAGCATTTAGCTTAAACCTATGCTTTAATATGAGAATTAGAAGAAGGTAGCTAATTTAGGACTTATGCACAATAGGTAGAAAAAGGGTTGAAAACCGAAGGAAAAGAATGAAAAAATAAACATTGCGAATGAATTGCGAAAACATTGCGGTGACCGCAATTATTCAAGCTAAAACCGTAAGTTGGCTGATCTTTTTCTGTTTAGATCCGACTTTTCAGGGATTCGTTCTTTCTCCTCCATCCATTCTGATATATGACGTTGAAGATTGATGGTTCTCCTTGGCCCAAACGCACCTGCAAACTACTATAAAAGGGGGTCAAAGTCGGAGGTTCAGTCATCATTCGAAGCGCAGAAGTCTTCTCGCAGTCCACCATTTCCATCTGTTTTCCTTTGCCGTCTGTTGGAGTGAGAGTCTAAGCTTTTGGAACCGATAATCTGATAGGAAGGAGAGGAGATTCTTCTTCTCTCTCGATTGGATTCATCCAAGCACGGCTGACTTTTCATCACCATCATTCGAGGCGACTGCCACGGAGTTTTCTAGCAAACCTTTACTGTTTTTCTGCTCTGTTCTTCTCATTTCCATTTCTGATCACTGTTGTTCTTAGTTTAGCATTTCAATTACTGCATTTCGTTGTTGTCTGTCTTGAATTCATTTCTTTTAGAGCTCCCCTTTGTCATTCAAACACTTAAAGTAATCGAAGTGTACTTCTGCATTTTACAGTTTCCATCTGTTTCTGCTACGGCTTTGGCTTGCTGTTTTAAGTACATTTATCTTCTAAGCATGTCTGTTTTATCTACCATTTCTGTTCTCTACATATCCATGAGTAACTAAAATCACTTAGGGGCATGCTAATGACAGAACTATAGGCTAAAAAACGTGAGTCAAGTAGGCAGATTAACACTCGAACATTGATTGTATGTAAGCTTCATCCCACGGGCAATTTCGATTGGCCATCCATTTTGTCCAAAGAACTCCTAACCTCTGGAAGGAGTAAGAGTTCAGAGTCATATAATCATGCTAGCCTTTCATGGTAATCAGGAAACGGCCTAGGAATAGGCGTTTCCCTAGTACAAACTAAACACTCCTGTTTTAACAAGATGCTTAAGACCTTACTTTGAAGTCGAGTAAACTTGAGTCTCTAATGCATGGAATCGGACGATACTTGAGATAGAGTGAGTTTGATGTATAGAGAGTTGATCCAAAGCTTGATAATCGTAATAAACTGCCTATAGGATAGTCATTAGTAGCCCTTAATTCACCCTTTTAATCAGTTTCGCTGCCATTTAATTGCGGATTAATTGCGGTTCTCGCAATTCTGCTAAATTGCATTGTGTGTAGCTGTTTTCTTCTTCGTTTATTGATTCCATCTCTTGTTCTTTGAGCCTGATTTTAACTTTAACTTGTTTATGGTATATTCCTTTACACATTCAGCAAAACTTAGGTAATTAAAAACCAATTTTATCCCCTCAAATTCATCCCATCTTTCTTAACAAACACACTTCGCGAATAGCTAAAAATGAGTCTCTGTGGAAAAAACGAATGAAATATACTTACTACTTGCTGTGAGACCATGTATGCTTGCATGTTCTAAGTGCTCTCTCTACCCTTTTGCATATTTATCTTTACACATTGAGCACGCAACATGTACCTAAAAAGGGTGGGATGACTGTGGTAGTCAATGAGAACAACGAACTGATTCCAACTAGGACTGTCACGGGGTGGAGAGTATGTATGGATTATAGAAAGCTCAATAAAGAAACTAAAAAAGACCACTTCCCTCTACCATTCATTGACCAAATGTTAGACAGAATAGCTGGTAGAGCCTATTACTGTTTCCTAGACGGTTATTCAGGGTACAACCAAATCACTATAGACCCCAAGGACCAAGAAAAGACTACCTTTACTTGCCCTTTTGGAACTTTTGCCTTTCGCAGAATGCCTTTTGGCTTATGCAATGCACCGGCAACTTTCCAAAGGTGCATGATGGCAATCTTCTCTGAGTTGGATGAGTCCATGATAGAGATATTCATGGATGACTTCTCAGTCTTTGGGGATTCATTCACCAACTGTCTAGATAATTTAGGACAAGTCTTGGCTAGATGTGAAGAGACTAACTTAGTCCTTAATTGGGAAAAGTGTCACTTCATGGTAGATGAGGGGATTGTCTTAGGTCATAGAGTGTCGAGGGCAGGTGTAGAAGTTGACCGAGCCAAAATTGAGATCATAGAGAAGTTGGTAGAGCCTCAGAATGTCAAGGCCATTAGAAGTTTCTTAGGGCATGCTGGCTTCTACAGAAGGTTCATTAAGGACTTTTCTAAGATAGCCAAGCCTCTGTGTGAGCTTCTAGAATTAAATAGGCCATTCATCTTCTCTAAGGAATGTGTAGTAGATTGGACCACCCTTAAGAAAGCACTAGTCACAGCCCCTATCATAGTAGGACCAAATTGGGATCTTCCCTTTGAGATGTTATGTGATGCCAGTGACTATGCTGTAGGAGTGATGTTAGGACAGAAGATTGACAAGCTAACACACCCTGTCTATTATGCTAGTAAAACCTTGAATGAGGCTCAATGTAATTATACAACTACTGAGAAAGAGATGCTTGCTGTAGTGTTTGCTTGCGAAAAATTTAGAAACTATATTGTAGGCACTAGGACAATTGTGTACACTGACCATTCTGCCTTGAAGTATCTTATGAGGAAGGCTGATGCTAAGCCTAGGTTGATTAGGTGGGTACTGCTGTTGCAAGAGTTTGATTTGGACATTCGAGACAAGAAGGGATGTGAAAATGTGGTTGCGGATCACCTGTCTCGATTGCAGCACAATTGCGAAAAAATTGCGGACCCCGCAATTTCTGATGCTTTTATTGATGAACATGTCTTTGCTTTGACTCATCGTGATAACGATGAGGAACCTTGGTTTGCTGACATTGCTAATTTCCGTGCATCACAGGTTTTACAAGTTTTTAAGGGAGGACAAGAGAAGAGGAGGTTCCTTCATGAAGCAAGGAAATTCATATGGGATGACCCCACACTTTACAGAACATGTGCTGACGGCTTGCTAAGGAAGTGTGTTTCAGCTGCTGAAGCGAAGTCTGTGCTGCAGCACTGCCACACAGCTCCCTATGGTGGACACTTTGGTGGCCAAAGAACAGCTGCAAAGGTATTTCAGAGTGGCTACTATTGGCCAACGATCTTCAAGGATGCCCACAACTATGCCCACAGCTGTGATGAATGCCAAAGAACAGGTAACCTCAGTCGAAAGGATGAGATGCCCCTCACCTACATCTTAGAGTTGGAGCTCTTTGATGTGTGGGGCATTGACTTCATGGGGCCATTCCCTCCATCATCAGGTAACCTTTACATTTTGGTAGCAGTAGACTACGTATCCAAGTGGGTAGAGGCCAAAGCATGTCCCAATAATGATGCTAAAACAGTCACCAAATTCTTGCATAGGCACATTTTTACTAGGTTTGGGACACCTCGTGCCATCATTAGTGATGAGGGGTCACATTTCATTAACAAGGCTATGGAGAGAGTGTGGGCTAAGTATAACATTAGACATAGAGTAGCCACTCCCTATCACCCACACTCGAATGGACAAGCTGAAATTTCAAATAGGGAAATTAAGAACATCCTAGAAAAAGTGGTCAAACCTAATAGGAAAGACTGGTCCTTTAAGCTTGAGGATGCACTTTGGGCTTATAGGACAGCATATAAGACACCCCTAGGTATGTCTCCTTATCGGCTGGTATATGGCAAGGCTTGTCACTTACCACTTGAGTTAGAAAACAAAGCATTTTGGGCCATGAAGGAATTGAATTTTTGTGTAAAGGATGCGGGGACATTACGGTCTTTGCAATTACATGAGCTTGATGAGCTTAGACATATGGCCTATGAAAATGCTAAGATGTACAAGGAAAAGACCAAGATTTGGCACGATAGTAGACTTAGAGTTAAGGACTTTAAGAAAGGTCAACTGGTTTTGTTGTTTAACTCACGGTTGAAACTATTTCCAGGGAAACTTAAGTCTAGATGGTCAGGTCCATTTGTGATTACTAATGTGTTTGTTCATGGTGCCATAGAGATAAAGAACTTGCAGCAAGGCCAACCGTTTATGGTTAATGGTGCAAGGTTGAAGCACTACTATGAGGAAGGAGATGTGAAGACTCTCTCGGCCTTCCTCTTGAATGAAGCATGAAATTAAGAACGAGAGAGAACGAGTGGTTACTGTGCTCGTTTAGTCAAGGCTAATGCCTTAGTTTATTTTTTGCACTTTTTCCGGTTATCATTTGTACATATGTTGGTGTGATTTTAATTGAGTATTTAATGTTTGTTTTATTTATTTTTGCAGAGAATCAAGAGAGGGGATAAAGGAGATTAAATCCAGCCAAAGAAATCAAGAAGATGTTGAGCCAAATCGAAGATACGGTTGAGCAAAGATTGCAATTTAAATGAAAAAAAATCTCCAACGGGCCTTAAATATTGCGCAGGAATTGCGGGATCCGCAAAAATATAGCCGTTGGGATTTTTTTTTCCGTTTTCTTTATATCCGTTGGAAGGCGCGAGGATCTGTACGTCTCTCTCATCATCTGATCTTCGAACAAGCTGCGATTCTCTTCATCTTTGATTCTTCTTTCCAAATCTCCAAGATCCAACAATGGTACTCACAAGGGCTGAAAGATCTGCGGCCAAGAGAAGGGCTGACGACGCTGAAACGGCTGCGAGAGATGCATTGCTTGCCTTGGCTAATGCTGAGGCTGCACGAACGGAACGACTGGATAAGCTGCCGATTCGCAAGAAGAAGTGGAAGGTTGTCTCTGAGATACCTGCTGGACCCTCTGAACCAGCAGGCACACCCAAGAAGCGCCGGTGGAGTATCGAGATGGCCGCCGAACCAAGCAAAGCAAAGACTCCCTCTGTGGAGAGTCAAGAAACGGATCGTGCGTCCCACGAATCGACCAAGAAGGGTTCGTCGCCATCTGCATCGCCTGCGCACAGCCCTTCACCATCTGAACCAGTGCAGAGCCCAGAGCTCTCTTCATCACCGCCAGCGCAGAGCCCTGAGCAGCCGTCGTCACCACTGAGTTCTGCACAGACACCTGCAGCAGCACAGAGCACCACGCCGTCTCACACTTCTCCACGACCTGATCCTGAATTCCCATATGGGGAGTACCAAGAGTCAACGCAGGGTAGTGGAGATGCTGAGGAAGACGAGGTCTTCTCTCCTATGAGGGAAGATAGCCCGGAGAGTCTTGAACAGAAGACTGACTCAATGGAAGAGACGTTGGGGGCGTGCCTGCAGCAGATCACCATTGAGGCAAAGCTCAAGAAGAAGAAGAAGGCCAAGATTCTTAAGGCCAAGCGAGCCAAGAAGCTGAAGAAGAAGAAGGCCAAGAAGGTTGAGGCTGCCGAGTCAGCCAAAGAAAGCACTGAGCCTTCACTCAAACGACTCAAGGTTGAGGCTGCCGAGTCAGCCAAACCAGCAGATAAAGGGAAGGCCAAGCTCTACCCTGAAGATGAGCCTCAGTCAGTGAGGTATGTTTCCTCTGACGCTGAATCCAGAGGCATTGAATTGAGGAAGAGGGAGTTGCTGCACGAGAAGGGCTTCCTCGACCGACCTGCTGACCTGCCGCAGTTCTTGCGCGCAGGAGTCATAAACCACGGCTGGGAGGAATTTTGCAGACCGCCCAATCCAGCCTACACGAGCATGGTGTATGATTTCTACGCCAATGTGCTCAGCCCTGAGGATGGCCTGTCTGTGGTCAGAGGGGTAGAAGTGGATTTCTCAGCCAAGGCCATCAACGAAGCCTATGGTCTCAAGGGCCAAACACATACAGATTATGCACGGATTGTTGATGAGCCTACTGAGGCAGTTCTGGAAGAGGCCATTCGGACCATTGGCCAGCCTGAAGCTTCCTGGACCGTGTCACGCAATGGGAGGCACACTCTCATGAGTGCCAACCTCACGGCTAAGGCGGCTGTTTGGTTTTCGTTCGTGAGAAGGAGGTTGTCCCCAGTGACTCACGAGAATACAATCAACCAGAGCCGATCGCTGCTGGTGTATGCGATAATGAGAGGTCTCACGATCAACGTAGGAGAAGTCATCACTGCTGCTATTGCTGAGTGCGTGTTGCGTGCTCAATGTGTTAAAGATAAATAAGCAAGAAGGTAGAGAGAGCACTCAGAACATGCAAGCATACATGGTCTCACAGCAAGTAGTAAGTATATTTCATTCGTTTTTTCCACAGAGACTCATTTTTAGCTATTCATGAAGTGTATTTGTTAAGAAAGAAGGGGTGAATTTGATGGGGTAAAATTGGTTTTTAATTATCTAAGTTTTGCTGAATGTGTAAAGGAATGCAACATAAACAAATGCAAGTTGAAATTAGACTCAAAAGACAAGAGATGGAATTAATAAACGAAGAAGAAAACAGCTAAACAGAATGGTACTTAGCAGAATTGCGGACACCGCAATTTTACCGCAATTGAATAACAGCGAAAGTGTGTAAATGGGTGAATTAAGGGCTACTAATGACTATCCTATAGGCATTTTTGTACGATTCCCAAGCATTGGATCTACTCTCTATGCATCAAACTCACTCTATCTCATGTATCGTCCGATTCCATGCATTAGATTCTTTAGTTTACTCGACTCAAAGTAAGGTCTTAAGCATCTTGTTAAAGCAGAAGTGTTTAGTTTGTACTAGGGAAACGCCTATTCCTAGGCCGTTTCCTGGTTACCATGAAAGGCTAGCATGATTATACGACTCTGAACTCTTACTCCTTCCAGAGGTTAGGAGTTCTTTGGACAAAATGGATGGCCAATCGAAATTGCCCGTGGGATGAAGCTTACATACAATCAATGGTTCGAGAGCTATCCTACATACTTGGTTCACGTTTTTAAGCCTATAGTTCTGTCATTAGCATGCCCCTAGGTGACTTAGCTACTCATGGATATATGGAGAACAGGAATACAAGATAAAACAGACATGCTTAGAAGGGAAATGAACTCAAAACAGTAAGATAAAACCGTAGCAGCAGAAGATGGAAACTGTGAAATGCAAACTTGTAATTTGATTATTTTGAAGGTTTGAACGAACAAAGGGAAACTTAAAGTAAATAATTCAAAGACAGACAACAACGAAATGCAGTAGATAAAACACTAAACTAGAAACAACAACTGATCAAAGCTGGAAATTAGAAGAATACGACAGAAAACAGTAAAGGGTGCTTGAAAGCCTCGTTGCAGTCGCCTCGAATGAAGGGGATGAAAGGTCAGCCTTGCTTGGATGAATCCAATCGAGAGAGAAGAAGAATCTCCTCTCCTTCCTATCAGATTATCGATTCCAACAGCTGAGACTCTCACTCCAATAGACGGCAACGGAAAACAGGACGAAAAGATGGACTGCGAGAAGACTCTACGCTTTCGGATGATGACTGAACCTCCGACTTTGGCCCCCTTTTATAGTAGTTTGCAGGTGCGTTTGGGCCAAGGAGAACCATCAATCTTCAACGTCATATATCAGAATGGATGGAGGAGAAAGAATGAATCCCTGAAATTACGGAAATTAACAGAAAAGGATCAGTCAACTTACGGTTTTCACTTGAATAATTGCGGCTTCAGCAATGTTTTCGCAATGCTGTCGCAATGCAGTTTTTTTTCATTCTTTTCCTTCGGTTTTCAACCTTTTTCTTTCCTATTGTGCATAAGTCCTAATTTAGCTACCTTCTTCTCATTCTCATATTTAAGCATAGGTTTAGGCTAAATGCTATCAAAAACACCTAAAAGTGTTCATCTTCTTAAGCTAAACGGGTCCTAAATAAGTCACTTTCAGAGACTTAACACACCCCCAAACTTAAGGCTTTGCTTGTCCTCAAGCATACTAAGGACTTACCTAAGCTGCTGTTTCACCTTCTTTAACCACTTTACTGACTCCCTTATATCCTTATCTATAGCACTGCTGTCCTGTGACACACTTCTCAGTTTAGAACTACCCTCTTATCTAGCTTCTTCTGACTTTGCCTGCCTAACACTCACCTGCTTTTATTAACTTCCTACAGCTGATCTATTTGCTTTTGTCATATCATGCCACTATCCCTAAGGTTTCAAATTTTGCCTAGCTTTACCTCAGACTCAGTACATGCTTCTAGCTTTACTTTTAATGTGTCTAGGAATCCTTAGAGTCATGCCAGTCTTAGTATTAACGGTGACAGTAGTACTTTAAAGAACAACCTAAACCCTGGCATCACTACATTGGAAAAACACTCATCTCCCTAAACAAACCTACAAGTTACAACTTTGTGCTTAGCTAATTGAGGATCAGAGTTCTTTTTAAATAGGACACCTAAGCCACAAAGTTATAACTCCTAGGTATACATTCTTCTTCCCTATTCTTTTCCCTTTTTTCTTACTTAGGTGGGACCTCTCCTTTGGTTGCCTTTTGATGCAATGCCACTTGTGGGTCACACACTTGGCACTGATTACTTAGCAACCTAAGAGAGACCCCCCTCTTTATTCTATTTTTAATTTTTTTTTTAGTTCATCATTTTTTTGTAAAGGAGAAGAAGAATGCTTATGTTTCTAAGGGAGAGAGGAATGTTCCTAGGCCTAGGGTGGCCTCCCCCAAACTTCAACTACTCATTGTCCCCAATGAGTGTCTGAGGTGGCACACCCCCAAACTTTCCTAGAAGCATGTAGTCTAAGGTAAAACAAAGAGAATCTAAAGCCCTAGGCATAGACAGAACATTTAAAAGAAAATATCATAGCAGCAGTAAATTAAAAAAACAGACAGTTAAGGGCTTAAAGCTGTGCATGCTGAGCTTTTTAGAGGTTGATTTTAAACTAACAAAGGGTGTCCTATGACACTCATCCAGCATGCATTTAGATAAGCTATATAAGGTAGTCATGTTAGAAGCAAAAGATAGAATTTAAACAGATTACAGCCTAGCTAAACAGACAGTCCAAAACATGCTTTTAGTAATGAAAATTGCGGGGACCGCAATTATTTCGCAATTAAGTCAGGGCAGATATAACAGTGATTAAGGCCCCTAAGCATGCTTTTTCCAGTCATTCAAGCTCTTCTAAAAATAAAACAAAACTAACCTACCTAAGCTCCTATCATCAGACTATCCTAAACAAAATTAAAAACATAAAACTAAGCATTTAAAACAGATCAAAAGTGTACTAAAAGACAGCATAATTCACATAGTTTAACAGAAAATTGTTTTTTTTTTCAAGGGAACAGTAATACTCCCTTCAGTGCAATTCAAACCAGCACTCAAACGTCTTCATCTTCATCAGGTTGCCGTGGTCGTGGGGGCACCCATGGAGTCAGGAGATTTGTAGGGAAATCAGGGAAGATGCACCCAAGTTGGTCTGCAACTTCCTTGTCCCTAGCCTGCGCATAAGTGGCCCATTGAGCCATTCTCCTCTGCATATCCATCAGGCAGGCCATGGATAGGGACTGTTCAGCAGCCAGCCTATCCAGTTCAAACTCCATATTCCCCTTCCTCTTCAGCCTCAGGCTAGCAGGCAGCTCCAAGTGGCCTGTGTAAGCCATCTGCTGCTCCATGCGCTCGGTGGGGACGCCTGCAAGCAAACATAGCTTGGTTATTGTGTTAGGGAAAAACAGTGGTCCCTTACCTTTCTTGGCGCACTCAGCAATAGCAGCAGTGATGACTTCTCCCACGTTGATCGTGAGACCTCTCATTATCGCATACACCAGCAGCGATCGGCTCTGGTTGATTGTAGTCTCGTGAGTCACTGGGGACAATCTCCTTCTCACGAACGAAAACCACACAGCCGCTTTAGCCGTGAGGTTGGCACTCATGAGAGTGTGCCTCCCATTACGTGACACGGTCCACGCTGCCTCAGGCTGGCCAATGGTTCGAATGGCCTCCTCCAGCACTGCCTCAGTAGGCTCATCAACGATCCGAGCATAATCTGTATGTGTTTGGCCCTTGAGACCATAGGCTTCGTTGATGGCCTTGGCTGAGAAATCCACTTCTACCCCTCTGACCACAGACAGGCCATCCTCAGGGCTGAGCACATTGGCGTAGAAATCATACACCATGCTCGTGTAGGCTGGATTGGGCGGTCTGCAAAATTCCTCCCAGTCGTGGTTGATCACTCCTGCGCGCAAGAACTGCGGCAGGTCAGCAGGTCGGTCGAGGAAGCCTTTCTCGTGCAGCAACTCCCTCTTCCTCAGCTCAGCACCCCTGGACTCAGCATCAGAAGAAACATACCTCACTGACTGAGGCTCGTCTTCAGGGTAGAGCTTTGCCTTCCCTTTATCTGATGGCCTGGCTGACTCGGCAGCCTCAACCTTGAGTCGTTTGAGCGATGGCTCAGTACTTTCCTTCTCTGATGAAGGTACCTCCTTAGCCTTCTTCCTCTTTAGTTTCTTGGATCGCTTGGCTTTAAGGATCTTGGCCTTCTTTTTCTTCTTCAGCTTTGCCTCAATGTTGATCTGCTGCAGGCATGCCCCCAGCGTCTCCTCCATGGAATCATCCTGCTGTGCAGGACTCTCTTGGCTAGCTTCCCTTGCAGGTGAGAAGACCTCGTCTTCACCACCTTCCCCACTGCCCTGAGTGGATTCCTGGTACTCCCCATAGGGGAATTCAGGGTCAGGCCGTGGAGGCGTGTGCGAAGGTGTGGCACTCTGCTCTGCTGTAGGCGTCTGCACGGAATTCAGTGGTGAAGACGGCGTTTCAGGGCTCTGTGCAGGCGGTGACGATGAAAGCTCTGGGCTGTGCACTGGTTCAGATGATGAAGGGTTGTGCGCAGGTGAGGCAGATGGCGACGAACTCTTCTTGGGCGACTCGTGGGACGCACGATCTGTTTCTTGACTCTCCACAGAGAGAGTCTTGGCTTTGCTTGGTTCGGCGGCCGTCTCGATACTCCACCGGCGTTTCTTGGGCGTGCCCGCTGGTTCAGAAGGTCCAGCAGGGATCTCAGTGACAACCCTCCACTTCTTCCTACGGATCGGAAGCTTGGGGAGAGGTCCGGTGCGTACAGCCCCAGCATCTGCAAGGGTCAGAAGTGCTTCCCTTGCAGCCGCTTCAGCTGCGTCATCAGCCTTCTTCTTGGCTGCGGATCTTTCAGCCCTTGTGGACACCATTGTCGAATCTTGGAGGTTTGGAGAGAAGGATCAAAGATGAAGAGAATCTCAATTTTCTTGGAAATCAGAGAATGAGAGAATCGTATCGATCGAGCGCCTTCTAACGGATATAAAGGCAACGGCTAAATCCCAACGGCTCTATTTTGCGGATCCTGCAATTCCAGCGCAATTTTAGGGATTTCTTTTTATCTAAACGGCAAACTTGGTTCGTCCGTATCTTTTATTTGGCTCGATCGTTTCTTGATTTTTAAAGCTGGGATTACTCTCCTTGATCCCCTCTTTCGATTCCCTATAAAAACAAATAAAACAAATATTAAATACTTAATTAAAATCACACCACAAAACATACAAATGATAACCGAAAAAAGTGAAAAAAAAATAAACTAAGGCATTAGCCTTGACTGAACGAGCACAGTGACCACTCGTTCTCTCTCGTTTTTAGTTTCATGCTTCATTCAAGAGGAAGGCCGAGAGAGTCTTCACATCTCCTTCCTCATAGTAGTGCTTCAACCTCGCCCCATTGACAATAAATGGCTGGCCTTGCTGCAAGTTCTTTATCTCTATTGCACCATGAACAAACACATTAGTAATGACAAATGGTCCCGACCATCTAGACTTAAGTTTCCCTGGAAATAGTTTCAACCGTGAGTTAAACAACAAAACAAGTTGACCCTTCTTAAAGTCCTTAACTCTAAGTCTACTATCGTGCCAAATCTTGGTTTTTTCCTTGTACATCTTAGCATTTTCATAGGCCATATGCCTAAGCTCATCAAGCTCATGTAATTGCAAAGATCTCAGTGTCCCCGCATCTTTTACACAAAAATTTAATTCCTTCATGGCCCAAAATGCTTTGTTTTCTAACTCAAGTGGTAAGTGACAAGCCTTGCCATATACCAGCCTATAAGGCGACATACCTAGGGGTGTCTTATATGCTGTCCTATAAGCCCAAAGTGCATCCTCAAGCTTGAAGGACCAGTCTTTCCTATTAGGTTTGACCACTTTTTCTAGGATGTTCTTAATTTCCCTATTTGAGATTTCAGCTTGGCCATTTGAGTGTGGGTGGTAGGGAGTGGCTACTCTATGTCTAATGTTATATTTAGCCAACACTCTCTCCATAGCCTTGTTAATGAAATGTGACCCCTCATCACTAATGATAGCACGAGGTGTCCCAAACCTAGTAAAAATGTGCCTATGCAAAAAGTTGGTGACTGTTTTAGCATCATTATTAGGACATGCTTTGGCCTCTACCCACTTGGACACATAGTCCACTGCTACTAATATGTAAAGGTTACCTGATGATGGGGGGAATGGCCCCATGAAGTCAATGCCCCATACATCAAAGAGCTCTAACTCTAAGATGTAGGTGAGGGGCATCTCATCCTTTCGACTGAGGTTACCTGTTCTTTGGCATTCATCACAGCTGTGGGCATAGTTGTGGGCATCTTTGAAGATCGTTGGCCAATAATAGCCACTCTGAAATACCTTTGCAGCTGTTCGTTGGCCACCAAAGTGTCCACCATAAGGAGATGTGTGACAGTGCTGCAGCACAGACTTCGCTTCAGCAGCTGAAACACACTTCCTCAGCAAGCCATCAGCACAGGTTCTGTAAAGTGTGGGGTCATCCCAGATGAATTTCCTTGCTTCATGAAGGAACCTCTTTTTCTCTTGTCCCCCCTTGAAAACTGGTAATACCTGTGATGCACGGAAGTTAGCAATGTCAGCAAACCAAGGTTCCTCATCGTTATCACGATGAGTCAAAGCAAAGACATGTTCATCAATAAAAGCATCAGAAATTGCGGGGTCCGCAATTTTTTCGCAATTGTGCTGCAATCGAGACAGGTGATCTGCAACCACGTTTTCACATCCTTTCTTGTCCCGAATGTCCAAATCAAATTCCTGCAGCAATAACACCCACCTAATCAACCTAGGCTTGGCATCAGCCTTCCTCATAAGATATTTCAAGGCAGCATGGTCAGTGTATACAATTGTCCTAGTGCCTACAATATAGTTTCTAAATTTTTCGCAAGCAAACACTACAGCAAGCATCTCTTTCTCAGTAGTTGTATAATTACATTGAGCCTCATTCAAGGTCTTACTAGCATAATAGACAGGGTGTGTTAGCTTGTCAATCTTCTGGCCTAACATCACTCCTACAGCATAGTCACTGGCATCACATAACATCTCAAAGGGGAGATCCCAATTTGGTCCTACTATTATAGGTGCAGTGACTAGTGCTTTCTTAAGGGTAGTCCAAGCTACTAAGCATTCCTTAGAGAAGATGAATGGTCTATTTAGCTCTAAAAGCTCACACAGAGGCTTGGCTATCTTAGAAAAGTCCTTGATGAACCTTCTGTAGAAGCCAGCATGCCCTAAGAAGCTTCTAATGGCTTTGACATTCTGGGGCTCTACCAACTTCTCTATGATCTCAATCTTTGCCCTATCAACTTCTACTCCTGCCCTTGACACTCTATGTCCTAAGACAATCCCCTCATCCACCATAAAATGGCATTTTTCCCAATTTAGGACTAGGTTGGTCTCCTCACACCTAGCCAGGACTTGTCCTAGGTTTTCTAGACAGTTTGAAAATGAGTCCCCAAATACTGAGAAGTCATCCATGAATATTTCTATCATGGACTCATCCAACTCAGAGAAGATTGCCATCATGCATCTTTGGAACGTTGCCGGTGCATTGCATAAGCCAAAAGGCATTCTGCGGAAGGCAAAAGTTCCAAAAGGGCAAGTGAAGGTGGTCTTCTCTTGATCCTTAGGGTCTATAGTTATTTGATTATAGCCTGAATACCCGTCTAAGAAACAATAGTAGGCTCTACCAGCTATTCTGTCTAGCATCTGGTCAATGAACGGTAGAGGGAAGTGATCTTTTTTAGTTTCTTTATTTAATTTCCTGTAATCCATACACACTCTCCACCCTGTGACAGTCCTTGTTGGAATCAGTTCGTTGTTCTCATTGACTACCACAGTTATTCCCCCCTTTTTAGGTACACATTGGATGGGGCTCACCCACTGGCTACTAGCTATTGGGAAGATCACTCCTGCATCTAACCATTTTATTATTTCCTTCTTTACTACCTCTTTCATAGAGGGGTTTAGCCTACGCTGGTGATCTACCCTAGGTGTGTGTTCTTCCTCTAGTATAATTTTGTGCATGCAATAAGAAGGGTTAATGCCACGAATATCAGCAATAGTCCATGCTATAGCCTTCCTATGTTGCTTAAGCAATAAAATCAGTTCAACCTCATGCTTTTCACTTAATTTAGAAGAAATGATAACAGGCAGAGTTTCATTACTTCCTAGATATGCATACTTGAGGTGAGTAGGTAGTGGTTTCAGTTCTAAAACAGGTGGATGCTCAATGGAGGGCTTTAAAGGATTCACAGATCTATCAGTTAAATCTATATTCATACATACATGTTGTGGTTTATCTACAGGCATATCCATTATGTCAGATACATTCAAGTCAGCTACATCTAATTGTACATATTCATTAGCATGCTTAGTTAATAATACATGCTCCAATTGTTCCTCCATCAAGGAGTCTACTACGTCCATGCTAGCACAGGATTCAAGGTCAGAGGGGTACCTTAAAGCTTTATATACACTAAACTTCACCTCTTCATCATGAACCCTCATAGTAAGCTCACCTTTTTGGACGTCTATAAGTGCCCTACCTGTGGCTAGAAATGGTCTGCCTAGCAGGATGGGGACCTCCTTGTCTGCCTCATAGTCCAGGACAATGAAATCTGCAAGGAAAATAAATTTGTCAACTTTCACTAGAATATCCTCAATCTTACCTTCAGGGTATGCGATGGATCTGTCTGCTAGTTGTAAAGTGACAGTGGTTGGACGTGCTTCCCCTATTCCCAACTGGCGGAATAGGGACAGGGGCATGAGATTTATGCTGGCGCCCAGGTCACAAAGCGCTCTGCCCACATGCTTGCCTCCAAGTTCTACAGGTAAGGTGAAGGAACCAGGATCCTTCTCCTTCTTGGGCAGCTTGTTCTGGAGGATGGCACTGCACTCCTCAGTGAGGTTTACTGTTTCAAACTCACCAATTATTTTTTTGTTAGTAATGATGTCCTTCAAAAACTTTACATAAGAAGGCATAGACTGTAAAACTTCTACAAAAGGAATGTTAACATGCACTTGCTTAAGAATTTCTAAGAATTTATTAAAATGAACTTCCTGTTCCTGCTTCTTCTTAAGCCTTCGAGGGTATGGAGGTGGTGGCACATATGCAGGCACGTCAGGGCGCTTTAGGATAGGTGGAGGCCTTGGAATTTCTTCTACCTCCTCAATAATTGGCTCTAGCCTGGCTCCTGATGTGCTAGTTGGTGGTGGACCTTGGTTTGGCAGAGACTCCAGTGGAGCACTAGACTCAGTGTTCTCTACTCTCTTTGGTATGTCTTTTGTGTTGCTCACCAATGGTCTTCCACTCCTAAGTTCAATTGCTTGAACTTGTTCTTTACCATCTCTCCTTGGTACCTCGGTGTCAGCAGGGAGTCTACCTTGGGGCCTACTCTTGAGTTCATTGGCTAATTGGCCTATTTGGTTCTCTAGGCTCCTAAGAGTAGCTTGCTGGCTTTGAAGAGTAGCTTCATTCTTAGCTATGTATTCCTTGAGTAAGGTTTCTACAGAAGATCCTACAGGTTGATTGTATGGTTTTTGGTACATTGACTGGTTATGTTGGGGAGTGAAACCAGGTGTTCCACTCGGTCTAGGTTGGTTAGGACTTTGGTTAACATTCTGTTGGCCACCCCATGACAGGTTTGGGTGGTTTCTCCAACCAGGGTTGTAAGTTTGTGAGTAGGAGTTATTCCTAGGCTGCTGTTGGCTCCCAACATAGCAGACTGAGGATGGATTCCCAGGGCAGTATTCATATGGGTGCCCTTCCCCACAGAATCCACAGATAAGTGCCTCGCCTTGACTTGGTTGGGTGCCCATTGACATGGCTGTGGCGGTATTGGCACTGGTTTGGAGATTGGCCTGAGCCATTTGCTTAACTAGGTTGGTCAGGGCGTTTATTTGGGTGCTCATGGCGCTTAAAGCATCCTTGTCTTGAGCTCTAGTTGGCTCTACTGGATCATCTGACCACCTACAGTGAGATGTTGAGATCTTCTCCAAGATCTCATAAGCTTCGTTGTAACTCTTGGACAACATGGAACCTCCAGCAGATGAGTTTAGAACTTGTCTGGTGCTGGGGTTGCATCCTTTAAAGAAGACTTCTATTTGGATACACCATGGAATACCATGGTGTGGACATTTAATGAGAAGGTCTTTGAATCTTGTCCAAGCTTCGTGAAGAGACTCACTCGGAGCTTGTTTGAATTTGATGATATCATCACGAAAGGTCGAATTCCTATCTGGTGGGAAATATTTGACTAGGAATTTTTCTGCTAAATCTGTCCAATTGAGGACAGATCCTGAGGGTAATGAATTTAACCACGTTTTGGCTTTGTCCCTCAAAGAGTAAGGGAACAGATATAGCCTCAGGGCCTCTTGGGAAACTCCAGGAATGAGGAAGGTATCACTGACTCCTAGGAAGTTCCTAAGGTGGTTATGGGGGTCCTCATTTTCTATTCCAAAGAATTGTCCCACAGTGGACAACATTTGGAACATCACTGGTTTTAACTCGAATGAGTTGGCAGTGATTTCAGGACGGATTATGCTGGGGTTCAGCTCCCCAGGCATAGGTACTAGGTACGAAAGGATGGCGCTATCCTTGTCATTCGCTATTTCAATGGGATTGCGAGTGACAGGCACCAGGTTTTGATCTACTCCAGCCATTTCTTCTTGAGTGGATTGCGGAGACTCTGCGGTTTCAGCAATTATTTGAGGTAAAAGGGGTTGTTTAAAGAGACGTTTCTTGGCTCTATTTCTAGCTTTAAATAATCTCTCGGGCTCAGGGTTGAACTCTAGATCACTACTTGGAGTCTCATTCATAAACTACCCTAAATTGTACCTGAAGATGAAATGAAAATGGATCAAATTCAATGGAAAATAACTTGGTGTTTCAGACTTAACAAACTTCGTTTTCACTTAAAATAAGTCCCCGGCAGCGGCGCCAAAAACTTGTTGCGTGCTCAATGTGTTAAAGATAAATAAGCAAGAAGGTAGAGAGAGCACTCAGAACATGCAAGCATACATGGTCTCACAGCAAGTAGTAAGTATATTTCATTCGTTTTTTCCACAGAGACTCATTTTTAGCTATTCATGAAGTGTATTTGTTAAGAAAGAAGGGGTGAATTTGATGGGGTAAAATTGGTTTTTAATTATCTAAGTTTTGCTGAATGTGTAAAGGAATGCAACATAAACAAATGCAAGTTGAAATTAGACTCAAAAGACAAGAGATGGAATTAATAAACGAAGAAGAAAACAGCTAAACAGAATGGTACTTAGCAGAATTGCGGACACCGCAATTTTACCGCAATTGAATAACAGCGAAAGTGTGTAAATGGGCGAATTAAGGGCTACTAATGACTATCCTATAGGCATTTTTGTACGATTCCCAAGCATTGGATCTACTCTCTATGCATCAAACTCACTCTATCTCATGTATCGTCCGATTCCATGCATTAGATTCTTTAGTTTACTCGACTCAAAGTAAGGTCTTAAGCATCTTGTTAAAGCAGAAGTGTTTAGTTTGTACTAGGGAAACGCCTATTCCTAGGCCGTTTCCTGGTTACCATGAAAGGCTAGCATGATTATACGACTCTGAACTCTTACTCCTTCCAGAGGTTAGGAGTTCTTTGGACAAAATGGATGGCCAATCGAAATTGCCCGTGGGATGAAGCTTACATACAATCAATGGTTCGAGAGCTATCCTACATACTTGGTTCACGTTTTTAAGCCTATAGTTCTGTCATTAGCATGCCCCTAGGTGACTTAGCTACTCATGGATATATGGAGAACAGGAATACAAGATAAAACAGACATGCTTAGAAGGGAAATGAACTCAAAACAGTAAGATAAAACCGTAGCAGCAGAAGATGGAAACTGTGAAATGCAAACTTGTAATTTGATTATTTTGAAGGTTTGAACGAACAAAGGGAAACTTAAAGTAAATAATTCAAAGACAGACAACAACGAAATGCAGTAGATAAAACACTAAACTAGAAACAACAACTGATCAAAGCTGGAAATTAGAAGAATACGACAGAAAACAGTAAAGGGTGCTTGAAAGCCTCGTTGCAGTCGCCTCGAATGAAGGGGATGAAAGGTCAGCCTTGCTTGGATGAATCCAATCGAGAGAGAAGAAGAATCTCCTCTCCTTCCTATCAGATTATCGATTCCAACAGCTGAGACTCTCACTCCAACAGACGGCAAAGGAAAACAGGACGAAAAGATGGACTGCGAGAAGACTCTACGCTTTCGGATGATGACTGAACCTCCGACTTTGGCCCCCTTTTATAGTAGTTTGCAGGTGCGTTTGGGCCAAGAAGAACCATCAATCTTCAACGTCATATATCAGAATGGATGGAGGAGAAAGAATGAATCCCTGAAATTACGGAAATTAACAGAAAAGGATCAGTCAACTTACGGTTTTCACTTGAATAATTGCGGCTTCAGCAATGTTTTCGCAATGCTGTCGCAATGCAGTTTTTTTTCATTCTTTTCCTTCGGTTTTCAACCTTTTTCTTTCCTATTGTGCATAAGTCCTAATTTAGCTACCTTCTTCTCATTCTCATATTTAAGCATAGGTTTAGGCTAAATGCTATCAAAAACACCTAAAAGTGTTCATCTTCTTAAGCTAAACGGGTCCTAAATAAGTCACTTTCAGAGACTTAACAGTGCGCCAAGAAAGGTAAGGGACCATTGTTTTTCCCTAATACTATAACTAAACTCTGTTTGCTTGCAGGAGTTCCCATCGAGCGCATGGAGCAGCAAATGGCTTACACAGGCCACTTGGAGTTACCTGCTGGCTTACGGCTGAAGAGGAAGGGGAATATGGAGTTCGAACTGGATAGGTTGGCTGCTGATCAGTCACTGTCCATGGCTTGCCTGATGGATATGCAGAAGAGAATGGCTCAATGGGCCACTTACGCGCAGGCACGGGACAAGGAAGTTGCAGACCAACTTGGCTGTCTCTTCCCTGACTTCCCCACGAACCTTCTGACTCCATGGGTGCCTCCTCGACCACGACAACCTGATGAGGATGAAGACGTTTGAGTGCTGGTTTGAATTGCACTGAAGGGAGTATTGCTGTTCCCTTAGAAAAAAAAAACAATTTTCTGCTTTCTGATAGACCATGTGAATTATGCTGTTTTTCGTACACTTTTGATCTGTTCTAGATGCTTAGTTTTATGTTTTTAATTTTGCTTAGTATAGTCTGATGATAGTTGACTAGGTAGGTTAGTTTTGTTTTATTTTTAGAAAAGCTTGAATGACTGGAAAGAGCATGCTTAGGGGCCTTAATCACTGTTATATCTGCCCTGACTTGATTGCGAAATAATTGCGGTACCCGCAATTTTTATTACTGAAAGCATGTTTTGGACTGTCTGTTTAGCTAAGCTGTGATCTGTTTAAATTCCATCTTTTGCTGCTATCATGACTACCATATATAGCTTATCTAAAAGCATGCTGGATGAGTGTCATAGGACACCCTTTGCTAGTTTAAATCCACCTCTAAAAAGCTCAGCATGCACAGCTTTAAGCCCTTATCTGTCTGTTTTTATTATTCCTGCTGCTGTGATATTTGCCGTTTGAGTGTTTTGTCTATGCCTAGGGCTTCAGATTCTCTTTGTTTTACCTTAGACTAGATGCTTCTAGGATAGTTTGGGGGTGTGCCACCTCAGACACTCATTGGGGACAATGAGTATTTGAAGTTTGGGGGAGGCCACCCTAGGCCTAGGAACATTCCTCTCTCCCTTAGAAACATAAGCATTCTTCTTCTCCTTTACAAAAAATGATGAACTGAAAAAAAAAAATGAAAAATAGAATAAAGAGGGGGGTCTCTCTTAGGGTGCTAAGTAATCAGTGCCAAGTGTGTGACCCACAAGTGGCATTGCATCAAAAGGCAACCAGAGGAGAGGCCCCACCTAAGTAAGAAAAAGGGAAAAGAATAGGGAAGAAGAATGTGTACCTAGGAGTTATAACTTTGTGGCTTAGATGTCCTATTTAAAAAGAACTCTGATCCTCAATTAGCTAAGTACAAAGTTGTAACTTGTAGGGTTGTTTAGGGAGATGAGTGTATATCCAATGTAGTGATGCCAGGGTTTAGGTTGTTCTCTAAAAAGTACTACTGTCACCGTTAATACTAAGACTGGCATGACTCTAAGGAATCCTAGGCACATTGAAAATAAAGCTAGAAGCATGTACTGAGTCTGAGGTAAAGCTAGGCAGAATTTGAAACTTTAGGGATAGTGGCATGTTATGACAAAAGCAAGAAGATCAGTTGTAGGGAGTTAATGGAAACAGATGGAGTGTTAGGCAGGCGAAGTCAGAAGAAGCTAGATAAGAGGGTAGTTTTAAGCTTAGAAGTGTGTCACAGGACAGCAGTGCTATAGATAGGGATATAGGGGAGTCAGTAAGTGGTTAAAGAAGAAGAAACAGCAGCCTAGGGAAGTCCTTAGTTTGCTTGAGGACAAGCAAAACCTTAAGTTTGGGGGTGTGTTACGTCTCCAAAAGTGACCTTTTTAGGACTTAATTAGCTTAGAAAGATGTTCACTCTTAGGTGTTTTTGATAGCATTTAGCCTAAACCTATGCTTAAATATGAAAATTAGAAGAAGGTAGCTAAATTAAGACTTATGTACAATAGGAAAGAAAAGGGTTAAAAACCGAAGGAAAAGAATGAAAAAACTGCATTGCGACAGCATTGCGAAAACATTGCTGAAGCCGCAATTATTCAAGTGAAAACCGTAAGTTGACTGATCTTTTTCTGTTAATTTCCGTGATTTCAGGGATTCGTTCTTTCTCCTCCATCCATTCTGATATACGACGTTGAAGATTGATGGTTCTCTTTGGCCCAAACGCACCTGCAAACTACTATAAAAGGGGGTCAAAGTCGGAGGTTCAAACATCATCCGGAAGCGTAGAAGTCCTTTCGCAGCTCCATTTTTCTTCGTGTTTTCCTTCGCCGTCTGTTGGAGTGAGAGTCTCAGCTGTTGGAATCGACAATCTGAGAGGAAGGAGAGAAGATCCACCTTCTCTCCCGATTGGATTCATCCAAGCAAAGCTATTCTTTCATCCCCTTCAGCCGAGGCAGTTGCGACGAGGCTTCCAAGCAACATTTACTGCTTTCTGTCTTTCTTTTCCTAGTTTACATTTCTGCTTTGTGTTGTTCTCTTTCTAATAGCTAGAACACTTCATTTCGTTGCTTTCTATCTTGCTGTTATTTACTTTAAAGCTTTCTTTTGTCTAATCAAACAATCAAGTAATCAAATCTCCATTCTTCATTTCACAGTTTCTTGCCTCTGCATTCTACTGCTTTCCCTCACTGTTTTGTCTGTAATTTCTTTCTAAGCATGTCTGTTTCATCTCGTATTTCTATCTACCCCATATCCATGAGTAGCTAAGTCACTTAGGGGCATGCTAATGACAGAACTATAGGCTAAAAAACGTGAACCAAGTATGTAGGATAGCTCTCGAACCATTGATTGTATGTAAGCTTCATTCCACGGGCAATTTCGATTGGCCATCCATTTTGTCCAAAGAACTCCTAACCTCTGGAAGGAGTAAGAGTTCAGAGTCGTATAATCATGCTAGCCTTTCAAGGTAACCAGAAAACGGCTTAGGAATAAGCGTTTTCCTAGTACAAACTAAACACTTCTGCTTTAACAAGATGCTTGAGACCTTACTTTGAGTTGAGTAAACTAAAGAATCTAATGCATGGAATCGGACGATACATATAGAGTGAGTTTGATGCATAGAGAGTTGATACAATGCTTGGGAATCGTATTAAAATGCCTATAGGATAGTCGTTAGTAGCCCTTAATTCTCCATTTTACACACTTTCACTGTTTTTACAATTGCGGAAACATTGCGGTGCCCGCAATTCTGCTAAGTTACCATTCTGTTTAGCTGTTTTCTTCTTCATTTATTAGTTTCGTCTCTTGTCTTTTGAGTCTAATTTCAACTTGCATTTGTTTATGTTGCATTCCTTTAGACATTCGGTAAGAAGTAGGAAATTAAAAACCAATTTTATCCCTTCAAATCCACCCCTTCTTTCTTAACTTTATACTTCACAAGTAGCTTATGAATAAATCTCTGTGGGAAAACGAATGAAAAAATACTTACTACTTGCTATAAGATCATGTATGCTTGCATGTTCTGAGTGCTCTTTCTTCCTTATTGCTTACTTTTATTAACACATTGAGCACGCAACACCCCTCCCCACAGAATCCACAGATAAGTGTCTCACCTTGACTTGGTTGTGTGCCCATTGACATGGCTGTGGCGGTGTTGACACTAGTTTGGAGATTGGCTTGAGCCATTTGTTTGACTAGGTTGGTCAGGGCGCTTATTTGGCTACTCATGGCATTGAGTGCGTCCTTATTTTGAGCTCTACTTGGCTCGATTGGATCATCTGACCACCTACAGTGAGATGCTGAGATCATCTCCAAGATCTCATAGGCTTCGTTATAACTTTTGGAAAGCATGGAACCTCCAGCAGATGAATTTAACACTTTCCTGGTGCTGGGGTTGCATCCTTTGAAAAAGACCTCTATTTGGATACACCATGGAATACCATGGTGTGGACATTTAAGCAGAAGGTCCTTGAACCTTGTCCAAGCTTCGTGAAGGGACTCATTTTCAGCTTGTTTGAACTTGACTATGTCATCACGAAAGGTAGAATTCCTATCAGGTGGGAAATATTTTACTAGGAATTTCTCCGCCAAGTCTGTCCAATTGAGGACTGATCCAGAGGGTAATGAGTTTAACCACGTCTTTGCTTTATCCCTTAATGAGTAAGGGAAGAGGTAGAGCCTCAAGGCTTCTTGGGAAACTCCAGGGATGAGAAATGTATCACTAACTCCTAGGAAGTTTCTAAGATGGTTGTGGGGATCCTCATTTTCCACTCCAAAGAATTGTCCCACAGTGGACAACATTTGGAACATTACTGGCTTTAACTCGAAGGAATTGGTAGTAATTTCAGGGCAGATTATGCTTGGGTTTAGCTCCCCAGGCATAGGTACTAGGTAGGAAAGAATGGCACTATTCTTATCATTCGCTATTTCGATGGGATTGCGAGTGGTAGGTACCGGATTTGGGACTGGTATATCCATTTCTTCTTGATAGAATTGCGGAGACTCCGCGGTTTCAGCAATTATTGGAGGTATAGAGGGTTGGTTAAAGAGACGTTTCTTAGCTCTATTTCTGGCCCTAAGTAATCTCTCAGGCTCAGGATTGAACTCTAGATCGCTACTTGAATGTTCATTCATAAACTAACCCAATGGTACCTGCAAAAGAAATGAGAATAGATCAGCTCCAATAGATATTAAACTTTGTTTTTCTAACTTAACAAACTTCGTTTTCACTAAACTAAATCCCCGGCAGCGGCGCCAAAAACTTGTTGCGTGCTCAATGTTTAAAAGGAATATGCAATAAGAGAGCACTCAGAACATGCAAGCATACATGATCTTGTAGCAAGTAGTAAGTATTTTTTCATTCGTTTTCCCACAGAGATTTATTCTTAGTTACTCGCGAAGTGTATTGTTAAGCAAGAATGGGTGGATTTGATGGGGTAGAATTGGTTTTAAATTGCTTAATTACTAAGGAATAAGTAAAGGGTAGCAACATAAACAAGTGCAAGTCAATGATAAACTCAAACGTAAAGAGAAGAGATTAATAAACGAAGAGGAAAATAGCTAAAACAAAATTTTTAACTTAACAGAATTGCGAGAACAGCAATTTTACCGCAATGTTACTAACAGCGAAAGTGTGTAAAATGTGGAAACAAGGGCTACTAATGACTTCTCTATTGGCTTTTTCACACGATTCTCAAGCATTAGATCAACTCACTATGCATCAAACTAACTCATTCTCATGTATCTTCCGATTTCATGCATTAGATTCTTTAGTTTACTCATGTCCAAGTAAGGTCTTAAGCATCTTGTTAAAACAGTAAGTTGCGATTTGTACTAGGAAAACGCCTATTCCTAGGTCGTTTTCTGGCTACCTTGAGAAGCTAGCATGAGTGTATGACTCTGAACTCTTACTCCTTCCAGAGGTTAGGAGTTCTTTGGACAAAATGGATGGCCAATCGAAATTGCCCGTGGGATGAAGCTTACATACAATCAATGCATTCGAGAGCTATCCTACATGCTTGGTTCACGTGTTTTAGCCTATAGTATTGTCATTAGCATGCCCCTATGTTACTTAGTTACTCATGGATGTAGAGAGAACAGAAATATTAGATGAAGTAGACATGCTTAGAAGGAAATTAAAGACAAAACAGCAAGGAAAAACAATAGGCAGAGAAGATAAAGACAAAGAGCGAAATGATGAATTGTGCTTCTGATTAATCAAGCATTTGAACTAAACAGATGAAGACTTAAAGTTACTAACATAAAGACAGAAAGCAACGAAATGGAATGGATTAACTAAGGTAAAAGAAATGACAACAAGCGGTGCTGGAAATAAGAAATTAAAGACAGAAAGTAGTAAGATGAGCTTGATCGCCTCGCCGCAGATGCCTCGGCTGAAGGGAGAGAAAGGTAAGCCTTGCTTGGATGAATCCAATCAGGAGAGAAGATGAATCTCCTCTTCTTCCTATCAGATTGTCGACTCCAACAGCTGAACCTCTCAAACCAACAGACAGAGAAGAGAATGAATGGGAAAGACTGCGCTGCGAAGAGACTTCTACGCTTTCGGATGATGATCCAACCCTCCTCTTTGACCTCCTTTTATACTATTCTGCAGGTGCGATTGGGCCAAGGAGAACCATCCATCCTCAACGTCGTACTTCAATATGGATGGAGGAGAAAGAACGAATCCCTGAAATATCGGATCACAACAGAAAAAGGTTAGCCAACTTACGGATTTCACTTAAAACATTGCGGTTTTAGCAATGTTTCCGCAATGCTTCCGCAATGCACAATTTTCATTCTTTTAACTTCCTTTTTCATTCCTTTTCTTTCCTTTTGCACACAAGTCCTAATTTAGCTTCCTTCTTCTAATTCTCATATATAAGCATAGGTTTAAGCTAAATCCTATCAAAAACACCTAAGAGTGTACATCTTTCTAAGATAAATAAGTCCTAAAATGGTCACTTTTGGAGACGTAACAGCCTCCTAGAGCAAGGAGAAATGAGGATGAGGAGGATTGAATGCCAACTTGAACGGCATTCGAGGGAGTTTTCTGATCCCTCTTGAAACTAAAAAAAAAACCAACAATCTGCTTTTCTGTGACTTGTCATTTCTGTTTTTAATCGAATTCTTGGTCTGTTTTAATTGTTCTTTTGTTTTTTTAGGATAGTTTGCTTTTATTTGTGGTATCTGAGTAGTTAGTCTAGTTAGTTTTACTGTTTAGGATAGTTTTTGGTGACTGGAAATAGCATGCTAGGAGCCTGATCAATGCTAAAAATGCTCTGTAGGTTTATTGCGGATTCTTTGCGGAGTCCGCAATTTTTTGTTAGTTTTTGCATGCTATTGAATGACTGTTGGATGGGCTGTCTCTGTTTATATCTCGATATTTTGCTGCTGCTTTGACTTCATTATGTGATCTATCTGCTACGCATGCTGGATGAGTGTCTTCGTACACCTTTGATAGGTTAGATTAGCTTCCTTAAATTGCTCAGCATGCACATCTATAAGCCCTTAACATGTTGTTTTTACAAAATTTCTGCTGCTGTGTTATCTGCTTTAGGAAAGTCATTCTATGCCTGGGAGTTTTAAATTTTGCTTGCTTTGCCTTAGACTAGATGCTTCTAGGACAAGTTTGGGGGTGTGCCACCTCAGACTCTCATTGGGGACAATGAGAAGTTTAAGTTTGGGGGAGGCAGCCCTAGGCCTAGGAACATTCCGCTCTCCCTTCTAGACATAAGCATTCTTCTTTGAAAACAAAAAATGATGAACTGAAAAAAAATGAAAAACAAAAAAATAGTGTCTCTCTTGAGGTTGCTGAGTAATCAGTGCCATGTGTGTAACCCACAAGTGGCATTGCATCAAAAGGCAACCAAAGGAAGAGACCCTACCAAAGAAGGAAAGAAAAAGGAAAAAGGAAAAACCAAGGAAGAAGAATGTGTGCCTATAAGTTATAGCTTATGTGCTTAGGTGTCCTGTATGAATGAACTCTGATCCTCAATTAAGCTAAGCACAGGGTTGTAGCTTGTAGGTTTGTTAAGGGAGATGAATGTATATCCAATGTAGTCATGCGAGGGTTTAGGCTGTTCTATGAAATGTACTACTGTTACTTGTGTGTACTAAGACTGGCATGACTCTAAGGAATCCTAGGTAGCTCAAAAGAAAAACATTAGAAGCATGTACTGAGTCTGGGGTAAAGCTAGGAAAAATTTGAAAACTTAGGGATAGTTGCACAATGAACTTAATGACATAAGGCAGATAGATCAGTGGTAGAAAATTTAGAAAGGCAGTAGGTTTTTCAAGGCAAGAGAAGTCAGAAGAAGCAGGATGGGAAGATAATTTTAACTTAGAAGGGTGTCACAGGACAGTCGTGCCTTAGATAGTGAACTTAGGGAAGTCAGCAAGTAGTTAGATAGAGTGATAGCAACCCAAGTAAGTCCTTATATTGCTCGAGGACGAGCAAAAACTTAAGTTTGGGGGTGTGTTACGTCTCCAAAAGTGCATATTTTAGGGACTTATTTGCTATAGAATGGTGTGCACTCTTAAGCGTTTTTTTATGGAATTTAGTCTAAACATGTGCTTATATATGAGAATTTATAGATTGAAGCTAAATTAGGACTTATGTGTAAAAGGAAGGAAAAAGAATAAAAAACAAAGCTAAAGAGTTGAAATTTCCATATTGCAGGAACATTGCGAAAACATTGATGTCTCAGCAATGTTTTAAATGAAAATTGTTAAGTTGTCTAACCGTTTGCCATTTTGTTACGATCTTTCAGCCGCCCATTTTTTCTCCTGCTGCCACGTGGAAGGTCGCCGTTCAGAATGGATGGTTCTCCTTGGCTGAAGACTACCTGCAGAACACTATAAAAGGAGGTCAATGGGAAGGATAACAACAAGCTTGGAAGCGTAGAACTCCCATCTCAACGCAATATTCTCTCTATTCTCTCTTCCGTTTGTTGGCGTGAAGGACACAGCTGTTGGAGTCGATAATCTGAGAGGAAGAAGAGAAGATCTTTCTTCTCCTGTGATTGGATTCATCCAAACAAAGCTTCCCTTCTCCCTTCATCCGAGGCGCTTGCGACGAGGGTTCACGCGCACAATTTACCTGCTTTCTACTACTTTCTGTCTTTCCTTTTCACTCTTGTTTGTTGCCATTTACTTTAGTTTGCTACATTGTTTCAATTCGTCTTCGGTTGGTTAGTCTTTATTGTTTTACAAACGCTACATTTTAGTTATGAATCTTACGCAATAGAAAAGTTATTCGACTACTTCGCAACTCTCTTTACTGCTCTCTGTCTTCTTTTGCTGTCATTGAAATCTATTAAGCATGTTTAATCAATCAAGTCTTTCCACTCCATCTTCGTCCATGAGTAACTAAACCACATAAGGGTCTGCTAATGATGAATCTATAGGTAGAAATCCGTGAATTCAGCATGTAGGATAGCTCAAATGCATTGAATGTATGTATGCTTCATCCCACGGGCAATTTCGATTGGCCATCCATTTTGTCCAAAGAACTCCTAACCTCTGGAAGGAGTAAGAGTTCAGAGTCGTCCATTCATGCTAGCCTTTCATGGTAACCAGAAAACGACCTAGGAATAGGCGTTTTCCTAGCACAAGTCATTAACTTGCCTATATAAATAGATGTTTTAGCCTTACTTGGACATGAGTGAACTAAAGGATCTAATGCATGAAATCGAAAGATACATGAGAATGAGTTAATTTGATGCATAATGAGTTGATCTACTGCTGAAGAATCGTATGAAAAAGCCTATAGAGGAGTCGTTAGTAGCCCTTGTTTCCACACTTCACCCTTAAAACGTTGTTAGTACTATTGCTAGAAAATTGTTGTCTGCGCAATTTTCTTAGTTTTATTTTTGCCTTAGCCATTTTTCTTAGTTTTCCGTTTTGCGATTTTATTGCTAGATAATTGCTTTCTCCGCAACTTTTTTCCTTCTAAATTCAAGTTAACCTCTTTACTTGTCTTTGTTTATGCTTACATATCTAGCACGTTCTTTACTAGTTAGGCACATTAATCCCAATTCTACCCCATTTAAACCACCCTTTCTAATTTAACATCTCACTTCGCTAGTAACTAAGAATAAATCTCTGTGGGAAATCGAATGAAAAAATACTTATTACTTGCTACAAGACCATGTATGCTTGCATGTTCTGAGTGCTCTCACATTGCATTTTAATTTACACATTGAGCACGCAACAGATTTACAGCAGGGTTTCATGTCGTTTTGGGTAAGATTCAATGAATTTATACTAATCGATTAAAGTTTGGGTTGAATGGGTTTTAGAAGTTAGAACCGTTTGAGTTTCTCAATGTTTTTGTAACTGTTCATGTTGGACAAAAGAATTTATAAAGGTTGGGCAAGGAAATTTTTGGAAGGAACAAATAGAGTTTCGTAGTCGACCTCGAGGTAAGTGACTTTACTGCCGTAACGCCTTAGTGCTAGGTTAAGAATTGTGTGCTGATAGATCTATAGGTTGTTGCGTGTTTGTTGTGCTAATGTATGTTGTTTAGTGGAAGGTTGAGACAATTGGTTGGTGACTGAATGAGTCTGAATACTTTTCAATGACGTTTTCTGAATTGGTTTCTAGTGCCTTTTTCTGAATTGGTTTCTGGTGTTTGGGAATGTTTTTATGAAGTGTGTTTTTATTTCAGGTGTGGTTTATCCGATTTACAGAGGAGACTCTGCCAAAATTTCTAAGATTTTTCTAAAATGCTTTCAATGTTATGTTTATGAATGGTTCATGAGTGTGAAGTTAAATGAAGTCCTTACAATTGTTGCGATTAATGTGATGAACAAGTTATGTTTTTATTTTATGAACCTTGTGAAGTGTGATGAATGAGATGCATGTTGAAAGTGTGAAGTGTGTAGTTAATGCATAAGAGAAAAGTACTCTATGTTGCATCATTTCCACATTTTTAGTATCTAAAAGGTTTTAGGTGGGACTCATGCACTTGTGTTTGACATATAAGTCATGAGATGTTATAATAGTTACCCTCCATTACCTGTAAGATTTGTCTGCATGAAAATGATGTCGGTTTAGGAGTTCTAATCACATGAAAGTGATGTGCTTAGAATCGGTGGGTATGAAAGTGATGCTCGCCTCCTGTGCATGAAAGTGATGCATACCTAGAGGTTGACGTGCATGAAAGTGATGCACGCCTAGAGGGTTCCCAATACATGAAAGTGATGTATCTGGGACTGATGTGTATGAAATTGATGCACGTCCAGAGAAATAGAAATGGAGTGGTAAGCTAAAGAGGCAGGTAGGTCTCACTAGTTAAAGTCTTCAGTCGGTTCATGATTGCATGTTATTGCATAGCCTAACCACGGTAGTGAAGTTGCTTACTGAGTATTTTATTTAAAATACTCATTCTTTCTTAAAACATTTTTTCAGGTATTACTAGGAACGTACCGGGCGCGTGGCGAGGTGATCGGTTGATGATGTTATGGGACATATGGGGTCGGAGCTACTGCATTTATTTAAATTCTTATTTCATTTAGTCAGTTTGCACGTTTTATGCTAAAGGTTGGAATAGTTAGATCTGGTTTTAAATTTTGATTCTCAAGGAACTTATTTAATTATTTTTACTGGGATCCCGAATTAAATATTTTTTTTTCTTGTTCATTTAGTTATAAATTAAAGTTATAAATTTTTATTGAGGATTGTGACGTTATGCATGTAGTAACAGTTAGTTCTGGCGTCATGCATCTAGTAACGCCAGGCAGTGAGAATATGTTAATTCCTTACCCCACTATTTTCGACTCAAGATGGAGACATCACTCCAACTTTTTATGGGGAGATCAACAAAAAGTGCAAGAACAAGTGATTCCACAAGTTCCAACCGAGGACAAGAGCATCGAAGAACTTATAAAGGAATATACAGCGAAAATCGATGCTGAGATGCAAAGCCAAGGAACATCTATTCAGGATTCCGAGATCCAGATAGAACAAAGTGAGGACGAATTGAAAATCAACCCACAAGAAACCTTGCTTAAAGACACAGAGACTTCAGAATATGAAGAAATAAAACAATCTGAGGCGATGACACTCAAAAGTGACTTTGAAGACAAAGAACCTTTGTTCATAGAAGAAGCAATGAGCACTCCAGCAATTGAAAGCATTAAAGAGCCAGAATGGAGAGAAGAGATTAAAGAAAATTCATTTCAAGAAAATAAAAAAGAGAAGGAACTAGAAAATGAAGTTGTACTAAGCCATGAGTCAACAACTTCACAAAAAGCAACATTCAATGTTCTCCAAGCATTGAATTTTCCTGATGAAATCCAAGAATTTTCTGCTATTGGTTTAATTGATATTTCCACTTGTTGTAACTTGCAGAAAACATTAAAAGAAAACGAATTCAGGGAAGAAGTAGAAGAGAAGATCATGGAGGAGGATAATGCACCAAAAGTTGCGACCTCAATTTCTGCATACAAAAGCATACATAGATCTTCTGTGCTGATCAAAGAAAATCGTAAGACAACAAAGCCGCACATGATTAAAGCACCTCAACTAAGGCTTAAATCTCGTCCATCATCAAGACCTAGGTGCAAGATGAAAGTTGACGGTCCAAAGAGAATGAATAAGACATCAATCTCCCTTTTGGAGATTAGATAAGTATTCTTTTAATATGTTTTTATTTAATATATATATATATATTATAAGTTTTATAGAGGAGTTTCAAGCAAAATCAACTCTGACGTAGACTGGTCCTGCCAAGGAAAAGGTATTTAAGTTGACCGTAGGGAACACCTTTTCCTGGGGACCTAACTGAGAGTTGATTTAATTGAAACTGCTCCATAGGAACTTATAAGGAATATTAAAAAATAATATGTGTTTTATTTTTAAAAAAAATAATATATATATATATATAATAATAATAATAATAATAATAATAATAATAGAAAAAAAATCAGCTTGTTATGTTTTTGTTTATGAACTTTTTAATGTTTTCATGAGTGTTTCAGGAATGACTTTCGTGGATGAGAAATTGACTCGAAAATTCAAAATACATATTTATAGAACTTTGTGGCCACAAACCAGACTAGCACAAAATGCTATGTGGCCACAGAGTGCACTAGTGAAGGGTGATGACATCATTTAAAAAGTCAGAGGGGTTGACCCATTTTGGAAACATATATAAGTCAAGACACCCTTTCCTTTTTCAACATGCAAGTCATTCCAAGAGTCTCCAAGTTGAAAAACCCTTTCACGAAAATTCTTCCCTCTCTCACGCACGCTAAAACCCATGGCTGGAAAACTCACTCTGATCGCCGATGGGGCCGCCGCTGATCGAACTTCACTGCGTTCTGGATGCCGGAGGAAGTTTAAAGATGTTCCACCTAAGCCCATGCAAGTGGAACCCTTGGTCGATTTACCTTCATCATCCTCGAAGAAGAAGGTCGAACCCAAGAAACCCATAAAATCAGACATTGTTATGCGTGAATGTGAAGAGAAGGAAAACCCAGCTACTGAAAGCCCTAAGTTGAATCCAAGCCCCCTGGTTGATCAAACCCAAGAATCGGTGATAGGGAAAAAACCCATGAAAACTCGAACTACCGTTTGGCGTAAAATGATCAAAGAGATGGGAGAACATAGGCGACGAGCCCTAGCTGAATCTGCTAGAAATTCATCAAGTGAAGAAGAAGAAGTTCAGCCGGAAGTTGAGGCGACCTCAACAAAATCGCGTTCTGTGCGCGAGGACCCACCTCCGGTTTCAAAAGTAAGTATTCCTCCACCAATTCTTGAACGTTCTTATAGAAAAACTTTAGTGTACAAGCACACCAAGAAGCAAACTGAGACCCCAATCGACCACCACTTTGAATTAAGAAGAAGAGATACGGTTTGGAGTCCGATGCAAGAATCAATTCTTTTCTTGATCATGGTGGAAAAGATGATTAAAGAAGTCGTGGAGAAGGACAGCCTTGCTAGCAGCGGAATATCAAGTAAAGAAGAGTTGTCAAGAGGAAGAGCAAGCTTTGCAGCAAACTCTCCAAAAAGATATCGTTGAACAAACAAGAAAAAAGGAGGAGAGAATACGAGAAGAGAAAATTTTGATACAAGCTGAGGAGAAGAGAAAATTGATACAAGCTGAAGAAGAATCGAGAAGAGAGGACGTCTTGATCAAAGAAAGAAGAAGGAAAGGTAAAAGGATTAGAAACTGAAGAAGATGATCTTCAGTATGCGCCCACAACATCACCACAAACCGAGGACATGGAAGATAATGAGTTGAGGCAGTTTGTGACCGCAATTAAGTCACACCTTGAGGAAGAACTTGAGCCGAGCACTTCAAGTGAGAATGAGACGAAAGGAAGTCAGGAGGAAGCTCAAGAGGACAATAAGGATAAAGAAGAACCATCCTCAAACGAGGAGGTCATGGAGTTGGACAATGATCAACTCCCTATTTCGCCCATCACCCGAAAAAGGCAGAGAGAAATTGAGGCCGGAAGGTGATAGCACTCAAAAAGTGCTAATATTTAGCTCCTAATTCTTGCGAATAAAGTAATTAATTATGCTTAATTGATATATTTTGTAGAAATTAATTGCTTAGGGGTAAATCAGACCATTGCATTAATTAAGGGCTTAAAATAATATTTTAGTGGATAATAATGATTAATTGTTTTAAGCGTTTATACCATATAGATTAATTAATCAAATATTATCTCAATTGTGATTAGTGGTATGGTGGTGCAGGGGAACCTTAGTAGAATGATTGGCCAGAGAACGAAACCAGAGGAATGTAGAATTTTAGATATTTTTCCTTAAGTGCTCTAATTTGATGTTAGGGATTTGTCTTGATGCTTAGGGAGGGTTTTGTATGAATTTCTAGCTTAGTTTTATTAATCTTTTGCATCTCTTAATCTGTATAAAGAACGAATGCCATGCCTTTCCGATTAGGAGTGACGTCCATAATTTGTTACGCATGTTAGCGGGTTAGCGTTAATTCGTGATTAGTCTTAATGCAAGTAGCGACCTCTCTTAATCTGTATAAAGAACGAATGCCATGCCTTTCCGATTAGGAGTGACGTCCATAATTTGTTACGCATGTTAGCGGGTTAGCGTTAATTCGTGATTAGTCTTAATGCAAGTAGCGAGGGTCTAGCTCGTGGCTAATCAATTCCAGCCTAAGTGACAGTTGGGGGTTGGAGTTGATTAACGTTCTCACGGTGGGCTCAAGGTTAGGAGAGAAATCGAATTAATTATAGGATTAACTCGTCGCAATGTTACCCGTCACTGTTTGTTAATTGATTTAGGAGTAATCAACTTAAATTAATTAGCGAGCATGTTTAATTTGATTCGTAAGTTTCTAATTAATTCTTTGGGGTGTTTTGGACCCGATTGGGACAAAGCATTTTGTGTGCATTAGAATAATAGCTAAGCATAATTAGAATCCCAATGAACTAAGCACATCAACCACATCCCGAGCACTCAAATTAGGAGCACAAGTTACTTTATTTTACTTTTCCGTTAGCTACTTTATTTTTCTTCTTTTCTTTTAGTTTTCCGTAAACCAAATCTCCCCCTTTTATCGCTTAATTTCTAGTTTTCAATAAAAAAGGCAAATAGAAATTAATTAGGAGAAAGTAATTTAGGTTCCCTGCGGATCGACCCGTTACCACTAGCTGCAAAGCTTAGTAGTTTCGGTATTTATAAATTTTATTTTGGCAAGCCTCGACAGCTTGAAGTTGGAGTACACCATAAAGTGCTCTACCAGAAGGCGTACAAAGGATAAACATGATCCAGCCTTTCTCCAAAGCCCAAGAACTAGGTCCACTCAAGTTCCACCCACGCCGGTTGTTCCTATGCCGCCACAACCTCTACCATTCATGGAATCTTGGCAGAAGATTGACATACAAGGACAACTGGAAATAATGAAGGCCAGAGATGTGTTTATGAAGAAAGGTTTATCCGAGAAACAAGCACCTCTACCTACCTTCATTACATCTAAAATTATCGAATTCAAGTGGCGGGAGTTGTGCGCGCATCCTCCAGTTGCCGTTGTACCTTTGGTTCGAGAATTTTTTGCAGGAATAGGCGGAGCAGACTGGAATGCATCCCTAGTAAGGGGAACATTGGTGAGTTTCTCAGCGGTGGACATCAACCGTGTATTCAAATAAAAACCGACCAGTGATCCGGTAGGGAATACAACGATCAAGCACCCCACGGACAAACAATTGAAAGAAGCCCTCCAGATAGTAGCACGAAAGGGGGCAAAGTGGAAGAAATCACCAACTGGAGTCATGACTCTGGTTCCAGGTGACATCAAAGCCGAAGCAGCAGCATGGTTGTATTTCATCAAAAATTGGTTAATTCCGACAACCCATGACACAACCATTTCCTTAGACCGAGTGATGTTGTATTGTATCCTGAAGGGTCTTGATCTCAATATTGGTAGTTTGCTATGGGAAGAGCTGGTTGCTTGTGGCAGGAAGAAAGCTGGAAAATTATTTTTTGGGTCACTTGTCACTCAACTTTGCCTCAAAGCAGAACTTAAGCCTCGAGAAGGTGAGGAGACAAGTTTGCCAAAACCAGCAATCATTGCACATCTTGTTCACAAGTTACAGTTTTTTCGTAACCAAAATACCGAGAAAGCATCGACGTCGCGTGCACCCAAGCCAAAAGGTTGTTCCACCTCTGTGGCCACAAAGCAGTCACAACCTGCCACCAGTTCAGAAAATATTCCAAGCATCACCCCTTCTCAATGGCAGCATATGATCCAACAGAATATGGCCTACTGGGCCTACGCCAAAGAGAGGAATGAACTCATTCAAGGGTTCTTTAACGCCTTGGCCCCGACCTTGATGTCTGCATTCCCACCATTTCCTCCTGTTTGCCTGAATATTCCTTCGAATACTGATTCCGAAGACGATACCTCGTAGGAAGATTAGGGGAGTACCGTTCTTCCTTACTCTCTACTCCTTTCCTTCATTTTCTGAGTATTTTGTCATTTGTTAAGATTCAGTTTTTAGTTGTTTGTTTTTCTGGTAGAATAGAAGTTGCATTTTGTTATTTCATTATTTCGTTGTTTTGTTAGGATAGTTGTTTTGTTGCTCTACTATAATAGATGTTTTGTGGAAAGTGCCTTCTTAGATTTAATAGCTTGATTGCACAAGTATGAGAATGTTGTTAGCATGCTATCTTTCATGTGTTTTCTTTAAAGTAACCTTTATGATGATAAGTAGAGCTTATCCCTACTCAAATAGTGCCAAATGTCATAGCTTGTAAGTGTTTTGTGGAGGTGAAGTATATTTGTAATGTGTTGAATGCTAGGTCTTGTTGTTATGTCTATTCCAAAGGAAGAATAGTTTGAAAAAAAAAAAAACAATTTCTAGAGGTACTCCTCCTTCTTAAGTTAGTTGAGTAACCAAGCGTGATCATGGGCCCCATGGTTGTCACTGCATGAAAGGGTAACTAGGAAGTGAGTATTTATCTTAGTTTGTGAGGCTTGCTCGTAGCTAGATGCACTGTGCAATGAAATTGCAGGCAAACTGGAACGAAGGTGAGTCTAGCAACAAAGATTCTCTAGAGAATAGTAAAGAATAATAATAATAATAATAATAATAATAATGAGAAGCCTAGCAGCAACACAAGTTTGGGGGAGAAAGTGTTAAAAGTTCACACAAAGAAGAAAAAGTCTAAGCCTAATTTATTTCACGAAAGGGACTATCCAAGACTCAGTGACTAAAGGTTAGATAGATTAAGCATATGGTTAGGATAGACTAGAAAAAGCTGTGTTTACAAAATGAAAGTAGAAACTTATGTGAGAAACTACTTATGAGATTATGACTGGCACTAGAGTATTAGACCTCTCCTGAAAGGTTGTTTATAAGTGAACTTTGGTTGAAAGCATGTTACACATTTGCATAATTGTTCATTCTTGTTGTTATTACGTGTTGAATTGCTTGAGGACAAGCAATAAGCTAAGTTTGAGGGTGTGATGAATGTCATTTATGTAGTGTTTTTACCCTTTAAAGCCTACTCATTAATTGACTTTTTGAGTTAAATTGAAGATAATTGAGCATGTAATTGATTAAAAAAGAATAAGAATATGAAAGTCACATGCTCAAGGTCGTTTTGTCAATATGAAGCAATGTGGGGGGTAAAAGAGTAATTTTTGATAAAAATTAATGTTGTTTTAATTATTTTCAGGAAAATTGTATTCTGCTTCAGCTTGTGGCCACATAGAAGTCACAAAGTCATAGAATCCAACTTGTGGCCACATAGAAGTCACAGAGTGCAGAATCCAGCTTGTGGCCACATAGAAGTCACAAAGTGCAGTTGACTGGTCAAACAAATTTGTTGAGATATTTTGTCAAAGATCTTCAAAAGATTCAGCAAACCAAATCCACCTAACAACCCTTCCCAAAGATCTCTCCCCCATTTTAGCAACCTCCAAACAAACCCTAAGGCCTATAAAAGGCACCTCAAGTCTTCATTCAAATCATCGATCAATCTCTACAACAACTCCACATCATCGATCAACCTCCCTTCTCTCTCGAATAACTCACCCAAATCCCGAAACTCCAACAAGAGCGGATCACTCCTCTGGAAAAGTTCTACTTCAACCATCTCCGGAAGGAAGGTGCTGCGATGATTCGATTCGCATTGACGACGTGAATTGAGCGAGTAGAGACCCTTCATCCATTGTCCACGAGTTCGAGAGAGAGAAAGTTGAAAATTATTTCAGATTTATTTTCTATTTTATTCTGCACATTGTCTATTTACATTCTGTTTTTATTTAGCATTTCTTTCCGTTCTTAATTTTTCTGCAAAATTACCATTTTACCCTTTCACTAGTTTTTGTATTTATAATTTAATTTTCAGTTCAGAACCTTCGTTATTTCAATTATGTCCTTTATTTATTATTTACATTCTGTTTTTATTCCACTTGCATTTTGTCTTTAATTTTCAAGTAAAATTACCATTTTACCATTTAGCCATTTTTTTTTGTACTTATGCATTATTTATCAATGAAGTATTTTAGTTTATTTTTCATTATGAGCTAAGTTTCTCTAAGGGATTCAATTATGTGAATGCCCATTAAGAAATGAGCTAGTTTGAGAGTTGTAAATTACGGTTTTACCCTTTATACCTTGTGTGGTTCGTCCTTTACTGAATATATGCAAAAATGTTAGATTAACTTGATCACTTAATCAACATAAAATGTTAATGTCGATACTGGACAAGTCGGGCAATTAACGGCTCTCGTAAAGGTAATATAGCAGAAAAACCTAGGAATAGAATTTCGTCGACTCTCCTTGATGATTGGGGCAAAAGACTATAGGATCAATAGGATTGCATTCTTAACCATCTAAGATCACATTATCCACTAGACCGTGAGTATAATGGCTTAGACTCCTAAAGGTACTTGCAAAACGGCTGAATTGGAGATGAATCTGATCCAAAAGCATAAGGTACTATGTGGTGACTCTGTGGTCACAGACTGTCAAGTAAACTCAACTTAGGGCTGAAACATGATTGAATCCCCGTTTTTATTATTATTTCCAAACCAAATCCAACTAAACATTATCATTTTATTTTTGTTACATTTCATTGCATTCGAAAAACATTTTCTTCCTAAAACTAAAAAATTCCACAACAGTCTCTAGGGATTCGATACTTGAAATACTTTTCCATATTATTACTTGATTGACAGTGTATAATTGCACTTGACCATATCTTCATTGCAGGTTATTGAACCAAACTACACACCCACGTTTTGGCCATCAACATATTTCGTAACCAGAAGACAGAGAGAAGCATTAGAAGATGGAGCAGCGTTTGAAATGAAGAGCGGTTGAGAGGAAGAGAGAAAGTTGAGGGAGACAATTCGTTGGAAGTGGAAGAGAGAACGATTGTGGGAAGGAGAAGAGAGAACAATCGATTGAGGGAAGAGGAAGAGATAACTTTTGAGGGAAAAGGAAGAGACATCGGTTGAGAGTAAGAGAGATAGACGAAATCGGATGAAATGAAGAGAGAGGGATGAATTCATGAGAATGAAACCACCCCAAAACCTACCGTAGCAAAATAGTTTTTTTTTGCAACGCTAATTTAATTAATGCGAGAACTCAATTGAGCTATGCTCGGTTTGGCTAAAAAATCGGGTTCAATTTGAGCGGTAATATTGCCTCGTGCGTGGCACGTTTGTTGCACAAGTGCAGGATCAATCAACCCCCACTCTGGGCTATCTAGGTGATGCGCTCACTCACCCGTTGCACCAAGTGGTTGTTTGATAATTTTTTTTTGAAAATCTGCCCTAGGGTAGAATCGAACCCCAACTCTGGGCTATCTAGGTGATGCAGTTTGATAATTTTTTTTGAAAATCTCCACTCTCCACTCTGGGCTATCTAGGTGATGCGGCCACTCACCCGTTACACCAAGTGGTTGTTTGATATTTTTTTTTGAAAATCTGCCCTAGGGCAGAATCGAACCCCCACTCTCTGCTATCTTAGGCGGAGCGCTCACCCACTTCACCAAGTGGTTGTTCGATAAAAATTTGTGCCCAATTTGGACGGTAATAATGCATTTAAATTCATGCCCCGTGCATGGTTTTTTGCACAAGTGCAAGTTTTAAATCATCTTTGCCCCGTGCGTGGTTGTAGCAAAATAGTTGTAGCCTCATACGTCAACGATCCCTAAGGATTAATGGATATCCATGATATTTTAACATATGAATATCCATGATATTTTAACATATGAATATCGATATAAATATAGATATTGATATCCTTGATTATAACTAGAGTAACGTTAATGGTATTTAATATTATCAATCAGCACCCGAAATGGAAAGAGAAAATAGGTTGGCTACTAAACTATAATTTACCGGAAAGAAAATGTATTTTCATTGAAAAGCCGTTGTACCCTTCTATTTCTTGACGTGTCAGATGTTTGACGGTTCAACGCAAGGGTATTATGGGTACCTAAATTTTAATGAAAAACCAACCGCTCATTGCATCCTCGCTTTGAAAGGATTAGAAGTTTGCTCCCAAAGTTCACAGTGAGAGAAAAGGCAATGGCGTCCACAATCTCATCAATCCTCCAACCACGATGCCGATTAACCACCACCGTACGCGCCGCTGCAGTGAAATTGCCACCGGAATCTCTCTCCTCCGGAAGAACGCGGCGACAGGCACTGTTATTTCTGACTGCGACGGCGACGGCGGCGGTCGTGGGGAGAGAGAATCCGTCAATGGCGGAGAACATTCCTCTGTTCGGGCTGAGGAAGAAGCTGAAGAAGGTTGAGGAGGAGGCGGAGGAGATCGTGAGGGAAGGATTCGAGGCGGCGGAGAAAGGAATTGAGACGGCGGAGCGAGGGATCGTGACGGCGGAGCAAGGGATTAAGGCGACGGAAAGAGAGATCGAAACGGCGGAGAAAGAGATCGAATCGGCGCTGAATTTTGGAGCGCTGTCGCAGGCAGGGGCCGTCGCCGGAGCTGAGGCCGTCGGAGTTCTTGTTGCTACTTCGATTGTTAACGGTATTTTGGGTCCTGAAGGGCAGAGTTAAATATGTATTTTATGAAATTCCGGATTCTATATATATATTCCCTCTTTTTACTGCTTTCTTGCTCGGATTTGTGTTTATAATTGTTAATTAACTAATGTTGTAGTAATATTTGGGATTTTTCAAAAGAATGTTTTTTTTTAGTATTTTACCTCTCGCACTGGCTGCTCTGCTTTGGGTTGCTATTTTCGCTCTCTCTCTCTAGTTCTAGCTCTCTATTTTTACTATATTTTTACTATGGTTTTAACTCTAGCTCCCTCTTTTTCCTCTTGCTCTCCCTCTTTATCTTCGACCTCATGATTTGATCCAACAATATACACTGTTACCGAAACAGAGACGACATTTTCTCATGTAAACGAGAGTCGATGATTGTGGTGTTTCAAGTAAATCACAATCACCAGCATTAGACACAATACCTTGAAATCAGTGGAAAGAGTTCAATAATGAGAAGAAAGCAAGAAGAAAACGAGAGGCTATAACTTTTAAACCTTTAGAAGTTTTAACGATGGTGATCTATCGGTTTCAAAAGGATTTGTGAGAGGAGGTTGTCGTCGCCAAAAGAAGAAGATAGAGAGAGGGGTGGGGCTAAACATGTGAGAGGGAGAGGGAGAGGAAGGAAGAAAAATGAGGGAGAATGAGGGGAGGAGAAAGTGGGAGGGAGAGAGGACATAGAAAGAAAAAAATAATAATGATAATAAACATTTGAAAAAAAAGTTAGAAAACTTTATTTTGAAAAACTAGGTCACATACCATTAAGACCAGTTTTTTAGGTTAGTCGGTCAAAATTCTCATATTATTTGCTTGCTTTATTATGTAGTTTTAAAAATGATGATAAATTTGGCAAAATTGGACTCTATCAATTAAATTAGGTAAGCAAGTATGAGAGAAGAATTCAATAAAATTTGTGTATGAATATACAAGAAAACGATACCTCAAATAATAACTCATAGGGGATCAAAGATCTCATTGTAGATAATGAACATGTGATGGCTAATTGGTAGGATATTATGATGAGCTAAGTGAGTAACGAGAGAGGTAGAGAAGTGTCAGTGTGTTCCATCCAAGTTGAACATGGTGTCTTGACTAATATTGAGCCAAACATGCCTAAGTAGATGTGAGCAGTAATCACTAACACTTGTTGTCAATTGAAGAGTTAGATTAATTGTGAGCTAATGTATCAAACAATTGAATGAGACTCACCCATACCCTTTTGCATCTCACTTTTTACTTAATGAAATGAAAACAAGGTGAGCCTAAGAGTTTTCTTTTTTCTTTTGACTTCAAATATGTACGAGTCTCTCATTTAAATTTGTCGAAAATGTATGACTTAACCAATTAAATTATGTTTAGGTTGGCAAACAATGGGTAGTTTAATTGTACATAGAAAATCTCAATTAGTTATTGTTGATTGCTAAGGCATCAGACTCCGTTTAATAACTATATATGATTATGATTATGCAGCATAATCTGGGAGGATGCATTCGGCTCCTTGGCCAAATGAAAAAGTTTCAAAATGCAATTGATGAATGTTCTTTAAGGGGGCGTTTGACTCCTTGTTTTGGGTTTGGGGCAAGGGGTTGGGAACCCCGGGTTTGGGAAGCCAAATCCATGGGTTACCCCTCCCAAACCCTCCTCAAATACATGGTTTTTCTTAAAATTACAATATATTGGTAGGGTCACCATTTCTCTCTCCACATTTTTCATAATTATGGTGGGTCCCAACAACTCATTTTTTTTATTATTATGGTGGGTCCCACTATTTTTCTTCCAATTTCATCATTCCTAATGAAAAGATTCATCTAATCTAATTAACAATTTAATTTTCTAGTGGTAAGATAAAAAAAAAAAAAAAAAAAAATTATGCAGTTATTATTAAAAATAGTCAGATAAACTATAAGATTAACGCTGTTTTTTGTCACTATGCGTTGTTAGGTGCAATCTTGGCCTAGATCAGGGACCAAGATTCACATTTTTTTTTCAATTAAAAAAAAAATTAAATTACACTTTACCTTGTTATATTGTTTATCAAACTTTAATTTTTGACACTAATTTCTATATTGTTTCTTCACTTTCTCTCTATACAGTCATTTTAATATCATTATAAATTTATAATCATAACATTACAAGAATTAAATAGTTAATGGTTAAAGAGTCTTCTTTGTTCATTTCTGAACTTTCCCCATTCTAAATTTATAATCATAACATTATGAATTAAATAGTTAATGGTTAGAGAGTCTTCTTTGTTTATCTCTAAACCTTCCCAAAATTCAAAACTTTTGGTAGTTGGATTTAAAGAAAGAAAAAAAAATGATAGTGACAAAAAATAACTTTAGTTTTGATAGTTTATTTGTCGAGAAGGCTATTCTTGATAATAACCCCAATTTACTCATGTTAATCTTTTAAAAAACAACATTTAATTTTTAAGTTAACAAATTAAAATTAAAAAATAATAATGATTAACATATTTAATTTATTTCAAAATAGAATGTGATTTTCCTCTAATTACAAAATTAGAATTTTTTTTTTCATTCTTATTTTTTTTAAATTTCTTCTTCGTTTTATAATTTATGTGAAACTTAACTTTATGAAATGTTTGAAATTATAAACTTCAGTTTGTATTTAAGGAGACACATATTTGGGGAATATTATCCAAATTCAATAGTAGGTTGTTGTTTCATTCTCGTTTTCTTTCCTCTGGGTTTTTCAGTTTTTTTTTTTTTTTTTTAAATATCAAACCGATTGACATGACATGTTATGTTTTTGGAGACGTTTGAATGAAGCAAACTTGAGTTTATTCTTAGACTATAACATTTTATGTTTTGATTGTTGAAAATAATTTTCTTATTCTTAGACTATAACATAAATTAAATGCTTCGTTCAAACGTCTCAAAAAAAGTCACATGTTGCATAAAAAATTCTACAATTCACAAAACATCCACTAGAAAATAAGAAGAGGAAAAAAATTGAAGTAGTAAAAGGAAAAAAGAAAAAATAAATTGTCCAAACCCGGGTTTCAGAACACTGCACCCTAAACACTAACTTCTGATTCTCAGGCTTCCCAACACTGCACCTCAAACACTGTTTTCTGATTCCTAGACTTCCCAACACTGCACCCGAAACACTGTTTCCTGATTCCTAGGCTTCCCAACACTGCACCCCAAACACTGTTTTCTGATTCCCAAACTTTCCAACACTGCACCCCAAACACTGTTTTCTGATTCCCAAGCTTCCCAACACTACACCCCAAACACTGTTTTCTAATTCACAAGCTTCCCAACACTACACCTTAAACACTATTTTTTTATTCCTAGGGTTCAGAACCCTCCCAAACAAACCCCCAGGGTTTCGATTCCCAGGGTTCTGAACCCAAAACAGGGGGCCAAACGCCCCCTAAGTGATCTGGGCTTCAAAGGAAAACCGTTTACATGGCTTAGAAAACAACAAGGGAGAATTGTGCTTAAAGAAAGACTGGATAAGGGGATGGGATCTATGTCATTCAGACAAATGTTTCCTAATACCACAGTCAAGCACTTGGATTTCTTAAGGTCTGACCACTGTGCCATCTTGATCGATGTAAGACAAAAGGCTCTGAATATTATAAGAGGGGGTCAATACTGTTTTCGCTTTGAGGAGGTGTGGTCACATTATGCTGAATGTGGAGATGTAATTCGCGAAGGATGGCAGGATGGTCGTTTAAACTATTCTCAGCCTGATATGCTGACTAAATTATCACATTGTGCACATGTGCATGATAAGTGGGGCAAGTCCAAAAGAAGAAATTATGATAAGAAAATTTTCATGGCCCAGAAAGAACTACAACTAGCAATCGAACAAAATTCGGATGTTGTTACTGTTGGACACCGACTGGAGAATTTATTGGGGGAAGAAGAAATATATTGGAAGCAAAGGTCTCGAGTAAAATGGCTCAAATGGGGAGATAGAAATTCTAAATGGTTTCACTAGAAGGAAAACCATAGGAGGAAAACCAATATGATTGAGGGCCTATATGATCTCAACGAAGTATGGACAACTGATACTCGAAAGATGGAGGGTATTATTGGCGATTATTTTCAAACTTTATTTACTTCTGCTAATCACAGTGAGAACCCGGTGACTAGTCAATTCTTGAGGGAGGTTTCGCCTATTATTACTAGGGCGTTAAGGGCTAGACTGAATGCCATTTTTATGAAAGAGGAGATTCAAGTTGCTCTTCACCAAATGAGAACCCGTCAAAGGCCCCTGACCCGGATGGTTTTTCAACCATGTTCTTCCAGAAATATTGGCACATAGTTGGCCAAGAGGTAACTTCTTTTTGTTTGAATATCCTGAATGAGGATGGCTCTTTAGAGGAGATTAATAAAACTTTCATTGTGTTGATTCCAAAGTGTAAAAAGGTGACCACTACGGCTGATTTCAGACCAATTAGTTTATGTAATGTGGTTTATAAGCTAGTCTCTAAGACCATTACAAATAGATTTAAATTGGTTCTGGACGTTATAATCTCCCAAAACCAAAGTGCTTTTGTGGCAGGGCGGAATATTACGGACAATGTTATCCTGGGCTTTGAATGTTTACATAATATTCACAATAGAAGGAATGGGGAGATGGGATGGGCAGCTTCAAAACTCGATATGAGTAAAGCTTATGATCAGGTGGAGTGGGTCTTCCTAGAACAATTTATGATGACCATCGGTATGGGGAAGAGGTTTGTTGAACTAATTATGAGATGCATCACATCTACCTCGTTCACCTTCCTGATAAACAGAAGGAGAACATGTCATGTTGTACCAACCCGAGGCCTCCGCCAAGGGGATCCTCTATCGCCCTATCTATTCCTTCTTTGTGCAAAGGGGTTATCTCGTTTGCTGAAAACTGCAGAGAGTCAAGGAAAATTTCGGGGTCTAAGGATATCCAGAAACAACCCTCCACTATCTCATCTATTTTTTTGCTGATGATAGCCTACTTTTTTTCAGGGACACTAATTCAGATGCAAACACAATTGGATCCCTTTTATCCTCATATTCTGAACTGACAAGGCAAGAAATCAACTACACAAAATCAGCTATTGTCTTTAGCCCGAATACAACATTGGGGATCAAAAGGGCGATCTGAGATAATTTGAAGGTGAAACTTGTGAAATTTTATGACAAATACCTGGGTCTCCTGATAGCACACAAAGTTTTCTATCTTTAGAGCCTTTTTATCGCTAGTTTTGTTGCTCAAACGAGTACTTTCACGTTGATTTCCCTTTGTTGTGTAGAAATTGAGGAAATGGAGCAATTTGAAACTTTATGGGGATTACTATTGAAAAGAGGACTCAATTGGGTGATCATAGATGAAGCCAAGTCAAGAGAAGAAGGAGATCAAGCTAGAAAATCCGTAGCAGTAGCATCGAGACGCTAAAAAATCCTTCTTCAAGCCATTTATCCCGCAACAGTAGCGTTGAGACGCTACACGAGAGCGTCGAGACGCTCCGAATAAACTCATCAGCATTTTTTCCGTCCCTAGCGTCTCGACGCTAGCTTTCCAATTCAGTTTTACGCGTTTTCGCAGGGTAGGGTCGAGACGCTACCCCTAGGGTCTAGACGCTATACCGATTTTTACTATAAATGCAGATTTTTCAACATTCGACGAAGAGACCAATTTTTGGGAGATTTGAACCCTAATTTCGAAATACACTGATTGTGAAGGCTGAAAGGACACTCTAGAGAGCTGATGAAGAGATTTGGAGGCTCAGAAACGTGCAGATCACATCGGGAACGAGGCTTGGCACACTACAAGAGTTTTTCCTCTTTACCTTTAATTTCATTGCATTATTTTATGGGTTCTAAACATTGTTTAAGCGTTATTTTAGTGATTAAGAGTAGCTAAACTCTTACTTAGGGGATTGATGTAATCAATTTAGTTTTCATGTTTGATTAATCTAAGTTCTTCATATTGCATCATTTATTCGTGTGGTTGTTTGCTTAATGCTTTTATCATTTTGGCCAAAGTATAAATTGTTGTTTGTTTAATCTCTAGCTTGAAAAAGTAGTTTTTAAAGTAGAACTCAACCGCATGGCTTTTTGTAAATTCTTGCATGGACATGAAGAATTCTCTTAGAGATCATTAATAGAAGTTGCTTAATGCCTTTCTTTTCTATTAAAAACTAGACAAACATGTTAGTTTTATTCAAAGGGAAGAGAATTATTTGAGCTCTAGCGAGTCTTATATGATTTTTGTTCTTCTTGGCCTATTTGTATGCATGACTATTTTTGGATTAATAGATTAATTAAGCATGAATCTACTCGATGAAATCAATTCCCTAGGTTTTTCTCTCCAAAAGGTTTCCCATTACTTTTCAGTCATTTAATTTTCACTCAAACTCAAAGTCTTTTTAATCTAAATAAAATTTGTGGTTAGTACCTACGGTATTCAAGTGATCTAGAAACCCAATCCTGTGGACGATACTCTTTACTTAAATCACTATATTAAAACTTGACCCGTACACTTGCGATACGCAATAAATCACGCAACAAGTTTTTGGCGCCGTTGCCGGGGATTGGCATATTTAGATCAGTTGATATTGTGGAGAATTCAACAAATCTTACTTTAGATTGTTTTTATTTTTTTTTATTAATTTTCTGTTATTTGTGTTTTTCTTGTCAGGTTCGTGTTTTAGTTTATGCGAAAGGACAAGGGAGTTTCCTTACTTCCCTTCGATCATGAGATAGAAATGACCTGCAAGAGGAATCGAAAAATCCATAAAGAGAAGGACAAATCAATGACACAACCAAATATGGTCGAATAGGAGAACAAGGCCATTATGGACTATTTCTAGCCCACATTTGACATTAATCAATCCGGGATAGTCCTCACACCTATAGTTGCCAAGAATTTTGAGTTGAAGACAGGACTAATTCAAATGGCCATGAACAATGCATTCAGGGGCCGTCCCACTGAAGATCCCAATTCTCATTTGAAGAAATTCTTAGAAATTTCTAGCACGGTAAAAATTAATGGTGTTTCTACTGATGCAATTCGCTTACGCATTTTTCCTTTTTCTTTACAGAAAAAAGCAACTGATTGGCTAGAATCATTACAACCAGGAAGCATCACTACTTGGGAGGAGTTGGCACATGCATTTTTGACTAAATTCTTCTCACCTGCTAAATCTGCCAAGCTGAGAACTGAGATAGGAACCTTCAGACAAAATGAAGGTGAACAGTTGTTTGAAGCATGGGAGCGGTACAAGGAACTAAAAAGGAAGTGTCATGAGCATGGTTATCCAGACTGGCTACAAAATCATTTTTTTTACAATGGACTCACAGGACAAACTAAGACAATTGTAGATGCAGCATCTGGAGGAACTATCCTGAAGAAAACTGTAGATGGAGCTCGTACACTATTAGAGGAGATGGAAACTACGAGCTATCATTGGCCAAATGAACGCTCCAATTATAAAACAGTAGCTGACCTCCATGAGGTGGATGAGGTAAGTTCCTTTAAGGCTCAAATTGCATCTTTTACTAATGCAATGAACAAACTTGCAGGAATAAGTGTCATTCAATCTATTGCAGCCTTAGCAACATCTCATACCCCTCCATCTGGTGAGGAATACAACTTGGAACAAGCCCAATATGTGAACAATAGAAATTTCAACTATGGAGGCCAACAGATGCAAAATAATCTTCCTACTCACTACCATTCAGGTTTGAGAAATCATGAGAATTTTTCCTATGCTAATACTAAGAATGTTTTGTAGCCTCCACCAGGTTTTGCATCCACTTCTCAACAACTTGAAAAGAAGCCATCCCTTGAAGAATTGGTTGGAGCATTCGTTATAGAATCTAGAAATAGAGCCAACCAAATGGAAAGCACAATGACTAGTCAAGGGGCAACCATAAAGAACTTGGAGGTACAAATGATTTAGATGGCCACATCTATCAATAGTCTCCATAAAGGTAAATATCCTAGTGACACTGAGGTGAATCCAAGGGAGCAATGCAAAACTACCACATTAAGAAGTGAAAGGATCATTGATGAGGTTGCAAAGGAACCAATTGAGAAGTCTACTAAAAAGAGTTCACTCCAGAGCCGTCTACTAATGAGTTTATTCAGGTTGAGGAAGAGGAAGAACAAAAGAAGACTATTGAACTACCTCAGGCTGCGCAATCTACTAAGTCTTCTGTGCCTTTTATTCCTAATTCTATTCCTTATTCTCAACGGTTTAAAAAGAAAAAGCTTGAATCTCAATTTTCTAATTTCTTAGACATATTTAAAAAGCTTCATATTAATATTTCATTTGCAAATGCTCTTGCTCAAATGCCACACTATGCAAAATTCATGAAGGACATAATGTCAAACAAGAAGAAATTGGAAGCCTACGAGATAATCAACCTTACTAAGGAATGCAGTGCCATCATTCAGAGAAAATTGTCTCAGAAATTAAAGGATCCAGGGAGTTTTACTATTCCTTGTGTTATGGGAAATTCTTCTTCTCCTTATAAAGCTTTATGTGACTTAGGAGCTAGCATTAACTTGATGCCTTTATCTGTATACATGAAACTAGGTTTGGGGGAGGTGCAACCTACCATCATATCTCTTCAGTTAGCTGATCGATCTATCACATATCCTAGAGGTATTGTAGAAGATGTATTGGTTAAGGTTGGCAAGTTTATATTTCCTGTAGATTTTGTAGTGCTAGACATGGAGAAGGACAGTGAAGTCCTAATAATTTTGGGAAGACCTTTCTTAGCCACTGAACGAGCTTTAATCGATGTACAACAGGGTAAGCTATCTCTAAGATTGAATGACGAAGAGGTAACTTTCAATATATATAACTCTATGAAATTCCATGAAGAAGAAAGTGATTGTTTTCGTGTGGACATGATTGATTCCATTACTAAGGAGTTTGAGAAATTTGTGGCAAATTCTGATATTTTAGATAAATTAAATTTAGACAATGAGGATGAGCAGGTGAAACAGGTGGAGGTGAAACACATGGGCAAGCGACCACCTTGATGAATTTAATAAGCCTCGTCTAGCCGAAGACGTTAAACAAAGCGCTTCTTGTGAGGCAACCCAAGTTTATTTTTGAGTTTTTTTTTTGCTTTGTTCTTTTGTGGCGTGTTGTTGTCCTTATATCCATTTAATTTTCCTATAGGAGCTTTATCACCAAAGTCTTTCTCCCCATCTCAGAAAATAGAGGATTCACTCGCATTTCAAGGAAGTTTCGAAATCCCCTATCTATTTTTATTGTCCTTTGCATACTATTGATTATATACTGAGGACAATGTATGCTTTAAGTTTGGGGGTGGGATTATGCATGTTATGCATGTTTTAGGAAAATTTTACATTTTTTTAGCATGATCTTCATGGTTGAATCTTTGTTGCATCGCTCGTAATTAGGACAATCTAGGAAGTGTTCTAAAGTTTGATATTCTATTTTTGTTGGACTATGAGACCATGTCGGTTAACGGAGAAATTTTTATTTTTTAAGTCCCTTTTGATATGTTTGAGTACTTTCTAAGCTAAGGATGCATCTTTAGTTTGAGTTTTAATGCATAAAGGAGATAAGCATGATTAGATTTTTAAGTTATATGATGGTGTCTCATTTTTTGTTGCTAAATGAAGAATGCGTAGGATTTGATACCAAAATACCATGCTTTTCTATGAGTTTTTGAGCCAATAAGCAGTTCCTTAACACGGTGTTCTATTCTTTTAAAATTGAGTGATTGCCATACATGATTGATATTTATAGAACTTGTTTTGTTATGCATGTCTGGAATCTCTGAATTTGACTTGAATGTTTCAATTTCACAAGGGCATTTAGGTAAAACCAATTTTAGCTTTCTCAAATGACCTACCTTGACATAATCCTTAGAAAACCAATTTTTGAGCCTTCGACCTGTTCATTGGAAAATTACCACATTACAAGCCTTATACCCATTCTCTTGTTGTTTTCCTTTCTTTGAACCCTTATTGGAAGGTTTATAAGTGCTTACCACAGGATGTGTCAATCCATCTAAAGGAGAAAGTTGAATGGTGTTAATAGAATATTCAAAAGGAAGCATTCATTCCATTAGCTTCTTCTAGAGACAAAAGAAAAGAGAAAAAGAAAAGAAAAGAAGAAAAGAAAAGAAAAATTGAGAAAAGAAAAAGAAAAGAAAGTTTCATGTGGTAAAGTCTTATAATTCTTCCAACCTAGTAGCTTAAAATATTCATCCATCCACCCTTACCTAAGCCCAATTACAACCAAAGCAAGACCCTTGAAGTTTTACATTCAATCTAATTCATCGATGATGAAAATGTGATATATTAGCAAACTTATGGTAAACGTCTCTTATGTTTTGGTTTGCGCGTTTATCTTTCATATGCCCTAAACAGTTGAGTGTTTTAAGTAATTCTATGTGAGGGTATCAAGTCTCGTGCATTCAATTTAAGTAATTTTATGAGATGTTTGAGTTTTTTGTTATAAAATTGAAGTCTATGATTGCTTAATCTCTTGATTGTCACTATGACTCAAGTTATTGATGTATGTTTAGTTTTATTGGTATTCATAGATATTAAGGGAAGAAAAGCGAGCACACATGCAAACGATAAAAATGTTTTGATTTTTAAAATTTATTGTTGATGGGTCGTGGTCTAATATGTCCTTTTTTGTGGTTTATTTGTCTTAAGAACACTAAGGTTCGAGTCACGAGCATGCATTCATTGATTCTTTTAATGGTTTATTTTTATTTTGCTCGAGGACTAGCAAAAGCTTAAGTTTGGGGGTGTTTAATAGCACACAAAGTGTGCTATCTTTTTAGAGCCTTTTTATTGCTAGTTTTGTTGCTCAAACAAGTACTTTCACGTTGATTTCCCTTTGTTGTGTAGAAGTTGAGCAAATGGAGCAATTTGGAGCTTTATGGGGATTACTATTGAAAAGAGGAGTCAATTGGGTGATCATAGAAGAAGCCAAGTCAAGAGAAGAAGGAGATCAAGCCAGAAAACCCGCAGCAGTAGCGTCGAGACGGTAAAAAAATCCTCCTTCAAGCCATTTATCCCGCAGTAGTAGCGTCGAGACGCTACACGAGAGCGTCAAGACGCTCTGAATAAACTCATCAGCGTTTTTTCCGTCCGTAGTGTCGAGACGCTGTGCCTAGCATATCGACGCTAGCTTTCCAATTCAGTTTTACGCGTTTTCGCAGGGTAGGGTCGATATGCTATTCCGATTTTTACTATAAATGCAGATTTTTCTCCATTCGACGGGGAGACCAATTTTTGGGAGATTTGAACCCTAATTTCGAAATACACTGATTAGGAAGGCTGAAGGGACACTCTAGAGAGCTGAAGAAGAGATTTGGAGGCTCGGGAACGTGCAAATCACATCAGGAACGAGGTTTGGCACGCTACAAGAGTTTTTCCTCTTTACCTTTAATTTCATTGCATTATTTTATAGATTCTAAACATTGTTTAAGCGTTATTTTAGTGATTATGAGTAGCTAAACTCTTACTTAGGGGATTGATGTAATCGATTTAGTTTTCATGTTTGATTAATCTAAGTTCTTCATATTGCATCATTTATTCGTGTGGTTGTTTGCTTAATGCTTTTATCCCTTTGGCCAAAGTATAAATTATTGTTTGTTTAATCTCTAGCTTGAAAAAGTAGTTTTTGAAGTAGAACTCAACCGCATGGCTTTTTGTAAATTCTTACATGGACATGAAGAATTCTCTTAGAGGCCATTGTTGCGTGCTCAGTGTAAAAGATAAATAAGCAATAAGGTAGAGAGAGCACTTAGAACATGCAAGCATACATGGTCTCACAGCAAGCAGTAAGTATATTTCATTCGTTTTTTCCACAGAGACTTATGTTTAGCTATTCGCGAAGTGTATTTGTTAAGAAAGATGGGGTGGATTTGAAGGGGTAAAATTGGTTTTTAATTATCTAGTTTTTGCTGAATGTGTAAAGGGATGCAACATAAACAAATTAAAGTTGAAATCAGACTCAAAGGACAAGAGATGGAATTGATAAACGAGGAAGAAAACAGCCAAACAGAATGATAAAATGGCAGAATTGCGAGGACCGCAATGTTACCGCAATTAAATAACAGCGAAAGTGTGTAAATGGGTGAATTAAAGGCTACTAATGACTATCCTATAGGCATTTTATTACGATTCTCAAGCACTGGATCAACTCTCTATACATCAAACTCACTCTATCTCAAGTATCGTCCGATTCCATGCATTAGAGTCTTAAGTTTACTCGACTTCAAAGTAAGGTCTTAAGCATCTTGTTAAAACGGGAGTGTTTAGTTTGTACTAGGAAAACGCTTATTCCTAAGCCGTTTTCTGATTACCGTGAAAGGCTAGCATGATTATATGACTCTGAACTCTTACTCCTTCCAGAGGTTAGGAGTTCTTTGGACAAAATGGATGGCCAATCGAAATTGCCCGTGGGATGAAGCTTACATACAATCAATGTTTCGAAGGCGATCCTACATGCTTGGTTCACGTTTTTTAGCCTATAGTTCTGTCATTAGCATGCCCCTAAGTGACTTAGCTACTCATGGATATATGGAGAACAGAAAGGGTAGATAAAACAGACATGCTTAGAAGAGAAATGTGCTTAAAACAACAAGACAAAACCGTAGCAGAAAAAGGTGGAAACTGTGAAATGCAGAATTGTACTTTGATTACTTTGAGTGTTTGAACGACAAAAGAAAGCTTTGAAAGAAATGATTCCAAGACAGACAACAAAGAAATGCAGTAAGTAAAACACTAAACTAGAACAACCACTAATCAAAACTGGAAATGAGAAGAAAAAGACAGAAAAGCAGTAAAGGTTGCTTGAAAACTTCGTTGCAGTCGCCTCGAATGAAAGGGATGAGAGGTCAGCCTTGCTTGGATGAATCCAATCGAGAGAGAAGAAGAATCTCCTCTCCTTCCTATCAGATTATCGATTCCAACAGCTGAGACTCCCACTCCAACAGACGGTAAAGGAAAACAGAGAGAAATGATGGACTGCGAGAAGACTTCTGCGCTTCGAATAATGATCAAACCTCCGACTTTGGCCCCCTTTTATAGTAGTTTGCAGGTGCGTTTGGGCCAAGGAGAACCATCAATCTTCAACGTCATATATCAGAATGGATGGAGGAGAAAGAATGAATCCCTGAAATTACGGAAATTAACGGAAAAAGATCAGTCAACTTACGGTTTTCACTTGAATAATTGCGGCCTCAGCAATGTTTTCGCAATGCTGTCGCAATGCAGCTTTTTTTCATTCTTTTCCTTCGGTTTTCAACTCTTTTTCTACCTATTGTACATAAGTCCTAGATTAGCTACCTTCTTCGAATTCTCATATTAAAGCATAGGTTTAGGCTAAATGCTATCAAAAACACCTAGAAGTGAACATCTTTCTAAGCTAATTAAGTCCTAAAAATGTCACTTTTGGAGACGTAACAGCCATTAATAGAAGTTGCTTAATGCCTTTCTTTTCTATTAAAAACTAGACATACATGTTAGTTTTATTCAAAGGGAAGAGAATTATTTGAGCTCTAGCGAGTCTTTTATGATTTTTGTTCTTCTTGGCCTATAATTGTATGCATGACTATTTTTGGATTAATAGATTAATTAAGCATGAATCTATTCGATGAAATCAATTCCCTAGGTTTTTCTCTCCAAAAGGTTTCCCATTACTTTTCTGTCATTTAATTTCCACTCAAACTCAAAGTCTTTTTAATCTAAATAAAATTTGTGGTTAGTACCTACGGTATTCAATTGATCTAGAAACCCAATCCTGTGGACGATACTCTTTACTTAAATCACTATATTAAAACTTGACCCGTACACTTGCTGTATGCAATAAATCACGCAACATCTCAGTCTCTTTTTCAAGACACAAGATTAGGGAGTTCCAATATATTAAGGATCGTATGTGACTTTTCCTAAACAAATGGAAATCCTTTTTTTTCTCATTTGGGAGAAAGGAGATTATAATTAAAGCAATCTTGCAAGCTATACCTAGTTACACGATGAGTTGCTTTAGACTTCCCAAATGCCTATTAACGGAGTGCAACAAGATTATTGCTAGATTCTGGTGGGGGTGGAGATACAAATTGCAAGAAGTTGCATTGGGTAAAATGGAGCAAAGTATGTATCAAAGTTTAAAGGTGGGCTGGGTTTTCGAGACCTAGAGCATTTCAATCAAGCACTCGTTGCAAAACAGGGATGGAGGATTCTGAACCATCCAACATCATTACTCTCCCGAATTTTAAAGAGTAAATACTACCCACATGAGGAGTTCCTTACAGTCAGGCCAAAGGGCAGTGCCTCAATGGTGTAGAAAAGTCTCTGTTGGGGGAAGGAGCTCCTATAGAATGGTTTAAGATGGAGAATTGGCAATGGTTTGTCTGTGTCAGCGAATGTGGATCGATGGATCCCTAGGCCAACAACGTTCAAGCCCGTTGTTCCTATACTAATCTTTGTGTGTGTGTGTGGGGGGGGGGGGGGGGGATAAGGTGAGTGATCTATTGATGCAAACAGGTGGATGGAATGAGACATTAATTCGGGATCTGTGTTTTAAGGAAGATGTTGAGGCAATACTTGGACTTCCTTTACCAATGGGAGCCCAAGAGGACAAACTCATATGGCACTATACTAAAGATGGACAATATTTCGTTCGAAGTGGGTACAAGGTGATTCGGGCGGCGGAGGAAAGTGGTCAAAGCTTAGAAGGAAGTGAAATGGAAGGTTGGTGGAAGCTAATGTGGAAAAATAACATTCCCAACAAAATAATTTTTTTTTTACTTGGAGGGCCTTCCATGAATTCCTTCCTACCATGGGGAAACTTGCCTCGAGGGGAATTAATGTGCCTAGACACTGCCCAAGGTGCAAAAAGAATGAAGAAACGACAATACACGCCATTTGGGGATGTAAGAAGGTGAATAAAAGATGGAATGAAACTCCTTTTGTGACAAAGAATATCCCCGAACACATTCATGCCTTCTCAGATTGGATATGGTATCTCAAACAAAACATTCATATGGAAGTTATGGAAGATTTGCTAACCTTTTGTTGGTGTTTATGGAATAGGCGTAACCGAGAAGTTTGAGGTGAATTGTTTGCTCATGAGGGAGAACTGACCGATTGGGAATGGGCTAAAGGTTATAATTCTCATTTTCAACAATACAATGGTCATGGATCTCAACCCTCTTCGACAGATCAAAGGTCCGACCCACATGAACGATCAATTATCTGGAGACCCCCAACTCAGGAAAACCTAAAGCTTAATATAGATGCAACAATTAGAGGCCAACAAAGGAGAAGTGGGGTGGGAGGAATAATACGAAATTTCAAGGGAAAAGTCATGTTAACCTGCCTGAAATTGTTTCAAAATATTTTGGAGACTGATGTAGTTGAAGTCCTGGTTGTTCGAGAATGCCTCGTGGTGGCAAGAGAAGCTGGTTTGTTCAAGTTGGAGGTTGAGGTTGACTCTCAAAGGTTGATCAATTTGCTAAACAAGGGCACTGAAGATGATTCTTGCATGGGTGCCCTAGCGGAGGAAATCAGAGGGCTGACTCTCTCTTTCGAGCTCTGCATCTTTAAATTCTGCCCAAGAGGGAGGAATTCCATGGCCCATGGCCTGGCGAAGCTGACCTTCGATGGAAGCATTGAAGGGATCTGGCTGGAAGAAGTTCCTGAAGAGCTTCAATTCTTGTACGAAAGTGAGAAGCGCTTTTTGGACTTCACCACCTGACTTTTTTCTTTTTGCTTTTTGTGTTTTCTATTCGCATTTCCTTTTTGCGTTTATCTGATGTAATGCGTCAAAACAAAATCTTGCATTAATTAAATACCTTGGAAAAAAAATGTCACAAAATAAATTAATAAATCATTTGCAAATATGATTTTTTTTAAAAAAATCGGATCTATCACTGATATACCATTTTTATAGTCTATCACGGTGATAGACCATTTCTACGTCTACCACTCATCAACCATTTTTATGTTTATAGACACTCATCGACCATTTTATGTTTAGTGTTGATAAACAATTATTATGTCTATTGCCGATATACCATTAATATATCCGTCAGTGATAACTTTTTATTGCTGATAGATTATTTTTATGTCTATTAGCAATCATTTATATATGTTTGATAAGTTATTTTCATGTGTATCATTGATAGACCTTTTACATCTATCGTTATAGATGTCTATCATTGATACACTTCTATCGATAATAGATCAAATGTACATGCAAACAATCACTAAGGAAAAAAGAAAAGAAAAGATATATATATATTTTTTTCAAGAACGCCTTCCCTTCCAGTTTTTTTAATATTTAACATTAACTTTCAAATTTTTTTTCCCTTTTTTTTTTCTTTTAAGTTTCGAGAATGTTTTCCTCTTATTGAATTAGAATATGAAAGTGGAAGAGTTAGCATGACTCAGCTGACATATGTATGCGTTAATGACCAAGAGGGTTTCGATTCCCCTCACTTTTATTGTACTAAAAAAAATTAGAATATGAAAGTGGAAAAAATTACCTAATTGCTAAAATTATTGAAGGAAAGAGGAGGAAAAATTTGAAGAATATGAGGGATAAATTGAAGCGATGGATCAATATTGCGTTATGAGGATCGGTGAATTATAATTAAACCCAAAAATGAGAATGCATCTTCTTGCCCGTATGTGCTCTCTTGTTTTTTTTAGTTCAAAACAGGTAAACAAATAAGTTTAAAAAATCTTAAATAACCAGGTCGGTGTAGTATAGTGGTAAGTATTTCCAGCATGTGTATTATTTCAAGAAAGATCTTAAAAACCAATTCATAAAAAATACATATTGACCCGATGGAGGTCGGTTTAGAAGACAAGAGCTAGTATTTTCCCACTGTAAGGACGTTTGGTGTTTCTCTTTGAAAAAAAGAAAAAAAAAAAGGGTTAATTGATAAATTTACTCCCTACTTATGTCCTTGGTGGTTGTGTGAGGTGTGTCCTTGGTGGTTGTGTGAGGTGTGTGTGGATGTTAACCTACACGTAGGTTGTTTTAAAAAAGAAGGAGAATTATTTAAGTTTTGACTTTTTCAAAAAAAAAAAAAAAAAAAAAGAGTCGGGGAGATGAAGAAAACGAAGGAAGAAGGAGAAAATTATGGAAAGGGAGGCTGAAGGGTTGCAAAGAAGAGTTTGATGGGTTGATTATGTTAGGAAATGGAGCCAAAAAAATGAAGCAAGGCCCATCTTCTTTTGGTCCAAAATAATTCAACTAAGCAAAGTTTATGATTGGTCAAAATAAAGGTGTCTTTTTATTGGCTAAATTATAGGTGATTTTCTCTATAAAATGAAGATTTGTAGCCTTCATTTTTATCGTCAACCAAAACAAGAAAACCGTGGGTGTTTAATTTTTCTTTGATTTTCTTTTTAGGTGTTTAGACAGTGAACTACTGAGAGAAAAAAAAAAAGAAAGAAGGAATTCCTCTTTTGGGTTTGAGCGGTTTTATTTATTGTTGATCCCAAGCTATCAGGTTGTGATAATTGGAAGTCAATAGTCATTGTTAGGCTATTGAGGGTAGTTTGTAGCGCCGAGTTGAGACTTCTTGTAATCTCCATTATAGTTGAACCTGTAGTTGCAGGAGACTGGACGTACTCCCGAGATCGGGGCGAACCAGTATAACTTACGGTGTCGTTCTCTCTTTTCCTTATCTTTATTATTGTATTTTGGGATCGATAACTTATTTGGTTCTAACCTGTGAAGTGGGAAGGTGAGATATAATATTGTTGTTATTCCGCGTTATTTATATGTCGTGTATTTTTTCCAACAGATTAATTGATTGAATTTTTGGGAAGTTAATCTTTGAAGATCATGAAACTTTTTGATAGAAAAGAGGTCCATCAACAATCACATATAGAAGCCCAACCAAACCCAACAACAATTGAGTCATCTACACTTGTCTGGCCACCATCTCACCATCACAAGAAATTTGGACTCAATTAAGCAAAATAGATGGTGTCAATCTTCCTCAAATCACGCCTGTTGTTATTCTTCTTCAACTCTCACTGCTGGAAAATCTTTTATAAATTGTAATAATCTCCTTCCACATATTCTTCCAACTTTATTACTCATATATTTGTTTTCCAAAATTAGTCTGGATGCTGATTTGTTTCATCCTTCAAGGATGAATTGACCTTGTATTGAGTTCTTTCCTTTTTCATGAAATTATCCGTTTGTAATTAGCAATACTGATATATATCAGTCTTGCTTCTTCTATTGAATTATTGAATAGAATTTACAAGTTCAATTCATTCTTCGCACCTTTAACAATGCATGAAGATTTCTTCCTTCAATCTTGAGTTCTATGGGTTTAACTTATATTTGAGAATTTAAGGATCACATGAAAGATTTTGGTGGTTCATTCTAGATTTTTCAGTGGAGTTTAGTCTTTGATGGTTGTGTCGAAGAGTTGTAATTATGCTTGAGAAACTTTCTTTAAAAGAACTTAAGGTAAGGAATTTTGAAATGGAAAATGACATTTTCAAAGAAGAAGAGGATGAAAAACGAAAAGAAGAATTTTGGGGGGTTTTGGGGAAGATGAGGAGGTTAGGGTTGTAAATAGAAGATATATAAATGATATTTAATTAGGTGGTTAAATGATAGAAAGAATGAGAGTAATCGAATTAAATGAGGAGAGTTAATTGTTGGTGTTGGTCATGAGGTTATGAAGAAGGCAAATTTGTTGGTTTTGTGAAAATTTTCAATTTGCACTTGGGGTAAAGAGAGAGGAATTGAACTCGTAAATTGAAGTTTTGTAATATGATGTTTAAGTTGGTAATGAAGTAAGTATAGTGGTTTATTTAACATTTTCGGTCAAGCCAAAGTGGGAATGGTTTACAATCCGAACGTGTCTCACCCATAGTTGTTGAGAGTGATTATTTTACAAAATTACTTATTATTTAGCCAAATAGCATGAAATTTCTTGAAATTTATACTTATGACTGATTGAGAGTAAATCTTACGAGATTTAGAGGAATTTTTTTATGAGGTTCCAGTATGTCATGATTTAACTAAAATTGTGATTTAAGAAATGTTGAGATGTTTTTATGGTGAATTGAGAAGTCATAAGAGTTTAAATGTTTGAGTTTTGTTAAAAGTAATTTTAGAGAAAGAGTATGATTTTAAGAGTTTTTTTTTACAGAGAGTGACTTTCAAACCACTAGATTTATGTACCCATGGTGATTACCCGTAGGCTATATAGATGTGTTCCATAGTATACCAGAGATTAGAGAGGTCTTTGTGACCCACTCTAGCACACACGTAGGCTTGGGGCCGTGTGTTACAATGTTTAGCCTTTGGGGCAGTTCTGCGTGCACGTATGACACAAAGACTCTGCTATGTACCTAGAGATTACTCGGTGCATAGTATGATAGAGATTGTTCTGCTGTGCGTATTAAGATTACTCTATGCCAGTATGATCAGAGATTGAGTACATGTTTGGTGATGTTTTTTTTACAAACCTGTGTTTGCGATTTCGAGAGTTATTGTTACATATTTTGATGTGTTTTTACTGGTCGTTGTTGGTGATTTAAGGGTTGTTATTACAGATTTTCTTAGTGATTTACTTATCTCGAGCTCTTAGTTCATGTTTTACCTTGAGTTTTATGAGTTTGAACTTCTGTTAAGTATGGAAATTAGGGTCTCGTTAAAGTTACTTTTTATTATTTTTATTTTATCAATTGACCACTCACTGAGCTTTTTGAGCTCATTCTTTCTTCCTAATTTTTTTCCTACTAGGTAGCGTTTGAGTTTTTGACGAGCCTATTGAAGTCGATACTTGCCACCAGCCCTGATAGTTTACATAACATTTTGTATGTGCATGACTTGTAGATGTACATATGAAACCAAAGTGACTAGCTCGTTTTTGTTGTCAGTCTGAGTCTTATGTCGGCCTGTTAATAATTTTTGCCAAGTGGTGTTTGAATTTCTAAAATTTTACTTTCTCATGCACTGAGGCAATTTGGTGGTAGTTCTGAAGTTGATTGTTTTTGTTGTGTGTTTGTTTATTTATATACTTTTCAGGTGTATTTGAAACTCGTTTTTCAGGGGAAATGTTACGTCTCCAAAAGTGACTATTTTAGGACTTATTTGCTATAGAAAGATGTACACTCTTAGGTGTTTTTGGTAGAATTTAGCTTGAACTCGTACTTATATATGAGAATTAGTAGAATGAAGCTAAATTAGGACTTATATGTAAAAGGAAAGGAAAAGAACCAAAAACAAAGTTAATAGAGTGAAAATTGCACATTGCTGAAGCATTGCGAAAACATTGCTGAAACCGCAATGTTTTAAGTGAAATCCGTAAGTCGTCTAACCAATTTCTGTTTTGTTCCGATCTTTCAGGGGCCCGTTCTTTCTCCTGCTGCCACATAGAAGAACGACGTTCAGAATGGATGGCTCTCCTTGACCCAATCTTACCTGCAGAACACTATAAAAGGAGGTCAAGATGGAAGGTTGAAACACACTCGAAAGGCGTAGATCTCTTCCCTTCAACGCAGTTTCTCATTGTTTTCTCTCACGGGTTTTGGCGTGGAGGTTTTAGCTGGTGGAAACGATAATCTAAGAGGAAGAAGAGAGGATCGTCCATCTCTTCTGATTGGATTCATCCACGATCAAGCTTACCTTCGGCTGTCGTCCAAGGCAATGCAACGAGGAGTTCACACGCACCCTTTACTGCTTTCTGCTGTTTTCATTTCCTTTGTTGTTTCTGTCTGTTGCATTTCCCCTCTATTTGCTACTCTACTTCATTTCGTTGCTGTCTGTTGAGCTTTAGTTGTTCAAAGTGGTCAGTTATTTAGCTCAAACGTTTGTCAATCAAAGCATTATTTCGTCAATTCGCAAGCTCTTCATCTCTGCTGCTTACTGTTTTCTTCTTCTGTTTTGACCTTTATAATTTGTTAAGCATGTCGTCTTCGTCTATTCTTCTCATCCCATCTTCATCCATGAGTAACTAAATCACATAAGGGCATGCTAATGACAAGTATATAGGTAAAAACACGTGAATCAAGCATGTAGGATAGCTCTCAATTGCATTGAATGTATGTAAGCTTCATCCCACGGGCAATTTCGATTGGCCATCCATTTTGTCCAAAGAACTCCTAACCTCTGGAAGGAGTAAGAGTTCAGAGTCGTACATTCATGCTAGCCTCTCAAGGTAGCCAGAAAACGACCTAGGAATAGGTGTTTTCCTAGTACAAATCACAACTTGCTGTTATAAAAAGATGCTTAAGACCTTACTTGGACATGAGTAAACTAAAGGATCTAATGCATGAAATCGGAAGATACATGAGAATGAGTTAGTTTGATGCATGCTGAGTTGATCTACTGCTTGAGAATCGTGTGAAAAAGTCTATAGAGGAGTCGTTAGTCGCCCTTGGTTCCACACTTTACACTTAATTCGCTGTTAGTAACATTGCTAAATAATTGTTGTTTCCGCAATTCCCTTGGTTCAAATAATTGTTGTTGCCGCTGCCGGGGATTTTGTTTAGTAAAAACGAAGTTTGTTAAGTTAGAATCACACACCTTAATATCAATTAGAGCTGATCTATTTTCATTTCTTTTTGCAGGTACCATTGGGTTAGTTTATGAATGAGCATTCAAGTAGCGATCTAGAGTTAAATCCTGAGCCTGAAAGATTACTTAGGGCCAGAAACAAAGCTAAGAAACGTCTCTTCAAACAACCCCTTATACCTCAAAACCTTGCTGACTCTGCTGAGTCATCACAGTCCCATCAAATAGAAATGGATAGAACAGTCCCAAATCCAGCACCTATCATTCGCAACCCCATCGAAATAGCGAATGACAAGGATAGTGCCATTCTCTCCTACCTAGTTCCCATGCCTGGGGAGCTAAACCCAAGCATTATACGCCCTGAAATTACTGCCAACTCATTCGAGTTAAAGCCAGTAATGTTCCAAATGTTGTCCACTGTGGGACAATTCTTTGGAGTGGAAAATGAGGACCCCCACAACCATCTAAGAAACTTCCTAGGAGTTAGTGATACCTTCCTTATCCCTGGAGTTTCCCAAGAAGCCTTGAGGCTTTACCTCTTCCCTTACTCATTAAGGGATAAAGCCAAAACGTGGTTAAACTCATTACCTTCCGGATCAGTTGTCAATTGGACAGATCTGGCTGAGAAATTCCTAGTCAAATACTTCCCACCTGATAGGAATTCAAACTTTCGTGATGACATAATTAAGTTCAAACAAGCCGAAAACGAATCTCTTCACGAAGCTTGGACAAGGTTCAAGGACCTTCTGCTTAAATGTCCACACCATGGCATCCCATGGTGTATCCAAATAGAAGTCTTTTTTAAAGGATGTAACCCCAGCACAAGGCAAGTGCTGAATTCGCCAGCTGGTGGTTCCATGCTTTCTAAAAGCTATAATGAAGCCTATGAGATCCTGGAGAAGATCTCAGCCTCTCACTGTAGGTGGTCAGATGATCCAGTAGAGCCTAGGAGAGCCTAGGAGAGCTAAAGACAAGGATGCACTCAGTGCCATGAGTAGCCAAATAAACGCCCTGACCAACCTAGTAAAACAAATGGCTCAAACCAATCTCCAATCCAGTGTCAACACCGCAGCAGCCATCTCAATGGGCGCACAAACAAGTCAAGGTGAGACACTGATCTGTGGATTCTGTGGGGAAGGGCACCTGTATGAATACTGCCCTGGGAATCCAGCCTCAGTCTGCTATGTTGGAAGCCAACAGCAGCCTAGGAACAACCCCTACTCTAACACTTACAACCCTGGTTGGAGAAACCACCCAAATCTTTCTTGGGGTGGCCAACAAAACACTAACCAAGCTCCAAACCAACCAAGACCAAGTGGAACACCTGGTTTCACTCCCCAAAATAACCAATCCATGTATCAAAAACCATACAACCAACCAATAGGGTCATCAGTAGAAAAATTACTTAAGGAGTACATTGCAAAAAATGATGCTACTCTACAAAGTCAGCAAGCTACCCTTAGGAGCCTAGAGAACCAAATAGGGCAGTTAGCCAATGAACTCAAGAGTAGGCCCCAAGGTAGACTGCCTGCTGACACTAAGGTACCAAGAAGGGATGGAAAAGAGCAAGTTCAAGCAATTGAACTTCGAAGTGGGAGACCATTGGTGAGCAACACTAGAGAAACCCCAAAGAGAGTAGAGAATGAAGAGTCTAGTGCTCGACTAGATTCTCTGCCAAACCAAGGTCAACCACCAACAAGCACATCAAGGGTGAGGCTGGAACCTATCATAGAGAAACCAGAGGAAATTCCAAGGCCTCCACCTGTTCTGAGGCGACCTGAAGTGCCTACATATGTGCCACCACCTCCATTCCCTAGAAGGCTAAAGAAAAAACAAGAACAGGAAGTGCCTTTTAATAAATTTTTAGAAATTCTAAAGCAAGTGCATGTTAATATTCCGTTTGTAGAGGTTTTGCAATCTATGCCTTCTTATGTTAAGTTTTTGAAGGATATAATTACTAACAAGAAAATTATTGGTGAATTTGAAACAGTGAATCTCACTGAGGAGTGCAGTGTTATACTCCAGAATAAGCTACCAAAGAAGGAGAAGGATCCTGGTTCCTTCACCTTACCAGTGGAGTTGGGAGGCAAGCACGTGGGCAGAGCTCTTTGTGACCTGGGAGCCAGCATAAATCTCATGCCCCTATCACTATTCCGCCACCTTGGAATAGGAGAAGCACGTCCTACCACTGTCACCTTGCAGTTGGCAGACAGATCCATAGCCTACCCTGAGGGTAAGATAGAGGATATCCTTGTCAAGGTTGACAAGTTCATTTTTCTTGCAGACTTCATCATTCTGGATTACGAAGCAGAAAAGGAGGTCCCCATCCTATTAGGCAGACCATTTCTAGCCACAGGTAGGGCCTTGATCGATGTCCAGAAAGGTGAGCTCACCATGAGGGTTCATGATGAGGAGGTTAAGTTTAGTGTCTTTAAAGCCCTAAGGTATCCTTCTGACTCTGAATCTTGTGCAAGTATGGACATAGTAGATTCACTAATGGAAGAACAGCTTGAGCATGAACTACTGATTAAGCATGCCAATGATTATGTACAATTAGATGTAACTGACTTAAATATTTCTGAAATAATGGATATACCTGTGGATAAACCTCAGCATGTTTGTATGACTAATGACTTGACTGAAAGATCCATGAATCCATTGAAACCATCCATTGAGCATCCACCTCTCTTAGAATTAAAACCATTTCCTGAACATCTTAAGTATGCATATCTAGGAGAGCATGATACTTTTCCTGTTATCATTTCGTCCAAATTGAGTGAAAAGCATGAAATTGAATTAATATTGCTGCTTAAGCAACATAAAAAGGCTATTGCATGGACGATTGCTGACATTAGAGGTATTAGTCCTTCCTACTGCATGCATAAGATACTATTGGAAGAAGAACATACACCCCGAGTAGATCACCAACGTAGGTTGAACCCCTCCATGAAGGAGGTAGTTAAAAAAGAGATAATCAAATGGTTAGATGCAGGTGTAATCTTCCCTATAGCCAATAGTCAGTGGGTGAGTCCAATTCAATGTGTACCTAAGAAGGGGGGGATGACTGTAGTAGTGAATGAGAGTAATGAACTAATTCCAACTAGAACTATTACAGGATGGAGAGTCTGTATGGACTATAGAAAATTGAATAAAGAAACAAAAAAAGATCACTTCCCTTTACCGTTTATAGATCAGATGTTAGATAGGATAACTGGTAGAGCTTATTACTGCTTTCTAGATGGTTATTCTGGATATAACCAAATCACCATAGACCCTGTGGACCAGGAGAAAACAACCTTCACATGTCCCTTTGGAACATTTGCTTTTCGCAGAATGCCTTTTGGCTTATGCAATGCACCAGCAACTTTCCAAAGGTGCATGTTGGCCATTTTCTCTGACTTAGATGAATCCATGATAGAAATATTTATGGATGACTTCTCAGTCTTTGGTGATTCTTTTACAAATTGCTTAGAGAACTTAGGACAAGTCCTAGCTAGGTGTGAGGAGACCAACCTAGTCCTTAATTGGGAGAAATGCCACTTTATGGTGGAAGAAGGGATAGTCCTAGGTCACAGAGTTTCTAGAGCAGGAGTAGAGGTCGATAGGGCCAAGATTGAAATAATAGAGAAGCTAGTGGAACATCAGAATGTGAAAGCTATTAGAAGTTTCCTAGGACACGCAGGGTTCTATAGAAGGTTCATTAAGAACTTTTCGAAGATTTCTAAACCTTTGTGTGAGCTTCTAGAGCTAAATAAACCATTCATCTTCTCAAAAGAATGTTTTTTATCCTGGACAACCCTTAAGGAAGCATTAGTCAAAGCACCTATTATAGTAGGACCAAATTGGGACCTCCCATTTGAGATGTTGTGTGATGCGAGTGACTATGCAGTAGGGGTTATGCTAGGACAAAAAATTGACAAACTAACACATCCTGTATACTATGCTAGTAAGACACTAAATGAGGCACAATGTAATTACACAACCACGGAAAAGGAAATGCTAGCTGTAGTATTTTCCTGTGAGAAGTTTAGGAATTACATTGTAGGCACTAGGACAATTGTGTATACTGATCATTCTGCATTAAAATACCTAATGAGGAAGGCTGACGCTAAGCCTAGGTTAATTAGATGGGTATTTTTGTTGCAAGAGTTTGATCTAGACATTAGAGATAAGAAAGGATGCGAAAATGTAGTTGCGGATCATCTTTCTCGATTGCAGCATAATTGCGATAAAATTGCGGAAACCGCAATTTCTGATGCCTTTATCGATGAGCATGTCTTTGTGTTAGCATATCGTGATAACGATGAGGAACCTTGGTTTGCTGATATTGCTAACTTCCTTGCCTCGCAGGTACTACCAACTTTCAAGGGAGGGCAAGAAAAGAAGAGGTTTCTACATGAAGCTAGGAAGTTCATCCGGGACGATCCTACACTCTACAAGACATGTGCAGATGGTTTGCTAAGGAAGTGTGTGTCAGCTGCTGAAGCGAAGTCTGTGCTGCAGCACTGCCATACATCTCCCTATGGTGGACATTTTGGTGGCCAAAGAACAGCTGCAAAGGTGTTCCAGAGTGGCTACTATTGGCCTACGATCTTCAAAGATGCCCACGACCATGCACATAGCTGCGATGAATGTCAGAGAACAGGTAACCTTAGCCGGAAGGATGAGATGCCTCTCACTTACATCTTAGAGTTGGAGCTCTTTGATGTGTGGGGCATCGACTTCATGGGACCATTTCCCCCATCTGCAGGTAACCTTTATATACTTGTGGCTGTAGACTATGTATCTAAATGGGTAGAAGCCATAGCATGTCCAACAAATGATGCCAAAACAGTCATTAAGTTCCTTAATAGACATATCTTTACTAGGTTTGGTACACCCCGTGCGATAATTAGTGATGAAGGGACTCACTTTATTAATAAAGCTATGGAAAAAGTGTTAGCTAAGTACAATGTTAGACATAGAGTAGCCACCCCTTATCACCCACATTCGAATGGACAAGCTGAAATATCAAATAGGGAGATTAAAAACATACTCGAAAAAGTGGTCAAACCTAATAGAAAAGATTGGTCGTTTAAATTAGAGGATGCACTTTGGGCATATAGGACTGCATATAAGACACTCCTAGGTATGTCTCCTTATAGACTTGTGTATGGCAAAGCATGTCACTTACCATTCGAATTGGAAATCAAAGCATTTTTGGCCTTAAAAGAACTAAATTATTGCGTGACCGATGCGGGAACATTGCGGTCTCTGCAATTACATGAGCTCGATGAGCTGAGACATATGTCCTATGAAAATGCCAAAATGTATAAGGAAAAAACTAAAATTTGGCATGATAGTAGACTTAGGATTAAGGACTTTAAGAAAGGCCAGCATGTCTTGTTATTTAACTCAAGGTTGAGATTATTTCCAGGCAAATTAAGTCCAGATGGTCAGGTCCTTTTGTTATAACTAACGTGTTTGTTCATGGTGCAATTGAGATTAGGAACCTGCAGCACGGGCAACCGTTTATGGTCAATGGTGCACGATTGAAGCATTACTACGAGGAAGGAGATGTGAAGACACTCTCGGCCTTCCTCTTATCTGAAGCTTGAAAATAAAACCGAGAGGAGACGAGTGATTACTGTGCTCGTCCATGCGAGGCTATGCCTTAGTTTATTTTTGTTGTTTTGTATTTCTTCGCTTTTTACTTTTGTGTGTTTAGGCGTGATTTTTATTACGAATTTGATGTTAATAATGTACATTTTAATAGGGGATCGAAAGAGGAAATCAAGGAGATGAATCAAGGGTAAAGAATCGATGAAGAAATCGGGCCGAATCAAAGATTTAGTTGTGAGAATCTTGGGATTTAAATCAAGGAAATCTCCAACGGCCAGCTCATTTAATTGCGTTAGATTTGCTGAAACCGCAACAGAAAGAGCCGTTGGGATCCACTTGATTACAAATAGCCGTTAAGTCAGTTGTGCCCCTTACGCTTTCGTCATTCGTTGGACTTCAAGAATCACTCTTCTTCTTCCTCTGCATCTCCTACCTTCAGATCTCTCCGAATCAACAATGGTGCTTACACGAGCTGAGCGATCTGCCTCCAAGAAGAAGTCACCTGACGCAGAGGAAGCTGCGAGAGAGGCACTACTTGCCTTGGCAGATGCCGAAGCTGCGCAGCCGTCACGACCATCTAAGCTTCCAGTACGCAAGAAGAAGTGGAAGGTGGTGACTAAAATTCCTGCTGGTCCGTCTGAACCAGTGGGTACGCCCAAGAAAAGGAAATGGAAGATGGCAATCGGGGATGCACCGATCAAAGAAAAGACTCCCACCGAGAAGAGTCTAAGGAGTGGCCGTCCATCCTACGAGACGGCCAGACAAAGCCCCGAGCCATCTCCACCTTCACAGAGCCCTGAGGCATCTCCATCTTCGCAGACGCCAGAGCCTGAAGTCCCGATTGAAGAGCATCAAGAGTCAGTACCGAGCGAAGAGGCGGCTGAGGAAGATGAAGTCTTCTCTCTTTTGAGGGAAGTCAGCCCTGATAGCCCAGCAGAGGGGGGGAGAGACTCGATGGATGAGACGTTGGGGGATTGCCTCCAGCACATCACCACCAGGGCACGGCTGAGGAAGAAAGCGCCCAAGATTGTGAAGGCCAAACGGCCAAGGGCTTCCAAACGATCCAAGAAGAAGAAGGTCAGTAGTGAGCCTTCTTTGAAGAAGCTAAAGGTCGAGGCTGCGGAATCGGCCAAGGCAAGGGATAAGGGGAAAGCCAAATTGTACCCCGAAGATGAACCTCAAGCTGTGAGGTATGTATCTTCAGACGCAGAATCAAGGGGCAATGAGTTGAGGAAGAGAGACCTGCTCCATGAAAAGGGGTTTCTTGATGCATTGGCGGACCTGCCGCAATTCTTGCGCGCAGGGATCACCAACCACGGCTGGGAAGAGCTGTGCAGACCGCCCATCCCTGCCTACTCCAACATGGTGTACGATTTCTACGCCAATCTGACGCACCCCGAGGATGGTCTGTCCATGGTGAGGGGGATTGAGGTCGATTTTTCGGCCAAGGCTATCAATGAAGCCTATGGCGTCAAGGGGAAGAAGTATACTGACTACGCGAGGATCATCGACGCACCAACTGAGGCTGTCCTGGAAGAAGCCCTGCGCATCATAGGCCAACCTGAGGCGACTTGGACGATCTCACGTAATGGGAAGCACACTCTGATGAGTGCGACCCTCACAGCCAAGGCAGCCGTCTGGTTCTCCTTCGTGCGAAGGCGTCTATCCCCGGTGACCCACTAAACCACCACAAATCAGGGGAGATCGTTGCTGGTGTATGCAATTATGAGGGGCCTCACTATCGATGTTGGTGAGGTCATTGCAGCCTCAATAGCCGACTGTGCCAAGAAAGGTAAGGGCCCTCTTTTCTTCCCAAACACCATCACTAAGCTCTGTTTACGTGTAGGTGTGCCAATCGAGAGGATGGAGAGGCAGCTGGCTTACACAGGTCATCTGGAGCTGCCTACAGGCCTGCGAATGCGAAGAAGGGGGAACATGGAATTTGAGCTAGACGGCCTGGCTGCAGCTCAATCTCTTTCCATGGCTTGCTTGATGGATCTCCAGCGCAAGATGGCACAGTGGGCTGAGTATGCTCAAGCGAGGGACAAAGACGTGGCTGATTAATTGGGATGCATCTTCCCTGCCTTCCCCACTGATCTACTGAAGCCATGGACACCTCCAAGGGCAAGGAAGGATGATGATGAGGACGTTTGAGTGCTAGTCTGAAGGGCACTCGAGGGAGTACTTATGTTCCCTCTTTCATAAAAAAAAAAATCTGCTTTTCGTTAATTTGTGACTGATAGTTCTGAATCAAATGCTTGTTTTTTTTTTAATTTCTTTTGGTTGTTTAGGATAGTTTAGTATAGGTAGATGGTATCTGAGTAGCTAGCATGTTTTAGTTTCCTTTTTGCTTAGCTGTAGATGACTGGAAATAGCATGCAAAAGGGGATGATCACTGATAAATATGCCCTGCGGGTTCATTGCGAGATTATTGCGGACTCCGCAATTTTTGTTAGTTATCGCATTCTATTGACTGACTGTTAGATAGGCTGGTTCTGTTTCAATTTTGTTCTCTTGCTGCTTTCTTGACTGCCATATATGACCTATCTGTAAGCATGCTGGATGAGTGTCTTAGGGCACCTTTGATAGTTTAATTTAGCTTCCTTAAATTGCTCAGCATGCATATCTTTAAGTCCTTACCATACTGTTTTTACGAAATTCTGCTGCTGTAGTATCTGCTTTAGGAAAGTTCATTATATGCCTAGGACTTTTAAATTCTCTTTGTTTTGTCCTAGACTAGATGCTTCTTGGTCAAGTTTGGGGGTGTGCCACCTCAGACTCTCATTGGGGACAATGAGCAGTTTAAGTTTGGGGGAGGCCACCCTAGGCCTAGGAACATTCCTCTCTCCCTTTAGACATAAGCATTCTTCTTCTCCTTTGAAAAAATGATGAACTTAAAAAAAATGAGAATAGAATAAAGAGGGGTGTCTCTCTTGAAGTTGCTGAGTAATCAGTGCCATGTGTGTAACCCACAAGTGGCATTGCATCAAAAGGCAACCAAAGGAGAGGCTCCACCAAAGGAAGAAAGGAAAAAGGAAAAACTAAGGAAGAAGAGTGTATGTCTATGAGTTACAGCTCTGTGCTTAGGTGTCCTATGTGAATGAACTCTGATCCTCAATTAGCTAAGCACAGGGTTGTAGCTTGTAGGTTTGTTTAGGGAGATGAATGTATATCCAATGTAGTTATGCCAGGGTTTAGGTTGTTCTATGAATGTACTACTGTCACTGGTTTATACTAAGACTGGCATGACTCTAAGGAATCCTAGGTAGCTCAAAAGCATTAGAAGCATGTACTGAGTCTAGGGTAAAGCTAGGTGGAATTTGAAACCTTAGGGATAGTTGCACAATGAATTTAATGACCAAAGCAGATAGATCAGTTGTGGGGAGTTAATGAAACAGTAGGATCATAAGGCGAGAGAAGTCAGAAGCAGCAAAAATGAGAAGTTAGTTTTAAGCTTAGAAGCGTGTCACAGGACAGCATTGCCATAGATAGGAACTTAGGGAAGTCAGCAAGTGGTTAGAGAGGTTAACAGCAGCCTAGATAAAGTCCTGATATTGCTCGAGGACGAGAAAAACCTTAAGTTTGGGGGTGTGTTACGTCTCCAAAAGTGACTATTTTAGGACTTATTTGCTATAGAAAGATGTACACTCTTAGGTGTTTTTGGTAGGATTTAGCTTGAACTCGTACTTATATATGAGAATTAGTAGAATGAAGCTAAATTAGGACTTATATGTAAAAGGAAAGGAAAAGAACCAAAAACAAAGTTAATAGAGTGAAAATTGCACATTGTTGAAGCATTGCGAAAACATTGCTGAAACCGCAATGTTTTAAGTGAAATCCGTAAGTTGGCTAACCAATTTCTGTTTTGTTCCGATCTTTCAGGGGCCCGTTCTTTCTCCTGCTGCCACATAGAAGAACGACGTTCAGAATGGATGGCTCTCCTTGACCCAATCGTACCTGCAGAACACTATAAAAGGAGGTCAAGATGGAAAGTTGAAACACACTCGAAAGGCGTAGATCTCTTCCCTTCAACGCAGTTTCTCATTGTTTTCTCTCACGGGTGTTGGCGTGGAGGTTTTAGCTGGTGGAAACGATAATCTAAGAGGAAGAAGAGAGGATCGTCCATCTCTTCTGATTGGATTCATCCACGATCAAGCTTACCTTCGGCTGTCGTCCAAGGCGTTGCAACGAGGAGTTCACACGCACCCTTTACTGCTTTCTGCTGTTTTCATTTCCTTTGTTGTTTCTGTCTGTTGCATTTCCCCTCTATTTGCTACTCTACTTCATTTCGTTGCTGTCTGTTGAGCTTTAGTTGTTCAAAGTGGTCAGTTATTTAGCTCAAACGTTTGTCAATCAAAGCATTATTTCGTCAATTCGCAAGCTCTTCATCTCTGCTGCTTACTGTTTTCTTCTTCTGTTTTGACCTTTATAATTTGTTAAGCATGTCGTCTTCGTCTATTCTTCTCATCCCATCTTCATCCATGAGTAACTAAATCACATAAGGGCATGCTAATGACAAGTCTATAGGTAAAAACACGTGAATCAAGCATGTAGGATAGCTCTCAATTGCATTGAATGTATGTAAGCTTCATCCCACGGGCAATTTCGATTGGCCATCCATTTTGTCCAAAGAACTCCTAACCTCTGGAAGGAGTAAGAGTTCAGAGTCGTACATTCATGCTAGCCTCTCAAGGTAGCCAGAAAACGATCTAGGAATAGGCGTTTTCCTAGTACAAATCACAACTTGCTGTTATAAAAAGATGCTTAAGACCTTACTTGGACATGAGTAAACTAAAGGATCTAATGCATGAAATCGGAAGATACATGAGAATGAGTTAGTTTGATGCATGCTGAGTTGATCTACTGCTTGAGAATCGTGTGAAAAAGCCTATAGAGGAGTCGTTAGTCGCCCTTGGTTCCACACTTTACACTTAATTCGCTGTTAGTAACATTGCTAAATAATTGATGTTTCCGCAATTCCCTTGGTTCAAATTCTGCATTAGCCATTTCTCTCTTCGTTTGATATTCTCTTCTCTTTACATTCGAGTTTATTATTTACTTGCACTTGTTTATGCTTCCATCATTTACACATTCCTTAGTAATTAGGCACTTTAAAACCAAATCTACCCCATTTAATCCACCCATTCTCATTTAACAAATCACTTCGTTAGTAACTAAGAATAAATCTCTGTGGGAAATCGAATGAAAAAATACTTATTACTTGCTACAAGATCATGTATGCTTGCATGTTCTGAGTGCTCTTTCATTGCATATTTATTTTAAACATTGAGCACGCAACAGGAAACTCTCCCGGAATTTTCGTATTTTGTTTTACTTAAGCTTGTGTTCACTTTGTGTTTTGTAGAGTTTGTTTAGTGCTTGTGTGTTGACAGTAGGTTTCATTATTGAACACTCAGGATCTATTATTGTCGTCACTTCTTGTCCTGGGTTGGTAGGGCATTTTGGGACGGGGTGTGATACCCATGATTTGAATCCCCACATTTTTATTTTCTCTCTCTTCTTTCCCCACTTCTTCTTCCATTTTTTTTTCTTCTTTGAATATCTATTCTCTCTCTCCCTTCTTTCCACCGGCACTGCCACCTTTGCCGCGTGAGTTCTTTTCCTTCCTCGTTTTCTTCTTCGTCTCTTCTCATTTCCCCATTCTTTCTTAATCTCGTTCTCATTTCTCTCCCCTTCTTTATTATCCACATCTCTGAAAGTGAAAGACTAAAAAACGTGAATCTTATTTTTCCCTCCTCCTCTCGTATCCCTGAAACCGACTGACCACTATTAGGATTGATCGACCGACGCTAGAAACCCTCACAAAAATAATACCATCGATCGACGCAAACCGACTTGTCGGTTTTCATCGCCGATTTGAGCCTAAAATTGACGTCGACCGATCGATGTCCACCCCTAGAAATCATATATTCTCGAAAATTAAAACAAAAAAATAAGGGAAAGAAAATTTGACATTTTTTTTTTAAAAAATGGTCACGTGTTTTTACTTGGATAAGCTTTGATATACATTTTTAATCCAATCGATATATATATATATATATATATATATATATATATATATATATATATATATGTATATATACCATTTTTTGTTCATATTGGTAAGGTATATTAGTAATAGATGTAGAAATTGTCTGCAGACGTATCTGATCTGAGGCGGGCTGGTGTACAAATTGTTTTCACCACATAGGGAGAGTTGCCCCGTTTCATCCAAACTGAGCCAACGGAGGATGAAAACTTGGAGATAGCTGCAAAAGTTTTGGTCAAACGTGGAGGATGAGAAGAGAGCTGGAGAGCTAGGGAAGTTGAGAGAGTTGTGGCGATCAACGCTATAGTGAGAGTTTAGTGGGCCGACAAAGCTAGAAGCGAAGGCGTCGAGGCAGTAAGGGACAATGGAAATAAAAAAGTAAGGGACGAGGGCGAAGAAGTAGACTCTCATCAGAGAATTCGAATAACTCTTCTTGAGCTTCTACTTCCACTGCTCGTGTGGTTGTCAGCACTCTGATAGGTGTTGGTTTTCTTCTTTGGTGTCCTTTGCGTTTTGAAGGGTTTTTTTCCTGACACTCATTTGCTTCTTGCATGTATGTCAGACCACATGAATCACATTGAGGAAGGAGCTCAAAAGGCTCTTCGACGTCTCAAGTGAGGCGAGCCGACGGGTCGGTCAACCAAGCGATCTTGGCGTTGACTTTCCTTGTGGGTCCACTGGCTTCCTCGGGTAGAAGGCGAGGCAATGGGCCTATGGAAGAGGTGACCTCAAGGGTTCAGTATATGTTGGATCTTTTCTCCTCCGAAGAGGAAGGCGTTGAGGAAAGGTATTTGGCCTCGCACATGCTGTTTGAGTGGGTGGGCGACCTAAACGTTGGAGTTGACATGGTTGGTGCTCAACCTGACGTGGAGGCTTCCCTATTCAACAATATTCACAAGGTGGCTCCACTTGGGATCCATATCCTTCGAAACCCCATGCGAGAGATGGAAACGTGCATGTCACCTTACTTTCAATGTTTCCTAGAGTTCCTCAATATTGACTCTCGCATTGCATTTTTCATGCAACCACTCGGGTCCGTAAGAGCTCTGTTTTGCTGAGTCGTGAGTTATCTTACCACTCGAGGCGCCCCCTAATGTCTGAAATAGAAGAAGTAAGGGATAAGGTGCTTTCAAAGGTTGATTCCTTGCAAGATGAACTTAAGAAGGCAGAGTCTCACCGCATTGAATTGGAGGCTACTCTGGTGGGGACAAGTTGTCGAGTCCTGCCAAATTACAATTTATAATTGGTTTCTACTCTAATTTATAGAATAGCGGTAACCAGGTTGATCACAAAGAACCAATTAATTAGCTTCTCCTAATTTAATTCTAATTGTGATGATAAAAATGAAGAAAAACACGAGGGTTTAGTTGGTTTGCAAAAAAAATTAAGAAACGTGCAATTTAATCAAAACGAGCTAACGAAGAATCAAATAAGGGAAAGACACGTCAAATTTAAAGGAACATAACTACTCTTGATGCAATATCGATTAATAGAATTTCTAAGGAACTTAACTAATTACCCCAACCACACAACTTACTTGCCTGGACCCGTAACAAGCAAACCAATGAAATTAATTAAGACCAAATAAATTCTAATTAAACTTAGCACCTAACTAACTGGGCACGACCGTTTCATACCAATGAGATGCTAGTAATGGGAAATACTAAGACGAACAACCAATTTGGATAACCTAAATTGATTACCTGATTTACCTTTTATTCTAAAGTCGATCATACAAACTATGTGATCAAGGATAACCAAAGAAACACATACGCACAATTCGACTCATGCTACTTGGCGATTAAAACATGACAATTACAGATCATGAATTCAATCCTTAGTGGTTTAGCATGCAAGAACGATTAAATCGGCAATTCAATCAAAACCTCATGCTAATGAGATACAAACATAGGCAAAATATACTTAAGATAAAAAGCTAAATGAAATTAAAAGCAATCCTCACATAATGCATCAAGATACAATATTGTCCTCTAAATTAGAGCACTTACCTTAGCCAATCATAATGGTAATTTTTCCTCAAAGTCACCCTAGTTTGACAAAAATACATTAAGAAAAGCTAACCTGGAAAGTCTAGAGAGAAATGGACGCTACAATCTAAAAAACAGACATAGAATGACCTAAAAAGGAAAAAAAAAAAATAGCTTTTATAGTGGCAGGACAGCGTCAAGACGCTTCAGACGCAAAATAGGCGCGTGCGCGGCTTCAATGGCGGACGACTGCGGAGCTCCAAGTCGTAGCGTCGAGACGCTACGAGACAGTGTCACGACGCTTGCTCTCGGGTTGATATAGCACTTTTAGAGTGTTATTATCTGGTCGAATTGAAGCCGCAACGAAACAAACTCCAAGGCGATATAAAGGAGCATAAGTCTAGTTAAATCAGGTTGGAGGTGGAACGAGATGGGCTTTGAGGACAACTACAAAAACTTGAGTCTCATCGTTAAGTCCGTCGAGGTCAAGCCTCGTGGTCTCCCTTCATGGGGAACGAGTGTGGTCGTTTCTTTGGGTCGGCTTGTACATGTAGGTTCGCTCGTGTTTCCCTTTTTTAGGGTGGGTGATGGACCAAAACGTGTGTGTAGTTTGGTTCAATAACCTGCAATGGAGATATGGTCAAGTGGAAGTATACCTGTCAATCAAGTAATAAAATGGAAAGTATTCCAAGTATCGAATCCCAAAAGACTGTTGTGGAATTTTAGTTTTAGAAAGAATTGTTTTTCGAATGCAAAAAGTAACAAAAATAAATTGATAATATGTTGGGTTGGTTTTGGTTTGAAAAGAATAATAAAAGCAGGGATCCAATCATGTTTCAGCCCTAAGTTGAGTTTACTTGACAACCTGTGACCACAGAGTCACCACATAGTACCTTATGCTTTTGGATCAGATTCATCTCCTATTCAACCTCTTTGCAAGTACCTTTAGGAGTCTAAGCCATTATACTCACGGTCCAGTGGATAATGTGATCTTAGATAGTTAAGCATGCAATCCTATTGATCCTATAGTTTTTTTTCCCAATCATCAAGGACAATCGACGAAATCCTATTCCTAGGTTTTTCTGCTATATCACCTTTACGAGAGCCGTTAATTGCCTGACCTGTCCAGTATCGACATTAACATTCCATGCTAATTAAGTGATAAATGTAACATTTTTGCATATATTCAGTAAAGGACGAACCACACAAGGCATAAGGGTAAAACCGTAATTTACAGCTATCAAGCTAGCTCATTTCTTAATGGGCATTCACATAATTGAATCCCTTAGGAAAACTTAGCTCATAATGATAAATAAACTAAAATATTTCATTGATAAATAATGCATAAGTACAAAAATTGCTAAAAAGGTAAAATGGTAATTTTACTCGAAAATTAAGAATAAAACGAAAATAGAATAAAAACAGAATAAATAAAGGAGAAAATTAAAATAAAGAAGGTTCTAAACTGAAAATGAAATTATAAATGCGAAAACTAGCTAAAGGGTAAAATGGTAATTTTGCATGAAAAATTAAGAACGAAAAGAAATGTGAAATAAAAACAGAATGTAAATAGAAAATGTGCAGAATAAAATACAAAATAAATCTGGAAATTTTCCAACTTTCTCTCTCTCGAACTGGTGGACAATGGATGAAGGGTCTCTACTCGCTCGATTCACGTCGTCAATGCGAATCGAATCCTCGCAGCACCTTCCTTTCGGAGCTGGCTGAAGTAGAAATTTTCCAGAGGAGTGGTCCGCTCTTGTTGGAGTTTCGGGATTTGGGTGAGTTCTTCGAGAGAGAAAAGAGGCTGATCGACTATGTGGAGATTGATTGTTGTAAAGAATGATCAATGATTTGAATGAAGGCTTGAGGTGCCTTTTATAGGCCTTAGGGTTTGTTTGAAGGTTGCTAAAATGAGGGAGAGATATTTGGGAAGGGTTGCTAGGTCAAATAGGGATTTGGTTTGCTGAATCTTTGGAAGATCTTTGACAAAATATCTCAACCAATTCGTTTGACCAGTTAACTGCACTCTGTGGCCTCTTATGTGGCCACAAGCTGGATTCTATGACTTTGTGACTTCTCTGTGGCCACATGCTGAAGCATAATACAATTTTCCTGAAAATAATTAAAACAACATTAATTCTTATAAAAAATGACTCTTTTACCCTCTTAATTGCTTCATAATGACAAAACGACCTTGAGCATGTGACTTTCCTATTTTTTATTCTTTTCTTATCAATTACATGCACAATTATTTTTAATTTAACTCAAAAAGTCAATTAATGAGTATGCTTTAAAGGGTAAAAACACGACATAAATGACGTTCATCAGTGGGTAACAATCGAACCCTACGCCTTGTTTTTTTCTTATTTTAAACCCAATTAAGGCTATGTATGGGGTTGTCTGACGATCGAGCTATAACCCATCTTCCCACTTTGACTTATGATAGGTCGTTCTACTTCGTTGAGCATGGATTGCATGAGCTCTTAAGTCCAGTTCGACGATATGCGATCGTGCCGCTGACGAGCCTGTGGGTGATCCTGCCCTCGTTGTCGTGGGCTACCGTCATCCTCTGTCTTTTTTACGTTGGCTGACGTTGGTTGACGCCAATCACACATTCCTTAAGTACCTCGGTCGTGGAGCTTCAAAGCAGACCGTCTGATTGGATGATGATCCAATGGTGATGAGAGGTCAAGATTTAGTATAAATATCCCTCCTTTCGGTACCATTTTCATCCTATCGAACTCTTCTCCTTCTTTGGCTCCTCTCTAGTTCCTAACTTGTCGAGCCAAGATGTTTTCTTTTGCGTCTGGGATCTGGGCCAAGTTGCGGTCTTCTCCATTGAAAGCTCTATGTGATCATCGATTTTCCGAGCGAGGTGTGTCGGTCCTCGACGAAAGCTCTATATGAGCATTGTGCGAGGGAAAACTTGGTGTTATTGCCTCTTCTTTCAAAACATAGTTATACTTGTCTTCCTTTTATATTCTAAGTAAAAAAAATAAAAGTTTGGTCAAATTACAAAGTTATTCTTTAAACTTTGATAATAGTTAAAAAAGTTGTACTTTGGAATTGAGTATGATCTTTTCAATCAAAAAGAAAAAAAAAGCATTTTAGTTTTGGTAATTTTAATTTCCAAAGCTAAGACAATTTTATTTATTACTTTAGAACGTATTTGATAAGGATTATAGGAAACTTTGTAATAGATGGATGACTCTTCAAAAAATTTGTTAAGTACTCAATATCACCATAACCATAGAGAAAATATGATAGGGAGGAATCCATCCCGAGCATGGAATGTGGATAAGTGTCTTATGTTGCTTAGGGCATTTGGGAGTGATTTTAACATGACAAAAATCAATTTTTCCATTGCCAAAATCACTTCCCTTTAAAATAAATATGTTTGCAAAACACAAAATTGATTTTAGCTAAATTTAAAATTGATTATTAAAACATTAGTTGATAGGTGATGGATCGGGAATAGCCACTCAAATTTGCCCTCATTCTATTCAAATGTGAAAATACCAATTAACCCTTCTATTTAAGAAAAAAAAATTGTAAACGAAAGATGACGGGCAATGTCCGTCATTGAAACAAATATATATCCCAACGCATATGGTGCATCGGGTAAAATGTATCTAATCTGACGCATAAGGTGCGTCGGTTTAGACTACTTTACCCGACGCATGACGTCGGGTTCATCTTTTCCTACACCCTTTTTCCAATGCGCGTATGCGTCAGGAATAACTTTATCCAACGCATTTTGAGGCTTTTCCGACACATTTTTGCGTCGGAAAATCCCAAATTGTTGTACTGTAATTACCAGGATGTATGGTGGGAAGGATCTTCTTTCCGGATTTGGGTGATGAATTTTGAAGGTTGGAATTCAAACATTGTTATCTAGGATTATGATGAAGTTTCAGGGGATATGATCAATGTAAGCAAGAAGAATTCCTACCCCGAGCGACATAGGAAAACGAAAAAAGCGAGGATTTTTTGGAAAATGTTTGCCTTGAAGTATTATATGAGAAATAAATTGGTTAGTCAATAGTTAAATAAATGTTTAGTTAAATAATTTCTTTAATTAATGCCCTTTTTGATAATTTAACAATTCTAAAATAATTTTGAAACCAAATAATTCAAAATCACTTCTCATCCTATGAAAATCACTTCAACCAAACATAAAAATGATGTATGAAAATTAATTTTACAAAATTAATTATACTTAAATCACTAATTTAACAATTATTCCCAAACATGCTATAAGACATTATTTGTTGATGTGCAGAAGATAAATTCATTATGGCATTCCCACTGAATTGGAAGTATAAGTATTGTACGCGTCTATTGGGAAGACAACCACAGACGCTATTTGAATTACACCCTGATTCTCTTTAAATTCTATGTAATTTCATGTATTAATTGTCTTTGTTAAAGAACCATGCTAACTTGTTTGTCATTAACTACTTTATCCAACTTATGATATTAATATTAATCATTGGTTGTGGAAATTGTTAACGACTATCGATCCATGAAAATAAGTTTTGACATTAGATTTGTTGACGCAAGATTCTGAACTTCTTGGCCGGCGGGCTGCGGACGATCGAGTTCGCCATGTAGTCCGAAGTCGACCTGCAAAGAGAGAGAAAGCTTACACTGGTACGGAGCTGGGCCCACACCACTCTGATGCTTAAGTTAAAGAGAGAGAGAGTCTCAAGCATAAGTAGGAATGAGAGAGTGATGCGTACCGTGTGTCGCATGTCTTCAATGAAGGGTGAAACTCCATATTTATATGAGAGATGTGCTGGCGTCATAGGCCTAGAAGGTGACGTATGGCGGGTTACGTCATACGCCTAGGAGGTGGCGTGTGCCAGACGTTGTATGCCTAGTAGGTGGCGTGTGTCAGACGACCGAGCTGAGGGTGTTGACCTAGGGTGTGGATATGGTGGGGCGTTGGGCCTAGGCTGAGTTCACCCCTAACAATATTTACAAAATATAAAATATATAAGTAATGAAATACCAATTTCAAAATTGATGGAGCAATTTGCTTCCTCGAAATTTGGCTAAAAATATAACTATATTATATTAGGGTAGAGGGAAAAAACAACAATTTACAAAAACAATCAGACTACCTAAATTCAGGCTACACAACCCTGGTGCCCTCTAAATATAGACTACCTAAACTTAGACTACATAATTCCCTCAAATTTACTCTTCCAGCCCATGCCTCAATTCTTTCTCACAAATGTAGACATGTAATTTTTCAAAAGTCATAGTTGGAAGCTTAGGCCATAACCGTTTCATTTTTAATTTTACTTTTTTTAGTTTTCAAAATTGACTTGATTTTTGAAAATATGGGTAGAAACTAGATAACAAAACAAATAAAGTTAGAGATGGGAGTAGTGTTTATAGGCTTATTTTTCAAAAACCAAAAGCTAAAAACTAAATACTTATCGGTCATTCTATGTCCCAAAATCTAAAAACTAAATAGTGTTTATAGGTTTAATTTTTTCCTTTTTAAGTCATTCTATGTCCGATTTTTAGATTGTAACCTCCATTTCTCTCTAGACTTTCCAGCTTAGCTTTTCTTAAGGTATTTTTGTCAAACTATGGTGACTTTGGGGCAAAATTATCGTTATGATCGGCTAAGGTTAGTGTTCTAATTTAGAGAACGATGTCGTCACGTGCCTGCGACGCGGAGCGACTGACGTCCTCGAAAAAAATAGATATTTTAACAAATAAAATGAGTCGTCGTCAATCTTTTTATGGTGTGATTGGGCACCGATATACAATAAAATAATTTTTTTTTTTAAAAAGGAAAAATTATATAACAAAATGGTATGCGAAAATAGAGATTGTGTTCGGGAGTCAATTGAGTGTGAGGAAGGTATTAGCACCCCACAACTCCCGTTAAAAACGGTGGCCAAATTTTATCTTGAATTTGAAAGCTTCTTTAAAAATGAGTTTGCTTGGAAACATATATTTTAAAACAATGTCTTATTTTTACAGCTCATTTCTCCAATATTTGAAGTCACGACCCTATAAAAATAAGTGGAAATTATCAATCAATTTTGACTATATTAGAAATATTCTCAATACATGGAAATATTATTCACCACAAGAAAATGAGAGAATTTTAACATTCTTCAACTCCATCATAGGATAGTTGTCCTTTTATAGGAGAGTTTTTTTTTAAAAACAAAACATTTTTTTTTGTTTAAACTAAATTCATTTTTTCCTGGGATCAAAATCTCGGACTCCCAAAGATTATGGTCCCTCACCTCAAGAATTCTAGAAAATCGAACTACCAAATGTTTTTAGATTTCATCGTAGAATATTTTATAAAACGGTTTTAAAACTTTCATAAATACAAAAAGCATAATTTTAAAGATTTTGAAATAATTTTACAATGTGATAAAATTTTTAAAAAGATTAGAAAAACATCCTTAAAAGATAGTTTTTAAAAATACAACATCAATATATAAACAAACATAAATGCAAAATACAAATTTAAACACTAGACATAAAAGCAATATTAATCAAAGCATAGAAATAAACATGTAAATGTGATAGCACACAAAGTGTGCTATCTTTATAGCCTTTTTATCGCTAGTTTGTCGCTTAAACTAGTACTCTCACGTTGATTTTCTTCTGTTTTGTAGAATTTGAACAATTGGAGCTACATAGAGCGTTATGGAGATTTATATTGAAAAGATGAACCAATTGGGTGATTATGGAGAAGCCAAGACAAGGGAAAAAGAAGTTCAAGACAAAAATCCCGAGAGCATACTGGAGCGTCGAGACCCTCAAATTTCTTCTACAAGCCAAAGATCCCGCAACAGTAGCGTCGAGACGTCGTAAGGTAGCGTCGAGACGCTACGAAAAGCCAAACATCGTCAATTCCGTCCGTAGCGTCGAGACTCTGTGCCTAGCGTCGAGACTCTGTGCCTAGCGTCTCGACGCTGGCTTTCCAATTATGGAAATGAGCTAATTCGAGACAACGTCTCGACGCTGCAGCGTATTGAGGTATGAAACCCACTTTTTCCAGACGACTGAAATAGGCAAATTTGGAGAGAAAAACTCCAATTTTCGAAATTCATCACACCTTGGAGAGAAGAAGACGACCATTGAAGAGGAGAAAGAGATTTTGAAGCTGAAGTTCGTGGACTACGCGATGGGAACGAAGAACTGCACGTGATTGAGTTTTATTCTTCCTCCCTTAGCACTTGTTTAATGGGGTTTTCTTTGTTTAAGACTTGTTTATTGTTGAACATGAGTAGCTAAACACTTTATCTTGGGGATTGATGTAACCTTTTAGTTTTGATGTTTTGATTAATTGAATGTCTAGATTGATTGCTTATCTTCGATTCGTGCATTTATTTTCTTAATGCTTATAATCTTCTGATCAAGGATTGTATGTTTCTATGGTTTAAATCTATGCTTGTGAAACGGTAGTTTAGACTAGATCTTGATTGCATGACTAAGGGTAGTCCTAACATGGAAATGATTATCACTCTTTTAGAGGTTCTTTTAAAGAAGAGTTCTTAATGCCTTGCATGTCTTTAAAAACTAGATTGATACATTAGTTTTATTACATTGCATAAGACCAATTGTCCTCGTTAGAGTCAATTCTTACTTTCGTTCTTCTAGACTTATGGAAATTTGCATGAATAATCTAGGTTATTTGATTGATTGAAACGTCAATCTTAAGATACCATTTTCCTTATTTGTCTCATTTGTTACTTTTATTTTATTTTTTAATTTCTTAGACTTGTTACAAACCCCCTTGCGACTTATTTCTCTAAATGAAATCGAGCATTACTATTCGTGATATTTAAGTGAACTAGAAATCCAATCCTGAGGACGATACTCGTATTCATTTACACTATTTATTACTTGGCCCGTACACTTGCGATTTTGCACTGCATTAAAAGTACGCAACAAGTTTTTGGCGCCGTTGCCGGGGATTGGCAAATATTTAGTTTCACTTAATATCGTGGAGAACCCGCTTGGTCTTACTTTAGAGTTTATTTTTAGCTTATTTTATTGACTTGTTTATTTTTGTTTTCTACAGGATCATTGGTTGTGCATGCGAAAGGACAAAAAGACAGTTTTAGTTCCTTTTGACCCTGAAATTTAAAAGACTTGCAAAAGGAAACGAAGGGAGAAAAAAGACAAGACTGAAGCTATGAATGATCAAAATCAACTGATGAACCAGTTGCCAATTGGGCAACAAGTACAACTAAATGCACCTGTGCAGCAAGTGGTGCAGCAGGATCAGAGAGCCATTAGAGACTATTTCCAACATGTCTTCCCTGCTGAACATTCAGGAATAGCCTACGCACCCATCAATGCCAACAATTTTGAGCTCAAAACATGACTCATTTTCCCCCAGATGGCTCAAAATAGATCTTTTAAAGGATTTCCTTCTAACGACCCAAATTCTCATCTTAAATATTTTCTTGAACTTTGCAATACAGTTAAGATAAATGGTGTTACTCCTGAAGCCATTCGCTTACATTTATTTCCTTTTTCTTTGCAGGATAAAGCAAATGATTGGCTAGACTCTGTGACACCTGGAAGCATTACTTTGTGGGATCAGTTGGTTCAGGCATTCTTGATAAAATTCTTCCCAATTGCCAAGACAATCCAACTGAGGACTGAAATAGGGACATTCAGACAACATGACTATGAGCAGTTGTATGAGGCCTGAGACCGTTACAAGAATCTTCTGCAAAAATGCCCACAACATGGTTATGACGGACCATTGCAAATTCAGTTGTTTTACAATGGGTTGAATGGTAACACAAAGACCATTTTAGATGCTGCAGCTAGTGGCACTCTATTTTCAAGAACTGTTGAAAGTGCTCTCACTTTACTAGAAGATATGACATCCAACAGTTATCAATGGCCCACTGAATGATCTTCTCATAAGATAGTTGTTGGGTTGTATGAGGTCGACGAGGTTAGTGCTCTAAAGTCTCAAATGGCTACATTAACTCATGCTTTGACTAGACTTATAGGGCCATGTGTAGCTCAGTCCATGGAGTTCATAGCAGCTGCCACTGCTACACAATATTATGAGGAGCCAAATGTTGAGCAAACTCAATATGTCAACAACATGAATTTTGGCTATAGGGGAAATCAGATGCAGAATTCATTACCCACTCATTACCATCCTGGACTGAGAAATCATGAAAATTTCTCATATGCCAACAACAAGAATGTATTGAATCCTCCTGGATTTGCACCTCAACCACGGGAAGAAGAGAAAAAAATTGTTGAAGATATGCTTGGAGCCTTCTTTGTTGAGACACCTATGTTTGCTGAGTCTCATAATAGAACAAGCAAGCTTGAGAATACAGTGAAAAATGTTTGCAACACAATGCACACTCATGGATCAGCTATCAAGAACATAGAAGTTCAACTAAGTCAGATAACATCTGGTAACGATATTTTTGAACTATCGCCAATCATCGGGTTGTCGAGACCCGCCAAAATAAATTTATAATTACCCGAATTCACTAAACTATTAGTAGAGTAGCGGCAACGGGGTCGATCCACAGGGAATTAAGCTAATTAGACTTAATCTCAATTAAACTTGCAAACTATTAAAATAAATGAAATATGGGGGAATTTGTTGGTTTTTAATTAACTAAGAGGAAAAGATGCAAACGGGAAAAATTCAACTAACGGAGCTTTCGACTCGGGACGATCGAGAATAAAGTTAGCATGCCTCTTGGATCATAGGTTGACAAGTATAATGGCTAAACAATTTAACAAATACGCAGCTCGTCTAAAATTAACGAATTAACTCAGACATGCTCCATGGATATTAATTAAACATAATAAATCATGCTAATCAAGCATATCGATCGGACATTGGCGGCCAACGCTCTCCCAAGACCGATCGATAGCAACGAGCTAGCTACGACGACTATCTAATTTGGACGCGAAATTAGTGTGTCGATTTTGGATTCTAATTCGAGAGGAACGAACACCAAGAACGCAAGGACGCCAATACGCTCAAGGTGTCGTAGATCTTTGTTACTTGGCGGTTTAGAGAGGCACGAGATCAAAACCTTTAACGAATGAAACATGCTTAAAATCAAGGGTGCCTAGTCCTAAATCATTCAAACATGTTCATGGAATAAGCAAAGAATTAGAAATAAATTCAATAAATCATCCAACCAATTCAGAATTCAATTCAACAACCTCACCAAGAGTGTATACTACATTATTCCTATACAATCCTGAGCCAAAAACGGTAAAACTACTCACTCATGATGTGTATGATGGGGGATGGCTCAAATTCAAGCTTCCTAGCCTCTCCCATGGTGAAAAGTGGCTGAAAAACGTCTAATCTGGTGCGGAGCCCGAGGTAGGGGACGAAGATGGCAGCTAAAAATCGGACAAAAACTTAAGTAATCATCGGAGCGTCGAGACGCTAGGGCAGCGTCGAGACGCTGCGCCCTAAATAATCCGCGCGCGCAGTCGGGGTGGCGTCGAGACGCTTGCTCTCGGGTGGATTTTCATTTTCACGCTTCAGACTTCGGAGCGTCGAGACGCTCTGGCAGCGTCGAGCTAGCGTCGCGACGCTGTCGCTCGACGCTAGCTCTCGGGTTTTTGCATGATGTTTTGCCTTCAATTTCCCCAAAACGCCCAATCTTCAAGCCTTTGCATGGTTCTTCCCCGGGAACGCTCTTAAGTCTTTAAACTGCGGTATTAAGCCTCGAAAAGCGCCAAAACGCTCCCGAGGGCGAATTACCGAGAACACCTGCAATTGACACATAAAAGCAAGATTAAGCCAGTATTAATCGTGAATTAGGGACATAATTATAGCTCCAAAAATGGAGCTATCAAACACCCCCAACTTAAATCTTGCTAGTCCTCGAGCAAGGTGGAATTCTGATTAACCAAAATAAAACGATATGCATGCTAGGGACTCAATTCTGAGTACCGGAAACGACAAGGCACTTGCTTTCGAAGGAAACGGCTGCATGCATACATTGGCTAAGAACAATTCGAAAAATTTAAAGATGCTTCCCTATTTATGCTTCGGATCTAGCTCCTCGATCTTAGATTTCTATAGGCTTAGAACAGCTCTACCCATCCCAAAACTTCGCCTTCCCCCTACTTATGGCTGAACAGAACAGTGTCTAAGGGCTATTCATCGTCTAAGCAAGTAATAGATCGCAAGGCATCTTTTCTCTCTTTTTTCTTTTCTTATTTTTTTTTTTGATCTCCATGAGCGCCTAACATGTCAATTTTACTTTCGTTTCAGCTTGCCTGCAATTTCATTGCACAGTGCATCTGACTACGGGCAAAATTCACATTTTTAAGGACTAGCGTTCACTTCTTTGTGCTTTCTTTTCATGCAGTGGCGACCGTGGTTTACACGACCGCCCCTGGCTACTAAGGCAGCTCAAGAAGGAGGAACACCTCAGGAGATTACTTTTCTTTTTATAAAATATGCATTCATTTCCTTTTTAGCCTAAAAATCATGTTAAAATTTTAAGCGCATGGATTACAAACAAGAGCGAATTTTAGCCCGTCCTAAGGTTGCCTTTCGAGGTGACAACGAATTTCAAGACAAATGGAATTACCCTAAACCCACAGATCCGAGATAGAGCGCTAACATGCGAGGCTTAAACAGGGAAATAACTTGAAAAAAATTTCAAAATGGCCTTAACAAATGCAATCATGCTGAATTTCACAACAAATACAAATACGAAGACCTTAACAGTACATCACAGAAATTCATAGTCAGACTAGCATGCATTCACCATAACTCAACAAGTTAATCAGGATTCCACAACTAAGCTCGACAATCACTATAAGGCACAACCCACCACCCCCAACTTAAAAGTGGACAATGTCCTCATTGAACTATAAAAGCACAGTCAAAATTCTAAGGAAAGAAAACCTTCCCTGAATTGTGACTTAGAGGGTTGGAGAGTGCGCTTAATCCGTAGCAAATAAACCTCAAGGACGAGCCACTGTTTCACCTGAAAATTCACAACATCATAGTAAGAACCTAATCTAATCCTAAAGACAATAAAGTAAACAAAAAGCATGTACAGTTCAAGCTCGGGTGCCTCCGAGTAGCGCAAATTTTTAGAGTCGATTGCTCGACTTTACCTAAACTCATTTCATCCTTTCTCATAATCGGGCTCTTTCAAGTAGGCATGGTCGTCGAAGTCCTCTGACATTCCCTCATGAAAGGTCTTCAGTCGCTGGGCATTCACCGTGTATTCCTTGTCTGTATCTAGGCTCTGAATCTTGACTGCACAATAGTGATGGACATCAGTTATAATGAAAGGACCAAGCCACCGGGAACGAAGTTTACCTGGCATGAACTTCAGGCGGGAGTTGAACAAGAGGACCTTCTGACCAACTTCGAAGTGTTTCCGGACGACTCGTCTGTCGTGGAACATTTTGGTCTTTTCCTTGTAGGTCTTCGAGTTCTCATATGCATCCAGGCGAAGCTCCTCTAGCTCTTGCAATTTGAGGAGTCTTTCTTCGCCAGCCTTGTCAAAGTCCATGTTACACTTCTTCACGGCCCAGTAAGCTTTGTGTTCGATCTCCACAGGGAGATGACAGGCTTTCCCAAAAACCATCCGGTAGGGAGACATCCCTATGGGGGTTTTGTAAGTCGTACAATAGGCCCACAAAGCGTCATCCAGCCTGAGACTCCAATCCTTCCTTCCTGGACTTACTATTTTCTCGAGGATGCTCTTCACCCCTCGATTGGAGACTTCTGCTTGGCCATTGGTTTGAGGATGGTACGGAGTTGAAATTTTGTGATTTACCCCATACTTCCTCATCAAGGCCTGGATCGTCTTGTTGTAGAAATGGCTCCCCTGGTCGCTTATGATGGCTCGTGGAACTCCATACCTGCTAAAAATGTTAGATTTGACAAAACTGGAAACAACATTAGCAGTATCAACTTTGGTGGCTTTAGCCTCCACCCACTTAGACACGTAGTCCACAACCAACAAGATATAGACAAAACCAAATGAAGGGGGAAAGGGTCCCATAAAGTCCATACCCCAAACCTCAAAAATTTCACAAGTTAAAATGGGATTTTGGAGCATTTCATTCCGACTAGTGATGGACCCTTTTCTCTGACACTGATCACAAGATTTGCAAAATTCATAACAGTCCTTAAACAGTGATGGCCAGAAAAACCCACAATCTAATATTTTTCTCGCTGTCCTATTTTGCCCAAAGTGTCCCCCACATGCAAATTCATGGCAAAATGTAAGTATGGACCTATGTTCAGACTTAGGGACACACTTCCTAATTATTTGGTCAGCGCAAAATTTCCATAAAACAGGCTCTTCCCAGACATAAGACTTGGCTTCGCTTTTCAGCTTAGCTCTTTTGTTATATGAAAAGTCGAATGGAAACGTACCTGTGACTAAATAGTTGACAATGTCGGCGTACCATGGTGTCTCCACACTTACCTGGAAGAGGACTTCATCAGGGAACTCATCATTCAGAGGCAAGTCATCCTCATTACGCACAATGAGGCTGAAGTGGTCGGCCACTGTATTTTCTGAACCCTTCCTATCCTGGACTGAGACGTCGAACTCTTGGAGTAGTAATACCCACCGGAGCAGTCTAGGCTTCGAGTCCTTCTTGTTCATCAAGTAACGAACTACTGCATGATCAGAAAAAACAATTACTTTAGATCCAAGAATATAGGGCCGAAATTTATCAAGAGCGAAAACAATGGAAAGCAGCTCCTTCTCTGTTGTTGTGTAACCGATTTGCGCGGAGTTGAGCGTCCTGGAGGCATAATAAATCACATGGCTCTTCTTGTCTATCCTTTGGCCCAACACGGCGCCCACGGCATAATTGCTTGCGTCGCACATGATCTCGAAGGGAGTCCCCCACTGCGGTGGATGAATGATGGGTGCGTTGGTCAAACACTTCTTCAGAACGTCGAAGGCTAGCTTGCACTGCTTGTCAAAGCAGAATGGGACGTCCTTTTTCAGCAAGCTTGTCATCGGAGTCACTATCTTCGAGAAGTCTTTAATGAACCTGCGGTAAAAACCTGCGTGACCAAGAAAAGAACGCACTTCCCGAAGGTTCGTGGGGTAAGGTAAATCAGATATGACATCAATTTTTGCTTTATCAACCTCTATCCCCTTAGCTGACACAACGTGACCTAATACTATGTCCTGACTGGCCATGAAATGACACTTTTCAAAGTTTAAAACAAGATTAGTTTCGATGCATCTTTCCATGACTCTAGACAAGTTAAACAGGCAATCCTCAAATGAACTCCCATATACAGTGAAATCATCCATAAAGACTTCGATGCATTTTTCTACGAATTCAGTAAATATGCTCATCATGCATCGCTGAAAAGTCCCTGGAGCATTACAAAGCCCGAAGGGCATTCTCCTATATGCGTAAGTTCCGAATGGACAGGTAAAAGTAGTATTTTCTTGGTCTTCCTGGGCTATGGGAATTTGATAAAACCCAGAAAAACCATCTAGAAAACAGAAGTATGGCTTCTCAGCTAAACGCTCCACCATTTGATCTATGAAGGGAATAGGAAAATGGTCCTTCTTAGTCACATCATTCAGTTTTCTAAAATCTATACACATTCTCCACCCATTTTGCACTCTCTTAGGTACTAACTCTCCCTTATCATTCCTAATAACGGTTATGCCCGTCTTTTTAGGTACAACATGAATAGGGCTAACCCACTGGCTATCAGAAATGGGAAAGATAATACCTACATCAAGGAGTTTGTGTATCTCAGACAACACTACCTCTTTCATTGCTGGGTTCAGTCTCCGCTGAGGCTCTCGGGATGGTTTCGCTCCCTCATCCAGCCGAATCTTGTGCATGCATAGAACTGGACTCAACCCGTGAAAGTCTGCCAATGTCCATCCTATGGCTCTTTTGTTCTTTCTCAAGACCTCAACCAACTCGCCTTCTTGCTCCGATGTAAGCTCCTTGGAGATAATTACCGGGAGTGTCTCCACCTCACCCAAGTACACGTACTTGAGATGACCCGGCAACTCCTTTATTTCCAACTTGGGAGCCTGCAAAAGAGATGGTAATATTTTAGTTGGCTTTTCACACGCCTCTAAAGCAAAAGTAGTTTGTTCAGATGAGTCAGACAATATGGGAACACTACTTTCAACCTCGCCAACAATTTCAGTAAAAACGAGTGGGTCATCCCCATCAACAACAGTCATGCATTCTTCTTGTTCTAAAGTATCGATAAGATCAATTTTACAGACAGAATGCACATCAGCATGTTTTTTCATGGCATCAAATACATTAAATTCGAACACATCTCCTTCATACTCAACTGACAAGGTACCATCATGCACATTAATTTTTGTCTTAGCGGTTTTCATGAATGGTCTACCTAGCAAGACAGAAATAGCAGGCGATGCGTTTTCTTCCATATTTATCACATAAAAATCAGCAAGAAAGATTAGGTCCTTAACTCTAACCAACACATCCTCAATCACCCCTAAAGGATGAATAGAAGACCTATTAGCTAACTGGATAATTAAGCTTGTTTCCTGCATACCTTCTAAATCGAGGCTCTTGTAGACCGAGTATGGCATAACATTAATTGAGGCTCCTAAGTCTAGCATGGCGTGCTCGATTTCTCTATCTCCTATAGTACATGGCAAGAGGAACATACCTGGGTCTTGGCATTTGCTTGGAATACCTTGTGTTATCAGGGCAGAAACATTCTTGCTTACCACGACTCTCTCAGCGCCTTTAGTCTTCCTCTTCATGGTGCACATCTCCTTTAGAAATTTCGCGTACCTTGGGATTTGCTGAATTGCATCAAGCAGCGACATATTGATCCTAACCTTTTTCAGCGTCTCAAGGACATCCGCGTCCTCGACCTCCTTAGGTGGCCTCGCCAACCTACTAGGAAAAGGAGCAACGGGAGTGTAAGACTTCATAGAAATATAAGGAGGAGCTACAACTGTTTCAGAGGGTGTTTTAAGAAACTTATCTGGAGATATCTCTGTATCCTTGTTAGAGACCTCGGGAGTGGGTCGAGATGGTACTTCTTTACCACTCCTGAGATTTATCGCACTAACGCTTTCCGCATTGGATTCTATCTTGCTCATCCTTTTCTTCACCTCCGTGAACCCATCTCTTAGCGACTGCATCTCTGACCTGGTCTCATCTCTTAGAGACCGCATCTGCGAATTGGTCTCGTTGCTAGATTCCATAAGTGACTTGAACATGCCTTCGAGGGCTTGACCTGAAATAGAAGGAACAGCCTGAGATGATTTTTCTTGCAATGTATGAAATAAACCAAATACCTGGGAAACTTTTTCTTTGAGCTCTTCTATGTCGGTAGACAATTTAGATTGTTCGTTTCTTCCCCCGTATTGGCGATGGTTCTCAGCCATGTTGCTGATCAACTGTCTGGCTTCCGCGGGCGTTTTCTCTCTAAGGGCTCCTCCACTCGACGCATCGAGCATCTGACAGTCATGCGGAAGCAAACCTTCATAAAAGAATTCGATAAGCGCGGCTTCTGCTATCAGATGGTTCGGGCATTTCTCGCAAAACTTAATGAACCTCTCCCAGCACTCGTGAAATGCCTCTTTCACTCCTTGCTTGAAACCATAGATATCCTTTTTCACGGCTCTGGCTCTTGAAGCTGGGAAATACCTTTCTAAGAACAGACTCTTTAACTTCTCCCAAGTGAAGATGGTTCCCGATGGTAAGTAATGTAGCCAATCTCGAGCTTCATCTCTCAAGGTGAATGGAAAAGCTCTCAGGTAGAGCTGATCTTCAGTTATGTCGCCTGGCTTCATCGCGGAACTTGTCATTTGAAAAGCTTTGAGATGTTTAAAAGGATCCTCATCTGCTTCACCACAAAAAGAAGGCAAATGGTTAATTAAACCCAACTTAAGCACAAACTCACCTGAGATTTCCGGGTAGGAAATACAAGAAGGTTGATGGCCCATAGCAACCGATGTCCATTGCCTGAGTGTTTTTGGGGCTCCAGCCTCATCGTCAATCTCCATTTTCTCAATAAAAAATTAAGCACTTCTAGCACACTTAAACAAACAGATCAAATCTTGCAAATAATAAAAGAATAAACAAAATTTTAAAAATAAAAGTCAAAAGTCTACAAATCCAATTTAAATTAGGCCGAATTACACTTAGCTCCCCGGCAACGGCGCCAATTTTGGTAACGATATTTTTGAACTATCGCCAATCATCGGGTTGTCGAGACCCGCCAAAATAAATTTATAATTACCCGAATTCACTAAACTATTAGTAGAGTAGCGGCAACGGGGTCGATCCACAGGGAATTAAGCTAATTAGACTTAATCTCAATTAAACTTGCAAACTATTAAAATAAATGAAATATGGGGGAATTTGTTGGTTTTTAATTAACTAAGAGGAAAAGATGCAAACGGGAAAAATTCAACTAACGGAGCTTTCGACTCGGGACGATCGGGAATAAAGTTAGCATGCCTCTTGGATCATAGGTTGACAACTATAATGGCTAAACAATTTAACAAATATGCAGCTCGTCTAATATTAACGAATTAACTCAGACATGCTCCATGGATATTAATTAAACATAATAAATCATGCTAATCAAGCATATCGATCGGACATTGGCGGCCAACGCTCTCCTAAGACCGATCGATAGCAACGAGCTAGCTACGACGACTATCTAATTTGGACGCGAAATTAGTGTGTCGATTTTGGATTCTAATTCGAGAGGAACGAACACCAAGAACGCAAGGACGCCAATACGCTCAAGGTGTCGTAGATCTTTGTTACTTGGCGGTTTAGAGAGGCACGGCATCAAAACCTTTAACGAATGAAACATGCTTAAAATCAAGGGTGCCTAGTCCTAAATCATTCAAACATGTTCATAGAATAAGCAAAGAATTAGAAATCAATTCAATAAATCATCCAACCAATTCAGAATTCTATTCAACAACTTCACCAAGAGTGTATACTACATTATTCCTATACAATCCCGAGCCAAAAACGGTAAAACTACTCACTCATGATGTGTATGATGGGGGATGGCTCAAATCCAAGCTTCCTAGCCTCTCCCATGGTGAAAAGTGGCTGAAAAACGTCTAATCTGGTGCGGAGCCCGAGGTAGGGGACGAAGATGGCGGCTAAAAATCGGACAAAAACTTAAGTAATCGTCGGAGCGTCGAGACGCTAGGGCAGCGTCTCGACGCTGCGCCCTAAATAATCCGCGCGCGCAGTCGGGGTGGCGTCGAGACGCTTGCGCGGCGTCGAGCGAGCGTCGAGACGCTGTCGCTCGACGCTTGCTCTCGGGTGGATTTTCATTTTCACGCTTCAGACTTCGGAGCGTCGAGACGCTTGGGCAGCGTCGAGACGCTAGCTCTCGGGTTTTTGCATGATGTTTTGCCTTCAATTTCCCCAAAACGCCCAATCTTCAAGCCTTTGCATGGTTCTTCCCCGGGAACGCTCTTAAGTCTTTAAAATGCGGTATTAAGCCTCGAAAAGCGCCAAAACGCTCCCGAGGGCGAATTACCGAGAACACCTGCAATTGACACATAAAAGCAAGATTAAGCCAGTAATAATCGTGAATTAGGGACATAATTATAGCTCCAAAAATGGAGCTATCAGCATCCTCCCTGCATACATTGCAAAAAGGGAAGTTCCCAAGTGACACTGAGGTAAATCCAAGAGAATCATGCAAGGCAGTAACATTGAGAAGTGGAAAACAGTTAGCTGAACCAGTGGAAGCACAAAGTAAGGCACCAGTCACAATTGAGGATGAGGATACCATTGAGGAAGCTCCAAAGGAGGCTGAACACACTTCAAAAATTGACAGGCCTTCTAGTTCTATTCTTCCTACTATTCCTAACTCTATTCCCTATCCTCAACGCTTTCAAAAGAAAAAGATTGACTCTCAATTTTCTAAATTTTTGGATATTTTCAAGAAACTTCACATTAACATTCCTTTTGCAGATGCACTTGAACAAATGCCAAATTATGTGAAGTTCATGAAGGGAATAATGTTAAAGAAAAGGAGACTAGAAGCTTATGAAACTGTAAACTTGACTGAGGAATGCAGTGTCGTACTGCAAAAGAAGTTACCACAAAAATTGAAAGATCCAGGGAGTTTTACTATTCCTTACAATATTGGCAGTTCTTTCTTTCAAAAAGCCTTATGTGATCTTGGTGCAAGTATAAATTTGATGCCTTTATCTGTTTTCAGGAAATTGGGCCTTGGAGAAGTGCAACCCACTACGATATCATTGCAGCTAGCTGATCGTTTAGTCACATATCCTAGAGGTATTGTAAAGGATGTTATAGTGAAAGTTGATAAATTTTTCTTCCCTGCAGATTTTGTGGTCTTAGACATGGAGGAAGATGCTGAGGTGCCTATCATTTTGGGGAGACCTTTCTTAGCCACTGGACGGGCTTTGATCGATGTGCAACAAGGAAAGCTAACTCTGAGGGTAAACGATGAAGAAGTAGTCTTCAATATCTTTCGAACTATGAAATATCCAAATGAGGTTAGTACATGTCACATGATTGATATAGTCGATCATACTGTTAATGAGTATAGGGAATTAGTTTTACCTGTTGATCCTCTTGAGAAATGCATGTTGGATTTAACCTTTGAAAATCTAGGAATCTTAGATGAGGAAATTGCTTTTTATTCTCTGTGAATGAAATAGCTAAAGTGAAAACTCCTAAGCCTGAATTAAAGCAATTACCTGCACACCTTCGCTATGCCTTCTTAGATGATTCTTCTACTTTTCTTGTTATTATATCTGCTGTTTTGAGTAAAGTAGAGGAAGACAAATTATTGAGGATATTACGTGCTCATCGTTCTGCAATAGGATGGTCTATTAGTGATATTAAGGGAATTAGCCCCACTATTGTCATGCATAAGATTTTAATGGAAGACACTTTTAGTCCATCAGTTGAGCACCAGAGAAGACTCAATCCTGCCAGGAAAGGGGTGGTAAAGGCTGAGGTATTGAAATTACTTAATGCAAGTATTATTTATGTCATGTCTGACAGTTCATGGGTGAGTCCTATGCAGGTTGTTCCTAAGAAATGGGGGATGACAGTTGTAAAGAATGAAAATAATGAATTCATCTCTACAAGGACGGTAACTGAGTGGCGAGTATGCATTGATTACAGAAAATTGAACAAAGCCACTAGAAAGGATCACTTTCCTCTTCCCTTTATTGATCAAATGCTTGATAGACTTGCTGGATATCCTTACTATTGTTTTCTTGATGGTTATTCAGGTTATAATCAGATTGCCATTGCTCTTGAGGACCAAGAAAAGACTACATTCACATGTCCTTATGGTACATTTGCCTTCAGGCGAATGCCATTTGGATTGTGTAATGCTTCAGCCACTTTTCAGCGTTGCATGATGTCCATATTTCATGACATGGTGGAAGACATTATGGAGGTTTTTATGGATGATTTTTTCAGTTTTTGAATTGGCAGCGGAATTTTGTGAATATTCCGCATGTATCGGGTTGTCGAGACCCGCCAAATTAAAATTTATAACACGGCCTAAGGCTTCTTCAAAACTTGTAGAAAGCGGTAGTCAGGATCGTACCATAGGGAATTTAATATCTTAATCTAAATTCAGAATTTTAATTGCTTAATGAGAGAAAATGTTGATGGGGGGTTTTGAGAATTAAGAGAAGAAAAGAGAAAATAAAGGGAAAAATTAAATGACAATTTGGAATAACGGGAGAGATGGAAATTGTAATGAAAACACTCAATCTAAAGGTTCCGGGTTATAAATTGCGATGTGATTCGGATCATAGACGCTCAAGACTTAGCATGCTTTTGACTAACACCCACGCAAATTACATATTTCTAAGAAGAAACAAGCAATCCCAAGTAGTTGATGAAGAGTTGACAGCTCTTCATTAAGCTTCGATGTTAATTCAATTGAGGGCGAACGCTCTCCCAAATAGAATTAACTACGAGCGACGGGTAACCATGCGACGAGTACGTTACTGAGATCTCTAATAACGGGCTCGATTTACTCTTCATCTAGAGTCTAACAGGTAGCTAAATTAAATGTTGCAACACCAATTTAAATACACTTAGACTGCTGTCACTCAACCCATAAGAGGCAAACGCATAATGGGTTTTTAACCAACCCAACAATCAATTAACTAAATGGGAGTCAAACCAAGAAGAAATTGATGCTAGAAATTAAAGCTTAGATTAGAGAAGAGTTGAATGCTAAACATGCTAAACATACACAAAAATACCCAAGTCTCACCCAATCACATTTACAACATCTAACCCATCTCCTAAAGATCAAGCATTACCTCTTTGTTAGCCATGGATGCAAATGGGAAGAAAGAAATTCATGGGTGGCCTTCCAAGCTCCATTAATGGAGTTACAATACCAAAAAATGGGTGGAGAATCGTTTTTAGAAGAGAAGGGAGAGAAGAGAATGACCTAAAATCAGAAAAACGCACTTAAATACCCATTTCTGCGTCAGAACAGCGCCTAGGCGCCGCGAGCGCGCGCGCACAAAATCGGGACAGCGCCTAGGCGCTGAGCTCCCTGGAAAATTTACCAAATCTGGGATTTTTTATAACTTTTAATGTCGGACTTTTTAGGACTTTTAATGACGGTTAATTAAGGTCATGGATAGGGTCAGCGCGCAGGCGAGGCGAGGCGAGGCGAGGATGCGCGCGGGCGCGGGCGTGGGCGGGCGAGCGGCGCACGCGGACACGGAGCTTTCATGACGGGCGCTCGGGCGCCAGGGCGCTGCGCGGGCGAGGACGCGCTGGGGCGGGCGCGGACACGGGCATGGGCGAGCGAGCGGCGCGCGCGGGCGTTGGCGAGCGGTCGAGCGGCGCGCGCGGGCGTTGGCGAGCGGTCGAGCGGCGCGCGCGGGGGTTGGCGAGCGGTCGAGCGGCGCGCGCGGGCGTTGGCGACCGGTTTTGCGGCGCGCGCGCGGACTTTTGATGTCGGACACAGACGTGGGGGCGGAGCGGGCGAGGACGCGCGGGCGATGGCACGGACACGCGGGGCGAGGACCGGGGCGGACGCGCGCGCGGGACTTACGATGACTGGCACTCGGCTGCGCTCGCGGACACGGGCGTGCGCGGGCGTCTGGGCGTGCGCGGTTGGGCGCCTGGGCGCTGGGCGCCGGCGCCTGGTGGTGGGCAGAATTTTGAATATCCGCTTAATCTCAAGCTGTCGAGGCTTGCCAAAATACGATTTATAAAGCCTATGACCAAGGCTTTGCAGCCAGTGGCAACAGGGTCGATCCAAGGAATAGGAAGAATGAATTTACTAGTGAAATTGGGATTTAATTGATTAATTGGTAACGGGGGGTTTTATCATGCAAGAGAAATAATAAGAAAGCTAACGAAAGAAGGAAATAATATGAAGAACGTGTGCGCGGTTTGGGGAGTTTAGGGATCAATTGTTAGACAACATTCAGCTTATCATGTAATGCTAATAACATGGAATACAGTTTATTTAGCACGCGGACGACTACCAGAGAAGCCCCAAAGTAGCCGACTCCATGGATTTTAATTAGGCCACACAGTCCTAATTACACGTTATCTAGGCTCGCATTAAGATGATCAGTCCTAAGGTGAATTTAGATAGTCACTAGCTAACCGCGACGAACATTCGAGCGTGAATTCTAAATGCTAGTAGGTTGCCCGCAAACGCCGTATGCAACCAACATTTATCCTACCCGACCCGATACTTCGATTTAGTTCTATTTACCTGTGTTACTTAGTCGAGCAGTGAGAGGCACGGCATCGCTACTCTTTAACATACACAACATGCGAAACTACCCGAGTGTCAATCAACGTATTTTAGCATGCGCGTTGGATTAAGCAAGGTAAACAGATGCCAATAATCAGATTCCAATATGCAAAATTACACTCAGATTATCAAAGCCATAAATGTCTAACAAAATTCCCCTAAACAAATCCCAAACCGTCACCCTTACCTTAGCCGCTCATGGCGCGGTGCGTCAATCCCGCTCCAACCACGGCCATGGAAGGATCCTTCTAAGTATTACAAAGGAAAGTGGAGCTCACAAGCATGCCAACAATGGCGGAGCTCCACGGAAAATAGAGAGAAAATGGGGAAGAAGAAGACCAAAATCGCCGGATTCCGTTGAGAGATGAAGAAGATGAAGATATAAAATTCTGCAGAAAAATCGTCTTTTAGCTACTGCCTTCGTCGTAGCGTCGAGACGCTAGGCCAGCGTCTCGACGCTGTGCCCTAAGTAATCCGCGCGCGCGCGCGATGGCGTCGCGACGCAAGGCCAGCGTCGCGACGCTGCCCCGATGTCCTGCGCGCGCCTCCTCCGGAGCGTCTCGACGCCAAGCAGGGTCTCGACGCCATGGCAGCGTCGAGCTAGCGTCTCGACGCTATCACTCGACGCTTGCTCTCGGGTTTTTCCAGCGTCGAGCCAGCGTCTCGACGCTATAGCTCGACGCTGGCTCTCGGGTTTGGGGCTGAAGCTTTGCCTCTCCAAGGCAGTTTTGGCCCGTTTCTTCACGGAACAAGTTCCCCTCTTCCCGATGCATTCCCGGGGCGCTAAAACTCTGCTTTAAGCACTCGAACATGCCCAACGGACGCACGAGCTCTTTGCCGCTTTTCTCCTACAAAAGGGATATATTTAATCAATTGAAAGCGGACTTTAGCCATAATTAGGACGTATTTAATAGCTCCAAAATGGAGTTATCAAACACCCCCAACTTAAACATTGCTAGTCCTCGAGCAAGCACTACAAAGACATTGACTCTAAGAACGCGTTTACATATATTCTAACTCAAACCTCCATGCATATTGAAATTTAAACACGAGTATAATCATGGAAGCATTTGTTCATGTATTAACTAGGACATATCAAAAATTAACTCTTGCCCCCTAACGTGTGTGTGTGCTAGCAAACCACTCCTAAACTCACGTAAACCCGGAAAACCTACATGCAACGCACATCCCGTTTTCCCCCTACTTCTAGCGTTTAAGAACAGCTACACTTGACTTACACGAGAGAGAGAAGCAAATTAAGAGACCTAATTATTTTCTCATTCTTTTTCTTTCTTTTCAAAAGTACTTTGTACTCTTTTATTAAGGTTCTTTGAACCAACTTTTTATTTCTTTTTCTTTCCTACTCAAGCTGCCTAACACGTCAAACTTTGGCCAAAGCTTCACGTTTTTAAGGACTGACGCTCACTTCTTTTAAGCGCTACAAAGAAGGAGGAGCGCCTCGAGAGGAACTTTCTACCAACATGCTTTTCTATTTTTTTTTATATTAGGCTAAGCACATGCTTTCTCAATTAACTAACCACTAACTCTCATGCAACAAGCTACCTATGGGTGCCTTTCGGGGTGACAACGAGAATTAGCTAAACATGCGACAAACCAAGCTTACGGAATCTAGGGAGAAGTTGCTAAGTGCGCGATGAGTGCAAGGGAGCAACAGAAAAAATTTTAAAATTTTTGACATGAACCTAATAAACACAAAACTCATGCAAAAACTCGATTATGAACATGCTCAGATTTCCAACATGCATTTCCTAGGCTATCACAGTCAGAAAACAATAAACAGAGTCCCAAGCACTTCAATATCTTTATAACACTTCTCAACAAACTACACATGCATATCCGTCGGACTACTCCACCCCCAACTTCAAAATTTGGCATTGTCTTCAATGCCAACCAGTCAGATACATCAAAGTAAATGGGAAGAAGAAATACACTTCCCTGACTCTTGGTGAAGCTGGCGAGGGCGAGGAAGCGGCGCACGAACGCATTAGAGCCCAAAATTGTCTTCTCATCCTCGATTCCTAAAAAAAAAACAGCAAGCTAATTAAAACTAAATTAATCTAAAAAGCAATAAAACTAAACTAAAGCATAAAAACAGTCCATCGCTCGGGTGCCTCCGAGAAGCGCAGAATTTTTAAAGTCGGTTGCTCGACTGTATTCTCTCAACAGACTCATCCATAGTCTGTAGGTGCGGGGGACGATCCATACTTGTCCTTGGCCACACCTTTCCTATCATCCACCTGAAAAATGTTTTGCACTCTTCGTGCCTCGGGCACGTGAATATCAGCATTGTTAGTGCAAAAACCAGCATTATCATCACACATATTTAAATCAGAAATTTTAACAGAGACATGGGAACCATCCCTCAAGCGCGAGGGTAGACTCCCATTCTCATCATGCTCACAAACAACAGAAACATTCGCAACAGATTTCCCATCAAATAAAGAAAACTCATGCAAAATATCATCAAACTCTAACGAAACGACGCCCTTATACACATCGATTTTGACCCTAGCGGTCTTAAGAAAAGGGCGTCCTAACAGCATAGAGGACGAAGCATGCGATGACTTCTCATTCATGTCTAAAACAAGGAAATCAGCGGGGAACATCATATCCCCAACTCTAACCAGAACATCCTCTACCTTCCCCCTAGGACAGATGCTTGACCCATTAGCCAACTGAACAGAAACATTACATTCATGCATTTCATTTAAATTCAATTCACGATACAATGCATAAGACATAACATTGACAGAGGCTCCTAGATCTAACATGGCATTATGAACAATTTTACTACCTATAGTGCAAGGGATAGTAAAAGTACCTGGATCGTTGCACTTCGCAGGCAACGTACCTGGGAGTATGGCAGAGACGTTTTCTTTCTTATTCTCAGTCCCTCTGGACTTCCTTTTCGTAGTGCACCAGCTCCTTAGAAATTTCGCATACTTGGGCACTTGACTGACTGCCTCTAGGAGCGGGATATTCACCATCACCTTTTGGAAGGTTCGTAGGACCTCCTCATTTTCAGAATCCAAAGTAGGCTTCGCTAGCCTACTCGGGAATGGTGCTATGGCAACATCCTCAGGTACACTGACCTTCTCATTTCTCTTCTCATTCTGAGTCTCGAGAGCAGTCGGGGCGGACTCGTTCAAGCTGTCCGTGGCTTCCTTCGCAGCTCTGGTGGAAAGTGACTTCCCACTGCGCAGCTGAATGGCACTCACGTTTTCACATGAGTTTACTGTAGTTTGGGAAGGAAGCTTCCCCGAGCTCTTGCTCTCAATCTTACTAATAGACACCGCCATCTGTGTCAGCTGCTTGTTCAAATTCTGCAGCTCTGCCTTGTGAGAATTAAGCTCTTCACGAGCCTCTTTCTGAAATTGGCTGGTGCTAGTCACGATGGTCATTACCATCTCTTCAAGCGAGCTGGAGGAGCTCGAGGCTTGAGCCTGGGTGGAAGAATTAGGCCTATCCTGGGACTGGCCTTGGAAACGAGTTTGTCCTTCCCTATTCCCATAGCTGAAATTAGGATGATCGCGCCAACCGGGGTTGTAAGTGTTTGCATATGGGTCGTACTTCCTTGGGTTGGAAGCATACCCCCCGATAGCGTTGACCTCCGCATCCTCGCGGTGTCCTCCAACTATTTTCTTTAACATGCTACCTATCTCGGCCACCTGGGCCCTCATTTCAGTCATCTCGTGGCTCTGAGCCACGCTGTGCACTTGGCCTTGTCCCCGAATACCGAACTGCTGCGAGTTGGTGGCCATATTTGCAATCAACTGCTTGGCCTCAACTGGGGTCTTGTCAATCAGTGCCCCTCCACTCGCTGCATCGATCATCTGCCGGTCATGGGGCGTCATCCCCTCATAAAAGTACTGGATCAACAACTGATCGGCAATCTGATGATGTGGGAAGCTCGCGCACAGGCACCCGAAGCGTTCCCAGTATTCGTGCAGGGACTCACCGACATCCTGGGTGATCCCATATATCCTCTTCCGCAGAGTGGTGGCTAAGGATGCGGGAAAGTATTTCTCCAAAAATACCCGCTTCATATCTTGCCACGTGGTGATGGATCCGGAAGGCAAATAGTACAGCCAATCCTTGGCCTTATCCTTGAGCGTGAAGGGGAATGCCCTCATATTCAGTTGCTCCTCCGTGACTCCTGCGGGCTTCATCCCCGCGCAGACGCAATGGAACTCCATCAGATGTTTGTTCGCGTCCTCACCTGCGTTTCCATGGAAAGAAGGTAACTGGTGAATTAAACCAGATTTCAACTCGAAGTTACCTGCTACCACGGGGTAGTTAATGCACAAAGGCTGCAGGTTCAGGTCTGGTGCTGCCAGCTGCTTAAGCGTCCGTGGCGCATCACCTTGCGCCATCTCGTCAAATAAGAAGGGATTGCCTTCTTCTCTTTCAAACTGTCCTTGCCCCTCCCGGGCTTCTCTCCGTAACCGCCGCTCCTCTCTGTCAATCTCAGGGATAAACTGCAAGCTACCCTCAGAGGAACGGGTCATACACAAACAAAAATCTAAACATACAAATTACAAACAGAAAATTTTTTCAGTCAACCATCAAAGAATCAAATTCAAACTTCAATCATAAATTCAATCAATTGCCTATTCCCCGGCAACGGCGCCAATTTTGGTGGGCAGAATTTTGAATATCCGCTTAATCTCAAGCTGTCGAGGCTTGCCAAAATACGATTTATAAAGCCTATGACCAAGGCTTTGCAGCCAGTGGCAACAGGGTCGATCCAAGGAATAGGAAGAATGAATTTACTAGTGAAATTGGGATTTAATTGATTAATTGGTAACGGGGGGTTTTATCATGCAAGAGAAATAATAAGAAAGCTAACGAAAGAAGGAAATAATATGAAGAACGTGTGCGCGGTTTGGGGAGTTTAGGGATCAATTGTTAGACAACATTCAGCTTATCATGTAATGCTAATAACATGGAATACAGTTTATTTAGCACGCGGACGACTACCAGAGAAGCCCCAAAGTAGCCGACTCCATGGATTTTAATTAGGCCACACAGTCCTAATTACACGTTATCTAGGCTCGCATTAAGATGATCAGTCCTAAGGTGAATTTAGATAGTCACTAGCTAACCGCGACGAACATTCGAGCGTGAATTCTAAATGCTAGTAGGTTGCCCGCAAACGCCGTATGCAACCAACATTTATCCTACCCGACCCGATACTTCGATTTAGTTCTATTTACCTGTGTTACTTAGTCGAGCAGTGAGAGGCACGACATCGCTACTCTTTAACATACACAACATGCGAAACTACCCGAGTGTCAATCAACGTATTTTAGCATGCGCGTTGGATTAAGCAAGGTAAACAGATGCCAATAATCAGATTCCAATATGCAAAATTACACTCAGATTATCAAAGCCATAAACGTCTAACAAAATTCCCCTAAACAAATCCCAAACCGTCACCCTTACCTTAGCCGCTCATGGCGCGGTGCGTCAATCCCGCTCCAACCACGGCCATGGAAGGATCCTTCTAAGTATTACAAAGGAAAGTGGAGCTCACAAGCATGCCAACAATGGCGGAGCTCCACTGAAAATAGAGAGAAAATGGGGAAGAAGAAGACCAAAATCGCCGGATTCCGTTGAGAGATGAAGAAGATGAAGATATAAAATTCTGCAGAAAAATCGTCTTTTAGCTACTGCCTTCGTCGTAGCGTCGAGACGCTAGGCCAGCGTCTCGACGCTGTGCCCTAAGTAATCCGCGCGCGCGCGCGATGGCGTCGCGACGCAAGGCCAGCGTCGCGACGCTGCCCCGATGAATTTCCTGCGCGCGCCTCCTCCGGAGCGTCTCGACGCCAAGCAGGGTCTCGACGCCATGGCAGCGTCGAGCTAGCGTCTCGACGCTATCACTCGACGCTTGCTCTCGGGTTTTTCCAGCGTCGAGCCAGCGTCTCGACGCTATAGCTCGACGCTGGCTCTCGGGTTTGGGGCTGAAGCTTTGCCTCTCCAAGGCAGTTTTGGCCCGTTTCTTCACGGAACAAGTTCCCCTCTTCCCGATGCATTCCCGGGGCGCTAAAACTCTGCTTTAAGCACTCGAACATGCCCAACGGACGCACGAGCTCTTTGCCGCTTTTCTCCTACAAAAGGGATATATTTAATCAATTGAAAGCGGACTTTAGCCATAATTAGGACGTATTTAATAGCTCCAAAATGGAGTTATCACCTGGGCGCTGACCTCTCGGGTCTTGGCCCATTTTTGGCTCGTTTTGGCTCCTGAGCTCCGTTTGGCCTATCTTCTTGACCCGAACACTTCCCGAAACCTCTTAAATGACCGATTTAACCCTGAAATTCATAACTTGACTTCCCGAGCTCTTTGCCACGAAATACCTAAAATAAGGAGATTTAATTGAATTAAGCATGGCATTTAGCTAGATTTAAGGTTATAATTATAGCTCTATTTTAGAGCTATCAAAATACCCCCGACCTGAATCTTGCTAGTCCTCGAGCAAGGAACACTTTGATTTATCTTATAAGAATAGACATGCATGCTGACGACTCGAATCTCAATGCTTGCAAAAACAAGATAATCATGCTAACGGAAAACAATCAAGCATATGCATAAATTGTGAATATTTCAAAATATTAACTCCTATTCCCTAACGTGTGTGTGTGCTTAGCGCCTCCTATTCTAGTTTCTATAGACCCGGAACCACTTTAATCGATCCTAATACTCATCTTCCCCCTACTTCTGGCAATAAGAACAGACTATCGGCTTTTCAATGTCGGAAAGAATAACAAAACAAAAGGCCTAACTAATTTTTCTTCTTTTCTTTTCTTGAGAGCCTAACACGTCAAGCATTTGGTTCGTTTCACGTTTTTAAGGACTAGTGCTCACTTCTGTTAGTTGTCCTTTCATGCAGTGGCAACCGTGGGTTACACGATCGCCCCTAGTTACACGGGCAACACAAGAAGGAGGAGCACCTCAGAGTATATTACAAACATGCTTTTACTCTCTATGAATTTTTTTTATAGGCACATAGCTTTGCTAAATCAAATGATTCGTTATAAATTCTAACACATCAAGCCTCCCTAAATGGACCTTTCGGGGTGACAACGAGCTTTCAGACCAAATAAAATAATTCTAAGCCTACAGAACTAAGAGTAAGAGGTCTACGTGCTTAGTGAATGTAGGGGAATAATCGAAAAAAATTTAAAATATGCTCAAAATATGCATACATTCTCATAATTTTCTCGAAATGCACAACTATGGAGTATTTACAAACAAATCACAGAAAGTCCTCATCGGACAACATGCATTCAGATTCCTAAACATCTCAAAATCAGAGTACGACATGTTCAAGAACTACAACGAAGTTCAAATATAAATTCCACCCCCCACCTAAAAGACTGCATTGTCCTCAATGCATCTAATCCACCATATAATCAATGATAACAACAAAAATTAAAGGGAACAGAAACCTCCCCTGAATTTTTGTGGGATCGGTGAGAGGGTACGCACAACTTCAAATTCAATGTAGTTCCGAAATATCGGTCATCTCCCGTTTATTACCTAAGAAAGCAAAATAACAAACTTAAACAACTAAAACCAAACAAGCAAAAACTATAAAAAAACAGCAACTAACAAAAATACAGTTCAATGCTCGGGTGCCTCCGAGAAGCGCAAATTTTTAAAGTCGATTGCTCGACTGAATTCTCCCTTTCAAATTCATCCATAGTCCAATGGCGCGGGGGGTACTCCAATCATCCCTTCGTCCGCGTCGGACCTACAAACATCAATTGAACAAAATTTTTCTTTTCGTGCCTCATGCACGTCAACATCATCATTACCAAATAACAAGCAAACAGATCCATCACCATTCACAATAAAATTTGGATCATCGTCAAAAGCATACAAAAAACAAGCAGATTTAGAATTAATTTCATTCAAATTCAGATTCCCGTTCTTATCACAAGTAGACTTTAAATCATGCATAAGACATTCATTCTTAGTCTCGTCAAATTCCACAGAGAGAGCACCCCTATCAACATCAATTTTGACCCTCGCGGTCTTCATAAAAGGGCGACCCAACAAAATAGAAGATGAGATAGTAGAAGGATTTTCATTCATATCCAGAACATAAAAGTCAGCGGGAAAAACCATGTCATTAACTCTAACAAGAACGTCTTCTACCTTCCCTAATGAACGGATGTAAGATCGATCGGCTAGTTGTACTACTACGCTCGTCTCATGCATTTCACTCAAGTTAAGTTCTTTAAACATGGCATGGGACATAACATTAATAGAAGCTCCGAGATCTATCATAGCATTTTTAATGACTCTACTACCTATTATGCAAGGAAGTGTGAACATACCTGGATCTCCGCATTTAGTAGGTAGAGTACCTGGAAGGATCGCTAAGACATTCTCTTTCTTCTTGTCATTATTCATTCTTGCCTTCATCTTGCAAGTAACCCAATCCTTCAAAAATTTAGCATATTTTGGGATTTTCCTCACGGCCTCCAAGAGTGGAACGTTTACCATTTCCTTTTGGAAGGTCTTCAAAACCACCTCATCTTCGTTCACATCCTTGGGCTTTGCAAGCTTACTGAGGAGGGGTGCTATGGGGATACTTGCTGGAACAATTTCATGCAATTCTTTCTTTTCTTCAAACTCTTCATTCAAAAGATGGCTCGTGGAAGGTGCATTCGGTTCGTTCTTCTTCTCTGGATCAGGACTCAACAAACGACTTGGGACAACTTCATTACCATCACATAAATTTATCGCACATACGTGCTCGTAAGGATTGACTGTCAAATGTGGAGGTATCATCCAAGGGTTCCCGCTGAGCTCTACAGGTGCAGAACGTGAAAGACTGTGTCCAACCTTCTTGATCGCACCCAACATCTCCTCGTCTTTAATCTCCTCAGGGGGTCTCATCAACCTACTAGGGAAGGGAGCCTTAGGAACATAAGATTTCATAAACGAAAGAGGATTGGAACATACCGGACTTCTCGAAGATGTTGCCTCCTTTCTTAGCATGGGCTTTTCTACCTTTTTCTCGCAGTCAATGGAAACAGAGGGTGGTAAAATTTCCTCCCCACTTATGAGAGTGATAGCATTAATACTCTCCGCCTTACGAGTTTCCAACTTGACTATCCTCTCAGCTACTTGGGTTATCGCAGTGCTAAGGTTTTGGAATTGAACTTTATTTGACTCCATCAGAGATTTCATTATTTCCCCAAGTGATTTGCCTGAAACAGAAAAAACAGAAGAACACATTTGTGGTAAACTTTCTTTCAGTTCATATACAGCGCTACTTACCTCAGCCACGCGGTTCTTCAGTTCGTTCATTTCTCTTTTGAGGCGAATTTGGTCACTTCTTCCACAACCATATTGTTGAATATTTCCAGCCATGCTTGAGATTAAGAGTCTAGCTTCATTTGGGGTTTTGTCCATTAGAGCTCCACCGCTAGCTGCATCAATCATCCTCTGATCATATGGGAGCAAACCTTCATACACAAACCCAATGAGATTTTGTTCGGAGATCTTGTGATTCGGGCATTCTTCGCACAATCTAAGAAACCTCTCCCAATATTCATGAACATTTTCGCCCTCTTCCTGTTCAACGGCACGGATTCTTCTCTTAGCGGCAGTAAGTTCAGAAGCAGGAAAGAATTTTTCTAAATAAAGCCTCTGCATATCGCTCCAAGTGGAAATGGAGCCCGGCGGTAGGTAGTGGAGCCATTCTCTTGCTTTTCCCTTTAAGGTAAAAGGGAAAGCTCTCAATGATGGAGCGTTGATGGAACGCAGCGGAAGCGATTTGGATCATGGACACTCTAATTTCATCAATTTAAACAAATGAAAACATGCAGACGCAATGAAAAAGAGAAATTTGAACACATACCCTTGTCGTTCGTATTTCTTCAAATTCACCGCCAGAAGCTCCTCACGAGCTCACCGAGCCTTCTCACGAAACCTTCGTGGACCACCCACGGTAATCCCGCTATCCTCAGGCCGAGAAACGGAGTAGTGAGACTCCTTTTACAAAAGAAAAGAAGGACGAAGCTTTACTGAAGAAAACCAATTTTCTTCAGAGAGCAGAGGCAGAAGGAAGAAGTCGTAGAGATAGAGAGAGAATCTCAAATTGAATTCACAATTCAATGTGAGACCCAAAGTGCACTCACGCACTTTAATTTCTATTTCCTTTTTTTTTTTTTTTTTTTAATTCAATTGATCTGACTCATATATATATACTCTGTATATATAACATGTGTCCTACATCTTGCATGTATAAATTAAAGTGCGTGAGTGCACTTTGGGTCTCACATTGAATTGTGAATTCAATTTGAGATTCTCTCTCTATCTCTATCTCTACGACTTCTTCCTTCTTCCTTCTGCCTCTGCTCTCTGAAGAGGCTATATTAATATTAATTCAATATTAATATTGAATTAATATTATTTAATTCAATATCAAATATTAATTAAATAATATAATTAAACCCGGTTTTCCGAAAACCGACTTTTTGCACATGAATCCTATTCATGTTTTCAGACCAATCTCATATTTAAATCATATTTAAATATGTCCATATTTAAATCATATTTAAATATGTCTATCCTTCTTCCACAAACCCGAATTTGAACGATTCAAATTCTTTTCTTTTCTTTTATATTGTTTCACGGCTTTATCCGAGCTAGCCAGGAGAACCGTAAGGACCTACAGATCATGAGCTCCAACGATACGAGATTATCCGGTCAAAACTCTTTCAACCGAACTAACCAACATTCGTTAACCCCCGGAGACTCCACTAAAGTCCAAGGGCTGCACTCTCCTCACTGTAGATATATTGTGTCCTGTTGATATAACTATCATCAGTAAGTCGATCCTTCACAGGTCGTTCATAATCACAACGGGTCAATTATACCGTTTAACCCTTGTATTATATCTTGTTCCTTAAGTACCACTGACACCTCTAATGAACAATTGATTTGTGGTCCAACCATCAAATCAGATTCCTCCCTGATCAGGAGAGGATGGGCCCAATGTTCAAGACCTGGAGTCAGCACTTAAGGGAACAACCTCTCTACTAACCCTTAAAGCGGGTAGGAGTGAATTCCAATCTTGCTACAACTATGTCCCCAGCCACTTATTCAATCTTATCCCCAAGATGGTAGGCATATTGAGTCGGCGATCTGGCCACCCTCACCCGTACAAATCAAAGGATAAGGTTGAATAAACAGGAGTTCATAGTAAGCTCAGGATTGAGATCGAGTTACCTAAGTCATCAAATGAAAAAATCAGTCTTTATAGTAAACGGTGTTATAAAGAAAGAGCGATTTTATTTCTTGGTTCGGTCTTGTGCAAACTCATTGCACAGGACGCCCTCACTCACATGTCTCTACATGAAACGATTCGAATCACATCGTTTTGTACTATACAAAGTGAGCCGCGTCCAATAGTGTCCCCAGGATAAGGTACCCAGCCTTATCCTTATACTATAGACCATTTTTGGCTGTCTACTTGAACTTGATTCACATTCATGTCACAAATGAAGTTCAAGTACTCACACTATCGCCATGGGTGTTAGTTATTGGTATAGGTTAATACAAACACAATTCACTAAAATTCAATAACAACTTTATTGAAATATAATATATTTACATTCAAACAGTTTACAAACTACGAGTTTTAGGACATAAAACCCAACAAACTCCCACTTGGACTAAAACGTCAGTGGAGTACATGCTGGTCGAGAGAACTAGAATATCAAATATCTAAAGTTTCTCCCACTGTCCTACTGAGCAGCTCGCAGCCCTATACTTTTTAGGTGTCTCTCAAACACTTTAGCCGTGAGAGACTTAGTAAACGGATCAGCAATCCTGCTCTCACCAACTGAAATTCCTTGAGATGAATATGCGGGCTTTCATCTGCATTACCAGAAAATGAAGGAAGTAAGTTGATGAAGCTAGCCTTAAGTTCGAAATTACCTGTTAGCGCAGGATACGATATACATAATGGTTGACGGTTTAAATCTGGCATCGCCAACTCCCTAAGAGTCTTTTGATACCCATCATTCCTTTCCAAGGCTTCCATCATACCCTGCTCTTAACAAACACTAGGGAAACGCTTAAAACAGTAAAAGAAAGAAAAACAAACAAAACAAAAAAAAAAATGTAAACTAAACAATTAAAATTTAAATCAAGACAAACTAATTTAAATTCCCCGGCAACGGCGCCAAATTTGGCAGCGGAATTTTGTGAATATTCCGCATGTATCGGGTTGTCGAGACCCGCCAAATTAAAATTTATAACACTACCTAAGGCTTCTTCAAAACTTGTAGAAAGCGATAGTCAGGATCGTACCACAGGGAATTTAATAGCTTAATCTAAATTCAGAATTTTAATTGCTTAATGAGAGAAAATGTTGATGGGGGGTTTTGAGAATTAAGAGAAGAAAAGAGAAAATAAAGGGAAAAATTAAATGACAATTTGGAATAACGGGAGAGATGAAAATTGTAATGAAAACACTCAATCTAAAGGTTCCGGGTTATAAATTGCGATGTGATTCGGATCATAGACGCCCAAGACTTAGCATGCTTTTGACTAACACCCACGCAAATTACATATTTCTAAGAAGAAACAAGCAATCCCAAGTAGTTGATGAAGAGTTGACAGCTCTTCATTAAGCTTCGATGTTAATTCAATTGAGGGCGAACGCTCTCCCAAATAGAATTAACTACGAGCGACGGGTAACCATGCGACGAGTACGTTACTGAGATCTCTAATAACGGGCTCGATTTACTCTTCATCTAGAGTCTAACGGGTAGCTAAATTAAATGTTGCAACACCAATTTAAATACACTTAGACTGCTGTCACTCAACCCATAAGAGGCAAACGCATAATGGGTTTTTAACCAACCCAACAATCAATTAACTAAATGGGAGTCAAACCAAGAAGAAATTGATGCTAGAAATTAAAGCTTAGATTAGAGAAGAGTTGAATGCTAAACATGCTAAACATACACAAAAATACCCAAGTCTCACCCAATCACATTTACAACATCTAACCCATCTCCTAAAGATCAAGCATTACCTCTTAGTTAGCCATTGATGCAAATGGGAAGAAAGAAATTCATGGGTGGCCTTCCAAGCTCCATTAATGGAGTTACAATACCCAAAAATGGGTGAAGAATCGTTTTTAGAAGAGAAGGGGGAGAAGAGAATGACCTAAAATCAGAAAAACGCACTTAAATACCCATTTCTGCGTCAGAATAGCGCCTAGGCGCCATAAGTCAGCGCCTAGGCGCCGCGAGCGCGCGCGCACAAAATCGGGACAGCGCCTAGGCGCTGAGCTCTCTGGAAAATTTACCAAATCTGGGATTTTTTATAACTTTTAATGTCGGACTTTTTAGGACTTTTAATGACGGTTAATTAAGGTCATGGATAGGGTCAGCGCGCGGGCGAGGCGAGGACGCGCGCGGGCGCGGGCGTGGGCGGGCGAGCGGCGCGCGCGGACACGGAGCTTTCATGACGGGCGCTGCGCGAGCGAGGACGCGCTGGGGCGCGCGCGGACACGGGCATGGGCGAGCGAGCGGCGCGCGCGGGCGTTGGCGAGCGGTCGAGCGGCGCGCGCGCGGACTTTTGATGTCGGACACGGACGTGGGGGCGGAGCGGGCGAGGACGCGCGGGCGATGGCGCGGACGCGCGCGCGGGACTTACGATGACGGGCACTCGGCTGCGCGCGCGGACACGGGCGTGCACGGGCGTCTGGGCGTGCGGCCCGGTTGGGCGCTGGGTGCCGGCGCCTGGGCGCTGACCTCTCGGGTCTTGGCTCATTTTTGGCTCGTTTTGGCTCCCGAGCTCCGTTTGGCCTATCTTCTTGACCCGAACACTTCCCGAAACCTCTTAAATGACCGATTTAACCCTGAAATTCATAATTTGACTTCCCGAGCTCTTTGCCACGAAATACCTAAAATAAGGAGATTTAATTGAATTAAGCATGACATTTAGCTAGATTTAAGGCTATAATTATAGCTCTATTTTAGAGCTATCATGAATCTTCATTTGACTTATGTTTAGCTAACCTCTCTCTTGTCTTGCAGCGTTGTGAGGAAACTAACCTTGTTTTAAATTGGGAAAAATGCCATTTTATGGTAAATGAAGGTATAGTTTTGGGCCATAAAGTCTCTGAAAAAGGCTTAGAGGTAGATCAAGCGAAGATTTCAGCTATTGAGCAACTACTTCCACCAATAAATGTGAAGGGAGTTCGTAGTTTTCTTGGGCATGCAGGGTTTTATCGTCGTTTTATTAAAGATTTTTCTAAAGTAGTAAAACCCTTGTGCAATCTTCTTGAAAAAGAGTCTTCTTTTGTATTTTCTGATGAATGTCTGTCTGCTAGCATTTAATTTGTTAAAGGACAAGTTGTTTAGTGCACCTATTATTGTTGTACCTGATTGGAGTCAACCTTTTGAAATTATGTGTGATGCTAGTGATTTTGCTGTAGGAGCAATCTTAGGCCAACGTCGTGATAAGCTTTTTAGGGTCATTTACTATGCTAGTAGAACTTTGGACAGTGCACAACAACATTACACCACCACTGAAAAAGAAATGCTTGTTGTTGTGTTTTCTTTTGATAAATTTAGGTCCTATCTGTTAGGAACTAAAGTCATTGTTCATACTGACCATGCAACTTTTCGTTATTTATTTGATAAAAAGGATGTCAAGCCTCGCTTGATTCGATGGGTTCTTCTTTTACATGAATTTGACTTTGACATAAAGGATAGGAGAGGATGTGAGAATTTTGTTGCAGACCATCTGTCTCGCATTGAGCATGAAAGCCACCACGAAACCTCTCCCATCACAGAAGACTTTCCTCATGAGTGATTATATCAGGTAGAATCCACTATTCCATGGTTTGCTGATTATGTTAATTTCCTCGCAGGAAAGGTGATGCCACCATACTTGAAGTCTCACCAGAAGAAGAAATTTCTCCATGATGTCAGGTCTTACTTGTTGGGACGAGCCTTTGCTCTTTAAGGTTTGTTCAGACCAATTAATAAGATGTGTTCCACATGAAGAGGTAGCTAAAATTATGCATGATTGCCATTCTTCTCCTTATGGTGATCATTTTGGACCCACACGTACTGCTGCAAAGGTATTGCAATCTGGTTTTTATTGGCCTACTCTCTTTCGTGATTGTTATACTTTTGTTAAGACTTGTGACAGGTGCCAAAGAACAGGTAATATCTCGAGACATCATGAATTGCCCCTAACTTCTATCCTAGAGGTTGAGTGGTTTGATGTTTGGGGAATTGATTTTATGGGCCCCTTTCCTTCTTCCCATGGTTATTTATATATCTTAGTTGCAGTAGATTATGTGTCTAAGTGGGTTGAGGCAATTGCCACTAAGAAAAATGATGCTCGTATTGTCTTACAGTTCCTTCACAAGAATATCTTTACTAGGTTTGGCACTCCACGAGCTATCATTAGTGATGGGGGATCTCATTTTTGCAATAAATTTTTTAATGCTTTACTTGTTAAATATGGAGTTAAACATAAAATTTCAACTGCTTATCATCCCCAAACTAACGGCCTAGCTGAGGTTTCTAACAGGGAAATAAAACAGATTTTGGAGAAGACCGTTCGCACCACCATGAAGGATTGGGCTCTCAAATTGGATGAAGCTCTGTGGGCCTACCGTACAGGCTTCAAAACTCCAATTGGTACATCCCCGTATCGATTGGTGTTTGGGAAGGCATGCCACTTACCTGTGGAATTGGAACATAAAGCATTCTGGGCCACCAGGAAGTTGAACTTTGACTCTTACAAAGATTGAGAAGAACGATTGCTACAACTTAATGAGTTGGAGGAGTTTCGAGGCCAAGCTTATGAGAATGTCAAGCTATACTAGGAACGCACAGCGAGATGGCGTGATCAAAGAATTCAACAACGATCATTTACACGTGGACAACAAGTACTTCTATTTAACTCTCGTTTACGTTTGTTTCCAGGTAAATTAAGAACTAGGTGGTCGGGACCGTTTACTATCAAGGAAGTGTTCCCACATGGAGCAATCGAGCTGCAAGCCACTGATGGACAGTTATTCAAAGTCAATAAACATAGAATCAAACAATATTGTGGCACTGAGGAACGCCGTCTGGAGAGCATTTACTTGGACGAACCTGAACGATGCATCGTCCTGTATAGCTAAAGACGTTAACTAAAGCGCTCATTGGGAGGCAACCCAATTTAGTTTGTTTTTCTTTTTCCCTTTCGTTGTTGTTAGTTATTTTTTTTTACTTTAATTGTTGTTTTGTCTTTTTTTTTTGTAGGTGAAAAAAAAAATCTGCAGGCACGAAACCCGAGAGGACAACGTCGAGACTCTGGTCAAGCGTCTTGACGCTACGGCATTTGTTGCAGACTCAAGACCCGAGGCGGCAGCGTCTCGACGCTACGAAATATGCTACAAACCCAATAAACCGAGAGGACAACGTCGAGATGCTGCCCTAGCGTCTCGACGCTATCACGAAATCTGGAATTAAAATTCCAAATTTTGAAAACAGAGGGCATTGTTCCCATTTTGCAAACCCTCGCCGCCCCTTCATCTTCTCTCAATTTCCAGCCCATCTCTCTCAAGTCTCACCACAAATCCACCATATTTCTCCTATCTTCACTCAACAACTCACGATTTTGGGTTTATTCGACTTATTATGCTCGATTGAAGGTCATTTTCACCATTGTTGAGCATTCAAAATCCAACTCCAAGGTTTTCTTCAAGGGTAACTACACTTCCATCTTCTTTTACATTCTCTTTTGGTAGTTTGGAGTAATTTGTGGTTAGTTGGAGTGTATTGTGGGGATTTTTGTTGTTATTAAAGCATATAATTTGGGGGTTTTGTTGGAGTTTTGGGAGTTTAGTTTGCATACTTGGGGTGAGGTTGTTGTTGTTCTTGGAAGAAGAAGAAGAAGAAAAAGTTCCCAGTGGAGTCGCCATGCTGTCGCAACGTCATTGCGACGCAGAGCGGCCGACGTCCTCTTTTAAGGGTTTTGTTTAAAAAATAAAAGAGATGGAGTCGCCACCAACCATTTTGGGTGTGATTGGTCACCTTAAATTGATAACTAGTCTACGGAAATAGAAATTAGGTTCGGGGGTCGGTTGAGTGTAGGGAAGGTATTAGCATCCACAACACCCGTTAAAAACGATAGCCATATTTTATCTTATATTATCCAAGTAATTTTAAAATGTCCTTAATTTGAGAAAATAAAGAAATAATTGTTTTGTTAGAAAGCAATGTCTCATTTAATCAAATCATAACCTTAAAATAAGGTAAGAGTTTGATGTATTTAGTGGATTTACCTTTAATTAATTATCATATTTAAATTTCCTTTTTTATTTAAAAAGAAAATTATTTACCTAAAGAATTTGAGAAATTTATCTCAACTCTGTCATAGGATTTTTCATATGATAAATTTAAATTTTAAAATACGTTGATTTACTTTTTTTAAATTGATTGGGAGGATTTTCGTGTGCTTGCACGAGAGTCGAAACTCTACGAAAGTTACATTACTCAACCCTCAAATAAAGTTTTAAAACAAAATTAATCTAAGTTGAAAACAAAAAGAATCAATCGAAAGTGGTAAGTTTTTAAAGCCAATTAGAATTAAGTAGAAAGTTTGAATTTTTATGACGAAATTCATTTGGAATGATAATTTTAAGATGTTTCGACCAAGATGATGAATTTAATTCTTGAAATATTGAATTGATTTGTAAAATGAAGTTTTAACTAAAAAAAAAGGAAAGTATTAAATTGAAAGTAACAAAAAAAAAAAAAAAAAAAAAAAAAAAAAAAAAAAAAAAAAAAAAAAAAAAAAAAAAAAAAAAAAAAAAAAAAAAAAAAAAATTACAAGGTAAAAGGGTGGCAAATTTCGTAAATAAGCATAGTTAAGCAAAACTATAATTAGCAATAAACTAATGTCAATTAGGTACATAAGCATATGTGATGGAATTATGATTAATCAATAAACTAAAAGCAATTTGGTAAATAAGCAAAAATGACAAAAATAATAATTAATAATAAAACTAAAAGCCATTTGGTAAATAAACATGGATGGCAAGTTTGTAATTATTAATAAAACTAAAAGCAATTTGGTACATAAACATGGATGACAAGTTTGTAATTATCAATAAAACCTAAAGCAATTTGGTAAATAAGCATGGATGACAAGTTTGTAATTAACAATAAAACTTAAAAGCAATTTAGTAAATAAGCATGGATGGAAAGTTTGTAATTTACAATAAAACCTAAAGCAATTTGGTAAATAAGCATGAATGACAAGTTTGTAATTAACAATAAACCCTAAAACCAATTTGGTAAATAAACAAGGATGATAAGTTTGTAATTAACAATAAAACCTAAAAGCAATTAGGTGAATAAACATGGATGACAAGTTTGTAATTAACAATAAAACTTAAAAGCAATTTGGTAAATAATCATGTATGACAAGTTTGTAATTACCACTAAAACTTAAAAGCAATTTAGTAAATAATCATGGATGAAAAGTTTGTAATTAACACTAAAAAACTAATGGTAATATGGTAAAACAAGAAAATTAAATTCTACCTTCTCCTCCCACGAATTATTTGACGTTCAGCCTCCGTAGCTCTTCTACCGAATCTACTCAAGTCGCCGTCGAAGTAGAGTTTGTCCGCCGCTGAGCTTCGTCACCTATGAATTCCGCCGCTGAAGATGTGAGGTTCTCCGCCGGAATTTGAGCACCGTCGAATAGGAGAAGATGAAGATAATAGAGGTTAAATGGGGAATTGGAGAGGATGAAAATGATGGAAGTGAAGTGGTAAATTGAGGAGGATGAAGGTATGGAGTAAGGGTTTGGCGTGAGAGTGAGATTTTTTTAGAGATTAGTCTAAAAAATAATTCTTTCCTCAAGACCTTTCCTGCTTTTTCTTTTAACTTTCTTTTCTTTTATAGACACAATCCTTCAGCGCCAAAGGAAAAAATAAAAAATCGAATAAATATAAGATTCTAAATTTCTTTTATTTTGTTTTCTCAAATCATTTATGAATATTTGTTTTCCATAAATCACATCTCTTTTATTCTAAATTTTATTTTCACTCTAAATATTAACCAAAGAATTTCATTCCTGCTATAATGGAAAAGATATTTTATTTTACACCGTAAATACCGATTTGATTTTATCACAAATATATATATTTTTTCCAAAATAGATGAAATAATTTTATTCTTGTCTTAAATGTCAAATTCGGGTCCGGATTAAGGCAGAAAAATTTATGTCACAAATAGGAAAAAATATCCTCCTAATAAATGAAATCATTAAGGCATCACTATCTTTTTTATATTTTCGAAATTTAATTAATCATAAAAATAAAAAGTGAATTTTAAATACTAAAATGAATTAAAGAAAGATGACCAAAATACAGAAAAAAAGAAAAAAATAATAATAAAAATGAATGGACGGACCAAATACGATGTCAACAGCTTGCTCCCCTTTGTATATCTTTGAAGAATTGAAAGGGTAGACAAAGAATGAAGACAAAGTATTGGGAAGGCAAAAAATTGTTTATTATTAATACTAAGACAGACTTGGGCTATCTCCCGAGTTTCGACCGCTAATCTTGAATTATGGTTCGATTTAACCAACAAGGAAATTAAACGGACCTGAGTTAACACAGGCTTCGACCTACTAATCTTGGATTAGGGTTCGATTTAACTAACAAGGAAATTAAACGGACTTGGGTTATGTCCACAAGCTTCGACCGATTAATCTTGGATTAGGGTTCGATTTAACCAAAAAGAAAATTAAACAGACTTGGGTTATGTCCACAAGCTTCAACCGACTAATCTTGGATTAGGGTTCGATTTAACCAACAAGGAAATTTAATGGACCTGGGTTATGTCCACAGGCTTCGATCGGCTAATCTTGGATTAAAGTTCGATTTAACAAACAAGAAAATTAAACGGACCTGGGTTATGTCCACGGGCTTCGACCAACTAATCTTGGATTAGAATTCGATTTAACCAACACAAAAATTAAACGGATCTGGGTTATGTCCACAGGCTTCGACCGACTAATCTTGAATTAGGGTTCGATTTAACCAACAAGGAAATTAAACGGACCTGCGTTATGTGTCCACAGGCTTCGACCGACTAATCTTGGATTAAGATTCGATTTAACCAACAAGGAAATTAAACGGACCTGGGTTATGAACACAGGCTTCGCCGACTAATATTGGATTAGGGTTCTATTTAACCAACAAGAAAAATAAACGGACCTGGGTTATGTCCACAGGCTTCGACCGACTAATCCTGGACTAGGGTTCGATTTAACCAACAAGGAAATTAAACGGACCTGGGTTATGTCCACGGACTTCGACCCACTAATCTTGGATTAGGGTTCGATTTAACAACCAAGGAAATTAAACGGACCTGGGTTAACACAGGCTTCGACCGACTAATCTTGGATTAGGGTTCGATTTAACCAACAAGAAAATTAAACGGACATGGGTTATGTCCACAGGCTTCGACCGACTAATCTTGGATTATGGTTCGATTTAACCAACAAGGAATATAAACGGACGTGGGTTATGTCCACAGGCTTCGACCGACTAATCTTGGATTAGGGTTCGATTTAACAAACAATGAAATTAAACGGACCTGAGTTAACAAAGGCTTCGACCGACTAATCTTGGATTAGGGATCGATTTAACCAATAAGGAAATTAAACGAACATGGATTTTATCCATAGGCTTCGACCGACTAATCTTGGATTAAGGTTCGATTTAACCAACAAGAAAATTAAACGGACCTGGGTTATGTCCACAGGCTTCGACCGACTAATCTTGGATTAGGGTTCGATTTAACCAACAAAAAAATTAAACGGACCTGGGTTATGTCCAAAAGCTTCGACCGACTAATCTTGGATTAGGGTTCGATTTAACCAACAAGGAAATTAAACGAACCTGGGTTATGTCCATAGGCTTCGACCTACTAATCTTGGAGTAAGGTTCAATTTAACCAATAAGGAAATTAAACGGACCTGAGTTTTGTCCACAGGCGGCTTCGACCGACTAATCTAGGATTAGGGTTCGATTTAACCAACAGTAAATTTTAAAGACTAAAATGAATTAAAGAAAGATGACCAAAATACAGAAAAATAAGAAAAATAAATTTTAATAATAAATGAATGGACGGACCAAATACGGTGTCTACAACTTGCTCCCCTTTGTATATCTTTGAAGAATTGAAAGGGTAGACAAAGGATGAAGACAGAGTATTGGGAAGGCAGAAATTTGTTTATTATTAATACTAAGACAGACTTGGGCTATCTCCCGAGTTTCAACTGCTAATCTTGAATTAGGGTTCGATTTAACAGACTAGGAAATTAAACGGACCTGGGTTAACACAGGCTTCGACCGACTAATCTTCGATTAGGGTTCGATTTAACCAACGAAGAAATTAAACGGACTTCGGTTATGTCCACAGGCTTCGACCGACTAATCCTAGATTAAGGTTCGATTTAACCAACAAGGAAATTAAACGGACCTGGGTTATGTCCACAGGCTTCGACCGACTAATCTTGGATTAGAGTTCGATTTAACAACCAAGGAAATTAAACGGACCTGAGTTAACACAGGATTCGACCGACTAATCTTGGATTAGGGTTCGATTTAACCAACAAGAAAATTAAACGGACCTAGGTTATGTCCACAGGCTTCGACCGACTAATCTTGGATTAGCGTTCGATTTAACCAACAAGGAAATTAAACGGACCTGGGTTATGTCCACAGGCTTCGACCGAGTAATCTTGGATTAGGGTTCGATTTAACCAACAAGGAAATTAAACGGACCTAGGTTATGTCCACAGACTTCGACCGACTAATCTTGGATTAAGGTTCGATTTAACCAACAAGGAAATTAAAGGAACTTGGGTTATGTCCATAGGCTTCGACCGACTAATCTTGGATTAGGGTTCGATTTAACCAACATAGAAATTAAACGGACCTGGGTTCACACAGGCTTCGACCGACTAATCTTGGATTAGGGTTCGATTTAACCAACAAGGAAATTAAACGGACCTGGGTTATGTCCACAGGCTTCGACCGACTAATCTTGGATTAGGGTTCGATTTAACCAACAAGGAAATTAAATGGACCTGGGTTATGTCCACAGGCTTCGACCGACTAAAAACAAAAAACCTTCTTGAAGTTTAAAAAATCTTTCTTCGATTCATCTATTTCATGCACTGTTTTACATTTTGTTTTCAAAACAAGAGAACAATATTTTTTTCGTTCTACTGTCACATTGGGGGTCATAACTCAATATATACTCACTTGCAATTTTGGTTACAGAGCTTCATGTTTTGATTTTGTAAGCACTGTTAATATTGAAAATGAAGACTTAAACTGTCGAAGGTGCCAAACTACTAGGGTATCCGACCTTCGCAGAGCTCGACAATGGCCGCTTCCAGTGCATGGAGACAAGCCGCAAAGTCCTTGCCAAGGACAGGGACTCCTACTCTCGGACCAACTGCTACCGTCTCGGCGTCATCGAATTTGCTTTGCCCCATGGAAAAGTTCATCTCGACATGTTCGTGCAGGATCCTCTCTTTTGGTACTCTAAACTTCCTTCAACTTTACATGTTCTGTCTTTCTAGGCTTGATGATTGATTTTGTTTGATCGCTTGTAGTGTTGAAAGTTGTGTGGATTATACCTTCAAATGTTGCTTGTGTTTGATTTGGTAGACTAATGCTGAAGTATTGAGAAATTAAAATGAAAATGAAGTTAGAGACTTGAGTTCTATTTATTTGCTTCTTTTTGTTCTTTTCGTGTGCTGATATGAGAACCTGATTAACCTTGGAAATTGGTGTTCTAGCACTACAACAAATTGGGGCTAAGATGACAGTTGTGAAAAGATCTACAACATACAAGGGCGGTTTTTAAAAATCCGCGCTCAAATTCACGTTTTTTTTTTCTGAAATAAAACATACAAGGGCGGTTCAGAACCGCCCTTAAAGGTTTTGTTTTAATGGCGGTTTTACACCGTCATCGAATCCAGGAAAACGACAAACCGAGGAATCCAAAACGACGTCGTTTCATTTATTCATCAAAACGACGTCGTTTTCATGTTTAACCGTCATCTTAAGTTAGGTTCAAAACGACGTCGTTTTTATGTAAACAGCCATCTTAAGTTTAAATCAAAACGACGCCGTTTTGATTCAAACCTAAAAGTCCAAACGGTGACTTCAAAACGACGGCGTTTTGATAAAGTAATTAAAACGACGTCGTTTTTGCTTAGAACCGCCATCGTAAGTACTTATCAAAACGACGTCGTTTTGATGCCAACCGCCATCTTAAGTATGAATCAAAACGACGTCGTTTTGATTCAGCCCTAAAATTAACCTCAGCCCCGATTTTACATCAGTTTCGTCCCCTCTGCTCAGCAGCTGCGATAAAGAGAGGTTGAGGTTGACGACGGCAGCTTCGACGGCGGTGGTTGACGATGGCTGACCTTGACGACGGCGGACGGTGCTTGTTGACGGAGCTGACGACTGTGTTGACGGTGCTTGTTGACGGAGCTGACGATGACGACGGCGTGAGGAAGCTGACGGTGACGACGGCGTGAGGAAGCTAACGGTGACGACGACGTTGACGAAGCTGACGGTGACGACGGTGGTTCTTGAGACGGCGGTTGTCGTTTGTGGTCCCTGCGCAAACGACAAAAATTATTTGGTGGTCCCGGCTTAAACGAAAAAAAAATTTGGTGGTCCCGGCGCAAACGACAAGGTAAGCCTTTTGGTTGAATTTTTATTGAATATGCATTTTGGTTGTATTTTGGTTGAGATTGATGAAGATAATTTAGTTGGATTTTTTTTTTTTTGTTCTTTAAATCTCATTTTTTTTTTGTTGTTTCGAATGTGATTATATTTCTAAGATTTTTAATGGTATATGAACTAAGTGCATTATTAATCTCAATTTTTTTTGTTCTTTAAAAACTTATATTTCTAAGATTTAAGCCATAATTGGTTTTTTTTTCTCTTTTTTTTTTTTCTTCTTTACCTTTTGACTAAGTGCATTATTCACGTTAATGGTGTAATAAACAAAACAAAAAAGCCAATTATGTTTCATAAATGTACCTTATTAAAAAAGTCGTAAGCATAAATTAATTTTTTTAACTTTTAAGAACCCAATTGAAAATAGGGATATCTTTGAACACCAAAAGCATATTTTATCGAGAAAGAGAGAATCCAAATTAAAAATAATGGTCAATTTTAGAAACTAAATATATAATCTAGAGAGACACATAATAACCCTAATTAGAAATAACTATAAATTTTAGAAACTCAAAAGTATTAGGAAAAAAGGTAAACTTTAGAGACGAAAACATATTTTAAACAATGAGGATCTAAAATGGAGATAAACTTTAGAGAAGAAAGCATATTTTAGTTAGACCCAACCTAAACTAGAAATATAGATAAATGTTATACACAAAAACATATATTCTTTATGAAGAGAAAATTCAAATTGATGTTTAAGAGATGAGTACGGTTGATGTCCAAATTTCTCATATTTGGAACTTTAATAAAGTTGGTACTTTCATGAAATTAAAGTAGAGCACTAACTTAACTAATCAACTTATCCAAACTTATAAACATAATCACTAAAGTAAACTATATTTTCAAAACTAAACTAAAGATTGACGGAAAAACATGAACTTACAAATTAAATTTAGAGAGAAATTATAAACATAATAACTAAACTAACTATTCAAAATTAATGAACTAATTAACAAGTTTAGAGGTTGGTGTGGGTCAAACAAACAAGATTATAAACTCATAAACCAAACTCATAAACCAATATCATGATGTTTGGTCTTGTTTTAGTAAGTGGGGATTTTGTTTTTGTTTTGAAGGACATTTGTGAAAATTTGTCAATATTAAAATTGAATAAAAAAATAAAATTTTTTATTATTAATATTATGTTCATATTAGTGATATTTTGTTCATATTTTTTATTGAAGAAAGAATGGAAGTAGTAGATTGACTAAATAATATACTAAGTAATTTTTTTTTTTTTTTTTTTTTTTTTGTAGATTATATCTTGTTATAAATTTTTCCATATGGATAAGTCATGGATGGACAATGATAGGTTGTCAAATGAGTACAACTTAGGTGTTGAAAACTTCATTGAAAATGGATTACGTCATTTCAAAGGGTCAAGTTTCATGTGGTGTCCATGCTTAAAGTGTGCAAACGCACTTAAACAAGATGCTAACACAGTTAGAGACCATTTGTTTGTCCATGGCATTGATAAGAGTTATAAGACATGGTTTTTGCATGGTGAAGAAGTACCTATTAAGGATGAAGACGAAAGTGTTCATAATTTTGGTAAAGGAGCTTGTGATGAAAATGATATAAGAAACACAACTGACTTGTTTGAAGCTGCACAAGACTATTTTACAACTGAAGATACAAAATTTGACAAATTATTGGGTGATGCACAAAAGCCATTGTACTTGGGTTGTAAATGTTTTACTAAGATTTCTGCATTATTGAAATTATATAACTTGAAAGCCAAATACGGATGGAGTGATAAAAGTTTCACAGAGTTATTAACATTAGTACATGACCTACTACCAAATCCGAATGAGATTCCAACTTCTTTATATGAAGCAAAAAAGACACTGTGTACTCTGGGAATGGATTATAAGAAGATTCATGCATGTGTCAATGATTGTGTTTTGTTTAGGAAGGAACTTTCGGATGCAAATTCATGCCCAATTTGTAACACATCTAGATGGAAGCTTCGTAAGAATTCAGATGAAGTTAAGAAAGGTGTTCCAACAAAGGTTATGTGGTACTTTTCCCCAATCCCTCGATTCCAACGAATGTTTCGAAGTGCAGAGACATCAAAGTTGTTAACTTGGCATGTTGGAGGAAGGAAAAATGATGGGTTTTTGCGACATCCTGCAGACACGCCATCTTGGAAATTAATAGACAACCTGTGGCCAAATTTTGGTTCTGAGTCAAGAAATCTTCGTTTAGCTATCTCAACTGATGGAATTAACCCTCATGGCAACCTGAGTAGTAGATATAGTTGTTGGCCAGTTATAATAGTTATTTATAACCTTCCACCCTGGTTGTGCATGAAACGAAAGTTTATGATGCTGACTACATTAATATCTGGTCCGAAACAACCTGGAAATGACATTGATGTATACTTGGGTTCATTAATTGATGACTTGAAGAAACTGTGGATTGATGGGGTTGCTTGTTTTGATGCATTTCGAGATCAAACATTCATCTTGAAAGTTGTGTTATTGTGGACCATAAACGACTTTCCAGCATATGGAAATCTATGTGGTTGTACTGTAAAAGGTTATCGTGCATGTCCAATTTGTGGGGAACAGACGTCCTGCATTCGATTGGTAAACGGAAAAAAAATGGCATACCTTGGACATCGACGATATTTACCTCGTTATCATCCTTACCGAAGGGAGAAAAAGACTTTTAATGGACATCAAGAGTTTGAGTTAGCACCAAATCCATTGTCTAGAGATGAAATCTATGCTACAATCAGTAACATTAACACTATATTGGGTAAACAGACTGGAAAACAAAATTCAGATGAACTTTCAAGTAGTTACTGGAAGAAAAAGTCTATTTTTTTTTAGTTAGACTATTGGAAGAAGTTGCATGTAAGACATTGTCTGGATGTAATGCACATTGAAAAAAACGTGTGCACAAATATCATTGGTACCTTACTTGATATTCCTGGAAAAACAAGAGATGGAGTAGAGACCCGGGAGGATTTGGTTGATTTAGATATTAGGTTAGAATTGGCCCCGGTAAAAAAGGGAAACCGAACTTTCATACCTCCAGCATGTTATACACTGTCACGAAAGGAAAAAATAAGTCTATGTAAAACACTTGCAGAAATTAAGGTGCCTGATGGATATTCATCCAATATAAGAAGTCTTGTGTCACTCAAAGACCTAAAGCTTTATGGTCTTAAATCTCATGACAATCATGTTCTCATGCAACAGTTGCTACCAGTGGCAATTCGTGGAATTCTACCAAAGCATGTGAGGTATGCCATTATTAGGTTTTGTTTTTTTTTCAATTCACTATGTAAAAAAGTGGTGGATTCGGCGAAGACACGAATCACACATAGTTTTCCTAGTGAAGCGTTTGTTCCTCCATGCATCAAGATGTTGTATCGGTACGCTGAAACACTCGATAAGGATCTGTCCTTGCGGGTTCCTTTAAGTGAAGATGTCTTTGGAAAAGGGTTAACTCTCTACGTTATGCCAGAAGATGTCATGCAATTCTGTGCAATGGTAGAGATATCGAATACGTGCATTCTAGTATATATTGCGTAAGTACATATTCTTAATCATAGTATAATTAGTTACAACTATTACGTTATCTATAGTCTCATGCATATATCTGTGAAAAAATGTGATACAGGTTTCTTTGGAAATCATTAGAGAATCAAGGAATACTAGATATGATAACTGTAGTTGACTCAAATGAAATTGCACCCTTTTATGGGACAGTGGAGACTCGAACCAAAAAGTTGGCATCTATTTTTTCACAACAACAACCTGGACAAAAAGTACTGATTCCATATAATCCTGGGTAAGAGTCTACAACTACCTGTATTTTAGTATTTAATATGTTCATTACATTTATGCTCCTCATTATTGGTTTCTGAGTATTATGATAGTTCTGTGGATTTTAGGAATTTATTGTTGGATATGTGCAATAAGACATATTTTGTAGTATGATTTGAGAAACGATATGTTGGGAGTGTATGTATTCTTTTTTTCAGGAATGTGTTAGTCAATTTTCAAACGAAACTCTGCTCAAATTTTTATGAATCTATGGTTTCAATTGCCAGTTACTATATTAAAAATGTGTAGTTATGCTTCTCATTATTGGTTGGTTTTGATAGTAATCATTGGATATTGTGCGTTGTGGAAGTATATGAGAATACAGCTTATATTTTCGACTCCCTCCATCCTACCATGTTAGAGGACTTGAAACGTATCGTAAATATGTAAGTTTGTTTAATATTAATTGAAGTTGATTTAGTGTATGGTTATTAAGTTTGTTCAAAATTATGCATTTATTAATTTACATGTTTTTCAACTTTATTTAGGGCAATGCGAGTTTGTATGGCTCAAAGTACCGCCGTTCAAATACCACGAAAGAATACTAATTGGATGAGCATGAAGGTAAAATAAATGAATTATAATCAATTGTTATTATATGTTTGACCAATTTTAAATATTCTTATTTATTTCTATATTTTGTATAGTGTCCTCGCCAAGAAGGTAGCGTCGAATGTGGGTACTATGTGCTCAAGTTTATTAGAGAAATTTTATATAATTTACGGACTCCTTTAAACTCTATTGTAAGTAATGCATCTTTACTATTATATTTTAAAATATACATTGTATTTTCTTCATTATCATAATATTTATCTTTTGTTTTCGTGTAGTTTGATAGTAAGAAGTCATTTACACGAGAAGAACTCGACGTAGTACGGACGGAATGGACAAATTATATTGCAAGCATCGCATTTGGGTAAACTAGTGTAATGTAGTGAACTTTGTAGTTTTTGTGCAAATTTTGGATGTAAATATGAATTATGGGAACACACATGTTTGTACTTAGACTTTTTACAAGAACCAATATCTTTTGTAGTTTATTTGGATGTAAATGTTAAATATTTTGTTGTTTTGAATGAAATGACAAGAATTTAGTTTAATTTCACATCCAACATTGTATTCATTCAATTAGAAGAATTTCAGTTATAAAATGTTCACTAAAACAAAACAGGATTAAAACAAAACAACAATAATCCGTATTAGGTAATGCTCAATAATCTGTATCTGAAACGAAACATGACGTTTTAAGCCCGTCATTAAAACTATTTACAATGACGGTTTTCCACCGTCATTAAAAATACCTTTAATGGCGGTTGTAACAGCCATCTTAGGGTTACGATGGCGGTTTTACAATCCAAAACCGCCATTGTAAGGTTTAGATGGCGGTTTTCAACCGTCATCTTATCCCTACGATGGCGGTTTCAAAACTGCCATCTTAGGCTTACGATGGCGGTCACCTTTAATGGCGGTTGTGAACCGCCCTTAAAAGGTAACCGCCCTTATACCCCTAAGATGGCACCACCTTAGAGGGCGGTCGTAAAACCGCCCTCATATACCTAAGATGGCATTTCAGAACTGCCATCGTAGGTCTAATTTGTTGTAGTGTAGGTCTCTAAAAATTTTTGGTATATTAATTATGGAGTATATTTGAGAATGGTTATAGAATAAATGTACTAATTAAGCTTCTTTATTTTGAAGATTGAAGCTTTTTATTTAAAGTTTCCTGCTTGTCATTTTCAACCTGTAACAGGTAAACAAGAAAACTAAAATGCCTTTCTTTCTTGTATGCATACAAAGGGATGAGATTGGGAATTAAAATGAAATCATGGCTGGTTTTTTAGATTATGGTGTCTAACTGCTAGAGACCTTGTGATATCTCGACCTTGAAGTTCTCAATCCTTTCAGCAGTGCTAATGGCAGGCCCTTTATGGTTGCTACCAAATTACACTTCCTTTTTACGCTTCCAAGGTCATGAAGTAAGGGCATGTTTGAGAGTGATGGTTGGATTATTGATTTTAAAGGAAGAGATTTAATAACAATTGATTTTGAAAGAAGTAATTTTGAATTATTATGTTGGGTTCAAAAGTGATTTTAGAATTATTAAATTACTAAAAAAAACAACATTCTATTTAAAAATTATTTAACTGATAATTAAAATCAAAATTAAAAGGTTGTCATCAATGAAACAAAAATTGTTTGGAAATTATTTACTATTTAAAATTAAAGTCATGAAACAAAAATTCTTGAAAAGTCATGAAAATCAAAATTAAAAAGTCATGAAACTATAATAAATAATATATCATAAATGAAAGGTTGCACTGAAATGCAAAATTAAAAAGTTGCACAAGGTTAGTTTCGAATCCTGGTATGGGTGAGAAAGAAGCAAAATTATTTCTCCTTTCACCAATAAACCAAATTGATTTTCATAAATAAATGAACATAAATAATGATTATATCTAATTTATATTTTTAATTAAAAAAAAATAGTCATTTTTAAAAACAAAATATCACAATCACTTGCAAAAAATCACTTAAAAATCACCTATTAAGTGATTGACCGGGAATCACTAAAAGTGATTTTCAATTCTTCCAAAATCACTTTTATACTATTGCCAAACATCACCATTTTGAAATATAATTGATTTTGGGCATGAAAAATTGATTTTGGTCATTCCAAAATCACTCCCAAACATACCCGTAATTGTTTGGTGGGGTTTGTGATTTTGTTGGTGTGTCCAAGAGTTTGGAGACTCCTACTCTAAGGAAGAGAGCTGAAAGTGAGTTAAAGATGAGAAGTTCTCTCAGGCCGACCTACTTCTTTCGCAGGTAAAATTATTCCGCCTTTGTTGTGTGATAATGTTGAAGTCACCACTCTTATTTTGCCCCTTTGGTTTGAGAATTTTGTTATAATACAGTATATATGATGCCCTGCTTGAATTTGTTGCCAACAATATAATTAATATTCAAGGATATATATTCTACTTCTAGTTCTATGGTGTATCTAATTATATATAAATTGTGTATTATATATTCCTTTTTATATTGAATTTTGTAAGGATAGTTAGGATTTATGCTAATAAGCTTGACAATTATTATTGATCTGGCAAATTTGGGTTACCTAAGTTCTTCCAAAATTAGTTATTCGTTTTGTTTAAGTGGTGGATTTTAATTTGAGTTTGAGTTTGACTTTCTTGTTTAGAATAATTAGCATTCTTTTCTTGGATACCAAAAAAATGGAAATTGAAATCTTATTTGAAATACTCTTCAAAGAAACTTAAAGACTGAGTTGTTAATTAATCAGACAATTTAAGAAGCTGCTAAGTGCTAACGAAGCCAGCAGACGGATTCTTGGGCCTAACTTCAACATCTGTCAGAATTTGTGTGCCTAGATTTCATGAGAGTATTATATTCTAACTTTCACCAGCATTTTTTTTCTTCACTTCTTTAAGATTTCCTTATACAATCCAATGTAAGTATTGTATTTACAACCACACAAGTAATGCGAAGTAAAGGATTTGTGATGGATTCTTATGATCATGGAGCTATAAATCACTTGATCAAAGGGCTAGGAATTTGTTATGTTGGACCACATTTTCCTTTCAATCTCATGAGTTGTAGTTGCCAAAGGGAAGGCATCAAGGCCATAAATATATAACATATCTTCAACCCAGAAATAAGTTAATGTGATAGAAAGAGGAAAAGTAGTAGAATAGGGAAAATTGCTTGGTGGAGGTAGGCAATTTGGCCAAACCACTTAACTCTTAATTCTTGGTCCTTCTAAATCTTTTTCTTATTTTGATTACGGTTGAATTTTCGGTGTTACTTATCTCTTAGTACTTTAGTTTCCAAAATGATATATATTACACATGTTAAAAAAATCTCATTAGTCTCAAGTTTATAATCTTGTAATTTATGCAATCTGTTGTTTCAAAGAGAGAAGAGAAATGGGAATGCAACTACTACATCTTCATTCAATAATAACTAGCTTTAAATACACATTTCTTAATATTAAAAATAACATCTATCTAAGAATAACCATTACTAAAAATAATGATTAAGAAACTTGGTAAAGTTCCTCAACTAATGATAGTAAACCCACCATCCTAAACTTTAGGATCAAGGGAAGACTATTCTTCTTCCTCTATTTTAGGCACTTTGAGTTTAACTAACATACTCCTCCTAACTCAAATGCTACAAACACCTAGCTTGCTCCTAAGAGCTTGAAAACGACCAACATTAAAAGACTTAGTGAAGATATCTGCTATTTGCTCCTCCGAGCTGCAATGGACCAATTGCACTTCTCCTTCCTTCTGCATGTCTCTCAGAACATAATACTTGATCTTAAAATGCTTGGTCTTTCCATGAAAAACCGGATTCAATGAAATAGCTAAAGTAGCTTGATTATCCACAAACACCTTCACACTCATCTCTTGCTTTAGATGCAAGTCATGCATCAACTTCTTCAACCAAACAGCTTGGTTGACTGCTGCAGTTGCTGCAATGAGCTCAGCTTCTGCAGTTGACTGAGCCACTATATCTTGCTTTTTTGAACACCACGAAAAACACCCTGCGCCAAAAGTGAAACAATACCCAGAGGTGCTCTTCATATCATCCAATGACCCAGCCCAATCACTGTCTGAGTAACCCTGCAACTCAAAGCTCTCAACTTTGCTGAATTTTATCCCAAAAGACATTGTGCCTTTCAGATATCTCAGAACCCTTTTTGCAGCAATCATATGATTCTTACTTGTACAGTGAAGAAATCTCGATAAGACACTTACAGTGTACATGATGTCAGGTCTAGTGCATGTGAGATACATGAGACATCCAACTAGACTTCTGTACACATTCTCATCTGCAGGTTCTTCTCCATCAGCCTTCTGCAACTTCTCTTTTTCAATCATTGGAGTGTTCACACTTTTACACTCCTCCATATTGAACCTCTTCAATATCTCTCTCATGTACTTTTTCTGACAGAGGAACACTTCATTTTGTCCTTGTTGAATCTCCATACCCAGGAAGTAATGCATCAGACCTAGATCAGTCATCTCAAACACCTTCATCATTTCTTGCTTGAAAACCTCTATCTGAGCACCATCACTTCCTGTTACCAGCAAATCATCTACATAGAGAGATACAATCACAAGAGCAGTACTTGATTTCTTCACATAGAGTGTTGATTCACTCAGACTCTTCACAAATCCCAAGTTCAGCAAATGTTCATCCATCTTGTTGTACTATGCCCTAGGAGCTTGCTTCAAACCATAGAGAGCCTTCTTCAATAAGTAAACATTTTGCTCTTGCCCTGGTGTGATGAATCCATCTGGCTGCTCAACATAAATCTCTTCTTCTAACACTCCGTTCAGGAATGCCGACTTCACATCCAGCTGATACACCTTCCATCCATGTTGAGCTGACACAGCCAGTAGCAACCTGATTGTGTCCATCCTTGCAACAGGTGCAAAAGTCTCAGAGAAATCAACTCCCCAGACTTGTGCATACCCTTTGACCACTAACCTGGCCTTGAGCTTGTTCACAGAGCCATCTGGATTCAATTTGGTCTTGAAGACCCATTTGACTCCAATCACTTTCCTGTTTGTAGGTCTCTCTACTAGCTCCCACGTCTTGTTCTTCTCTATCATACTCAGTTCCTCCTTCATTGCATCCAACCACTTCTGATTTCTTTTAGCTTCTTCATACCCTGCAGGCTCTAACACAGCTACACTACTTCTTTCATATACCTCACTCAGCAGTCTAGTCCCTCTAACTGGTGCATCATCAACCAGTTCATCGGGATCTAAAGAGACTTCTTGTTGTTTCACCTCTGCTTCTTCTGCCCAGTCCCACTCTTCATCTTCCAAGAACTGAACATCCCTGCTAATCACCATCTTCTTTGTGTGAGGTTGATAGATCTTGTAGGCTTTAGACACCATGCTATAGCCTACAAAGATTCCTGGTTCTGCCTTTTCGCTCAACTTGTCTCTCTTCACATGTGGAACATGCGAAAAGCACAAACAACCGAACACCTTCAAATTTTTCAGTTTTGGTTTAGTGTTAAACCAAACTTCATACGGTGTCTTCTTCTCCAATACCCTTGTAGGTAGTTTATTCAATAAAAAAACTGCTGTATTTGCTGCTTCAGCCCAAAACTCCTTTGACAAGTTCTTCTCATGCAACATGCATCTTGTCATCTCCATAATACTCTTGTTCTTCCTCTCACTGACTCCGTTTTGTTGTGGAGTATATGGAGCAGTGAGCTGATGCTCTATTCCAGTTTCTTCACAGAAGAAATTGAACCTTTGTGACGTGTATTCAGTCCCGTTATCGGACCTCACCACCTGAATCTGACAACCACTCTGATTCTCAACCCATCTTTTAAACTTCAGAAACACTTCAGCTACTTCAGACTTATGCTTCATGAAGTAAATCCAACACATTCTGGTATAATCATCAATAAAAATAATGAAATACCTACTACCATTGAGTGAGGGAGTTGGTTGAGGTCCACACAAGTCAGTGTGGATGAGCTGCAACTTTTCAGTTGCTTTCCAAATTGAGTTCTTGAATGGCAGCCTCGTTTGCTTTCCTGTCAAACAAGCTTTGCAATTTGCTTTCAGCTCCTCCAGAACTGGTACTCCAACTGCCATCTCATTCTTCTGCAAATATTGCAACCCCTTCTGATGAAAATGCCCCAACCTCTTGTGCCATAGCTCAGTGTCACTCACTTGACACTTGAAAGCTATTTGTTCCTTCTCGAGTGGATCCAATAAGAAACTCTTGTGCTGCATCTTTATTTTGAACAACTCATTTCCACTGGAATCGAAAATAAGGCATTTTCCTTCTTCAAATAACACTTTGAATTTCTTCTCTACTAGTTGACCAACACTTAACAAGTTTTGATCAATCTCAGGAACTAGGAGCACTTCAGTAATCAACTTGGTTCCTACACAACTCTCTATTGACACTGTGCCCTTCCCCTTCACTTCTAGATACTCACCATTTCCTATCTTCACCCTTGACTTGAATGACTTGTCAAGGTCCTTGAACAACTCCTTGTCACCTGTCATGTGATTGGTACACCCACTATCAACCAACCAACTGTCACATTGAGTGACTGATGAGAAACAGGTAGCCACAAAAAGTCGATCTTCTTCTTGTTGTACTGCAGCATGCACTACAAGAAAACAGGGTTATTGCATAGGTTTTTTTGAGCTATAGCAACGGTTTTAAACTGCTGCAACACTTTTTGCAACGCTTGACAAACCCCTGGCTAAACCAGTGTTGTAAGGGATCCAACAACACTTTTTAAAGTGCTGGAATGACTTCTCACAACCGTTGCAATAATACTCATCCTATTGCAACATTTTTTTAAATAAATAGCAACACTTTGGGCTTTAAATTTTTTAAAGATTTTTTTTTTATTTGGGCTTCGCCAATTGTCCAAAAAACAATGAACACCCTATTGCATCACATTTTAAAATCGCAGCAAGAAAATCGTTGCAATACATATATTTTGCAACAATTTTTTATTTGTTTCCAGAAATTGTTGCGATTTTTTTAAATTTTGCAGCATTTTCTAAACCGTTGTAAAAAAATTGTCGCAATAGACTAATTTTGTTGTAGTGATGTGCTCCTCCTTGTTGTTGAGATCCCTTACAAAATCTCTCAATGTGCCCCATTGAATGACACCTTCTACACTTCACATCTGGCCTTCTCCAGCATCTGAAGTGTGGATGATTATGCTTCCCACAGTGCTTGCATGCACTGCCCTTGCTGAAACCTGTACTTCCATCATCCTTTACAGCATAATCTGAGCTACTGCTGCCACTTTCCTTTCTCCCTCTCCATTTCTTCTCTCTTCCACCTTCTCCGTGCTGCATTCTGACTTTCAGTGCCCCCTCAATGCTTCCTTCTTGCCTCATCAACCTCCTCTGCTCTTGTGCTTGCAAAGCACTTACTAACTCTATCACCTTGAGTTTAGAGAGGTCTTTGGTATTTTCTAAGGAAGCAATGGTTGCTTCATACTTCTCAGGAACTGAAACCAGAATTTTTTGAACCAATCTATTGTCAGATAAATCAGTTCCTAATGCTCTTGCCTTGTCGGCAATCGCAATCAACTTGTCTGAGTATTCTTTAATGGACTCAGACTCCTTCATTTGCATTCTCTCGAATTCCCTCACCAAGTTCAACACTTTCATGCCCTTGATCCTCTCATCACCTTCATACTCACCTTTGAGGAAGTCCCAGATCTCCTTTGCTGACTTCAAGGTCATAATTCTGTTGAATATGGATGAAGACACAGTTGCATATAGGCAAGCTCTAGCTTTTGCCTTCCTGGTGACCCTCTCCTTGTGAGTCTTGACCTGGTTGATTGTTGAATTATCGGTAAGTGCAGCAACCTCATAGTCGCTCTCAACTGCTTCCCAATAATCACAAGCCTCCATGTAGACTTGCATTCTGATAGCCCATGCTTGGTAGTTTTCTCCATCAAACACTGATGGAGCCAGTGAAGAAAGACTGCTCGATCCTGATTCCATCTCACTCAAATCTCAAAGTGTATCACTCGGTTTCTCTAAGGGATATCTTACTAACTCTCACTCACAGGCCCTTTAAGAATTCAGCTCTGATACCACTGTTGTTTCAAAGAGAGAAGAGAAATGGGAATGCAACTACTACATCTTCATTCAATAATAACTAGCTTTAAATACACATTTCTTAATGTTAAAAATAACATCTATCTAAGAATAACCATTACTAAAAATAATGATTAAGAAACTTGGTAAAGTTCCTCAACTAATGATAGTAAACCCACCATCCTAAACTTTAGGATCAAGGGAAGACTATTCTTCTTCCTCTATTTTAGCCACTTTGAGTTTAACTAACATATCAATTGGTTTTCCATTCGTGAGAAGTTATGAATTTGTGGTATATTTGGTTTGCCAAGTTATAATCTAAATTTTGTTATTTCTTTCAATTGTCTCCATGAAAGCGCGTTTTTTGATGCATAACTGTCCTTTAAAATAAACTTGCAGATGAGTATGGCTAGTGCCCATGAAACTTTATGTGGGCAAGCTTATGGGCTGGACAATATAAAATATTTGAGAATCATATTTACACTACTATATTTTCTCTTAGTACTTTGCCTCCCTATAACTCTGTTATGGGAAACTTTTTTGCTTGACCAAGATCCTTTGATATTCACATGAAAATACCTGATTTGGCTTATTTATGGGCTCATTCTTATAACTGCACCCAGTTATGAAATATTTTCCACTTATGAGATATTTTGAGATGCAATCATATTTTGTTAGACCACCTTTCCTCTGCACATACCCCTCTGCTGGTTTTTGGTGGTTAAAACAGGATTCAAAAACCTTGGAGGAACTTTAGCCACAAGTATTTCATATTGGTTGAATGTGATTTTTGTTACATTGTGAAATTTTCTCCCATGTGTGCAAAAACTTAGAGTGTAATTCTATGGAGCTGTTCAAAGGAATTATAGTCTTCTTTCACTTCGCAATCCCTTCTGCAGTAATGACTTGGTAAATTTTGGTTTCAAGCGTTGTTCATTGTATAGTAAAATGCTTTTTATATCCACTCTTATTTGCCTTTCAGACGTTTTATCAATATCCGGTTACGGGTATTGACATTGAAAACCAAACCTTGATAGTAAAATGCTTTTTATATCCACTTTTTTTAATAGGATGTACAACCTCAAGGTGCTTCTATTCTATTTTTTCAATTAGTGTCTGATAAGTGTTGTTATACTATATCAATATGCAGATTAAAGCTTTACTATCTTTGTTCTCTTGTTCTCAGATTTCTAGATAGGATTGGTGGTGGGCTACCAGGTGTTCACTACATCCGAGATCTTGCAGATGCAGATTCACTAATTTCCTCATTGGTAATTCACCTTTTCTACGTGAAGTGCACATTCACTTACACACTGCTAAATTATGTAAAGTCTTTTCTACAAAAGTTGGTCTCTATTTCTGTACCGAATTGAAAATGTCATCCTCTACCTTATTTGGATCGGGTTGGGATAACTATTTCCCCCTAGATAAGACTTCCATTAACACGTCTCTCGCTAGGCCATTAGGGGTGTGTCGGTCACTTTGGTTTGTGTGTCATATTTAGCTTTATTCGTAGTGTACTCTTGTGTGAGGTTATGAAAACTTTCTAGAACTTAATTGTCGATTTTCACTTCAATTGACAATCATAAACTGTTTCCTTCTTCCCTTTAATGCCTTTGTTCTTCGATCTCCTTTTCAACTGGACAATGACTGTGATTCAAATAAAACAGGTTTATGATCGTGTAGCTCGGGTCGAACATGTGGATCATGCTCGTCGATTGGCTCATCGTCGAGTGGAGATGACAACTTGCTTAACTTTTTTTTGTAGATGATACTCATGTTACTCTAATTTTGAATACTCAATAAATTTTGTATTCTATATTTTAGCCAACTTGTGTTGAAAATTACATTGCTCGATAGTTATTATTTTTCTCACTTCTTTTTAAGCACTTTAGTAAGTTTGCTTGAAATTAAATAATTTGGTATATGTATTTTAAAGAATGTAAATGAAATTATTTATGACACTAAAAATATGTTTTTAAAAGGTGTCCATTATAGCCATTAATAATTATTAGCGGTAAGAAATGACTATAAAAACATACATTATCATTAAAAATAAAAAAAAACAATAAAAAATGCAATAGAAACAAGCATGCAGCTAAAAATGCTATGAAAAGTTTTCATTGCATTAAAATTATTCAATAAAAAATTAACTTTCGATAGCATTTTGTATATCATGAAAAAAGGGCTATGAAATGTTCGGGACTTTAGATAACATGCTATCACAACATGCATAAAATAGCTATTAAAAGTTTTCATAGCGTTAAAATTACGCAATCGAAACTTAGTTTTCTATAGCATTTTCTATAGCGTTGAAATCTCGCTATGAAAAGTTAGGGACTTTCAATAACATGGGCTAACACCGCGTAACTAAAAACGGTATCAAAAAGTTTCTATAGCGTGTTTTTAACGTTATTAAATACGCTATTAAAAGGAAATAATAGCGTTTTTTGATACCGCTATAATAAGTTTCCATAGCGTGAAATATTCACAATCGAAAATGAGTTTTCTACAACGTTTTTCATAGCGTTGAAAATACGCTATGAAAAGTCAGAGACTTCCAATAACAGAGGCTACGACCGCGTTTCAAAAAGGCTATGGAAAGCCTACGATAGCGGTTTTTTCATGCTGTCGTATGCTAGTTTGAAAATCGAGGTCCATTTTTTTTAAAAGTTTGATATATGTTCTTTTTAATTTAATTTCTCTCTCCTATTTTTTTTCATTCCTTATTTACCCTCTCACTCCCAAGATTTTCTCCAAAAACTAACTCTCTTCCCCCACCACTTTCAATCCATTATTGAAACAAAATTGTAAATATATTGTAATGGAGACAAATTTCAACTAACTATAAGTACAAAAACAATGTTTTCAATTACACTGTATTTGCAAATTCGGTACATTAGAAAACAAAAAAAAAACATATTGTTTGAGGAAAATATGATAGTCTTTATAATACATTTAGACAAACAAAGAGATGCATTCTAAGTTTTCAAATTGCAATTACAATTTGCAAAATTGGAATTACACAGTACTTGCAATTGTGCAAATTTGAATTACAGTGTATTTGTCATGGTAAATACATGAGAAGGCAAAAAAAAAACATAACATACGACAAAAAATTGGAGAAAAATACCGTGTATTTGTGATGAACCGGATAACAGTGTAATTGTGATGTACTGAATAACAAATAAAGTGTAATGGTAATCCACTAAATAGCAAATAAAGTGTAATTGCAATCCATTAAATAGCAAATAAAGTGTAATTGCAATCCACTAAATAACAAATAAAGTGTAATTGCAATTCACTTAATAACAAATAAGGTGTAGTCCACTCCCTAATACAATTAGACAAACTACATCTATTACAAATTCTTAGGAAGAAAATAAAGTAAGGATGAAAATGCAATTACACTGTATTTGTAATTTACAAATTGCACTTCGGATGTATTTTTAATTTTGCAAAGTGAACTTCCAAGTTTGAAATTTCACAAATTGTACTTAGTATTTATAATTTCGCAAATTGAAATTATATCGTACTTGCAATTGTACAATTTTGCGAATTGTAATTACATAGTATTGTTTTGGAAAACCAACAACAATACATTAGAGAAAAAAACAAAATAAAAATAAAAACCTGAAGAAGCTCACGTAGATGTCAAGGCTCCGATGAACGGCGGAGCACTTCAAGATGAAAGTGACAAGATGATCCTGAGGGCTTTATCCTCATCATCTATCTTCACTTCAATTACTTCCAGCTCCGAAATGATGACATTGAGAACACTCAGATGATCTGGTATTTTTGTACCTTCCCAATCTTCATCACTCATGCTGGACTTCTTAGAACCTCTACTGGAACTACCACCGGACTCCATTGGACCATCATCACCGCTTAACTTTTCAGACGAACCATCACCTGGTCTTCCCTTTGAGGCCTTGTGTAACCCATATTGTATTAACACATCCTTGACTTGCACTTGCCACAAGCCAAAATTCATCTTTCCATCAAATTTCTCTACCTCAATCTGGACTCATAAATGTTGACATATCTGCTTCACTCCTAGCAAATCTGCAAATAGTGAACAACCCACGCTATTCACAATACCAGCCTAGTTCGTTTCAAGAAATTTTTTCTGATGTAAGTTGACATTAAGTATTAATATCTTAACTTCTAAATTATAGATTTAAATTCCCTCAATTTAGTCAACATGAGCATAACTCAACCGACATAATGTATGAACTATGAACAAGATGTCTCAAGTTCGAATCTTCCTCCCCACATGTTGTAAAAAAAAAAAAAAACCCTCAATTTAATTCACAATGTAATACATATTAAAAAAAATTATTACATTAGATGAAATAATTTAAACAACTAACCTATCTATTTAGGCTACATTGTATAATCCGTGAAATAAGAGGCCGTTTGGTTGGGGGATTTGTAGATGACTGAAAATAAAAGATGTCTATGTTTTTTATTGGCATGGGAATAACATCAAATATTTTTTAAATCGCACATATTAAAAACATATTCTGGATAACATATTCAGCACAACATTGTATCCAGAGAATAAGATTTCTTGAAAATATATTATTTCTTTGGAGCATTTGCTTACAGCCATCTCATTGAACATAATTTGCCTTAAAATCTATTATTTGGTTGATGAAGAAATTTTAAAAGTTAAGGCAATACTATTTTAAAAACATGAGGCATGGGCATTGATGTGAATTTGACCGGTTTTAGAGTTTTCCACGTAAATTCTTATGTTTTCTATTTGTATTGCTTTCTTTTAATTTCAAAGTTATTTCCTGCTTATTCCTACGGTAGAAGTGGAAGGTTTTTTCCCAACAAGTAGTACCAGAGCTTTAGGTTTGTAGTTTCTTGATTTCTGAGTATGCTTTGTGGTTGCATAGGATCAGAACCAACCTATTAGAGGGAAAATAATCAATCAACTTACATAAATATACTTTCATAACAGAAAATATCCACAATGGCAAGATATTCATTTTGGTATGTGCATACATATACATGGCAACAGTTGGGCTTAGTAGAACCTGTTAAGGGTCGCAATGCTTGGAATGGAGTTCGCTACCACCATGTCGATGCCCAACAGCTTAGTTCTGGTAAATGGATTGGGATGTGATGGATGGAGATCGGGTACCCTCAGGTGATCCCAAATCACAATTTTCCAACAAAATCCATATGACATTCTACAGAAATCAAAGTCCTCTAAAAAATGACTCACATTCTACTAAAATCAAAAGGACCTCATCTCTTAAATCTTGATTCCAGAGAGAACGGAAAGAGAAGGAAGAGCGAAGGAAGCTACGAAAGTGAGAAGAATGTCTACGTCGATGGTGGTGATGACGCTACAAGCAATCTTGGTAGTTTTCCTTTAAACCCTATTTTTTTATTATTATTATTTTTAAATAGTTAGTATCTAAAGAATAAAATTAGGGGGAATGAGGAACTTATTTTCTTCCCTTTTTATTATTATTTTTAAATCGGTAGTATCTAGAGAATAAAATTAGAGGAGAGAAATAAAATCTAACCTTTTTTTTAATTTTTTATTTTAGGATCTAAGAGATTTGAATAAAATGAGGGGAGAAATAAATGAAAAGATTTATTTTACGAAGTGGTGATTTTCTCCTTTAAGACAACTCACTAATTAGGTTAAATTTCAGGTTAAACCTTGAACTTTCATGTTTGTGTCTAATATATTTCCCCAACTTTACAAAGTGTCAAATAATAAGTCTTTAAAATTTTAATTTTGTGTCTAATAATAGGTCTATTTTATATTAACCATTTTGTAAAACCAACCAATCTATTAGACACAAAATTGTTGAATATGTGTCTTTAATAGGTTCGTGAATTTAAAAGAATGTTGAATATGTCAAAAATCTATTATATACAAACTTGAAAGTTGTGAACTAATTAGACACAAAGTCGAAAAATTCAGAGATTTCTTAGACATTTTTTTAAGTTGGACCTATTGGACAAATATAGATATAACATCTATTTTAAAAAATATTTGATGTTATTACCATGCACAATAAAAAACATAGACATCTTTTATTTTTAGTCATCTACAAATCCCAAACCAAACCACCCCTTATTTCACCGAATTACCAGTGCATTCTTTTTTCCCTTCATTTTCTTTTAGCATAATAATTATATATATATATATATATATTTTTTTTTTTTTTTTACAACATGTTGGGGTGGGGGATTGAATCTAAGAGCTCATGGTCATTACAAGAAAATTAGTCTATTGCGACAATTTTTTTACAACGGTTTAGAAAGTGCTGCAAAATTTAATAAAATCGCAACAATTTCTGGAAACAAATAAAAAACTGTTGCAAAATATATGTATTGCAACGATTTTCTTGCTGCGATTTTAAAATGTGTTGCAATAGGGTGTTCATTTTTTTTGGGCAATTGGCGAAGCCCAAATAAAAAAAAAATTTAAAGCCCAAACAAATAAGAAAGTGTTGCTATTTATTTCAAAAATGTTGCAATAGGATGGGTGCTATTGCAATGGTTGTGAGAAGTCATTCCAGCACCTTAAAAAGTGTTGCTAGATCCCTTACAACACTGGTTTAGCCAGGGGTTTCTCAAGCGTTGCAAAAAGTGTTGCAGCAGTTTAAAACCGCTGCTATAGCTCAAAAAAACCTCTGCAATAGCCCTGTTTTCTTGTAGTGATATTATACATCATGTCGAGCTATGCTTTTGTGTTAGCTATGTATGATACTTTCGAATTTACTAAACAATAATAAAAATTTAAAGTAAAAATTTATAGATGAAAGTAGTGTTTGTAAGTTTATTTTTTTTTAAAATGATTATACAATGTAGCCTAAATAATACTATTTTTTGGAATTTTTAAAATAGTATTGCCTTAACTTTTCTCTCTTGATAAATTACAAAGTTGATTTAATTGATAAAACTACAAAGTTTAGAGATATAAATTGATTTTTTTTCCTTTATATTTTAATAAAAACAAATAAAATAGAATCCTCACAATCAAGTAAGAAAAAATTCAAAAATTACAAATTAAGCAAACTAAAATTGGTTAAATTATAGGTTTAGTAGACTTTCATATTTGTATCTATTTAGTCTTTAAATTTTAAAATTTGTTTAATAGATATTTTGCGTTTAATAGTCTCTAAATTTTAAAAATATCTAATAACTCCCTAAACTTTCAATTTTGTGTCTAATAAGACTTTTACCATATAGGTAAAAATGGAGAAGGTGCAGAGCAGATGAGGAAAACGATTAAACGACGGGCTGCTACACAACTAACGCGCTTTAGAGTGTGTTTGGTTTAGATTCTAAGTGTTTAGTTTTTGAAAAAAAGTCATTTTGGAATAAATTGAGGTGTTTGGCAACCCTTCAAAATGAATTGTTGGAGATTGAGTCTTTGAAATAATGCATTGGATGAAACACTTATATTAACTTTTGAAAAAAATGTTATTGTGTTGAAAAACCTATTTAATTCTCGTATTGTATTAAAATTACCAAAATACCCTCACATTACTCTTTTAAATTTTCTCTACCCACTAACCTTCTTTGACCACCGCCGCCCCTCACTGACCATCTCCGATCGCCGTCGGCCGACCCTGACCACTGCCACCGACCACCGCCACCACCACCGCCACCTCGCTCCGTCGAATCCCGACCACCGCCACCCCGCTCCGACGGACCCCGACACCCCCGACGGACCCCCACCCCCACCCCCACCCCCTCCGGCGGACCGCTCCGGACTCCGACAACCCCCACCCCGCTCCGGACCCCCACCACCGCGCTCCGGACCCCGCCCACCGCCACCCCGCTTCGGCCACTTCTCCCACCCCCGCCCACCCGCCCCGGACCCCGCCCACCGCCACCCCGCAAATAGTGAACAACCCACACCGTGGATTCTCTAATCATAATATTGCATGGAAGTGATAAACCATGGGAGCAAAAATAGTACTAGGTAGGAAATCTTTTGAAACTCCATTACGAGCACCAAAGCTTTTATCTACATTATAAATAGGATTCCTCTTGTGAGACCTCCAAGGACCGAGGGGTGATCTATTCTACCATATCGCCAAATGCCCATTTCTTTTGGTCCCAAGCCCGCTATGATCTGACCCAAAAAGCCAGTACATACCATTGTGATTGATGATGACTGAATGAACAAGGGGCTTCTTGAGAATAATTCTATCCAATTCCCACTTCAAAGGAAAATTAATAGTTCGATAAAGACGAACTTCCCCTTTCTGACTGCTTTCCGGCATCATGTATATCTGCAAGAAATAATAGACAAACTATCAACAAATAGACACTCTAGATCCAGCCCATAAACAATCGAACCAGCTAAAATCACTTGTTTCTTTTGGACAACCATTTATGGGGGAGCCTCTCCTTGTATTTTGATCATTGTCCATCCCTCATTAATCTCTAGAAAGATTTTGCCATCCCAAGACCAGTTTTGGGAGACAACAAGAATTTTAAGTTATCAAATTTTAAACCTGAAGCTCGAACCCAGAATCTTGGCTATCAGGACACCATTTCAAAATCAACTTGGTTTAAAGATCTAAAACCAACTTTACATATGCTTACAAAACCAACTTTACATATGCTTACCGTGCTTGTGTCACAACTACTTCTTTACATCTAGGTAAGGAAAACAAAAATAAAACAATTTAAATATCATTTTTAGTCCATAAACTTTCGAATTTATTTTATTTTAGTATTTAATTTTTTACAATGTCTCTATTTTCGTCCCTAAACTTTTAAGTTTTGTTTCATTTTTGTCCATAAACCTTCAAAATGTATATTTTAACTTCTAACCTTTAAAAAACACACACACTTTTGATCATTGTTATAGTATTTTTCTATCTAGTATTTAGTTGTCCAATGTTCACCTCTAACTTACGTGGATTGAAATCACGTTAATATATACAAATAATACTCAAGTGTTTATATTTCACTTCCATTAACTTTTAAAATATCTATTTGCCTTAAAATTTTCCTTCATATTAATGTGTTTAAAAATTTGAATTGGAATATTAGGAAAATAATATTCCAATTCAAATTTTGGTAAGAAATCCATGCAAATATAATCCAGAATATGTGCCATTTAAAAAATATTTTCCATGGCCTTATGTAACCCAGATTGTATTAACACATCCTTGACTTACACTTGCCACAAGCCAAAATTCATTTTTCCATCAAATTTCTCTACATCAATCTTCACAAAACTCATAAAGGTTGACATCTCTGCTTCACTCCTAGCAAATATGCAAATAGTGAACAACCCACACTATTCACAATACCAGTCTAGTTCGTTTCAAGAAATCTTTTTTGATGTGGAAGCTCAGACAATGCTGCAACCACAAAGCATACTCAGAAATCAAGAAACTACAAATCTAAAACTCTGATACCACTTGTTGGGAAAAAACCTTCCACTTCTACCGCAGGAATAAGCAGGAAATAACTGAGAAATTAAAAGAAAGCAATACAAATAGAAAACACAAAAATTTACGTGGAAAACTCCCAAACCAGCCAAATTCACATCAATGCCCATGCCTCATGTTTTTAAAATAGTAAAATAAGTCCCCCTAAACTTTGAATTTTGTGTCTAATAATAGGTCTATTTTATATTCAGCATTTTGTAAAATCAACCAATCTATTAGCGACACAAAATTGTTGAATATGTCAATATACAAACTTGAAAGTTGTGAACTAATTAGACACAGTCGAAATTTTTTTCGACTTCTTAGACACTCTTTTAAGTTGGACCTATTGGACAAATATAGATATAACATCTATTTTAAAAAATATTTGATGTTATTCCCATGCACAATAAAAAACATAGACATCTTTTATTTTCAGTCATCTACAAATCCCCAAACCAAACGGTCTCTTATTTCACGGAATTACCAGTGCATTCTTTTTTCCCTTCATTTTCTTTTAGCATAATAATTATATATATATATATATATATATATCTTTTTTTACAACATGTTGGGGTGGGGGATTGAACCTAAGAGCTCATGGTCACTATACATCATGTCGAGCTATGCTTTTGTTAGCTATGTATGATACTTTCGAATTTACTAAACAATAATAAAAATTTAAAGTAAAAATTTATAGATGAAAGTAGTGTTTGTAAGTTTATTATTTTTTTTTTAAATGATTATACAATGTAGCCTAAATAGAGAGGTTAGTTGTTTAAATTATTTCATCTAATGTAATAATTTTTTTTAATATGTATTACATTGTGAATTAAATTGAGGGTTTTTTTTTTTTTTTTTTGACAACATGTGGGGAGGAAGATTCGAACTTGAGACTTCTTGCTCATAGTTCATACATTATGCTGGTTGAGCTATGATCATATTAACTAAATTGAGGAAATTTAAATCTATAATTTATAAGTTAAAATATTAATACTTAATGTCAACTTACATATAAGTCATAAAATTAAAGTTTTGATCCACCATTTGTTGAACCATAAAAAAAAAAGCACTAAATAGTAAATACCACTAAATACTTAATCATAATAATGAATTATTGACAATCTAAAAAGTTATTGCTAATTTGGTAATTACAATATTTTAAAAATCTCATCTTATGACTTGAATTAATGTCCAAATAAATAACATCAAAATCTTATTAGTGGATCAATTAATTATAAACTTGATTGACTAAAACCAATTATTAACCTATTAATCAATAATACACAAACGACAGACATTTCAGTTTGGGGCGAAATTAGAACTTCTCCCTAGCCCTAGGGGCCATTTTGAAAAAAAAACTCACACAGGGAAATTTCAATCATGCCCTTCATGTGTTGTTGCTAACGTCATCAAACACGTGTCGAGCCTTGCACTCGTGTGACGCTGGAGATGGCGAGTACCGATAAATTTCTAAACGCGGAGAAATCAAACCCCTCAATTTGGACTTTGTACAAAATTTAAAAAATATATATATAGTTCAATAATTTTACTCATTCTCCAATTGCGAACTCGCCATTCTCCCGATTCACAAAAGGGACCACGGGGTTTGATTAGAGAATTCTAATGTGAACTAAATTGAGGGTTTTTTTTTTGACAACATGTGGGGAGGAAGATTCGAACTTGAGACATCTTGCTCATAGTTCATACATTATGCCGGTTGAGTTATGCTCATGTTGACTAAATTGAGGGAATTTAAATCTATAATTTATAAGTTAAGATATTAATACATTGTGAATTCTAATGTGAATTCTATTATTTTTACTAAATCGAGGGAATTTAAATTTCTATTCGCCATCTCTGCTTCACTCCAGATTTACTAGGAGTGAAGCAGAGATGTCAACCTTTACGATTTCAGTGAAGATAGATGTAAATGTAAACAATCTATTATTTTTCACTTTCTTTGTAGGCATATTAAGATGTTTTCATGAGGAAATATTTTTAATTTTGATTTGGTCTCCTGCGCACTCTCAAGCGTGGTGGATTTGAATTTTGTAATTTAATATTCTAAATTTTTTTATAATATATATATATATATATATATCTTTTTTTAGTAGGTTGTGGAGATTCGAACCACACACCTTTGGTCGTCAACACATACATATATCAGCGGAGTCACTTTGACAAAAAAAAAATAAAAAACTTTATAATATATTAATTTAAGAAAAATACCTTCTTAGTGACGGAGTGGTAAATGCTAATTTATATATATACAACAATCAATTAGGTCTAACTTTAATTGGAAAACAAATATTATCACTTGACTTTAATTGCTCTGATACCAACTTTATATTTGGTGATAGGATCATGGTTGCATTGTGGGTATCACTTGACTACATCCATAGTGGCTTCAGCACTAATAAGTCTTCCTTTTGCTTTGAGTATGCTCGGTTGGATTGGTGGAATTATAAGCCTTCTTTTTGGTGCTTTCGTCACTTTCTATTCCTACAATCTCTTATCTATCGTTTTGGAGCACCACGCTATGCCTGGTTCTCGCCTACTTAGGTTCCGAGATATGGCTACTTATATTCTTGGTACGTTAAAAACCATCATGATATTTTTCCTGCGTAATTTAGCCTTATAAAAATATGAAAATATTTTCCTTTTTAGAGCAAATTTTTATAGTATATATGTTCACATCTATATCTCTTAAAACATCAAGATGATGGGAACCAGATTTACTTCTATGAGGGGGAAAATCATTTTAGTTCTTTGTGATCGTGATTGAACAAGCTAGTTTTTTTTTATTGGTTGGATTTTTACCTCCTCAATAACTGAACGCTGCAAAAAGTGCATTTCATGTAACATTTCTTCCACCGAGCCATTTTACTCGATGAGGATCTTGACCGTTAAAGGTCTTATTAGCGAAGTACATTTTTTTGGAGGTAGAATATAATTTTTTTATCTGTAAATCATACATCAATTTTTGTTTTTACTTTTTAGTACTAAAAAAATTACATTTTCATCCCTATCCGAGCTTCATATATAGGTTATCCCGTATCAAGAATGTGGGATTCAACACGAAAATGGAGTCATTAATGACGCATTTTTTAAACATCTACAAAGTTCAGAGAGAATTTTATTTTAAATTTCAAGAATGAAATTGAAGCTTGTTAATCTTGAGGAGCTCAAGATATTTGATCTCTCTCCCTATTTACACGCATTGTGCCATCGTCACTCGTGTTCCATTATCTCAAGTTACTTTCATCTCTAGTATCGTCTTCTCCGTTAATTGAATGTCGAGTTTTATATATCGCTCGATGAGACATCCCCTCTACATTTCTCGACTTACACGGAAACAAGTGTTTGATCATGGTTCTTTTGTTGCAGTATGTTGCCATGGAGAGGAAGTTTCACAAATGGCGAAGACCGTGTAACAGGTTTGAAAGAAGTACAGGGATTCATCCCGCAGACCGGAAGTCTTCTGTCTCGTGCCATAGGATTGCGAATGGCTCGCTGTGGTTTAGGGTCATTTTTTTATGGTTGGAGGTTACTATTTGATTATTGATCATTTGTTGAAATGATGTATTATTTGCATGGAATACTTAGAACGAGTATTTTTCACTCTTCACTTCCAAAATTGTAAGGCAAATTAGAAGGTTGTTATATCTTCAATCTATTATTTACTCCAAAATCCAAAAGTTGTTTACTTGCTTACGACCATCCGAAATCTATTGCTTTCAAACAATCTATTGTATATATTAAAAGAATATTATATAAAATATTATTCCAATTGTCGATATTTTGTATATAATATTTTCCATATAAAATATTTAACATCTGAAATATATTCAGAACGTTGAATTAACACTCCAAGGATATTTGCATGGAATTTGAAACAAAAAATCATCTCCCAAATCACAATTTCCCAACAAAATTCATATAACATTCTACAGAAATCAAAGACCTCGTCTCCCAAATCCCGATTTTCCAACAAAATTCATCTAAAAAATGACTCACATTCTACTAAAATCAAAAGACCTAATCTCTTAAATCATGATTCCAGAGAGAACGGAAAGAGAAGGAAGAGCGAAGGAAGCTACGAAAGTGAGAAGAATGTCTACGTCAATGGTGGTGATGACGCTACAAGCAATCTTGGTAGTTTTCCTTTAAACCCTTATTTTTTTTTCTTTATTTATTTTTTCTTTTTTTTCTTTTTTTTTTTTAAAAAAAAATAGTTAGTATCTTGAGAATAAAATTAGGGGAATGACTTTTTATTATTATTTTTAAATCGGTAGTATCTAGAGAATAAAATTGGAGGAGGGAGAAATAAAATCTAATATTTTTTTAAAAAAAAATTTATGATCTAAGAGACTGAATAAGATGAGGGGAGAAATAAATGAAAAAAATTATTTTAGGAAGTGATGATTTTTTCCTTTAAGACAACTCACTAATTAGGTTAAATTTCAAGTTAATCCTTGAACTTTCATGTTTGTGTCTAATATATTTCTCGAACTTTACAAAGTGTCTAATAATAAGTCTTTAAATTTTTAATTTTGTGTCTAATAGGCTATTAAACTTTAAAAATGTAAAATAAGTCCCCTAAACTTTGAATTTTGTGTATAATAATAGGTCTATTTTATATTCAGCATTTTGTAAAATCAACCAATCTATTAGACACAAAATTGTTGAATATGTGTCTTTAATAAGTTCGTGAATTGCCAAACCGAGCATAGCTCAATTGGCATAAGGTTGTGCCCGTGATTATGAGGTCATGAGTTCAATCCTTAATTTAATTAAAATACTGTTGCAAAAAAAAAAAAAAGTTCGTAAGCCAAAATCAGAATTAACACTCTTACATTCACACTCTAATAACTAAATTTGATTGTTTTTAGTTAGTAATAATGCATTTAAATTGATGCCCCGTGCGTGATCTTTTGCACAGGTGCTGGTGTTCACACGATATTTCAATATAGGAGAAATTTGATACGTGGAAATGAAAATGAACTTTATTGATTTCGTATATATATATATGAGTGTTACAGTCTCTAATATTTATCCTCTCATGCTTTCTCTCGAGTATGTCAACTTTAATCTTTGGACTCGTTGATCTTCTTGGATGATCGATCTTTGGGCTTTTTGATCTTCTTGGATGATCGACCTTTGGGCGTTTTTTGATCTTCTTGGATAATCGGCCTTTGGGTTTTTTGATCTTCTTGGATGACCGACCTTTGGACTTTTTGATCTTCTTGGATGATCAGTCTCTAGCTTGTTGATTTTCGTAAAGTCTTCGACTTGTAGTTTCTTGAAGGTCTTCGGCTTGTAGCTTATCGAAGATCTTCGACTTGTAAATTATTGGAGGTCTTCAGCTTGTAGCTTCTTGAAGGTCTTCGACTTGTAGCTTATTGAAGATCTTCGGCTTGTAGCTTCTTAAAGATCTTCGGCTTGTAGTTTCTTGGAGATCTTCGTTTGTAGTTTCTTGGAGATCTTCGTTTGTAGCTTATTGAAGGTATTCGGCTTGTAGCTTTTTGAAGATCTTCAGCTGTAGCTTCTTGAAGGTCTTCGGCTTGTAGCTTCTTGAAGGTCTTCGGCTTGTAGCTTCTTGAAGATCTTCAGCTTGTAGTTTCTTGAAGTCTGTAGTCTTTGAATCTTCTGAACTCTGGGTCTTTGATGCCTCTGAATTCTCTGGATTCTGATTCTCTCGTCTTTGATGCCTCTGAATTCTCTGGATTCTGACTCTCTGATTGTTGGAGCTTCTGACTTCTCTGATTGTTGGAGCTTCTGACTTCTCTGATTGTTGGAGCTTCTGACTTCTCTGATTGTTGGAGCTTCTGACTTTTCTGGATTCTGGCTCAAGGCTGAATGTCCAGAATGAATGGTGGTCTCCTCTATTTATAGAGTTTGATGGACCTAGTATGGGCTTGGGCCTGATTGACTTTTGGCTCAACCTTTGGGCTTTTATTTATTTGGGTTTAAATTATTTATTTTTCAATAACTTGGATTATTTAAACTTAGCCCAAAATTATTTTTAGCTATCTCGGTTAAATAGCTTCGGGTCCAACCGCCATGTGGCAATGTTTGATTGGACTGGTCTGAGGACATGTGGCATAATTTGATTTGCCGATTTTATATGTCTCTTAATTTAAATTGAGGACATGTGTAACTTTGTAATTGGTCCTAAATTTATAAATATATATTTTTATCATTAACCTGAATTAACTCAAATTAATGATGTGTCAATTTGTGATTGATCGAAATTTATTATTCAACAAATGCCCCCTTTTCGAAATTTATGCACCTATATGCGTGCGTGAATTTCGGAAAGAAAGAAATAATGTCATTTGAAATATATGATATGATATATAAACAAAATTTTAATTTATTGATTTTGATGGGCAACATGAATTTGATACACGACTCCGAAATATTTTATTTTCAAAGTCAACACTAAATGTTTTGACGTTTCAACTTTTGACATTTTTTTTTTTTAATGTAAAAAATATTGGAACAAAGTATCCAAAATTTGACTTTCATCAATATTTAGTAATCAAAATAATGAATCAAACAAATTTAATTGGCCAAAGTTTTGACATTTGCATTTAGGACAATTTCCCTCCTAATTGAAACATGAATTAGGAATTAGATATTTCCTTAATAAAAAAAAGTATAAATTTTTTTTATGTCAAATTTTATTATTTTAGACACATGAATGGGGTAGGATATTTTCCTTAATAAAAAAAGTAGGAAACCTCCTTATTTGATTAACCCAAAATTTTGACTTTTTGCATTTAAGAAAAATTGTCTCCTAATTGAAATATGGATTAGGAATTAGATTTTTCCTTAATGAAAAAGTAGGGATTTTTTTTTATGTCAAATTTTATTATTTTGGACAATGAATGAGAGTAAGATATTTTACCTTAATAAAAAAGTAGGAAACCTTTTGATTAACCCAAAATTTTGACTTTTTGCATTTAAGAAAAATTCTCTCCTAATTGAAATATGGATTAGGAATTAGATTTTTCCTTAATGAAAAAGTAGGGATTTTTTTTTATGTCAAATTTTATTATTTTGGACAATGAATGAGAGTAAGATATTTTACCTTAATCAAAGAGTAGGAAACATCCTTATTTGATTAGGCCAAAATTTTCACCGAAAATAAAGAAATTCTTTGTTGTGACCTAAATCTCCTCTTATAAATTGAAGGCAATTGCATGCACTCATACACAATTCAGTCCATAGAAAGAGATTTTGGTATGCCCAAAACTTTTTATTTTTCCAACACTTTTTTTTTTTTTTTTAACTTGACTTCTAATCTTCATATTTTTTTCTTCTTTTTGTAGGTCTTGGATTCCTCTTTTGCTCGTAGGTTCTTCAAGCCATTTTATTTGCGTTATAGGTAAGCGAAAAGAATTGTTTGAAACTCTATTTCTTACCTTTAACGGTTGCAAATTTCAACCCATTTGTTTTGATTTTTGGTATTTTTTTAATGTTTTTGTAATTTTTTTGTTTTTGTTTTTGTTTTTTTTTTTTAAAAAACTGTTTCTTTTTCTTTTTCTGTTTTAAAATAAACTTTTTTTTTATGCTGTTTTTTTGTCTTTTTTAAATCTGTTTTTTTTTTCTTTTATAAAACTCTTTTTTTTTTTTTATTTTTTTTTTTTTTTAAAAGCTGTTTTTCTTTTTCTTTTTGTAAAACTGTTTTTTTTTCTTTTTTAAAACAAACTGTTTTTTTTTAAAGCTGTTTTTAAATCTTTTTTTTTTCTTTTTTTTAAAACTGTTTTTTTTTTCTTTTCTAAAACTGTTTTTTTTTATTATTATTTTTTTAAAGCTGTCTTTTAATTTTTTTTTTCTCTCTTTTTTTAAAACTGTTTTTTTTTATTATTATTTTTAAAGCTGTTTTTAAAATTTTTTTTTCTCTCTTTTTTTAAAACTGTTTTTTTTATTATTTTTTTAAAGCTGTTTTTAATTTTTTTTTTTTCTCTTTTTTGAAACTGTTTTTTTTTTTTTTTTTTTTTTCAACTGCTTCACAACTGTACTAGTGGCCTGTGCTTTCCATCTGAAAAGGTACCAATTTCATACTCAACTTGTTTTTTTTTTAAACAAGTTAAAGTATGCATTTTTGTTTGATGATGCTCCTATTGAATATGCATTTGCAAATTGTTTTGATTTCTCCGTAGAACTTTTGTCCATTGCTATGGTAAACTGTTTAGATCTTGTGTGCATCACTTTGTCTTGTCATTATTGATCTTGATTTGCTAGTAAAATGTATTCTCCTTAGTGCTCACCAACTTCAACAGTGATGCCACTTATGTCTAGACACTTCACCTTTGGTGATTGTTGTAGCCTGACAGGAGTCCTCACCAGCTCCGCCTATAGTGATATCACTTCTGTCTAGACACTTCACCTTTGGTGATTGTTGTAACCTGACAGGAGTGCTCGCCAGCTCCACCTACATTGATGTGACTTCTGTCTAGACACTTCACCTTTGGTGATTGTTGTAACCTGACAGGAGTGCTCGTCAGCTCCACCTACATTGATGTGACTTCTGTCTAGACACTTCACCTTTGGTGATTGTTGTAACCTGACAGGAGTGCTCGCCAGCTCCGCCTGCAGTGATATCACTTCTGTCTAGACACTTCACCTTTGGTGATTGTTGTAACCTGACAGGAGTGCTCGCCAGCTCCACCTACATTGATGTCTCACTTCTGTCTAGACACTTCACCTTTGGTGATTGTTGTAACCTGTCAGGAGTGTTCGCCAGCTCCACCTACATTGATGTCACCTTTCTCTAGACACTTCACCTTTGGTGATTGTTGTAACCTGACAGGAGTGCTCGCCAGCTCCGCCTGCAGTGATATCACTTTTGTCTAGACACTTCACCTTTGGTGATTGTTGTAACCTGACAGGAGTGCTCGCCAGCTCCACCTACATTGATGTCTCACTTCTGTCTAGACACTTCACCTTTGGTGATTGTTGTAACCTGGCAGGAGTGCTCGCCAGCTCCACCTACATTGATGTCTCACTTTTGTCTAGACACTTCACCTTTGGTGATTGTTGTAACCTGACAGGAGTGCTCGTCAGCTCCGTCTGCAGTGATATCACTTCTGTCTAGACACTTCACCTTTGGTGATTGTTGTAACCTGACAGGAGTGCTCGCCAGCTCCACCTACATTGATGTCACTTCTGTCTAGACACTTCACCTTTGGTGATTGTTGTAACCTGACAGGAGTGCTCGCCAGCTCCACCTACATTGATGTCACTTCTGTCTAGACACTTCACCTTTGGTGATTGTTGTAACCTGACAGGAGTGCCCGCCAGCTTCACCTACATTGATGTCACTTCTGTCTAGACACTTCACCTTTGGTGATTGTTGTAACCTGACAGGAGTGCTCACCAGCTCCGCCTACAGTGATATCACTTCTGTCTAGACACTTCACCTTTGGTGATTGCTGTAACCTGACAGGAGTGCTTGCCAGCTCCACCTACATTGATGTCACTTCTGTCTAGACACTTCACCTTTGGTGATTGTTGTAACCTGACAGGAGTGCTCGTCAGCTCCGCCTGCAGTGATCTCACTTCTGTCTAGACACATCGCCTTTGGTGATGGTTGTAGCCTGACAGGAGTGTCCACTAGATCAAACAGTGATGTCGCGCCACACATTTTTTTTTTTTTTTTTGTTCATGATGTGAGATGATGATGATTTTTTTTATTCTGGACTGAGCTTAAAGTTTCCTTCAAGTTGCCTACGTATCCTTTAACAAAAGGGATCAAGTCATAACGTAGTTCATTGCACACACATTTTTTTATTACATTTTTTTTTTTTTTTTTTTTTTTGGAGGCCGTACGCAATTTTAACTCATGCGGGCTAGGAGTACCATGCAGTTTAGGCTCTTGCGATAAGGAGCGTTACATTTTACGCATAGTATTTCTTCAGAAACTTTCCGTTGATCGGACCAATTCTGAGCCCGTCTTTGTCAACTATCTTGTATGCTCCATTCGTGTAGACTTCTTCCACAACGTAGGGTCCGTCCCATTTAGGAGTGAATTTATTCCCTGTATGTCGAGTTGTTATAATATGTCTTCGAACTGCTAGCACGAGCTCCCCAACTTGGAATGAGCGAGGTCGTATCTTTTTGTCGAAAGCTTTACACATGCGTGCTTGATAGCATTCTAATGTTTGCTGCGCGTCCAGTCTTTTTTCATCCAACGCCTCTAATTCTTGGAGACGTAACTTGGCATTATCCTCAACAGTGAGTCCTTCTTGAACTGCCATTCGCAACGATGGGATTTCTCTCTCCAAAGGGAGAACAGTTTCTACTCCATAGACAAGAGAATAAGGTGTGGCTCCTGTCGGAGTACGATAGGTAGTTCGATATGCCCATAATGCTTCGCCGATTCTTTCTGGCCAGTCTCTTTTTGTTTTTGATACTACTTTCTTCAACAGGTTGCATAACGTCTTGTTAAATGCTTCAGCTAAGCCATTTGTCGCGGCATTGTACATAGAAGAATTAAATTGCTTGAAGCTAAACTTTTCGCATAACTTGTCCATTAAGCTGTTAGAAAATTGTCTCCCATTGTCGGTCACAATGCGATGAGGAATTCCGTATCGATAGATGAGATGATTACGAACAAAATCAGCTACATTTTCTTTCTTTGCTTCTTTTAATGCAACGGCTTCAGCCCATCTTGAGAAATAATCTGTCGCCGCAAGGATATAAGAATGCCCTGCTGATGATTTAGGTGTTATTGGCCCGACAAGGTCAAGTCCCCAAGCTTCGAATGGCCATGAGGCTACAGTTGGATGAAGTGGCTCCGGAGATTGATGTATGAAGTTGGCATGAAATTGACAAGCTTCACATTTCTTCGCGTACTGCATTGAGTCTTGAACCATCGATGGCCAATAATAACCCATCCTTTTCAGCTGAAAATGAAGTTTTGGCCCGGATTGGTGAGCTCCACAGAGGCCCGAATGAGCTTCTTCTAAGGCTTGTGTTGATTCTTCTTTTCCTAAGCATCGAAGAAAAAGACCCTCATATGAGCAGCGATATAGAACATCTTTGTAGTGGATGAATCGAGATGCTCTTCTCCGTATCTCAGTTTTATGTCGCACATCAATGGGAAGCTTTCCATGCTGTAGATAATCTATAATCGATTGTCTCCAATCTTCTTCTTCAATCACATAGACGGATATTACATTGGTTTCTTGACTTTCTTTTTCAGTCGGTGGTACAATCCATCTTTGACAAAGTGGGATGTTTAAAACTTCACTTTCTGAAATTGAAAGAGCCGTGGCCAGATTTGCCAACGCATCTGCCTTTGTATTTTCGGTTCTTGGAACATGCTCTATCGTCATACTTTCAAAATTTTCTAATAGTTGCCTGCCATAATTGAAGTAAGGTATTAAATCTTCATGCTTTACCTCGTATTGGAGTAACAATTGATTGATTATCAATTTTGAATCTCCATAGATTTCTATATAACTCACCCCAATTTCTATGGCTATTTGAAGACCCATAATGAGCGCTTGGTATTCGGCAACATTATTCGAACATACTTCTCCGAATGTGAAGCTATATGGTAACATATGTTTTTCAGGCGAGATAAATATTACGCCTGCTCCTGCGCCATTCCTTCGAGCTGCCCCGTCAAAATACATAGTCCAAGGTTCAGCAATTTCGACGTAGAAGATTTCTTCGTCAGGCAAGTCTTCCGATAATTTCCAGTCTGATGGCACTGGATGATCTGCCAAGAAGTCTGCCAAGGCTTGCCCCTTCACCGCCTTTTGCGGAACGTAGACGATATCATATTGCTGAAGTAAGATTGCCCACTTAGCCAATCGTCCTGAGATAATCGGCCGGGATAAGACATATTTGATTGGGTCTGCCTTCGCCACCAAATGCACTGTGAACGCTTGCATATAATGCCTTAGTTTATCGATGGCAAAGAAAAGTGAAAGACACATCTTCTCGATAGGTGAATAATTCAGTTCTGCCCCATTCAAAGTTCTACTTAGATAGTAAAGGGCACACTCTTTACCTTTCTCTCTTTCTTGTGCTAGCAATGCCCCAAGCGATCTTTCTTGTGCAGTAATATACAATATTAATGGTTTTTCTGCTATGGGAGCGCTTAAAACTGGAGGGTTGAGCAAATATTTCTTTATGCTATCAAAAGCATTTTGACATGCTTTGTCCCACTCAAATGTCGTATCCTTCCTCATCAATCTTTGGAATGGTTGACTGTAACGACCCAACTTTCTATTTACTTTTCTTTTTATTTTAACGACGTCATCGTAGGACCGTTACTACATGCATGACGTAAGAACCTCGATAAATAAAAGAAAAAAAAAACTTTATTTAAGAATAAAGGAAGAGAAATAATAAATGTTCAGAACGTCTCTAAAATCAATACAAATCCACCTACTTCGGGATTTCCTTAAACTTGTAAAACGAAATTAATGAGTACTTTTAAGGGGAGATTAAAACCAGAACTCATAGTTCAAATCACAACAAAGGTGATCTAACTCCAACAATTAAATAGAAGAAAATAATGAATGCGGAAACTCGAACTCTAATCCCATGGCATCAACAATAATCCACCTCGTCACACGCCATGTACGTTCCTGCCATTACCTGAAAAAAAGTTTTAAGGAAAGAATGAGTATTTTATACAAAATACTCAGTAAATAACCCCACTATCGTGATCGAGCTATGGAATGACATGAAGACATGAATATATGAAAAACTTTAAACGGTGAGACCTAAACTTGTATCATACGATTTACCAGCCCATCCCTATCCTTCTAAATGTGTATCAATTTCATACACATTCGTCTCAGATGCATCAATTTCATGCACGGAGAACTTTCTAGGTATGCATCACTTCCATGCACAGGTGAGCATCACTTTCATACTCCCCAACCCTACACACATCACTTCCATGTGATTAGAGCTCCTAAACCTGCATCACTTTCATGCAGAATAAAACTTACAAGGAATGGGGGTAACTACTTTACTCTTAAGATTCATAAATTTCATCCTTACTTAGGGTCACACCTGTCTTATTATGATATTTTAATTGATACCACATGGAGTAATTTTCTCACATGCGTACATCTCATCTCTCAGCATGCATTACATTCCTTAATACTTCATCTCAGCTACATTTAATCTTATGAGCGAAACTCACCCAAAACCATGACACACCACTCATCGCTATACGGGCCTAGTGTATTCAATCTCTCGCTATAATTTCTAAACTTTCCAACAACATCACATCAACAGATGACAAGCACTTCAAGCTAGTTCACCTCAACAGATAACCAACACTTCAAAACTAATTCAACTTAACAGATAACAAGTACTTCTAAACAGATTCACATCAACAGATAACAAGCACTTCTAAGCAGATTCACAACCACAGATAACCAGCACTTCAAAACTATTTCAGCTTAACAGATAACAAACGCTTCTAAGCAGGTTCACAACCACAGATAACCAGCACTTCAAAACTATTTCAGCTTAACAGATAACAAACACTTCTAAGCAGATTCACATCAACAGATAACCAGCACTTCAATGCTAATTCAGCTTAACAGATAACAAACACTCCTAAACAGATTCACATCAACAGATACAAGCACTTCAAAGCTAATTCAGCTTAACAGATAACAAACACTCCTAAACAGATTCACATCAACAGATACAAGCACTTCAAAGCTACTAAAACATCGTACTCCACGTTCAAACAAAAATATCAACTCATCTCAAAGGTTATCCCGTAGTAAGGTTACTTACCTAAAGATGAGCTCGACGAGATGACTAACAAATTGCTAAGAAGGCTTCTTGTCTCAACCTACGCACTCCCGACTCACCGTCCCTTATAAGCTAAATTACTTCAATCTGAACTTGGCCTCAACACCGAAACAGAGGGTTTCCAAGGTCAAGACAGATCTGAATAAATGGAACAACAACAACAAAAAAAACTCAATTCTTATACTCCCAATCTCAACATTTGAATTAAGTTCAAAGAAAGATGGGGCTTCGTTACCCACAACACTCCACTGCGACGATGAAGGTCACCGTAGAACAACACGTTCGAAGACTAAGTCCGCAATTCTAGCGTTAGAGCCGAGCGGATATTGGGTCTCGAAACTAGATAGAGCGTTTGAAAAATCGTTGTCGCTCAAACTGATCCACTGTCGGAGAACGAGACAAGCGATCGCCGGAAGTACTACCGCGGTTGAACTCTTGGGCAGAAGTCGACGGAGATCGAAGAGGAGAGGCGTGAACGGCGGCGGTCGAACGAGGGGCGACGTGAACGGCGGCGGTCGAACGAGGAGAAGCGTGAACGGCGACGGTCGAATGAGGGCGACGTTCACGGCGGAGGTCGGGCGAGGAGCGGCGTGCACGGCGAAGGTCAGACGAAGAGCGGCGTGCACGGCGGAGGTCGGACGAGGGCGGCGGCGCGTTTCTTCGTGAAGGAGGGGGCGACTCGCTCTCTTGCTGCGCACGGATGGAGAAGAAGAAGAAGTTCTTCTCCCTTTTCTTTTTTTCTTTTTTTTTTTTTTTTTTCTTTTTTTTTTTTTTGTTAGGTTTCAAATTATTTTAGGTTTATTTATTTACTTAATAAGCCCAAACATAACCAAACACTTTTCAAAACCCACAAACTCTACTTTGACTGAGTCAAACGCATAGGCCTTGTCCATTTTTCAAGCCCAATTTCATAAGATCAAGTCATTACCCACTAACGAGCCCGATATCAAAATTTAATTAAATAAAAATGCTCTTACCTTGAACTCGGGTCGTTACAATCTTCCCTCCTTAAGAACTTTCGCCCTTGAAAGTTCCTCATATTGTAAAAAGCTCGGGGTACTTAGACCTCATCTCATCCTCGCGTTCCCATGTCGCTTCCTCGAACTGATGGTTCTGCCACAGAACTTTGACAAGAGCTATTTCTCGATTCCGAAGAATCTTCGACTCCCTTGCCAAAATCTGCTTGGGCTTCTCCTCATAACTCATATTTTCATCCAAACGTAAATGCTCAAAATCAACAACGTGGGAAGGATCTGCTATATACTTTCGCAGCATAGAAACATGAAAAACATTATGAACTGCAGAGAGGGCTGGTGGCAAAGCTAGACGATACGCTACAAGGCCGATCCGTTCCAAAATCTCAAACGGCCCAATGAAGCGTGGACTTAACTTCCCTTTCTTGCCAAACCTCAGAACTCCCTTCATAGGTGCTACCTTCAGAAACACTTTATCGCCCGTTGCAAACTCCAAGTCCCTTCGCCTTGTGTCAGCGTAACTTTTCTGCCTACTCTGCGCTGTTTGCATCCTTGCTCTTATCTTTTGGATGGCATCGTTTGTGAGTTGGACCAGCTCGGGCCCTAGCAACTTGCGTTCACCCACCTCATCCCAATACACCGGGGATCTGCAACTCTTCCCATAAAGAGCTTCAAATGGCGACATGCCAATGGTTGCCTGAAAGCTGTTGTTATAAGCAAATTCCATCAAGTGCAAGTGTTCATCCCAACCGCCTGCAAAATCCAACGCACAGGCGCGTAACATGTCCTCTAGAGTCTGATTAAGGCGTTCGGTCTGACCGTCTGTCTGTGGGTGAAAAGTTGTACTAAGCTCCAATCGTGATCCTAACGCCTTCTGAAGACTCTGCCAGAAGTTGGAGGTGAAACGAGGGTCTCTATCTGATATAATCGACACTGGCACGCCATGAAGTCTGACAATCTCTTTCAGATATAATTGTGCCCACCTATCCACCGAATAGGTAGACTTTCCCGGAAGGAAATGTGTTGACTTAGTGAGTCTGTCAATGATGACCCACACCATTGTATAACCTTTAACTGTTCTAGGCAACCCTACTATGAAATCCATAGCTATATTCTCCCACTTCCACTCTGGCACACTCAAAGGCTGCAGTAACCCTGCCGGTCTTTGCCTCGGCGCCTTCACCTGCTGGCAGACTGTTACGTCTCCAAAAGTGACCTTTTTAGGACTTAATTAGCTTAGAAAGATGTTCACTCTTAGGTGTTTTTGATAACATTTAGCCTAAACCTAAGCTTAAATATGAGAATTAAAAGAAGGTAGCTAAATTAGGACTTATGTACAATAGGAAAGGAAAGGGTTGAAAACCGAAGGAAAAGAATGAAAAAACTGCATTGAGACAGCATTGCGAAAACATTGCGGACACCGCAATGTTTCAAGTGAAAACCGTAAGTTGACTGATCTTTTTCTGTTAATTTCCGTTATTTCAGGGATTCGTTCTTTCTCCTCCATCCATTCTGAAGTACGACGTTGAAGATTGATGGTTCTCCTTGGCCCAAATGCACCTGCAGATTACTATAAATAGGGGTCAAAGTCGAGGGTTCAAACATCATCCGAAAGCGTAGAAGTCTTCTCGCAGTCCATCTTTTCTCCTGTTTTCCTTTGCCGTCTGCTGGTTTGCGAAGCTCGGCTGTTGGAATCGATAATCTGATAGGAAGGAGAGGAGATTATTCTTCTCTCCCGATTGGATTCATCCAAGCAAGGCTGACCTTTCTCATCCTTCATTCGAGGCGGCTGCAACGAGACATTCGAGCTTGTTTTACTGCTTTTTGCTCTTCATTTCCATTTTCCAGCTTTGTCTTGTTGCTGTTTCTTTTCTAGTAGCTAGATTAGACTATTTCGTTGTGTTCTGTCTTCCTGTTATTTGCTTTAAAGCTTTTCTTTGTCAATCAAACAATCAAGTAATCAAATCTCAATTCTTTATTTCACAGTTTCTTGCCTTTACATTCTACTGCTTTCCCTTACTGTTTTGTCTTTAAATTCCTTCTAAGCATGTCTACTTCTTCTCTTGCTTCTGTTCTGTTTACATCCATGAGTAGCTAAATCACTTAGGGGCATGCTAATGACAACACTTTAGGCTAAAAAACGTGAACCAAGCATGTAGGATAGCTCTCGAAGCATTGATTGTATGTAAGCTTCATCCCACGGGCAATTTCGATTGGCCATCCATTTTGTCCAAAGAACTCCTAACCTCTGGAAGGAGTAAGAGTTCAGAGTCATACTATCATGCTAGCCTTTCAAGGTAACCAGGAAACGACCTAGGAATAGGCGTTTCTCTAGTACAAACCATATTTTTCTGCCTTAACAAGATGCTTAAGACCTTACTTGGACATGAGTAAACTAAAGAATCTAATGCATGAAATCGGAAGATACATGAGAATGAGATAGTTTGATGCATAGAGAGTTGATCCAGTGCTTGAGAATCGTATGAAAAAGCCTATAGGATAGTCATTAGTAGCCCTTAATTCATCACTTTACACACTTTCGCTGTTATTTACATTGCGGTAGAATTGCTGTCTCCGCAATTCTGCTTAAGTTACAATTCTGTCTAGCTGTCTTTGCCTTCATTTATTAATCTCGTCTCTTTTCATTTGAGTTTAGCTGTGACTTGCACTTGTTTATGTTGCTACCCTCTTCGTATTCAGTAGGAAATAGACAATTAAAAACCAATTCTACCCCATCAAATCCACCCCTTCTTTCTTAACTTTACACTTCATGAATAGCTTATAATAAATCTCTGTGGGAAAACGAATGAAATATACTTACTACTTGCTATAAGATCATGTATGCTTGCATGTTCTGAGTGCTCTATCTCTCTTATTGCCTAATTATTTCAACACATTGACCACGTAACAAGTTTTTGGCGCCGCTGCCGGGGATTTATTTAAGTGAAAACGAAGTTTGTTAAGTTTGAAACACCAAGTTTATTGCCTATTGAAGCTGATCTGTTTCATTTCTTTTGCAGGTACTATTGGGTTAGTTTATGAGTGAGCCTTCAAGTAGTGATCTAGAGTTCAATCCTGAGCCTGAGAGATTACTTAGGGCCAGAAATAGAGCCAAGAAACGTCTTTTTAAACAACCCCCTTTACCTCAAGTAATTGCGGGAACCGCAATTCCTCCGCAATTGTCTCAAGAATAAATAAATGGAATAGTTCCAAATCCGGTACCTGTCACTCGCAATCCCATCGAAATAGCAAATGACAAGAATAGTGTCATTCTCTCATACCTAGTACCTATGCCTGGGGAGCTGAACCCCAGCATAATCCGTCCTGAAATCACTGCCAACTCATTCGAGTTAAAGCCAGTGATGTTCCAAATGTTGTCCACTGTGGGACAATTCTTTGGAGTGGAAAATGAGGATCCCCACAACCATCTTAGAAACTTCTTAGGAGTGAGTGATACATTCATCATCCCTAGAGTTTCCCAAGAAGCCTTGAGGCTATACTTGTTCCTTTACTCTTTGAGGGACAAAGCCAAAACGTGGTTAAACTCATTACCCTCTGGATCTGTCCTTAATTGGACAGACTTAGCAGAGAAATTCCTAGTTAAATACTTCCCACCTGATAGGAATTCTACCTTTCGTGATGACATAGTTAAGTTCAAGCAAGCTGATAATGAATCTCTTCACGAAGCTTGGACAAGGTTCAAAGATCTACTTCTTAAATGTCCACACCATGGCATCCCATGGTGTATCCAAATAGAGGTCTTCTTCAAAGGATGCAATCCCAGCACTAGACAAGTCTTAAATTCATCCGTTGGAGGCTCCATGTTGTCCAAGAGTTACAACGAAGCCTATGAGATCTTGGAGAAGATCTCAGCATCTCACTGTAGGTGGTCAGATGATCCAGTTGAGCCAACTAGAGCTCAAGACAAGGATGCTCTAAGTGCAATGAGCAGCCAAATAAATGCCCTGACCAACCTAGTTAAGCAAATGGCTCAAGCCAATCTCCAAACAAGTGTTAACACCGCTACCGCCATGTCAATGGGCACCCAACCAAGTCAAGGTGAAACACTTATATGTGGATTCTGTGGGGAAGGGCACCTGTATGAATACTGCCCTGGGAATCCAGCCTCAGTCTGCTATGTTGGAAGCCAACAGCAGCCTAGGAACAACCCCTATTCTAATACTTACAACCCTGGTTGGAGGAACCACCCAAACCTGTCATGGGATGGCCAACAGAATGCTAACCAAGCTCCTAACCAACCAAGACCGAGTGGAACACCTGGTTTCACTCCCCAACATAACCAATCCATGTATCAAAAACCATACAACCAACCAGTAGGGTCTTCTGTAGAAAATCTACTCAAAGAGTACATCGCCAAGAATGATGCTACTCTACAAAGCCAGCAAGCTACCCTTAGGAGCCTAGAGAACCAAATAGGGCAACTTGCCAATGAACTCAAAAGTAGGCCCCAAGGTAGACTTCCTGCTGACACTGAGTTGCCAAGAAGAGATGGAAAAGAGCAAGTTCAAGCAATTGAACTCAGAAGTGGGAGACCATTGGTGAGCAACACTAAAGAAGCCCCAAAGAGAGTAGAGAACAATGAGTCTAGTGCTCCACTGGAGTCTCTGCCAAACCAAGGTCAACCATCAACAAGCACATCAGGAGCAAGGCTGGAGCCAATCATAGAGGAGATAGAAGAAATTCCAAGGCCTCCACCTATCCTGAGGTGACCTGAAGTGCCTGCATATGTGCCACCACCTCCATTTCCTCGAAGGCTAAAGAAAAAACAAGAACAGGAAGTGCACTTTAATAAATTTTTAGAAATTCTTAAACAAGTGCATGTGAATATTCCTTTTGTAGAAGTTTTACAGTCTATGCCCTCTTATGTAAAGTTTTTGAAGGATATTATCACTAACAAGAAAATAATTGGTGAATTTGAAACAGTAAATCTCACTGAGGAGAAGGATCCTGGTTCCTTCACCTTACCAGTAGAACTAGGAGGCAAGCACGTGGGCAGAGCTCTTTGTGACCTGGGAGCCAGCATAAACCTCATGCCCCTATCACTATTCCGACAGCTAGGAATAGGAGAAGCACGTCCAACCACTGTCACTTTACAACTTGCAGACAGATCCATAGCCTACCCTGAGGGTAAGATTGAGGATATTCTTGTGAAGGTTGACAAGTTTATTTTCCTTGCAGATTTCATCATCCTGGATTATGAAGCAGACAAGGAGGTCCCCATCCTATTAGGCAGACCTTTTCTAGCCACAGGTAGGGCCCTGAAAGATGTCCAGAAAGGTGAGCTCACCATGAGGGTTCATGATGAGGAGGTCAAATTTAGTGTTTATAAAGCCTTAAGGTACCCCTCTGACTCTGAGTCTTGTGCTAGCATGGATATTGTAGATTCACTGATGGAAGAACAGCTGGAGCATGCATTATTAACTAAGCATGCTAATGAATATGTACAATTAGATTTAACTGATTTGAATGTTTCTGAGATAATGGATATACCTGTAGATAAAACACAGCATCTTTGTATGAATAATGACCTAACTGATAGATCCTTGAATCCTTTGAAACCATCCATTGAGCATCCACCTGTCTTAGAATTAAAACCACTACCCACACATCTTAAGTATGCATATTTAGGAAGTAATGAGCCTTTGCCTGTGATTATTTCATCTAAATTAAGTAAGAAGCATGAGGTTGAGCTGATTTTATTACTTAAACAACATAGGAAGGCTATTGCATGGACTATTGCTGACATTAGAGGCATTAGCCCTTCCTATTGCATGCATAAGATTATACTAGAGGAAGAGCATACACCCCGAGTAGATCACCAACGTAGGTTGAACCCCTCTATGAAAGAGGTAGTTAAAAAGGAAATAATAAAATGGTTAGATGCGGGTGTGATCTTCCCTATAGCTAGTAGTCAGTGGGTGAGTCCTATACAATGTGTACCTAAGAAAGGGGGGATGACTGTGGTAGTCAATGAGAGCAATGAACTGATTCCAACTAGGACTATTACAGGGTGGAGAGTGTGTATGGATTATAGGAAATTAAATAAGGAAACCAAAAAAGACCACTTCCCTCTACCATTCATTGACCGAATGTTAGATAGGATAGCTGGTAGAGCTTACTACTGCTTCTTAGACGGTTATTCAGGATATAACCAGATCACTATAGACCCTAAGGACCAGGAGAAGACCACCTTCACTTGCCCTTTTGGAACTTTTGCCTTTCGCAGAATGGCTTTTGGCTCATGCAATGCACCGGCAACATTCCAAAGGTGCATGTGGGCAATCTTCTCTGATTTAGATGAGTCCATGATAGAGATATTCATGGATGATTTCTCAGTCTTCGGTGATTCATTCACAAACTGTTTAGAGAACTTAGGACAAGTCCTGACTAGGTGTGAGGAGACCAACCTAGTCCTTAATTGGGAGAAGTGCCACTTCATGGTGGACGAAGGGATTGTCCTAGGTCATAGAGTGTCTAGAGCAGGAGTGGAGGTCGATAGGGCCAAGATTGAAATAATAGAGAAGTTGGTAGAACCTCAGAATGTAAAAGCCATTAGAAGTTTTTTAGGACATGCAGGCTTCTATAGAAGGTTCATTAAGAACTTTTCTAAGATCTCCAAGCCTTTATGTGAGCTTCTAGAGTTGAACAAGCCATTCATCTTCTGTAAAGAATGTTTCCTAGCCTGGAAAACCCTTAAGGAAGCACTAGTCAAAGCACCTATTATAATAGGACAAAATTGGGATCTCCCATTTGAGATGTTATGTGATGCAAGTGACTATGCTGTAGGGGTTATGCTAGGACAAAAGATTGACAAGTTAACACACCCTGTATACTATGCTAGTAAGACACTTAATGAGGCACAATGTAATTACACAACCACTGAGAAGGAGATGCTAGCTGTAGTATTCGCCTGTGAGAAATTTAGGAATTACATTGTAGGCACTAGAACAATCGTGTATACAGATCACTCTGCACTAAAGTACCTTATGAGGAAGGCTGATGCTAAGCCTAGGTTGATTAGATGGGTATTGCTGCTGCAAGAGTTTGATCTGGACATTAGAGATAAGAAAGGATGTGAAAATGTGGTTGCGGATCATCTTTCTAGATTGCAGCATAATTGCGGAAAAATTGCGGAAACCGCAATTTCTGATGCTTTTATTGATGAACGTGTCTTTGTATTGACTCATCGTGATAACGATGAGGAACCTTGGTTTGCTGACATTGCTAACTTCCTTGCATCGCAGGTACTACCAACTTTCAAGGGAGGCCAAGAGAAGAAGAAGTTCCTTCATGAAGCTAGGAAGTTCATATGGGATGATCCCACACTTTACAAGACATGTGCTGATGGTCTGCTAAGGAAGTGTGTATCAGCTGCTGAGGCAAAGTCTGTGTTGCAGCACTGCCATACAGCCCCTTATGGTGGACACTTTGGTGGTCAAAGGACAGCTGCAAAGGTGTTCCAGAGTGGCTACCATTGGCCAACGATCTTCAAGGATGCCCACAACTATGCACACAGCTGTGATGAATGCCAGAGAACAGGTAACCTTAGCCAAAAGGATGAGATGCCTCTCACTTACATCTTAGAGTTGGAGCTCTTTGATGTGTGGGGCATTGACTTCATGGAACCATTTCCCCCATCATCAGGTAACCTTTACATACTTGTAGCAGTAGACTATGTATCTAAGTGGGTAGAGGCCATAGCATGTCCAAATAATGATGCCAAAACAGTCATTAAGTTCCTTCATAGACATATCTTTACTAGGTTTGGAACACCTCGTGCTATAATTAGTGATGAAGGGACACATTTCATTAATAGAGCTATGGAGAGAGTGTTGGCTAAATATAATGTTAGACATACAGTAGCCACCCCTTATCACCCACATTCGAATGGACAAGCTGAAATTTCAAATAGGGAGATTAAAAACATACTCGAAAAAGTGGTCAAACCCAATAGAAAAGATTGGTCGTTTAAACTCGAGGATGCACTTTGGGCATATAGAACTGCATATAAGACACCCCTAGGTATGTCTCCTTATAGACTTGTGTATGGCAAAGCATGTCACTTACCATTCGAATTAGAAATTAAAGCATTTTGGGCCCTAAAAGAGTTGAATTATTGCGTGACCGATGCGGGAACATTGCGGTCTTTGCAATTACATGAGCTTGATGAGCTTAGACATATGTCCTATGAAAATGCTAAAATGTATAAGGAAAAGACCAAGATTTGGCACGACAGTAGACTTAGGATTAAGGACTTTAAGAAAGGCCAACTTGTCTTATTATTTAACTCACGGTTGAAATTATTTCCAGGCAAACTTAAGTCCAGATGGTCAGGTCCTTTTGTGATAACTAACGTGTTTGTTCATGGTGCAATCAAGATTAAGAACCTGCAGCAAGGGCAACCGTTCATGGTTAATGGTGCAAGATTGAAGCATTACTATGAGGAAGGAGATGTGAAGACTCTCTCGGCCTTCCTCTTGACTGAAACGTGAAAATAAGAACGAGAGAGGACCAGTGATCACTGTGCTCGTCCATGCGAGGCTAATGCCTTAGTTTATTTTTTGCTATTTTTCCGGTTACTATTTGTATAGATTTTTGTGTGATTTTAATTACGAATTTGATGTTGATTTTATTTCTTTTAATAGGGAATCGATAGAAGGAATCAAGGAGATGAAATCAAGATAAAAAATCGAGGGAGATATCAGGCCAAATCAAAGATTCAGTTGAGAGAAGATTGGCATTTAAATTCAGGAAAATCTCCAACGGTCACTAAAATTGCGCTGGATTTGCAGAATCCGCAACGGAAATAGCCGTTGGGATTTCCATCATTACTTATATCCGTTGGAAGCGCGCTGATCCGTACGCTTCCCCCATTCTCTGAACTCCAAGAAATCTTTCTCCCTCTTCATCTGCAATTCCTCTTTCCAGACTCCTACGATTCCACCATGGTGCTAACGAGAGCTGAGAGATCTGCGTCCAAGAAGAAGGCTGACGACGCTGAAATTGCTGCGAGGGAAGCACTCCTCGCCTTGGCAGATGCTGAGGCTGCGCGCACTGAACGACTCCCCAAGCTGCCTGTCCGCAAGAAGAAGTGGAAGGTGGTTACGGAGATCCCTGCTGGACCCTCTGAACCAGCAGGAACGCCCAAGAAACGCAAGTGGAGTATGGCTGTGGCCGAAGCAGCGATCAAGAAAAAGACTCCCTCTGTGGAGAGTCAAGAAAGTGGCCGTCTGTCACACGAGTCGGCCAAGCAAAGCTCTTCGCCATCTCCACAAGCGCGAAGCCCTGAGCTTTCTCCATCGCCACAGAGCTCTGAACACACTCCACCGGCGGAAAGCCCTGGAGCATCACCCATCTCCCAGCAGCCTGATCCCGAATTTCCATATGGAGAGCATCAAGAATCGACGCAGGGTAGTGAGGAAGCTGAAGAAGAAGAGGTCTTCTCTCCTTTGAGGGAAGCCAGCCCCGAGAGCCCTGTAGAGAGGGATGATTCAATGGACGAGACACTGGGGGATTGCCTCCAGCAGATCACAACCAAGGCAAGATTGAAAAAGAAGGTCGCCAAGGTTGTCAAGGCCAAACGGCCGAAAGCCTCAAAGAAATCCAAGAAAAAGAAAGTCAGGGGTGAACCTTCATCAAAGAAGGTGAGTGATGAGCCGTCCCCAAAGAAGCTCAAGATCGAGGCTGCTGAATCAGCCAAACCAAAAGACAAGGGGAAAGCCAAGCTATACCCCGAAGATGAGCCTCAATCAGTGAGGTATGTGTCCTCTGATGCAGAATCAAGGGGCACTGAGCTGAGGAAGAGGGACTTGCTGCACGAGAAAGGATTCCTCGACGCGCTCGCAGACCTGCCGCAATTCTTGCGCGCAGGGATCACAAATCACGGCTGGGAAGAGCTGTGCAGGCCACCCAACCCCGCCTACTCCAGCATGGTGTATGATTTTTACGCCAATTTGATGAACCTTGAGGATGGCCTGTCTGTGGTCAGAGGAGTCGAGGTGGATTTCTCAGCAAAGGCAATCAACAAAGCCTATGGCCTCAAGGGTCAAAAACACACTGACTATGCAAGGATCGTTGATGAGCCAACAGAAGCTGTCCTGGAGGAAGCAATTCGGCTCATTGGCCAGCCTGGGGCATCGTGGACAGTTTCACGCAATGGGAAGCACACCCTGATGAGTGCTAACCTCACAGCCAAGGCGGCTGTCTGGTTTTCCTTCGTACGGAGGAAGTTGTCCCCAGTGACCCACGAGACAACCATCAACCAAGGCAGATCGCTGCTGGTCTATGCGATCATGAGAGGCCTCACAATCAACGTTGGCGAGGTCATTGCAGCTTCAATCGCTGACTGCGCCAAAAAGGGTAAGGGTCCACTTTTCTTTCCTAATACAATTACTAAGCTTTGCTTACGTGCAGGGGTCCCAATCGAGCGAATGGAAAGGCAGCTGGCCTACACGGGGCACCTGGAGTTGCCTACTGCCTTGAGGATGCGAAGGAAGGGGAACATGGAGTTCGAGCTGGATGGCCTGGCTGCTGCTCAGTCTCTGTCCATGGCCTGCCTGATGGATCTGCAGAAGAAGATGGCTCAATGGGCCACATATGCGCAGGCAAGGGATAAAGATGTGGCAGACCAATTGGGCTGCATCTTCCCTGAGTTCCCCACGGACCTACTGACACCATGGGCGCCTCCAAGGCCACGAAGGAATGACGACGATGAGGAAGACATCTGAGTGCTTGGCTGATTAGCACTCCAGGGAGTATTGCTGTTCCCTTAAAAAAAAAAAACAAACTGCTTTTCGTTGAATCATGAGATTTTGGCTGTTTTGAGTTAATATTTTGATCTGTTTTAGTTCTTTAGTTTTAGTATTTAAATTTGTTTAGTGTAGTCTGATGGTAGCTGAATAGGTAGATTAGGTTAGTTTCCTTTTTGTATAGCTTACATGACTGGATAAAGCATGCTTAGGGGCCTTAGTAACTGATATATCTGCCCTGACTTGATTGCGAAATAATTGCGGTACCCGCAATTTTTATTACTGAAAGCATGTTTTGGACTGACTGCTTAGCTAGGCTGTGATCTGTTTAAATTCTATCTTTTGCTGCTATCATGCCTACTTTATATAGCTTATCTAAATGCATGTTGGATGAGTGTCATAGGACACCCTTTGATAGTTTAAATTAACCTCTAAATAGCTCAGCATGCATAGCTGTAAGTCCTTGCCTGTCTGTTTTTCAAATTCCTGTTGCTGTGATATTTTCTTTTAAAATGTTTTGTCTATGCCTAGGGCTTTTAGATTCTCTTTGTTTTACCTTAGACTAGATGCTTCTAGATAGTTTGGGGGTGTGCCACCTCAGACACTCATTGGGGACAATGAGTAGTTGAAGTTTGGGGGAGGCCACCCTAGGCCTAGGAACATTCCTCTCTCCTTTAAAACATAAGCATTCTTCTTCTCCTTGACAAAAATAATGAAAAAAAAAAAAAAAAAAAAAAAAAATGAAAAATAGAATAAAGAGGGGAGTCTCTCTTAGGTTGCTGAGTAATCAGTGCGAAGTGTGTAACCCACAAGTGGCATTGCATCAAAAGGCAACCAAAGGAAAGGCTCCACCTGAGAAAGAAAAAAAGGAAAAAGTAGGGAGGAAGAATGTATACCTAGGAGTTGCAACTTTGTGGCTTAGATGTCCTATTTAAAAAGAACTCTGATCCTCAATTAGCTAAGCACAAAGTTGTAGCTTGTAGGGTTGTTTAGGGAGATGAGTGTATATCCAATGTAGTGATGCCAGGGTTTAGGTTGTTCTCTAAAAGTACTACTGTTACCATTAATACTAAGACTGGCATGACTCTAAGGAATCCTAGGTAGCTCATAAATATAAACTAGAAGCATGTACTGAGTCTGGGGTAAAGCTAGGTAGAATTTGAAACCTTAGGGATAGTAACATGATATGATAAAAGCAGGTAGATCAGTTGTAGGGAGTTAATAAAAAACAGTAGGAGTATTAGGCATGCGAAATCAGAAGAAGCTAAATGAGAGGGTAGTTTGAAGCTTAGAAGTGTGTCACAGGACAGCACTGCTATAGATAAGAATATAGGGGAGTCAGTAAGTGGTTAAAGAAGAAGAAACAGCAGCCTAGGAAAGTCCTTAGATTGCTCGAGGACAAGCAAAACCTTAAGTTTGGGGGTGTGTTACGTCTCCAAAAGTGACCTTTTTAGGACTTAATTAGCTTAGAAAGATGTTCACTCTTAGGTGTTTTTGATAGCATTTAGCCTAAACCTATGCTTAAATATGAGAATTAAAAGAAGGTAGCTAAATTAGGACTTATGTACAATAGGAAAGGAAAGGGTTGAAAACCGAAGGAAAAGAATGAAAAAACTGCATTGAGACAGCATTGCGAAAACATTGCGGACACCGCAATGTTTCAAGTGAAAACCGTAAGTTGACTGATCTTTTTCTGTTAATTTCCGTTATTTCAGGGATTCGTTCTTTCTCCTCCATCCATTCTGAAGTACGACGTTGAAGATTGATGGTTCTCCTTGGCCCAAATGCACCTGCAGATTACTATAAATAGGGGTCAAAGTCGAGGGTTCAAACATCATCCGAAAGCGTAGAAGTCTTCTCGCAGTCCATCTTTTCTCCTGTTTTCCTTTGCCGTCTGCTGGTTTGCGAAGCTCAGCTGTTGGAATCGATAATCTGATAGGAAGGAGAGGAGATTATTCTTCTCTCCCGATTGGATTCATCCAAGCAAGGCTGACCTTTCTCATCCTTCATTCGAGGCGGCTGCAACGAGACATTCGAGCTTGTTTTACTGCTTTTTGCTCTTCATTTCCATTTTCCAGCTTTGTCTTGTTGCTGTTTCATTTCTAGTAGCTAGATTAGACTATTTCGTTGTGTTCTGTCTTCCTGTTATTTGCTTTAAAGCTTTTCTTTGTCAATCAAACAATCAAGTAATCAAATCTCAATTCTTTATTTCACAGTTTCTTGCCTTTACATTCTACTGCTTTCCCTTACTGTTTTGTCTTTAAATTCCTTCTAAGCATGTCTACTTCTTCTCTTGCTTCTGTTCTGTTTACATCCATGAGTAGCTAAATCACTTAGGGGCATGCTAATGACAACACTTTAGGCTAAAAAACGTGAACCAAGCATGTAGGATAGCTCTCGAAGCATTGATTGTATGTAAGCTTCATCCCACGGGCAATTTCGATTGGCCATCCATTTTGTCCAAAGAACTCCTAACCTCTGGAAGGAGTAAGAGTTCAGAGTCATACTATCATGCTAGCCTTTCAAGGTAACCAGGAAACGACCTAGGAATAGGCGTTTCCCTAGTACAAACCATATTTTTCTGCCTTAACAAGATGCTTAAGACCTTACTTGGACATGAGTAAACTAAAGAATCTAATGCATGAAATCGGAAGATACATGAGAATGAGATAGTTTGATGCATAGAGAGTTGATCCAGTGCTTGAGAATCGTATGAAAAAGCCTATAGGATAGTCGTTAGTAGCCCTTAATTCATCACTTTACACACTTTCGCTGTTATTTACATTGCGGTAGAATTGCTGTCTCCGCAATTCTGCTTAAGTTACAATTCTGTCTAGCTGTCTTTGCCTTCATTTATTAATCTCGTCTCTTTTCATTTGAGTTTAGCTGTGACTTGCACTTGTTCTACCCTCTTCGTATTCAGTAGGAAATAGACAATTAAAAACCAATTCTACCCCATCAAATCCACCCCTTCTTTCTTAACTTTACACTTCATGAATAGCTTATAATAAATCTCTGTGGGAAAACGAATGAAATATACTTACTACTTGCTATAAGATCATGTATGCTTGCATGTTCTGAGTGCTCTATCTCTCTTATTGCCTAATTATTTCAACACATTGAGCACGTAACACAGACCAAACACCTACTAACAAAGTCCGCCACCTCTCTCTTCATGTTTCGCCACCAGTAGTAACGTTTCAAATCTTGATACATTTTAGTGTTTCCCGGATGTATCGAGAATGGAGAATAGTGGGCCTCAGCTAACAACTCGTTCTTAAGATCGACATTTCCCGGTACGCACAACCGTCCGTGGTAGGAGAGGCCCCTATCTGAAGATATTGTAAACTCATCGGTCTGTCCAGACTCTACTAGACGGAAATGATCGACGAGAACAGGATCTCCTCGTTGTGCATCAATAATCTTCTGCCTTAAGGTCGGTTGTACTGACAACTGTGCTATCTGTGCCGTGATCCCTCTCACTGAAGCTGCTATTCCAGCTCGCTCCAGATCATTACATATATGGGCTTGTGTGGTGATTAAAGCTGACGAATGAACTGCCTTCCTACTGAGAGCATCTGCCACTACATTAGCCTTACCGGGATGATACAAGATTTCGCAGTCGTAATCCTTTACTAACTCTAACCACCTTCGCTGCCTCATGTTCAACTCTTTCTGAGTGAAAAAGTACTTCAAGCTCTTATGGTCTGTGAAGATTTGGATTTTCTCCCCATACAGGTAATGCCTCCAAATTTTTAAAGCAAAAACCACTGCTGCCAATTCCAAATCATGGGTTGGGTAATTCTGTTCATACCCTTTTAATTGGCGAGAGGCGTAAGCTATTACCTTACCATGCTGCATCAACACACACCCCAACCCTTTCTTAGAGGCATCACTGTAAATAACAAAATTTCCAGTTCCTTCGAGTACCGTGAGTACCGGTGCAGAAACTAACCTCCGCTTGAGTTCTTGAAAACTCTCTTCACAAGCTTCACCCCAGACAAACGAATTTCCTTTCCTGGTTAACTGAGTCAAAGGTGTTGCTATTCGGGAGAAATCCTGCACAAACCGTCGATAGTACCCTGCCAGTCCAAGAAAACTACGCACCTCCCTGACCGTAGTTGGGCAAGGCCAATCGGTCACTGCTTCTACCTTCGCGGGGTCCACTAAGATCCCATCCTTTGACACCACGTGTCCTAAGAACGCCACCTGATGTAGCCAAAACTCGCACTTAGAAAATTTGGCGTACAACTTATTCAGCCTTAGGGTAGTCAAAACTCTCTTAAGGTGTTCCCCGTGTTCTGCCTCTGTCCTGGAATACACCAAGATATCATCGATAAACACTATCACGAACGTGTCAAGAAATTCCTTGAACACTTTGTTCATCAATCCCATAAAGACAGCTGGCGCGTTAGTCAGACCAAAGGACATTACAGTGAACTCGTAATGTCCATATCTAGACCTAAACGCCGTCTTAGGAATGTCAACACTCTTTATTCTCAACTGGTGGTACCCTGAACGTAAATCAATCTTTGAAAACACGGTGGCTCCCTGTAACTGATCAAACAAGTCGTCTATCCGAGGGAGGGGATACCTGTTCTTAATGGTTACTTTGTTCAACTCCCTGTAGTCGATGCACAACCTCATGGAACCATCCTTTTTTTTTACAAACAAAACTGGTGCACCCCAAGGCGAGACACTAGGGCGTATGAAACCCCTGTCTAACAACTCTTGAACCTGAGACTTGAGCTCTTTCAATTCCGCAGGGGCCATTCTATACGGAGCTTTGGAAATAGGGCTTGTTCCCGGTTCTAGCTCAATGTTAAACTCTACCTCCCGAATAGGTGGCAACCCTGGGAGGTCATCAGGAAATACATCTGCAAATTCCCTAACCACGGGAACTGATGCCACTGAAACCTCAACGCACCTGGTGTCAACCACGCTGGCTAGAAGTCCCCAAGCGCCTTGACTGATCAATTTCCTTGCCTGAATGGCAGAGACTACCTTGGGCAAGATCTCAGTCCTAGTCCCCTTAAACTTGAAGTTTACTCCTGTTGGTGAACCGAACACAACTTCCTTACGATGACAATCGATATTGGCGTGATTCTCCGCCAACCAATCCATCCCGAGGATCACATCAAAGTCTGTCATGTCGAGGACCACTAGCGTTACATCTAACAGACGCTCTGACACTAACACCTGACATGCTTTCACTTTCTCATGCACTAGCACCATCACCCCAGTCGGGGTAGAAACAGACAAGACGTGGTCCAGTGGTTCCAATTCTAACCTAGCTTGACTTACAAATGCAGTAGAAACAAACGAATGGGTAGAACCCGAGTCAAACAATACAAGGGCATAATGACCCAAAATAGGGAGCGTACCTGTCACCACTGTGTTAGAGTTTTCGGCTTCCTGTCGTGTGGTGGCATAAACTTTACCATGCTGCTGAATCTGTCTACCTGTGCTAGCCTGATGCGAGCTTGAGGGTTGATCCCTACTACCTGGAGTATTTCTCTTGGGACAACGATCTGCTATGTGTCCCTCCTGACCGCATCTGAAACATACCCCTGATCGTGCTAGACAACGGCCCCAGTGACGCCTCCCACAAGAGTTGCATAACGGTTTGTCCCTACCAGAGTTCTCTTGTCTGGTGAACTGTTGTTTCTGGTTCTGATGTGAGCTCCCGGAGTTACGCTGCGTACGTTGAAAACCCGAGAACATCTGATCTGACCTCCTCTTCTGACCTGAAAACGAACTCGCACCAGTAGGTACCTGAGATTGCCCGGGCGCGCGATTATCAATCAGAGTTGCCGCGCGGAGAGCTGCAGCATAATCTGGTGGAGCAAGGGCCGCCACAATGCCTTGGACCTCGCTTCTCAGGCCCATAATAAACCGTTCTGCCTTCGTGGCTTCTGTAGCCACTAGCTCAGGGGCGAAACGTGACAACCTGTTGAATTCAACTTCGTACTCCGAAACAGAACGGCCTCCTTGCTTGAGGTGTAAGAACTCCACTTGCTTTTTATATCGGGTCACAGCCGGAAAATACTGTTGGTAAAAGGCTTCCTTGAAATGTGACCAGGTCACCGGTCCTCTACTGGTATCGATCGACCTCTCGGCCGACTCCCACCATAGCTGAGCATCGTCTATCAATACGAAGACCGCACACTGCACTTTCTGCTCCTCTGGGCACCTCATGTAACGGAAAATCGTCTCAATGGACGACAACCATATTTCTGCTTTCGTCGGATCCACTAACGACCCATTGAAGGAACGGGCGTCATACTTCCTGAAGTCTCGCAAATGTCGTGCCTCTTCCGACAGACCCCTCTGGTCCCTGTTCGCTTGAGCCATTTGATTAGCGACGGCCGTCTGAATCAATGTCTGCATTGCCTCCATCATTGTCGTCGTTAATATGGCTCCTGCCTGCTGAGCCGCAGGTGTGTCACCAGTCTGAACCACTAGTTGAGCTGTGGGAGTTAGTCCCACTGGTGTCTCCTCAACCTGGATACTCGATATGCCCTTATCAAACTTACCTCGCTTACCGGAGCTTCTCTTACGCGAATTACCTGGCTGAACCCTACCAGACGAACCTCGCCTGACCAAGCCTCTGTTACGTCCCATAACCTAACAAAATCCAGCTGCCTTATCAAAACCACAATTAGGACCATAACAGTTGCTAGGCATTAAACTGAACCAATGCACTTAATTATCATCTTTCATAAATAAAAAAAAAATTAAAGTTGAACATACCTGGCGATGACGGAGGACCTATTGATGAGCCATGGGAACACTTAGGGCTTACGATGTAAGCCAGTCTACAGAACCCTAAACTTTGGCTCTGATACCAACTGTAACGACCCAACTTTCTATTTACTTTTCTTTTTATTTTAACGACGTCATCGTAGGACCGTTACTACATGCATGACGTAAGAACCTCGATAAATAAAAGAAAAAAAAAACTTTATTTAAGAATAAAGGAAGAGAAATAATAAATGTTCAGAACGTCTCTAAAATCAATACAAATCCACCTACTTCGGGATTTCCTTAAACTTGTAAAACGAAATTAATGAGTACTTTTAAGGGGACATTAAAACCAGAACTCATAGTTCAAATCACAACAAAGGTGATCTAACTCCAACAATTAAATAGAAGAAAATAATGAATGCGGAAACTCGAACTCTAATCCCATGGCATCAACAATAATCCACCTCGTCACACGCCATGTACGTTCCTGCCATTACCTGAAAAAAAGTTTTAAGGAAAGAATGAGTATTTTATACAAAATACTCAGTAAATAACCCCACTATCGTGATCGAGCTATGGAATGACATGAAGACATGAATATATGAAAAACTTTAAACGGTGAGACCTAAACTTGTATCATACGATTTACCAGCCCATCCCTATCCTTCTAAATGTGTATCAATTTCATACACATTCGTCTCAGATGCATCAATTTCATGCACGGAGAACTTTCTAGGTATGCATCACTTCCATGCACAGGTGAGCATCACTTTCATACTCCCCAGCCCTACACACATCACTTCCATGTGATTAGAGCTCCTAAACCTGCATCACTTTCATGCAGAGTAAAACTTACAAGGAATGGGGGTAACTACTTTACTCTTAAGATTCATAAATTTCATCCTTACTTAGGGTCACACCTGTCTTATTATGATATTTTAATTGATACCACATGGAGTAATTTTCTCACATGCGTACATCTCATCTCTCAGCATGCATTACATTCCTTAATACTTCATCTCAGCTACATTTAATCTTATGAGCGAAACTCACCCAAAACCATGACACACCACTCATCGCTATACGGGCCTAGTGTATTCAATCTCTCGCTATAATTTCTAAACTTTCCAACAACATCACATCAACAGATGACAAGCACTTCAAGCTAGTTCACCTCAACAGATAACCAACACTTCAAAACTAATTCAACTTAACAGATAACAAGTACTTCTAAACAGATTCACATCAACAGATAACAAGCACTTCTAAGCAGATTCACAACCACAGATAACCAGCACTTCAAAACTATTTCAGCTTAACAGATAACAAACGCTTCTAAGCAGGTTCACAACCACAGATAACCAGCACTTCAAAACTATTTCAGCTTAACAGATAACAAACACTTCTAAGCAGATTCACATCAACAGATAACCAGCACTTCAAAGCTAATTCAGCTTAACAGATAACAAACACTCCTAAACAGATTCACATCAACAGATACAAGCACTTCAAAGCTAATTCAGCTTAACAGATAACAAACACTCCTAAACAGATTCACATCAACAGATACAAGCACTTCAAAGCTAATTCAGCTTAACAGATAACAAACACTCCTAAACAGATTCACATCAACAGATACAAGCACTTCAAAGCTACTAAAACATCGTACTCCACGTTCAAACAAAAATATCAACTCATCTCGAAGGTTATCCCGTAGTAAGGTTACTTACCTAAAGATGAGCTCGACGAGATGACTAACAAATTGCTAAGAAGGCTTCTTGTCTCAACCTACGCACTCCCGACTCACCGTCCCTTATAAGCTAAATTACTTCAATCTGAACTTGGCCTCAACACCGAAACAGAGGGTTTCCAAGGTCAAGACAGATCTGAATAAATGGAACAACAACAACAAAAAAAACTCAATTCTTATACTCCCAATCTCAACATTTGAATTAAGTTCAAAGAAAGATGGGGCTTCGTTACCCACAACACTCCACTGCGACGATGAAGGTCACCGTAGAACAACACGTTCGAAGACTAAGTCCGCAATTCTAGCGTTAGAGCCGAGCGGATATTGGGTCTCGAAACTAGATAGAGCGTTTGAAAAATCGTTGTCGCTCAAACTGATCCACTGTCGGAGAACGAGACAAGCGATCGCCGGAAGTACTACCGCGGTTGAACTCTTGGGCTGAAGTCGACGGAGATCGAAGAGGAAAGGCGTGAACGGCGGCGGTCGAACGAGGAGAAGCGTGAACGGCGACGGTCGAATGAGGGCGACGTTCACGGCGGAGGTCGGGCGAGGAGCGGCGTGCACGGCGAAGGTCAGACGAAGAGCGGCGTGCACGGCGGAGGTCTGACGAGGGTGGCGGCGCGTTTCTTCGTGAAGGAGGGGGCGGCTCGCTCTCTTGCTGCGCACGGATGGAGAAGAAGAAGAAGTTCTTCTCCCTTTTCTTTTTTTTTTTTTTTTTTTTTTTTTTTTTTTTTTTTTTGTTAGGTTTCAAATTATTTTAGGTTTATTTATTTACTTAATAAGCCCAAACATAACCAAACACTTTTCAAAACCCACAAACTCTACTTTGACTGAGTCAAACGCATAGGCCTTGTCCATTTTTCAAGCCCAATTTCATAAGATCAAGTCATTACCCACTAACGAGCCCGATATCAAAATTTAATTAAATAAAAATGCTCTTACCTTGAACTCGGGTCATTACATTGACATCGACCTGCTAGATTAGAGATGAACCTTCTGATATAAGCCAGTCGTCCTTGAAGACTTCTTAGTTCATGTAAGTTTCGCGGCTCTGGCATTTTTTGAATGGCATCGATCTTGGACTGGTCGATTTCAATCCCTCGATGCGTTACTACGAAACCAAGAAACTTTCCTGATGTCACGCCGAATGCACATTTGAGAGGATTCATTTTCAATTGATATTTTTTCAGACGATCGAAAACTATCTTTAGATCCTGTAAGTGGTCTTTTCGTTTGTTGGACTTAACCACAAGATCGTCAACATAACATTCGACGCGTTTATGGAGCATGTCATCAAAGATCTTTTGCATAGCACGCTGGTAAGTTGCTCCAGCATTCTTCAAACCAAAGGGCATCACTTTGTAACAATATATTCCTTTGGGAGTTCGGAATGCTGTCATCTCTTCATCTTGAAGGGCCATCCGAATTTGATTATATCCTTAAGATCCATCCATGAATGATAAAAGCTTCATGTCCTGTGGTAGCGTCAACCATGAGTTCAGTGATGGGCAATGGAAAATCATCTTTGGGGCATGCATTATTGAGATCGCGAAAGTCAACACATACGCGGAGTTGTCCATTCTTCTTTTTCACTGGAACAATATTTGATATCCATGTTGGATATTTTACCTCTCTGATGAACCCCGCTTCTATCAATTTATTAACTTCAACTTCAATTTGAGGAACGAGCTTCGGTCGAAAACGTCTTTGACCTTGCTTTATTGGTCGATACCCTTGTTTGGTTGCAAGATGGTGGACTTCTATCTTTGGGTCGAGTCCTGGCATCTCTTTGTACGACCAAGCAAAAACATCTTTGTATAAAGTGAGCAAGTTCAAATATTCACCTTCCTCTTCACCATTAAGTGATGCACTTATGAAGGTTGGACGTGGATTTTCAGCCGTACCGAGGTTTACCTCTTTGAGCTCATCAATCGTAGATTGACTACCATCTTCTAGTGATGTTGGCGCTTCTTCAACATCTTCTTCGGAAATTTCAATGTCTGACATTTCTTCAACGGTAATATGACAACAGACATCCTGACCTTCTTCATGCTCTTGGTTTACCTGTGCAGGATTAGTCAAAATGGTTAACTGTCGCTTCACTTTCAAAGAACCTTCCATATTTATAAGAACAAACGACTTTCTTTTCATCCGTGAAGGAACAATACTACGAAATTCATTATCGTCATTCATTTCTTCAAGTTGTTCTTTTTCTTGAGTTTTCAATTTTCCCTCGTAATGATTACTCGTTTCAAGGCGATCGAAGACTGATCGCGAAGGTTTGTCTATTTTCTTCAATGCAGACACGCTTAGCCTTCGGAATACTGAAAGTCGAGTGGGTATTGAAGCCACACTTTGATCTTCTCTTTTTGTTGTCGTGAAACTTAAACGTTGGTGAACTGAAAGACGGGTAGTTGGAACTTCAATGCGGTTGAAGACAGAGATCCTCTGATTATTATTGTTCTTTTCTTCTTCTGAGTCGCCAACCTCTTCTGTCGTTATGTGATGGGCATTCACAACTTTTTCTTTTCCCTTTCTTATTATGCGAATTGGCTCTGGTGGGTTATACCCTAGTCCAACTCTTGAAATAGGTATGACGTAACCCTCTTTTTGGAGCTTCTTTTGTGTTGGAGAAAGATTAGGCATTTCGTCAAAGATTTTTAGACCTTCGAACTTTGTATGTGTTGTGAAGTCATAGCCTGCCTTTTCTAGGAGTTTGTATGCATTTGGATCAAACCCAACATTCGTTCGTTTGTCAGGTAAAGTCTTTTTTGTGTGGTCATCCTTCGACTCCCGGATCTCTTGTTTGGTAATCGTTGTAAGAGGTGTGACAAAACTTTCTTTTAGAATTTCCACGTCACCGACTTTCAGATTTCCTGAACATTCTGTGAATGGTGATTCCCCTTTCTTACGTCGAGACAAAGGGACATAGCGCAATACAGGAATATTTGGCGGCTTCTCTTCTTTTGGGGCCTTTGACTGTGTCTGATTGACAAAAGTTTTATCCGTTTGAACTTTGCAAACATCTACTTCTTCGACTTGCTTTTTCTTTGTATTTTTTTGGTGTTCCGTCTTTCCATTTTCAACCAAAGGGATTTCTGCAACAGCTATCTCCACTGCCTCATCGTTCTGTATATAGAATTTTGCGTCTGCGAAGTGAGACTCTGCCTCCGAGAATGGATTGGTATCCGCTTCGACTTTCTTAACACCGTCTTGATAGTATTTGAAACATTGATGTAGTGTAGAAGGTATTACTCCATTCCCATGTATCCATGGACGACCTAACAGTAACTTGTAAGTAGTCTTGGAGTCTATGATGTGGAACAAAGTGTTGGCCTTCAAATCTCCGATAATAAGCTCTAGACGGATCATGCCGATTGCTCGCTGTCCACCTTGGTTAAATCCTTGGATAACCAATCGATTATTTGTTAATTCGTCCGTTGAGATCCCTATTTTTGTCATGGTCGACTTAGGCATTATATTGACAGCTGATCCATCGTCAATGAGAATCCGACCAACTCTTTGCTCTTGGATGTAGCCCGAGACGAATAACGGTCTATTATGAGGCTTTGATCCTAACATCAAGTCTTCATCTGTGAAGCTAATGGACACGCAACATGAGGTACCTACGTGTACTTCAGAGTCGTCGATGTTGAATGAAGGTAGATCTCCTGTCTTTCCTACCACTTGAGATGAGATTGATAAAGAATCGTCTTCTTCGAACGTGTCAATCGCATGACATGTGACAGTGTCATGGATGTCTTTGTGTTCTTCATTAAGAAAGTTCTTTGGAAAAAATTCTTTTAGCATCAATGGTTGTCGAGATCGAACAAAATCTTCATTCTCTTCTACGACCAACTTATGCTTTCTGGAGCCTATAGTCTTTTTCTTCTTCTTTTGCGACATATTCTTTCTTCTATAGTTTCGAAATACTTGAGGCTCTTTCCGGACAGAGTGTGGTACTTTCTTCTTTCGACGAGTTACCAAAATTCATTCTTCATCTTCGCTTTTAATAGACCCGGATTTGCTATGGGAGATAATTCTTGGAAATTCTTGCTGAAACCAAATAACTACAGGCTCTAAAGTTCCGAATTGAATTAGACTCGCTTCTAGATTATGAACTGTGCTTGAACATGTTTGGTTGTTGAGGTTTCTTGCTATTGTAGCATGGTTCGATTGCGCTACTTCATCGAGCTCCAACTCAATCCTTTTTTCTGTAGCTAACTTCAAAATTAGCTCCTTCAGAACAAAACATTTCTCCACCGGGTGACTGATAACTCGGTAATACTTGCAGTAATTGGGATCATTAACTCGTCCCATCTCTTCTGGTCGCTTACACTCTGGTAATTCGATAAGTTTCTTTTCCAAGAGTTGTTCTAACATGTCTGAGATGTCAGAGTCTGGAAAAGGGTAAACTTTTTCTTGTCTTTCTTTCAGGGTCAAACGTCTTTTTTCGCCTCCATCATGTTGCTTCTCTGTCTTCTTGTCTTTTCCTCTTGCAAAAAATTTGAAGGGGGTTGCATTAACGACTATTGATTCTTTGGTAGGGCCTTTAGAAAACTTTTCAGTAGTTGCCGCTTCTTTCTTTTCTTTCTTGATGTCTAGAGCAAGAAGATCTTTATTTCCTCTGTTGGCGATGCTCAACTCCATGTCATGAGCACGAGTTGCTAGTTCTTCGAACGTGTGAGGCATAATTCCCTGCAAAATATAATGGAGTCCCCAATGCATGCCTTGAATACACATTCCAATTGCAGATATTTCGGTGAGCCGATTTTTGCAGTCGAGACTTAGAGTTCTCCAGCGGTTGATGTAGTCAACAACTGGTTCGCCTTTTCGCTGTTGGGTATTTGTGAGCTCCAACATGCTGACAGTTCGCCTTGTGCTATAAAAGCGGTTGAGGAACTCCTTTTCAAGCTGCTCCCAACTTTCAATAGTCTCAGATTCAAGATCAGTATACCAGTCAAAAGCGTTTCCCTTCAGTGTCCGGACAAATTGTTTGACTAGTAGATCTCCTCGTGTACCGGCATTTTCACATGTTTCGATAAAGTGAGCAATATGTTGCTTGGGATTGCCCTTCCCATCGAACTGTTGAAAATTTGGTGGCTGATATCCACTAGGCATCTTCAGGTTGTCGATCCTCTTGGTATAAGGCTTAGAATAAAAGATGGAACTTTGAGCAGGTCCACCATATTGAGCTCTGATGGAGTTCATAATCATATCTTGGAGCTGCTGGACAGACAAAGAAGCGATTGAAGTAGAATGTTGCGACTGACCTTCTTGTGCAACGTTCTTTCCTTTATTTTTGACGGCAGGGGTCTGACTTGATTCCACGGCGTCTCGACTTTCAATTTGATTCTTCAGAGAAGCTATTTCATAGTCTTTTTCTTCTACCGCCTTCAGTAACATGCTAATCTTCTTTTCCACTTCAGCCATTCTTTCTTCAATAGTGCCTGCATCAGTCATCATGACGGACATCACATCCAAATTTGATGCTTCTTTTGGTTGAAGAGAAGGAAAAACAAGTTGGTCAAACACAAGGTTTTCTGCAAGGAGGATATCAGCTTGAGCAGATTCTGTCATGCGTCTCAACATTTTGTTCGCGATGACGGGTGTTTGACTTTCTTCATCCTGGATTTCTTTAGAGCGACTGCCCGTAACTGGCCCTCCATATGAGTCATTTGAAGCAGCAGTCTTTGAAGGAGCTTCTTTGGATGCCATCACTTTTTGGAGAGAGAAAGAGATGAGAGGTAGAAACTGTCCCACCGGGCGTGCCACTTTGTTCACACGAGATTTCAATATAGGAGAAATTTGATACGTGGAAATGAAAAGGAATTTTATTGATTTCGTATATATATATGAGTGTTACAGTCTCTAATATTTATCCTCTCATGCTTTCTCTCGAGTATGTCAACTTTAATCTTTGGACTCGTTGATCTTCTTGGATGATCGATCTTTGGGCTTTTTGATCTTCTTGGATGATCGACCTTTGGGCGTTTTTTGATCTTCTTGGATAATTGGCCTTTGGGCTTTTTGATCTTCTTGGATGACCGACCTTTGGACTTTTTGATCTTCTTGGATGATCAGTCTCTAGCTTGTTGATTTTCGTAAAGTCTTCGACTTGTAGTTTCTTGAAGGTCTTCGGCTTGTAGCTTATCGAAGATCTTCGACTTGTAAATTATTGGAGGTCTTCAGCTTGTAGCTTCTTGAAGGTCTTCGACTTGTAGCTTATTGAAGATCTTCGGCTTGTAGCTTCTTAAAGATCTTCGGCTTGTAGTTTCTTGGAGATCTTCGTTTGTAGTTTCTTGGAGATCTTCGTTTGTAGCTTATTGAAGGTATTCGGCTTGTAGCTTTTTGAAGATCTTCAGCTGTAGCTTCTTGAAGGTCTTCGGCTTGTAGCTTCTTGAAGATCTTCGGCTTGTAGCTTCTTGAAGATCTTCAGCTTGTAGTTTCTTGAAGTCTGTAGTCTTTGAATCTTCTGAACTCTGGGTCTTTGATGCCTCTGAATTCTCTGGATTCTGACTCTCTGATTGTTGGAGCTTCTGACTTCTCTGATTGTTGGAGCTTCTGACTTTTCTGGATTCGGGCTCAAGGCTGAATGTCCAGAATGAATGGTGGTCTCCTCTATTTAGAGAGTTTGATGGACCTAGTATGGGCTTGGGCCTGATTGACTTTCGGCTCAACCTTTGGGCTTTTATTTATTTGGGTTTAAATTATTTATTTTTCAATAACTTGGATTATTTAAACTTAGCCCAAAATTATTTTTAGCTATCTCGGTTAAATAGCTTCGGGTCCAACCGCCATGTGGCAATGTTTGATTGGACTGGTCTGAGGACATGTGGCATAATTTGATTTGCCGATTTTATATGTCTCTTAATTTAAATTGAGGACATGTGTAACTTTGTAATTGGTCCTAAATTTATAAATATATATTTTTATCATTAACTTGAATTAACTCAAATTAATGATGTGTCAATTTGTGATTGACCGAAATTTATTATTCAACGGCTGGTTTTAAATCATTTATGCCTGTGCGTGGTTGTTTGCACAGGTGCAGGATCATCAACCCCACTCTGGACTATCTAGGTGATGCGCTCACTCACCCGTTGCCAAATAGTTGTTCGATAAAATTTGATTGCTTAAAGCCATGCATGAACTTTTATTTAAATTCCAGAAGTGGATCCATTAGAAATTGTACTTGGATGAAGTTTTTTTCTCTTTTCACTTTCAAAACATGAGTTTTGTTCTTCTCTATACAATTGTTTACATGCTATTGAGTTCATGAGTTAGGTAATTGAAAAAATAGATTGTATTGTTTGGTAAAATAATACTAAATTAGTGATTTAGCTATAATGATTATGTGAGTATATTATTATTATATTTGTATTCAATATACATTTTATTTAAATGAATTGTTTAAAATTTTATATAATTTAAATTGCAAGTTGTTTTTTTAATTTAAATTATCGGATAAAAAGTTTAGTAAAAGTAATTGTTATAAAAAATTAAATCAATCCAAAGTTATCTTAACTTGGTTTTTGAAAACTTGTTTTTGTTCTCGGAATTTGATTAAGAATCCAAATATTTCTTTAAGAAAATTGAAACTCGTAGAAAAGAAATTGTGAGGAAACACATAAATTTCAAAAATAGAAAATTAAACGAAATGGTTACGAAATTGGACTAAATGATTATTAAAATAGTCATCTTTATTATCAAAACCGAGGTCCATTTTTATAAAAAGTTTGATATATGTTTTTTTTAATTTAATTTCTCTCTCCTAATTTTTTTCATTCCTTATTTATCCTCCCACTCCCAAGATTTTCTCCAAAAACTAACTCTCTTCCCCACCATTTTCAATCGATTATTGAAACAAAATTGTAAATATATTGTAATTGAGACAAATTTCAACTAACTATAAGTACAAAAACAATGTTTTCAATTACACTGTATTTGCAAATTCGGTACATTAGAAGACAAAAAAAAAACATATTGTTTGAGCAAAATATGATAGTCTTTATAATACATTTAGATAAACAAAGAGATGCATTCTAAGTTTGCAAATTGCAATTACAATGTATTTACAATTTGCAAAATTGGAATTACACAGTACTTGCAATTGTGCAAATTTGAATTACACTGTATTTGTTATGGTAAATACTTCAGAAGGCAAAAAAAAAAACATAACATACGACAAAAAATTGGAGGAAAATACCGTGTATTTGCGATGAACCGGATAACAGTGTAATTGTGATGTACTGAATAACAAATAAAGTGTAATGGTAATCCACTAAATAGCAACTAAAGTGTAATTGCAATCCACTAAATAACAAATAAACTGTAATTGCAATTCACTTAATAACAAATAAGGTGTAGTCCACTTCCTAATACAATTAGACAAACTACATCTATTACAAATTCTTAGGAAGAAAATAAAGTAAGGATGAAAATGCAATTACACTGTATTTGTAATTTGCAAATTGCACTTCGGGTGTATTTTCAATTTTGCAAAGTGAACTTCCAAGTTTGAAATTTCGCAAATTGTACTTTGTATTTACAATTTCGCAAATTGAAATTATATTGTACTTGCAATGGTACAATTTTGCGAATTGTAATTACATAGTATTGTTTTGGAAAACCAACAAAAATACATTAAAGAAGGGAAAAAAAAAAAAAAAAAAAAAAAACCTGACGAAGCTCACGTAGATGTCAAGGTTCCGATGAACGGCGGAGCGCTTCGAGATGAAAGTGACAAGATGAGCTTGAGGGCCTTATCCTCATCATCTATCTTCACTTCAATTACCTCCAACTCCGAAACGATGACATTGAGAACACTCAGATGATCTGAGATTTTTGTACCTTCTCAATCTTCATCACTCATGCTGGACTTCTTAGAACCTCTACTGGAACTACCACCGGACTCCATTGGACCATCATCACCGCTTAACTTTTCAGAAGAACCATCACGTGGTCTTCCCTTCGAGGCCTTGTGTAACCCAGATTGTATTAACACATTCTTGACTTGCACTTGCCACAAGCCAAAATTCATCTTTCCAACAAATTTCTCTACATCAATCTTCATTGGACTCATAAAGGTTGACATCTCTGCTTCACTCCTAGCAAATCTGCAAATAGTGAACAACCCACACTATTCACAATACCAGCCTAGTTCGTTTCAAGAAATCTTTTCTGATGTAAGTTGACATTAAGTATTAATATCTTAACTTATAAATTATAGATTTAAATTCCCTCAATTTAGTCAACATGAGCATAGCTCAACCGACATAATGTATGAACTATGAGCAAGATGTCTCAAGTTCGAATCTTCCTCCCCACATGTTGTCAAAAAAAAAAAAAAAAAAAAAACCCTAAATTTAATTCACAATGTAATACATATTAAAAAAAATTATTACATTAGATGAAATAATTTAAACAACTAACCTATCTATTTAGGCTACATTGTATAATCATTTTAAAAATAAATTAAACTTACAAACACTACTTTCATCTATAATTTTTTACTTTAAATTTTTATTATTGTTTAGTAAATTCGAAAGTATCATACATAGCTAACAAAAGCATAGCTCGACATGATGTATAGTAACCATGAGCTCTTAGGTTCAATCCCCCACCCAGCATGTTGTCAAAAAAAAAAAAAAGTTTGGGAAATATATTAGACACAAACATGAAAGTTCAAGGATTAACTTGAAATTTAACCTAATTAGTGAGTTGTCTTACAGAAAAAATCATTTGTAGCGTCATCACCACCATTGACGTAGACATTCTTCTCACTTTCGTAGCTTCCTTCGCTCTCCATTCTCTTTCCGTTCTCTCTGGAATCATGATTTAAGAGATGAGGTCCTTTGATTTTAGTAGAATGTGAGTCATTTTTTAGATGATTGTTGAAAAATCGTGATTTGGGAGACGAGGTCTTTGATTTATGTAGAATGTCATATGAATTTTGTTGGGAAATTGTGATTTGGGATCACCCGAGGGTACCCGATCTCCATCCATCACCCCAATCCATTTACGAGAACTAAGCTGCTGGGCATCAACATGGTGGTAGCAAACTCCATTCCAAGCATTGCGACCCTTAACAGGTTCTACTAAGCCCAACTGTCGCCATGTATGCACATATCAAAATGAATATCTTGCCATTGTGGATATTTTCTGTTATGAAAGTATATTTATGTAAGTTGATTAATTATTTTTCCTATCATACGTTGGTTCTGATCCTATGCAACCACAAAGCATATTCCGAAATCAAGAAACTACAAACCTAAAGCTCTTAAACCACTTGTTGGGAAAAAACCTTCCACTTCTACCGTAGGAATAAGCAAGAAATAACTTTGAAATTAAAAGAAAGCAATACAAATAAAAAACACAAGAATTTACGTGGAAAATTCCAAAACCGGCCAAATTCACATCAATGCCCATGCCTCATGTTTTTAAAATAGTATTGCCTTAACTTTTAAAATGTCTTCATGAACCAAATAATAGATTTTAAGGCAAATTATGTTCAATGAGATGGTCGTAAGCAAATGCTCCAAAGAAATAATATATTTTCAAGAAATCTTATTCTCTGGATACAATGTTGTGCTGAATATGTTATCTAGAATATGTTTTTAATATGTGCCATTTAAAAAATATTTGATGTTATTCCCATGCACAATAAAAAACATTGACATCTTTTATTTTCAGTCATCTACAAATCCCCAAACCAAACGGCCCCTTATTGACTCTTGACTTTCAAGGTTTAGTGGAGTCAACATTTGACTTTTGACTTTCAAAGTTTTAGTTAATTGTCAACATTTTGACTTTTGACTAACTTTGATCAAATTAATTCAATTTAAAGATTAATTCAAATAATTAAATTAAATTAATATTAAATAATTAATTAAACAATTTAATTAAACAATTTAATTAATTCAAATTTAATATCCAATAAATCTAACACTAATCCCGATCATTCTCGATATACTTGTTTATGAATCCCTATTCATATTTTCTATATTTAAATCTTATTTAAATATCTCCATCTCTCTCTATTGTTCAATTCGCAATTGAACGTTATACCGTTAAATATATCACATATATTTAACGCTTATTCCCTAATTCGAATTCGAACACTTCGAATTCACTTGTCACACTATTCTAAGGTTTAGTCCGATATGAGCTAGCAGGGGGACCTCATGGACCTACAGATCATGAGCTCCAACGATCTTGAGATTAACTGATTAAACTCTTTAACTAAGTTAATCAACATTCGTTAACTACCAGGACATTCCACTATAGCCTAGTAATTGCACTCTCCTCACTGTCGATATATTTATGTCCACTCGATATAACCATGATTAGTAAGTTGACCCTTCACAGGTTGTTCGTAATTTACGGTTGGGTCAAATATCTGTTTTACCCCCGTAATTACATCTTGCTCCTTAAGTCCCACTGATCCTCTAATGAACAATTGGTTTGTGATCCAATCACTAAACCGATTGGTATGTGATCTAATCACTATACCGAGTCCCTCTCGGGCCAATGAGAAGGTGAGGCCCCTTGTTCAAGACCTGAAGTCAGCACTTAAAGGAACAACCTATCTACTATCCCTAGAGACGGGTAGGAGTGAATTCCATCTTGCACCCTATGTCCCCAGCTATCTATCCGGTCTTACCCCTGAAATGGGAGGCTTATTGAGTCGGCGTTGTTGAGCCACTCTCACCCATGCAGATCTAAGGATAATCCCGAATAAACAGGAGTTCATAGTAAGCTCAAGATTAAGGTCAACCTAGGTCATCGTTTTGAAATAGTTAGTCTTTAAAACAGTAAACAACGTTATAACGTAAGAGTAACTTATTTCGCGGTCCGATCTAATGCAATCTCTTTGCATAGGACGCCCCCATTCACATGTCTCCACATGAACGATTCAGGATCACATCGTTTGTACTAAATACAAAATGGGCCGCATCCAATAGTGTCCCCAGGATAAGGTATCCAGCCTTATCCGTATACTATAGACTGTTTTGGCTATTTACTCGAACTTGATCCACTTTTATGTCTCCACATAATGTTCAAGTACCCATGTTATAGCCATGGATCTTAGTTTATTGGATTTAAGGTTTTCTAAAATGAAATAAGCAATTCACATTTTCAACAATAACTTTATTGAATAAACCTTAATAACACTTTATTAGTAATAAAATATGTTTATCGTTTACAAACCACGAGTTTTAGGACATAAAACTCAACAAACTCCCACTTGGACTATAACTCCAGTGGTAACAAATATATATCCATATATATACATAATGTTGAGTTTTCCAGAATGCGAAATAAATACAATAAACTAGGGCATCACATACCCATAGTTTTCTCCCACTTGCCCTAGATTATACATCTTGTATTCCTAGTCTCACTAGGTGACCCTCAAACACTTTAGTCGTGAGAGCTTTTGTAAATGGATCAACAATGTTGTCCTCAGAGGCTATATGTTTCACAATAACATCTCCTCGTTGGACGATCTCTCGAATGAGATGATATTTTCGCTCAATATGTTTCCCGCGTTTATGGTTCCTTGGCTCTTTTGAATTTGCAACTGCTCCACTGTTAACACAAAAGAGAGTGATAGGCAGTTGCATATTTGGAACCACTTCCAAATCGTTCAAAAACTTTCTGAGCCATACAACTTCTTTTGCTGCTTCACAGGCAGCTACGTATTCCGCTTCCATAGTGGAGTCAACAACACAACTTTGCTTGATACTCCGCCATACTATAGCTCCTCCATTCAGAGTGAACACTGATCCCGATGTTGATTTTCTTGAATCTCTATCCGACTAGAAATCAGAATCAGTGTATCCTGTAAGAATCAGATCCTTACCTTTATACACGAGCATGTAATCCCTCGTTCTCCTAAGATACTTGAGGATATTCTTAACGGTTGTCCAATGTATAAGTACAGGATTGTACTAAAACCAGACAACACCTACTCCATAGCATATGTCGGGTCGTGTACACAACATAGCATACATCAGACTTCCAACTGCCGATGCATAGGGAATGCATCTCATATCCTCAACTTCTTGAGGTGTCTTAGGACACTGTTCCTTCGACAAGTGAATTTCATGCCTGAAGGGTAGCAACCCCCTCTTGGAATTCTGCATCTTATATCTTGACAACATCTTGTCAATATAGGATGCTTGAGACATGACTAATGTTCTATTTTTGCGGTTCCGAACTATTTGGATCCCAAGAATATATTGAGCTTCTCCCAAATCCTTCATTTGGAATTGAGTTGCTAGCCATTTCTTGACGTCAGTCAGGCATCTTACATCATTCTCAATGAGTAAGATATCATCGACATATAACACGAGGAATGCTACAGATGTTTTGACAATCTTCTTGTAAACACAAGGTTCGTCAATGTTTTGTTCGAAACCATAAGATTTGATCGCAATATCAAACCTTATAATCCAGCATCTAGATTATTGTTTCAACCCATAAATGGATCGTTTAAGTTTACAAACTTTTTGTTCTTGATGTTGTACTATAACCCCTTTGGTTGAGACATATAGACACTCTCTTCAAGATTGCCATTCAGAAAGGCTGTCTTGACATTCATTTTCCAAATCTCATAATCATAATATGTGGCAATGGACAAGAGTATTCTAATTGATTTTAACATGACAACAGGAGATAAAGTTTCTTCATAGTCTACCCCCTCTCTCTGGTATAACCTTTTGTCCCTAATAGAGCTTTAAAGGTATTGTTACCTCTCCAAAAGTACATTATTTAGGGATATATTTACCTTAAAATCATGTAATCTCTTGAGCGTTTTTGTTAGAATTTAGCTTAATACGTGCTTAAATGTGAGAATTCGAGGAATGAAGCTAAAATAGGACTTATTTGGAAAAGGAACGAAAAAGAATAGAAAATGATGCTAAAAGAGTTAAAATGTACATTGCAGGAGAATTGCTGAAACATTGCTGGGAGCGCAATGAACATTGCGGCCACCGCGAGGAATCCGCAATTCCAAGTTGCTGCTGCTGAGTTTTTCCAGCCGCCAGTCGTCACGGTTGCGATATTTCAGCCGCCTAAGCCTTCCCCTGCTGCCACGTGGAGGGTTGCTGTTCAGAATGGATGGTTCTCCATGACTGAAGGTACCTGCAAAAAGCTATAAAATGAGGTGAAGGGTGAAAGAGAAACACAGCTCGGAAGCGTAGAGTTCTCCGTCACAACGCAGTCCACATACACACTTTCTTTACCCCGTTTGTTGGAGCGAAGAAATCAGCCCTTGGCGCCGATAATTCGAGAGGAAGAAGAGAAGATCCTTCTTCTCTTCTGATTGAATTCATCCCCAAGAACAGCTAATCTTCCCCTTCATCCGAGGCGCTTGCGACGAGGACATCCGCGCACACTTTTATAAGCTTTCTTACTGCTTTCTGTCTTTCGTTTCCAATTGCTACACTGATTCAATTCGTCTTCAATTTGTTCAGTTCTTTACTGTTTTTCATACCTTCGCACATTGAGTTTTGAATCTTAATTTATAAAGTAATGATCTAAGTCTTTGCAAGTTCTTCATCTGGTTATCTTTTATTCTCTTGCTTTCATTGAGTACTTTAAATCATGCTTAATCAATCTAGTTTTTCCAATTCCCCATCAACCATGAGTAACTAATCACACAAGGGTCTGCTAAAGATGAATCTATAGGTTAGAAATACGAGAGTTCAGCATGTAGGATAGCTTCGAATGCATTGAATGTATGTGTACTTCATCCCATGGGAAATTTCGATCGGCCATCCATTTTGTCTAAAGAACTCCTAACCTCCGGAAGGAGTAAGAGTTCAGAGTCGTCCACTCATGCTAGCCTTTCATGGTAGCCAGAAAACGACCTAGGAATAGGCGTTTTCCTAGCACGGTTCATTAGCTTGTTTGTATAAATAGATGTTTATGTCTTACTTGGATATGAGTGAACTAAAAGATCTAATGCATGTAATCGAGAGATGCATGAGACCGAGCTAAATCGATGCATGATAAGTTAATCTACTGTTGAATAATCGTATGTAAAAGCCTATAGAGGAGTCTTAAGTCGACCTTGTTTCCTTATCTCACCTTTAAATCGTTGCTAAATTAATTGCTAGATAATTGCGGGAACCGCAATTCTATAGTTCTGTTTTTGCCTTAGCGTTTTTTCCAGTCTTTTACTTTTGCGATTTTATTGCTAGAATATTGCTAGATCCGCAATTCTTTCTTCTCCACATTAAAGTTTAATCTCTTTACTTGCTTTCGTTTATGCTTGCATGCTTCGTACATTCTTTGTTAGTTCGGCACATCAACCTCAAATCCACCCAATTTAAGTGACCCTCTCTAATTTAACACCTCACTTCGTTAGTAACTAAACTCAATCTCTGTGGGAAAACAAATTAAAAAATACTTATCACTTGCTGCAGACCATGTATGCTTGCATGTTCTGAGTGCTCTTCGCATTACATTTTATTTACACACTGAGCACGCAACAGGTATGTACCTTACCAGCTTGGTCTCGTTTCCTTTTGTAGATCCATTTACAATCAATAGGTTTTACCCCATCTGGTTGATCTACAAGTTTCCAGACCGAATTGAAGTACATCGACTCCATTTCGAGGTCCATGGCTTTGATCCACTGATCTTTGTCAACATCATTCAATGCCTGTTTATAGGTCAATGGATCCTCTATTCCATCATCAGGTATGATGATTTGAGTTTCTACTAAACCCATGTAACGGTCAGGTTGTTGCACAACCCTCCCACTACGTCGAGGTACTGTCAACTCTTGAGATGGATGTGAGTAATCAGAAGTATTAGCTCCATCAACAATTCTTGTTGAGAGACCAATCTCATCAACAACTCTTGTTGATCTATTTGTAGCTTCTTTAGAAATTTCACGCAATACTAGTTTACTGTGAGGTTGATGATCTCTCATGTGATCTTCTTCGAGAAAAGTAGCATTTGTCGATACAAATACTTTATTTTCTTCTCGATCAAAGAAGTATCCAGCTTTCGATTCTTTTGGGTAGCCTATGAATAAACATACTTTTGAACGACGTTCCAATTTCTTAGGGTTTTGCACCAACACATGTGTCGGGCATCCCCAGATCCTGAAGCGACGTAAACTATTTTTACGCCCTCTCCATAACTCATAAGGTGTTCCAGTAACACTTTTAGAGGGAACATTGTTCAAAATGTAGGCAGTAGTTTCTACTGCATATCCCCAAAACGAATCAGGCAAATGAGCATAGCTCATCATCGATCGAACCATGTCTAACAAGGTTCTGTTTCTTCTCTCTGATACACCATTTTGCTGAGGCGTACTAGGTGCAGAGAGTTGTGACTGGATTCCATGTTCTATCAAATAGTCCTGGAATCTCAGGTCCATGTACTCTCCACCTCGATCTGATCGAAGTGTCTTAATTGTTTTACCTAATAAGTTCTCAACTTCAGCCTTATTCTGCTTGAACTTTTCAAGAGCTTCAGACTTATGATGCATTAGGTAAACATAACCGTATCTTGAATAATCATCTATGAAACTGATGAAATATTCATATCCTCCTCGTGCTTTGATATTCATTGGTCCACAGAGGTTCGAATGCACGACTTCTAAGGATTCTTTGGCTCTAAGACCTTTTCCAGTAAAATATATTTTCGTCATTTTCCTCTCAAGACAAGACTCACATGCTGGTAAAGAGTTGTCTTCTAACTTGCTTAGATGACCATTCTTAACCAATCTCTCAATCTTATTGAGATTAATGTGACCAAGTCTTAGGTGCCAAAGATATGTACTTGAAGAAACTTTTTGCCTTTTGTTTCGCGTCTCAGCCGTTTTAAACATCTCGATATTTAAAATAGCTTTCCCTTTGGTCGGTTTTAACTTATATAAGTTGTTTTCTAGTTTTGCAGAACAAATAGGAATACCTCTTTTGGTAATGAACACTTCATTAATTTCAAAAGATACTTTATACAATTGTTCTAACAAACAAGAGATAGATACAAAATTTCTTTTCATTCCAGGAACAAGATACACGTTATCTAATATAAGGAATCTATCTCCAAAAAATAACTTCAAATCTCCCACTGATTTTGCTGAGACTGAAGGGAATGAACTCTTCAAACCCACGCAGCGGAAGCGTTTGGAATCGATCTTTGTTTTATTTAGAATTAAACAATATTACAAGTTAAGCATATATATTACCTTTGATGAACAATCATCTTCTTGTGTTCCTTTTTCCACGAGATCTTCCTCGCTATGACTCGAACACGGGATCAAGGCTTGTAGGAGCTCTTTGAAAGAATGAGAGAACACTTCTCAGAGGGTGAGTAGTGTGTTTGGCCAACCTTTTATGGCTAAACCTAAATGTCCTATTTATAAGGCTTTTAGGAATTAATTTTATTTAATAAAATACATTTTAATATCTATTATATTAAAATATGTATTTTATATTTATTTGAATCTCATTCAAATATCATAAAATTAAACTTTTATAATATACATTTAACCCATTTGAATCTCATCCAAATTTCATAGGTATATATAGTTTTCAATATTAATGTATCTAATACATAAACCATTCCCTCTAATATTTAATGCATCAAATACAATAAATATATTTTTCTCTTGTACATTTAATATATCAAATATATTAAATATTAATTTGAATATTTCAAATTTTTCTTTCAACTAAATTGATCCTTTTAGTGTTACTATGAGCTAGCAAGGGGACCTTATGAACCTACAAATTTATAAGCTCCAATGATACAAAATTAATTAATTAAACTCATTAATTAATTAACATTCATTCATTAACTCTAGGTCACTCCAATATAGGCCTAGAGTTGTACTGTAATGACCCGAACTTCAGGTAAGAGAAATTACTTAATTTATCGGGCTCGATAGTGAGTTAAGTGGAAGGTTCATGGAATTTGGGCTTAAAAAAAATAAGATTTGGACTTAGAGTTGACTAAGTCCACTAGAATTATTTATTTTGGAAAGTAATTAAAAGTAAATAAAGGATAATAATAATAATAATAATAATAATATATTTATATTATTATTATTATTAATAATACAATATTACTTAATAAGAATTAAAAAATAAATAAAAAATAAAAAATAAAAAAAATAAAAATATCAAAGCCAGCGTAGGTCTTCAGGTGAAGACCCACACTTTTCCCTCTTTTCACTCTCTCTCTCAGTCCACAACCCAGCCTCCCTCTTCATCTCTCTCTCCCTCAGCTTCAAACTTTCAGTCGCCGCACACCATCGACTGTCGCTTCTTCTCCCTTCGTCAGCCGTCCGATGCCCAACCACCTTTTTTTTTCCCTCGTTCTCTCCTCCGACGCCACCTCAGGCGTTCCACCGACAGCGGGTCCGACGACGCGACGTGACGGTGACGATCGATCTGCGCAGCAGCAGCGGGTAAGCTTTTCCCTTCCAACGATCTCCTGTATTGTTCTATTGGGTAGAATCAAACCCACACCCCTTTAGATTTTGATTTTTTTGTTAGTTGCAAACTTTTGTCCAACTTCGAAAGTCAATACCCACTCTATTCTAGCATTAAATTTATAAAACTCCATGTTTTAGCTCGCTATCCAGCACAAATTAACGTCGTGGTAACAAACTCTCAGTAGGATTTGGACGATCAGTCGAGGTAAAAAGATGACTTTTGGAGTAGAAGTTGTTTTGGATAATTGTTCTAACAATCACCTTTAATTTTGATAATTTTTATTCAGCACAGTTTGAGACCCAAAGGTTTAATGCTAATTTTAGATTTATGTTATAGGTTTGGATTTGAGCTTTACAAGCCAAGTTGGAGGATTAGTCTTGCTAGAATTAGATTTGAGGTAAGTGACCTTACTGCTGGTACGCCTTCGGGCTCGGTTGGGAATTTTCTAATTGTTTGTTTTGATTTAATTGATGTTACAGTTGACTGAATAGTTGTCTGTTGAGATGTTGAATATATGTGGTTGATTTGTTGATTCGATTTTTTGTGAAGGTTATGAATTTTTGTACTCTGAGAGCTTATGTTATGTTGATGAATTAAGATGATGTTGGATGTTAGATACATGATGTATGATGTTAGAAGAGAGATGATGATGGAAGTTATGAGATTGCCATGTTACGTTTATCATGTCGAGCATATGAGAATTAATATAGGAATGATGTTTTGAACTTTCATGTTTTAACGTGATGAGTATATATGTTGTGGGACCTCATTATTGCATGCTACATTTTTCAGTCAGGATAATTTAGTGACAATTATACCCATCCCCCTAGTCATGTGGTACCTAGTAGACTGAGGCTTCGCTCCACTGACTGGATGCCAACTAACCATCAGTAGGGGTGAGTCTCCAGAGGAGTCTACTATACCGAGTAGTTGTGAAAATTATTGCGGGATTGGGTTAATTGTTCACTCAAATGGCCATAACAGAAAATTACAGTCAGGATTAGGTCCCACTAGTTAAAGTCTCAGTCAGTTCATGTTGCATGTGATTGCATAGCCTGACCCCAGTAGTGGGGTTACTTACTGAGTATTTTATTTGAAATACTCATTCTTTTCTAAAATATTTTTTTCAGGTAGTATTAGTGACGTACCGGGCGTTTGACGAGGTGATCGGTTGATGATGTCATGGGACACGTGAAGTCAGAGCTTCCGCTTTCATTGAATATTTTATTAGTTATTTGAGTCAGTCCAACAGTTTGTTTTGCTAAGGATTAGAACGAGTAGTTTTGTTTTTAAATTTTATTTTGAAGGAACTTATTTAATGGTTTTTATGTTTTCACTGGGATCCCGAATTAAAAGTATTTGTTGACTTGAACATTTATATTTTGCTTTCATTATTTTTTTTTTAAATAGAGTTTTAATTATTTATTGAGTTTCTGACGTCATGCTCTTGGTAACGACCCTAGAGTGATGTCATAGGAAGTCGGGTCGTTACAGTTGGTATTAGAGCCTAAGTTTTAGGTTCTGTAGACAAGCTTACATTGTAAGCCTAAGTGTCCCCATGACTCATCAACAAGTACCTCGCCATCGCCAGGTATGTTCAGTTTTAACAAGCTTTATGAGAGTTGATTTTTTTTTTTCATTAAAGGAATTTGATGAGCATAATGCATTAACAGTTGTGGTTGCCTTAATTGTTGATTTGATGAAGTAGTGAGATTTTAATTGGTAGGTTATGGCCCGTAACCGAGACTTAGTCAGACGACGAGGTTGGACTGGTAGAGGACAGTCAAGTAATCCACGTAAGAAAGGCTCTAGCAAGCGGGGTAAGTTTGATAAGGGTCAATCGAGTAACCAAGTTGAGGAGACACCAATAGGACAAATACCCTTGGCTCAAACAGAGAACCAGATTGAGAGCTCACCAGTGGGACCGACGCCCACATCTCAGCCAGGTGTTCAGACTGAGAACACATATGCAGCTCAGCAAGCAGAAGCTATATTAACGTCCACGATGATGGAAGCCATGCAAACGTTGATTCAGACGGCCATCGTTAACCAGATGGCTCGAGTGAACCGGGACCAGAGTGGTCTGTCAGAAGAGGCCCGACACTTGCGAGACTTTAGGAAGTACAACCCACGTTCCTTCAATGGGTCGTTGGCGGATCCTACTAAAGCGGAGATATGGTTGTCTTCCATTGAGACAATTTTCCGTTATATGAGATGTTCGGAGGGGCAGAAGGTGCAATATGCAGCCTTCGTGCTAATAGACAATGCCCAACTATGGTGGGAGTCGGTCGGGAGGTCGATCGATACTAGCAGAGGTTCGGTGACCTGGTCACAGTTCAAGGAAGCCTTTTACCAACAATATTTCCCACCGGTAACCCGATATAGGAAGCAAGCAGAGTTCTTGCACCTCAAGCAAGGAAGTCGGTTTGTGGCTGAGTACGAAGTGGAGTTCAACAGGTTGTCCCGTTTTTCCCCGGAGTTAGTGGCTACAGAAGCTGCGAAGGCGGAACGCTTCATTATGGGTCTGAGGAAGGAGGTTCAAGGCATCGTAGCGGCTCTCGCTCCACCAGATTATGCCACGGCCCTCCGCGCGGCAACTTTGATTGATAACCGTGCATCAGGGGAGTCTCAAGCACCTACAAGAACACATTCTTTCTCAGGCCAGAAAAGGAAGCCAGATCATGTGTCGTCTAGCCCTGAACGTGCACGACATCATTCTAGAGGAACTTTTGGGGACGAAAGTTCTTAAGGAGGGAAGATTGTAATGACCCGAACTTCAGGTAAGAGAAATTACTTAATTTATCGGGCTCGATAGTGAGTTAAGTGGAAGGTTCATGGAATTTGGGCTTAAAAAAAATCAGATTTGGACTTAGAGTTGACTAAGTCCACTAGAATTATTTATTTTGGAAAGTAATTAAAAGTAAATAAAGGATAATAATAATAATAATAATATATTTATATTATTATTATTATTAATAATACTATATTACTTAATAAAAATTAAAAAAAAAAAAAAAAAAAAAAAAAAAAAAAAAATATCATAGCCAGCGTAGGTCTTCAGGTGAAGACCCACACTTTTCCCTCTTTTCACTCTCTCTCTCAGTCCACAACCCACGCCTCCCTCTTCATCTCTCTCTCCCTCAGCTTCAAACTTTCAGTCGCCGCACACCATCGGCTGTCGCTTCTTCTCCCTTCGTCAGCCGTCCGACGCCCAACCACCTTTTTTTTTCCCTCGTTCTCTCCTCCGACGCCACCTCAGGCGTTCCACCGGCAGCGGGTCCGATGACGCGACGTGACGGTGACGATCGATCTGCGCAGCAGCAGCGGGTAAGCTTTTCCCTTCCAACGATCTCCTGTATTGTTCTATTGGGTAGATTCAAACCCACACCCCTTTAGATTTTGATTTTTTTGTTAGTTGCAAACTTTTGTCCAATTTCGAAAGTCAATACCCACTCTATTCTAGCATTAAATTTATAAAACTCCATGTTTTAGCTCGCTGTCCAGCACAAATTAACGTCGTGGTAACAAACTCTCAGTAGGATTTGGACGATCAGTCGAGGTAAAAAGATGACTTTTGGAGTAGAAGTTGTTTTGGATAATTGTTCTAAGCATCACCTTTAATTTTGATAATTTTTATTCAGCACAAAGTTTGAGACCCAAAGGTTTAATGCTAATTTTAGATTTGTGTTATAGGTTTGGATTTGAGCTTTACAAGCCAAGTTGGAGGATTAGTCTTGCTAGAATTAGATTTGAGGTAAGTGACCTTACTGCTGGTACGCCTTCGGGCATGGTTGGGAATTTTCTAATTGTTTGTTTTGATTTAATTGATGTTACAGTTGACTGAATAGTTGTCTGTTGAGATGTTGAATATATGTGGTTGATTTGTTGATTCAATTTTTTGTGAAGGTTATGAATTTTTGTACTCTGAGAGCTTATGTTATGTTGATGAATTAAGATGATGTTGGATGTTAGATACATGATGTATGATGTTAGAAGAGAGATGATGATGGAAGTTATGAGATTGCCATGTTACGTTTATCATGTCGAGCATATGAGAATTAATATAGGAATGATGTTTTGAACTTTCATGTTTTAACAAGATGAGTATATATGTTGTGGGACCTCATTATTGCATGCTACATTTTTCAGTCAGGATAATTTAGTGCCAATTATACCCATCCCCCTAGTCATGTGGTACCTAGTAGAATGAGGCTTCGCTCCACTGACTGGATGCCAACTAACCATCAGTAGGGGTGAGTCTCCAGAGGAGTCTACTATACCGAGTAGTTGTGAGAATTATTGCGGGATTGGGTTAATTGTTCACTCAAATGGCCATAACAGAAAATTACAGTCAGGATTAGGTCCCACTAGTTAAAGTCTCAGTCAGTTCATGTTGCATGTGATTGCATAGCCTGACCCCAGTAGTGGGGTTACTTACTGAGTATTTTATTTGAAATACTCATTCTTTTCTAAAATATTTTTTTCAGGTAGTATTAGGGACATACCGGGCGTTTGACGAGGTAATCGGTTGATGATGTCATGGGACACGTGAAGTCAGAGCTTCCGCTTTCATTGAATATTTTATTAGTTATTTGAGTCAGTACAACAGTTTGTTTTGCTAAGGATTAGAACAAGTAGTTTTGTTTTTAAATTTTATTTTGAAGGAACTTATTTAATATGTTTTAATGTTTTCACTGGGATCCCGAATTAAAAGTATTTGTTGACTTGAACATTTATATTTTGCTTTTATTATTTTTTTTTTAAATAGAGTTTTAATTATTTATTGAGTTTCTGACGTCATGCTCTTGGTAACGACCCTAGAGTGATGTCATAGGAAGTCGGGTCGTTACATGTACTCTCATGCACTGTAGGACAAGTTGTGTCCATGGATATAACCATTACATGCAAATAGATCCTTCACGAGTTGTTCGTAATTACAGCTGGGTCAAAAGTCCGTTTTACCTCTGTAATTACATCTTACACCTTAAGTACCACTGATTCTCTAATGAACAACCTGTTTATGATCCAACCATAAACCAAGTCCCTCTCGGGCAGTGAGAGGGTGGGGCCCATTGTTCAAGTCCTAAAATCAGCACTTAAGGGAACTACTCATCTACTTTCCTATATGAGAGAGAGTGAATTCCATATTGTGAAACTTATGTTCCCAACTCCCTGTTTGGTCAAGTCCCCAAAATGGTAGGCTTTTTGAATCGGCTATAAAGACCATTCTCACCCATACAAATCAAAGGACGAGCCCTCACAGGCAGGAGTTCATAACTCACTCAAGATTAAGATCGAGTCACATATGATCATCTTGTGAAATATTAATCTTCTCAAATAACGGATTTATAAAGAGAGATTATATATTTCGTGGTCCAGTCTTATACAAACTCATTGTATAGGATACCCCCACTCACATGTCTCTACATGAATGATTTGGATCAAATCATTTGTAACAATTACAAAGTGAGCCGTATCAATAATGTTAGCAAGATAAGGCACCCAACCTTATCCATATACTATAGACCATTTAGGTTATTACTTGGACATGATCCTCTCGTATGTCAACTACATACAGTTCAAGATTACATTAATAACCTTGGATTTTATTTATATAATGAATATTATAAATTGCAAATAATAATAATAAAATAGTTATCAAATAATTATTAATTAATTACGAGGCTTTAGGGCATAAATCCCAACAATCTCCCACTTGCACTAAAGCCGGTGAGACATGTATCATAGGGCGTACTCTACACCCAACATGTTCTCCCACTTGCCACAGTGAAGATGAGACATGTCTCATAATCCTAGACATTCTAAGTGACTCTCAAACACTTTAGCCTGAAAAGTCTTTTTATATAGATCAAAACGACTGTCAATTAAAAGTCATCTTGGTCCTACCACGATGCTTTCTCTCTCAGCAGGATACCCTATATATTGATGTTATCTAAGCTCCTTAAGTTTAGCCATTACATAAAATGTTATAGGCTTAACTATATCTGAAACATCTTTCAGACCAATAAGAAATTATTTGAGCTATGCAAGTTCTTTGCTTCATAAGCAAGAACATTTAACTTGCATACCATGCTCCACCATCTAGGGTAAACATAAATTTCCATAAATCTTTGTTAAAACTAGTGCATCTCGTAAAGATCAAATCTTTAACCTCATACACAAAAATATAATTTCTCATTTTATCCATAGATATTTTGAGAAAAGTTTTTATTTTTCCACACAATGGTCATACCATTGGGTTAACTAATATATGCTAACCAATTTTACTGTCATTAGATTTTCTCCCACTCAAACGTAGATAGTCAATCTTATGTTCTCAACATTTTGAAATGTCTGAGGACACTATTCCTTAGACAAGATAAACTTCATGTAATAATGATACATTATCATTTTTGAAGTATTACATCATATACTTGACAACAATTTTGTCAATATAAGATGTGTGAGACATATATAACATTTTGTCCTCGAAATCTTGGACATACCCAGTAATTTAAAACATTCATTTGAAATTGGTTAGGTAGTCAAAATTTTATGTTGGATTGAAATCTTACATCATTCACAATGAGTAATATCCACATAAAATATGAGAAAACTCCAATAAGTAATTAATTATTTTCTTGTCTATACAATACCATTAATATTTATTCAAAGTCATAGTTTATGATACTTTTATCAAACCTTACATTAAAAAATATAATGATCAAATTCATTTCATAAATGAACATTCACTATTTGCAAACCTTTTACTTTTGATTTTTGAAAATGAACTCATGTAATTGATTTGTAAATGCATTCTTTAAGATTTCTTTTCATAAAAGATTTCTTAAACCTTCACTTGACATATCTCATATGCAACTATGAAGTAAAGAATGCTTATAAACTCTAGAATGACAACAAATGAGAAAGATTACCCATGGTTTACTTTCTTCCACTATATTTGTCATTAGTCTTATTTTGAAGGTTTATACCTTCTTATTTAAAAATCTTTTATTTTTGTAGATATATTCAAAACCTATGGGTTTTACCCCATCACAAATATCTACCAGTTCTAGATAAAGATGAGTACATATACTTTATCTTTGAGATTAATGACTTTGGTCTACTAGTCTTTGTCATTGACCCTCATTTCTACTTTGAGGTCAAGAAGCCCTACATTTTGTCATCTAATATGACAACTTGGGCTTCATATAAGCTCTTGCAACGACCGGGTTATCTCATAACTCTTCCACTACGATGAGGCTTATCCAATTCTTGACTAGGATCCATTTGACTATCAAATGTAAGTAAATTGTTAACAACTTTTGTTAACTATTTAGTGGCTTCACTTGAAACCAATTAGACAACACTATTGAACATATTCAAGTTTCAGCATGTATGCTTAAAATTCCCAAAATATGAAGGGTTGTAAACTAGTTTTACTACTCTTCTATAATTCCAAAATTGTCTCGTAGACACATTTTAGAGGGAATCCTGTTCACTATACAATCTCTATTGTATATCCTAATAAGGGTATGATAGTGATGTGTAATTCTTTATTGTTCTGACCATGTCTAACAAGGTCTCGTTTCTCCTCTTGCAGCACAATTTCACTAAATGGTACTTTGTGCTAGAGTTGAGATAAAATCTCATTTTCTATCAATTAGTCTTAGTACGTAAGGTTCCTGTACTTTTCACTGTGATCTGATCATAGTGTCTTGATATATTTGCCTAATTGACTTTCAATTTGAATCTTATATTCCTTGAACTTTTCAAAATATTCATACTTATGTTGCATTAGGTTATGATACTCATTCCTTGAATAATCACCAACTAGAGTGATGAAATATTCATCCGTGTTCTTTGACCTGTAGGCTTTTCCAACAAAGGCCTATTGGTTATCTTGCATGAAAGACTCGATCTTAAGACATATAAAGTAATTAACTCTAACATTTAGAGAATTAGCTCTTAGTAGTCTTGTTATTCAAATTGATCAGAATCAATCTTGAGTGCCAAAGACAAGTATCATATATATTTCAGGAGAATAAATTATCTTTACATTCTGGATTCTATAATCCTGAATTTCTCAGTGTGTAGAATTTTATATGTTAACAATTTAACACATACAAATTATTCTTATTTTTAGCTGAACTTTTCAAACAATTTTGAAAATTAAAATTTAAGTACTAAAATATTCATACTATATGAACCTTTTATTAGTAATAAAATTAGAGAAATTGAATTTCTCCTATGGTACTGAAAACACTATATTCATCCTAAGTAACAATTATTTCTTATGGACATCTTAATGTCTCCCACTACATCAATTGAGATGGGTTTTCTGGTGCCAACAAGTAGAGATCATTCTACATAATTAAGTATTTTCCAAGAATTACATATGAAATGTAATGAAGAACAAATATTAACAATGAATCTGAATCTACTATCTTGGTGATAATGATTATTTTCCACCAAAAATCTATTAAATCAAATTTACTTTTATTCATGTTATTCTTATAGAGGTATTTCATAAATTCCTCTTATTATGACTACTTTGCTAATTTAGAAACTATTTTCTTTTAGCTACAGTCAAATGGTTTATACTTAATTTTTGAGATTATTTAGATAAATATCTAAATCTAGCTTTTATTGACTTCCACAATATCTCATATGTTGTTGTCATCTTCTTTATCTTCTTAGCTTGACATCTAATATGTCAAATAGAAAATTTATACATACAAAGAGAGGCAATTTATACATACAAAGATAACCAACTAGAGCAACTAATGATAAGAAAATAGGAACTAAAGAACAACTTATTTCCTAATATAGAACTAACAAAGTCCTAAAATAGTTATTCAACTATTTATAGAACTAACCAACTCCTAAAATACTTGTTCAACTATTTATATTTTCTACACTCCCCCTCAAGTTGGTGCATAAATGTCATGCATACCCAACTTGTTTACAAGTATCTCAAATGTCGGCCTAAATAATCCCTTGGTTAGAATATCTGTTGTTTGCTCCTTTGTAGTCACAAACGGTATGCAGATGGTTCCATTTTCCAAGTTTTCCTTTATGAAATGTCGATCAACTTCGATATGCTTGGTCCGGTCATGTTGCACCAGATTATGAGCGATAATTATCGCAGCTTTGTTGTCACAAAATAACTTAATTGGAGGGTTGATTTCCAGCTTTAATTCTCCGAGTACACGTTTGATCCACAATACTTTGCATACTCCATTAGCCATTGACATGTATTCAGCCTCCGCACTACTTCTCGCCACAATATTTTGTTTCTTACTCCTCCATGTTACTAAATTACCCCACACATAGGTACAATAACCAGAGGTAGATTTTCTATCCAGTATTGAACCTGCCCAATCTGCATCAGTGAATGCCTCTACATTTCTGCTTTCGGTTTTACGAAATAACAGACCCTTTCCTGGACAACTCTTCAAGTACCTCAATATTCGGTGAGTTGCTTCAAGGTGTTCTTCATATGGAGCATGCATAAACTGACTAACCATGCTTACAGCAAATGCAATATCTAGTCGTGTGTGAGCAAGGTAAATAAGTCTCCCAACAAGTCGTTGGTACTGTTGTACATTGACTGGAACTCCCTGCTTGATGTCACCAAGTTTTTGGTTTGGGTCTATGGGTGTGTCAGCAGGCCTACATCCACTCATCCTGGTATCTCTCAATAGATCTAGGATATACTTTCTCTGTGAGACCACTATACCCCTTTTTGACCTTGCAATCTCCATGGCTAAAAAATATCGCAATTATCCTAAGTCTTTTACTTCAAACTCTTTGGCAAGCTTCTCCCTCAGATTCTTCAACTCCACTTGATCATCCCCGGTCAAGATTATATCATCAACATACACGATCATGATAGAAATTTTCCCTTCACTTGAGAACTTCATGAAGAGCGTATGGTCTGATTGTGCTAGTGTGTATCCTTGATGTTTAACAAACTGAGTAAATCCGTCAAACCAGGCCCGGGGTGACTGTTTCAAACCATAAAGAGCTTTCTCCAACCTACAAATCTTGAAGTTAAACTGATCTTCGAATCCTGGAGAGGGAGTCTGGTAGAGCTACTTTTGGGGTAGTCCAAATTCGAGTTGTCGAAACTCGCCAAAATACAATTTATAAGCCTATTCTCAATGGCTTTGCAGCCAGTGGTAACAGGGTCGATCCAAGTCGAAGTTATGATTAAAATTACTATTAAAATTGAAAGTAACTAACTGATTGGTTTTCTGTAACGGGGGGGTTTTTCAGCATGCAAGCAATGAAATAAACGCTAACGGAGGAAATAAAAGAGAGAGACGCGTGCACGGTTTGGGGATTTTCGGGATTAATTGTTAGACATCTTCAGCTTATCATTTAATACAAAATTCATGGCAAACAATTTGTAGTACACACAGACGATTACCCGAGAAGCCCCAAGGTAATCGGCTGCATAGAAATTAATCAGACCACACAGTTCCAATTAAACATTACCTAAAATTGCATTAAGGTGATCAGCCCCAAATTTATTCTAGGTAGTCACTAGCTAACCGCGACGAACATTCAAGCGCGTAATCTAATTGCTAACTGATTGCCCGCCAACGCTGTATGCAATCAACAACCATCATACACGACTCGATACTCCGATTTAGTTTTATCAATCTGTGTTACTTAGTCGAGCAGTGAGAGGCACGGCATCGCTACTCTTTAACATACACAACATGCAAGACAACTCGAGTGTCAATCGTCGAAATCTAACATATGCGTTGGATGAAGCAAGAGAGATAAATGCATACAAACAGTCACCAAAATATAATCAAGGCATGGATTATCAAAACTAAAAGCGTCTAACAAAAATCCCTTAAATATTTCCCAAACCGTTCACCCTTACCTTAGCCGTCCATGGAACGGGTTGTCAATTCCGCTCCAAGGTAAGCCATGGAAGTTGTCATCAACAAAATACAAGAGAAAAGCTCATAAACAAGCCAACAATGGCTGAGCTAAAGGAAAAATAATGGAAAACCGAGAGGAAGAAGAAGAGAAATCGCCTAAGTTATCCCCAAGATGAAGAAGATTGAGAATCCCCCCCAAAAAATATGCAGAAAATCGTCTTTTACAGCCTCTGTAATCGACGTAGCGTCGAGACGCTAGGGCGCTGCGCCCTAAATAATCCGCGCGCGCCTCGCGATGGCGTCGAGACGCCAGGGCAGCGTCTCGACGCTGGCCCGATGATTCCTTGCGCGCGCCTCCTCCAGAGCGTCTCGACGCCGCAGCAGGGTCTCGACGCTAGCTCTCGAGTTTTTGCAGCGTCGAGCTAGCGTCTCGACGCTAGCTCTCGGGTTTGGGGCTGGAAAAATTGCCTCTCCAAGGCAATTTTGGTCTGTTTCTTCTCGGATCGCTTTGCCCTTTCCCGATGCACTCCCGGGGCGTTAAAACTCCGCTGTTAGCTCCAAAACGGGTCCAATGGACGCACGAGCTCTTTGCCGCATTTCTCCTACAAACGAGATCAATTAAACATTTAAATGCGGACTTTAGCCATAATTAGGAAGTATTTAATAGCTCCAAAATAGAGTTATCAAACACCCCCAACTTGAATCTTGCTAGTCCTCGAGCAAGGCTACAAAGAAATTGACTCTAAGGACACGCCTACATGCTACTAACTCAAACCTCCATGCATTTTGAAAATTTAAACACAACATAATCATGAAAGTAATTCGTGCATGCATTTACTACGAACATATCAAAAATTAACTATTGCCCCCTAACGTGTGTTTGTGCTAGCCAACCACTCCTAAACTCACGTAAGCCTGGAAAAACCCCATGCAACATCACATCCCGTTTTCCCCCTACTTCTAGCGTTTAAGAACAGTCTAAGCTTGACTTACACGAGAGAGAGAAGCAAACTAAGAGACCTAAATATTTTCTCTTTCATTTTCTTTTCACGAGTACTTTGTACTCTTTTATTGAGGTTCTTTGAACCAACAAATTTTTCTCTTTTTCTTTCCAACTCGAGCTGCCTAACACGTCAAATTCATGCATAAACTTCACGTTTTTAAGGACTAACGCTCACTTCTTAAGTGCACTAATAAGAAGGAGGAGCGCCTCGAGAGGATTTTCTAACCAACATGCTTTTCTATTTTTTTTTACTTTAGGCTTAGCATAAGCTAACTCGATTAATCTACCGCTAACTCTCATGCAACAAGGTACCTATGGGGTGCCTTTCGGGGTGACAACGAGAATTAGCGCAACATGCAATTCACAAAGCCTACGGAATCTAGGATGAGGTTGCTAAGTGCTCGATAGATGCAAGGGAGCAACAGGAAAAATTTTAAATTTTTTGACATGAACCTAATAAATGCAAAACTCATGCAAAAACTAGATTATGAATGTGCTCAGATTCCCAACATGCATTTCCTAGATTATCATAGTTAGAAAACAGTAAACAGAGTCCCAAGCACTTCAATATCAAAATAACACTGCTCAACCGACTACACATGCATATCCATGAACCACAACTCCACCCCCACTTCAAAAGTTGGCATTGTCCTCAATGCCACTCAGTCAGATACACAAAGTAAAAGGGAAGAAGAAACTACACTTCCCTGACTCTTTGTGAAGCTGGCGGAGGTAAGGAAGCAGCGCGCTCATCATCGAAGCCCAAAATTTCCTCTCTTCCTCGATTCCTAAAAAAAAAAACAGCAAGCTATGTAAGACTAAATTAATACTAAAAAGCAATAAAAAACAGCAACTAAACTAAAACAGAAATAACAGTTCATCGCTCGGGTGCCTCCGAGAAGCGCAGAATTTTTAAAGTCGTTTGCTCGACTGAATTCTCTCCACTGACTCGACCATAGTCTGATAGTGCGGGGGACGTTCCAGTCTTGTCCTCCTCCACACTGCACCTGCGATCAACATTCAAAAAATTTTGCACTCTTCGTGCCTCGAGCACGTGAATATCACATTTGTTAGTGCAAAAAACAACATTCATTTTTAACAAATTTAAATCAGAACTTTTAACCGAGACATGAGAATCATCCCTCAAGGGCGAGGTAAGACTCCCATTCTCATCATGCTCAACAACAGAAACATTCTCCACAGATTTCTTTTCAAATAATGAAAATTCATGCATTGTATCATCAAACTCTAAGGAAACGACACCCTTAAACACGTTGATTTTGACCCTAGCGGTCTTAAGAAAAGGGCGTCCTAACAGCATAGAGGACGAAACATGCAGAGATTTTTCATTCATATCTAGTATAAGAAAATCAGCGGGGAACATCATATCACCAACCCTAACGAGAACATCTTCCACTTTCCCTCTAGGACATACACTCGACCCATTAGCTAACTGGACAGTCACGTTACACTCATGCAGTTCATTTAAGTTCAGTTCAAGGAATAAAGCATAAGACATAACGTTCACAGAAGCTCCTAAATCAAGCATGGCATTTCTAACTACCTTACTACCTATCATACAAGGAATAGTAAAGGTACCTGGGTCGTTGCACTTGGCGGGCAACGTACCTGGGAGGATCGCGAAAACGTTCTCTTTTCTCTTCTCAGTCCCTCTGGACTTCCTCTTCTTCGTGCACCAGCTCCTTAAGAATTTGGCATATTTAGGCACTTGGCTCACTGCCTCTAGGAGCGGAATGTTGACCATCACCTTTTGGAAGGTACGAAGGACCTCCTCATCGTCGGATTCCAAAGTAGGCTTCGCAAGCCTACTAGGGAAGGGTGCTCTGGCAACTTCCTCTGGCACACTCATTTCTTCTTTTTTCTCATTCAGACTCTCGGAAGCAGGCTGGGCGGACTCGTTCAGGCTGTCCTTGACTTCCTTCACGGCTCTAGGGGAAAGTGACTTTCCACTCCTTAGCTGGATAGCACTCACGTTTTCACATGAGTTGACCGTGGTTTGGGAAGGAAGCTTCCCTGAGCTCTTGCTCTCGATTTTACTAATTGACACAACCATTTGCGTCAGCTGCTTGTTCAAGTTTTGCAGCTCGGCCTTGTGAGAGTTAAGCTCTTCTCGAGCCTCTTTTTGAAACTGGCTGGTCGTCGTGACAATAGTCCTGACCATTTCTTCTAACGAGCTGGAGGAGCTCGAGGCTTGAGCTTGGGTGGAAGTGTTAGGCCTATCGTGAGACTGGCCCTGGAAGCGTGGTTGTCCTTCCCTATTCCCATAGCTGAAATTGGGGTGATCGCGCCAACCGGGGTTATAAGTATTTGAATATGGGTCATACTTCCTCGGGTTGGAAGCGTACCTTCCGATTGCATTCACCTCCTCCGCCTCGCGGTTTGCTCCAACAATCTTCTTCAACATATTTCCAATTTCGGCCACCTGGGCCTTCATCTCAATCAGTTCATGGCTCTGGGTCACACTATGGACTTGCCCTTGCCCTCGAATACCAAACTGCTGCGAGTTGGTTGCCATGTTCGCTATAAGCTGTTTGGCCTCAACCGGGGTCTGGTACTAGGATTTTTGAATATCCTATAAATTTCGGGGTGTCGAATCCCGCCAAAATAACATTTATAAATACCGAAACTACTAAGCTTTGCAGCTAGTGGTAACGGGTGTCGAACCACAGGGAACCTAAATTATTTTCTCCTAATTAATTTCTATTTGCTTGTTAATTAACTAAAACAAAAACGATAAAGTAAAACATTAAAGTAAAGGGGGGATTGGTTATGGAAAAATAAAGTAAAGCATGCATAAAATAGCTAACGGAAAATTAAATCTAATTACATGTGCTCCTAATTTTAAGGGTCGGGGTTGACCTTGATGCGACTCGATTCATTGGGATTCAAACATACTTAGTAAGAGCATAATTGAACACGTAATTTACTTGCACGAAACTACTAATACAAGTAACCCAAATAATTAGTTAGAAACGTGGACTGCTAAGTGGACTGTTCTTTAATTATTCTAAGATGATCAATCCTAAATTAAGTAAAGAACAGAGGCGAATGTTCGATTCTAATTAAACGTGGCAATGAATTAATAGGGGGCCAACACCACCCATATTGATTAATTGACAGTAACGGGGACACTACGACGGATGTTTAACTAGGACGCCTAAGCTAATATTCCGATTTATCTATTTCATCAAGATAAATTGCAACCAAAGATCAACTGGAAACCCACATTACCTATGGCTCAACTTATCCGTGTTACTTGGCGATTAAGAGAGGCACGGCATCATAATCTTTAACAATCAAACATGCTGGAAATCAAGGGTGCCTAGTCCTAAATCATTCAAACACATTCATGTGATATGCTTAGAAGAAATAAATTCGCCCAATCAGTCATGCTAAGTTACGAAATTAAGAACGAACCTTCATAAATCGCATCAAAATTCACCCCTAACCTCAAATTAGAGCACTTACCTTGCTCGGGATGAAAACCAAGCTAAATAAACCAAGTCCTTGCTTTGATATAGAAGAAAAGGGGAGAAAACCCAAAATTCTAGAGATAAAACGGCCAAAACAAGCCAAACCCGAGAGTGAATGCCCTAAAAATCGTTAAAATATGGGTTTTATACAGTCGGAGCGTCGAGACCCTACAGGCAGCGTCTCGACGCTCGTACGGAAATTTCCAGCGCCTGTTGTCTGGGTAGCGTCGAGACCCTACAGGCAGCGTCTCGACGCTACGTCTGTGCCTGAAAGAAAAATAACAGAAATTCTGTCCTCCTCTGTAGTCGAACTCAGGCCTATCAACTTCCCAAATTTCTCCTACACAACCAGACCACTTATCACAATTGAGATATTATTTGATTAATTAATATACATAGTATAAACACTCAGAATGATTAATCAAAATTATTCTCTAAACGTTCTTTTAAGCTCTTAATTAATTCGATGGTCCGATTTACCCCTAAGTAATTAAATTATACAAAATATATTAATTAAGCACAATTAATTACTTAATTCGCAAGACTTAGGAGCTAAATATTAGCACTTTTTGAGTGCTATCAGGGTCTTGTCAATCAGAGCCCCACCGCTTGCTGCGTCAATCATCTGCCGATCGTGGGGCGTCATCCCCTCATAAAAATACTGTATCAGAAGCTGATCGGCAATCTGATGGTGCGGGAAGCTTGCGCACAGGCGCCCAAAACGTTCCCAGTATTCGTGCAAGGACTCACCCACGTCCTGAGTGATCCCATATATTCTTTTTCTCAACGTCGTGGCCAAGGATGCGGGGAAGGGGAATGCCCTCATGTTCAGCTGCTCCTCCGTGACTCCAGCGGGCTTCATCCCCGCGCAGACGCAGTGAAACTCCATCAAATGTTTATTCGCGTCCTCTCCTGCATTACCATGAAAAGAAGGTAACTGATGAGTTAAACCTGACTTTAACTCAAAGTTACCTGCTACCATGGGGTAGTTGATACATAGGGGTTGCAGGTTCAAATCTGGCGCTGTCAGCTGTTTCAGCGTCCGCGGCGCTTCGCCTTGCGCCATCTCCTCAAATAAGAAGGGATTGCCTTCTTCTTCTCCAAACAATCTCTGCCCCTCCTGGGCTTCTCTCCTTAACCGCCGCTCTTCTCTTTCGATTTCTGGGATAAACTGCAATCTACTAATCTCTGAAGAACGGGTCATACACAAACAAAAATTTAAACATACAACTACAAACAGAAAATTTTTTCAGCAGACCATCAATCAATCAATTTCAAAGTCAATCATAATTTCAATCAATTTTTGCCTACTCCCCGGTAACGGCGCCAATTTTGGTAGAGCTACTTTTGGGGTAGTCCAAATTCGAGTTGTCGAAACTCGCCAAAATACAATTTATAAGCCTATTCTCAATGGCTTTGCAGTCAGTGGTAACAGGGTCGATCCAAGGAGAAGTTATGATTAAAATTACTATTAAAATTGAAATTAACTAACTGATTGGTTTTCTGTAACGGGGGGTTTTTCAGCATGCAAGCAATGAAATAAACGCTAATGGAGGAAATAAAAGAGAGAGACGCGTGCACGGTTTGGGGATTTTCGGGATTAATTGTTAGACATCTTCAGCTTATCATTTAATACAAAATTCATGGCAAACAATTTGTAGTACACACGGACGATTACCCGAGAAGCCCCAAGGTAATCGGCTCCATAGAAATTAATCAGACCACACAGTTCCAATTAAACATTACCTAAAATTGCATTAAGGTGATCAGCCCCAAATTTATTCTAGGTAGTCACTAGCTAACCGCGACGAACATTCAAGCGCGTAATCTAATTGCTAACTGATTGCCCGCCAACGCTGTATGCAATCAACAACCATCATACACGACTCGATACTCCGATTTAGTTTTATCAATCTGTGTTACTTAGTCGAGCAGTGAGAGGCACGACATCGCTACTCTTTAACATACACAACATGCAAGACAACTCGAGTGTCAATCGTCGAAATCTAACATATGCGTTGGATGAAGCAAGAGAGATAAATGCATACAAACAGTCACCAAAATATAATCAAGGCATGGATTATCAAAACTAAAAGCGTCTAACAAAAATCCCTTAAATATTTCCCAAACCGTTCACCCTTACCTTAGCCGTCCATGGAACGGGTTGTCAATTCCGCTCCAAGGTAAGCCATAGAAGTTGTCATCAACAAAATACAAGAGAAAAGCTCATAAACAAGCCAACAATGGCTGAGCTAAAGGAAAAATAATAGAAAACCGAGAGGAAGAAGAAGAGAAATCGCCTAAGTTATCCCCAAGATGAAGAAGATTGAGAATCCCCCCCAAAAAATATGCAGAAAATCGTCTTTTACAGCCTCTGTAATCGACGTAGCGTCGAGACGCTAGGGCAGCGTCTCGACGCTGCGCCCTAAATAATCCGTGCGCGCCTCGCGATGGCGTCGAGACGCCAGGGCAGCGTCGAGACGCTGGCCCGATGATTCCTTGCGCGCGCCTCCTCCGGAGCGTCTCGACGCCGCAGCAGGGTCTTGACTCTTCGACAGCGTCAAGCTAGCGTCTCGACGCTATCACTCGACGCTAGCTCTCGGGTTTTTGCAGCGTCGAGCTAGCGTCTCGACGCTAGCTCTCGGGTTTGGGGCTGGAAAAATTGCCTCTCCAAGGCAATTTTGGTCCGTTTCTTCTCGGATCGCTTTGCCCTTTCCCGATGCACTCCTGGGGCGTTAAAACTCCGTTGTTAGCTCCAAAAGGGGTCCAATGGACGCACGAGCTCTTTGCCGCATTTCTCCTACAAACGAGATCAATTAAACATTTAAATGCGGACTTTAGCCATAATTAGAAAGTATTTAATAGCTCCAAAATGGAGTTATCAGAGTCATATAGACTTCATCTTCTAACTTGCCGTTTAAAATGGCATTCTTCACATCGAATTGCCTGAGAGGCCATTCTCGATTTGCTGCAACTGATAACAAAATTCTCACAGTGTTAAGTTTAGCAACTGGAGCAAATGTTTAAGTGTAGTCAATACCATATGTCTGTGTGTATCCTTTAGCTACAAGCATTGCCTTGTATCGCTCTAGGGTACCATCTGAATTGAATTTCGGCGTAAACACCCACTTACATCCCACCGTAGGTTTTCCCTTCGGGAGCTCCTCTACCTTCCACGTCTGATTCTTCTCAAGATCATCCATCTCTTCAAGTACAGCCTTCCTCCACTCTGGTTTATATAGAGCTTCATGTATACTACTCGGAAAGACAATGGACGATACATTTGTTGAAAAGGTTGAAAAAGAAAAGGATAATTTAGAATAAGACACAAAGGTAGATGTATGATATTTAACACAAGAACGTTTTTCTTGTTGGATTTTATGTCCTAAAACTCGTGGTTTGTAAACTGTTATGTTTGTAAATATTCTATTTAGAATAAAGAGTTATTAGTTTTATTCAGTAAAAGAGTTTACTGGAATAAAGTAAAACGTGTTTAGGTTAACCTATACCAATGACCAACACCCATGGCTGAATATGAGTACTTGAGCTTTATGTATGACATGATTGATCAGGCTCAATTAGTCAGTCAAAACGGTCTATAGTATACGGATAAGGTTGGGTACCTTATCCTGGTAACACTATAGGATGCGGCTCACTTTGTATTGTACAAAACGATGTGATCTGAATCGTTTCACATGGAGATGTGCGAGTGAGGACGTCCTGTGCAAAGAGTTTGTATAAGACCGAACCGCGAAATATGTTGCTCTCTCTTTATAACACCGTTTACTGGTGAGACCGACATTTTCATTTGATGGCCTAGGTAACTCGATCTTAATCCTAAGCTTACTATGAACTCCTGCCTATTAGACAGTATCCTTAGACAGTATCCTTAGACTTGTATGGGTGAGAGTGGCCCATTAGCGCCGACTCAATAACTTATCATCTCAGGGATAAAGTTCAATAGGTAGCTGGGGACATAGTGTAGTAAGATGAAGTTCACTCCTAGCCCGCTCTTCAGGGTTAGTAGATAGGTTGTTCCCTTACCAGCTGACTTCGGGGCTTGAACAATAAGCGCTCACACTCTCATGTAATGAGAGGGTTAACTGATTTGTTGGTTGGACCACTGATCTATTGTTCATTAGAGGTTTCAGTGGTACTTAAGGAACAAGACGTAATGCAAGGGTTAAACGGTATAAAATGACCCAGTCGTGATTACGAACAACCTGTGAAGGGTCGACTTGCCCGTGATGGTTATATCAGAGGACATAATATATCTACAGTGAGGAGAGTGCAACCCTCGGACTATAGTGGAGTCTCCGGGGGTTAACGAATGTTGATTAGTTCGGTTAAAAGAGTTTTGACCAGATAATCTCGTATCGTTGGAGCTCATGATCTGTAGGTCCTTTAGGTTCTCCTGGCTAGCTCGGATAACGCCGTGCAATAGTACAAGAGAAAAGGAAAAAGAAAAAGAATTTGAATTGTTCAAATTCGGCTTCTAGAAGAATGATGGACATATTTAATTATGATTTAAATATGAGAATGGTCTAAAACATGAATAGGATTCATGTGTAAAAAAGTCGGTTTTCGGAAAATCGGGTTTAGCCATATTATTTAATTAATATTTGATATTGAATTAAATAATATTAATTAATTAAAAAGTTTAATTAATTATATATATATATATATATATATATATATATTTTTTATTTATTCAAATGTTTAATAAATAAAATATTTATTATTATTTAAAATTAATATAAATTAATTTTATTTATAATAATATATATATATGGTGGTATTATTGCATGCCCGCCATTTGATTTAGCAAATTGAGTTGAGTGCCTTTTGGGGTACTTAAATTGACATGCTTAAGGAAAATTTGAAGTTTGATAAGGCTCTGCCTTCGTGAACCTCAGAACAAAAAATTCCTTCTATAGACCTTCCTTCTTCCTCTCCTGTTTCTTTTTCCTTTCTTTTCTCTTGTTTTCGGAGTCCCACAACTCCGTTGCTCAGCGCCGAGGATAGCGGGACTACCTAGGGTGGTGCTCGGGGCGTTCGTGAGAAGAGGCTAGAAGAGTTTGTGACGAGGAACGACTGGCGGACTTGAAGAAATTCGAAACTACAAGGGTATGTATTTCTAATTTCTTATTTTCGTCGTTTTGAGCATGTTTTCTATTTGTAAATTGATGAAATTAGAGTATCATCAGTCCAAAATCGCTTCCGCTGCGGTAAAACGCTCCATCAATTGGTATCAGAGCGATTTTGTGATTAACTCAATTTTCATCAATTTAAGATGGTAGGTATTTTAATTTAGAAATTGTTTCTGAATTGACGTCTAAAGTGAATATCGATTTTGGCAAAGTTTCTTTTTAAATTTCCTTATTTGTAATTGCCCGAGAATGTATGGGCTTTAATGTGGGCTGAAGCGTATGTATTTTTAGAGTCATTAGAGTCCATATAGGTTTCTTTGTGAAAGAAGCTCGAGTTTTTTGAGTTGGCCGAAATGTTCGGTGTTAGTTCAAACTCGTTCTAGGCAATACGAAGAGAAGCTCGAAGAGAAATTGGCCGAAGCGTTCGGGGAAGCAAGCTTGTCAAAGGTAGTGCGAAAAGTTCGAAGTCCGCTCAAGACTTAGCTTGTTGTTCAAGCTTGTAATAAAATAGTTATTGCTTGCTAAATGCCAAAATCGATCCACTTTAGTGTGTTTAATTAATTATGCATTGCGAATGTATGTTTTAATTAAAATCTATGTTTGTATGTGCATAACGTATGTCATATAGATTTAAAATTTCACCGTAGGAAGCATGCTCCATGCATTGAATATATGTTATAAGTGTTATAATATATAGTATGCATATTTGAGAATTCATGAGTATTAATATAAGAGTTATATTAATTCATGAATTAGATGTTCCTAATTTAATAGAATAATTGATATAAGTGTTATATTAATTATGAAATTAAATATACAACATAGGTTGCCCTTGTTTTATGCATATTGTAGGTTATAAGTGTTATAATGTATAGGATGCATGTTTAATTCATGTGTATTATTATAAGAGTTATATTAATTCATGAATTAGTTGTTGTTTGCTTAATAGAATAATTAATATAAGTGTTATATTAATTATGAAATTAAACATCCAATTTTAGATGCATATTATATGTTATAATTGTTATAATATATAGGATGCATGCTTAATTCATGAGAATTGATATAAGTGTTATATTAATTTATGAATTAGGAGTTGTATGTTTAAGAACGTAATCGATATAAGTGTTATATTGATTATGAAGTTAAATATTCAACTTGTCATGCCTTAGTTTTGCATGTTTGAGAAGCATGTAGAATTTGTTATAGAATGTCTAGTTTTTGCAAGTGTTGTAAAAATGACTTAGCCTTTTAAAATCTATAACAAAGAAAAGCATGTTCATTTAGGGTTAAATGATTCGATCTTGTTCATTAGATGAATAGGTTGTTATCTCGTAAATGCTAAGGTTATGAGAAAGTCACCCGGTGAAATCCTGTCTAAGGTTGGAGGAAAATGAATTGACGAATCACCTCCTACCTGGGGACTACCCGGTACTTGAGTAAAGTTAACCGGATTTATGAGCATGCGTGAGAGGTGTGAGGTTAGTAAAGTATTTATAACCTAGACATCTTAAGTAAAATTGTTTGCTTAGACTTAAGGTTTAATTTACTTAGCCAGATAAAACCTGAGTTTTTACCCTAAACACCGTCCACGATGCTTAGTAGAAGTGTTGAGAAGGAATATATGATATATCCCTCTCCTGCTACGCACTCCCTATAGTTCACAACGTGAGAATTTTGCTTGGCCTCATGATGCCATATGGGGCATCTCCAGACGGGTGGTGTTTGCAACTTTCAATAGCAAGGTGAATGGAGTAAGTGTCTATAGTAAGTGGGAGAAGGAAGTACGTCAGTACATCCTGCGGTCTCCTCCATTGGATTGAACCGTGAGATTCCCATATTCCGCCTGCAGGCTGCACTAGGGGCACCATCCAAACGAAGGGTCGTTCATGGGAGTCGGAACATCTCAGTCACCATTTATGGATAAAGAAACACAGGACCATTCCCAACTCTGACATTCCCTACGGTTGCACTGTTGGGGCCGTCCTGTGAATTCTAAAAATGGAGGGTCACACTTACGGGATTTGCTAAGGAGTTAGTAAGTCCAGACCAAAAATGATAACTAAGATGCTATAAGAATATGAGTTATTCTGGCATTAGCATTTAGTCAAGATTGTCTTGATTTAGTAAAGGAATGTTCGACTGCCCTACGTTAGCGACCATTCTGACTTACTAAAGTATCGTTGCGAGTAAATAAAGAGTTTGGGTACTTTATTTACTGTTAAACCTCTTAATTGGTTTAAATAGGTTAAAATCGTTTCACTAATAGTTTTACATTATGTTTCAGCATGTCGAGTTCGTTTATACAGCTTCTATCACACGACAAATTAACTGGAGAAAATTATGGGACGTGGAAGTCGAACCTAAATACGATTTTGGTTCTTGACGACCTGAGATCTGTCTTAACGTTGGAGTGTCCTCCGGTTCCTTGTTCTAGTGCCTCACGAATTGTTCGTGAAGCATACGATGGTTCGATTATGGCTAATGATAAAGCCTGAGTCTACATTTTGGCAAGCATATCAGATGTTTTGGCCAAGAAGCACGAAGCTATGGTTTTCGCGAAGGAAATCATGTCTTCATTACAAGGGATGTTTGGACAACCGTCCACATCTCTTCTTCATGAATCCTTCAAAAACATTTACAACTCGCACATGGTGGAGGGTACCTCTGTTAGGGAGCACGTCCTTAACATGATGGTCCACTTTAATGTGGCAGAGGTAAATGGTGCTTCCCTCGACGAGAACAGTCAAGTTTGTTTAATCTTGGAATCTCTTCCGAAGAGTTTTCTTAATTTCAGGACCAATTTGGTCATGAATAAGATTGGATACAACTTGACATCTCTTCTGAACGAGCTTCAGATTTATCAGTCTCTGCATACTTCTAAAGGAAAGGAAAAGGAAACAAATGTTGCTACTTCTATGAAATTCCATAAGGGGTCTGGGTCAGGGAGTAAATATGAACTCTCTACTGTGAGTAATAAGATTATTCACAAAAAGAAGAGAAATACCAGGAAGGGCAAAGCCTCTACTGTCGGCAAGGTCAAAGTTTCACACAGTGGAAAGTGTTTTCATTGTGGTGAAGAAGGGCATTGGAAGCGTAACTGCCCTAAATACCTAGCAGAGAAACAGACGAAGAATGAACGACAAGGTAAATGTGATTTATCTATAGTCTAAACATTTTTTGTGGATTATGATTGTCATACCTGGATGTTGATTCAGAAGCCTTATGTAGACGTCTTCGCAGTTTATACAGTGGGAGCTTGCTTGTTTGTAGTTGTTTGTATAGAAATAATTTCAAGTGTTGTAATTATTGTCTATAAGCTCAAGTTTTTGTTGAACACTTTATGTATATAGTATCTTTTGTTTTTATAAATGAATGATTCATTTCACAAAAGATGTATACTGATCTGTTCTATTTGACTTGATAACAACTAAAAGGTTAAGACTTATCTTGTTTTATTGGAAGCTATAAATTAACAATGGTTGTTAGTTTTACTTGTTTTTCTCAAGTGTTGAGAAAGTTTTGATGCAGTGGGAGAATTATGAGATAATTCGGCCTGCTGTATTAGTATGTTGTATGACTCTGGTTATCATATTGATGATGACAGTGAGTTCATAAACAATAACTACTGGCTCAAAGCCATGCATCTTCAAGAGGTTTACAGACCAAGTCTATGAGGTGAAAACCTCTAAGGCTTGATTTTCTGGCAAAGGGACTGTCCTGAAGAGAAGAGGTTAATTGTGTATTAACTTCATCTCTTGTTGTCAGATATAAGTTATATAGTATACTCGTATCTATTACCCTGTTCTATCTGATAGGACAAGATATATGGATATCAAGACTAACTATCTTGATAGAGTATCTATTAGTCTCAACCAGGGAGATACATTTTTCAGGATTAAGAGCAAATCGTTTGCGAGCTTCTTCAATCCATTTATGAATTGGAATAAGCATCTATATTCTGATTTATAAGGTTTGTTTTTCAAATCAAATCTCATGATTTTGAACATTACATTGATAAAACTTGTTGGACAAGTGCTTAATCAATGTTAAAACTTTCATAATATATTCCCGTAATTTTTGTCCTAATCATTGAGAATGGTGTAGGATTCATTTCTGACTTTTAGCATAAACTAGAGACCCACACCCAAATAGTTGATCTGGAGGTAGGCTTAGTTTGTTCTAAGAATTCAGGTTGATCTGAGTCGTAAGAACAAATCACTAGTGTTGTCTCTAAAATCTTTTATTGACAAGCTGTTGTCAATATTCGATGGTCTATGGAAATGGTTTCCTAAGACACCTCAAGTGTTGAGGATACGAGATGCACCCAAGTGCATTTACATATTGGAGGTCAGATGTATCTTTTGAGATACATGACCTGATATGTGTTATGCAGTGGAAGCTGTCAGTAATATTAGTCCAATTGGATTGGATTCCGGTTAGAGTTTTGTCCTTGTACTTAGAGGAGTAGAATACAAGAGTTGTATTGTTGATTCCTCGTTGGTAGCTAAATCTTGTTGCAGCTTGTGAAGCAGCAAAATGTTTAAAAGTTGAGCTCGCAGATAGTGCTATGAGGAGATGTGATGGTTACATGGAAAGCCTCGTAGTACTTAATGCCGATTGGTTTACTATGTCTCTCATGGCTAAAGTGTTTGAGAGACACCTAGAAGAGTCTAGGGCTCCGAGTTGCTGGTGAGAACAGTGGGAGAAAACTTCTCATATATGATATATTAGTTTTCTCCACCTAACATGTATACCACGGACGTTTAAGTCCAAGTGGGAGATTGTTGGGTTTTATGTCCTAAAACTCGTGGTTTGTAAACTGTTATGTTTGTAAATATTCTATTTAGAATAAAGAGTTATTAGTTTTATTCAGTAAAAGAGTTTACTGGAATAAAGCGAAACGTGTTTAGGTTAACATATACCAATGACCAACACTCATGGCTGAATATGAGTACTTGAGCTTCATGTATGACATGATTTTGGATCAGGCTCAAGTAGTCAGTCAAAACGGTCTATAGTATACAGATAAGGCTGGGTACCTTATCCTGGTAACACTATAGGATGCGGCTCACTTTGTATTGTACAAAACGATGTGATCCGAATCGTTTCACATGGAGATATGCGAGTGAGGGCGTCCTGTGCAAAGAGTTTGTATAAGACCGAACCGCGAAATATGTTGCTCTCTCTTTATAACATCGTTTACTGGTGAGACCGACATTTTTATTTGATGGCCTAGGTAACTCGATCTTAATCCTGAGCTTACTATGAACTCCTGCTTATTAGACAGTATCCTTAGACAGTATCCTTAGACTTGTATGAGTGAGAGTGACCCATTAGCGCCGACTCAATAACTTATCATCTTAGGGATAAAGTCCAATAGGTAGCTGGGGACATAGTGTAGTAAGATGGAGTTCACTCCTAACCCGCTCTTCAGGGTTAGTAGATAGGTTGTTCCCTTACTAGCTGACTTCGGGGCTTGAACAATGAGCGCTCACACTCTCGTGTGATGAGAGGGCTAACTGATCTGTTGGTTGGACCACTGATCTATTGTTCATTAGAGGTGTCAGTGGTACTTAAGGACGAAGACGTAATGCAGGGGTTAAAAGGTATAAAATGACCCAGCTATGATTACGAACAACCTGTGAAGGGTCGACTTGCCCGTGATGGTTATATTAGAGGACATAATATATCTACAGTGAGGAGAGTGCAACCCTCGGACTATAGTGGAGTCTCCGGGGGTTAACGAATGTTGATTAGTTCGGTTAAAAGAGTTTTGACCGAATAATCTCGTATCGTTGGAGCTTATATCTGTAGGTTCTTTAGGTTCTCCTGGCTACCTCGGATAACGCCGTGCAACAGTACAGGAGAAAAGGAAAAAGAAAAAGAATTTGAATTGTTCAAATTCGGCTTCTAGAAGAATGATGAACATATTTAAATATGAGAATGGTCTAAAACATGAATAGGATTCATGTGTAAAAAAGTCAGTTTTCGGAAAACCGGGTTTAGACATATTATTTAATTAATATTTGATATTGAATTAAATAATATTAATTAATTAAAAAGTTTAAATAATTAAATATATATAATATATATTTTTTTATTTATTAAAATGTTTAATAAATAAAATATTTATTATTATTTAAAATTATTTAAAATTAATTATGAATTAATTTTATTTATATATATATATATATATATATATATATATATATATATGGTGGTATTATTGCATGCCCGCCATTTGGCTTAGCTGATGGAGCGTTGATGGAACGCAGCGGAAGCGATTTGGATGATAGACACTCTAATTTCATCAATTTAAACAAATGGAAACATGCAAAAGCAATGAAAAAGAGAAATTAGAACACATACCTTTGTCGTTCGTATTTCTCCAAATTCACCGCCAGAAGCTCCTCACGAGCTCACCGATCCTTCTCACGAAACCTTCGTGGACCACCCACGGTAGTCCCGCTATCCTCGGGCCGAGAAACGGAGTAGTGAGACTCCTTTTACAAGAGAAAAGAGGGAAGAAACTCACTGAAGAAAAACTATTTTTCTTTTAACCAGAGAGCTGCAAGGAGGAAGAAGACGTCGAAATTCAAATTGAATTTCAATTCACAATTAATGAACCTGAAATGTCACTAACTTATGAATTTCTTTTTCCTTTTTTTTTTTTTTTAAAAAAAAAAAAATTGATCTGATCTTTTATATATACTCTGTATATATATAAACCTTACACGTGTCTTACATGCTTGCATGCAAGACACATGTATATATATATATATTTTTTAAATTATTATTATTAAAAATAATAATAATTATTTTATTATTAAACTTTTTAGTTAATAAAAAATATATATATTTTTTAATTAATATTATTTAATTCAATATCAAATATTAATTAAATAATATAATTAAACCCGGTTTTTCGAAAACCGACTTTTTGCACATGAATCCTATTCATGTTTTCAGACCAATCTCATATTTAAATCATATTTAAATATGTCCATATTTAAATCATATTTAAATATGTCTAACCTTCTTCCACAAACCCGAATTTGAACGATTAAAATTCTTTTCTTTTCTTTTATATTGTTACACGGCTTTATCCGAGCTAGCCAGGAGAACCGTAAGGACCTACAGATCATGAGCTCCAACGATACGAGATTATCCGGTCAAAACTCTTTCAACCGAACTAACCAACATTCGTTAACCCCCAGAGACTCCACTAAAGTCCAAGGGCTGCACTCTCCTCACTGTAGATATATTGTGTCCTCTTGATATAACTATCATTAGTAAGTCGATCCTTCACAGGTTGTTCATAATCACAATGGGTCATTTATACCGTTTAACCCTTGTATTATATCTTGTTCCTTAAGTACCACTGACACCTCTAATGAACAATTGATTTGTGGTCCAACCATCAAATCATATTCCTCCCTGATCAGGAGAGAATGGGCCCACTGTTCAAGACCTGGAGTCAGCACTTAAGGGAACAACCTCTCTACTAACCCTAGAAGCGGGTAGGAGTGAATTCCATCTCGCACAACTATGTCCCCAGCCACTTATTCGATCTTATCCCCAAGATGGTAGGCATATTGAGTCGGCGATCTGGCCACTCTCACCCGTACAAGTCAAAGGATAAGGTCGAATAAACAGGAGTTCATAGTAAGCTCAAGATTGAGATCGAGTTACCTAAGTCATCACATGAAAAAACCAGTTTTTATAGTAAACGGTGTTATAAAGAAAGAGCGATTTTATTTCTTGGTTCGGTCTTGTGCAAACTCATTGCACAGGACGCCCTCACTCACATGTCTCCACATGAAACGATTTGAATCACATCGTTTTGTACTATACAAAGTGAGCCGCGTCCAATAGTGTCCCCAGGATAAGGTACCCAGCCTTATCCCTATACTATAGACCATTTTGGCTGTCTACTTGAACTTGATTCACATTCATGTCACACATGAAGTTCAAGTACTCACACTATCGCCAAGGGTGTTAGTTATTGGTATAGGTTAATACAAACACAATTCACTAAAATTCAATAACAACTTTATTGAAATATAATATATTTACATTCAAACAGTTTACAAACTACGAGTTTTAGGACATAAAACCCAACAAACTCCCACTTGGACTAAAACGTCAGTGGAGTACATGCTGGTCGAGAGAACTAGAATATCAAATATCTAAAGTTTCTCCCACTGTCCTACTGAGCAGCTCGCAGCCCTAGACTTTTTAGGTGTCTCTCAAACACTTTAGCCGTGAGAGACTTAGTAAACGGATCAGCAATGTTGTGCTCCGAGGCTACCTGTGTGACGATCACATCTCCTCGTTGCACTATCTCCCTGATGAGATGATACTTCCGCTCAATATGCTTTCCACGCTTATGGCTTCTAGGTTCTTTAGAATTTGCCACTGCACCGCTGTTATCACAATAAAGGGTGATTGGCAAGTTCATATTTGGAACAATTTCCAAATCTGTCAAGAACTTCCTAAGCCATACAGCTTCCTTCGCTGCTTCGCAAGCTGCGACATACTCAGCTTCCATGGTGGAGTCAGCAATACAACCTTGCTTTATACTCCTCCATACTATTGCTCCTCCGTTAAGAGTGAACACTGATCCTGATGTAGATTTCCTGGAATCTATATCAGTCTGAAAATCAGAGTCAGTGTATCCTGCAAGGATCAAATCCTTCGCGCCATACACAAGCACATAGTCTCTCGTTCTCCTAAGATACTTGAGGACGTGTTTAACGGCTGTCCAGTGATCATATCCTGGATTGGACTGGAACCTACTGACAATTCCTACTGCATAGCAGATGTCGGGTCTTGTACACAACATAGCGTACATGAGACTACCAACTGCAGATGCATAGGGAATTCGTCTCATATCCTCAACCTCTTGAGGTGTCTTAGGAGACTGTTCCTTAGACAAGTGAATTCCATGCCTAAAAGGCAGCGAACCTTTCATGGAATTCTGCATCGAATATCTTGACAACACCTTGTCAATATAAGATGCTTGAGACAGCGCTAGCACTTTGTTCTTACGATCCCTTATGATCTGAATCCCTAGAACAAACTGAGCCTCTCCCAAATCTTTCATTTGGAATTGGGTCGCTAGCCAATTCTTAACGTCAGTTAGGAACCCTACATCATTCCCAATGAGTAGTATATCGTCTACGTACAAGACTAAGAAAGCTACAACAGTATTGACTACTTTCTTGTAAACACAAGGTTCGTCAATATTTTGTTCAAAGCCATAAGATTTGATCGCCGTATCAAACCTTATATTCCAGGATCTAGATGCTTGCTTCAACCCATAAATGGATCGATTAAGCTTGCAAACCTTTTGCTCTTGACCCTGAAGTATGAATCCCTCTGGTTGAGCCATATAGATACTCTCCTCAAGATTACCATTCAGAAAGGCAGTCTTGACATCCATTTGCCAGATTTCATAATCATAAAATGTAGCAATGGATAAGAGTATTCTAATCCACTTTAACATGGCAACAGGAGAAAAGGTTTCTTCATAGTCCACCCCTTCTCTTTGGGAATAACCTTTTGCCACAAGTCGAGCCTTAAAGGTTTGCACCTTACCGGCTTGGTCTCGTTTTCTCTTGTAGATCCACTTGCAACCGATAGGTCTTTCACTATCTGGTTGGTCTACAAGATCCCAGACCGAATTGAAGTACATAGACTCCATTTCGAGATCCATGGCTTTAAGCCACTGGTCCTTGTCTATGTCATTCATTGCCTGTTTAAAGGTCAATGGATCCTCAACGCCGTCATCAGGTATGACGACTTGAGTTTCAGACAAGCCGATGTAGCGGTCAGGCTGTCTTACATCCCTCCCACTGCGTCGAGGCTTTCTCAACTCTTGAGAAGGACCAGCCTGATCAACAACCTTTGTTGATTCGTCTGTAGCTTTCCTGGAAAATTCGGACAAAACAATTTTGCTCGACGGTTGATGATCTCTCATGTGGTCTTCCTCTAAGAACGTGGCATTAGACGATACTAGTACCTTGTTCTCATGAGGATCGTAAAATAGACCACCTTTCGTTTCCTTGGGGTAACCTACAAATAGGCACAATTTTGAACGATGTTCCAACTTCTTTGGATTGGGTACTAGCACATGTGCCGGACACCCCCAAATCCTGAAGTGACGTAAACTACCTTTACGCCCTCTCCATAACTCATAAGGTGTTTCAGAAACACTCTTAGAGGGAACCATGTTCAAAATATATACTGCAGTCTCTACTGCATATCCCCAAAACGAACTAGGCAAATGAGCATAACTCATCATAGATCGAACCATGTCTAACAGGGTTCTATTTCTCCTCTCTGACACACCATTCTGCTGTGGTGTTCCTGGCGCTGAGAGTTGAGATACTATTCCATGTTCTATCATATAGTCCTGGAATCTTAAATCCATATACTCTCCACCTCGATCTGATCGGAGTGTTTTTATCGATTTACCTAATGTGTTCTCAACCTCTGCCTTATACTCTTTGAACTTTTCAAGAGCTTCGGACTTATGATGCATTAGATAAAGATAACCGTACCTAGAATAATCATCAATGAAACTGATGAAATATTCATACCCTCCTCGTGCTTTGACATTCAAAGGACCGCAGAGATCCGAATGCACGATTTCTAGAGGTTCTTTGGACCTATGACCTTTTTCAGAAAAAGATCGTTTGGTCATTTTGCCCTCAAGACAAGACTCACATGGCGGTAAAGAGTTGTCTGATAGCACACAAATGGGCTATCTTTAGGACCTATTTTATGCTAGTTTAGAGGATTAAATGTGTACTTTCACGATTATATTTGATTATTTTATAGATATCGAGCATTTAGGAGCAAACCGGAGAATTTAGAAGCTTCGTGGTGAAAATTAAGCTATTTGGATGAAGTTTGAAGCTCCCAAGTGACAAAAACAAGGAATTTGGGTCCAAAACCCGAGAGCATAGCGCCTAGGCGCCCTTTCCGAGCGCCTAGGCGCTACAAAATAATGAAGAAAAAAATAAAAACGCAAAAATGCACAAGCTAGGATTCAAACTCAGGCGAACGCGCGCACACAGCAAATACAAACAAGCTTTCAACCAACACAGCCAAATCCTGAATATGTTTATTTTGACCAGCAATTATATTGTTATTCGTTGTGTCTCAACAGCCCACCAGCATGCACCTGCATCAAGCTCCTTTGCGCACGCGCCGCACTTGATCGTTGCCCGCGCCCAGACCTATTTTAATACGATTTTTACCTAAATTGTCATATAAATAGATAATTTTCAGCCTTTCTTGGGGAGCCGATTTGGAGAGAAAATCCCAATTTCCAAATTACATACTTTTTAGAGTTTGAAGAGATTTTGGGAGCAGATTTACATGCTCGGGATCGTGGAGATTGCAGCGGAAACGTGGAATCGACACGAGTTTTATTTCTTCTTTCCCTTTTAATTTGTAGTTTTTATGGGTTTATTATTGAGTTTATATTTTGAACTATTGAACATGATTAGCTAAACTCTTTTGACTTAGAGCCTTGATGTAATCGTTATTGAAACTTATTCTTTTTAATTAATAGTTGGTATTTCAATTTCATATTGGTTGTGAGAATTTTTCTGAGCTTAATGCATGTTAGGATTTGGCCATTCTTTGCATGATTTTTATATCAATGATTCGAGGTCGAGAGACGATTATTGTTGATGATCCTGAATTGTTTTCCCTGATTTATACATGAGATAGACATATCCTTGTAGATTTTGTGACAACTATAGTTTTACGTTCTTCATATTTGGATTGTCTGAATTGCCATAGAAATATAGGTAATTTACTTTCCAAAGAATATTGTTATTGCTCGAGAGAGAATAACAAGTCTATAGGGTAGAACTTGTCAACAATCTAGAAATTGTTTAATTCCATCTTTTAATGAATGAAGAATAGGATGAGATAACGGTGAAGTCATTGCTCAAGTCAATTCCCTAGGATATATCTCTCCTTATTGTTCTCCATATTTTATTTTATGTTTTATTTTGTTTTTACCATATCCTCTTATTTTTCTTCTGTAAATAAAATTGAGTGGTAGTATTAATAGTAATTAGGTGAACTAGAAAACCAATCCTGAGGACGATATCCGTATTTTCAATACACTATATTAAAACTTGACCCGTACACTTGCGGTATTTTATTGCACTAATTTTGCACAACAAGTTTTTGGCGCCGTTGCCGGGGATTGGCAATTATTTAGTTCACTTAATATTGTGAAGAACTCACTTGATCTTACTTTAGAGTTTTATTTTATTTTTATTGTTTATTTTTCTTTGTTATTTTATTATTTTTCCTTTTTTTTTAATCTATCTCAAGTTTGTGAGATAAAGAAAGAAATTGAGCCAATAATGGAAAAGGAAATCCAGGTAATAGAATATGAGGCTGAAAATCCTCATCTTATTCTATTTTCAGAATTTCCTTTTAAAGTTGATATTTCTTTTCTTTATTCTCACGAGTCTTTTAATTTTGATTTTGATTTTATGTCTTTTTCTTCTTTTATTTCTATAAACAAAAATTACAAAAATATTTATTCTTCAGGTACCCATGAGAAACAAGTGAGCCTACTAAACTTAGTAGGTTACATCGATTCAAGCAAGAAGGGACCGAAGAAAATAGAGGAGTTTTATGTACCCTGACCCATAAATGTTCCTCCCGTCTAGCTAAGACGTTAAATAAAGCGCTTCTTGGGAGGCAACCCAAGTTTACATTCTTTAAGTTTTTCAGTTTTTTGTTATTTTCTTTATTTTATTGTGTGTCGTGGTTCTCATGTTTCTGTTTATTTATTTTTTGTAGGAGCAAGATCACCATCAATCTCTTCCACAAATCTACTGCTAATGTTGACTCTCTCATTTATCAGGGGAGTATTATCCACTCTTGTATTTTCTTTGTCCTTCGCATTACTTAGTAGTTTATACATTGAGGACAATGTATGCCTTAAGTTTGGGGGTGGAAATATTTCACTTTGAGTCCTGAATAGTGAATAGCATGATTTTGAGCTTAAATTTTAAATTTTGAGCATGCTCTTCATGATTGAATCTTTGTTGCATTGCTTGTGATTATGACAACCTAGGAAGTGTTCTAAGTTTGATAATCTGAAATTCTTGGATTATGAGACTATGCCTGTAAACTGAGTAAACTGAGTAAGTTTTTGTATTTTTTTTTGTCCCTAATGATATCATTGAATACTTTGTAAGCTAAATGTGCATCTTTGTTTTGAGTTTTAAGCATGAGAGGGATAAGCATGATTAGATTTTTCTTTGAAAAATATATGATGGTGTCTCTTTGAGTTATTGAATGAAGAATGCATAGGATTTTATGCCAAACTACCCTGCTTTTCTGTGAGTTTTTGAGTCATTAAGCACCTCCATTACACCGTGCTAATCTCTTAAATTGTGTGATTTCCATGCATGATTGATTTTTCTAGAACTTGCTTTGTTATGCATGTCTGGAATCTCTGAATTGATTTGAATGCTTTAATTTCACAAGGGCAATTAGGTAAAACTACTTTTAGCTTTCTCAAACAGCCTACCTTTGACATAATCCTTAGAAAGCTAAATTTTGAGCCTTAGACCTGTTCATTGGAAAATTACCACATTACAAGCCATAAATCCATTTGTTTGTTGTTTTCCTTTCTTTGAACCTTAAAATGAAGGATTATATTTGCTTACCACATGAAGTATCTTTAATAAAAAAAAAGTAAGTTGATCATATGTCTAGTCAAAGCGAAGCATATCTTTCTTAGCTTCTTTTAGAAAAAAGAAAGAGAAAAGAAATATGAATTGAAAAAGAAAAAGAAAAAAATAGTTTATTACGTGGAGGGAAGTTAATGCTTCAACAAAGTTAAAAAATGATCATTCTTCAAGAGTCAACCGAAAAATTGAGCTTCATGTGAAAAAGTTTTATAATTCTTCTATTATAGTAGCTTAAAATTTTCATCCACCTACCCTTACCTAAGCCCAAGTACAACCAAAATGAGACCCTTGAATTTTTTTGCATTCATTCTATTCATTGATGATGAAGATGTGATATATTAGCAAGCTTATGGTAAAAATCTTTGATGTTTTGGTTCGAGTGTTTATCTTATATATACCATAAACAGTTGAGCGTATTGAGTGAAATTCTGTGAGGGTGTTAGGTCTTGTGCATTCGAATTTGGTAACTCGATGAGATGTTTGAGTTTTTGGTACAAAATGTAGCCTATGAATGCTTATTTTCTTGATTGTCACTATAACTCAAGTCATTGATGTGTGTTTAGCTTTATTTGTATTCATAGATATCAAGGGAAGATTAATTTGCACGTACTCATAAAATAGATACAATGATTTGTTTTTAAATGTTTTAATGATGGGTTGTGGTTTAATATGTCCTTCAATTGTGGATTATCTGTTTTATGAACACTGAGGTTTGAGTCACTTGCATGCATTTGTTGATTTAATTACTGGTCTTGTTTTATTTTGCTCGAGGACTAGCAAAAGCTTAAGTTTGAGGGTATTTGATAGCACACAAATGGGCTATCTTTAGGACCTATTTTATGCTAGTTTAGAGGATTAAATGTGTACTTTCACGATTATATTTGATTATTTTATAGATATCGAGCATTTAGGAGCAAACCGGAGAATTTAGAAGCTTCGTGGTGAAAATTAAGCTATTTGGATGAAGTTTGAAGCTCCCAAGTGACAAAAACAAGAAATTTTGGTCCAAAACCCGAGAGCATAGCGCCTAGGCGCCCTTTCCGAGCGCCTAGGCGCTACAAAATGATGAAGAAAAAAATAAAAACGCAAAAATGAACAAGCTGGGATTCGAACTCAGGCGGACGCGCGCACACAGCAAATACAAACAAGCTTTCAACCAACACAGCCAAATCCTGAATATGTTTATTTTGACCAGCACTTATATTATTATTCGTTGCGTCTCAACAGCCCACCAGCATGCACCTGCATCAAGCTCCTTTGCGCACGCGCCGCACTTGATCGTTGCCCGCGCCCAGACCTATTTAAATACGATTTTTACCTAAATTGTCATATAAATAGATAATTTTCGGCCTTTCTTGGGGAGCCGATTTGGAGAGAAAATCCCAATTTCCAAATTACATACTTTTTAGAGTTTGAAGAGATTTTGGGAGCAGATTTACATGCTCGGGATCGTGGAGATTGCAGCGGAAACGTGGAATCGACACGAGTTTTATTTCTTCTTTCCCTTTTAATTTGTAGTTTTTATGGGTTTATTATTGAGTTTATATTTTGAACTATTGAACATGATTATCTAAACTCTTTTGACTTAGAGCCTTGATGTAATCGTTATTGAAACTTATTCTTTTTAATTAATAGTTGGTATTTCAATTTCATATTGGTTGTGAGAATTTTTCTGAGCTTAATGCATGTTAGGATTTGGCCATTCTTTGCATGATTTTTATATCAATGATTCGAGGTCGAGAGACGATTATTGTTGATGATCCTGAATTGTTTTCCCTGATTTATACATGAGATAGACATATCCTTGTAGATTTTGTGACAACTATAGTTTTACGTTCTTCATATTTGGATTGTCTGAATTGCCATAGAAATATAGGTAATTTACTTTCCAAAGAATATTGTTATTGCTCGAGAGAGAATAACAAGTCTATAGGGTAGAACTTGTCAACAATCTAGAAATTGTTTAATTCCATCTTTTAATGAATGAAGAATAGGATGAGATAACGGTGAAGTCATTGCTCAAGTCAATTCCCTAGGATATATCTCTCCTTATTGTTCTCCATATTTTATTTTATGTTTTATTTTGTTTTTACCATATCCTCTTATTTTTCTTCTCTAAATAAAATTGAGTGGTAGTATTAATAGTAATTAGGTGAACTAGAAAACCAATCCTGAGGACGATATCCGTATTTTCAATACACTATATTAAAACTTGACCCGTACACTTGCGGTATTTTATTGCACTAATTTTGCACAACATTGTCCTCTAAACGATTTAGCAGACCACTCTTAACCAATCTCCCAATCCTATTGAGATTAATGTGACCTAGTCTTAAGTGCCAAAGATAAGTACTTGGAGAAAGTTTCTGCCTTTTAGTTTGAGTCTCAGTTGTTTTAAACATTTCAGTGTTCAAAATAGCTTTGGCTTCGGTTGGTCTTAACACATACAAGTTGTTTTCAAGTTTCGCAGAACAAATACGTACACCTCTTTTGCTAATGAACGCTTCATTATAAACAAAAGATACTTTATACAACTGTTCTAACAAACAAGATATAGATACAAGATTCCTCTGGAAGGTAGAAACCAGGAGTACATTTTCTAGTAAAATGAAACTATCTCTATACAACAACTTTACAGCTCCCACTGCTTCAGCTGAGACAACCTCTCCAGTTCCAACTCTGAGAGTTCTCTCACCGCGAGAAAGTGGCTGCCAAGAACTAGTTTCCTGAAAAGAAGAACAAACATGGTTAGTAGCTCCTGAATCAAGTATCCAGGTATGACAATCATGTTCTACTAAACATGTTTCGACAACAAATAAATCGTATTTACCTTGTCTTTCCTTCTCAGCCTTTTTCTCTGCAAGATACTTTGGGAAATTTCGTTTCCAGTGCCCATCTACACCACAATGGAAACATTTTCCTTTGTCTGTAGATTTAGTCTTGCTCTTACCTGCAGCAGGTGCTTTTCCCTTCCTTTTATCTTTCTTCTTCTTTTGAATACTCTTATTCTTAATAGAAGAAAGTTCAGACCTACTCCCTGAAGACTAGGGGTGTACATGGGTTGGGTTGGGTTGGGTTTTGGGGTTTTCCAACCCAACCCGAAAATTTCGGGTTGGAGATTTTTCAACCCAACCCAACCCAACATTCCAGTCAACCCAACCCAACCCAACCCTTCAATTTCGGTCGGGTCGGGTTGGGTTGGCGGGTTCACCTTTTTTTTTTAAATTGATTTTTTTATTTGATTTTTTTAATTAATCGAAATCTTATTAGATTGTTGTATATCTTTAGTTTACACTCTTTTAACAATCTAGTGCATGGTAAATATACTGTAATTGCAACTTTAAACGTGTTTGAATCGATTCATACACTTTCAATTTTATTTCTAATAAATTTCTAATTTTAAAAAATGTCAAATAAAGACATTAGAAAAGACATCGACTGACCAATGTTGCAAGAAAAATGTATGGTAGACATTCGTTTAAGAGATATTCCAAGTTTTATTAGAACAACTAATCCTGAAGATGGAATGCTTCATTTTTTATTAACTGAAACTGAGAGAGCCCAAAGAGCATCCGCCATTGTTTTGAACACTGTGGATTCATTGGAATTCATTTTTTATTAACTGAAACTGAGAGAGCCCAAAGAGCATCCGCCATTGTTTTGAACACTGTGGATTCTTTGGAACAAGATGCTTTGGATGCTATTTCTTCACTTCTCCCTCCTGTCTTCTCCATTGGTCCTCTTCAGCTTCTCCTTCAACAACCAAACTTAGAGGCTCAGATCAAGAAATTGATGTTGTCCAGAGACTTTAAATCCCACATCTCCAAGTAATCAGCTTAGATCAAGAAATTGATGCATTTCATTTCTTTTACTAGCAACAAAGAATGCAAAGAACAAAACAAAACTTTAGGTTTCTCAAGGGAAACAAGCATCAACAAAAAAAAAAACAGAGCAAGAAAAAGCAAAGCAAAAATAGAGAGAAATTAAAAGAACCTCCTTCCAATCATCCATGGTATCGACTAGAAATCCTCTCTTCACGAGACAGAGAAGATCACCGGAGAAGAAGACGCTTCAAGAATACCTCGGCGAGCAAGGGATCAACGGAGGGCCGAGGCAGTGACTAGGCTGGAAGAGACGGCGAACGACGAGGTGGCGGAGACGGAGGGGGAAGAGATCTACGAGAGAAAGAGAGGGAAACGATCCAAACGAAGGGCGACGAGGCAGAGACAGAGGAGGAGAGGAGGTCTGGTCTGCGGCTGAATTGAAGGTGACAAGGGCGACGAGGCGGAGGGGGAGAAGAGAAGAAGGTCTGGTCTGCGACGATTCGAGAGAGAGAGAAGGGTTCATCCGTCGGCTGAAACGAAAAGAGAGGAGTTGGGGATGGAAACCCTAAATCTAAATGAAGAATATATATATAATTTTTTTTTTTTTTAATATATTGAATTCGGTTCGGTTCGGGTTGAACCGAGCCAAATTTGGTTCAACCCGCGAACCGACCCGAAAATTCGGTTTTTTAAAATTGCAACCCAACCCAACCCATATTAAAAAAAAACCCAACCCAACCCGAAAAGTTGGGTTGGGTTGGGTTGGGTTTGGTGGGTTGCGGTTTTTTTGTACACCCCTACTAAAGACGACCCCTTTTGGAATTTCCTAGAAGTGACAACGTTTGCCTCCTTCTCTTTTCCTTTAGAAGTGTGTAGGGACTGATAGGTCTGTAGCTCGCTGAGGAGAGAAGTCAAATTATACTTTATCTTGTTCATTACCAAATTGGTTCTGAACTGAAGGAAACTCTTCGGAAGATATTCCATGATAAAGCTTACTTGACTTGACTCATCAATAGTAGCTTCATTTACTTCCGCCACATTAAAGTGGACCATCATGTTAAGGACATGCTCCCTAACAGAGGTTCCCTCCTTCATGCGAGAGTTGTAAACGTATTTGAGGGCTTCATGACAGACCGATGAGGACGGTAGTCCAAACATCTCCTGTAATGAAGACATGATTTCTTTAGCAGAAACCATATCCTCGTGCTTCTTAGCTAACACATCAGATATGCTGGCTAAGATATAGACTCGGGCTTTATCATTAGCCCTTGTCCATCTATCATATGCTTCTCGAACAGTTCGAGTCGCATCCGAGCTAGGAGGGAGAGGACAATCCTCTGATAAGACGAACCTTAGATCATCTAGAAAGAATCGTATTCAAGTTCGATTTCCAGGTCGCGTAGTTATCGCCGGTTAACTTATCGGAAGCTAGTAAGTGAATGAAAGAGCTAGACATGCTGAAAAGAGAATGAAAAAAAAATTAGTGAAAAGGTTTTAACCTAATTTACACACCAATCAAGAATTTAGCAAAGAATAATAATGTACCCAAGACTCATTATTAAACTGCAACGATACTTCAGTGGGTCAGAATGGTCGCTACCGAGGGGCAGTCAAGCATTCCTTCACTGAATCAAGACATTCTTGACTAAATGCTAATACCAGAATATCTCATATTCCTATAACATCTTAGTTATCGCTGTTTGGTCAAGATTTACTAACTCCTTAGCAAATCTCGTAAGTGTGACCCTCCATTTTTAGAATTCATAGGGCGGCCCCAACGATGCAACCGAATGGAAATGTCAAAGTTGGGAATGACTCTATGTTTATTTATCCATAAATGGTGATTGAGATGTTCCGATTCCTATGAAACGGCCCTCCGAATGGATCGGTACCTCTTGTGGGCACCTAGCAGGCGGAACATAGGAATCTCACGGTTCAATCCAATGGAGGAGACCGCAGGATGTATTGACATACTTCCTTCTCCCACTTACTATAAATACTTTCTCCATTCACCTTGCTCTTGAATTATGCAAATACCATCCGAATGGGGATGCCCTATTGACATCACGAGGCCGAGCATAATTCTCACGGTGTGAACTTGACAGAGAACGTAGGAGGAGAGGGACATATCATATATACCTTCTCAACACCTCTACTAAGTATTTTAAGACGGAATGGGTAAATTGCTCAGGCATTATCCGGCTAAGACAATAAGACCTAAGTCTAGGTAAAACAAACTTTTACCTATGATGTCTAGGTGATAAACACTTTATTACCTCACACGACTCACGCATGCTCATAAAGTCGGGTTAACTTTACTCAAGTACCGGATGGTCCCCAGGTAGGAGGTGTTCCGTAAACCGTCAGCTTAAATACCTCCAACCTCGAACAGGATGTCCCCGGGTGAGTTTCTTGTAACCTTAGCATTTACAAGATATCGACCTATTCATCTAATGAAACGGAACGATACATTCAACCCTAAGTGAGCATGCCTTTGTCTTTGTTATAGATTTAAAAAGTCTATGCCAATTTTACAACGCTTTGCAAAACTAAGACTAACTACAACAAACTTCTACATGCTTCTCAAACATGCATCACTAAGGCATGACAAGTTGAATATTTAATTTCATAATTAATATAACAATTATATCGATTATGTTTTTAAATATACAACTCCTAATTCATAAATTAATATAACACTTATATCAATTCTCATGAATTAAGCATGTATCCTATACATTATAACACTTATAACAAACAAAATGCATCTAATGTTGGATGTTTAATTTCATAATTAATATAACACTTATATCAATTATTCTATTAAGCAAACAACATCTAATTCATGAATTAATATAACTCTTATATTAATACTCATGAATAAACATGCATCCTATACATTATAACACTTATAATATACCATGTGCATAAAATTAGGACAACCTATGTTGTTCATTCAATTTCATAATTAATATAACACTTATATCAATTATTCTATTGAACTAACAACAACTAATTCATGAATTAATATAACTTTTATATCAAAACTCATGAATTGCCAAATATGCATACGATATATTATAACACTTATAACATATTTTCAATGCATGAAGCATGCTTCCTACGGTGGGATTTTAAATCTATATGGCATACGTTATGCACATACAAACATGGAATTTAATTAAAACATACATTCGCAATGCATAATTAATTAAACATACTAAAGTGGATCGATTTTGGCATTTAGCAAGCAATAACTAATTTATTACAAGCTTGATCAACAAGCCACGTCTTGAACGGACTTCGAACTCTTCGCACCGCCTTTGACCAACTTGCTTCCTCCGAACGCTTCGGCCAAAATTTCTTCGAATTTCTCCTCGTATTGCCCAGAACGAGTTTGAACTTACACCGAACATTTCGGCGAGTTTCAAACTCAAACTTCTTTCACAAAGAACCCTATATGGACTCTAATGACTCTAAAAATACAGACTCTTTAGCATGCATTAAAGCCCATACATTCTCGGGCAATTACAAATAATGAAATTCAAAAAGAAACTATGCCAAAATCGATATTCACTTTAGAATCCAATCAGAAACAATTTCTAAATAAAACCCACCATAACTTAAATTGATGGAAATTGAGTGGCCAAAAACGCTCTGATACCAATTGATGGAGCGTTGATGGAACGCAGCGGAAGCGATTTGGATCATAGACACTCTAATTTCATCAATTTAAACAAATGGAAACATGCAAAAGCAATGAAAAAGAGAAATTAGAACACATACCCTTGTCGTTCGTATTTCTCCAAATTCACCGCCAGAAGCTCCTCACGAGCTCACCGATCCTTCTCACGAAACCTTCGTGGACCACCCACGGTAGTCCCGCTATCCTCGGGCCGAGAAACGGAGTAGTGGGACTCCTTTTACAAGAGAAAAGAGGGAAGAAACTCACTGAAGAAAAACTATTTTTCTTTTAACCAGAGAGCTGCAAGGAAGAAGACGTCGAAATTCAAATTGAATTTCAATTCACAATTAATGAACCCCAAATGTCACTAACTTAGAATTTCTTTTTCCTTTTTTTTTTTTTTTTTTTTGAAAAAAAAAATTGATCTGATCTTTTATATATACTCTGTATATATATAAACCTTACATGTGCATGTAAGACACATCTGTGTATATATATATATATATATATTTTTAAATTATTATTATTAAAAATAATAATAATTATTTTATTAATTAAACTTTTTAATTAATAAAAAATATATATATATTTTAATTAATATTATTTAATTCAATATCAAATATTAATTAAATAATATAATTAAACCCGGTTTTCCGAAAACCGACTTTTTGCACATGAATCCTATTCATGTTTTCAGACCAATCTCATATTTAAATCATATTTAAATATGTCCATATTTAAATCATATTTAAATATGTCTAACCTTCTTCCACAAACCCGAATTTGAACGATTCAAATTCTTTTCTTTTCTTTTATATTGTTTCACGGCTTTATCGGAGCTAGCCAGGAGAACCGTAAGGACCTACAGATCATGAGCTCCAACGATACGAGATTATCCGGTCAAAACTCTTTCAACCGAACTAACCAACATTCGTTAACCCCCGGAGACTCCACTAAAGTCCAAGGGCTGCACTCTCCTCACTGTAGATATATTGTGTCCTCTTGATATAACTATCATCAGTAAGTCGATCCTTCACAGGTTGTTCATAATCACAACGGGTCATTTATACCGTTTAACCCTTGTATTATATCTTGTTCCTTAAGTACCACTGACACCTCTAATGAACAATTGATTTGTGGTCCAACCATCAAATCATATTCCTCCCTGATCAGGAGAGGATGGGCCCACTGTTCAAGACCTGGAGTCAGCACTTAAGGGAACAACCTCTCTACTAACCCTAGAAGCGGGTAGGAGTGAATTCCATCTCGCACAACTATGTCCCCAGCCACTTATTCGATCTTATCCCCAAGATGGTAGGCATATTGAGTCGGCGATCTGGCCACTCTCACCCGTACAAGTCAAAGGATAAGGTCGAATAAACAGGAGTTCATAGTAAGCTCAAGATTGAGATCGAGTTACCTAAGTCATCACATGAAAAAACCGGTCTTTACAGTAAACGGTGTTATAAAGAAAGAGCGATTTTATTTCTTGGTTCGGTCTTGTGCAAACTCATTGCACAGGACGCCCTCACTCACATGTCTCCACATGAAACGATTCGAATCACATCGTTTTGTACTATACAAAGTGAGCCGCGTCCAATAGTGTCTCCAGGATAAGGTACCCAGCCTTATCCCTATACTATAGACCATTTTGGCTGTCTACTTGAACTTGATTCACATTCATGTCACACATGAAGTTCAAGTACTCACACTATCGCCAAGGGTGTTAGTTATTGGTATAGGTTAATACAAACACAATTCACTAAAATTCAATAACAACTTTATTGAAATATAATATATTTACATTCAAACAGTTTACAAACTACGAGTTTTAGGACATAAAACCCAACATTAGCAAATTGAGTTGAGTGCCTTTTGGGGTACTTAAATTGACATGCTTAAGGAAAATTTGAAGTTTGATAAGGCTCTGCCTTCGTGAACCTCAGAATAAAAAATTCCTTCTACAGACCTTCCTTCTTCCTCTTCTGTTTCTTTTTCCTTTCTTTTCTCTTGTTTTCGGAGTCCCACAACTTCATTGCTCGGTGCCGAGGATAGCAGGACTACCTGGGGTGGTGCTCGGGGCGTTTGTGAGAAGAGGCTAGAAGAGTTCGTGATGAGGAACGGTTGGCGGACTTGAAGAAATTCGGAACTACAAGGGTATGTATTTCTAATTTCTTATTTCCGTCGTTTTGAGCATGTTTTCTATTTGTTAAATTGATGAAAGTAGAGTATCATTGGTCCAAAATCGCTTCTGCTGCGGTAAAATGCTCCATCATTTGTTTCCTAATGGCAATTGGTAAATCAAGATCAGTAAAAGTTTTAATAAGAGATTCACCGTTGGTCTCAGGTTCTAGCTTCGGTTCGGATTCATGGCTTGCCAGAGGTGCAACCGTCTCTATTCCTTGATTTGAGAATCTCCTCTCATAAACTCGGCCATATGATATGCCTGCCTGGTTATTATTTCCTTCCACATAGGTTATCGGTTTAGTGATACTTGGCTGATTTTGTGGTATTAAAATTGTGGGCTCATTATCACTAATATTTTTGGGATCTAAATTTTCCAAGTCAACTGGTTCTTTGTTTCCTTGAGAATTTTCTGGTGAATTTAAAACTTCAAAGTCAACTGATTCCTTACTTTTTAGAGTGTCATTCCTAATAACTGGTGACACGAAATCAGATATTAAAACATCAAGCTCAAACGAATTTTTCTTTAGAACTTCCTGATTTATCTCCCCTTGAAAATGAGTGTTAAACAACGGTTGATTTTCAAAGAATAGGGTATCCATCGTAACAAACAATTTTCGACGAGAAGGATCAAAACACTTGTAACCACGTTGAGTTGGAGCTATCCCTACAAACACATACTTTAATCCTCTAGGATCTAATTTACTTGCATTCCTATTAGGATTTCGAATGAACACAAAACACCCAAATTTTTTTAATGACATAGAATGAAACACTCGTGATTTTGGAAATTCCCTTTTTAGTATGCTGATAGGATTTTTAAAATCTAACACTTTTGATGGCATACGGTTTATTAAATATGTGGCATGAAGAACAACGTCTCCCCAAAAGATAATTTTGTGGTTTTGTTGAAAACATTAAACTACGAGTGACTTCTAACATATGTCTATTTTTCCTCCCTACTATGCCATTTTGTGGTGGTGTATCTGTGCAAGAACTTTGATGAATAATTTCTTTTTCCTTAAAAAATATTTCCAAAACTTTTGCAAAATATTCTCTCTCATTATCACTCCTAATCATTTGAATGTTTGTGTTAAATTTAGTTTGAATCATATTGTAAAAGCGTTTGAAAACATATTCAACCTCTGATTTTTCTTTTAACAAATACACCCAACCGACTCTTGTGTGATCATCAATTAATATAACAAACCACTTCTTTTCATTATACGTTAATATTCTAGATGGACCCCAAATATCACTATTGTATGAGAGAAAAAAGTTTGGAAGGCTTATATGCACGTGGAGGATATGTGTTCCTATGATGTTTTGCTAAAGCACATATCTCACATTGGAGCAACGAGGAATCTTTATTTCTAAATAAATCAGGAAACAATTTTCTCAAATAATGAAAACTAGAATGACCTAGTCGAAAATGTTGTAAATAAATTTCTTTATCACCAGGAATGGAAATAATTTGCAGGCAGGAGTTCTCTAAACCTTCTTTATTCGAGTGTTTTCCCTCTTCAAATAAATAGAGACCATCACGTTCCCTAACATTGCCAATCATCGTCCCCGTTGCCAAATCCTGAAAAACATAATGAGATGAAAGGAAATTAGCACTATAATTAAGGTCATGGGTTATTTTGCTGATAGATATGAGATTGCAGGACAAATTAGGAACATGTAGAACTTTAGATAAAGATAAGGATAGTGAGATTTTTATGTCTCCTATCCCTGCAACTGCTGAGTAAGATCCATCAGCTATTCGAACTTTTCTATTGCATGCACATGGTTTATAGGTCTGGAAAAAGACAGAGTTCACTACAAGAATTTAGGGTTTTCTCGACGCAGAAAATCCGTCGAGAAAGACCCTAAATCCGTCGAGATAACTTTTCCCGACGGAAAAACAACCGTCGGGAGTTTTCGTCGAGACAAGGGCGTCGGGAGAGGTTCTCTCGACGCTTTTAAACTTTCGTCGAGAAAAGTTGTTCTCTCGACGGTTTAGCTCGACCGTCGAGAGAACGATTTCTCTCGACGATCAGACCAATCGTCGAGAAAGTACTCTTTCTCGACGGTTTAGGGTTCCCTAATCCGTCGAGAGAAATGATACTCTCTCGACGGTTTAGAAAACCCTAATCCGTCGAGAAAGAGTATACTCTCTCGACGGTTTTATTACCAAAAGCCGTCGAGAGAGTATACTCTTTCTCGACGGATTAGGGTTTTCTAAATCGTCGAGAGAGTATCATTTCTCTCGACGAATTTGTTTAGCAAAATCCGTCGAGAGAAGTCAGTCTCTCTCGACGGATTATAGAAAACCGTCGAGAGAAAGGGTTTCTCTCGACGATTTTATTTAGCAATATCCGTCGAGAGAAGTCACTCTCTCTCGACGGATTATAGAAAACCGTCGAGAGAAACCCTTTCTCTCGACGATTTTGTTTTAAAAAACCGTCGAGAGATGGTCAGTTTTATTTAATTTATATTTTTTAATTCCTGTTTTTTTTTTCAATTTAAAATACCTAATAGGTTTGAAACACACATTTAATTAATTAAATTGAAACATTAGATTGTAAAAAGTTATTTTCATTGAAATGTAAGTTAAAATTGTTAAAAAGTTGGCTTACACAACAAAATTAAACCTATTAAACGCAGTCGAGTCCACTTCGAGAGCAACTTTGTGAACAACATCAACCCAAAATACCTGAAAAATAAAATAATAAATTTCATATTAACATAGCATCAAAAAAATAAAAAATTATAACTTAAAACATAAAGTGAAATGCAAAAACTAAATTTACCTAAACATCAACATAAACTCAACATACATGCAAAATCTAAATTTACCTAAACATCAACATAAACTCAACATATACATGCAAAATCTAAATTTACCTAAACATCAACATAAACTCATATATATATATAGTTTACTTAAAACAACCCAAATCTATATATGAACTTAAACTAAACTAAAACACAAAACTAAAGTTAGCTTAACTTAAACTAACTACTAAACTACTAAATTACTAAAGTTAGTTTACTTCAACTAACTTTAAACAACAAAATTAACGAAACTTAAACTTACTTAAAACAACTCAAATCTACTCCAACTAAACTAAAACAACTCACATGTATATATAGTGTACTTAAAACTAAACTCATAAGTCATAACATATATACTTCAACTAAGTTAACTCTAAAACAACACCAAACAACCCAAATCTACTCCAAACAAACCAAAACAACAACTCTAAACAACACCAAACAACCATATACTCAAAATCAACATCAGACTCAACACATATACTCAAAATCATATTGACTACCATAACTGCAGGATAGTCAAACCAAAACAACAACTCTAAACAACTCTAAACAACACCAAACAACCATATACTCAAAATCAACATCAGACTCAACACATATACTCAAAATCATATTGACTACCATAACTGCAGGATAGTCAAACCAAAACAACAACTCTAAACAACTCTAAACAACACCAAACAACCATATACTCAAAATCAACATCAAACTGAACACATATACTCAAAATCATATTGGCTACCATAACTGCAGGATAGCCAAACCAACAAGTCTTATTACCTAGAAATAATTTGATTACAAGAGGATAAAGATGATACCTATTTCGATGTTCCGCCTTGTGAACGAACGAGTTGGCTAACCATTTCTCTGAGGCTAGCTACTTCAGCTGTATTTTTAGCTAATTCAACTGCATTTCTAGCTCGTTCAGATGTATTTTCAGTCATCATTTGTTTCAACTCTTGTTGGGTTTCATTCAGTCGTTCCACGGTCTGATTCAATTGTTCTTTTGTGTTGTTCAACTCTTGTTGTGTCTGAGTCACAACAAGACTTAGTTCATGCTCTCTCTGTGATTGATAGGTTGAACTATGTTTTCTTGATTTCGACGGTCTTGGTCCATAACCTACACCTTTAATGTGACCTGATCGACTACCCAATACTTCTTCACGTATTTCTTCCTCAGAAAGTGGTTGGGTCCCTTCTGGAGTGGGTCGACTTTGCATCTCTTTCATTTTAAGCTGCGATTATTAATTCATATAAGAATTTTGATAATAACTTTACAAATTAATTATCCTTAAGAAGTAGGAAACTTACAAAACTATCCCGAGCGGCCTCATTCACCCATTGATCATCTTCACCTCCTTTATTATGTGTTCTTGTGGCACGAAATAAATCAATAGGTCCTAAGTTCACACCTTTTGCTTTCTACAACAAAGTTTTTTACCATATCAATAATTATTCATGACAAAAAAAAACTGAAACCATAAATCATTTTTCCAACCTACCATTTTTTCGTGTACGTGAAGGAATGACTTAGTTCCAGTGCAATGATTGAAAGGAAGACTTTGTCGATTCTTTTTATTTTTGTCTGCATTTTTCTAAGAAAATAAGAGATTATTAGTGTAAAAAAATTTAAATGGTGTCATATGATCACATCTCTAACAAATTTAAGTAATGTACCTTAAATTCAGGGTCATCCCACCTATCGCATAGGTGAAGCCAATCTGACATGTCAGGTACTCGTTCATGCGGCCATGCACGTCCTTCCTCAGGGGTGGATGATTCTTTATAATGTTTGAGCAATTCCGCTCTAAACTCTTTAAAAGAATTCTTTGAAATGTGCTCAATGCATTCATGAACGACGGGTTTTGACAAATCAATCACAAAATGATTCTGCAAAAAAAGAAAAACATAAGTAAAGTATTTTTAGCTAATAATCACAAACAACTAAAAAAATAAACTTACCAATAGTCGATCTTTAACGTGGTCTCGGGCGTCTTGTGGCACTTGTTTCCATGATTTGTATCTCACAGAAAAGCTTTCTCTCACAATGGTACCAATGGCTAAGCTGAACGTTGAGGCAAAATCACACGTCGGCTTCCGAATTTCATCAGAAATATGTATTGGGATTTTTCCGTGTTTTCGAACATATCTATCCAAATTTAGATTTCGACCATATCCCCTCACGTTACGTACAATCCTAACTGAAATAAATAATGAACATACAATTTAATATTCATATCATATCGAAAAATATAAGTATCAATTCAATTAAGTTAACCTGAAGCCTCATCCTCCGCAGAAGATGGTGTGCCTGTCATCCGCAATCCCTCCAAATAAATATTAGCTGAATCTCGGGAATTAATACGATCAGATGACATCGTCTACCTACAAAACAATCATGAAATGTATAAATGAAACACATAGTTACATACATCTACAAATGTTACATTTCATTCATACAATGTTTACATGGACATCTTATTTTTCCCAAATGGTTAACGTGAGACTTCGCCATTTCCATAAACTGAGCAACCCCTTCTACGTACTCGGTAGAGAACCTATCTCTAAGTTTAATCCAATCTTTATTCATTCTTAATTCTACAATTTTCAAACCCACTAGTGAATCGTGAATAGTTAAGTCCTGTAGAGATTGAATAAAAATCTAAACATATCAATTTCAGCCTAACGACATTCACTTTACAAAAATAAAATAAATTAGCCTAACCATATATACAAATTAGCCTAATTCAGAAACCATAATTCAAAAACCATGAATCATCGTAAAAAGAATTGGCGAGCAGAAATGATACCTAAAGGCGAACGATCGAGCTGTTTGAAGTAGCGTGGAGCGGGGAACTACTGTTGTCTTGCGGGCGAGCGAGCGGCGAATGGTACCTGTGTATCATAAATTGAAAGCAAATTATATACAAAAACAAAGTTAAAAAAAAAATCAGTGAATTAAAAAAATTAAATACCTAGCGACGGCGGCGGGCTAGGGCGATGGAGGCAGGAGACGGCGGCGGCGGGCTAGGGTGGTGGAGGCAGGAGGCGGCGGCGGTGGGCTAGGGTGGTGGAGGCAGGAGGCGGCGACGGCGGGCTAGGGTGGTGGAGGCAGGAGGCGGCGGCGGCGGGCTAGGGTGGTGGAGGCAGCGGCGGCTGCAAAAGATAGAGATAGAGAAGGCGACGGCGAGGGCGGGGAGGGCGGCGGCGGGAGCGAGGGAGAGAGTTGGCGATGGCGGCGAGGGAGCGAGGGAGAGGAAGGCGACGGCGAAGGAGCGAGGGAGAGAAAGGCGACGGCGGCGAGGGAGCGAGGGAGACGGCGGCGAAGGAGCGAGGGAGCGAGGTGGCGGCGATGGGTGGAACGACGACGGCAGGCGATTGAGAGAGAGAGATCAGCAGGCGGCGGAATTGAAGCGAAATGAAGAAGACGAACGAAACCCTTAGGTTATTAAGGGTTCTCTCGACGATTCTTAAAAACCGTCGGGAGAAATGCCGGTTCTCTCGACGGTTCGATCAAGTCGACGAGAGAACCGGACACCTCTCCCGACGGTTTTTAAACCGTCGAGAGAACCGGACACTTCTCTCGACGATTTGTAAAACCGTCGAGAGAACCAGACACTTCTCTCGACGATATTTACATTCGTCGAGAGAAGTGTCCGGTTCTCTCGACGGTTTTAAAATACCGTCGAGAGAGTGTTTTAAAATTTAAAAAAAACTTTTAAAAATATACTCTCTCGACGGTTTTGACAAACCGTCGAGATAGTTTTTGGTTCTCTCGACGGTTTTTCCAAACCGTCGAGAAAGTAGGCAGTTCTCTCGACGAATTGTTATTTCGTCGAGAGAATACGACATTCTCTCGACGGTTTATGAAAGCGTCGAGAGAGCATTGTTTTCCCGACGAAAACGGAACCGTCGAGAGAACATCCGTCGAGACAATATAAAATTCTTGTAGTGGTTGTCTGTCATATGGTCAGAGGCACCTGAATCGATGATCCAAGTGTTATTATTGGTGGAACATAAGTAAGAGGAAATAGAGACAACTTTACCATTTTGAGCAAAGGAACATGAAGGAATATCAGGATTGGGGCTATGTGTTTTTTGTGAGACTTGGAGTAGTTTAATGAGTTGCTCTATCTGATCCTTTGTGAATTGTGGCTGACCCAATTTGATGGGCTGCTCTTGTGAACCTTCAGCCACGGCTTGGAAGGCTCTCTCGGGTTTCTTCTTCCCAGCTTCGGGTGGTTTCCCAATAAGTTTCCAGCACGTATCTCTCGTATGCCACAATTTTCTGGAATAGTCACACCAAGGTTTCTTCCGACTCTCTCCTTCTTGTCCTCCCCCTCTGGCGAACAAAGCAGAGGTTTCAGTGGTTGGTTCTGTTATACCACCATTCATGATTTTCCTTCGATTTTCTTCCAATCGAACAACGGAGAAAACTTCTCGGATTGAGGGCAGCGGACTTCTCCCAAGAATTCTCCCCTTCACCTCATCAAGTTCTCTATTAACCCCTGCAAGAAACATGTATACATGAAGGGAATGAACTATTCATTCCCCGCAGCGGAAGCGTTTGGAATCGTTACTTTTGTTTATTTAGAATTAAACTAAAATACAAGTTAAGCATATATTACCTTTGATGAACAATCATCTTCTTGTGTTCCTTTATCCACGAGATCTTCCTCGCTATGACTCGAACACGGGATCAAGCTTGTGGGAGCTCTTTGAAAGAATGAGAGAACAATTCTCTGCAGAGAGTGAATAGTGTGTTTGGCCAACCAGTTGGCTAAACCTAAATGTCTTATTTATAATAAGACTTTTAGGAATTAATTTTATTTTATAAAATACATTTTAATATCTAATATATTAAAATATGTATTTTATATTTATTTGAATCTTATTCAAATATTATAAATTAATCTTTTATAATATACTTTAAACCAATTTGAATCACATTCAAATAACATAAGTATATAGTTTTTAATATTAATGTATCATATACATAAACTATTTTCTCTAGTATTTAATGCATCAAATACAATAAATATATTTTACTCTTCTACATTTAATATATCAAATATATTAAATATTAATTTGAATATTTTAAATTTTCTTTCAACTAAATTGATCCTTTTAGTGTTACTATGAGCTCGCAAGGGGACCTTATGGACCTACAGATTTATAAGCTCCAATGATACAAAATTAATTAATTAAACTCTTTAATTAATTGACTTTCATTCATTAACTCTAGGTCACTCCACTATAGGCCTAGAGTTTCACTCTTATGCACTGTAAGACAAGTTGTGTCCATGGATATAACCATTACATGCAAGTCGATCCTTCACGAGTTGTTCGTAATTACAGCTGGGTCAAAAGTCCGTTTTACCCCTGTAATTACATCTTACACCTTAAGTACCACTGATTCTCTAATGAACAACTTGTTTATGATCCAACCATAAACCAAGTCCCTCTCGGGCCAGTGAGAGGGTGGGGCCCCATTGTTCAAGTCCCGAAATCAGCACTTAAGGGAACTACTCATCTACTTTCCCTATATGGGAAGAAGTGAATTCCATCTTGTGAAACTTATGTTCCCAACTCCCTATTTGGTCAAGTCCCCAAAATGGTAGGCTTATTGAATCGGCTATAAAGGCCATTCTCACCCATACAAATCAAAGGACGAGCCCTCACAGGCAGGAGTTCATAACTCACTCAGGATTAAGATCGAGTCACATATGATCATCCTGTGAAATACTAATCTTCTCAAATAACGGATTTCTAAAGAGAGATTATATATTTCGTGGTCCAGTCTTATACAAACTCATTGTATAGGATACCCCCACTCACATGTCTCTACATGAATGATTTGGATCAAATCATTTGTAACAATTACAAAGTGGGCCGTATCAATAGTGTTACCAGGATAAGGCACCCAACCTTATCCATATACTATAGACCCTTTAGGTTATTACTTCAACATGATCCTCCCGTATGTCAACTACATACAGTTCAAGATTACACTAATAACCTTGGATTTTATTTATATAATGAATATTATAAATTGCAAATATTAATAATAAAATAATTATCAAATAATTATTAATTAATTACGAGGCTTTAGGGCATAAATCCCAACAGTATACACGATCGTTCTCCTCATTTTTTTTATGTCGCGCATAATCATTAACATTCTCCCATACATCATCGTGACACTGGTCCAACTCCTGCCATAATGACACCATCTCATTGTAGTAACTCGTCACATCTCTATTCCCTTGTTTGGACTGCCACAATCTTGTCTTTAGCTCGAATATTTGCGACAAGTTTTCGAGATCTGAGTAGGTTTCCCGAATTGAGTCCCATACCTCTTTTGCCGTCTTCATAAATAGATGTGGCTTGAAAATCGAAGCATCCATGGAATTGAGCAGCCACGTTGTGACGAGCGAATTCTCAGACCTCCAGATTTTGTAGCCATCTTCACTCTCTTTTGGTCTCTTCGCTTCTCTAGTGATATAGCCCAATTTTCCTCTTCCATCAATAGCAAGCTTCACAGATTGGGATCACTCTAGGTAGTTTCTCCCATTCAATCGATGCATAGTGATGTGTATAGATGAACTGTAGGCCTCCACAGTGGTGAAGGGAATGAACTCTTCATTCCCCGCAGCGGAAGCGTTTGGAATCGTTACTTTGATTTATTTAGAATTAAACTAAAATACAAGTTCAAGCATATTACCTTTGAAGACTACAAAGCTCTTCTTGTGTTCCCTTTTCCACGAGATCTTCCTCGCTATGACTCGAACACGGGATCAAGCTTGTGGGAGCTCTTTGAAAGAATGAGAGAACAATTTTTTGCAGAAAGTGAGTAGTGTGTTTGGCCAACCTTTTGGCTAAACCTAAATGTCTTATTTATAATAAGGCTTTTAGGAATTAATTTTATTTTATAAAATACATTTTAATATCTAATATATTAAAATATGTATTATATATTTATTTGAATCTTATTCAAATATTATAAAATTAATCTTTTATAATATACTTTAAACCAATTTGAATCACATTCAAATAACATAAGTATATAGTTTTTAATATTAATGTATCATATACATAAACTATTTCCTCTAATATTTAATGTATCAAATACAATAAATATATTTTACTCTTCTACATTTAATATATCAAATATATTAAATATTAATTTGAATATTTCAAATTTTCTTTCAACCAAATTGATCCTTTTAGTGTTACTATGAGCTAGCAAGGGGACCTTATGGACCTACAGATTTATAAGCTTCAATGATACAAAATTAATTAATTAAACTCATTAATTAATTGACTTTCATTCATTAACTCTAGGTCACTCCACTATAGGCCTAGAGTTGCACTCTTATGCACTGTAAGACAAGTTGTGTCCATGGATATAACCATTACATGCAAGTCGATCCTTCACGAGTTGTTCGTAATTACAGCTGGGTCAAAAGTCCGTTTTACCCCTGTAATTACATCTTACACCTTAAGTACCACTGATTCTCTAATGAACAACTTGTTTATGATCCAACCATAAACCAAGTCCCTCTCGGGCCAGTGAGAGGGTGGGGCCCCATTGTTCAAGTCCCGAAATCAGCACTTAAGGGAACTACTCATCTACTTTCCCTATATGGGAAGAAGTGAATTCCATCTTGTGAAACTTATGTTCCCAACTCCCTATTTGGTCAAGTCCCCAAAATGGTAGGCTTATTGAATCGGCTATAAAGGCCATTCTCACCCATACAAATCAAAGGACGAGCCCTCACAGGCAGGAGTTCATAACTCACTCAGGATTAAGATCGAGTCACATATGATCATCCTGTGAAATACTAATCTTCTCAAATAACGGATTTATAAAGAGAGATTATATATTTCGTGGTCCAGTCTTATACAAACTCAATGTATAGGATACCCCCACTCACATGTCTCTACATGAATGATTTAGATCAAATCATTTGTAACAATTACAAAGTGGGCCGTATCAATAGTGTTACCAGGATAAGGCACCCAACCTTATCCATATACTATAGACCCTTTAGGTTATTACTTGAACATGATCCTCCCGTATGTCAACTACATACAGTTCAAGATTACACTAATAACCTTGGATTTTATTTATATAATGAATATTATAAATTGCAAATATTAATAATAAAATAATTATCAAATAATTATTAATTAATTACGAGGCTTTAGGGCATAAATCCCAACAATCTCCCACTTGCACTAAAGCCGGTGAGACATGTATCCTAGGGCATACTCTACACCGAACATGTTCTCCCACTTGCCCTAGTGAAGATGAGACATGGCTCATAATCCTAGACATTCTAGGTGGCTTTCAAACACTTTAGCCTGGAAAGTCTTTTTATATAGATCAAAACGACTATCAATTAAAAGTCATCTTGGTCCTACCACTATTCTTTCTCTCTCAAGATACCCTATTTATTGATGTTATCTAAGTTTCTTAAGTTTAGCCATTACATAAAACGTTTTAGGCTTAACTATATCTGAAACATCTTTCAGACCAATAAGAAATTATTTGAGTTATGCAAGTTCTTTACTTCATAAGCAAGAACATTATTTAACTTGCATATCATGCTCCACCATCTAGGGTTAACATAGATTTCCATAAATCTTTGTTAAAACCAGTGCATCTCGTAAAGATCAAATCTTTAACCTCATACACAAAAATATAATTTCTCAATTTATCCATAGATATTTTGAGAAAAGTTTTTATTTTTTCGTGCAATGGTCATACCATTGGGTTAACTAATAAATGCTAACCAATTTTACTGTCAAATGTCATGTCTCAAGTGTACATTAGATTTTCTCCCACTCAAATGTAGATAGTCAATCTTATGTTCTCAACATTTTGAAATGTCTTAGGACACTATTCCTTAGACAATCTAAACTTCATGTAAGAATGATACATTATCATTTTTGAAGTATTACATCATATACTTGACAACAAATTTGTCAATATAAGATGTGTGAGACATAAATAACATTTTGTCCTCGAAAACTCTATTTTAGGACATACCCAGTAATTTAAATCATTCATTTGGAATTGGTTAGATAGTCAACAATTTATGTTGGATTGAAATCTTACATCATTCACAATGAGTAGTAAGTCATCCACATAAAATATGAGAAAATTCCACTAAGTAATTAATGATTTCTTTGTCTATACAATATCATTAATATTTATTCAAAGTCATAGTTTTTTATACTTTTATCAAACCTTACATTCAAAAATCTAGTGATCAAATTCATTTCATAAATGAACATTTACTGCTTGCAAACCTTTTGCTTTTGATTTTTGAAATTGAACTCATGTAATTGATTTGTAAATGCATTCTTTAAGACTTCTTTTCAAAAAAGATTTCTTAAACCTTCACTTGACATATCTCATATGCAACAATGAATTAGGAAATGCTTATATACTCTAATATGACAACAAATGAGAAAGTTTATCCATGGTTTACTTTCTCCCACTATATTTGTCATTAGTCTTATTTTGAAGGTCTGTACCTTCTTATTTACAAATCTTTTACTTTTGTAGATATATTCAAAATCTATGGGTTTTACCCCATCACGAATATCTACAAGTTCTAGATAAAGATGAGTACATGTACTCTATCTCGAGATTTATGACTTTGGTCTACTAGTCTTTGTCATTGACCATCATTTCAACTTTGAGGTCAAGAAGCCCTACATTTTGTCATCTAATACGACAACTTAGACTTCATATAAGCTCTTGTAACGGTCGGGTCATCTCATAACTCTCCCACTTCGATGAGGCTTATCCAATTCATGACTAGGATCCATTTGACTATCAAATGTAATTAAATTGTTAACAACTTTTGTTAACTATTTAGTGGCCTCACTTGGAACCAACTTTTCAACACTATTGAACATATTCAAGTTTCAGCATGTATGCTTACAACTCCCAAAACTCGAAGGGTTGTAAACTAACTTTACTACTCTTCTATAATCTCAAAGTTGTCTCATGGACACCTTTTAGATAGAATCATGTTCACTATACAATCAATATTGTATATCCTAACAAGAGTCTGATAATGACGTGTAATTCTTTATTGTTCTGACCATGTCTAACAAGGTCTTGTTTCTCCTCTTACAGCACAATTTCACACAATTGTACTTTGTGCTAGAGTTGAGATAAAATCTCACTTTCTATCAATTAGTCTTAGTACATAAGGTTCATATACTTTTTCACTGTGATCTGATCATAGTATCTTGATAGATTTACCTAAGTTACCTTCAACTTGAGTCTTATATTCCTTGAACTTTTCAAAATATTCAGACTTATGTTGCATTAGGTTACGATACTTATTTCTTGAATAGTCATCAGCTAGAGTGATGAAATATTCATAAGTGTTCTTTGGCCTGTAGGCTTTTCCAACAAAAACCTATTGATTATCTTGCATGAAAGGCAAGAAATTAAGACATATAAAGTAATTAACTCTAACATTTAGAGAATCACTTCGTAGTAGTCTTTTTATTCAAATTGATCATAATCAATCTTGAATGCCAAAGACAAGTATCATATTCTAGGAGAATATAAATTGTCTTTATATTCTGGATTCTATAATCCTGAATATCTCACTGTGTAGTATTTTATATGTTAATAATTTAACACATAGAAATTATTCTTATTTTTCAGCTGAATTTTTCAAACAATTTTGAAAATAAAAATTTAGTACTAAAATATTCATACTATATGAACATTTTATTAGTAATAAAGTTAGAGAAATTGAATTTCTCCTATGGTACTAAAAACACCATATTCAGCATTAAATAACAGTTATTTTTTTTCTGGACATCTTAATGTCTCCCACTACATTAATTGAGATGGGTTTTCTGGTGCCAACAAGTAGAGATCATTCTACATCATTAAGTATTTTCCAAGAACTATATAAAGTGTAATGAAGAACAAATCTAAATAGTGGATCTGAATCTACTATATAGGTGGTAATGATTATTTTCCACAAAAAAATCTAGTAAATCAAATTTACTTTTATCCATGTTCTTCTCATAGAGGTATTTCATAAATTCCTCTCATTATGACTACTTTGCTAATTTAGAAACTATTTTCTTTTAGCTACAGTCATATGGTTTCTTTTCTTGGATTTTGGTAATACTTAATTTTTGAGATTATTTAGATAAATATCTAAATCTAGCTTTTATTGACTTCAACAATATCTCATATGTTGTTGTCATCTTCTTTATCTTCTTAGCTTGACATCTAATATGTCAAATATAAAATTTGTATAAGCCATCTCGTTATATTGATTTATTAATCATGTGCTTCACGAACAATTCGATTAGCATTGGCAACAGGTTTTTGAGAACGTTTCTCAATAAAGACAAATTAAAGAAAAAATTTACACTGTCATTATATAGTGTTAACATTATTTTTCCAAGTGATATTATTTTCTCAATTTGACAAATTAGCAACGAAAAATAAAATTGAGAGAAATAGACATAATATTGAAATATATATAAAAAAAAATATTATTTAACAACATGCAATCAATATTCATTCAATTTCAGCATAGAAAACAAACAATTTGATAAATGAACCCTAAAACATTAATTTCTAATGCTATGATACTTTAGTGAGTTAGAACAAGTGCCGCCGTAGGGTAGGTCAAATGCTCCTTCACTAAACCGAGACAATCTCAACCAAGTGTTATCCCAAAATAACTCTTATTTCTATAACATTTAGTTACCATTAGATTGGTCAAGAAAATCATTAACAATCTTAATGATATCTTTGTAAGTGTAACCCATCATTTTAGATTCTATAATTTTATCCCAACAAGTGTCGTCGTAGGGTAGGTCAAGTATTGGAAATAAAATTACAATCCTATCCTTCTCAGGAGATTCACCCTGATATTGACCCATGTAAACACCTTCCGTAGGGGGACGGTCCAAAAGCCGCCGTGAGGCCCCACATGAATCTCACGTTGTGAACCAATGATAGAGACCGTAGGATATGTTGACACATTTCCTTTCCCACTTACTATTTAAAAATACCTTCTCAAGAGATTCACCCTGATATTGACCCATGTAAACACCTTCCGTAGGGGGACGGTCCAAAGTCGCCTCGAGGCCTCACATGAATCTCACGTTGTGAATCTATGGTAGAGACCGTAGGGTGATTTTGACATATGTCTTTCTCCCACTAAGTATTATGAAATAGGGTTTTCTATTACTTAGACAAATTAGGCTAATCTCATTTATCTAAGTTTTTCAATCTACCCTTTCATAACCCTTATGTTGGTTGGATTGATTTTAATGTGAATTATCAAGTATATTAAACTATTTAAAACTAATCACATTATGAGCCTACTTAATGAAATAAAATAAAATTTGACTAATTCAACCCCCAGGCCAGTTCTTAGGTAGAGGTGTTCCTTTTCAGTCAACTTAAGTACCTCACCCGAGTAACCTTTCTTAGACAGGGTTCCCTTATAGTCAATTTTTATTTCAAATTCATTAATCTTTAATTAACTATTAATTACTAGATCAATGAACTTCAGTTGATTTTAAGCAATGTTTTTAATCCTATTAAAAACCAATTCACCTTATGGATAATCTGGAATTTTTAACAATTTTAAACCCTTTATAATAAAATTAAAGATTATCATATATCCTAATCTTATTAGAATAAAAGATAAACTAAATTCAAATATTTAAACTATTTAAAGAATAAATTAAATTATCTTTTAAATAAGGAAAGAAAAAATCTAATCTCAGGAAAATATCCTAAGCTCATTTGGAAAATATCCTAATACTTATTGAGAAAAGATATCTCAATAAAGATTTCCCAATCTTATTAGGAAAAGATTTCCCAATAAAATATCCCAATAAAGATTTTCCAATCTTATTAGGAAAAGATTTCCCAATAAAAGATCTCAATAAAGATTTTCCAATCTTATTAGGAAAAGATTTCCCAATAAAAGATTTCCTAATCTTAGGAAAAGATATCACTATATCTAGTAAAATATATCTTAATTCTTCTCAGAAAAATATGGATTCTTATTATGAAAGGAAGTATCCTAATTTAAAATTTCCAAATATAACAATTATATTAAAAGATATGGAAATATAAACATATTAGGAAATCATCTAATCAAATTAGAAAGCATTTTAATCATAATATTCCAAATATAACACTTATATTAAAAATAATTAAAATGCATGATCATGCTTAACCTATGGTGGGATTTTAATCTAGATGACATACTCTATGCAATCAATTAAAATTTAAAACATACATCAACATGCATAATTAAATTAAAAACACAGCAAAATTGACCGGCATATTTGGCATATCCTAAGAAATTGAAACCAATTTTGAATTACATTAATTTAAATCCAAGACATATCTTGGTCTTCAAAATCCTCCTTTTTGATTCTTCCACCTTTGAATCCAATTTCCATAACTCAATTTGGACATTCCAAATCAAATCAAATCCATAGACATTCCAAATCTGAATTTATTGATTTTGGACATTCCAAATCAAATCTATACCAATTCCAAATTTGAATCTAAATTTCCAGATTTTATGTTGGACATTCCAAACATTCTAAATATCTACAGAATTGATTTTGGACATTCCAAATCAAATCTATAGACATTCCAAATCTAAATCTAAATTTCTAGATTTTATTTTGGACATTCCAAACATTCCAAATCTTAAATTCGGTAGGATTCACACAAATTGAATCTTCAATTTCGTAATGGCTTCATGGCTTCAATTCCACCATCGTTTTACACTATCTTCAATTCCGTAATGGCTTCCAAAAATGATACAGAAAATACAGAGAATTCCTATCTCTTTCGAGTTTCACATTTGATCTAATCAAAACAATAAAACTAATGCCAAAATATGCCTAAACAATCAATTTGCAAACCACATATATCACATATATGAAAAATAAATTCAAATACCCACCATGAATTTTTAATTCTGAACAAAAACAAAGTAGTTCTGATACCAATTGAAGGGAATGAACTCTTCATTCCCCGCAGCGGAAGCGTTTGGAATCGTTACTTTGATTTATTTAGAATTAAACTAAAATACAAGTTCAAGCATATTACCTTTGAAGACTACAAAGCTCTTCTTGTGTTCCCTTTTCCACGAGATCTTCCTCGCTATGACTCGAACACGGGATCAAGCTTATGGGAGCTCTTTGAAAGAATGAGAGAACAATTCTCTGCAGAAAGTGAGTAGTGTGTTTGGCCAACCTTTTGGCTAAACCTAAATGTTTTATTTATAATAAGGCTTTTAAGAATTAATTTTATTTTATAAAATACATTTTAATATCTAATATATTAAAATATGTATTTTATATTTATTTGAATCTTATTCAAATATTATAAAATTAATCTTTTATAATATACTTTAAACCAATTTGAATCACATTCAAATAACATAAGTATATAGTTTTTAATATTAATGTATCATATACATAAACTATTTCCTCTAATATTTAATGTATCAAATACAATAAATATATTTTACTCTTCTACATTTAATATATCAAATATATTAAATATTAATTTGAATATTTCAAATTTTCTTTCAACCAAATTGATCCTTTTAGTGTTACTATGAGCTAGCAAGGGGACCTTATGGACCTACAGATTTATAAGCTTCAATGATACAAAATTAATTAATTAAACTCATTAATTAATTGACTTTCATTCATTAACTCTAGGTCACTCCACTATAGGCCTAGAGTTGCACTCTTATGCACTGTAAGACAAGTTGTGTCCATGGATATAACCATTACATGCAAGTCGATCCTTCACGAGTTGTTCGTAATTACAGCTGGGTCAAAAGTCCGTTTTACCCCTGTAATTACATCTCACACCTTAAGTACCACTGATTCTATAATGAACAACTTGTTTATGATCTAACCATAAACCAAGTCCCTCTCGGGCCAGTGAGAGGGTGGGGCCCCATTGTTCAAGTCCCGAAATCAGCACTTAAGGGAACTACTCATCTACTTTCCCTATATGGGAAGAAGTGAATTTCATCTTGTGAAACTTATGTTCTCAACTCCCTATTTGGTCAAGTCCCCAAAATGGTAGGCTTATTGAATCGGCTATAAAGGTCATTCTCACCCATACAAATCAAAGGACGAGCCCTCACAGGCAGGAGTTCATAACTCACTCAGGATTAAGATCGAGTCACATATGATCATCCTGTGAAATACTAATCTTCTCAAATAACGGATTTATAAAGAGAGATTATATATTTCGTGGTCCAGTCTTATACAAACTCATTGTATAGGATACCCCCACTCACATGTCTCTACATGAATGATTTGGATCAAATCATTTGTAACAATTACAAAGTGGGCCGTATCAATAGTGTTACCAGGATAAGGCACCCAACCTTATCCATATACTATAGACCCTTTAGGTTATTACTTGAACATGATCCTCCCGTATGTCAACTACATACAGTTCAAGATTACACTAATAACCTTGGATTTTATTTATATAATGAATATTATAAATTGCAAATATTAATAATAAAATAATTATCAAATAATTATTAATTAATTACGAGGCTTTAGGGCATAAATCCCAACAAGTGGTGGCTTGAACCGGGGATGGTTTTTTGGTAGTGGTTTCGGCGATGAAGGATTTCCGAGGGTTGGTTTCGAAGCTGCCAGGCGTGCTTTCTGGTTGTGTATTCATCACGATATATATATATATATATATATATTTGGTTCGGTTTGGTTCGGTATGGCTCAGGTTTAGTTTGGTTCGATCTGGTTCGGGTTAAGTTTGGGTTAGTCTGGTTCGGCTAAAAAACGCTGAAGGATCTGGATGTATATTTTAGAGGGGCTGCAACGGGTCTGGATGGGTATACCACCGAAGGATGTGCAGATGTGGGAGGAAGAACTCTTTGGTTTTCGGGCCTGTTTTTTCCGAAAAACAAAACTAAACACGGTTTGGTTTTAGCTTTCTAACAAGGCTCTGATACCATGAAGTTTTGGTGAATAGAATCACTTGATTATTTGATGAGCCAAAGAGAGGCAATATATATATATATATATATATATATATATATATATATATATATTCGGTTCGGTTTGGTTCGGTATGGTCCAGGTTTAGTTTAGGTCGATCTGGTTCGGGTTAAGTTTGGGTCGGTCTGGTTCGGCTAAAAAACGCCGAAGGATCTGGATGTATATTTTAGAGGGGCTGCAATGGGTCTGGATGGGTATACCACCGAAGGATGTGCAGATTTGGGAGGAAGAACTCTTTGGTTTTCGGGCCTGTTTTTTTCGAAAAATAAAACTAAACACGGTTTGGTTTTAGCTTTCTAACAAGGCTCTGATACCATGAAGTTTTGGTGAATAGAATCACTTAATTATTTGATAAGCCAAAGAGAAACAATTTATACATACAAAGATAACCAACTAGAGCAACTAATGACAAGAAAATAGGAACTAAAGAACCACTTATTTCCTAATGTAGAACTAACAAACTCCTAAAATAGTTATTCAACTATTTATAGAACTAACCAACTCCTAAAATACTTGTTCAACTATTTATATTTTCTACATTATCTTTATTTAATCTTCCAAACAGAAGCAAACAGAGCGAGTGATATTGCATGCTCAATCCGCTATAATAAGTGAGTCATAATTTAAATACCTATAATGAACCTGTTTAAGGTTATATTAATAAGTGTTCCCTCCAAAAGCACTTAAACAAGATGTAGTTAAACATATTTTGAGAAGTGTTATTCTTAATTACTAAAGGCACTTGTAACATCTTGAAAATTTAAGAGCTTTGAACCTGTTTAAGGTTATATTAATAAGTGTTCCCTCCAAAAGCACTTAAACAAGATGTAGTTTATCTCCTTATGTCTGCCTTGTTTTCGGGGCTTAGAAGATGACTACTATATCAAATTTTAAGAGCTTTGAAAGTTGATTATATAATTTTCTTTTTAGAACTAATTTGAATAATGTTAATATAGTTTCACTTTTTTTTATCTATTATTTCAATTGTCCTGATAATTTTTATTTTAGCATTTATGTTGTTGACATTAAGACTATGAGTCTACCAGTTGTTAAGTTTTTAAGGATGGTGTTATGAATTTTAGTTGTCAGTTGCATTTTTTGTTATACTCAAAATTTTCCTTGATTTGCATGAGGTATTTCTTTGTCTTGTAATTGCATCAAAGTTGATGTGTTACTTAGAATGAAATAATTGTTTTTTAAAAATCATGTCTAGCATGTAATATGGAACCAAATGTTTCAATGATTTTTTAAGTTGTGACCACTTAGATTCCTTGTTTTTCATCCATATGATATATTTTTTTTTGGGCTGATTGCATAGATAGCAATCAGGCCCAAAGTATTAGCAAATATAGCACAAAATTAAAAGAATTGCAGATATAGCAAAATAAGAAGGCTTACCCATTTAAATTACCAAAAAGCCCATACATTAAACTCAATTAGAAAACCAAGAGACGCGGACTAATTTCTTCACGCAATTTTCTTCGTTTCCTCTTCTCCAAATTCTCCAGCGACTCTCCAACTTCACGCAATTTTCTTCGTTTCCTCTCCTCCAAATTCTCCAGCGACTCTCCAACTTCTCCAGCGACACTCCAACTTCTCCAACCCTTCAGTTCTTCATCTACGTCTTTTCTGATTACTCTCTCCCCAAAACTTCAATTCTTCCCTGATTTCTCCTTCTCCAACCCTTGATTTCTTCATCTTCAGTCTTCTACAATGTCTTCTGCGATTCATCTTCAGTCGTCAGTCAACCCTTCAAACAACATTATGTCAACTGAACAAATGAAGGGAACCAAAAGGAGTTTGTTCAAAGGAGGAGATTCATCTTCCAACAAAAAATCGAAGAAAATTGCTGAGGTATATCAAATATAAAAAAAAAAAATCACTATTAAATAGGTAGAATGCATGCATGATTATCAGTAATATCAATTATAGTAGATAAAATGCATGAATAAATATCAGTGATAGAATGCATAACTGACTATCAATGAAATTGGTTTCTCTCCTCGCTGAAGTTTTAAATGTCTATCAATGATAGCATGCATGAAAAACTATCAGTCATAGAGTCCATTGAACTTTTACTTAATCAGTGATAGACTTCATATAAGTTTTACTTAATGTATGTTGAATGTATGGAACCTTAAAATAAGTAGAATTATTGTTGCGTGCTCAATGTGTTAAAATAATTAAGCAATAAGATAGATAGAGCACTCAGAACATGCAAGCATACATGATCTTATAGCAAGTAGTAAGTATTTTTTCATTCGTTTTCCCACAGAGATTTATTATGAGCTACTCGTGAAGTGTATTGTTAAGAAAGAAGGGATGGATTGGAGGAGGTAGAATTGGTTTTAAGTTGTCTATTTTCTACGGAATATGTAAAGGGTAGCAACATAAACAAGTGCAAGTCAAAGATAAACTTAAATGAAAAGGAGAAGAGACTAATAAACGAAGAGGAAGTTGGCTAAACAGAATTTTAAATAAGCAGAATTGCGGAAACAGCAATTCTACCGCAATGTTACTAACAGCGAAAGTGTGTAAAATGGAGAAACAAGGGCTACTAACGACTCCTCTATAGGCATTTTCTCACGATTCTCAAGCATTGGATCAACTCTCTATGCATCAAACTCACTCAATCTCATGTATCTTCCGATTTCATGCATTAGATTCTTTAGTTTACTCATGTCCAAGTAAGGTCTTAAGCATCTTGTTAAAGCAGAAAGCTATGGTTTGTACTAGAAAAACGCCTATTCCTAGGTCGTTTTCTGGCTACCTTGAAAGGCTAGCATGAGTGTATGACTCTGAACTCTTACTCCTTCCAGAGGTTAGGAGTTCTTTGGACAAAATGGATGGCCAATCGAAATTGCCCGTGGGATGAAGCTTACATACAATCAATGCTTCGAGAGCTATCCTACATGCTTGGTTCACGTTTTTTAGCCTATAGTATTGTCATTAGCATGCCCCTATGTGACTTAGTTACTCATGGATATAGGGAGAACAGAAAGAAGAGATAAAACAGACATGCTTAGAAGGAATTTAAAGACAAAACAGTAAGGAAAAACAGTAGACCGCAAAGGCAGGAAACTGTGAAATGTTGAATTTTGCTTTTGATTACTTGATTGTTTGAATGGACAAAGGAACGCTTAAAGTAAATAACACAAAGACAGAAAGCAACGAAATGCAATAAACTAGCTACTAGAACAGAAACAACAACTAAACAACGCTGGAAATTAGAAATGAAAAGCAGAAAGCAGTAAAAGAGCTTGAACGCCTCGTCGCAACCGCCTCGGCTGAAGGATGAGAAAGATCAGCCTTGCTTGGATGAATCCAATCGGGAGAGAAGATGAATCTTCTCTCCTTCCTATCAGATTGTCGACTCCAAACAGCTAAACTTCGCAAACCAACAGACGGCAAAGAAAAACAGGAGAAAAAGATGGAGCTGCGAGAAGACTTCTACGCTTTCGGATGATGATTGAACCCTCGACTTTGACCCCCTTTTATAGTAATCTGCAGGTGCGTTTGGGCCAAGGAGAACCATCAATCTTCAACGTCGTACTTCAAAATGGATGGAGGAGAAAGAACGAATCCCTGAAATAACGGAAATTAACAGAAACAGATCAGTCAACTTACGGTTTTCACTTGAAACATTGTGGTTTTAGCAATGTTTCCGCAATGCTGCCGCAATGCACATTTTTCCTTCTTTTAACTTTGGTTTTTAATCCTTTTCTTTCCTTTTGCATACAAGTCCTAATTTATCTACCTTCTTCTAATTCTCATATATAAGCATAGGTTTAAGCTAAATCCTATCAAAAACACCTAAGAGTGTACATCTTTCTAAGCTAAATAAGTCCTAAAAAGGTCACTTTTGGAGACGTAACACACCCCCAAACTTAAGGTTTTGCTCGTCCTCGAGCAGTCTAAGGACTTGCCTAGGCTGCTAATTCATCTTCTTTAACCGCTTACTGACTCCCCTATATTCCTATCTATAGCAGTGCTGTCCTGTGACACACTTCTAAGTTTACAACTAACCTTTTATATTGCTTCTTCTGACTTTGCACGCCTAATACTCCTGCTGTTTCATTAACTTCCTACAACTGATCCACTTGCTTTTGTCATACCATGCCACTATCCCTAAGGTTTCAAATTCTACCTAGCTTTACCCCAGACTCAGTACATGCTTCTAGTTTTTCTTTTGAGCTACCTAGGATTCCTTAGAGTCATGCCAGTCTTAGTATTAACAGTGACAGTAGTACTTTAAGAGAACAACCTAAACCCTGGCATCACTACATTGGACATACATTCATCTCCCTAAACAACCCTACAAGTTACAACTTTGTGCTCAGCTAATTGAGGATCAGAGTTCTTTTTAATCAGGACATCTAAGCCACAAAGTTGTAACTCCTAGGTATACATTCTTCTTCCCTTTTTCTTCCTTTTTCTTTCTCACTTTGGTGGTGCCTCTCCTTTGGTTGCCTTTTGATGCAATGCCACTTGTGGGTTACACACTTGGTACTGATTACTCAGCAACTAAAAAGAGACACCCCTCTTTATTCTATTTTTCATTCATCATTTTTTTTCAGCTCATCATTTTTTTTGTAAAGGAGAAGAAGAATGCTTATGCTTAAAGGGAGAGAGGAATGTTCCTAGGCCTAGGGTGGCTTCCCCCAAACTTAAACTACTCATTGTCCCCAATGAGTGTCTGAGGTGGCACACCCCCAAACTTGTCCTAGAAGCATCTAGTCTAAGGTAAAACAAAGAGAATCTAAAAGCCCTAGGCATAGACAGAACATTCTAAAAGCAAGTATCACAGCAGCAGAAATTTTTATAAAAACAGTCAGGCAAGGACTTAAAGCTATTCATGCTGAGCACTTTTAAGAGGCTAATTTAAACTATCAAAGGGTGTCCAATGACACTCATCCAGCATGCTTTGAGAGAAGCTATATAGGGTAATCATGATAGCAGCAAAAGATAGAATTTAAACAGAACCAGCCTAGCTAAATAGTCAGTCAAAAACATGCATTTACTAATAAAAATTGCGGTTTCCGCAATTATTTCGCAATAAAGACAGGGCAGATATATCAGTGATCAGGGCCCCTGTGCATGCTTTTTCCAATCATTCAAGCTATACAAAAATAAAACTAACCTAATCCACCTATTCAGCTATCATCAGACTACACTAAACAAATTTAAATACTAAAACTAAAGAACTAAGACAGATCAAAATATTAACTCAAAACAGCATAATTCACATGGTTCAACAAAAAGCAGTTTGATTTTTTTTTTCTTCTTATTTTAAGGGAACAGCAATACTCCCTTTAGTGCTTCTCAGACTAGCACTCAAACGTCTTCCTCATCATCAGTCCTTCGTGGTCGTGGAGGCGCCCATGGAGTCATTAGGTTCGTGGGGAATTCAGGAAAAATGCATCCCAATTGGTCAGCAACTTCCTTGTCCCTTGCCTGCGCATATGTGGCCCATTGAGCCATCCTCTTCTGCAGATCCGTCAGGCAGGCCATGGTCAAAGACTGAGCAGCAGCCAAGCCATCGAGCTCGAACTCCATGTTCCCCTTTCTGCGCAACCTCAAAGCAGTAGGCAACTCCAGGTAGCCCGTGTAGGCCAGCTGCCTTTCCATTCGCTCGATTGGGACCCCTGCACGTAAGCACAGCTTAGTAATCGTGTTAGGAAAGAAAAGTGGTCCCTTACCCTTTTTGGCGCAGTCAGCAATGGAAGCTGCAATGACTTCGCCCACGTTGATCGTGAGACCTCGCATGATCGCGTAGACCAGCAGCGACCTGCTCTGGTTGATGGTGGTCTCATGAGTCACTGGGGACAGCTTCCTTCTAACGAAGGAAAACCAGACAGTCGCCTTGGCTGTGAGGGTGGCACTCATCAGGGTGTGCCTCCCATTGCGCGAGACTGTCCATGATGCCTCAGGCTGGCCAATTATCCGTATGGCCTCTTCCAGGACGGCTTCTGTAGGCTCATCAACGATCTGTGCATAGTCAGTATGTTTTTGGCCCTTTAGGCCATAGGCTTCGTTGATCGCCTTCGCTGAGAAGTCCACTTCAACCCCTCTGACCACAGATAGGCCATCCTCAGGATTCATCAGATTGGCGTAGAAGTCATACACCATGCTGGAGTAGGCTGGATTGGGTGGTCTGCACAGCTCCTCCCAGCCGTGATTCGTGATCCCTGCGCGCAAGAACTGCGACAAGTCAGTAGGTGCGTCGAGGAATCCCTTCTCGTGCAGCAACTCTCTCTTTCTCAGCTCAGCGCCTCTGGACTCAGCATCAGAGGACACATACCTCACTGATTGAGGCTCATCTTCAGGGTAAAGCTTGGCTTTCCCTTTGTCTTTTGGTTTGGCTGACTCAGCAGCCTCAATCTTGAGCTTTTTCAGCGACGGCTCATCACTCTCTTTCTCTGATGGAGGCGCCCTCTTGGTTTTCTTTTTCTTTGACTTCTTGGGCCGTTTGGCCTTGACAGCCTTGGCGGCCTTCTTCTTCTTCAACCTCGCCTTGGTTATCAACTGTTGGAGGCAATCCCCCAGTATTTCGTCCATCGAATCAGTCCTCTGCACAGGGCTCTCAGGGCTGGCTTCCCTCAAAGGAGAGAAGACTTCTTCTTCCTCAGCTTCCCCACTGCCCTGCGTCGATTCTTGGTACTCCCCATATGGGAATTCAGGGTCAGGTTGTGGGGAAGTGGGTGATGCTGCAGGGCTCTCTTCTGGTGGGGATATGTGTTCAGAACTCTGCGGCGATGGAGGAAGCTCAGGGCTTTACGCTGGCGGAGATGGCGAAGAGCTCTGTTTTGGTGACTCGTGTGACCGAGGATCACTTTCTTGACTCTCCACAGAGAGAGTCTTTTCCTTGCTCGCTTCTTCGGCCACCGCCATACTCCATTTGCGTTTCTTGGGTGTGCCTGCTGGTTCAGAGGGTCCAGCAGGTATCTCCGTGACAACCTTCCACTTCTTCTTGCGGATTGGCAGTTTAGGAAGTCGTTCAGTTCGCGCAGCCTCAGCGTCTGCAAGGGCAAGAAGTGCTTCCCTCGCAGCAGTTTCAGCGTCGTCAGCCCTCTTCTTGGACGCAGACCGTTCAGCTCTTGTGAGCACCATTGTCGAATCGTGGAAATCTGGAAAGGAGAATTGCAGATGAAGAGGGAGAAAGATTTCTTGGAGTTCAGATAATTGGGAAATCGTACAGATCAGCGCGCGTCTTAACGGATATAAGTAATGATGAAATCCCAACGGCTCTATTTTTGCGGATTCTGCAAATCCAGCGCAATTCTAGTGACCGTTGGAGATTTTTTGCGTTTAAATGCCAATCTTTCCTCAACCGTATCTTCGATTTGGCCCAATATCTCCTCGATCTTTTTAGCTTGATTTAATCTCCTTGATTCCCTCTATTGATCCCCTACAAAAAGAAATAAAATAAATATCAAATTCGTAATTAAATTCGCACAAGAATATACACAAACGATAACCGGAAAAACAAAAAAAATAAACTAAGGCATGAGCCTCGCATGGACGAGCACAGTAATCACTCGTCCTCTCCCGTTCTCGTTTTCATGTCTCAGTCAAGAGGAAGGCCGAGAGAGTCTTCACATCTCCTTCCTCATAGTAGTGCTTCAATCTTGCACCATTAACCATGAATGGTTGTCCTTGTTGCAGGTTCTTTATCTCGATTGCACCATGAACAAACACATTAGTTATTACAAATGGACCTGACCATCTAGACTTAAGCTTGCCTGGAAATAATTTCAATCTTGAGTTAAATAATAAGACAAGCTGGCCTTTCTTGAAGTCCTTAACCCTAAGTCTACTGTCGTGCCAAATCTTGGTCTTTTCCTTATACATTTTAGCATTTTCATAAGACATATGCCGAAGCTCATCAAGCTCATGTAATTGCAAAGACCGCAATGTTCCCGCATCAGTCACGCAGTAATTCAACTCTTTTAGGGCCCAAAATGCTTTAATTTCTAACTCGAATGGCAAGTGACATGCTTTACCATACACAAGTCTATAAGGAGACATACCTAGGGGTGTCTTATATGCAGTTCTATACGCCCAAAGTGCATCCTCGAGTTTAAACGCCCAATCTTTTCTATTGGGTTTGACCACTTTTTCTAGTATGTTTTTAATCTCCCTATTTGAAATTTCAGCTTGGCCATTCGAGTGTGGGTGATAAGGGGTGGCTACTCTATGTCTAATATTATACTTAGCCAACACTCTCTCCATAGCTTTGTTAATGAAATGTGTCCCCTCATCACTGATTATAGCACGAGGTGTCCCAAATCTAGTAAAAATATGTCTATGCAAGAATCTTATGACTGTTTTGGCATCATTATTTGGACATGCTATGCCTCTACCCACTTAGATACATAGTCTACTGCTACCAATATGTAAAGGTTACCTGATGATGGGGGAAATGGTCCCATGAAATCGATGCCCCACACATCAAAGAGCTCCAACTCTAAGATGTAAGTGAGAGGCATCTCATCCTTTCGACTGAGGTTACCTGTTCTCTGGCATTCATCACAGCTGTGGGCATAGTTGTGGGCATCCTTGAAGATTGTTGGCCAATAGTAGCCACTCTGGAACACCTTTGCAGCTGTCCTTTGGCCACCAAAATGTCCACCATAGGGTGCTGTATGGCAGTGCTGCAGCACAGACTTCGCCTCAGCAGCTGACACACACTTCCTGAGCAGACCATCAGCACATGTCTTGTAAAGTGTGGGATCATCCCATATGAATTTCCTTGCCTCATGAAGGAACCTCTTCTTCTCTTGTCCCCCCTTGAAAGTTGGCAGTACCTGCGATGCAAGGAAGTTAGCAATGTCAGCAAACCAAGGTTCCTCATCGTTATCACGATGAGTCAATACAAAGACATGTTCATCAATAAAAGCATCAGAAATTGCGGTTTCCGCAATTTTTTCGCAATTATGCTGCAATCTAGAAAGATGATCCGCAACCACATTTTCACATCCTTTCTTATCCCTAATGTCCAGATCAAACTCTTGCAGCAATAACACCCATCTAATCAACCTAGGCTTAGCATCAGCCTTCCTCATAAGGTACTTTAAAGCAGAATGGTCAGTGTACACAATCGTCCTAGTGCCTACAATGTAATTCCTAAACTTCTCACAAGCAAACACTACAGCTAGCATCTCCTTCTCAGTGGTTGTGTAATTACATTGTGCCTCATTAAGTGTCTTACTAGCATAGTATACAGGGTGTGTTAACCTGTCAATCTTCTGTCCTAACATAACCTTTACAGCATAGTCACTGGCGTCACATAACATCTCAAAGGGAAGATCCCAATTAGGCCCTACTATGATAGGTGCTGTGACTAGTGCTTCCTTAAGGGTTCTCCAAGCTAGGAAACATTCTTTAGAGAAAATGAACGGTTTGTTTAGCTCTAAAAGCTCACATAAAGGCTTGGAGATCTTAGAAAAGTCTTTAATGAACCTTCTATAGAAGCCAGCATGCCCTAAGAAACTTCTAATGGCTTTGACATTTTGAGGTTCTACCAATTTCTCTATTATTTCAATTTTTGCCCTGTCAACCTCTACACCTGCCCTTGACACTCTATGACCTAAGACAATCCCTTCATCCACCATGAAGTGGCACTTTTCTCAATTTAGGACTAGGTTGGTCTCTTCACACCTAGCCAGGACTTGTCCTAAGTTCTCTAGACAGTTTGTAAATGAATCCCCAAAGACTGAGAAATCATCCATGAATATCTCTATCATGGACTCATCCAAATCAGAGAAGATTGCCAACATGCACCTTTGGAATGTTGCCGGTGCATTGCATAAGCCAAAAGGCATTCTGCGAAAGGCAAAAGTTCCAAAAGGGCAAGTGAAGGTTGTCTTCTCTTGGTCCTTGGGGTCTATAGTGATCTGGTTATATCCTGAATAACCGTCTAAGAAGCAGTAGTAGGCTCTACCAGCTATCCTATCTAACATCTGGTCAATAAATGGGAGAGGGAAGTGATCTTTTTTGGTTTCCTTATTGAGTTTCCTATAATCCATGCAAACTCTCCATCTTGTGACAGTCCTAGTTGGAATCAGTTCATTGTTCTCATTGACTACCACAGTCATCCCCCCCTTCTTAGGTACACATTGTATAGGGCTCACCCACTGACTACTAGCTATGGGGAAGATCACACCAGCATCTAACCATTTTATTATTTCTTTTTTAACTACCTCTTTCATAGAGGGGTTCAGCCTACGTTGGTGGTCTACTCTAGGTGTATGTTCTTCCTCTAATATAATCTTATGCATGCAATAGGAAGGGCTAATGCCTCTAATATCAGCAATAGTCCATGCAATAGCCTTCCTATGTTGCTTAAGTAATAAAATCAGTTCAACCTCATGCTTTTCACTTAATTTAGAAGAAATAATCACAGGCAAAGTATCATTACTTCCTAGATATGCATACTTGAGGTGAGTGGGTAGAGGTTTCAATTCTAAGACAGGTGGATGCTCAATGGATGGTTTTAAAGGATTCATGGATTTGGTAGTTAGGTCTTTATTTATACATACATGCTGTGTTTTATCTACAGGTATATCCATTATCTCAGATACATTCAAATCAGCTACATCTAATTGTACATATTCGTTAGCATGCTTAGTTAATAATACATGCTCCAGCTGTTCTTCCATTAATGAATCTACAATGTCCATGCTAGCACAAGATTCAGAGTCAGAGGGGTACCTTAAGGCTTTATACACACTAAATTTCACCTCTTCATCATGAACCCTCATAGTGAGCTCACCTTTTTGGACATCTATCAGGGCCCTACCTGTGGCTAGAAATGGTCTGCCTAATAGGATGGGGACCTCCTTGTCTGCTTCATAATCCAGGATAATGAAATCTGCAAGGAAAATAAACTTGTCAACTTTTACAAGAATATCCTCAATCTTACCCTCAGGGTATGCTATGGATCTGTCTGCAAGTTGTAAAGTGACAGTGGTTGGACGTGCTTCTCCTATTCCTAGCTGGCGGAATAGTGATAAGGGCATGAGGTTTATGCTGGCTCCCAGGTCACAAAGAGCTCTGCCCACGTGCTTGCCTCCTAGCTCTACAGGTAAGGTGAAGGAACCAGGATCCTTTTCCTTCTTAGGTAGCTTGTTCTGGAGTATGGCACTGCACTCCTCAGTGAGATTTACTGTTTCAAACTCACCAATTATTCTTTTGTTAGTAATAATATCCTTCAAAAACTTTACATAAGAGGGCATAGACTGTAAAACTTCTACAAAAGGAATATTAACATGCACTTGCTTAAGAATTTCTAGAAATTTATTAAAGTGCACTTCCTGTTCTTGTTTTTTCTTTAGCCTTCTAGGAAATGGAGGTGGTGGCACATATGCAGGCACTTCAGGTCGCCTTAGGATAGGTGGAGGTCTTGGAATTTCTTCTATCTCTTCTATGATTGGCTCCAGCCTTGGTCCTGATGTGCTTGGTGATGGTTGACCTTGGTTTGGCAGAGACTCCAGTGGAGCACTAGACTCAGTGTTCTCTACTCTCTTTGGTGTTTCTTTGGTGTTGCTCACCAATGGTCTACCACTTCTAAGTTCAATTGCTTGAACTTGCTCTTTCCCATCTCTCCTTGGCACCTCAGTGTCAGAAGGAAGTCTACCTTGGGGCCTACTTTTAAGTTCGTTGGCTAGTTGCCCTATTTGGTTCTCTAGGCTCCTAAGAGTAGCTTGCTGACTCTGTAGAGTGGCATCATTCTTGGCTATGTATTCTTTGAGTAAGTTTTCTACAGAAGACCCTACAGGTTGGTTGTATGGTTTTTGATACATGGATTGGTTATGTTGGGGAGTGAAACCAGGTGTTCCACTCGGTCTTGGTTGGTAGGAGCTTGGTTAGCATTCTGTTGGCCACCCCATGACAGGTTTGGGTGGTTCCTCCAACCAGGATTGTAAGTATTGGAATAGGGATTGTTCCTAGGCTGCTGCTGGCTTCCAACATAGCAGACTGAGGCTGGATTCCCAGGGCAGTATTCATACAGGTGCCCTTCCCCACAGAATCCACAGATAAGTGTCTCACCTTGACTTGGTTGGGTGCCCATTGACATGGCTGTGGTGGTGTTGACACTAGTTTGGAGATTGGCCTGAGCCATTTGCTTGACTAGGTTGGTCAGGGCGCTTATTTGGCTACTCATGGCATTGAGTGCGTCCTTGTCTTGAGCTCTTGTTGGCTCAACTGGATCATCTGACCACCTACAGTGAGATGCTGAGATCTTCTCCAAGATCTCATAGGCTTCGTTATAACTCTTGGACAACATGGAACCTCCAGCAGATGAATTTAAGACTTGTCTAGTGCTGGGGTTGCATCCTTTGAAAAAGACCTCTATTTGGATACACCATGGGATGCCATGGTGTGGACATTTAAGAAGAAGGTCTTTAAACCTTGTCCAAGCTTCGTGAAGAGACTCACTCTCAGCTTGTTTGAACTTGATTATATCATCACGAAAGGTAGAATTCCTATCAGGTGGGAAGTATTTGACTAGGAATTTTTCTGCTAAGTCTGTCCAATTGAGGACAAATCCAGAGGGTAATGAGTTTAACCACGTCTTTGCCTTGTCTCTCAAAGAGTAAGGGAAGAGGTAGAGTCTCAAGGCTTCTTGGGAAACTCCAGGAATGATGAATGTATCACTGACTCCTAGGAAGTTTCTAAGATGGTTGTGGGGATCCTCATTTTCCACTCCAAAGAATTGTCCCACAGTGGACAACATTTGGAACATCACTGGCTTTAACTCGAATGAGTTGGCAGTGATTTCAGGACGGATTATGCTGGGGTTCAGCTCCTCAGGCATAGGTACTAGGTAAGAGAGTATGGCGCTATCCTTATCATTCGCTATTTCGATGGGGTTGCGAGTGACAGGCACCGGATTTGGAACTATTCCATCCATTTCTTCTTGAGACAATTGCGGAGGAATTGCGGTTCCCGCAATTATTGGAGGTATAGAGGGTTGGTCAAAAAGACGTTTCTTGGCTCTATTTCTAGCTCTAAATAGTCTCTCGGGCTCAGGATTGAACTCTAGATCACTACTTGAAGACTCATTCATAAACTAACCCAATGGTACATGCAAAAGAAATGGAAATAGATCAGTTACAATAGACAATAAACTTGGTGTTTCAAACTTAACAAACTTCGTTTTCACTTAATAAATCCCCGGCAGCGGCGCCAAAAACTTGTTGCGTGCTCAATGTGTTAAAATAATTAAGCAATAAGATAGATAGAGCACTCAGAACATGCAAGCATACATGATCTTATAGCAAGTAGTAAGTATTTTTTCATTCGTTTTCCCACAGAGATTTATTATGAGCTACTCGTGAAGTGTATTGTTAAGAAAGAAGGGATGGATTGGAGGAGGTAGAATTGGTTTTAAGTTGTCTATTTTCTACGGAATATGTAAAGGGTAGCAACATAAACAAGTGCAAGTCAAAGATAAACTTAAATGAAAAGGAGAAGAGACTAATAAACGAAGAGGAAGTTGGCTAAACAGAATTTTAAATAAGCAGAATTGCGGAAACAGCAATTCTACCGCAATGTTACTAACAGCGAAAGTGTGTAAAATGGAGAAACAAGAGCTACTAACGACTCCTCTATAGGCATTTTCTCACGATTCTCAAGCATTGGATCAACTCTCTATGCATCAAACTCACTCAATCTCATGTATCTTCCGATTTCATGCATTAGATTCTTTAGTTTACTCATGTCCAAGTAAAGTCTTAAGCATCTTGTTAAAGCAGAAAGCTATGGTTTGTACTAGAAAAACGCCTATTCCTAGGTCGTTTTCTGGCTACCTTGAAAGGCTAGCATAAGTGTATGACTCTGAACTCTTACTCCTTCCAGAGGTTAGGAGTTCTTTGGACAAAATGGATGGCCAATCGAAATTGCCCGTGGGATGAAGCTTACATACAATCAATGCTTCGAGAGCTATCCTACATGCTTGGTTCACGTTTTTTAGCCTATAGTATTGTCATTAGCATGCCCCTATGTGACTTAGTTACTCATGGATATAGGGAGAACAGAAAGAAGAGATAAAACATACATGCTTAGAAGGAATTTAAAGACAAAACAGTAAGGAAAAACAGTAGACCGCAAAGGCAGGAAACTGTGAAATGCTGAATTTTGCTTTTGATTACTTGATTGTTTGAATGGACAAAGGAACGCTTAAAGTAAATAACACAAAGACAGAAAGCAACGAAATGCAATAAACTAGCTACTAGAACAGAAACAACAACTAAACAACGCTGGAAATTAGAAATGAAAAGCAGAAAGCAGTAAAAGAGCTTGAACGCCTCGTCGCAACCGCCTCGGCTGAAGGATGAGAAAGATCAGCCTTGCTTGGATGAATCCAATCGGGAGAGAAGATGAATCTTCTCTCCTTCCTATCAGATTGTCGACTCCAAACAGCTAAACTTCGCAAACCAACAGACGGCAAAGAAAAACAGGAGAAAAAGATGGAGCTGCGAGAAGACTTCTACGCTTTCGGATGATGATTGAACCCTCGACTTTGACCCCCTTTTATAGTAATCTGCAGGTGCGTTTGGGCCAAGGAGTACCATCAATCTTCAACGTCGTACTTCAAAATGGATGGAGGAGAAAGAACGAATCCCTGAAATAACGGAAATTAACAGAAACAGATCAGTCAACTTACGGTTTTCACTTGAAACATTGCGGTTTTAGCAATGTTTCCGCAATGCTGCCGCAATGCACATTTTTCCTTCTTTTAACTTTGGTTTTTAATCCTTTTCTTTCCTTTTGCATACAAGTCCTAATTTAGCTACCTTCTTCTAATTCTCATATATAAGCATAGGTTTAAGCTAAATCCTATCAAAAACACCTAAGAGTGTACATCTTTCTAAGCTAAATAAGTCCTAAAAAGGTCACTTTTGGAGACGTAACAATTATCCTGCATGTTTCCCTTAAAAAAATCTATCATTGATAGACTTCATTTTCTATCAGTGATAGACATTTAGTAGTGATAGTTTCATACTATGTTTGTCATAGGATGTGTAGAAGGAATTTGACATTGTCTACTACTATATGTTTGTCTATCATTGATTAACTGTTCTTTTTTTTCCCCTGCGTATCATATGTTTGATGTTTACTTATGCTTTCTGTTATGTTTAGTGATAGACTCCATATAAGTTTTACTTAATGTATGTTAGAATGTATGAAACTTTAAAATAAGTAGAAGTATCGTGCATGTTTCTCTTAAAAAAAAATCTATCATTGATAGACTTCATTTTCTATCAGTGATAGACATTTAGTAGTGATAGTTTCATACTTTGTTTGTCATAGGATGTGTAAAAGGAATTTGACATTGTCTACTACTATGTGTTTGTCTATCATTGATTAACTGTTCTTTTTTTCCCCTGCGTATCATATGTTTGATGTTTACTTATGCTTTCTGTTATGTTTAGTGATAGACTCCATATAAGTTTTACTTAATGTATGTTAGAATGTATGAAACTTTAAAATAAGTAGAAGTATCGTGCATGTTTCTCTTAAAAAAAATCTATCATTGATACACTTCATTTTATATCAGTGGTAGACTTTTAGTAGTGATAGTTTCATATTATGTTTACCATAGGATGTGTAAAAGGAATTTGATATTATCTGCTACTATGTGTTTGTCTATCATTGAGTAACTGTTCTTTTTTTTCCTCTGCCTATCATATGCTTGATGTTTAATTATGCTTTCTGTTATGTTTAGTGATAGACTCAATTGTCTTCTATCACTAATAGACTATATTTTACTTAATGTATGTTGAATGTATGAAACTTTAAAATAAGTAGAAGTATCGTGCATGTTTCTCTTAAAAAAAATCTATCATTGATAGACTTCATTTTCTATCAGTGATAGACTTTTAGTAGTGATAGTTTCATACTATGTTTACCATAGGATGTGTAAAAGAAATTTAACATTGTCTGCTACTATGTGTTTGTCTATCATTGAGTAACTGTTTTTTTTTTCCTGCCTATCATATGCTTGATGTTTAGTTATGCTTTCTGTTATGTTTAGTGATAGACTCAATTGTCTTCTATCACTGATAGACTCCTATCACTGATAGACTATATTTTCTATCCGGGATATATAGAGTTCTATCATTGATAGACTTCATTTTCTATCAGGGATAGACTTTTAGTAGTGATAGTTTCATTTTAGTAGTGATAGTTTCATATTATCCGGAATTTTACATTGTCTGCTGCTACGTCTTTGTCTATCATTTATTAACTGTTCTTTTTTTTTCGTGTCATATGCTTGATGTTTAGTTATGCTTTATTTTATCACTTATAGAAACCTATTAGTGATTAGTATATAATTTTTTTTTGTTTTAACATATCATATTCATTTGTTTAAACAGGAAAACAAATTGATTGTTCCCAAGAAACAATGGACGTCCATACTTAAAATTACACTCTACTTTAAATTAGAGGTCATAGGGCATATAGAGAAATTCTTGGACAATAGATGTATGGAGATACTTAGGAGTGGACCCTTTGGAAATCTGATGGATTTGAAAATGGGGAAGGTCCCCCTCCAACTGCTTTCCCATCTACTTAGGAGACAATGTAAATCAAAAAAGGAAAATGTTTTATCATTTAACCTGGAAGGAAATATTATAGAATTTGGGTTGAAAGATTTTTTTCTAATTACAGGATTGAACTGTAATCAATATCCAACTGTGGATATCTATGATGATAGTGAAGAAAAACTATCTGTAATTAGAAATACATTTTTCAAGAACATTGACACCTCCGTAGATAGAAGAGACCTGCAGTCAGCCATCAATATAGGTGATATTTGTAATGATGATATTATTAAGGTTAAACTTGTCAATCTGTACTTATTGGAATGTTTGTTAATTCCAAGACAATCCCACAATAAGTTAGATTGGGGACATATGACAATGTTAGATGATGAAAGAAAATTCAATGCATTTTCGTGGGGGAGGGCTTGCTATGACCTTACAATAGAATATTTCAAAAAGGCTGTAAATAGTAAATCAAAGTCTGTCTACCTTCAGGGGTTTCCGATAGTTTTAATTTATTGGGCTTTTGAAGTTATTCCCAAACTTAGTGACCCAATTATTGGACTTGCAAAGAGAATTATAAATCAAACTCCAAGAATGATATGTTGGGAATCTCACGAACGAGGAGGTTGGCAAAATCTGAATGACAACATATTCCTAGCTGATGATGTAAGTTATCTTCCTTAAACTTTTTCATCTGTGATAGGTAGTCTATCAGTGATAGACCACTATCAGTGATAGAAGTCTAAAAATGATAAAATACTATCAATGATAGAATTTTAGCATTCATTAACTTCAATCATAGATAATTTTATTCATAGTTTATCTGATTAAATTTTCAATTATTTTTTACATATATAGTTTGTTGTGGTTCCAATGGTTGCTACGGAAGAAGAGATTGCTTCAAAAAACTTCAATTATTTTATTGAGTTATCACAACAGAAGAAAGAGAAGAACATGATGGCTGAACAAAAAGGAAAAAATATTGGAGGGGGGAGGGTTTAGGGGGAGAAAATAATGAAGAAGAAAAAATGACAGCAATGGATAAACGAGAAGGTGAAGATATTGGTGGGAGAGAAAATGATGAAGAGAAGAAAAAAAATCATAAAGACAAGATATCTTATTTAGAAAAAGATATCGAAGAGCTGAAAAAAGGACAAAATGAGATTTTTAAAGGGCAAAAAGAGATTATGAGATTGTTAGTATCTTTAGGGGTAGTAGTCAATGAGAGACTTCCACCAAAGTATGAAATGGAAAAACAATCTAAGAGTCCTTACATAAGAACCTCCCTCCATCTGTTAGCCTTGAACAAATAGATGCTGACACCGCCAATCTTGATAAGATTGATGTTCACACCACCAATCTTGATAAGATGGTTGATTATGCAACCACCTATGCTACTGAAATCAATGATAAAGTGGTAAAATTAACGATCTCTATTTTATTCAAATTTTTTTTGTCAATGATATTCTAATATAAATAACATATCAATGAAAGGTTGAAGTTGAAGCTGAAGAGGAAAAAGAAGAGAAACAAGAAGAAGAGAGTGAAGAAGAAGAACAAGAAGAAGAACAAGAAGAGAAAGAAGAAGAGAAAGAAGATGACCAAGAAGAAGACAGAGAAGAAGGTCGAGTAGAAGAACAAGAAATAGAGGAGAAAGAGGAAGAGGTAAATACTTAACTCATCTATTTTATTTCCTATAACATTGACAAATCAAAGGTAAAAGTATATCACTGAAAGAAGTCTATCAGTTATAGACTTCTATCACTGATACACTTTATAACAGTTAGTAGTCTATCAGTGATAGTCTTCTATCACTGATATACTTCTACATGTGATAGAAGTCTATCATTGATTTTTCAAGCAAAACAATTTGGTTATTGAACTGATCATTGTTTGTTGTTTGTTGTTCATTGAAAGGGTGATCAAGAAAAGGAAAAGAGGACCAAAATAGTACATGACATACAAGGAAAGGTAATGTTTTTTGTTTTTTCATGTATCGTCTACTAATGTCTATCAATGCCCATTCAATTTGAGTATCTAATTACATTTTAATGTTTTTCAGGATGTTGAAAAAAAGAAAACGAAAAGAATAAGACCTAAAGTTCTTGTTGATAATGTGCGACCCAAAAGACTACCTAAACCAACAAGAAAGGTCTTGTCAAATGCAAAAAACAAGAAGAAAGATCCAATTGAAAAAAGACATTCTCCAAGGCTGAAGGCTATTCCTGCACCAAGTTTCAATTTAAATATCTCTAAATGAACATTTGTAGAATTTTTGTGTATGAAATTTACTAGACTCTTTGTTTATGTTGTAGTAGTTGTCGTGGTGACTTAAACAGATATAACTTTTTGGTTTTAGACTATTAGTGTTGATTTTTGTTTGTTCTTTAATGTGATAAGACCTCGTAATTGTAATGATATGTTTCCTTTGATCGCCTTTGTAGCACAATTTGAAACATGATTGTTGTAACTTCGTATGGTTAGAAGTGATTTTTATAATTTTTCAAAAACTTTATGAATCAAATAAGATTAAGTAAATCATGAGTTGATATATACATAGGTTGTTAGATGGGTAAATTAAAGATTAAGATTTCTATCACTGATAGACTTCATTTTCTATCAGTGATAGACTTCTATCACTATTAGACTTCTACCAGTGATATATATAAAACTCAACTTATGGAGGAGTTAAAGACACACTTTATTAATTATTATGTAGGTCCAAAAAAGTGACATACATCTCAAGCACAATTTAGCGAAACATTGATAGATTATTATGTAAGTCTAACAAAGTTAGTATATCAGTGATAGAAGTATAACACTGATAGAAGTCTATCATTGATTCTTAAGATAAAAAAAATTTAAAGACGAGTAGAAGAACCATCTAACATTGATAGCTTTGTTTTCCAATTTTTCTCGTCTCCACTCTCATGTATCATATGCCATTTAGTTTATTTAATTTTGTAATGTGTCGAAAAATAAAAAAATCTATCAAGCAAAAGGACATCGTAAAAAATTGGACAACAAGAAACAAACAAGAAAAGTCTTGAAAAATGCAATGGATATTAAACTTTCAATCCCATGTCTTAATCTACTAAACTTATATTCTCCAAAATTCGTGAATGAATAATTGCAATCATCAATAACTAGCTACTTAAAATATATTACATCATTGTAAAGTTGGTGGAAATTTACATGTCCTACGATTGTGACCAACACGATGACAGCGACTACATTGTGTACGACTTTTGAATTCACCAATTGATAGCATCCTTTGTTTTCGAGGCCTTCCTGCTTGACGTTTAACAACTGGAGGTAATAAATCCACACCAACATCTACAGAGCTCCAATCCAAATGATTTCCAACTAGCCGAACTGGAATATTATAAGTTTTCGACAATATATTGGAATAATAATAATCAGACACATATGAATAAACTGTCAAATCAAGCCAACGAATAACAGCAAGTGCATGAGCACATGGAATTTCATCAAAATTCCAAACACGACAAGTGCACGATCCAGAATCCAAGTTTACAATGAACTGATTATCTCCATCAATTACTTTGTGTTCTTCGTTGCTAATAGCTTCAACCTGAAAATCAAAATATAATCAACAATATCAAGAGAAAAACATCACTTCTAGGATAGATTGACAAACTTCTATCACTAATAATTGTTTATCAATGATAGAAGTCTATCGCCGATAGACTTCTATCTCTGATAGACTTCTACAATTTATATACTCTATTTAGAGTTTGTTTATTTATTGGTCAATAATAAATAACTCTTACCTTGAAGCTTCTGGATTGATCGTGTTGTTTACGCAATTCACCCTCAGCCCAACTAGTCAATATAGTCTTCATAGAAGATGCTATTTTACTTCGTTTATAATACCACTCCTGAAGTGTCTGTCTAATTTCTTCAAGTAGTGATGCAACAGGATAATCTCTAGGCTCTTTCAACTTTGAGTTCAAGCTCTCTGAAGAATTTGTAGTCATCATTTGATATCTTCTTCTCTTAGAATATACACGAGCCCACTTCTCAAAACCAACTTTATTGAGATATTCTCGAATAGTAGGAAATATAGACTTCATCCACTTCATATTCAACTCAAAGTCCTGAACTGTATAAGCTTTTGCGCAACTATAAAATATCTTATCAATCAAAGAATCTTTATATGTCATCTTCAAATTTTGCAAAAGGTGTTGTATACAAACGCAAAACTCAACAGTTGGAAAAACGATCGAAACAGCTTTTTGAATGCTTATATGTCGATCTGAAATGATGACTAATCCTTCTCGATATCCAAAACATTTTTTTATATTCTCAAAAAACCATTTCCACGATGCATCATTTTATGAATCTACAATTCTGAAAGCTAACGGAAAAATTTGATTGTTACCGTCAAGAGTTGAGGCTATCAAAAGAGTTCCACCATATTTATTTTTCAAAAATGTTCCATCAACAGATATGTTGGGTCTACAATACTTCCAACCCTCAATAGATGAAATGATAGCCATAAAACAATACTTAAACTGTCCATCTGCGTCGATTTCATAGTCTGTGAATGTACCTATAATAAAATAAAAAATAAATAAACAACACTAAGTTAAAAGAACACTAATAAATGGTATATCAGTGATTGAAGTATTTGAAGTATATCTGTGATAGACTTCTATCATTGATAGACTCCTATACAAGTTACCAATCTATCAGTGATAGAGTTCTACATGTGATAAAAGTCTATCACTGATACTATATCATTGATAGACTGATATCTGTGATAGTTGTCTATCAGTAGTAGACGATTTACTTCTAATAACTGATAAACGATAAGAAAATAAAAACCTGGATTCATTTCTTCCAACTTCAGCAAAAACTTTGGGATCAAGGCGTATGATTCTCGTGAATCACCTCTCAACAACTTCATTATATGTTCTTTTGCTCTCCAAGCTTTATAATAACTAACATTAACACCGAGATCATTACGCACTTTATTCAAAATATCTTTTGGAGTCGACCTATCAGAAGAACTAAATCTGTATTCATTTTTCAAACAATCCCCAATTAAAGATGAAGAAGCGTGCCTATGAGAACTCTGAATATTATTGATAGAACAATTATGAATATCAACAAACTTCCTTAGCATCCACAATTCACTGCCCTTGTAACGAGATGCACTGAAGTACCATTCACAACCATCTTTGGTGCATTGATACTCAATTGATTTTGAATTTGATCTCAAAGTCTTAAATTCAATGTTCTTCTTCATAGCTATAAAGGAAAAATACTTTGATAAAATTTTCTTACTTGCAAACACATCTTTTACCTTCAAATGACGAACATCATGAATATCTTAAATGACTCGGAAATCACTAGCAATCGCAAAAGTAGTAGAAGAAGCAATACACAACAAATTGTCAGTTCCACCGGCAACAACACTAGAAGACCCATCTACACAAAGATCAGTGACATGAGCAACCAAAGGGTGTCTTGTACTTTGATCCTTAACTAAAGTCAAATACCAAGCCACATCTTTATCTTCATGAATTCCAACTACATTTTGGAATTCATTGATACCAACATCTAATAGAGCTAAAAGTTTTACAGAAGAAACCGAGGCATTCAAATGAATTTGCTTCAGTATTGTAAATGCTAAGGGTTTGAGAGAATCAGAATTCTGTATTCCATTCATTAGAGAGATATATATATGACAATATACAAGGTTAACCTAATTAGAGAAAGGGGGAAAAGACAGTAAAGGACATTACAACTAATATATTTACAATACTATTCTAACACTCCCCCTCAAGTTGGAGCAAATATGTTTATCATGCCCAACTTGTTACAAAGGTAATCTATGCGTGCTCCATTTAATGCTTTTGTGAAGATATCTCCTAATTGCTCTCCAGTTTTGATGTATCCTGTGGATATCAGGCCTTGCTGTATCTTCTCACGTACAAAGTGACAGTCTACTTCAATGTGTTTAGTTCGCTCATGAAATACTGGATTAGATGCGATGTGAAGAGCTGCTTGATTATCGCACCATAATTTAGTCGGTGTTGTGATATCAAATCCCAATTCAATGAGAAGTTGATATATCCACACTAATTCACATACAGATTGTGTCATTGCTCTATACTCTGACTCAGCACTAGAACGTGACACCACATTCTGTTTCTTACTCTTCCAAGAAACCAAATTACCACCAACAAATACACAATAGCCTGAAGTAGATCTCCTATCTTCCTTAGATCCTGCCCAATCAGCATCGGTGAAACATTCAATGTTAGTATGACCATAGTCTTTATATAATAAACCACGTCCAGGGGCAGCTTTCAAATAACACAGAATTTGTTCTAATGCAGCCCAATGGTCAACTGTAGGGGAAGACATATACTGACTCACAATACTCACTGAATAGGCTATGTCTGGTCGAGTTACTGTAAGGTAATTTAGTTTTCCCACCAACCTCCTATATCTTTCAGGATCTTTCAGCAATTCGCCCTCTCTTGTGAGCTGTGAATTGGGCATCATTGGGGTACTGCATGGCTTAGCCCCTAATTTCCCTGTTTCAGCCAACAAGTCAAGTACATATTTTCTCTGTGATAACATAATTCCCTTCTTGCTTCTTATTACCTCAATTCCAAGAAAGTATTTCAACATTCCCAAATCTTTTGTATGGAATTGACTGTGGAGAAAAGTCTTGAGGGATTGGATACCCAATGAGTCATCACCAGTAATAACAATATCATCAACATATACGACTAACAAGATGAAACCCCTCTCAGATCGTTTATAAAAGACTGAATGATCTGACTTGCTTTTCTTCATTCCAAAGTTTTCAACTACCGTGCTAAATTTTCCAAACCATGCTCGTGGACTCTGCTTTAAACCGTACAAGGATTTTCGAAGGCGACATACCTTTCCATTCTCCCCCTGAGCAACAAATCCCGGCGGTTGCTCCATATACACCTCTTCTTGAAGATCACCATGAAGAAATGCATTTTTAATATCAAGTTGATGCAAGGGCCAATGATGAGTTGATGCTAACGCAATGAATAACCTAACAGAAGCCATTTTAGCAACTGGAGAAAAAGTATCAGAATAGTCAATTCCATACGTTTGTGCGTAGCCTTTAGCCACCAGACGAGCTTTCAACCGAGCGACAGACCCATCGGGATTGACTTTAACTGCAAATACCCATTTACAACCAATAGGCCTCTTTCCTGCAGGAAGAGACACTAAATCCCAAGTACCATTGTCATCTAAGGCATTCATCTCCTCCACCATTGCAGCGCGCCAACCAGAATGAGACAAAGCTTCACGAACAGATTTAGGACTAGATAAAGACTCTATAGATGCAATGAAAGAGCATGTAGGAGAAGACAAATGGTTATATGACACAAAAGATGAGATAGGGTAAGTGCACTGACGCGTACCTTTACGAAGGGCAATGGGACGATCATCGCTTGCACCTGGATCCAATGACGAAGAAGCCTCTGATAAAGGGCGTATAACTGTACCTGGTTGTCGACGAGAGTAAACCTGAGTCAAAGGTGGGTGAGTAGAGACAGGGACAAAGGAAGATGATTCGTTACGTGTCTCACAAGAAGACACAATGGTATAGATAAGGAACTCATCATCGTCCTTTGTATGCTCCCCCTGACTCTTATTGGAAGACAAGGGGAAGAAAGACGAATCTTCAAAGAACGTGACATCAGGAGAAACCAAATACCTATCAAGACTAGGACAATAACACCGATACCCTTTTTGAACACGAGAATATCCAAGAAAGATACATTTTAATGACTTTGGATCCAATTTGGTGAGATGGGGTCGAACATCCCGAACAAAACAAGTACACCCAAATACTTTTGGTGTAAGAGAAAACGATGGTTGTTTAGGACACAAAGTACGATAAGGTATCTCACCCTTAAGAACAGAAGAAGGCATGCGATTGATCAAGAAACAAGTCGTCGAAACAGCATCAGCCCAGAAATGTTTTGGAACATGCATCTGAAACATTAAGGCTTGTGCTGTTTCGAGGAGATGACGATTCTTTCGTTCTGCAACCCCATTTTGAGATGGAGTATCGACACATGAGGATTGATGAAGAATACCATGTGCACCTAAATAAGATCCAAGAGCATGAGAGAAATATTCCTTAGCATTATCACTCCGTAGGATTTTAAGAGAACCGCTAAATTGCGTTCTAATTTCAGCATGGAAGTTACAAAAATGAGAAAGCAACTCAGAACGACTTGTCATTAAATATAACCAAGTTACACGAGAATAATCGTCGACAAAGGTAACAAAATATCGAAACTTTCCCTTGGACTCGATAGGACATGGACCCCAAACATCAGAATGAACTAACTCAAACGGAGCACTCGCTCGTTTATCGACTCTCGGATACAAACTCACACGATGAAACTTAGCAAACTGACATGACTCACAATCTAAAGAAGACAAATGACTAAATTGAGGACGAAGACGCTTCAAAACCGAAATAGACGGATGACCCAAACGACAATGTTCTTCAAAAGGGGAAAACACTCTAGAGCATGTGACGGCAGTAGGTATATGTGGTTCAAAGATGTAGAGACCGCCAGATTTACGCCCTCTACCAATAGTCCTCTTCGTCAAAAGATCCTGAAATAAGCAATAATCAGGAAAGAATAAGACACAACAATTAAGATCATGAGTGAGTTTACTGACAGAAATCAAATTGAAGGAGAACTGTGGTAAACTTAAAACAGAGGATAGGGACATTGTTTTGGTAAGATTGACTGTGCCCGATCCTAAAACAGGAGTAGTGGTTCCATAGGCTATAGTAACATTAGGCAAAGATGTAGATGGAGAAAAATGAGAGAATAAACTAGGATTATCTGTCATATGATCTGTAGCGCCAGAGTCAATGACCCATTTCCAAGAGGAGGAAAGAAGACATTTAGATTTGTTACCTGTCTCGGCGATGGCAGTAATAGGAGTAGAAGATGATGTCGTCAATGACTCTTGATACTGTTGAAATTTAGCAAACTCTGACTGAGAAATCGTGAAAGGCTTTTCAGGGTTATCAGGAGTAGATGCAACATGGGCAGATTGAACCCTCTGATCCTGACTGTGACCCTGGTTCTTATACAAGAGTTTTCTGCAATCTTTTACCACATGACCGGGCTTATGACAATAATAGCAAACAACATCTCCAGAATTAGATTTTTGAGTAGTAGAAGAATATCCTCTAGAGAAGTTGTTTCCTGCCCGTCGATTACCTCTATGCTCATTGGTATGCCCAACGAAAGCACTGTTCGACTCAGATGGTGGGACCAAAGGTGCGGACTTTTCTGTACGAAGTATACGAGTAAAAGCATCTTCCAACGAGGAGACATCTGAACTAGAAAGAACTTGATCTTTTGCCATATCATATTGAGGATCAAGACCAAATAAGAAACTCATGATGAACAATTTGTCGCGTTGGGTAGTTTGAACCTTGACATCAGGACCCACGGGCAACAAAGTACTAAATTCAGCACAATTCCGTTTGCATTCCATAAAATAACTCAAAAGAGATTTTCCACTCTGAGCAGGTTGAAAGAGGGTCTTACACACTTCAAACATTCTGTTGAGGTTATCTTTCCCATAATAGAGAAATTCCAAGTATTCCATTAGTTCTTTGACCGATTCGCAGTGATTCACGAGCCCAACAACCTCTTTCTCAATCGAATTCTTGATTTGTAGGATCATTCTAGAATCGTCCCTCAACCAAGTCTTCTTGCTGTCATCCGTTGGTGGTTTTGTAGTCAAATGATCCTCCATCTCAATACTCCGAATATAATGACGAACGTTCGATCGCCATGCATAGTAGTTATACCCATTCAACTTGTCTTTTGTAACCTTCGAAACCATCGGTATCATGCCGGACATAACTACGGTTTTCTTATCACCCATAACACAGAAAAAAACAGAACTGAAAAACTCGAAAAACAAACCCAAACCGAGGGAAAATAACAAACCAGTGGCAAACCGAGTAGATTTTGTCAAACCTACATACACAGACAGGCTGGAAACCACGTTGCGAGACGAACCCAGGCGGCGGAAGCGAGAACGGGTGGCGCACGCGCCGGCGCGTGGCGGCGGAGGCAGATCTTTCGGCGGCGCGTGGGCTTCACGCGCGGCTCCTTCTGACGGACGGCGACGGCGAGTCTCCTCTCCTGACGGCGGCGCAGCTGCTGAAGTGGGTGGTGTTGACAAACGGTCACTCTAAATGAAGACCCAAACGTCAACCTACCCCACTTGAAAAACCCTAACGGCAAAAAAAAAAATTTCTAAAACCCTAGCTCTGATACCATGTAAATGCTAAGGGTTTGAGAGAATCAGAATTCTGTATTCCATTCATTAGAGAGATATATATATGACAATATACAAGGTTAACCTAATTAGAGAAAGGGGGAAAAGACAGTAAAGGACATTACAACTAATATATTTACAATACTATTCTAACAAGTATTAAACCCATGAAATCATCATAAACAATATTTTCATCAACTAAAACTCCAGCAATCTTGTAATGCACATAGCAATTTTTTTCATTCCATTTTCCACTATGAAAAATAACTATTGGAATACCCATCATTTCAAATGAATTTGTTAGTTAAACTCAAAGTGCCTAAAATAGAGGAAGAAGAATAGTCTTCCCTTGATCCTAAAGTTTAGGATGGTGGGTTTACTATCATTAGTTGAGGAACTTTACCAAGTTTCTTAATCATTATTTTTAGTAATGGTTATTCTTAGATAGATGTTATTTTTAACATTAAGAAATGTGTATTTAAAGCTAGTTATTATTGAATGAAAATGTAGTAGTTGCATTCCCATTTCTCTTCTCTCTTAGAAACAACAGTGGTATTAGAGCTAAAATTCTTAAGGGGCCTGTGAGTGAGAGTTAGTGAGATATCCCTTAGAGAAACCGAGTGATACACTTTGAGATTTGAGTGAGATGGAATCAGGATCGAGCAGTCTTTCTTCACTGGCTCCACCAGTGTTTGATGGAGAAAACTACCAAGCATGGGCTATCAGAATGCAAGCCTACATGGAGGCTTGTGTTTATTGGGAAGCAGTTGAGAGCGACTATGAGGTTGCTGCACTTACCGATAATTCAACAATCAACCAGATCAAGACTCACAAGGAGAGGGTCACCAGGAAGGCAAAAGCTAGAGCTTGCCTATATGCAGCTGTGTCTTCATCCATATTCAACAGAATTATGACCTTGAAGTCAGCAAAGGAGATCTGGGACTTCCTCAAAGGTGAGTATGAAGGTGATGAGAGGATCAAGGGCATGAAAGTGTTGAACTTGGTGAGGGAATTCGAGAGAATGCAAATGAAGGAGTCTGAGTCCATTAAAGAATACTCAGACAAGTTGATTGCGATTGCCGACAAGGCAAGAGCATTAGGAACTAATTTATCTGACAATAGATTGGTTCAGAAAATTCTGGTTTCAATTCCTGAGAAGTATGAAGCAACCATTGGTTCCTTAGAAAATACCAAAGACCTCTCTAAACTCAAGGTGATAGAGTTAGTAAGTGCTTTACAAGCACAAGAGCAGAGGAGGTTGATGAGGCAAGAAGGAAGCATTGAGGGGGCACTGAAAGTCAGAATGCAGCAGGGAGAAGGTGGAAGAGAGAAGAAGTGGCGAGGGAGAAAGGATAGTGGCAGCAGTACAGATTATGCTGTAAAGGATGATGGAAGTGTAAGTTTCAGCAAGGGCAGTGCATGCAAGCACTGTGGGAAACATAATCATCCACACTTCAGATGCTGGAGAAGGCCAGATGTGAAGTGTAGAAGGTGTCATTTAATAGGGCACATTGAGAGATTCTGTAAGGGATCTCAACAGCAAGGAGGAGCACATGCTGCAGTACAACAAGAAGAAGATCGACTTTTTGTGGCTACCTGTTTCTCATCAGTCACTCAATGTGACAGTTGGTTGGTTGATAGTGGGTGTACCAATCACATGACAGGTGACAAGGAGTTGTTCAAGGACCTTGACAAGTCATTCAAGTCAAGGGTGAAGATAGGAAATGGTGAGTATCTAGAAGTGAAGGGGAAGGGCACAGTGTCAATAGAGAGTTGTGCAGGAACCAAGTTGATTACTGAAGTGCTCCTAGTTCCTGAGATTGATCAAAACTTGTTAAGTGTTGGTCAACTAGTAGAGAAGAAATTCAAAGTGTTATTTGAAGAAGGAAAATGCCTTATTTTCGATTCCAGTGGAAATGAGTTGTTCAAAATAAAGATGCAGCACAAGAGTTTTTTATTGGATCCACTCGAGAAGGAACAAATAGCTTTCAAGTGTCAAGTGAGTGACACTGAGCTATGGCACAAGAGGTTGGGGCATTTTCATCAGAAGGGGTTGCAATATTTGCAGAAGAATGAGATGGCAGTTGGAGTACCAGTTCTGGAGGAGCTGAAAGCAAATTGCAAAGCTTGTTTGGCAGGGAAGCAAACGATGCTGCCATTCAAGAACTCAATTTGGAAAGCAACTGAAAAGTTGCAGCTCATCCACACTGACTTGTGTGGACCTCAACCAACTCCCTCACTCAATGGTAGTAGGTATTTCATTATTTTTATTGATGATTATACCAGAATGTGTTGGATTTACTTCATGAAGCATAAGTCTGAAGTAGCTGAAGTGTTTCTGAAGTTTAAAAGATGGGTTGAGAATCAGAGTGGTTGTCAGATTCAGGTGGTGAGGTCCGATAACGGGACTGAATACACGTCACAAAGGTTCAATTTCTTCTATGAAGAAACGAGAATAGAGCATCAGCTCACTGCTCCATATACTCCACAACAAAACGGAGTCAGTGAGAGGAAGAACAAGAGTATTATGGAGATGACAAGATGCATGTTGCATGAGAAGAACTTGTCAAAGGAGTTTTGGGCTGAAGCAGCAAATACATCAGTTTTTTTATTGAATAGACTACCTACAAGGGTATTAGAGAAGAAGACACCGTATGAAGTTTGGTTTAACACTAAACCAAAACTGAAAAATTTGAAGGTGTTCGGTTGTTTGTGCTTTTCGCATGTTCCACATGTGAAGAGCGACAAGTTGAGCGAAAAGGCAGAACCAGGAATCTTTGTAGGCTATAGCATGGTGTCTAAAGCCTACAAGATCTATCAACCTCACACAAAGAAGATGGTGATTAGCAGGGATGTTCAGTTCTTGGAAGATGAAGAGTGGGACTGGGCAGAAGAAGCAGAGGTGAAACAACAAGAAGTCTCTTTAGATCCTGATGAACTGGTTGATGATGCACCAGTTAGAGGGACTAGACTGCTGAGTGAGGTATATGAAAGAAGTAGTGTAGCTGTGTTAGAGCCTGCAGGGTATGAAGAAGCTAAAAGAAATCAGAAGTGGCTGGATGCAATGAAGGAAGAACTGAGTATGATAGAGAAGAACAAGACGTGGGAGCTGGTAGAGAGACCTACAAACAGGAAAGTGATTGGAGTCAAATGGGTCTTCAAGACCAAATTGAATCCAGATGGCTCTGTGAACAAACTCAAGGCCAGGTTAGTGGTCAAAGGGTATGCACAAGTCTGGGGAGTTGATTTCTCTGAGACTTTTGCACCTGTTGCAAGGATGGACACAATCAGGTTGCTACTGGCTGTGTCAGCTCAACATGGATGGAAGGTGTATCAGCTGGATGTGAAGTCGGCATTCCTAAACGGAGTGTTAGAAGAAGAGATTTATGTTGAGCAACCAGATGGATTCATCACACCAGGGCAAGAGCAAAATGTTTACTTATTGAAGAAGGCTCTCTATGGTTTGAAGCAAGCTCCTAGGGCATGGTACAGCAAGATGGATGAACATTTGCTGAACTTGGGATTTGTGAAGAGTCTGAGTGAATCAACACTCTATGTGAAGAAATCAAGTATTGGTCTTGTGATTGTATCTCTCTATGTAGATGATTTGCTGGTAACAGGAAGTGATGGTGCTCATATAGAGGTTTTCAAGCAAGAAATGATGAAGGTGTTTGAGATGACTGATCTAGGTCTGATGCATTACTTCCTGGGTATGGAGATTCAGCAAGGACAAAATGAAGTGTTCCTCTGTCAGAAAAAGTACATGAGAGAGATATTGAAGAGGTTCAATATGGAGGAGTGTAAAAGTGTGAACACTCCAATGATTGAAAAAGAGAAGTTGCAGAAGGCTGATGGAGAAGAACCTGCAGATGAGAATGTGTACAGAAGTCTAGTTGGATGTCTCATGTATCTCACATGCACTAGACCTGACATCATGTACACTGTAAGTGTCTTATCGAGATTTCTTCACTGTACAAGTAAGAATCATATGATTGCTGCAAAAAGGGTTCTGAGATATCTGAAAGGCACAATGTCTTTTGGAATAAAATTCAGCAAAGTTGAGAGCTTTGAGTTGCAGGGTTACTCAGACAGTGATTGGGCTGGGTCATTGGATGATATGAAGAGCACCTCTGGGTATTGTTTCACTTTTGGCGCAGGGTGTTTTTCGTGGTGTTCAAAAAAGCAAGATATAGTGGCTCAGTCAACTGCAGAAGCTGAGCTCATTGCAGCAACTGAAGCAGTCAACCAAGCTGTTTGGTTGAAGAAGTTGATGCATGACTTGCATCTAAAGCAAGAGATGAGTGTGAAGGTGTTTGTGGATAATCAAGCTACTTTAGCTATTTCATTGAATCCGGTTTTTCATGGAAAGACCAAGCATTTTAAGATCAAGTATTATGTTCTGAGAGACATGCAGAAGGAAGGAGAAGTGCAATTGGTCCATTGCAGCTCGGAGGAGCAAATAACAGATATCTTCACTAAGTCTTTTAATGTTGGTCGTTTTCAAGCTCTTAGGAGCAAGCTAGGTGTTTGTAGCATTTGAGTTAGGAGGAGTATGTTAGTTAAACTCAAAGTGCCTAAAATAGAGGAAGAAGAATAGTCTTCCCTTGATCCTAAAGTTTAGGATGGTGGGTTTACTATCATTAGTTGAGGAACTTTACCAAGTTTCTTAATCATTATTTTTAGTAATTGTTATTCTTAGATAGATGTTATTTTTAACATTAAGAAATGTGTATTTAAAGCTAGTTATTATTGAATGAAGATGTAGTAGTTGCATTCTCATTTCTCTTCTCTCTTAGAAACAACAGAATTGCTGCAAAAAACAAAAAACAAAAACTATGACAAACAATTATGACAGTCTCTACAAGCTATCATGAATATATTAATTACTATAAGTGATAGAATACTATCAGTGAAAGCTTATTGATATTAAACAATTGATTATATGCGGATAAAATGCTATTAGTGATAGCTTATTTATATTAAACAACAAATTAACTCGCTGATAGAAAGCTTAATGATATTAAACAAGTAATTATGTCGCTGATAGAAAGCTTAATAACTAATACTATCGTTGATAGTATTCTATCGCCTATTCTATCAACGATAGTATATTATCGCTGATAGAATACTATCAACGATAACTTATTGATATTAAAGAATTGAAAGTTACTTACAGACAGTGTTTTGTTGGATAATCGATTCTGAAGGTTGAAGATATCAACGATGGCTTCTGAAGGTTGAATTGAACTCACTAAACTGAGAAGTTCGAACTCTAGGCTGAATCAATTTCCAACGACGACGAATCTTGAACAAGAACAAGAACAAGAACAAGAACAAGAACAAGAACAAGAGCAAGACACTGAATCTCGAATTCTAAATTATGAAACTGAAATATTCAATTTGGGAAGTCAGAGCTTCAAATCCAGACGACTCTTCTGAACCTGCTAAACTGAGAAGTTAGAAATCTAAGCTAAATCGATTTCTAATGACAACAAATCCCGAACAAGAAGAACAAGAACAAGACAACGAATCCTGAATTCTAAATTATGAAACTAAAATCTTCAAATCCAGACGACTCTTCTGAAGTTGGAGCTTCAAAACGGAGAAGATTTGCCTTCAATGTCGTCGAACGATGAACAAGCGAAGAAATCTTCAGCGAGGAGAGAAACCAAGAAAATTTCGGCAAGAAAAAAAACCAAGAGAATAAAATTTAGGCAAAAAATATTCAAGATACTGAAAATTGGGTGGAAGAACGCGCGAACAAATGAGGGTTTTTTGGGAATAAAAAAAGTAATTTAAAAAATTTGCTATATTTGCAAAAGTTTTCAAAACTTGCTATATTTGCAAACAATAAGCCTGAAAGTGTCATTTACTACAATTTCCCTTTTTTTTTTAGGCTTAATATGCTATAGCTGAAAAAGTCAAAATATGCTAAGCAAGTTTACTTCGGTTTGTTGGTTAATGTTCAAGGACGAAAATAACTTTATCGATATCGATATCGGTAACTCAGATTTATGGATATATCGACGGATATTCCGAGAAGAATCACGAATATTACGGAAATTGATAGAAATATTATGACTTTTTTAATGAAACTTTAGACCAAGCTTATTTAAGTAATACACTATTGCTTCAAGCATATATTTCAAAAATTAGAACTCAAATAGGAATAATCATAGAATAATGGATAACATTGAAGTCGGAAAACAAAATATGAACTTGAATAATTTATAGATTACAAAATTTGGTCAACAAATATATGATTCATAATTTAATAATAAGATAATTTTTTACCTGATTTAATAAATTAAAAATTATATTATAATATTCATAAAGTTTATATTTTGTCTTTAAACATGCAACACAAAAAAATAATAATAATACAATACAAAACATTGTATTATAAAATAATTCAAAACATAGAAAATGATTAAAAAGAGAAAAAAAAATTTGAGTTGTGGGTTGAGAGAAAACAAAACATAAATTATTTAATAAAAAAAGAGAGAAAAAAAAGGAAATGTTAGAAAATAATAATAATACAATACAATTGAAAAATGATTAAAAAGAGATAATACAATACAATTGAAAAATGATTAAAAAGAGAGAAGAAAAAAATTGAGTTGTGGGTTGAGAGAAAACAAAACATAAATTATTTAATAAAAAAAGAGGGAGAAAAAAGGAAACTCAAGTTACTTATTATAACAAATAACACTGCAAAAAATAAACGAAATACCACCGATTTTTCCACTTTATCGCCGATTTTTACGTTTTATCTCCGATTTTTACGTTATATCGCCAATTTTTTCGATATATCGCCGATTTTGGGTAAAAACGATTTGCCCCCCATTATCTCTATCGATCCTTCGAAATTGGCGAAATATCGGCGATATTTCGGCCAATTTCAGCCAATTTCGGCGATTTTTTCATCCTTGGGTGTGATCAAGCCACCATCATTACCCTTCTTAAGGAGAAATTGAACCTCAAACTAGTGCCTACAAACAAAACAACTAAATGATAACACTATCCGACTTTCAAAAAAAAAAATATGATAACACTATCCAAAAAGAGAGAAAAAATCAAAAGAGATTCAAACTAACAAACACAAAAAACCGTAGAAGACAGGTGAAGAAACGAACCTTGTTGAACAAAGCATCATGGAGAATATTAGCACCGTGCTTACGAACAATACAAGGACCAGGAATCACAGCCAAGAACTGCCTAGATCGACGCAAACTCGCCGTAGTCAACCTCGCAAGGTTCCACATCAAACTGGATCTAGAAAGAAATTAAGAAAAAGTAGAAACAAAATCCATTGACACTGGTACCTAAAATTTATGGGAACATTGTACAACATAAGTAAAACCATTGGTGAATAAATCGAAGAAAACGCAGCAATCTAAAGTTCACTTCCAAAGTATAGGTGATTTTAGGAGGTTGCAAACTTCAATGTGCATGTGTGATAGCATTTTTACCAATAGGAGTGTACGATACAAGATTTTCTATGAATAAAATAGAGTGGGTGTATATTGGGTTGTTACCAAGCAGCCTCCAAGCAGACCATGTTACTGGTTGGAAGTTTATTCCTAAAAATGGAGAAAAGAACATATATTGTGGTTCATATGCCAAGATTATCTTTAAGAAGTAGATGATCTTGAATATTTGTGATTGTTTGAATGATTTATCTATATTGGTGATCATTATTGCATCTCTTTTAACTGTGAGCTAATTTTTCCATACCTTTTTCAAAGCTTCTGTTTGTATTATATGACTTTTAAATGTTAACTTACATATTAAATTGTGTAGGACGCCATCTGCCTGTTTTACTCGATGACAGTGTGAAACAAACAATTGATTTGCAAGTTGAAAGGGGTAGCACATCATTTACAGTACACCTAGTGGTGAGGCACTTTCATTTCTCAATGTTGGATTCATCATTGTCTAATTTTGTTAAGTATATTTGCAAAACATCTTTGTTTATGAAGCATCTCACTTGGGAAATTAAAAAAAAAAATTGCCCTGGGATAAAAGCAAAAGCAGTGTGTAGAAACATAGTACTTGCCTTGAAAGTTGACAGTCACCTAAATGCAATTACCTAATCAATCTGTGAGAACATTGGGCACAAACAAAATAAATGTCAATCAAATGGCTCCCACAAAAAACTAAGCACTCAAAATGCCTAAAAGATATAAGAACGTGTGACAACACCTATAACTAATAAAGTTTGTACCTAAGCAAAATAATGAAAAACAATGTAAATGACTAAACACAATAAGGAAAAATGTAAAAGTCAAACAAAATGAATAAGCATAATAATACAGTCAAGTATACCTAAGTAATCAAGTTGCTCTTTTCCTAAATAGCAAAATTATGCTTTTAAATTACATTCTTAGAGAAAGAAAACAGAACAACCAACTCACTAGAAAATAATGTGAATCTTGATTCTTTAATCAAATCAAAATTAAGATCTAACTCAATACTTGAAATGATGAATACCACAACCACTTCATTAGTAATTAAATTATTTGTATAACTAAGCAAGTAGGTATCCCACCAACAAAATAATGTGATTTTAGAATTCAAAAGAAAAGACAGTAAAGTTTAACACTGAAACTCCTAGAAGGAAATTTACGAGTAAATTTAGAAACCAATATACTATATCATGTCATGTGTGCTTTTCTATTGGGAGCAAAGAGAACCAATAAGTATTATTGCAGCACTTATTGCAATATGCTGCAAGACTCACTTTCACTCGGCGACTACCAAATACAACCCTACTTCTCTAGATAAAAAATAAATTCATTAACACAAAAAAGATTTAAATTGATTGGCTCCATCGCAACTCTTTGATTTTCACAGATAAGAAACAGAACACTAGCGACCTTTTTACATCGACTTTGTATTTTGCTATGAATTGGTGTAAATTGTCCCCCTTTTTGTGACTATAGTCTTACCTCTCTCATTACTAATTGGAGAAACTTTATGTAACTCTTGGATTTGTTATCCTTTCATTATATCAATCAATTCTATGTTTCATAATAAAAAAATAAAAAATAAAAAAAAAAATTAAAAAATTGAAATGTTTTCAACAATAATAACTAATAAGGACTAAATTGAAAACACAACCAAATGATTAAAACATATATTGAACTGAAAAGAAAATCATAAATACAAGCAAAGAAAACTAAAATCTCTATGAAGTAATACATAAGGAATAAGAAACTGATTTACCCTTTGCAAATGAAAACAAGTTAATTTAAAATTCACCCAATAGTAGCAAATAGTAGCAAATAGTAGCAAGTTCACAATAAAAACTAAAACCAGATCCCAATATGTTTTCCACAAACAGAAGAACAAAATCCAAAAGAACAAAACAACTCTTAAACTACATATCTATAAACAAGTAAAAGAGTGGCAATAGAAAGTAAAGAACAAAACAACTCTTAAACCACATATCTATAAACAAATAAAAGAGTGGCAATAGAAAGTCGAGAGAAGAAAGGTGACCCATTCACAACTTGAGAAAGACACAATGCATGGAAGTTAAAAGAGAGGAAAAAGTTATAAGAAAGCAGAATTTTTTTTTTTTTAACTCATTGTAGATCTCCTGCCAAAATCGCATATGATACCCTAGACTTCCAAAGATCACAAGGCCAGGCTTGATCTCCACCTAACCAACACCTAGTTAGTTAATAAGAGAAATTTTCTAAATCATACCTAAAAAACGTGGGCTATAAAGACCAAACGACATGGAAATCGAACCATAAGAGATCCATAGTTGAGGCTCCATTACTTTTTCTTCCTAGCTATTAGCTGGAAATATAACATGGAAATCGAATAGGGAACAGAAGGTTAGGTGAAAAAATGTACCAAGCCTTACCATTAGAGCCATAAATTCAAACTGCAACCTGTTGTAAAAAAAACATAACATTGTTAGTTAGTTAAATGATAGCTCTAAAATAGAGCTATAATTATAGCCTCAAATCTAGCTAAATGCCATGCTTAATTTAGTTAAATTGCCTTTTTATAGGTGTTTTCGTGGCGAAGAGCTCGGGAAGTCCAATTATGAATTTCAGGGCTAAATCGGTCATTTAAGAGGTTTCGGGAAGTGTTCGGGTCAAAACGATAGGCCAAACGGAGTTCGGGAGCAAAAATGACCAAAAATGGGGCTTAGACCCGAGAGGGCAGCGCCCAGGCGCCGGCGCCCAGCGCCCAGGCGCTAATCGGAGCCAGACGCCCACGCCCGCGCACGCCCGCGCGCACCCGCGCGCACGCCAGCGCCCAGACCGCCCACGCCCGCGCCACACGCCCGCGCGCCCCGCGCGCGCTCCCTGCCCGTCATTGAAAGTCCGCGCGCGTCGCTCGCCCTCGCCCGGTCCGTGTCCGAGCGCCCGCGCGCGCTGCCTCGCCTCGCCCGCGCCCAGACCGCCGACGCCCGCGCGCGTCGCTCGCCCGCCTCAGCGCCCGAGCGCCCGTCATCGTAGGTCACCCGCGCGCGCCGCTCGCCCACGCCTCGCCTCGCCCGCGCGCGCAGCCCTTTCCCTGACGCAAAATAACCGTCATCTAAAGTCCTGAAGCCCGTCCTTAAAAGTTAAGAAATTCCTATTTTTGTTAATTTTTCCAGAGGGCTCAGCGCCTAGGCGCTGACTTATAGCGCCTAGGCGCTGTCCCGATTCTGTGGACGCGCCCCCGCGGCGCCTAGGCGCTGACTTATGGCGCCTAGGCGCTAGTCTGACGCAGAAATGGGTATTTAAGCCCGTTTTTGCTGTTTTTAGGGCATCCTCTCCCATTCTTTCCCATTCTCTCCCAATTCTTCCGCCCCCATTTGTTGTGGACCTAAATTCTTGAGCCAAAAACATATTTCTTACCCATTCTAAGGGATTAGAGCGGGTTTCTTGTTGATTTCTCTTGGAATTCACAACGGGCAACTAAGGCGATTTTCCACCATTTTTGGGTTTCTTCTTCTCCTCTTTGTATGCTACTAAGCTCTTCCATGGGGGATTGGATTTATCCATCCTCCATGGAAGGCTAAACTAAGGTTAGTGCTTGATTTGAGTTTGGATTTGTGAAATTATGGGTGTTTGGGGAGATTTTCCCCTTTGTAATTATTGATGTGATTAGCTTGTTTATGCATCTTCTTGCTTGTTCTTCATAAAATCTAGCATGTGTAGCTAAATTAGGTTGACGCCCTAGTTCCTATGCATGATAGAGGGCTAAAGGTTGGGACGTATAATTGCCCATACCGCTAGGTAGCACGGGTCTAAGCATGGCTAATTAGTTCGGCCCAAAGTGACAGTTGGTAATCTGAATTAATTAACGTTTTCATGTTAGGCTTAAGGCAAGAGAGAAACCGGGTTAGTCTTAGGATTAAGCCGTCGCGATGTTCCCGTCACTGGCACGTAGTCGATTTAGGGGTCGCTACCTTGGATAGATTATTGGCCAAGTTTAATTAGAACTGCACGCATCTAATTAAATCCTTGGGTCATTTGAGTTAGAGATAACTAAATGAATTGTGTGCATGAATTGGCTAGCGAGCAAAATGTATCGATGAACCGAACATCCATAACGAGCAATTCCATTTCTCGAAGTTAAGCACGACCGTTTAATTTTTGCACGTTGTCATTTAATTTTCCGTTAGCTTGCATATTAGGAGCTCCCTTCCCCCCAAACCAAATTACCATTCTTTCATTTTAATTTGTGCATACTTTTTATCATTAGCAAACTAGGCTTAGTTAGATTAAATTTCTTATTTCCCTGTGGATCGACCCCGTTACCACTTAGCTACAAATAGCTCGGTGTACTCGGGTTTATAAATTGTATTTTGGCAAGCCTCGACAGCTTGAATTTGGAGTACCACATAAAGTGCTCTACCAAAATTGGCGCCGTTGCCGGGGATTTAATTAATTTAATTTAGTTAAGTTTAGTTTGTTAGTTTTAAAGATTTTCTTTACTTTTTGTACAGTTTAATTCTTTTGTATTATTTTACCCGTTTCTGTTTGAGTTTTTGGAGCGCAGTCATTCTTTGAAAATTCAAAAGAAGCGCTCAGATGGAGGTCGTGGGTAATCTTGAGCATCAAAGAACCATGAGGGAGCTTGCATCACCTGAGCTAGGCCGGAACACATCGAGTATATTGTATCCGATAGCTACAGGTAATTTTGAACTTAAAGCTGGTCTGATTAACTTATTACCTTCTTTTTATGGTAATGCAGATGAGGATCCCGTCAGACACCTCAAGGCATTCCAGATGGTGTGTTCGTCCTTCAGAACCGATGACACCACCGCAGATCAACTCCATCTCAGGACCTTTCCCTTCACCTTGAAGGAGAAGGCGAGAGATTGGATGTATTACCTACCGACCGGATCCATCACGACTTGGAAGGAGTTGAATGGGGCGTTTTTAGAAAGGTATTTTCCTGCGTCAAAGGCCGTCGCCCTCAGAAGGGAGATACACAAAATTGAGCAAGGAAAGGAAGAAACCGTCCTAGAGTGCTGGGAGAGGTTTGGTCGGTTATGCGAGGATTGTCCTAATCATCAAATAACCGAGCATTCCCTCATTCAGAGTTTCTACTACGGTTTGCTTCCCCAAGGCCAGCAGATGATAGACGCCGCTAGTGGAGGTTCGAAAGTTGTCATTCTACTAACAACTTGACAAACTTAAGAAAAAAATATAATAGTGAAAAAATTGAAACAATTCAGGATCCTATCATTGGCAAAAAAACTTAATCTACTAAAATAAATAAATGCCAACAAACACTTGAAAGAGTTTCGATCATCCAATTGACTAGAAAGAACTACTTCGAAAAACCTCCATCGAAGTGGTGGCTGCGTACATAAGAGACCATGGTGATAATAACGTTCCGAAAAAGAAAAATGGTAAATACAAAGAGCAAAACATGAATCTCAAAATACGCATCCTTCCTAAGAAAATCCGACAGTGAGGTTGATGTTGCACCATAATTGGTGAGCTAGGTTTCAATCAAGAGGTTGTGAATGTGTTGTGGGACGCCGACAACCAAAGTGCTATATATTTAACTAAAAACCAGCAATGCCTTGAGAGAACTAAGCATGTTGATGTAAAATTGCATTTCATAAGGGCTTATGCATCTCTAATAAATTGGAGCAAAGAAATGAAAGATTTAGAGAGAGAGAGAACTTACTTTTTATTTCAACAATTGCGGGATTGAGAGATTGATCAACAAGGACAAGCTCCATTTTGAAGCATGAATAAAACTCAAAGTAGGAGCAGAGAAATGACAAACTTGTTACGATCCAACGAAATCGAACCCAGAGCTTAGATCTATTAATTGATGCAAGATAATGCTTAGAATGCCCACACACAAGACATCATTTTTTTGTTCCAAAGGCTAGTTCCAGGGAATGTCATATCCTCGAAGTGGTGGCTGCGTACATAAGAGACCATGGTGATAATAACGTTCCGAAAAAGAAAAATGGTAAATACAAAGAGCAAAACATGAATCTCAAAATACGCATCCTTCCTCAGAAAATCTAACAGTGGGGTTGATGTTGCACCATAATTGGTGAGCTAGGTTTCAATCAAGAGGTTGTGAATGTGTTGTGGGACGTCGACGACTAAAGTGCTATATATATAACTAAAAACCAGCAATGCCTTGAGAGAACTAAGCATGTTGATGTAAAATTGCATTTCATAAGGGCTTATGCATCTCTAATAAAGTTGGAGCAGAGAAATGAAAGATTTAGAGAGAGAGAGAACTTACTTTTTATTTCAACAATTGCCGGATTGGGAGATTGATCAACATGGACAAGCTACATTTTGAAGCATGAATAAAACTCAAAGTAGGAGCAGAGAAATGACAAACTCGATCCAACAAAATCGAACCCGGAGTTTAGATCTATTAATTGATGCAAGATTATGCTTAGAATGCTTACACACGAGACATCATTTTTTTCTTCCAAAGGCTAGTTCAAGGGAATGTCATATCCTCAAAGTGGTGGCTGCGTACATAAGAGACCATGGTGATAATAACGTTCCGAAAAAGAAAAATGGTAAATACAAAGAGCAAAACATGAATCTCAAAATACGCATCCTTCCTAAGAAAATCTGACAGTGGGGTTGATGTTGCACCATAATTGGTGAGCTAGGTTTCAATCAAGAGGTTGTGAATGTGTTGTGGGACGTCGACAACCAAAGTGCTATATATATAACTAAAAACCAGCAATGCCTTGAGAGAACTAAGCATGTTGATGTAAAATTGCATTTCATAAGGGCTTATGCATCTCTAATAAAGTTGGAGCAGAGAAATGAAAGATTTAGAGAGAGAGAGAACTTACTTTTTATTTCAACAATTGCGGGATTGGGAGATTGATCAACATGGATAAGCTACATTTTGAAGCATGAATAAAACTCAAAGTAGGAGCAGAGAAATGACAAACTTGTTACGATCCAACGAAATCGAACCCGGAGCTTAGATCTATTAATTGATGCAAGATTATGCTTAGAATGCTTACACACAAGACATCATTTTTTTTGTTCCAAAGGCTAGTTTCAAGAAATTTCATATCCTCGAAGTGGTGGCTGCGTACATAAGAGACCATGGTGATAATAACGTTCCGAAAAAGAAAAATGGTAAATACAAAGAGCAAAACATGAATCTCAAAATACGCAACCTTTCTAAGAAAATCCGACACTGGGGTTGATGTTGCACCATAATTGGTGAGCTAGGTTTCAATCAAGAGGTTGTGAATGTGTTGTGGGACGCCGACAACCAAAGTGCTATATATTTAACTAAACACCAGCAATGCCTTGAGAGAACTAAGCATGTTGATGTAAAATTGCATTTCATAAGGGCTTATGCATCTCTAATAAAGTTGGAGCAGAGAAATGAAACATTTAGAGAGAGAGAGAACTTACTTTTTATTTCAACAATTGCGGGATTGAGAGATTGATCAACATGGACAAGCTACATTTTGAAGCATGAATAAAACTCAAAGTAGGAGCAGAGAAATGACAAACTTGTTACGATCCAACGAAATCGAACCCGGAGCTTAGATCTATAAATTGATGCAAGATTATGCTTATAATGCTTACACACAAGACATCATTTTTTTGTTCCAGAGGCTAGTTCCAGGGAATGTCATATCCTCGAAGTGGTGGCTGCGTACATAAGAGACCATGGTGATAATATCGTTCCGAAAAAGAAAAATGGTAAATACAAAGAGCAAAACATGAATCTCAAAATACGCATCCTTCCTAAGAAAATCCGACAGTAGGGTTGATATTGCACCATAATTGGTGAGCTAGGTTTCAATCAAGAGGTTGTGAATGTGTTGTGGGACGCAGACAATCAAAGTGCTATATATTTAACTAAAAACCAGCAATGCCTTGAGAGAAGTAAGCATGTTGATGTAAAATTGCATTTCATAAGGGCTTATGCATCTCTAATAAAGTTGGAGCAGAGAAATGAAAGATTTAGAGAGAGAGAGAATTTACTTTTTATTTCAACAATTGCGGGATTGGGAGATTGATCAACATGGACAAGCTACATTTTGAAGCATGAATAAAACTCAAAGTAGGAGCAGAGAAATGACAAACTTGTTATGATCCAACGAAATCGAACCCGGAGCTTAGATGTATTAATTGATGCAAGATTATGCTTAGAATGCATACACACAAGACATCATTTTTTTGTTCCAAAGCCTAGTTCCAGGGAATTTCATATCTTCGAAGTGGTGCCTGCGTACATAAGATACCATGGTGATAATAACGTTTCGAAAAAGAAAAATGGTAAGTACAAAGAGCAAAACATGAATCTCAAAATACGCATCCTTCCTAAGAAAATCCGACAGTGGGGTTGATGCTGCAGCATAATTTGTGAGCTAGGTTTCAATCAAGAGGTTGTGAATGTGTTGTGGGACGCCGACAACCAAAGTGCTATATATTTAACTAAAAACCAGCAATGCCTTGAGAGAACTAAGCATGTTGATGTAAAATTGCATTTCATAAGGGCTTATGCATCTCTAATAAAGTTGGAGCAGAGAAATGAAACATTTAGAGAGAGAGAATTACTTTTTATTTCAACAATTGCGGGATTGGGAGATTGATCAACATGGACAAGCTACATTTTGAAGCATGAATAAAACTCAAAGTAGGAGCAGAGAAATGACAAACTTGTTACGATCCAACGAAATCACCCGGAGCTTAGATCTATTAATTGATGCAAGATTATGCTTAGAATGCTTACACACAAGACATCATTTTTTTGTTCCAAAGGCTAGTTCCAGGGAATTTCATATCCTCGAAGTGGTGGCTGCGTACATAAGTGACCATGGTGATAATAACGTTCCGAAAAAGAAAAATGGTAAATACAAAGAGCAAAACATGAATCTCTCAAAATACGCATCCTTCCTAAGAAAATCCGACAATGGGGTTGATGTTGCACCATAATTGGTGAGCTTCAATCAAGAGGTTGTGAATGTGTTGTGGGACGCCGACAACCAAAGTGCTATATATTTAACTAAACACCAGCAATGCCTTGAGAGAACTAAGCATGTTGATGTAAAATTGCATTTCATAAGGGCTTATGCATCTCTAATAAAGTTGGAGCAGAGAAATGAAACATTTAGAGAGAGAGAACTTACTTTTTATTTCAACAATTGCGGGATTGAGAGATTGATCAACATGGACAAGCTACAGTTTGAAGCATGAATAAAACTCAAAGTATGAGCAGAGAAATGACAAACTTGTTACGATCCAACGAAATCGAACCCGGAGCTTAGATCTATAAATTGATGCAAGATTATGCTTATAATGCTTACACACAAGACATCATTTTTTTGTTCCAAAGGCTAGTTCCAGGGAATGTCATATCCTCGAAGTGGTGGCTGCGTACATAAGAGACCATGGTGATAATAACGTTCCAAAAAAGAAAAATGGTAAATACAAAGAGCAAAACATGAATCTCAAAATACGCATCCTTCCTAAGAAAATCCGACAGTAGGGTTGATGTTGCACCATAATTGGTGAGCTGGGTTTCAATCAAGAGGTTGTGAATGTGTTGTGGGACGCCGACAATCAAAGTGCTATATATTTTAACTAAAAACCAGCAATACGTTGAGAGAACTAAGCATGTTGATGTAAAATTGCATTTCATAAGGGCTTATGCATCTCTAATAAAGTTGGAGCAGAGAAATGAAAGATTTAGAGAGAGAGAACTTACTTTTTATTTCAACAATTGCGGGATTGGGAGATTGATCAACATGGACAAGCTACATTTTGAAGCATGAATAAAACTCAAAGTAGGAGCAGAGAAATGACAAACCATATTTCATAAAGGCAAATCTATGTGTAATAATCAAAAGGATGCAAACATCATCAAATCTACCATAATCAGCCCTAACCTAAGTTTTATAAAAACTCAATAAAATACAAACTACCATAAATGGATGAAAAACTAACCCCTTCCACTCCATTCAAATGTGAATCAACGAAATCCTAATCGTGATGAACATAACTGAAATTTTTTGTTAGAGTAAATGAAACAAGAGAAAAACTCTGCCTAAGTACCCAAGTTCAAATCACAACTAATAAAAACTCAAAAAGAATAAATGCAATGAGTGAAAAGGTAAAACTAAAACCCATACCAACTGAAAAAGTGTTTAACCAGACCAGCTAAAAAAGACCTTGGAGATTTGGAATTTTGGAGTGCATCATATAAATTTTCTGTCAATAATAGAAAGCATTTACAACACTTAGATCCACTTTACACTAAATGTATTAACTAAGTAAAATCTTACATAAACTCACCTATTTTCATAGTATAAAATCCACCACAATTTTTTTATCCCCTATTATATCCATGCACCATGGCAGGAACTGTATGAGACGAAACATATTTTAAAATACTTGTCTTTCCATAACTCATACAAGTATTACCTCAAAGCATAAGATATATTACCTCATTGATCCCTTTGTAAAAGAATTTCAAAGCATCAAGATATACAAAAAGAACTAGACATATTACCTCATTAGATCCCTATTTTTCATATTATAACTGTTAGAATAGTTATTATAGCATTGTAAATATATTAGTTGTAATGTCCTTTACTGTCTTTTCCCCTTCCCCTAATTAGGTTAACCTTGTACATTGTTATATATATATCTCTCTAATGAATGGAATAAAGGTTGTGAATGTGTTGTGGGACGCCGACAACCAAAGTGCTATATATTTAACTAAAAACCAGCAATGCCTTGAGAGAACTAAGCATGTTGATGTAAAATTGCATTTCATAAGGGCAATACATCTCTAATAAAGTTGGAGCAGAGAAAAGAAAGATTTAGAGAGAGAGAACTTACTTTTTATTTCAACAATTGTGGGATTGGGAGATTGATTAACATGGACAAGGTACATTTTGAAGCATGAATAAAACTCAAAGTAGAAGCAGAGAAATGACAAACCATATTTCATAAAGGCAAATCTATGTGTAATAATCAAAAGGATGCAAACATCATCAAGTGTACCATAATCAGCCCTAACCTAAGTTTTATAAAAACTCAATAAAATACAAACTACCATAAACGGATGAAAAACTGCTTCCACTCCATTCAAATGTGAATCAACGAAATCTTAATCATGAGGAACATAACTGAAATTTTTTGTTAGAGTAAATGAAACAAGAGAAAAACTCACCCTGCAGAGCAAGGCCACCATTGTATCCATGTGCCATTTTTAGCTAGCTTAAGATGACTAAGAAGAGAATAGAAGTTGAAATACAACCTGCAGATTGTCAAGGCCACCATTCTATGGATTCCACTCAGACAAAGCTGCCCAGTCCTTAAGTCATCCTACAAGAACCTTCAGAGCCATAGAACATAAGAAACAGGAGCTAATGAAATGAAATTACTTAAAGAATCAAAATCAATGGAAGTATCGTACATATTACAACAGGAACGTTGTGGGATTCGATGAGAGACTCGAAGTCTGAGGCTGACGGAGGAACTTAGAAGCGTTGGGTTTGCAAATTTGAAGTCTGAGACATCCTTCTTGCCTCTAGTGGCACGTCGCTTGAGCATCAAATCATGAGAAATACCTATTCCGAAAGCCCTACAAGATTAACCGGAGAAAACAAGCACACATATGGATATAGAGAGAACAATCTAAAAAACTATATGAGACTTACCCATCTTGACGAGACGATAGCTCCTGCACGAAGAGGAGTTATACGATTCCTGATGAAACCTGTGAAAAACAATGAAAGAAGCAACAAACAATGCTCAAACCCTAAAACATGAACCTTCAAAGGAAAACGTGAAATATAGAAAGAGAATGAGAGAGAGTCAAGAAGGGGAATCAGAGAAGCAACAACTGCCATTCCTCCTCCTCTGAAGCTGGGGGGCTCAGATCAACAAATCAATGCCTCTGAAGAACCATGGACTTCCAACGGAATCCCTCTCTCAACAACCATGCCATTCCTCCTCCCCTTCCTCCGATTACCCTTCACTGCCTTCCCTTGTCGGCTTTGAGGCAGTGTTTCTCGCGCTTTATTCCTCCCTGAAAGAAATTAGTAGAGAAGAATGGATCCTCTAGAAATCGAAGAGAAAAAACGAGGAGAGGGATTTAGGATCTAAAAATCGAAGAGGAAAATGAGGAGAGGGGAGAGGGATTTCAGATCTAGAGATCGAAGAGGAAAATGAGGAGGGGGATTCGGGGGGGATTTGGGAGGGATTTGGTTTTAGCACTTTGTTATTTGTTTTTTAATTTCTGTAACACGCCCGCCTCCTAAAAATTAGAAGCGAGAATTTCGGCACTGTTTTTTTAAGAAAAACCAAGCGTTTTTTTTTTTCTTTTTCTAATAGCGGGAATTACATTGATGCTATGATGGACTGTTATAGAAAGTGATTGTTGTTGTAGTGGTAAGTCCGACCGGTAAATGCTTCACAAGCTTCTACCGAGTAACCCCGACCGGTAATACCATGTGAAGAAATCACACCGGTAAAACCGAACCGGTAAGTCTTGAACCGGTGAACCGGTGGAAAATATTCACAAGATTTTCACCGGTAAACCGGTAAGACTCGACCGGTAACACTAACCGGTCTGATCCTTCGGTAAAAGCCCACCGATTTGCATCACGGTTCGGAGAGCACTTTTAGTCTGCGTTGGTGAATAGAAGCCCCCCTATCTAGCAAGAAAGAAGCGGCTCTTCCCACGGCAGAGTCGCCATTGACTCTATTTATTATTATGGTAAATCACTGTATCAAGATGTCAATCTGAGATCTTATTTCGGTTCGATACGTCCACCTACGAGACTCACCTTTGGCTTTCGTCTCGGTAGGTGTACTATTTTACATTTTCTCAAAAGAACATTCATTCATTTCTTTCTTCCTCGTCGATCACGACGACTGAAACGACGCGAAAAATCCAAACCCAGAAAGGAGAAGGGCCGGTGGTGGGCATTTGGGAAAGTCGGGCCAATCGGGTGTCTTCATTCAAGCGACGATACAGAAGAAGAACGAAACGAAGTGAGAGGCCGGGAGGCAGAGAAAAGAGTCGAGTCGATCAAGCTCGACGACCGGGAAAAGCAAAACAAAAATCGGATTTGGCCGAAAAAGAAGCAACGCAATGGATACCATGACCGATCACCATCGATAAAGAAGAATCTTTCTAAATCACTTCGCGTCAGCGGGGCCTTCAAGCATCTGAAATATGCCGGAGTTGTAAATGACATAGCGTTCCTGATAGAAAATGACGACTTGTTCAGAAAAACGAAGTTATTCAAGTTCTTTTTCCCAAAGAAGTCCCGCTCCGACGGCCCGACGAGTCATCTACTTAAAAGAACCCTCCCTGCAGTGCGCCCCTCCTTTAATTATTCGGTCATGCAATACTTATTGAATACAAAGAAAAAAATGCATTTCGACCCCGTCGTAGTTCTCAATCATTTCGTGGCACCGAGCGTGGCTGAACCATCTACGATGGGGGGAGCGAATACACAGGGAAGAAACTTAGATAAGAGAATACGTTCTCGCATCGCTTTTTTGTAGAAAGCTCGACCAGCGAGAAAAATTGTTTGGCCGAAGCAAAAAAGAGGTTGACCCACTTCATTCGCCAAGCGAATGATCTTCGTTTCGTGGGAACAACAAAAACAACCATCTCGCTCTTTCCTTTCTTCGGTGCTACTTTTTTCTTTCCAAGGGATGGGGTTGGGATGTATAAAAACCTTTTTATTGAGGATACCCGGGAACAACTCCTAGGTCAATTAAGGATCATATGTTGGAACCTCATGGGTAAGGATAAGGTAATAGAATTGATAGAGAAATTCATAGACCTAGGTGGGATAGGAGAATTGATAAAGGGAATAGAGATATGATAGAGATCATACTGAGAAACAGAAGAATTTCGTATGGGTACAACTCTTATTTGAACGAAGTGAAAAAAATGCGATCTTTGTTGTCTAATAGAACAAAGACTAATACCTTAATTGAGCCAGTCAAGATCAAATCTGTTTATCAAACTGCTTCTCCAATTGCTCAAGACATCTCTTTTCAACTGAGAAACAAAACAAGATCATTTCGTTCCATTTTTAGTAAAATAGTGAAGGATATTCCATTAGTAATGAAAAAGGGGTTGAGGGGATCTGTATATGTTGTTCCGGTCGATCAGAAGGCGCGAAAATAGCTAGAACTGAATGTGGAAAGTATGGAAAAACACCTTGTAGTGTATTTAACCAGAAAATCGATTATGCTCCTGCGGAAGTATCTACTCGTTGTGGAATCTCAGGTGTCAAAGTGTGGATTTCATATAAAAACAAAAAAAAGGGAACATGATTTGACATTTCCCTTTTTAGATGATCTTCCGGTATGGAGTTTCGTTTTGTTGTTACGACAGGCTGAGAGCAGTGCCCGCTCCCTTGTGTTTGAGGGAGTTGGTGCGACGAAGTAGGTGCGGGTGAGGCATTCGACTTCGAGTGGCTTTTTGATACCGAACAAAAGAAAGAGACAGAATAATAACATTGAAATAGATTACTTTATGGGGGTTTGGAGGTTTGTTTTTCCTATTCTTATTCCTCAGTTTAAGCTGGCGATGGGGAAAGGCTAGGTAGCTGGCTTTCTTGGGATTGCTCGCTGGCTGACTATGACGATTGCCCTCACTCGAAAGTTGCTTCCAATAAGATTGTTTTCAACATTCCCCCGTGACGCTCCCAAACCGATCGCTATCGTTTACTTGCTTTCTTCAAGTCGTCGAATTGTTATAGAATGCCTTTATATCAGATATAGTTCGTAGGATGAAGTCTTAGTGGATATAGCTATTGTGCCGGGAATGCGGCTCGGGCGTAGTAGGTCCGGACACCTAGCATAAAGCGGCCTTCTCTGGTGGTGACACTATACCGTCAGTATAGTATCTCTCTAGCTTCCAGTATATATAAAACGTAGTTAGAAGAGGTCAGTCTGTCTGGCGTTGCCTTGCGTAAAGGGCGACTTTGGCATTGACTCTCTCTCGTTAGGTAATTAACAAGGCGAAAGCAGCTCTCTCGGAAGTCCATTTCCCCGCCATCTTAGTGGGACTAGTATAATAAACTTTCACTTGACCTGCCAAGACTCGGATTTTCTTTTTTGTAGTAACGCCCTTAACGAATTACGTTTAACATCCCTTTATGACTTTCCCGATCGGTGCCTCGAGTCGGTAGCCGGGCTCCGGGACATTACTACCAAGGCGACTATCGACCCGAGCCCAAAGAAGAAAAAGAACGGACTAAAGCGAGGAGTTCATTGGCCATACATAGTGAAGGGGGATGATAGGCGACTGTCCGTTCACTTTCCGGAAATGGCAGAAATCGATCCAGTGTCGCAGAGAACATTATGTCTCGCGATCTGGAAATATCCGAGGAGATGGATACTGAACCCCTCCGTGGATGGGTGGAGGAGAGAAAGGAGAACCCTAATCTCCTAAAATCCCTCATTAGGGAGTCTGCCGCTTTCTTTCATAACAGAGCCGAGAATAACGACTGGCATAGTTGTCTCTCGCATGCAAATAGATGTTGCTGCAGGATGTCACGGTTCTGGGGCGCCATGATCCTTTTCTCTGGAACAATCGAGGGCACTGCCTACCTTCCGCTTTCAGAGGTAGGGACTTCATCAATCATCGCTCATTGAGCTATTTATTGCTGCCAATAGCGCTTCGCTTGCACGCCAGCGCCACGCCTGGTATAGCTATCGCGCGCGGGCGAAGGAGATGCATTTTTTGTACTGGTAGTACTGGACAAGCTCAGAAGGAATAATATCTTTCTTATTTTTGCCTTTCTTTCCCATGACGACTAGGAACAGGCAAATCAAAAATTTCACTTTGAATTCCGGAACTCAAGATCCTGCTGCTCGTGGTGTTTCACGATCAGTATTGGAAATGAACGGAGAAGTGGTGGAACGTGCGGAACGTGCGGAACCACATATTGGTTTATTCCAGTGCGGCACGAAGCTTGCTAACGCCGAGTCGACTCTTATGCCGCTAGTTATGGCCCTGTTTGGTCCCCCGACACAGTAGAGGTTCCGTAGCGCGTCATGAACACCGGGCTAAGGGGCGGTTGAGCTACTCAAGCGAACCGCCCTACCTTACTGACATAGGGACAGAAGGGAGAAGGTTGTGAAGGTGGCCTCGTTATCCACACCTCTGGTCGGATGAATGGAGGACCAACCGACCCAGGTTTTCATGAGCGTTGGCGGGTCCTGGAGTGCCTATCAAGGGCTCCCACGCATACCCCAGGGTGATCATCATCACCTGCACCTCACATCTCGGCACAGTGGAACGTGTAACCCGCCTGCTGTCTCATTCAACTACATTTGTTCCTATAATCCATAGCCTAACAGAACGTTGCAGCGAGGGGCAACCTGCCCATATAGACAGCGGGGAGGATGGCACTACTGGCAAAGACCGTCTGGCGAAAACGCCGCAGGCGCGAAGCGTGGTTAGGCCTGCGTCAGGGGAGCATAGCATAGACAGGAAAGGGAGCCCGGACGGTGGAAGAGCCAGGGGAGGCCGGGTCATTTGACGGAAATGGAAGGTTTTTCCCCTATTAGAAAAGGCCCTATGAAGTAAAGGGAAGTGCATCAATTCTTGGAAAAAGAGGGAGCAAGCCTATAATCTAAGAAAGTCAATTCAATGAATAGATCTCGAGTCAACGGTACGACAGACAACGCTGCCTACACGCGAATTAGCTTCCGAGGTCAAGCAGTTTCAATTTAACTACATGATTGATTTGCGAATGAATGTTGGGTTGGGCCACCTCGAATGGCGTGAGCCGTATGCAGGGAGACCCACACGTACGACTTTTAGGGGGATCTGGACGAAAGACCGATCGGCGCCCACCCGACTAGAGGGACTGCGAAATTAATAGAGTACAAAACTTACCTTCAAGCTTTACCTTATTCTGAGCGTTCAGAGAGCGATCGCGGAGTCACTGAATGAAGTCCTCCGTTTCTTTCTGACGTGCTGACCCGCAGCGAGGCAGAGATGACTAAGTTACATATGGAATATGGCGACGACAACATGTCGTAGAAGGAGATAACAGGTGGAGCCAACAACCCACTAAGACTAACGTATCTACAACTACATCCCCGAGCGGCAGTCAAACGGAGGCGTGAATGCAAGATGCCAGCGGAATGATTGGCCGGACAGAGGCTAGGGCTGCTTTCTTCCCACCGCATCCTTCCTTGTGTCGGAGATATAAAGCGAGTGCACCGGAAAAGAACGGGAACTGGGTTGATCTATTCTATGGCGAAGCATCCGAAGCAGAATTGTGCACACTCACACGATCTTTGCCGAGAGATAGGAGCATTCGGTGGAACCATTGAACTACACTTGCTTCTGGATAGATGTGTGGGACAGAGGGCTCGTGGTACCTGCTGCCCACCCGTCCTCCTCTGCTTTGAGAACCGTGTGAACAGAGAGTGGGCAGAAGGGAAAGAGGTCCTCATACGGAGTCGCACACTTACTTGAGCTGTGCGGGAGACTGGAGAATGGGTCGAGTAAACTCCCATGGGGTCGACCGACAAAATCACAGACGAAGCTTTATGGTATTTCTTTTTTTTTATTGGAAAATGAGGGCGCCTGGGTATGTTATCGAAAGAGAAGGCAGAGGTAGTACTTCGAATGGCGAGGGGCGGCTCGGCAAAGAAGGAATGGAAAATCGTCAAAGATGAATTCTTTGTTGGCGAAACGAAGGGCTGAATAGCGCCAATGATTTTCTGAGCCGGTCTGGATTTCCAATGCCTCGGGAAACAGGTCAATCTCGATGACAACACCTTTTTCTTCTCTTCCTTACCGAGGAATCTTCTCTTATGGCCTTCACCTCCCGCCCGGCCCGAAAATCGAACCTAGCCTCCTAATCCATTCATTTCTGCAAGCAGGGGGGATCCAGAGCTAAGCCCCCCTTCTATTGCATAAGCTAAAAAAAACGATAAGCAAAGTACCAAAGTAGTTGCGGGAATACGCTTTGGTTACCGGCGAACGCTTCCAAAGGCGACCCTCTCGAGTTTCCGGCGGTTTCCGTCATTGAAGTAGCCTTTCGTCATCCTACCAAACGAAAGAAGTCACTATCAAGCAGCGAGCCCTTATTAGTTTAGTTTAGTAAAAGTCAAGCTCCAAAAAATGAGAGATTAACCTGCGGTGCGCTACGCCCGCACTCATCAAGCAATTTCTTTGCGCTTTCATTTCAGTGATGAGGGAAGTAGGGCTCCTATTGAAACGCTTTCCCTCCCTCAAAAGGCGACCTGCTTTCAATATGTTTTGTTACATTACGCTGCCATTTATCCAATATCATTGAATAGCATGGCCTGAGGCTAAGGTAACTTAAGTGGGAGAGGCGTGTTATGGGTGATGAAAAAGTTGTCGTAAAGTTTCGTTGTTCGTTCCGTCGTCGACCCTATCTATGTTTCTACGATGGCCCAAGAACACGCTCATTCTTCAGCTGTACAGAGACTTTTGAATTGCGAGGTACCATTACGAGCTCAATACATACGAGTGTTATACCATGAAATAACTCGAATTTCAAATCATTCACTTGCTTTAACTACTCATGCTATGGATTGTGGGAGCATCAACTCCGTTTCTGTGGGCTTTTGAGGAGCGGGAGAAATTATTGGAATTCTATGAAAGAGTCTCGGGAGCCAGGATGCATGCCAGTTTCATACGACCAGGTGGAGTGAAAAGGAATCACAAACCTTGATAGCTAGAATCTAAAAAACAAGCCTTAGTCAGAGACTTGAATGGATTTTCAACTTAGCAACATCAATATTGACTGTTGTGATATGAACATGAACTCAACTGTCTATGTCTATGATAGGTCAACACATGATCTTAGGGACAACAATTTTTATATAGTAATTATAAACAGGGATTACAATAGTTACAAAAAAAAGTGAGAAAGAGGACGAGAAATCCTACCAACACAAAAAGAAAACAGCAAACCAATTTTACAAGAACATAGACTATCTTGAATATAAGGAGCAAAACATGAATCTTAAAATCTAAAGCCCCACTTGATAACCATATATGTATGTAGAACTCAACGCCCTACTCTTTTTATTCTAATAACAAAAAACTTTGATAAATATTTTATGTATTTGATTTTCTAAAAAGTTAGAGATGAAGAGATATGTTAGTATGTAAGTAAATTTGAGAGAGAGAGAGAGAGAGATTTTAAAGAGAAATCTTTTAGAGAAGAATTTTTTTTAGTTCAACGATTGTGGGGTTGGGAGAATGAACAACATGGACAATATACATTTTGAAACATGAATAAAACTAAAAATAGGAGTACAGAAATGACAAACACTCCACTGTGCTCTGTCATATTTCATAAAGGCAAATCTATGTGTAATTACCATGCACAATAATAAAAAGGGAAGCAAACATCATTAAGTCTACCATAATCATCCCTAACCTAAGTTTTATAAAACTCAATAAAATACCAACTACAATAAATGGATGAAAAACTAACAAATCCCCCTCACACTCCATTCAAATGTGAATTAACTACGTCAATAAAATCAAATGTGAATCAACGATCGTGGGGTTGGAAGAATCAATGATCAGTAAGATACGGAGATTCAAGTGATTATATGCGATGAATATTATAGTTAACTACCCAAGTTCAAATCACAACTAATAAAAACTCAAAAGGAATCAATTGCAACGAGTGAAATGCTAAAATTAAAACTCATACCAATTGCCCAACTGAGACCTTGGAGATTCGGCTTTTCTGTCAATAATAGAAAGCATTTACACTTATATCTACTTTTTAAGCTAAATGTTTTAACTAAGATCTTGCATAAAACTAACTCCTTTTAAAACCATAGAAAACACTACAATTTTTTTATCCCCTATTCCATGCACCATTACAGAAACTGTATGTGACCAAGGCAAACATATTTAAAAATACTTCTCTTTACATGTAACAAATGACCTTTGTAAAAGCATTTTGAAGCATCAATAATGACTAGATTTATAACCTCATTAGATCCATGTTTTTCATATGATAACTATTTTAAACTACCAACGAATTAGTTTTTAGAGTAGCATTGAATATAAGACCCAAACTAAACGATAAATATTTTCACGTAGAATGCAAACATATGAACAAATCAAAGTGAAAAGAAGTCATAAAAATCTCGAAAACAAGCCTTAGTCAGAGACTCGAATGGATCTTCAACTTAGCAACAACAATATTGACTGTTGTGATATGAACTCAGCTGTCTATAGTCATATGTATATCATAGGACAATAATTTTTATATAGTAATTAGTAAACAAGGATTACAATAGTAACAAAAAGAATTGCGAGAAAGAGGACAAGAAATCCTACCAACACAAAAAGAAAACAGCAAACCAATTTTACAAGAACATAGACTATCTTGAATATAAAGAGCAAAACATGAATCTCAAAATCTAAAGCCCCACATGATAACCATATATGTAGAACTCAAATCCCAACTTTTTTATTCTAATAACAAAAAACTTTGATAAATATTTTATGTATTCGTTTTTCTAAAAAGTTAGAGAAAGAGAGATATGTTAGAGTATGCAAGCCAATTTGAGAGAGGGATATTTTAAAAAGAGAACTTTTAGAGAGAAAAGAATTTGTTAGACACCTAGCTAACCAATAATATTTCTCTTTCTCAACCTATGAACGGGCAAGACCAATAATATTGAATTTAAACCCTGAATATTTAAACCCTGCATAATAGAAGTTCAAAATCTAATCCAAAGGGACCCCATACCTCAGTTCAAAAGCTCAAAAAAATATTCCAATGGTTTGTTTCCTAGAAGGCAAAAAAGAAAGGAAAAGAAATGAAGGACTAACCTGATTCTGACTTTATTTCAATGAAAAGGTCTCCAAGAGCATCACACGTGATGATCAACGATTTAACCATCTAGAACATAAAAGCATCCTTGACAATAGCTTGAACGGTAAAACTTATAATTGAACAATTGAATGGAAAGTTGTAAAGAAAAGAATACTTGTTAGGAACCAACGAAATTGAACCCAAATCTTAGATAAAATAATTGATGCAAGATTATGTTTAGAATGTTTTACACACAAGACATCAACTTTTTGTTTCGAAGGCTAGTTCCAAAAATTATAATAGTTACAAAGCACATGAAATGAATAGTCACCAGGCGATGACATATCCTCAAAGTTGTGGCCCGCACACATAAGAGACCATGATGATAATAACATTCCAAAAAAGGAAAAAAGGTAAAAATCTAAGCATACAAAAGTAAAACAATATTTCATGTTATGGTTCTAAAGCCAAGGACCCATACATAATTTCCAAAGTTCATAGTCTACTTCAACAAAGGCAAAAGGTGAAGTAAAAAAAATCATTCATGTTTGTAGTCAAGGAGCAAAATAGAATTTCAAAATCTAAGCCACCCGTATACATCATCTGTTTTCTTTCAGCCAGTAGACAGAATTTAAAAGATTTCATTTCACTCATCTTGAAATATTTCAGGCATGAACATAGTTCATTTTAGCATAATAATTCTATAAATGATGTTACTTTTATCTTTTTATAATAAATAAATGTTAACAAGAAAAGATTTTATTGCATTACAACCTTTCTAAACATAGAATGTAGCAATCTTACCTTGATATGCTCCACAAAACCAAATTCTCCTCTTTCCTTGAATATTATGAAGCTTGTGATGCAGCAACAGATGGAATTGGGTTCATATAAGCAAGCTGGTTCAATTATAAAAATAAGAAGAGAGTACAAGCAATCAAAAGAAAAGCAATTCAACTTGAACACAAGAAGTTGAGTGAATCAAAATTCCATACCTTAGTATCAAAGGGCGATGGATTTTCCGCCATGTGAAACCTCGAATCAGGCTCAGTCGCTGCGAAAGAGATGGAAAATGAAAGTGGAAGATGGCCGCCAAAATGGAAGTCGATTTCATGATTTCATTTGTAACCCTAGATGATGCCGAAATGGAAGTCAAAAAGTTTTTCATTAAACGTGGAAAAAACATTCAAATCCTTAACTAAAATATCTATTGCCTTGGAGCGGTCATGCCTGATACAATTCGAAACAAAAATTTGAAAAAATCTCCCACTAAAATGGAACCCAGAAGAGCTAACAACTTCAAAATATATAGCCATAAAAAAATGGGAAATGTGAGCTAGCCTCAAAGATACTTCTGCTTCCTTATCATCTACTTTGGTAAAACCAAAGTGGTATCTCTCAACTTCATCCCAGTTACCATTATGAATCTCATTTTCAAAATATTTCATATTGAAGAAAAACTCAGATTCCTGCTCAAGCCTATTTTGGAAAAACAAAGCTTAATGTTGCTGCAAATTTAAGCACCAAATGCCAAAAGACATATAATATCAATCCATAAAAAAAAAGAGTACTGTAAAGATCAAGAACACCAACTCCCTACTGAGGGAGACATCACACTACCGCCTCCGTTTTGATCAGTATTAGCAGAAAAAACTGATAGATCTGGAAAAAATGAAAATTCAAACAGAGAAATGTTAGAGATCGAGCAGAGACATGATTCTTCATACCTTGAAAACAAACCAAGAACAAACATAAAAGAAATTCCTCAGCGTGTTCAGAGAACAAAAAAAAAAAACGGGGGATCAGAAATTCGAAGGAAATGGAAGAGAATATAGGGATGAACTCACCATATGTACTCTGCAATGATCTTCTTGGTGGAATCAAAGAGATTGAGGTTGATGAGATCTAAGAGCAGAGACATGATTCTTGTTTATCGAAAGAGCTAGAACACAGAAATCAATGGAGTTTGAGAGGGAATGATTTGGATTCCCGCTCTTCTTGTCGACGTTGAAGCAATCTTTTACAACTTAAGTTACCTCCAAGATGTAACGAGCAACCCACAATTCATCCCCAGAAGCTATACCAACTGAAGGACCAAATTGAAATTCCCACTATATTGGTGCAAAAGAAAGCACATAAGTTTAACATAAGAACATAATCATAATCAAATACATTGCAGAACCAGGAAAAAGAAAAAAGTTATACCTGCCCTGGCATCACTTCTCCATTGATACCACTGATGTTGACACCGGCATATATACAGGCTTTGTAATGAGCATCAACAATGTCACGACCAAAGTCTTTGTCGACCTTGCGACTTTATTAGCTAGAATCTCGAAAACAACCCTTAGACAGAGACTAGAATAGACATGAATCTCAAAATACGCATCCTTCCTAAGAAAATCCGACAGTGGGGTTGATGTTGCACCATAACTGGTGAGCTAAGTTTCAATCAAGAGGTTGTGAATGTGTTGTGGGACGCCGACAACCAAAGTGCTATATATTTAACTAAAAACCAGCAATGTCTTGAAAGAACTAAGCATGTTGATGTAAAATTGCATTTCATAAGGGCTTATGCATCTCAAATAAAGTTGGAGCAGAGAAATGAAAGATTTAGAGAGAGAGAACTTACTTTTTATTTCGACAATTGCAGGATTGGGAGATTGATCAACATGGACAAGCTACATTTTGAAGCATGAATAAAACTCAAAGTAAGAGCAGAGAAATGACAAACTTGTTACGATCCAACGAAATCGAACCCGAAGCTTAGATCTATTAATTGATGCAAGATTATGCTTAGAATGCTTACACACAAGACATCATTTTTTTTGTTCCAAAGGCTAGTTCCAGGGAATGTCATATCCTCGAAGTGGTGGCGGTGTACATAAGAGACCATGATGATAATAACGTTCCGAAAAAGAAAAATGGTAAATACAAAGAGCAAAACATGAATCTCAAAATACGCATCATTCCTAAGAAAATCCGACAGTGGAGTTTGTTATAGTATACTTGTGAATATAGGAGCTTATAATGTCCTTTATTGTAATTTACTATTATTAGGGTTAGGGCTTTCATGTATGTCTATATATTGTTAGCTCTTCTAAATGGAAAGGTGAATGATTCTCTCATATTTGGTCTTACATTATCATGGTATCAGAGAAATCTTTTCCTATGGCTATTAGGGTTTTGTAAATTAGGGTTTTGTCAACCTTTTGGGTTTTAAGGTTTAGGGCCTTTTTGTTCAACCTTGAGTTTTGTGATTTGTTATACCCTTGGCATCTATTACCGCCGCCGCTGCCGTCGTCAGTAGCCACCACCGCCGCCGCCTCCGCCGCCAGCCACCGCCGCTGCCGCCAGTCGCCGGAAAAAAAAAAAAAAAAAAAAAAAAAAAAAAAAAAAAAAAAAAATCCGCAACCACCCAGCCAAGGAGGAAGCCTAGCCGCCGATCTGCGTGGCCGGATTTTTTTGGCTTGTTTGTGTGGTTTTCTTGGTCATCATTGGCTCGAATTCGAAGTCGGTTTGGAAAAGTATTAACGTTTGTGTTGGGAACTCCATTCAGATCTGTTTTTTCAGGAGTTTTGTGGTCACTTGGTTCTGATTTCGTGGGTGTAGATCCAATCTTGTGTCTCTATATTTGTCGTTGATCTATGGCCAAGCAGAAGCCATTTGTTGATTCTATTACCGAGTTTGCTAAGTCTACACATTACCAGAACTCATCACAAGCATTTTCTTCATCATGCGCGCTTAACTCTATTACAACCATTGCTGGGTCAGGTAACATGAACCATTGTCTTATTTCATCAACTACCAAATGGGTCATAGACTCTGGTGCTACCGACCATATGACAGGTAATCCCAATTTGTTTTCCACTCTTTTGTCATCTACATCCCTTGCTAAGGTTACTTTGGCAGATGGATCAACATCTTCTGCTATTGGCTCTGGCACAGTAATTTTAACCTCATCTCTTACGTTGTCATCTGTCCTACATTTGCCTCAACTTTCCTTTAATTTGATCTCTGCTAGTAAAATTACTCGTGATCTTAATTGTTCCGTTTCATTCTATCCTGGTTATTGCTTGTTTCAGGATCTAATGACAAAGAAGATTATTGGTAGAGGACATGAATCTGGAGGACTTTATATTTTTGATCATCAAGTGTCGAAAGTTGCTTGTTCTGGAGTCGTCACTCCTCTTGATGCCCATTGTCGTCTAGGTCATCCATCTATTTCAGTATTAAGAAAGCTTTGTCCTCAATTTCATAACTTGTCTTCCTTAAATTGTGACTCGTGTCAGTTTGTCAAATTTCATCGTCTTAGTTCGAGCCCTAGAATCGATAAGCGAGCAAGTGCGCCTTTCGAATTAGTTCATTCCGATATTTGGGGTCCTTGTCCAGTTGTGTCTAAAACTGGATTTCGATACTTCGTTTCCTTTGTTGATGATTACTCTCGTATGACTTGGTTATATTTTATGAAGAATCGTTCTGAGTTACTTTCTCACTTATGTAATTTTCATGCTGAAATTCGAACTCAGTTTGATGTTCCCATTAAAATTTTGAGAAGTGACAATGCTGGTGAGTACTTTTCTGAAGCACTTAGGTCGTACCTATGTAAGCATGGAATTATTCATCAATCATCTTGTGCTGATACTCCATCCCAAAATGGAGTTGCTGAAAGAAAGAATAGGCATCTTCTTGAAACTGCAAGAGCATTATCCTTTCAAATGCATGTTCCAAAACACTTTTGGGTTGATGCCATTTCCACGGCCTGTTTTTTGATTAATCGAATGCCTTCATCTGTTCTTAAAGGTCAGATTCCTTATCATGTTTTACATCCAACAAAACCTTTGTTTCCTATTGAGCCAAAAATATTTGGTTGTACTTGTTTTGTTCGGGATGTTCGTCCTACTCTGACAAAATTAGACCCAAAATCTTTGAAATGCATTTTCTTAGGCTATTCCCGTGTTCAGAAAGGGTACAGATGCTATAATCCTAGTTTGAACAGGTATCTTGTATCTCGTGATGTTACTTTTTTTTTAAGACAAGTCTTTCACTCCATCTTTGCCTAGTACGAGTCAGGGGGAGGATGATGATATTTTTATCTATACACGTGTGTCCATTACATCCTCCCCCGATCAATCTCCTTTGGATGTCTCTACTCGTCCACCGATAACTCAAGTCTACTCTAGACGGCAACACCCTCCAAGTGAATGTCTTGTACCAGAAGCTTCTTCATCATTAGATCCTCAACCAAGTGATGAGCTTCCTATTGCTCTTCGTAAAGGTAAGCGTTCTTGCACTTTCCCTATTTCTTCGTTTGTCTCTTATGACCACTTGTCATCTTCTACATGTTCTTTTGTTGCATCTCTGGATTTTATCTCGATTCCTAAAACTGTTCATGAAGCCTTGGCACACTCTGGTTGGCGCAATGCGATGATAGATGAGATGAATGCCTTAGATGATAATGGTACTTGGGATTTAGTATCTCGTCCTGCAGGGAAGAAGGCTATCGGATGTAAATGGGTGTTTGCAATTAAGGTCAATCCGGATGGGTCAGTTGCTCGATTAAAAGCGCGCCTTGTTGCCAAAGGCTATGCTCAGACGTATGGGATTGATTATTTTGATACTTTTTCTCCTGTTGCTAAACTAACTTCTGTCAGGTTATTCATTTCCATGGCTGCTTCTCAATGTTGGCCTTTGCATCAGCTTGATATTAAAAACGCCTTTCTCCATGGAGATCTTGAGGAGGAAGTTTATATGGAGCAACCACCAGGGTTTGTTGCTCAGGGGGAGAATGATAGAGTGTGTCGCCTTCGCAAATCTCTATATGGATTGAAACAAAGCCCACGAGCATGGTTTGGAAAATTTAGTCAAGCACTTGAGCAGTTTGGAATGAAGAAAAGCAAGTCAGATCATTATATCTTCTATCAACGATCTAAGAGTGGTATTATTCTACTTGTCGTATATGTTGATGATATTATAATTACCGGAAATGATACATCTGGCATTTTATCTCTCAAAGCTTTTCTCCAAACTCAGTTTCATACTAAAGACTTGGGAACATTAAAGTATTTCTTGGGTATTGAAGTAATGAGAAGTAAGAAAGGTATTTTTATGTCACAAAGGAAATATGTGCTTGATTTGCTATCCGAGACGGGAAAATTGGGAGCCAAGCCATGTAGTACTCCAATGATGCCTAATTTGCAACTTACAAAAGATGGAGAACCATTTATAGATTCAGAGAAATATAGAAGATTGGTTGGAAAGTTGAATTATCTTACAGTGACACGACCAGACATAGCATATTCGGTAAGTATTGTGAGTCAGTTTATGTCTTCACCTACAGTGGATCATTGGGCTGCAGTACAACAAATTCTATGTTATTTAAAGGCTGCACCTGGACGTGGGATCTTATATAAAGACCATGGTCATATGAAGATTGAGTGCTTTACAGATGCCGATTGGGCAGGATCAAGAGAAGATAGAAGATCGACTTCTGGCTATTGTGTTTTTGTTGGCGGTAATTTGGTTTCATGGAAGAGCAAGAAACAAAATGTAGTCTCACGATCAAGTGCTGAATCAGAATACAGAGCGATGGCACAATCAGTATGTGAAATAATGTGGGTACATCAACTCTTGACCGAGTTAGGCTTCAATATTGCAGTTCCAACCAAGCTGTGGTGTGACAACCAAGCAGCCCTTCATATTGCATCCAACCCAGTGTTTCATGAGCGGACTAAACATATTGAAATTGATTGTCATTTTATTCGTGAGAAAATACAACAAGGTTTGGTGTCTACTGGTTATGTGAAGACTGGAGAGCAAATAGGAGATATTTTCACGAAAGCTTTAAATGGAGTTCGAATAGATTACCTTTGTAACAAGCTGGGCATGATTAACATATATGATCCAGCTTGAGGGGGAGTGTTATTCTTAAATTTAGGAGAATAATAATCTCTTATTAGACATGTGGAATCCTAGGTCTTCTTATATAGGAGAAAGACCTAATACAATAAGGAAAGTAAAAGACCTAATACAATAAGGAAAGTAAAAGATCTAATACAATAAGGAAAAATAAAATAAAGTCAATAAAGACTAAATATTAATTAATATCTACATAATTATAAATACTAGAATTTCTAACACTCCCCCTCAAGCTGGTTTAAAGATGTCTTCCATAGCCAGCTTGTCAATCAATTTATCGAATTGCTTCTTCGGAAGCCCCTTAGTTAGTACATCAGCAATTTGCTCTGTCGTCGGAAGATAAGGAATACATATTGCACCTGTATCAATCTTTTCTTTAATAAAATGTTTGTCAACCTCAATATGTTTAGTTCTATCATGTAGAACTGGATTATGCGCTATAGATATGGCAGCCTTATTATCACAATAAATTTGTATAGGTTTAGTCTGAGAAAACTTCAGTTCTTCTAGTATCCTTTTGATCCATATGCCTTCACAAATACCATGCGCTAAAGCTCTAAACTCTGCTTCAGCGCTACTCCTGGCCACTACATTTTGTTTTTTACTTCTCCAAGTAACCAGGTTCCCACCAACAAAAGAACAATAACCAGAAGTAGATCTTCTATCTGTAATACTTCCTGCCCAATCTGCATCAGTATAAACTTCTACTTGGGAGTGATTATGTTTTTGGAATAAAATACCTTTTCCAGGAGTCCCTTTTAGATACCTCAAAATTCTGTAAACAACATCAAAATGAGTTGGTCCTGGTGCATGCATAAACTGACTTACCATGCTTACGGCATATGCAATATCAGGGCGTGTATGAGATAGATAAATTAATCTTCCAACAAGTCTCTGGTACCGTTCCTTGTTCTTTATTTCTTCTACTTTTGCTACTTCTAGCTTTAGATTAGGTTCAACAGGAGTTTCTGCTACCTTGCAACCAAGTAATCCGGTATCCTTGAGTAAGTCGAGGACATACTTTCTTTGATTAACAAAGATACCTTTCCTCGATCTTGCAAATTCCATCCCTAAAAAATATTTCAGCGGTCCCAGGTCCTTGATCTGAAACTCACTTGCAAGATTTTTCTTGAGATCAACTAGACCAACTTCATCATCACCTGTGAGAATAATATCATCTACATAGACTATCAAAATTGAGATTTTATTATTCTTAGAGTGTTTATAAAATATAGTATGATCTGCTTGACTTTGAAGAAATCCATAGCTACACACAACTTTTCCAAAACGCTCAAACCAAGCTCTCGGAGACTGTTTAAGACCATAAAGGGTTTTCTTTAATTTGCAAATTTTACTCCACCCGAATTCTTTTTCAAAACCTGGTGGTAAGCTCATAAAAACCTCCTCCTCAAGATCGCCATTTAGAAAGGCATTTTTCACGTCGAGTTGATAAAGAGGCCAATCTGAATTTACTGCAAGAGACAAAAGAACTCTAATAGAGTTGATTTTAGCAACAGGGGCAAACGTTTCCTCATAATCAATCCCATATGTTTGAGTGAAACCTTTAGCTACCAGTCTGGCCTTATATCTCTCAATACTACCATCTGCATTACATTTTATGGTGAACACCCATTTACAGCCCACTGATTTCTTATTTTTTGGCAATTCTACTATTTCCCAAGTCCCATTTTGTTTTAGAGCATTCATCTCCTCCATAACTGCTACTTTCCAAATTGGATCTTCTAAGGCCTCATGTATATTCCTTGGAACAAACAAGTCATCTATCCTAGAAGTGAAAACTTTATGACTATTTGACAAATTTTGATATGACATGTAATTTGCAATAGGATATTTGGTACAAGTTCGAATACCTTTTCTAATGGCTATGGGAACATCAAGATCAGACACAATTGGCAAAGTATTTTGAATAATTGAAGAAGTAGGAACGAAGGAAGGATTACCAAGATTTTCAGTTTCATTCGTCGGAGTCTCAGATTGGCTCTGCGAAGGATCAACTATCTGGTCTTGGTTACTCTGATTGAATTTTCTTCTAGTATAAAACTGTAACTCGGGAACTTGATCAATATGATCATTTTGTAGTATTTCTCCCCCTGATTGAGAAGATTCTATACTTGGCATCGAAGGACTAGTAACATCAGGAAAAATAAGACTAGGAAGACAAGTAGAAACATCCCAGAAGTTATCTTCCAAAATTGCTTTCTCCCCCTGAAGAGAACTTTGGGTAAAATATGGTTGATTTTCTAAAAAAGACACATCCATGCTCACAAAAAGTTTTTTTGTCTGAGGATCAAAACACTTATAACCTTTTTTATTTGAAGAGTAACCCAAGAAAATACATTTAACAGCTCTATGATCAAGTTTTGATCGAAAGTGACTAGGTATATGAACATAAGTAGTACACCCAAAAACTTTGAGAGGTAAATCAGAATATATGCGAGATGTTGGAAAAATATGTTTAAAGCAGTCAAGTGGAGTTTTAAAATTCAAGATCTTACTAGGCATCCTATTTATTAGATAAGTAGCCGTGAGAACTGCTTCACCCCATAAATATTTTGGAACATGCATGGAACACATTATAGCCCGAGCTACTTCAAGTAAATGCCTATTTTTCCTTTCAGCAATCCCATTCTGCTGAGGAGTATCCCGACAAGTAGACTGATGAACAATACCTTTATCTTTCAAAAAATCACCAAAAACTTCATTAAAGTACTCTGTTCCATTATCAGAGTGTAAAATACAAATTTTGGTTTGAAATTGGGTTTCAATCATATTGTAAAAACTTTTAAAAATATCTTTCACCTCAGATTTTTTTTCCATTAAAAAAACCCAAGATAGACGAGTATGATCATCAATAAAAGTCACAAACCACCTTTTTCCACTATGAGTCCTAATTTTAGAAGCACCCCAAACATCACTATGAATTAAATAAAAAGGTTTGGAAGCTTTGTAAGGTTTTGGTAAATATGTGGAACGATGATTTTTTGCAAAAATGCAACTTTCACAATTAAAAGAGGAACAATCAATTCCCTTAAATAAGTTTGGAAATAAATGTTTGAGGTAAGGAAAACTTGGATGTCCTAGTCTATGATGCCAAATCATAATTTGTTCATTAACAGGAAGAGAACTAATACTACTGAGACCCTGAGTTATTTTATTGCTAAAAGACCCTTCACTAAAGTAGTAGAGGCCATCAAACATCCTAGCAGTGCCAATCGTCTTCTCCGATTCCTGATCCTGAAAAACACAGTGAGACTCAAAGAATATAACACGACAGTTAGAGTCTCTAGAAAGTTTCGAGACAGATAAAAGGTTACAGGCTAATTTTGGAACATGGAGGACAGACTGGAGGGAGATATTTTCAGTCAATTTAATAGTTCCTTTTCCTGCAATAGAAGAAAAACTGCCATCTGCAATTCGAATCTTTTCATTAGAATACGAAGGAGAGTATGAGTCAAAAAAATGAGAAGAACTAGTCATATGATCCGAAGCTCCGGAATCAATAATCCACGGAGAAGAAGTGTGACTAGAGAAAACTTGAGGATAACTCTCTGTTTGTGCCAATGAAACACAAGAATTATTAGATGATAAATTGGTTGGTAGCAATTTAAAGATTTGATGAATTTGCTCATTTGTCATTGTATCAAATCGTGAGTTAATGGGAAATAATAAATATAAATCAAAATTGAACCAAACCAAGCAAATAACCACCGAACCTGACCGAATATTGCAGTAAACCAAACCAAATTGGATCGGTTCACAAACCCAACTTCATCTTCATCGCGTGAACAAAAAAGTGGGTGTAGAAGTGTGCTTGCGACAACGGCGGCTAGGGTTCCGGCCGTGGTGAAAGTGGCGGCTAGGATTTTAAAGAGCTAGGGTTTCCTGCTCTGATACCATCTTAAATTTAGGAGAATAATAATCTCTTATTAGACATGTGGAATCCTAGGTCTTCTTATATAGGAGAAAGACCTAATACAATAAGGAAAGTAAAAGACCTAATACAATAAGGAAAGTAAAAGATCTAATACAATAAGGAAAAATAAAATAAAGTCAATAAAGACTAAATATTAATTAATATCTACATAATTATAAATACTAGAATTTCTAACAGTTATAGTATACTTGTGAATATAGGAGCTTATAATGTCCTTTATTGTAATTTACTATTATTAGGGTTAGGGCTTTCGTGTATGTCTATATATTGTTAGCTCTTCTAAATGGAAAGGTGAATGATTCTCTCATATTTGGTCTTACATTATCAGAGTTCATGTTGCACCATAATTGGTGAGCTAAGTTTCAATCAAGAGGTTGTGAATGTGTTGTGGGACGCCGACAACCAAAGTGCTATATATTTAACTAAAAACCAGCAATGGCTTGAGAGAACTAAGCATGTTGATGTAAAATTGCATTTCATAAGGGCTTTGTAAGATCACCTAAACCTCCCCCATTGAAATACTATACTAGGAGAAGGAAAACAACTAAATAAACAGTTGGGAAGGGGGGGCAGTTATTTTGTTTGCTTAGTTAGTTTGTTTGCTTTCAGTTTCTTGTTTGCTTTCAGTTTCTTGTTTACTTTTGGTTATGAACCTTGTATATAAATATCTCTTTACTTGGCATTAGGGGATAGCTTTTGATTGAGTAAAATCTCTAGGAGATTAGGGGTATCCTACAGAGTGTAGGAGTACTTGTACTTGCCTAAGGGCTCTTCATTTGTCTAATAAAATACCTTGAGTAAGGGGTTACCTTACAATTGGTATCAGAGCAAGTTCTTTCTGGAACATCTTGTGGAAATGGGACAAAAGAAGATAGAAGAACGTCTGGATTTGGTTGACGCAGAGATGGGAGGAATCCGTCGAAACGTGGACAAAATTCCGGCTTTAGAAGATAATTTTTCTGTGATGATGAAGGCAATGGAACAGATGTCGGCAAAGATCGACTTCCTTACAAAGGAGAAATCTGGAGTTCTGGAAGCGCAGGGGACGCAGGTTGAAGACAATGTCAACCAAGACGATCAAGAAAGAACGCAGCAGAGAACCGAGGAGACATCGACCGATCGAAGTAAGTTCAAGAAAGTGGAGATGCCGGTTTTTGATGGCGTTGATCCGGATTCTTGGCTATTTCGAGCAGAGCGGTATTTCAAAATTCACAAGTTGACCAATGAAGAGAAGATGACTGTGGCTATCATTAGCTTTTCAGGCATCGCACTCAACTGGTTCAGAGGAGAAGATGAGTTGAATTCCTTCGTTGATTGGAAGGACTTGAAGGAACAACTGCTTGAGTGCTTCCGATCCACACGCAAGGGGAGTCTATGCGCCCAGTTTTTGGCCATCAAACAAACCTCGACCGTGGAAGAATATCGGAATGAGTTCGATCGGCTAGCGGCTCCGCTTTCCCGATTGCAGGCAGAGGTGAAGGAGAATACCTTCTTGAATGGATTGGATCCCGTGATCAGGGCTGAGGTACGGTGTTGGAAGCCTGTCGGATTGAAGGAAATCATGAGTATCGCGCAACTGGTGGAGGATATGGAAATGACCCGGATAGAGGCCCATCGTCCCAGCGGGTCGGGTTATAAAGGGGAGACGGGTTACTCAAACCCCAAACCCGCGCCTTTTTCAGGTTTGGCAAACCCCAAAACCGCGTCTCAAATCTCAGGAATGACCAGCAAGGAACGCTCTGGGAATTCTACACCCATTCGTACGATTACCTTGGTCAATTCAGCAGGGGCAGCGCCTCGAAGGGACGTTCCGGTGCGACGTTTATCGGAAGTTGAATTCCGCCAAAGAAGAGAGAAGGGCTTATGCTTTCGTTGTGAAGAACCATTTACCCCGAGGCATCGTTGCAAGGTAAAGGAGTTACGGGTGCTGGTCGTGCATGAGAACGCTGAAGAATCGGAGTTGAAAGAGGAAGAAGTTGGTGAAACAGAGGAAGAAGTTACTATGAAGAGTTTTGAAGTCGAGAACGACGCATTGAGAAAGATTGAAGTTGGAGACGCTGTTGAATTATCTCTGAATTCAGTGGTAGGTATCTCTTCCCCGGGGACGATTAAAATGATGGGAAAAATTGCTGAGCGGGAGGTCGTTGTCTTGATTGACTGTGGTGCGACCCACAACTTCATCAGTCAGCGGGTAGTGGATGAACTAGCGTTGCCATTATCAGAAACAGCCAACTACGGCGTCATTATGGGGACGGGAGGAGCGGTGAGAGGAAAAGGCGTTTGCAAGGCAGTGGAATTAACCATCGGAGCGATGACCATTTCGGAGGATTTCCTTCCCTTGGCGCTCGGAGGAGTAGAAGTTGTTTTGGGAATGAAATGGTTGAACACACTGGGGGTTACAGAGGTAGATTGGAAGCAGTTATCTATCCGAATTGGGAAGGGGAAGGAACAAATTGTGTTAAAGGGAGACCCAAGCCTTACTAAGTCTAAAGTCTCACTGAAGAGTATGGCTAAGTCCTGGGAACCCGAGGATCAGGGGTTTCTAGTTGAACTCAGGGCCTTTGAGGCTGTGAGCGATGAAGAATTTGGTGGAACCGCAGAGCAAGATGATGAGTTACCAGGGGAGATAAGTAAGTTGATAGAAGAGTTTGATCAGTTGTTCCGAATACCGGACAAGCTCCCTCCACGAAGGTTGGTGGATCACCGAATTTATTTGCAAGAAGGAACAACGGCTGTAAATGTACGACCATATCGGTATGGGTATGTACAGAAAATAGAGATTGAGAGAATGGTGGACGAAATGTTGCAATCCGGAGTAATTCGACCCAGTGTAAGTCCCTTTTCAAGTCTAGTGCTGTTAGTTAAAAAGAAGGATGGGGGGTGGAGGTTTTGTGTCGATTATCGGGCACTGAACAATGTGACGATACCGGACAAATTTCCTATTCCGGTGGTAGAAGAGTTATTTGATGAGTTGAACGGATCACAAATCTTTTCGAAGATTGATCTCAGAGCCGGTTATCATCAAATCCGAGTTCAAGACAAGGACATTGCCAAGACTGCCTTTAGAACTCATGAGGGGCATTATGAATTCGTAGTCATGCCTTTTGGGTTGACAAACGCTCCCTCAACGTTTCAATCATTGATGAATACGGTGTTAAGACCCTACTTAAGGAAGTTTGTATTGGTTTTTTTTTATGACATTCTAGTTTACAGCCGTGATTTGAAGGAACACTTACAGCATCTCTTCCTAATCTTTACGTTGTTGCAACAACATGAGTTGGTTGCTAACAAAGGGAAATGCAAGTTTGCTCAGAAAAGAATTGAGTACTTAGGGCATTGGGTTTCAGCAGATGGAGTTGAGGCTGACTTTGAAAAAGTGAGGGCTATGACAGATTGGCCCATACCGCGGAATGTTAAAGAACTCAGGGGATTCCTCGGGTTGACGGGGTATTACAGAAGGTTTGTAAAGGACTATGGATCGATTGCAGCCATTTTAACCAAGCAATTACAGAAAGGATCATTTTCTTGGAATGATCAGGCTACCGAAGCATTCAATCAACTCAAGCAAGCAATGGTATCGATACCTGTGTTAGCCTTACCAGATTTTGAGAGACCTTTCGTAGTTGAAACGGATGCCTCAGGTACGGGGTTGGGAGCCGTTTTGTCCCAAGAAAAAAGGCCAATTGCTTTCTATAGCCACACTTTGTCAGCCAGGGCTCAAGCGAAGTCTATATATGAGCGTGAACTCATGGCAATTGTTATGGCGGTACAACGTTGGCGTCCATACTTGTTAGGCCAGCACTTCATTGTGCAAACGGATCAAAGAGCACTTAAATTTCTCTTAGAACAAAGGGTCATTCAACCCCAATATCAGGGATGGATATCCAAGCTGTTGGGATACAATTTTGTAGTACAATACAGACCTGGATTAGAGAATAAAGCAGCTGATGCCTTGTCTCGACTACCACAAGAGGCTGAACTATCACATTTAATGGTACCAACTTTGATTGATATTAGTACTATTAAAGCTGAAGTGTTAGCAGATTCAAAGTTGCAAGCCATTGTTCGTCAGCTTATTCAAGATCCTAGTTCTTCTGAGCAGTATGGCATTCGCCAGGGGAACTTACTCTACAAAGGAAGGTTAGTACTATCTTCCTCTTCTTCACTCATTCCCTCTCTCCTCCATACTTTTCATGACTCTGTCCTTGGAGGTCATTCGGGATTTTTGAGAACTTATAAAAGATTGATGGGAGAACTGTATTGGGCGGGAATGAAGAAAGACATAAAGAAATATGTTGAGGAATGCCTAGTTTGCCAGCGTAACAAATCATTGGCTACTTCACCGGCGGGATTGTTGCAACTGTTGGAAATACCAACTCGAATATGGGAAGATTTGAGTATGGACTTTATTGAGGGGTTGCCTAGATCTGGAGGATATAATTCCATATTTGTTGTGGTGGATAGGCTTAGTAAATATGCACACTTCATAGCACTCAAACACCCCTACTCTGCTAAAACAGTCAGTGATGTTTTTATTCGAGAGATTGTACGACTGCACGGTTTTCCCCAAACGATCATCTCTGATCGGGACAAAGTTTTTCTCAGCCATTTTTGGCGTGAACTATTTCGATCAGCAGGGACCCAACTCCGGCATAGCACTTCATATCATCCTCAAACGGATGGTCAAACGGAAATAGTTAACAAGGGGCTGGAAACATATTTACGTTGTTTTTGTAGTGAAAGACCTACACAATGGACGTCTTGGCTCCACTGGGCGGAGTATTGGTACAATACCACTTACAACATCTCTATCGACATTACACCCTTTCAAGCAGTTTATGGCCGCACACCACCTCCTCTCTTAGCTTATGACGGGGTCCGTACTCCGAATGCTACATTGGATCAGACACTTGTAGAACGCGACCAAGCTATCCATCAGTTGAAGGCGACATTGTTGTTTGCCCAGGATCGGATGAAGAAGTATGCCGATACAAAGCGAAGTGATAAAGAATTAACCGTGGGGGAATTAGTCTTTATCAAGATTCGTCCTTATCGACAAGTCACATTGGCTCGACGGAAGAATGAAAAATTATCTCCAAAGTATTTTGGGCCCTACAAAGTTATTGAGCGATATGGCAATGTGGCCTACAAGCTACAGCTACCTCTCGAAGCTCGTATCCATCCAACTTTTCATATCTCTCAACTTAAAAGAGCATTGGGACAACATCAAGAAGTGCAAGTGGGACCTCCCATCCTAACGGAGGAGTTTGCTTGGATTGCAATTCCAGCGGAGGTGTTCGCATATCAAAAAAATGAAGCAACGGGTGCAACAGAGGCACTCATTAGTTGGCAAGGTCTGTCGGCACACGAGGCGACCTGGGAGAATGTACAAGATATTCGCAGACAGTTCCCTACTTTCGACCTTGAGGACAAGGTCGATTTCGAGGCCGAGGGTATTGTAAGATCACCTAAACCTCCCCCATTGAAATACTATACTAGAAGAAGGAAAACAACTAAATAAACAGTTGGGAAGGGGGGCAGTTATTTTGTTTGCTTAGTTAGTTTGTTTGCTTTCAGTTTCTTGTTTACTTTTGGTTATGAACCTTGTATATAAATATCTCTTTACTTGGCATTAGGGGATAGCTTTTGATTGAGTAAAATCTCTAGGAGATTAGGGGTATCCTACAGAGTGTAGGAGTACTTGTACTTGCCTAAGGGCTCTTCATTTGTCTAATAAAATACCTTGAGTAAGGGGTTACCTTACAGGCTTATGCATCTCTAATAAAGTTGGAGCAGAGAAATGAAAGATTTAGAGAGAGAGAGAACTTACTTTTTATTTCAACAATTGCGGGATTGGGAGATTGATCAACATGGATAAGCTACATTTTAAAGCATGAATAAAACTCAAAGTAGGAGCAGAGAAATGACAAACTTGTTACGATCCAACGAAATCGAACCCGGAGCTTAGATCTATTAATTGATGCAAGATTATGCTTAGAATGCTTACACACAAGACATCATTTTTTTTGTTCCAAATGCTAGTTCCAGGGAATGTCATATCCTCGAAGTGGTGGCTGCGTACATAAGAGACCATGATGATAATAACGTTCCGAAAAAGAAAAATGGTAAATACAAAGAGCAAAACATCAATCTGAAAATACGCATCCTTCCTAAGAAAATCCAACAGTGGGGTTCAATGTTGCACCATAATTGGTGAGCTAGATTTCAATCAAGAGGTTGTAAATGTGTTGTGGGACGTCGACAACCAAAGTGTTATATATTTAACTAAAAACCAGCAATGCCTTGAGAGAACTAAGCATGTTGATGTAAATTTGCATTTCATAAGGGCTTATGCATCTCTAATAAAGTTGGAGAAAGAAATGAAAGATTTAGAGAGAGAGAGAACTTACTTTTTATTTCAACAATTGCGGGATTGGGAGATTGATCAACATGGACAAGCTACATTTTGAAGCATGAATAAAACTCTCAAAGTAGGAGCAGAGAAATGACAAACCATATTTCATAAAGGCAAATCTATGTGTAATAATCAAAAGGATGCAAACATCATCAAGTCTACCATAATCAGCCCTAACCTAAGTTTTATAAAAACTCAATAAAATACAAACTGCCATAAATGGATGAAAAACTAACCCCTTCCACTCCATTCAAATGTGAATCAACGAAATCCTAATCATGATGAACATAACTGAAATTTTTTGTTAGAGTAAATGAAACAAGATAAAAACTCAGCCTAAGTACCCAAGTTCAAATCACAACTAATAAAAACTCAAAAAGAATAAATGCAATGAGTGAAAAGGTAAAATTAAAACCTATACCAACTGAAAAAGTGTTTGCCCATACCAGCTAAAAAAGACCTTGGAGATTTGGAATTTTGGAGTGCATCATATAACTTTTCTGTCAATAATAGAAAGCAATAATAGAAAGCATTTACAGCACTTAGATCCACTTTACACTAAATGTATTAACTAAGTAAAATCTTACATAAACTCACCTATTTTCATACTATAGAAACCACCACAATTTTTTTATCCCCTATTATATCCATGCACCATGGCAGAAACTGAAACTGTAAGAGACGAAACATATTTCAAAATACTTGTCTTTCCATAACTCATACAAGTATTACCTCAAAGCATAAGATATATTACCTCATTCATCCCTTTGTAAAAGCATTTCAAAGCATCAAGATATACAGAAAGAACTAGACATATTACCTCATTAGATCCCTATTTTTCATATTATAACTCTTTAAACTACCGATGAAAGTTTTTAGAGTACCATTAAATAACACACAAATTTGAATATACACATAGAATGCAAATATATGAAAGAAACAAAGTGAACCGGAGTCGTAAACCTTGCAACTTTTATTAGCTAGAATCTCGAAAACAAGCCTTAGACAGAGACTCGAATGGACATGAATCTCAAAATACGCATCCTTCCTAAGAAAATCCGACAGTGGGGTTGATGTTGCACCATAATTTGTGAGCTAGGTTTCAATCAAGAGGTTGTGAATGTGTTGTGGAACGCCAACAACCAAAGTGCTATATATTTAACTAAAAACCAGCAATGCCTTGAGAGAACTAAGCATGTTGATGTAAAATTGCATTTCATAAGGGCTTATGCATCTCTAATAAAGTTGGAGCAGAGAAATGAAAGATTTAGAGAGAAAACTTACTTTTTATTTCAAGAATTGCGGGATTGGGAGATTGATCAACATGGACAAGCTACATTTTGAAGCATGAATAAAACTCAAAGTAAGAGCAGAGAAATGACAAACTTGTTACGATCCAACGAAATCGAACCCGGAGCTTAGATCTATTAATTGATGCAAGATTATGCTTAGAATGCTTACACACAAGACATCATTTTTTTGTTCCAAAGGCTAGTTCCAAGGAATGTCATATCCTCGAAGTGGTGGCTGCGTACATAAGAGACCATTATGATAATAACGTTCCGAAAAAGAAAAATGGTAAATACAAAGAGCAAAACATGAATCTCAAAATACGCATCCTTCCTAAGAAAATCCGACAGTGGGGTTCATGTTGCACCATAATTGGTGAGCTAGGTTTCAATCAAGAGGTTGTGAATGTGTTGTGGGACGCCGACAACCAAAGTGCTATATATTTAACTAAAAACCAGCAATGCCATGAGAGAACTAAGCATGTTGATGTAAAATTGCATTTCATAAGGGCTTATGCATCTCTAATAAAGTTGGAGTAGAGAAATGAAAAATTTAGAGAGAGAACTTACTTTTTATTTCAACAATTGCGGGATTGAGAGATTGATCAACATGGACAAGCTACATTTTGAAGCATGAATAAAACTCAAAGTAGGAGCAGAGAAATGACAAACTTGTTACGATCCAACGAAATCGAACCCGGACCTTAGATCTATTAATTGATGCAAGATTATGCTTAGAATGCTTACACACAAGACATCATTTTTTGTTCCAAAGGCTAGTTCCAGGGAATGTCATATCCTCGAAGTGGTGGATGCGTACATAAGAGACCATGATGATAATAACGTTCCGAAAAAGAAAAATGGTAAATACAAAGAGCAAAACATGAATCTCAAAATACGCATCCTTCCTAAGAAAATCCAACAGTGGGGTTGATGTTGCACCATAATTGGTGAGCTAGGTTTCAATCAAGAGGTTGTGAATGTGTTGTGGGACGCCGACAACCAAAGTGTTATATATTTAACTAAAAACCAGCAATGCCTTGAGAGAACTAAGCATGTTGATGTAAAATTGCATTTCATAAGGGCTTATGCATCTCTAATAAAGTTGGAGCAGAGAAATGAAAGATTTAGAGAGAGAACTTACTTTTTATTTCAAGAATTGCGGGATTGGGAGATTGATCAACATGGACAAGCTACATTTTGAAGCATGAATAAAACTCAAAGTAAGAGCAGAGAAATGACAAACTTGTTACGATCCAACGAAATCGAACCCGGAGCTTAGATCTATTAATTGATGCAAGATTATGCTTAGAATGCTTACACATAAGACATCATTTTTTTGTTCCAAAGGCTAGTTGTTCCAAGGAATGTCATATCCTCGAAGTGGTGGCTGCGTACATAAGAGACCATTATGATAATAACGTTCCGAAAAAAGAAAAATGGTAAATACAAAGAGCAAAACATGAATCTCAAAATACGCATCCTTCCTAAGAAAATCCGACAGTGGGGTTCATGTTGCACCATAATTGGTGAGCTAGGTTTCAATCAAGAGGTTGTGAATGTGTTGTGGGACGCCGACAACCAAAGTGTTATATATTTAACTAAAAACCAGCAATGCCTTGAGAGAACTAAGCATGTTGATGTAAAATTGCATTTCATAAGGGCTTATGCATCTCTAATAAACTTGGAGTAGAGAAATGAAAAATTTAGAGAGAGAACTTACTTTTTATTTCAACAATTGCGGGATTGGGAGATTGATCAACATGGACAAGCTACATTTTGAAGCATGAATAAAACTCAAAGTAGGAGCAGAGAAATGACAAACTTGTTACGATCCAACGAAATCGAACCCGGAGCTTAGATCTATTAATTGATGCAAGATTATGCTTAGAATGCTTACACACAAGACATCATTTTTTGTTCCAAAGGCTAGTTCCAGGGAATGTCATATCCTCGAAGTGGTGGATGCGTACATAAGAGACCATGATGATAATAACGTTCCGAAAAAGAAAAATGGTAAATACAAAGAGCAAAACATGAATCTCAAAATACGCATCCTTCCTAAGAAAATCCAACAGTGGGGTTGATGTTGCACCATAATTGGTGAGCTAGGTTTCAATCAAGAGGTTGTGAATGTGTTGTGGGACGCCGACAACCAAAGTGCTATATATTTAACTAAAAACCAGCAATGCCTTGAAAGAACTAAGCATGTTGATGTAAAATTGCATTTCATAAGGGCTTATGCATCTCTAATAAAGTTGGAGCAGAGAAACGAAAGATTTAGAGAGAGAGAACTTACTTTTTATTTCAACAATTGCGGGATTGGGAGATTGATCAACATGGACAAGCTACATTTTGAAGCATGAATAAAACTCAAAGTAGGAGCAGAGAAATGACAAACCATATTTCATAAAGGCAAATCTATGTGTAATAATCAAAAGGATAGTCTACCATAATCAGCCCTAACCTAAGTTTTATAAAAACTCAATAAAATACAAACTACCATAAATGGATGAAAAACTAACCCCTTCCACTCCATTCAAATGTGAATCAACGAAATCCTAATCGTGATGAACATAACTGAAATATTTTGTTAGAGTAAATGAAACAAGAGAAAAACTCAGCCTATGTACCCAAGTTCAAATCACAACTAATAAAAACTCAAAAAGAATAAATGCAATGAGTGAAAAGGTAAAACTAAAACCCATACCAACTGAAAAAGTGTTTACCCAGACCAGCTAAAAAAGACCTTGGAGATTTGGAATTTTGGAGTGCATCATATAACTTTTCTGTCAATAATAGAAAGAATTTACAGCACTTAGATCCACTTTACACTAAATGTATTAACTAAGTAAAATCTTACATAAACTCACCTATTTTCATACTATAAAAACCACCACAATTTTTTTATCCCCTATTATATCCATGCACCATGAAATGTATTAACTAAGTAAAATCTTACATAAACTCACCTATTTTCATACTATAAAAACCACCACAATTTTTTTATCCCCTATTATATCCATGCACCATGGCAGGAACTGTATGAGACGAAACATATTTTAAAATACTTGTATTTCCATAACTCATACAAGTATTACCTCAAAGCATAAGATATATTACCTCATTGATCCCTTTGTAAAAGAATTTCAAAGCATCAAGATATACAAAAAGAACTAGACATATTACCTCATTAGATCCCTATTTTTCATATTATAACTTCTCTTTAAACTACCGATGAAAGTTTTTAGAGTACCATTAAATAACACACAAATTTGAATATCACATAGAATGCAAATATATGAAAGAAACAAAGTGAACCGGAGTCATAAACCTTGCGACTTTTATAAGCTAGAATCTCGAAAACAAGCCTTAGACAGAGACTCGAATGGACATGAATCTCAAAATACGCATCCTTCCTAAGAAAATTCGACAGTGGGGTTGATGTTGCACCATAATTTGTGAGCTAGGTTTCAATCAAGAGATTGTGAATGTGTTGTGGGACGCCGATAACCAAAGTGCTATATATTTAACTAAAAACCAGCAATGCCTTGAGAGAACTAAGCATGTTGATGTAAAATTGCATTTCATAAGGGCTATGCATCTCTAATAAAGTTGGAGCAGAGAAATGAAACATTTAGAGAGAGAGAACTTACTTTTTATTTCAACAATTGTGGGATTAGGAGATTGATCAACATGGACAAGCTACATTTTGAAGCATGAATAAAACTCAAAGTAGGAGCAGAGAAATGACAAACCATATTTCATAAAGGCAAATCTATGTGTAATAATCAAAAGGATGCAAACATCATCAAGTAAACTCCCATGGGGTCGACCGACAAAATCCCATTTCTTTTCCATTGAATCCCATTGAATGGAAAGTTGTAAAGAAAAGAATATTTGTTAGGAACCAACGAAATTGAACCCAAATCTTAGATAAAATAATTGATGCAAGATTATGTGTAGAATGTTTTACACACAAGACATCAACTTTTTGTTTCGAAGGCTAGTTCCAAAAATTATAATAGTTACAAAGCACATGAAATGAATAGTCACCAGGCGATGACATATTCTCAAAGTTGTGGCCCGCACACATAAGAGACCATGATGATAATAACATTCCAAAAAAGGAAAAAAGGTAAAAATCTAAGCATACAAAAGTAAAACAATATTTCATGTTATGGTTCTAAAGCCAAGGACCCATACATAATTTCCAAAGTTCATAGTCTACTTCAACAAATGCAAAAGGTGAAGTAAAAAAAATCATTCATGTTTCTAGTCAAGGAGCAAAATAGAATTTCAAAATCTAAGCCACCCGTATACATCATCTGTTTTCTTTCAGCTAGTAGACAGAATTTAAAAGATTTCATTTTACTCATCTTGAAATATTTCAGGCATGAACATAGTTCATTTTAGCATAATAATTCTCTAAATGATGTTACTTTTATCTTTTTATAATAAATAAATGTTAACAAGAAAAGATTTTATTGCATTACAACCTTTCTAAACATAGAATGTAGCAATCTTACCTTGATATGCTCCACAAAACCAAATTCTTCTCTTTCCTTGAATATTATGAACCTTTTGATGCAACAACAGATGGGATTGGGTTCATATAAGCAAGTTGGTTCGATTATAAAAAATAAGAAGAGAGTACAAGCAATCAAAAGAAAAGCAATTCAACTTGAACACAAGAAGTTGAGTGAATCAAAATTCCATACCTTAGTATCAAAGGGCGATGGATTTTCCGCCATGTGAAACCTCGAATCAGGCTCAGTCGCTGCGAAAGAGATGGAAAATGAAAGTGGAAGATGGCCGCCAAAATGGAAGTCGATTTCATGATTTCATTTGTAACCCTAGATGATGCCGAAATGGAAGTCGAAAAGTTTTTCATTAAACGTGGACAAAATATATAGCCATAAAAAAAAATGGAACCCAGAAGAGCTAACAACTTCAAAATATATAGCCATAAAAAAAAATGGGAAATGTGAGCTGGCTTCAAAGATACTTCTGCTTCCTTATCATCTACTTTGGTAAAACCAGAATGGTATCTCTCAACTTCATCCCAGTTACCATTATGAATCTCATTTTCAAAATATTTCATATTGAAGAACTCAGATTCCTGCTCAAGCCTATTTTGGAAAAACAAAGCTTAATGTTGCTGCAAATTTAAGCACCAAATTCCAAAAGACATTATATCAATCCATAAAAAAAAAGAGTACTGTAAAGATCAAGAACACCAGCTCCCTACTGAGGGAGACATCACTACCGCCTCCGTTTTGATCAGTATTAGCAGAAAAAACTGATAGATCTGGAAAAAAATGAAAATTCAAACAGAGAAATGTTAGAGATAGAGCTGAGACATGATTCTTCATATCTTGAAAACAAACCAAGAACAAACATAGAAGAAATTCCTCAACGTGTTCAGAGAACAAAAAAAAAAAAAACGGGGATCAGAAATTCGAAGGAAATGGAAGAGAATATAGGGAGGACCTCACCATATGTACCCTGCAATGATCTTCTTGGTGGAATCAAAGAGATTGAGGTTGATGAGATCTGAGAGCAGAGACATGATTCTTGTTTATCGAAAGAGCTAGAACACTGAAATCAATGGAGTTTGAGAGGGAATGATTTGGATTCCCGCTCTTCTTGCCGACGTTGAAGCAATCTTTTACAACTTAAATTACCTCCAAGATGTAACGAGCAACCCACAATTCATCCCCAGAAGCTATACCAACTGAAGGACCAAATTGAAATTCCCACTATATTGGTGCAAAAGAAAGCACATAATTTTAACATAAGAACATAATCATAATCAAATACATTGCAGAACCAGGAAAAAGAAAAAAGCTATACCTGCCCTGGCATCACTTCTCCATTGATACCACTGATGTTGACACCGGCATATATACAGGCTTTGTAATGAGCATTAACAATGTCACGGCCAAAGCCTTTGTCGACACCAACACCGCAATAGTACGGTCCCTATCGACAAACAAAATTCCTATTCACATACTACTTGAAGCTTTGATTAATTATAAATATAATCTCATCTCATCCCATCTCATTGATTCTATTCAACTAACTCTAAGAAGTTTGAGAAGAGAAAGTAGTTTGAATTACCTGTGGCCCAAGAAAACCACCAATCGGCCACCCGACCGGCCATTTTACGTCCTTCTGCAGCAAGGTGTACTCTTGCTCAAGACCATACCTGTGTTTCCAAAACAAATGAGCCAAAGTCAGCATATCGATTCTAAGTAGACTAACACTAGAAGTATCTACCATTATATAATATAAACATGTATTATGATGTTCCCTGTCATAATTTCCTTTGGTGAAAGGTCAATTTCAGTTTCAATATATGGTATTTGTAGCTATTAACATTATTCATCATCTCATAATCAGAAATATGAGGTGATAATTTAATAATCACCATGGTACTTCAGCAGTAATATCAGGATGGCTGAAGATCTTGGCAGCAACATGTCTCTTGTTCGTTGGGATTGGATCTCCGGCCGGTGTGTAAGCAGCACACACAAGCTAAGCAGTCAAAATTATCATTGTCAAGCTCAAGCCATAACAACAGTTTGACAGAAACTTGTAGTCCAAATGAAAACTTGGAACTTACAATAATATTGTTACCTCTCCTAAAAGAGAGTCCCTGAAATTGCTTGTGGGCATTCATCATTCAAACAACAAGAAAATATGTTAAGATCCAATCAACTTTTAAACTCTCTGTAGAAATATTGGAAAAAGGAGAAAGGCACATAATGAACTCACTAAAGAATCACTTCACTATCTGTTCCTGGAGCTTGGAGCTTGGTCTGTACTGGATCCATCATAATTCCACTTGGGAAGCTCTGAAGGAAAACTAACAGGGCCAGGAAGGGTCTTCATATGCAAAAAAAAAAATAAAAAAATAAAAGAACACAAAACCAATAAAGATTTCATTTCTTGAAAATAGCTTCTCCTTCACAAGAAAGAGAAAATACCCTAGCCTTGCTTTTGATATCCAAGCCTGATCCACCAATCTGTTAGGACACCCTAAGTATTTACCCTATATGCCCTTACTACTAACATACCCATATTGCCCATATACCCCTAACTAGGGTCCTTACACAATCCGGTTCAAATAGAACATAATAAAATAAATGCCATGATGAACCAAAAATCAAAATGGAAACCCAAAATAAAATCAGAAGAAATCCCAGTAAATATGATGATGACCCTTCAACTCCAATGACCAACAAAATCGAGAAAAAAAAATACAGCCAGAACATTAATTATTTGCAGAAGTTCACACAATCATCGAAGAACGATTTCTTTCAGTAACAAAAGTTAACTCAACCTACTAAGAGTAAATGGGCAATATGGAAACTGATTTACCCTTTGCAAATGAAAACAAGTTAATTTAAAATTCACCCAATAGTAGCAAATAGTAGCAAATAGTAGCAAGTTCACAATAAAAACTAAAACCAGATCCCAATATGTTTTCCACAAACAGAAGAACAAAATCCAAAAGAACAAAACAACTCTTAAACTACATATCTATAAACAAGTAAAAGAGTGGCAATAGAAAGTAAAGAACAAAACAACTCTTAAACCACATATCTATAAACAAATAAAAGAGTGGCAATAGAAAGTCGAGAGAAGAAAGGTGACCCATTCACAACTTGAGAAAGACACAATGCATGGAAGTTAAAAGAGAGGAAAAAGTTATAAGAAAGCAGAATTTTTTTTTTTTTAACTCATTGTAGATCTCCTGCCAAAATCGCATATGATACCCTAGACTTCCAAAGATCACAAGGCCAGGCTTGATCTCCACCTAACCAACACCTAGTTAGTTAATAAGAGAAATTTTCTAAATCATACCTAAAAAACGTGGGCTATAAAGACCAAACGACATGGAAATCGAACCATAAGAGATCCATAGTTGAGGCTCCATTACTTTTTCTTCCTAGCTATTAGCTGGAAATATAACATGGAAATCGAATAGGGAACAGAAGGTTAGGTGAAAAAATGTACCAAGCCTTACCATTAGAGCCATAAATTCAAACTGCAACCTGTTGTAAAAAAAACATAACATTGTGAGTTAGTTAAACACACGGAGTCCTCAAACAAATTGGTTCTTCACTAATTTCTTTACATAAAAAAACTCAAAACAAGGTATATATATCTTTTAATATATAGACCCCATAGTCATGGTGCAAAAGATAGATTTAATCAATATGGAAAACAACATGATATCTCTCTGCATAATGCATTCCAAATTATACATCATAAGGGACTGTGATAGGGAAATATATACTCACCAAAACTTTCATCAATTCTTCACGAACATAGGGAGAAGGTTAATGAAAAAAATATGAGAGTGAGTTGACATAAGAAAAAATGGAAGATTATTTTTAGCTTCTCGGAGATAAAATATTGTAGATATTTGTAGACTTTCAACCTTTTAAAGACAGAAAAAACTCTTGAACATTTTTAGATATTTGAGGATAAAAATTTCCTAAAAAGTTCAGATAAGTTTAGAGTGAAAATTTGTTTTCTGAATTGCACCAAAAAGATTGAACTACACCAAATAATTTTGGTTACACAGACTGAATTGAAAATGGAATCAAAATGGTCTAATAGCTAGAAAGATGGGTCTCTTTTTCTTTCCATCTTCTCTTTTATTACTCTTTTCTCCTCTATCTTAACTCTCTACTTAATCTCTCACTCACTAAACCTCACACCCTTCTCTCTCTTTTGAATAATTATTCTCAACACTCCATCAACACAAATAATAGTTATCGTTGATAAATAAAACCTTTTTTTATTTCCTTCTTTCTTCTTCATTTGAACGGTAAAACTTATAATTGAACAATTGAATGGAAAGTTGTAAAGGAAAGAATACTTGTTACGATCCAACGAAATCAAACCTGGAGAGCAAGTTGCATTGCATCCAAGGAAGACAAAGCAATATTTCTCGAGCTCCACAAAGATTTGACCAAAAAGTTATCAATCTTGGCCCACTTAGGTTTTTGTAAATGATAATTAGGATTTCCCTTAAGAATAAGATCTCTCAACATAGCAAATTTATTTCTATCCCCCAACTTATGAATCCACAACTATCTTTCCCCCATTTAGTCAACCTAGCAAAACTACATCTAAACTTGTCATCACCTCAACTTTGAATATTTTATGTTCTATCAAGTATCACTACAAAATACTTTCCTTTACGTAATCCTCCTCAGAATAGAGAGACAGAGAGAGGGGTATCAAATAACGAGTTAGGCATCAAGCCATCAACATACCCATTTAATATTTGATTCTTTACCGACGCTTGCATAATGCATAAATGCATGAAACTTACAATGCACCTCACAAATTTACTATTTTCGAAGTTTGCATGAAGGTGCAAGAAGGAACAAATAAAAATTGTATCCTTCAACTTACTTATGAATAGTTTCAACAACAGGATAGCATGCCATGGAGTTGTCTCTACCTCTTGCAATCACACAAAAAGAAAGCAAAGATCAGATGTCATCCTGAATAAATATATGCAAACAGAAACTTCATAAGGTTAGGTCAAGGACTAATATGCGAATGATCTGTGTTATTTTTCACTTATCATATATTACGCATTCTTACAAAAAACAAATGCGAGAAATCCTACCAACTCAAAAAGAAAACAGCAAACCAATTTTACAAGAACATAGACTAACTTGAATATAAAGAGCAAAACATGAATCTCAAAATCTAAAACCCCACTTGATAACCATACATGTATGTAGAACTCAAAGCCCTGCTTTTTTATTCTAATAACAAAAAAACTTTGATAAATATTTTACGTATTTGATTTTCTAAAAAGTTAGAGATAGAGAGATATGTTCAGTATGTAAGTAAATTTTAGAGGCGGTGATATTTTAAAGAGAACTTTTAGAGAGAAAATAATTGGTTAGACACCTAGCTAACCAATAATATTTGGAACGGGCAAGACCAATATTGAATTTAAACCCTGGATATTCAAAAGAAAGATTATCCTTACTTGAATGTATGCTTAATAGATTTTTTTTAACAAGAAACAACCCACTTCATTTATATTTCCCTTGGAAAAGTTATCAAGGAAAGAATACTGGTTAGGATCCAACATAATCAAATCCGGAACTTAGATTAAAAATTGATCCAAGATCACGTTAAGACTGCAAAAACTTACAAGATATGAGATTTTTGTTACAAAGGCTAGTCCACAAAATTTTAAAACTTAGACACACAAAGCCACATGAAAATTCGAGAAGGTGACCATACATGTCATATGACACAAGCAAGTGGTGGCTGCACCACACAAAAGGCGGTAATATAACATTCCAAAAAAGACAAAAGGTGAATGAGCATAATAGAAGTTCAAAATCTAAGCCAAGGACCCCATTCATCCTCAGTTCCAAATCTCATAGTGAATAACTTTCAACATACTCCTTTGAAATAAGAAAAATATTCTCATGGTTTGTTTCCTAGAAGGCAAAAAAGGAAGAAAAAAATAGAATGAAGGACTACCTAATTCTGATTTTATTTCCATGAAAAGGTCTCCAAGAGCTCATCAGATTGACGATATAACCTTCTATAATACAAAAACAGAACTTAAGCATATAATTCCTTTACAGTATCTTAAGCAACAAAACTTATAAGTCAACAAGTGAATGGAAAGTTGCCAAGGAAAGAATACTTGATAGATCCACTAGAGGAACATGAACCAAAAGGTGATCAGGAGAGGTCATATCCTCAAAAAGGTGACTGCACACACTAAGAGAAGGAACATGAACTTAACAAAAGGTGATCAGGAACATGATAATAACATTCCAAAAAAGGCAAAAGGTGAAAATTTAAGCCAAAGAAAAAAGTAATAAAGTATTTCATATTTCTAGTCAATGAGCATAACAGAAGTTCGGAATCTAAGACAAGGACCCCATACATCAGTTCCAAAGCTCATAGTGATTAAATTCAACATAGACCTTTGAATATAGGAAAAACAATATTCTCATGCTTTGTTTCCAAGAAGGAAAAAAATGAGGGAAAAAATAAAATGAAGGACTAGCCTGAAAAATCCATGAAACGTTCCAAGAGTCACACGTGAAAATCGACTATTTAACCATCTAGACAATTGATAGGATACAAAAGCATAATTTAAGCACAGAATTCTTGACAATTGCTTAACCAGTAAAACTTATAATTTAACAAGTAAAGGGAAAGTTGTCAACGAAAGAATACTTGTTAGGATCAAACATAATCAAACCCGAAGTTTAGACAAAAATTGATGCAAGATCACATTAAGAATTTCAAAACTCACAGGCCGCCTTGTGTGCCTTCCAAAGGAGTCCTCATGAATTTGAACACAAAGCCACATGAATTGAACAAAAGGTGACCAAGAGATGCCATATCCTCAAAGTGATGGCAACACACATAAGAGACCATGATGATGTTATAAGATTCCAAAAAAGGCAAACGATGAAAATCTAAGCCAAAAACTTTAAAAGCAAGATTCCATGTTTCTAGTCAATGAACATAACAGAAGTTTCAAAGCTTATGGTGAATAATAACTTCAACATAGACTCTTTGAAAATAGGAAAAACAATATTCTCATGACATCAACTTTCACGTTTCTGCTAACAGAAGTTCAGAAGTTTCCAAGAATTGAAAGATCAAGGAAAGAATGTTTTACCCACAAGACATCAACTTTCTGTTCCAAAGGCGTGTGCCCAAAATTTTAAAAGTTAGATGACCGCACATGAACATAACAAAAGGTAAGAAGGAGATGTCATAAAAGGTAAAAAGGTGAAAATCTAAGCCAAAGGATTAGTAAAAAAAACTTTCACGTTTCTAGTCAATGAGCATAACCGAAGTTCAAAATCAAAGCCAAGGATCGCATACAATTTGGAAGCTCATAGTTAATAACTTCAACATGGACTCTTTCAAAACAGGAAAAACAATATTCTCATGGTTTGTTTCCAAGAAGGCAAAAGATGAGGGAAAAAATAGTATGATGGGCTAACCTAATTGTTTTTTTCCATGAAAAGGTCTCCAAAACTTATGATCGACTATTTAACCATCTAGGACACAAAAGCAGAAGTTAAGCACAAAAATCCTTGACAATAGTTTGAACGGTAAAACTTATAATTGAACAATTGAATGAAAAGTTGTAAAGGAAAGAATACTTGTTACAATCCAACGAAATCGAACCCGGAGCTTAGATCTATTAATTGATGCAAGATTATGCTTAGAATGCTTACACACAAGAAGTCATTTTTTTGCTGCAAAGGCTAGTTAGTTAATTGATGCAAGATTATGCTTAGAATGCTTACACACAAGACATCATTTTTTTGTTCCAAAGGCTAGTTCCAGGGAATGTCATATCCTCGAAGTGGTGGCTGCGTACACAAGAGACCATGATGGATAATAACGTTCAGAAAAAGAAAAATGGTAAATACAAAGAGCAAAACATGAATCTCAAAATACACATCCTTCCTAAGAAAATCCGACAGTGGGGTTGATGTTGCACCATAATTGGTGAGCTAGGTTTCAATCAAGAGGTTGTAAATGTGTTGTGGGACGCCGGCAACCAAAGTGCTATATATTTAACTAAAAATCAGCAATGCCTTGAGAGAACTAAGCATGTTGATGTAAAATTGCATTTCATAAGGGCTTATGCATCTCTAATAAAGTTGGAGCAGAGAAATGAAAGATTTAGAGAGAGAGAACTTACTTTTTATTTCAACAATTGCGAGATTGGGAGATTGATCAACATGGACAAGCTACATTTTGAAGCATGAATAAAACTCAAAGTAGGAGCAGAGAAATGACAAATCATATTTCATAAAGGCAAATCTATGTGTAATAATCAAAAGGATGCAAACATCATCAAGTCTACCATAATCAGCCCTAACCTAAGTTTTATAAAAACTCAATAAAATACAAACTACCATAAATGGATGAAAAACTAACCCCTTCCACTCCATTCAAATGTGAATCAACGAAATCCTAATCATGATGAACATACCTGAAATTTTTTGTTAGAGTAAATGAAACAAGAGAAAAACTCAGCCTTAAGTACCCAAGTTCAAATCACAACTAATAAAAACTCAAAAAGAATAAATGCAATGAGTGAAAAGGTAAAACTAAAACCCATACCAACTGAAAAAGTGTTTGCCCAGACCAGCTAAAAAAGACCTTGGAGATTTGGAATTTTGGAGTGCATCATATAACTTTTCTGTCAATAATAGAAAGCATTTACAACACTTAGATCCACCTTACACTAAATGTATTAATTAAGTAAAATCTTACATAAACTCACCTATTTTCATACTATAGAAACCACCACAATTTTTTTATCCCCTATTATATCCATGCACCATGGCAGAAACTGTATGAGACGAAACATATTTCAAAATACTTGTCTTTCCATAACTCATACAAGTATTACCTCAAAGCATAAGATATATTACCTCATTGATCCCTTTGTAAAAGCATTTCAAAGCATCAAGATATACAAAAAGAACTAGACAACATATTTACCTCATTAGATCCCTATTTTTCATATTATAACTTCTCTTTAAACTACCGATGAAAGTTTTTAGAGTACCATTAAATAACACATAAATTTGAATATACACATAGAATGCAAATATATGAAAGAAACAAAGTGAACCGGAGTCGTAAACCTTGCGACTTTTATTAGCTAGAATCTCGAAAACAAGCCTTAGACAGAGACTCAAATGGATCCTTCAACTTAGCGACATGACTCGAATGGATCCTTCAACACACCTTACACAGAGCTCAGCAATCTCCATCTTTTACATAGCTCCAACACACATGACCACAACAATTTAGACATCTTCCATCTCCAAGAAGTACACAGTCACGATAGAATGATTAAAAACATTAGAGACAAAAAAAAACACAAAGTCAGAAACATTAAGCCAAAAGGAGCCGAAATCCCTCTCCTATTATAATGGTAATAAGTCTAAGTTTGTTGTCGATGTCATTGCTGAAATAAAAGTCTAATATCTAAAGTTTCAAAGTGTCGTTTTTTTTTTTTTGAGATAAAGTTTCAAAGTGTCTTTATAATGTGCAATTGTGCATAAACGAATTGTTTTGATTTACCTAAAGTAGGATCCAAACAATGTAATTCAATTTCATGCAAAATTTCAATACAACCTTTGTAATATTCTCACAAGTCAAGGAAACTTGCATTTCCTAGATTACAGTTCGAGGTGGTAGCCTTGAATTAGAAAGATATGTCACATAAATGAAATGAAAATCAAAAGGGCACAAAGTTTTCTTCAGCTTCAACTCCATAATTTATTAACACAAACATTCGTTAGGAAAAGAGTAGTAGATTCAAAAGAAGAGAATCAATGACCTTTGTAAAAGCATTTCGAAGCATCAATAATGACTAGATTTATAATCTCATTAGATCCATGTTTTTCATATTATAACTCTTTTATAACCTCATTAGATCTATGTTTGTAAAAGCATTTCGAAGCACCAACGAATTAGTTTTTAGAGTAGCATTGAATATAAGACCCAAACTAAACGATAAATAAATATTTCACGTAGAATGCAAACATATGAAAGAATCAAAGTGAAAAGGAGTCGTAAACCTTGATAGCTAGAATATCGAAAAACAAGCCTTAGTCAGAGACTCGAATGGATCTTCAACTTAGCAACAACAATATTGATTGTTGTGATATGAACTCACTTGTCTATGTCTATAACACATGATCTTAGGGACAACAATTTTTATATAGTAATTAGTAAACAAGGATTACAATAGCAACAAAAAAATGGCGAGAAAGAAGACGAGAAATACTACCAACTCAAAAAGAAAACAACAAACCAATTTTACAAGAACATAGACTATCTTGAATATATAGAGCAAAACATGAATCTCAAAATCTAAAGCCCCACCTGTAACCATGCATGTAGAACTGAGAGCCCCACTTGTTTATTCAGATAACAAAAAACTTTGATAAATATTTTATGTATTTGATTTTCTAAAAAGTTAGAGATAGAGAGGTATGTTAGAGTATGCAATTAAATTTTAGAGAGAAGAATTTGTTAGACACCTAGCTAACCAATAATATTTCTCTTTCTCAACCTTTGAACGGGCAAGACCAATATTGAATTTAAACCCCAGATATTCAAAAGAAAGGTTATCCTTACTTGAATGTATGCTTAATAGATTGTTAACTCGGACTTCGGATTTCGGATTTCTCCGTAATTATATTGTTTGTGATGCAATTACAGCCAACAAAATATTATTCCATTACTGTAAAACAAATATTAAGAGATGAGGTCAATACCAACAAAATATTATTCCATTACTGGAAAACAAATATTAAAAGATGAGGTCTACCACTAGTCCTTTGGTGGCTAACAAATATGCTTGAAGTTCTGACTCTAACTTTTCAAGAATTGATGCCTAGCAAGCTGATTGACCATCTACTGATGAACTGCAAAACGAAACTAATTGTATCACCAATATAAAACAAATGCGGAAATAATCATAGCTTTTATTAACAGAAATTATTATATATCAATAATTAGCACAACCCTTGATTGGAAAAATAAGCATTCTATAACCATCAAAATATGAATAGTCATCAGGTGTAGACAGATAAACAGAAGAACATGCAATCATCTCCTTGGGTGGGAAAAAATGTAGGATCATTGAGGCCACACAATATTTGGTTGATCAAAAACACAGAGAAATTCATATGCTAACATAAACAACCACCTAAAATGGGATCTCCTTGTTCTAGTCATAGTCATCTTTCTTTTAATAAACTAAAATACAGATGCTAACATAAACAACCGACAATAATCGGATTTTTATCAACCAGTGGCCCAATGAGGGTATAGCAACATACAGTGACCATGGGTTACAAAAATATAGAGACTCGCATATATGGTCATTGTAAGCCAAAAGCACCCAGAAAACGTCATAGAAAAACAAAAGAATACACAATTTTTTAACACCAAATACTAAATAACAAGACAATTGACTTCCTTCCATCTGTTTCCCTCCGGCCCTCCAACAGGAGGAAGGCTATCCCTGAATTTCCTATGCAAACTTATCAAGTCATATTACTCATAAGATATGCGGCTGTGAAGTCATTCAATTTGATCATTTAAAGAACTTCCGTCTTACTGGTTAAGAAGGGTCCTAGGTATACTTGAGTGTGAAATGGTTAGAAAGTAGTGTAATATTCACTATCTTCACAATATCGAACAAGAAAGCACATATACAATAAGAAAGCCTAAATTGCAGTCTTTGTAAGCAATATACTAACATACAAAACTTCATAAACACAATCAATTAGGCATTTAGACAATCACCTTTAGCCGTAGGAAGATCTTTCCCATCCTTTCTATTAAAACTCCCTAATCGAAACCAAAGTCTTCCCTCTAAAATCCTGAATCATAATCTTCCTCTTGCTCGACAACTGATCCAACCAAAGAACACAATATTTTCAAAATTCACCACAAACATATAATCCACAGTTTTAAGTAATGATCACCTGATGTAGAAACACATTCAAAATTAGAATGGTATGGAAGTCGCAACAGTGTGAGCTTAGTGAACAATGATTTTTGTTAAGTAATTCCAAAATTTGACAACGGTGCGAGAAACTATATGAGTACACACGAGGTGATCTTAGTGAACAATGATTTTTGTTAAGCAAGAAAAGAACCTTGAACATATTAGAATGGTAATGAAAACTAGGAACCACAGGGCAACATAAGCAATTTTTTCCCAGGGAAAAGAACCTTGATCTTAGTGAACAATTGATGCAAGATTATGCTTAGAATGCTTACACACAAGACATCATTTTTTTTTGTTCCAAAGGCTAGTTCCAGGGAATGTCATATCCTCGAAGTGGTGGTTGCGTACATAAGAGACCATGATGATAATAACGTTCCGAAAAAGAAAAATGGTAAATACAAAGAGCAAAACATGAATCTCAAAATACGCATCCTTCCTAAGAAAATCCGACAGTGGGGTTCATGTTGCACCATAATTTGTGAGCTAGGTTTCAATCAAGAGGTTGTGAATGTGTTGTGGGACGCCGACAACCAAAGTGCTATATATTTAACTAAAAACCAGCAATGTCTTGAGAGAACTAAGCATGTTGATGTAAAATTGCATTTCATAAGGGCCTATGCATCTCTAATAAAGTTGGAGCAGTGAAATGAAAGATTTAGAGACAGAGAGAACTTACTTTTTATTTCAACAATTGCGGGATTGGGAGATTGATCAACATGGACAAGCTACATTTTGAAGCATGAATAAAACTCAAAGTAGGAGCAGAGAAATGACAAACCATATTTCATAAAGGCAAATCTATGTGTAATAATCAAACGGATGAAAACATCAACAAGTCTACCATAATCAGCCCTAACCTAAGTTTTATAAAAACTCAATAAAATACAAACTACCATAAATGGATGAAAAACTAACCCCTTCCACTCCATTCAAATGTGAATCAACGAAATCCTAATCATGATGAACATAACTGAAATTTTTTGTTAGAGTAAATGAAACAAGGGAAAAACTCAGCCTAAGTACCCTAAACCCTAAACCCTAAACCCTAAACCATATTTCATAAAGTTTATGTGTAATAATCAAAACGATGCAAACATCATCAAGTCTACCATAATCAGCCCTAACCTAAGTTTTATAAAAACTGAATAAAATACAAACTACCATAAATGGATGAAAAACTAACCCCTTCCACTCCATTCAATTGTGAATTAACGAAATCCTAATCATGATGAACATAACTGAAATTTTTTGTTAGAGTAAATGAAACAATAGAAAAACTCAGCCTAAGTACCCTAAACCCTAAACCCTAAACCCTAAACCATATTTCATAAAGGCAAATCTATGTGTAATAATCAAAAGGATGCAAACATCATCAAGTCTACCATAATCAGCCCTAACCTAAGTTTTATAAAAACTCAATACAATACAAACTACCATAAATAGATGAAAAACTAACCCTTTCCACTCCATTCAAATGTGAATCAACGAAATCCTAATCATGATGAACATAACTTAATTTTTTTGTTAGAGTAAATGAAACAAGAGAAAAACTCAGCCTAAGTACCCAAGTTCAAATCACAACTAATAAAAACTCAAAAAGAATAAATGCAATGAGTGAAAAGGTAAAACTAAAACCCATACCAACTGAAAAAGTGTTTGCCCAGACCAGCTAAAAACGACCTTGGAGATTTGGAATTTTGGAGTCCATCATATAACTTTTCTGTCAATAATAGAAAGCATTTACAGCACTTAGATCCACTTTACACTAAATGTATTAACTAAGTAAAATCTTACATAAACTCACATATTTTCATACTATAGAAACCACCACAATTTTTTTATCCCCTATTATATCCATGCACCATGGCAGAAACTGTATGAGACGAAACATATTTCAAAATACTTGTCATACAAGTATTACCTCAAAGCATAAGATATATTACCTCATTGATCCCTTTGTAAAAGCATTTCAAAGCATCAAGATATACAAAAAGAACTAGACAACATATTTACCTCATTAGATCCCTATTTTTCATATTATAAGTTCTCTTTAAACTACCGATGAAAGTTTTTAGAGTACTATTAAATAACACATAAATTTGAATATACACATAGAATGCAAATATATGAAAGAAACAAAGTGAACCGGAGTCGTAAACCTTGCGACTTTTATTAGCTAGAATCTCGAAAACAAGCCTTAGACAGAGACTCGAATGGATCCTTCAACAAGCCTTAGACAGAGCTCAGCACTCTCCATCTTTTTCATAGTTCCAACACACATGACCACAACAATTTAGACATCTTCCATCTCCAAGAAGAACAGAATCACGATAAAATGATTAAAAACATTAGAGACAAAAAAAAAAACGCAACGTCAGAAACATTGAGCCAAAATCCCTCACCTATTATAATGGTAATAACTTAGATGAACAAATACTTCTTATAACACCTTAATGATCTAGTCACCTTAACGAGATACTAATAAACTAAAGGAAAAAATACACTTTTAGTCCCTGAGATTTGGAGTTATTTGGTCCTGAAGTTTCAAAAGAGACCCTCTTAATCACTGAAGTTTGAGAAAATGTTTTAAATGGTCCATAAACTTCTTTGACCGTTAAAAATGATGATGTGAAAGTAACAAAATGACTTGTGTCAGATGATGTGGCTGTTTTTTAATGAGTTGGCTGAAATAATAATTTTTTACCTTTTTTATTTTTATTTTAGTTGATGACATGATGTGGCAATTTTACTGATTAAGTGGGTGTTAGGTCACGTTTTACTGACACTAAAACATACTAATAAACTAAACCTTATTTTCACAAGTGTCAAAATATTAACGAAGACCATCCAAAAATATTGAGGTAAGGAAAAACATACCCAATCAATAAGCATGACATCATCGTCATTTGCAAGCCGGGCAAGATCAAAGGCCCTCTATCCAGTTATGAGTTCAAGAAGCATTACCCCATACCCAAAAACATCAGTCTTTTCAGTAGACTTTCCAGTCGAAAGGTACTTCAGCGCTATATGCCCAATTGTTCCCCGTACTGCAGTTGTGACATGAGTATCTTTGTAGTCCATGAGTTTAGCCAACCCAAAATCACCAACAACAGCTTCAAACTCCTCGTCAAGCAAAATGTTTGCGGCTTTCACATCACGATGAATAATCTTAGGACTACAATGATCATGTAGATAAGCAAGCCCCCTTGACGCTCCCAAAGCAATGCGTTTTCGATTTAACCAATTAAGTGGAGGCGTTGTTTTTGGACGTTCTGCAAGAATGTAAAACTAAAAAGTAGAGTATCATATAAAAATTCAGCACGTTCTATGATTGTACAAAACATGTTGATTTTTATTCACTGATCTGGCAATCAATCTTTATGTTTAACTTGTAATACTTTTAAAGTTCACTCATATAGTCATTTCATGTGATTGTGGATTTACGAGAGAGAGAGAGAGAGAGAAAGAGATTCGTTCGGTATGTAATCCTTTTTTTAATCATACCAGTACCACTGCAACTCTATGCAGAATTTTAAGATACATAATACATATACAATAAACTATGAAACAGTACCTCTTAAACATAATGCTACACTTCCGTTAACCATTATCGGATAGACCAGCAACCGCTCAGTTGGTGTCATACGGAGCAGATTACGATGCACGGCCATGCTGATCATCTCTACTTTTGTTTGGAATTGCAGCTCCCCACCCTGGGAACGGTCCTTTTTAAGTCTTTTAACTGCAACTAGAGATCCGTCAGCCAGCCGTCCCTTATACACCTTGTCAAAACCACCTTTACCTAGAATATGTTTGTTGCTAAAATGATCTGTTGCAACTTGTAGTTCACGTAGAGAGAACCTCTTGAGCTGACCAAGATGAACTTTTGGATCCTCTTCGGCTGTAAAAGAATTGTAATGGAATAAATAATCCTCTTAAATGACGTAGGAACATAACTTTGTTGCTAGGTACGCTGACCAGGTACATCAAAGAAATGATCTTGTGGTTTCTTCCGACCCCACAAAGCAACTGCAACAGCAGGAGCAGCAAACAGTAAAGCGGCAGCAGCTGCAACTCCACCAGCAATAGCTCCAGTGGCACTATTACCTAAAGTCATGCACCAAATTGAACAGAAAGATAATAACGTCATAGAAAGAAGCCAGCAAGTCAGTTTAATCAACAGTGAATAATGACCATATATATGTTTCTTTTTTTTGCTTAAGAAACAAACTTTTTGTTGAAGTTACAACAAAAACAAGAATGTAAACTTCAATTAGGAGAATAAAGCAAAAACCCCCAATTCATACCAAACTTTACACGGGGAAAAAAAGGTTTCATAATTGTAACCTTTAATTTCTATCATTTCTTATTTACTTATGTACAAACTACACCTGTAAAGGTTACCAATTACTGTCTTTTCAAAAAAAATGTTACAATTACTGCAAGCAGAACAGCTAGCTGGACCTATATATATTTATTGTTTTCATGTGTTTTCACTTCTTTCTAAAATAACTATTCATGTATATTCCTTACATTTTTTAAAATATAATTACTATACATTAAATTAATGTAAATAAAAAATGAAAATATGAAAAAGAATATATTTTTCCAAACAACTTCCTGATGAAACAAACACAAGAAAATATAGGAAAATAGAAGCCAAAATGTACTAAGTCAATGAGGCAAGTTCAAGATCTCTAAGCTTTCAAGAGGCTTGGAATTCTCTCTTATTAGTAAAAAGAAATTAGACAAGAATATCAGTAAAAAGAAATTATAATATCAAATACAATCAGCATTTATTGAGAAACATGTTTTTTTAAAAAGAACAGTGAGAGGCTTTTATGATAGCAAACCTGATGCAGGGGTTGGTGAAGAAGGTAAAGGAGGAGGTGGAGTACTTAAAGCAGATTCATTAAGATTATTATGAGCAAAACTGCGTGGAGAAGGATGGTCAGTTACTCTTAATGGGCTGCTGTAATATGATAAAGAAAGAAAAACAATAAAACACACAAAGCTTATTACCTGATAGGGGTAAAAATAGAAAAAGAACCATTGACCGGAATATCTCCAGTTAGGTTGTTGTATGAAAGATCCCTGCAGTACAATTGAATGATAATATTACCTTAAACAGAAAAAGAGCAAGGATTATTGGTCCTTAGGAATAAAATTAATAAGCACAACACTCACAGGACTTGCAAGGTTGTGACATTGGTTAATGACATTGGAATAGTTCCGGATAAGCTGTTGTTGTCAAGACGCCTATTTCACATATGGAGAAGAAAATCATGTTAGAGATCCACTTCATAGTGATTTCAGAAAAAATACAGAAATATAACAAAAGAACGGAAAATAATAATAATATTAATAGTAATCAAGCTGGGTATGATTGAGCAAGGATGACACACTGACATAAATTATAAAGCAGTAATTCAGATTTTGGGATGACACAGACATGTACAGCAGCAAATATGTCCGAAAGCATTTAACATTAGTTTTTCCATTGTAATCTGGTACAGCCCCCTCCTCTTCTCATTCTCAATAGGAATGCCTCGAGAACTGTCCTTGTCATGATAAAAGCCACTTCAAAGAAGACAGCGGAGTTGCTATAGACATTTTTTATTGGATGTAGACAAATATACATAAGTGTGTGTTACTCTAACTATTTTTTTTTTTTATGAATAGTTGGAATAACACACATCTACGTTGTACATATTTTTCAAAGCTGATTAATTACTACAAACTGACATAAATCAAAATACTAAAAAACTTCAAACAAAAATCTATTCTAAAAAAGTTCAATCAAACAAACAAGCCATGTAGTAAAAGCATGGAGAAAAGAAAAAAAATGGAAAATATCAAGCAGATGGCCAGATGCTAAACAAGTTTACTGAAGGGGGAAAAAGATTAAGGATGTGTAACCATACAGGAAACGTAGTTTTTCAAGCTGGCCAAGTGTGACGGGTATGGGACCAGTTAAATTGTTCGAGTAAAGATCCAAGCTCACCAAGTTTGTCAAGTCCCCAAGCTCCTCCGGAATTCCTCCAGTAATATTGTTACTATAAAGCTCCGTGTCATATCATACCAGTTCATATTATTCTCACATAGGAAGTTAGTTAGAGTATATGGTTATAAATAGAGGGAAAGTGATTATAGGTACTTGCACCCTCCCATCTTGAGAACTATCTCAAGCCCTAGTCCACTTAACCAATTCACTCCGTTCCCCTAATCACTCTCCCTCTATTTATAACCATATACTCTAACTAACTTCTTAAGTAATTACTCTATATGCCTAATCTTGTGAACTATCTCAAGCCCTAGTCCACTTAACCAATTCACTCCGTTCCCCTAATCACTCTCCCTCTATTTATAACCATATACTCTAACTAACTTCCTAAGTAATTACTCTATATGCCTAATCTTGTGAACTATCTCAAGCCCTAGTCCACTTAACCAATTCACTCCATTCCCCTAATCACTCTCCCTCTATTTATAACCATATACTCTAACTAACTTCCTAAGTAATTACTCTATATGCCATTACTACTAATATACTAATATTGCCCATATACCCCTAACTAGGGTCCTTACACTAACTTACTCCGCAAAACTAGTTAATACACTTAGATGTATTAACGAAGGAAAATCTTTCATAAAACTCACTCATTTTCATGCCATAGTAAACTCAAAAAAGTATAATTTCAATGAATGAAATGCTAAAACTAAAACTCATACAAACGGATAATTTGTTTGCCCAGACCAGCTCTGAAGACCTTGGAGATTTGGAGTGCATCATACTTTCTTGTCAATAATAGAAAGCATTTACATCACTTAGATCTACTTTAAGCTAAATTTATTAACTAAGTAAAATCTTGCATAAAACACAACAATTTTTTTTTATCCCCTAATATATCTATGTACAATGCAGAAACTATATGTGACCAAGGGAAACTTATTTAAAACTATTTCTCTTTTATTACAAGTATAACAAATGATCCCTTTGTAAAAGCATTTCGAAGCATCAATAAAAATGACTACCAAGGGAAACTTATTTAAAATTATTTCTCTTTACTTATTACAAGTATAACAAATGATCCCGTTGTAAAAAGCATTTCGAAGCATCAATAAAAATGACTAGATATATAACATCATTAGATCTCTGTTTTTCATATTATAACATTTTTAAACTACCAACGAATTAGTTTTTAGAGTAGCATTAAATATAAGACTCAAACTAAATGATAAATAAATACTTCACGTAGAATGCAAACATATGAAAGAATCAAAGTGAAAAGGAATCACAAACCTTGATAGCTAAAATCTCAAAAACCAGCCTTAGTCGGAGACTCAAATGGATTTTCAACTTAGCAACATCAATATTGAACCCCATAAAATTCGTTTCCTAAGACTTATTTGTGTTATGACAAAGATAACACAAAAGATAACACAAATAAGTCTTAGGAAACGAATTTTATGGGGTTCAATTTATTTTTTATTTTTTTTAAAGAAACTGACACATATATTCAAATATGGGATTCAAATTTCAATGATTATATTAACGTTAAAAGGCAGTTTCCAAAGCAGTGCAAGTTTGAATCACTACCTCAGACTAACATAAAAAAATTACAATGTGAAGTTTTGGGGAGAAAATTACAATCTGTTTATTAACCTCCAAAATTACAAGAGTATATAATACAGGAGTATATAGTACAAAGGAAACTAGCTTTAAAGAGCAAAGAATAAAAGCTAATAAAAAGGAGATAAATAAAAGAATAGAATCTAATCTAAATAAGGATAAAATAATTCTAAAATGAAATAAATCTACACAATGTGCTGCCTCAATAATTTGATTGTACAATGTGAAGAATCTTTCTCTATTTTGGGAGCCTATGCTAGTGTTGTTTCTTGTTCAAAAAAAAAAAGGAACACCACAAGATCCGATAATTTCATTCCAGCCAAATTCCTCACGTCACTACCTTAACCGCATTTGAACAAAAGATTTTTGCCCGCCCTCTAAATTTGTGATCACAAAGCATCTGGATAATATTGAAAACTGCAAGAGTCCAAGAAACTTGGAAGATTTGCAGGAGGGAATTCCAACATCTTCTGCTGAAAGAGCAATGAGAAAACTGTCCCACATTTTTTCACTGCCTTTTTACACAACATACACGTACACCAGGACAGTCACCGCTCCCAATGAGAGCATTAGATTCTTTTCTCCCAAAGCTCACTAACAGACACTCCCCCTCCCCTAAGAAAAGCAAAAAATATGTGGGAAGGAATGCTCAAGTGACAGCCTTCTCTAGAAAAATCCAACATCCAATGATCATTGTTATTTTCGTTCCAGCAATCATGGAGACACTCCTTCAAATTAGCAAGGGAGACAAACCTAAGAAGTCGAGATTTGAAAATAATGTAGCCACCCTTGGGTCTTCCCAAATTTGGTTTCCAGACCTTTTCTAATGTAGCTTATCACCTAGATTACTTACTACATCCATGTTATAATGTCTGCAGATAACTTTAGGGTCTAATTCAAAATTTTCACATCCATGTTATAATGTCTGCAGATAACTTTAGGGTCTAATTCAAAATTTTCACTAAATGAAAAAACCTCGTATTTTGAACCAGCAAGAAAATAAATGTTCTGAAATTGGGTGCTAAGACTTCACATAAATAGTGCTCTAATGGACAACAAGTTCCCAATCCTGAAATAGCATGGGAAAGCCATAACAACATAGATATGCATTTTTTGCTGAACAGGATTCACATGAAATTATGAAGAAAGGTACAAAAGAAAATGCCAAAGCCAAGCAAAATCATGCTCTAACTTCAGAATTGATCCCAAATCACATTAGAATTGCACTCACACATTCTATTAAGCTCTTCAAGCTAGCAAGAGACCCTGAAGATGAAATGTAAGAAATATTATGATTTTCTAAATCAACACCAGACCCCAGGGAACAGAAAAACCAAGTCGAGCAAATACTAAGAAAAGCCAAGCTTTGAAGAAAGCAGGAATGACTTTAAATCCAAGCACAAGGGAACATTAGATGATCAAATTCAATTCAAGCAGGAATAGATTCAATACCTCGACAATCATTTGGGCTTGTTTCCCCAAGTCCTCAGAAAAAGGGTAACGATTTGCACCAAATGCCTCGCATATTTTTAGAATCTTATTCTTTGCTCTTTCTCCAGAGTAGAAAATAACAAACACATTTTTGTCAACCTGTAGGAATATCCACATTTGACAACAAAAATTAAGATATGATAAAAGTTGATGCATGATCACAAATCTAGTTTTATGCACCAATAAACATCATGAATAGCAATTATTTTGAGTAGAAATATCATATTATCATGAATTAAGATCATACTTAAAAAATATAACAATTCATGAGAGGAGAGGGGAGGGGGGGATCATAGGATCCAACAATGAAATTTTTCCCAACTAATCAAGCTCTGGACCTCTGGTTAATGCTCCTGCTACTAAGAGGTCGCAAATTTGTTTTCGGAAATTCTGTCTGGCTGATATCAAAATCAATTATAAGATGGTCCAAAGAAGCAGAAACTCGTGGCATTATTAAGGCTAGGGACGTTCAGATGAAATTAGAGAATAGCCCTAGGAACAGAAAAACTGGTTGTCCCAAAAGAGAAGAGCATCATCCAATGGCCTCAACAAGTTCAAGCGTGTGTTGGCAAGACTACATGGGCTGGATTGGTTAGGCAAGATTTTTTCAAGCTGAGGTCTTCTTGTAATTGTTTTTTATCCATTTGGAAAATAATAAAGTACGTACAATCGTTACAATAAAAAATAGTAAAAAAATTACGTTGTAGTTTCAACAATTTACCTTCTCTCCAGAAATAGGATCTGCAACAGCATCCTCAACTGCAGTCTGCTTCAGAAACACATTACCCCTGGTAGCACGAAATAATATCCTCTCAAATGCCATAGATTTTTCCCGAGGAACAAGACCAGAGAGAAATCCCAAATTAACCGACTTTGACTGATCCGCAAATGATTCCTTCAACACAAGGCAAATGGAATCAAACTATGTAAAAATTGAAGATCGTTTAAACTTGAAGAAAAAAAATGTCAAAATTGTACTTGGTCCAACAACAATGGAACTTCTATTGAATCTCCTACAACTTGTCGTGATTCAAATTCTCTTTGCTGCTCTACGGCACTGCTTTGCGCTGAACTGAAAAATTCTCCAGCCTGACAAAAGGAAATTCATCAACTTTCTAACTCGTAGGTTGAACTGGAAAATGACAAATTTGATGAGGTTGAATACCCACTAAATAAAATTAACTGAACCAAGAAACATGCAATCTTAATTATATTCAATCATAAATCCAAAAAAAAAAAATCTGGATAAACCAAACCGAACAATCTAGTAATTGAAAACAATTACACTGTACACTTATGAAATAAATCCCTATCAGAGCAAATGGTGCATACAGGATATTGTTCAGGTGTTGACTAAGTCAGTAAGTCCTTCACTTCTTTCTTTGGTTTTTTCCTTTTTGTAAGGACAGAAAGCTTTCAACTATTTTACAACAGAAAGCACACTAAACAGTTTTGTCACTTTTCAGAACACCAACAAAGTAATTTTACTGCTCTGGGAACAAATGAAATCTAACTTATCACAACATTTCTCATTTCCCAAAAATTCCAAAATTATGACCATGAATAACATATCAAAAGGAGCTGGCTAATATGACTATTTTCTTGCATCACATGATACAAAGCTAGATTAGTTGCTAAAGGCTTTACACAGACCTACGGGATTGATTATCAAGAAACGTTTGCTCCAGTTGCTAAGATTAATTCCATTAGAGTACTTTTATCTATTGCTGTTAATTTAGATTGGCCACTTTATCAACTTGATGTTAAAAATGCCTTCCTCAATGGAGATCTCGAAGAAGAGGTGTTTATGAGTTTACCGCCAGGTTTCGAAGACGATCTTGGGAGTAACAAAGTGTGCAGGTTAAATAAATCCTTATACAGTCTTAAACAATCTCCTAGAGCGTGGTTTGAACGTTTTGGAGAAGTTGTGAAGAGTTATGGTTTTCTTCAGAGTCAAGCAGATAACACCATTTTCTATAGACACACTGGTAATGATAAGATGGTTGTTTTAATCGTCTATGTTGATGATATCATTCTCACAGGTAATGATGAGGTTGGACTGAGTAGTTTGAAGAAAGAACTAGCAAATGAATTTCAAATCAAAGACTTGGGAATTTTGAAGTATTTTCTAGGGATGGAATTCGCTAGATCAAAGAAAGGTATTCTTGTCAATCAAAGAAAATATATTGTTGATTTACTCGAAGAGACAGGCTTACTTGGTTGTAGGACATCAGAAACTCCTATTGAGCCAAATTTAAAATTGCAAGCTGCAACAGTGGCAGAGGTTAAAGACAAGGAAAAATACCAAAGACTTGTGGGAAGACTTATTTATCTATCTCACACTCGTCCTGATATTGCTTTTGCAGTAAGTATGGTAAGTCAGTTCATGCATGCTTCAGGGCCAACTCACTTTGAGGCAGTTTACAAGATCTTGAGATACTTGAAAGGAACTCCAGGAAAAGGCATATTGTTCCAGAAGCATGATCACTTGCATATTGAAATTTACACTGATGCTGACTGGGCAGGTAGCACTACAGATAGAAGGTCTACTTCTGGTTATTGCTCATTTATTGGAAGCAATCTTGTTACCTGGCGAAGTAAGAAACAAAGTGGTGTAGCTAGAAGTAGTGCTGAAGCAGAGTTCAGGGCTTTAGCCCATGGCATATGTGAGGGTATATGGATAAAAAGACTATTGGAAGAATTGAATTTCGTCCAGATGACATCTATGCGTGTTTATTGTGACAATAAGGCGGCCATTTCCATAGCTCATAATTCAGTCCTTCATGATAGGACTAAACATATCGAGGTTGATAAACACTTTATAAAAGAAAAGATTGATGCTGGGATAATATGTATTCCCTATCTTCCAACAACAGAGCAAGTTGCAGATGTGTTGACAAAGGGTCTCCCAAAATTACGGTTTGACAAGTTGATTAACAAGCTGGCAATGGAAAATATCTTTGAACCAGCTTGAGGGGGAGTGTTGATTTATCCATTAAATATTTATTTATTGTATTTAGTAAATATAATTAGAGATATCATTTACTATTTAGGTTTTCCTTTTCCTATTTAAGGAGTCATCTTTGTAACCATTATGAGTTAATGTGAATAATATCTTCTCTATTATTTACCATCATAAATTTAGCAATATCAAATTAGAACTTCCTTGTTTGTTTCTTCCATCAAATGCTCAAAAACAAAAAAAATTGAAACCCCAATCTTTGTGTGCTTGAAATATGAAACAAGTCACAACCACATGAACCTCCAATATTTTATCATAAAATTTATGGGCTATATACTCTTAAGTAGATAAACCAAGACAATAGTAATTTAGAACTGCTGAATACTACGCTATGTTCAACCTTTGAACAGATTTTACAGTTCCTTAGTCGCCCATTTTCACTAACTATCAAAAGCTCTATTTCCAAGGACAATTCCATGAGATAAAAGATGCCGACCTACAAGCTGATAGTTACTAGAAAATTAACCAAAAGAAAGTAATCGAAACAACCACTGGTTGCAACAAAAACAATAAAATTGACTTTCTGATAACACACCAACATCACAGTGAAGCACAATAAACTAAAAACAGCAGCAATCAAGTTCAATCTAAGCATCAAGAAGATGATTGACAATGAACAAAAACAAATCCAAACAGAAATCGAAGAACTGGAAGATTAGGAAGATGAACATACATCTTTGAACTGTAGAAGGCCGAGATCACCAAGGTAGGAGATAGTGCGATGCGCAGACTCGATGGGAATGATGAGTTGAACGAGTTGCATCGGCTCGGAGCGGAACAGATCCATGGATGGACAGCAACCACGACGGGTATCGCCCATTGTTGAAAGATCTTCCTCCTCCGATGGTGGATCTTCTTCAGAGCGTATATGTGAATCTTGATTGGGGTTGGAGAAGAAAAGAAGAACACAGAACGAATTTGGAAGGAGGATGACGATGGAATGAAGAGAGGAGATGATGATGAGTTTGAATGTTGTTGATGATCGTAGGCTATACGAGCATCCACGTTAACACGATTCCATCTCTTTTGTTTTTTTATTGCTTTTTATTTTTATCCCCGGGATTCACCATTTTATTCTTCATGAACTCAGCTGTCTATGTCTATGATACACATGATTTTAGGGACAACAATTTTTATATAGTAATTATAAACAGCGATTACAATAGTAACAAAAAAAAAAGTGAGAAAGGGGACGAGAATCCTACCAACACAAAAAGAAAACAGCAAACCAATTTTACAAGAACATAGACTATCTTGAATATAAGGAGCAAAACATGAATCTTAAAATCTAAAGCCCCAGTTGATAACCATATATGTATGTAGAACTCAAAGCCCCACTTTTTTTATTCTAATAACAAAAAACTTTGATAAATATTTTATGTATTTGATTTTCTAAAAAGTTAGAGATGAAGAGATATGTTAGTATGTAAGTAAGTTTGAGAGAGAGAGAGAGATATTTTAAAGAGAAATCTTTTAGAGAAGACTTTTTTTTTAGTTCAATGATTGTGAGGTTGGGAGAATGAACACCATGGACTGTATACATTTTGAAACATGAATAAAACAAAAAATAGGAGTACAAAAATGACAAACACTCCAGTGTGCTCTGTCATATTTCATAAAGGCAAATCTATGTGTAATTACCATGCACAATAATAAAAAGGAAGCAAACATCATTAAGTCTACCATAATCAGCCCTAACCTAAGTTTTATAAAAACTCAATAAAATACAAACTTTAGATGAAAAACTAACAAATCCCCTCTCACACTCCATTCAAGTGTGAATTAACTATGTCCATAAAATCAAATGTGAATCAACGATCGTGGGGTTGGAAGAATCAATGATCAGTAACTAACAATTGATACGAAGATTAAAGTGATTATATGCGACGGATATTATAGTTAACTACCCAAGTTCAAATCACAACTAATAAAAACTCAAAAGGAATCAATTGCAACGAGTGAAATGCTAAAATTAAAACTCATACCAACTGATAAATTTTTTTGCCCAGCTGAGACCTTGAGATTCGGCTTTTCTGTCAATAATAGAAAGCATTTACACTTATATCTACTTTTTAAGCTAAATGTTTTAACTAAGATCTTGCATAAAACTAACTCCTTTTAAAACCATAGAAAACACTACATATTTAAAAATACTTCTCTTTACTAACAAATGGGCCAGCTTACGCGCACCTCGACTATTCTCACGGGAGAGACCGCCTGACCCTACAACATTTGGGTGCCAAGGAAACCCGTAGGAAATTAATTCCTAGGTAGGTGGCCACCAAGGATTGAGCCCATTCCCTCTTAGAGGGCATTGAAGTCCCAAGGCCCTTTATGACCACTAGGCCAACCCTTGATGGTTGAGTAGCATTGAATATAAGACCCAAACTAAACGATAATACTTCACGTAGAATGCAAACATATGAACAAATCAAAGTGAAAAGAAGTCATAAAAATCTCGAAAACAAGCCTTAGTCAGAGACTCGAATGGATCTTCAACTTAGCAACAACAATATTGACTGATGTGATATGAACTCAGCTGTCTATAGTCATATGTATATCATAGGACAACAATTTTTATATAGTAATTAGTAAACAAGGATTACAATAGTAACAAAAAGAATTGCGAGAAAGACGACAAGAAATCCTACCAACACAAAAAGAAAACAGCAAACCAATTTTACAAGAACATAGACTAACTTGAATATAAAGAGCAAAACATGAATCTCAAAATCTAAAGCCCCACTTGATAACCATATATGTTTGTATAACCATATATGTTTGTAGACATTAATTGAAGTAATGGCGACAATTAGCAAGGGATGGAGTTTGATAATGGATTTTCCCTGAGCATGGAGAAATAGAAATAGCAAATTACGAATCTCGAGGAGTGAAATGTAACACAAAGGATCCTAAATCTCCATTAGCGAACAAAAAAAACAGGAACTCTCGTGCGCTGATTTAATCGGTAAATCACGGCCATAAATTCTTTTTGTTTCAAAGGCTAGTTCCAAAAATTATAATAGTAAACAAAGCACATGAATAGAACAAAAGGTCACCAGGCCTTTTGTCCCACACCAGGCCACACCAGGCCATTCATATCCTCAAAGTTGAAGTTGTGGCCGCATAATCATCCATGATGAACATTCCAAAAAAGGAAAAAGGTAAAAATCTAAGCCAAAGACAAAAGTAAAAAAATATTGCATGTTATCAATGAACTTAGCAGTTCAAAATCTAAGTCAAAGGACCCCTACATAATTTCCAAAGTTCATAGTCAATAACTTCAACAAAGGCAAAATAACAAAGGCAAAAGGTGAAAATCTAAACCAAAGACAGAAGTAAAAAAAATCATTCATGTTCTAGTCGAGCAAAATAGAATTTTAAAATCTAAGCCACCCATACACAACTTCCAAAGCTCATACTGAATAACTTCAACATACATACTGCTTTAAAAAAGCAAAACAATATTCTCATGGTTTGTTTCCTAGAAGGAAAATAAGGAAAGAAAAGAATTGAAGGAAGGACTAACCTGAGCTTTCTCTTCAAAGGCTAGTCCTCAAAATTTTAATAATAGAAATGCACATGAAGATTCAAGGTGACATCACATGTCATATCCTCAAGCACACGAGAGACCATGATGTAATAACATTCCAAAAAAACAAAAGGTGACAATCTAAACCAAAGAAAGAAGGAAAAAAAATCATTCATATTTCTAATCAATGAGCATAATAGAAGTTCAAAATCTAATCCATACATCAGTTCAAAAGCTCAAAAAAATATTCCAATGGTTTGTTTCCTAGAAGGCAAAAAAGGAAGAAAAAGAAATGAAGGACTAACCTGATTCTGACTTTATTTCAATGAAAAGGTCTCCAAGAGCATCACACGTGATGATCAACGATTTAACCATCTAGAACATAAAAGCATCATTGACAATAGCTGGAACGGTAAAACTTATAATTGAACAATTGAATGGAAAGTTGTAAAGAAAAGAATACTTATTAGGATCCAACGAAATTGAACCCAAATCTTAGATAAAATAATTGATGCAAGATTATGTTTAGAATGTTTTACACACAAGACATCAACTTTATGTTTCGAAGGCTAGTTCCAAAAATTATAATAGTTACAAAGCACATGAAATGAATAGTCACTAGGGGATGACATATCCTCAAAGTTGTGGTCGCACACATAAGAGACCATGATGATAATAACATTCCAAAAAAGGAAAAAGGTAAAAATCTAAGCATACAAAAGTAAAAAAATATTTCATGTTATGTTTCTAAAGCCAAGGACCCATACATAATTTCCAAAGTTCATAGTCTACTTCAACAAAGGCAAAAGGTGAAGTAAAAAAAATCATTCATGTTTCTAGTCAAGGAGCAAAATAGAATTTCAAAATCTAAGCCACCCGTATACATCATCTGTTTTCTTTCAGGCAGTAGACAGAATTTAAAAGATTTCATTTCACTCATCTTGAAATATCAGGCATGAACATAGTTCATTTTAGCATAATTTGTGTTCTCTAAATGATATTACTATTATCTTTTTATAATAAATAAATGTTAACAAAAAAAGATTTTATTGCATTACAACCTTTCTAAACTTAGAATGTAGCAATCTTACCTTGATATGCTCCACAAAACCAAATTCTTCTCTTTCCTTGAATATTATGAAGCTTATGCATAAAAAAAAAAATATAATAAATAAATAAAAAATAAAAAATAAAAAAAGACTAATCATTTTGGTATTTTGGATTATTTATTTTCACTTAATATTCACCAAAACTAACTTTGTGTGACTAAAATATATGCCTGAATGAAACTAAAATAAGAGAATTTTAGGAAGTAATAAATAAAAAAAGAAAAACTGATTTACCAGCAGGTGCTGAAGTAGTAGAGTTTGGTCCCTTGGCGTTGGACCCGAGAAAATCCTTAGCCTCTGGGGAGTTTGGCGGCAGATGGAGAAGCCCTATAATAAAGAAGTACTTATTAATTAGAATTATATAATAAGCAGTGAAACTAATTAAAGTTGTGAGTTAATGAAATAATTACCGACGCAGTCTTTAACATCGGCAGGGGAATGGCAGGCATTGGGGAGACCAAGAGCTAGAGTAAGAATAACTTTGAGACCAAGTGTTAGGTCATTACGGTCCTTAATCAACACACATAGACATTTCTTACTGTTTTTAAGCACAAGCTTGAGTCCACTGCAGCAGTCCGGCGTCGGCGCTTTCGCCTCCCCGCCCACGTACGGCAGGCAAGTGGCTAGCCCAACCACCTGATCTGCCAACTCCGTCTTGTCCTGGTCATTTTAGATGGGATTGGGTTCATATAAGCAAGCTGGTTCGATTATAAAAATAAGAAGAGAGTACAAGCAATCAAAAGAAAAGCAGTTCAACTTGAACACAAGAAGTTGAGTGAATCAAAATTCCATACCTTAGGATCAAAGGGCGATGGATTTTCCGCCATGTGAAACCTCGAATCAAGCTCAGTTGCTGCGAAAGAGAGATGGAAAATGAAAGTGGAAGATGGCCGCCAAAATGGAAGTCGATTTCATGATTTCATTTATAACCCTAGATGATGCCGAAATGGAAGTCGAAAAGTACCTTCGACTCCAAACGGACGGGGTTGAGGAAGTTCCATCGGAATTTTCGCCAATTTTGGAATTGACAGTCCACAATTGGAAGATGAATTCTCGCAGAATTTTGATCCACGAAATTCAGAGCAAGAAATAGCGAGAAAATTCTGGAATTAATTCTTAGATCCACGCCAGGCATGGAAATCAGCCAAATAGCAAATTTTTGTAGCAATTCTCCGGCTGCAGGGGATCTCCAAGACGAAGCGTTCACAGTCTCTTTACGACAAAGCTAGGTTTTCTTTCCACAATTCTGTTTGTTTCTCGAGAAAATCACTTCCGATCATCAAATTCCAGAAGAAAATTATTCTTCCACCGAGAATTCTCCGCCACCGTAAAACGACGGCCAACAGCGAGTACTCAGAACAAAATTCAGAAGATCTATCATCCGAGATATACACATTAAATTAAAAGTCATTCCACTACGAACAGAAACAGCGAAAAATGGTATAGAAACAAAACAAAATCGAAATTGAGATAGTTTTTACCAGTTCCGGCGGCGGAGTGGTTGAGGAAAACGATAATGGAGATTGATTCTGCAACCTGATCTTCGCCGGATTTAATGAGAAACTTGAAAAATCCTACAGCCGTTCCAACGCATTTGCGAACACCCGATTCTGCACAGAAGGAATCGTTCCCCCCGATCACAAGAACTTTGGAAATCAACTCTGTATATTTTCGAGTGAAGGAGAAAGTGATCGATTGCCTCATATATATCTGCATGTCAAGATTCATGTTGGTGTTAACAAGTGGGCACAAAAATTGACACCACACAATCCACTATCTGGAAAATCAAATGAATAACAAATTTGAGGAGAGTATGAGGGGGGAGACCAGACCATAGAAGACCAAATAATCGCTTGTGCCTTCTTCTTCTTCCACGAAATCATCAACAGCAAACAAGAGACTGAGAGAGATTTGATCGACTGAGAGAGAATTGATCGAAGAGAAATAAGCGAGATCCTGCAGCCTCAAACAAACCCATCACAAATCTCCCACAAAAGACCATTCGAATTCACACACCTCTACTTAGTTTAAAATTCAATTTTAATTTATTTCACTCATTTTCCGACCGTTGAAAGGAAAGTGCCAGCGCTTGCACATTTTAATTTTTTTTTTTTTTTTCATTTTAAATCATAAGGTTGTTTACCTATATAGTCATTTTATAGACCTTACTTATACCAATATCACCAAGTTTCAAATATTATTAGAGATTTCATAGTTGAATTATTTGAATGCCCAAATACTATATTTTGTTTGATATACAACTAATTTATTTAACAATATTTGGAAATAAGGTATTGATTAGTAATTTTTTGGTTGAAAATATATTATCCTATTATATCAAATCAAATTTAATATTAAAAAAAAAATCAAAACAAAACTCATGATTATACATTATATTTAGGTATATATTAAATAATTAAGGTATAAAAATAAAAAATTGTTTGTTAATTAGTATGTTTTTCTAATTAAATAAGGAATTATGTTTCAATGATATTATAGTATGTTTTACTTTTTGTTTTTGAATTTGGATATTATTATACATTATATTCGGGTTCGGGTATATATTAGGTAATGAAGATGTCGAAGAATAAAATTATGTGTTATAATTAGTTAACGATTATACGACATATTCGGGTATATATTAAGTAATACAAGATTACAACTACAATTTTGTTTATCAAGTATATCATAATTATACATTATATTCGGGTATGTATTAAATAAGGTATCGATTATACATAATTATGAATGGATTATACATTATATTCGGGTATATGTTAAATAATGCATGTATAATTATATAATTTTTTATTGTCAAATAGGTATCAATTATAATTTATATTAGGGTATATATTTAGTAATGTCGATATACGAATACAATTTTGTTTGTCAATATAATCAAAGTATATAACATTCATTATAAGATGAAATTTATATACATGAAATTATAGACGTTATAAAATATAAGCAAAGTATATAAATATAAATATTGTTACGGGCTACCTCAGTGTGAAAGGAAGATTCCTTCACCACTCTCGGGATTGCATTTTAAAACTAAATTACAATAAAAAAAAAAAAAAACATAAAAGTGCACTTTAAATTAAACGACACGCATCAAAATTAAAAGGCAAACTAGAAAGATCAAATCATGGGTATATATAACATAAACAGGGGAATATATTCAAAACAGTGGGGTATATATCATTCAAAACAGTGGGGTACATATCATGTTCAAAACAGTGGGGTACATATCATGCTCAAAATAGTGGGAGTATATATCATGCTCAAAATAGTGGGGTATATATCATGCTCAAAACAGTGGGGTATATATCATAAGGCATGGGTATATATCATGCTCAAGGTATATATCAATTTGTAACAAATAGACAAAATTGCAATTTCGCCTAAACTTAAAAAAACTTTCGTTACCCACGAATTTCTCAGCCACCGTTCACTGCTTGAGGCTTGCTGCCACCGGTTCGGGTTCGCCAGAGTTGGTAATGGCCGCCGCCGAGCTTGCCGTCGTTTGAAGCTTCGCCGGAGAAGACGAGTTCGAGATGGTGATGAGGCTTCGCGAAGGAGCTGAGATCCGCCGTTGGTCCAAGCTCAAGTTCGTCGCCGTCTGGGTTGCGCTGCCGTCGGGGTTGAAGCTCAAGTTCGCCGCCGCTCATGGTTCGAGTTCGCCGGAGAGAGCGAGTTGGAGATCCTCCGCCGTACGCCGCCGTCTGGGTTGCGCTGCCGTCGGGTTGAAGCTCGAAAGAGAGGCTCGCTGGAGTTTGCTTCAAGCTTGGAGCTCCGCCGTGCGTCTAGGTTCGGAGTTGCGCTGCCGCTGTGAGGTTCAAGATGACGAAGCCGCTGTTCGCCGCCGGTTACTCCGTCGTGGTTCCAGATGGTGATGAGGCTTCGCCGGAGATGGTGATGAAGCTTCGCCGGAGTCTTTTTAATCAAGAAAAGATGAAAGGATCCAAAAAAAAAATCGTTAAAATAATAGGATGAACAATAGTGGATTTTTGGAGTGAGGAAAAATGTTCTCTTTTTTCTCCAAAACCCCCAAATTTCCTTACTTTTCCTCAAAAATCCCTAAATCTCCTTACTTTTCCTCCAAAACCCCTAAATCTCCCTATTTTTCCCCCCAAAACTCTAAATCTCCTTACTTTCCCCCCAAAACTCTAAATCTCCTTACTTTTCCTCCCCAAATCCTAAAACTAAAATTCTAAAACCAAATTCTAAAATAAAAACTCAAAGCTGTAATCTCGGGATCGAAACGCTAAACCAAATATTAGTTTTGGGAGAGACTTAATTTATTCTATAGATTGAGAATCATAAGAACAAATCACTAGTGTTGTTTCTAAACATCTTATTTTGAGTAAGTGTTGTTAATATTGGCAAAATGTTGTTAATATTAACAAGGAGTTGTCAATATTCGATGTAGAATTCCGAATGAAAGGTAAGGTATTTTTCAGATTTGGAATTCAATTGTCAAAGGAAATTGTTTCCTAAGACACCTCAAAAGTTGAGAAGCAATTCTTGTGCATTTACATATCGGTAGTCAAATGTATGCCTTCTTAAATACATGACTCGATATGTGCTATGCAGTGGGAGTTGTCAGTAGTTATTGGTCCAATTGGATTTGATCATTGGACTACGGTTAAAGTTTTGTCCTAGTACGGAGAAGTAAAATACAAATGTTGTATTATTGATTCCTCTGTAGAAGCTAAATTTGTTGCAGCTTAAGAAGCAGTAAAAGTTTATAAGTTGAGCTCATGGTTAGTGCTATGAGGAGATGTGACGGTCACATGGAAAGCCTCGCAGCACTTCATGCTGATAAGTTTACAAAGTCTCTCACGGCTAAAGTGTAACGACCCGACTTTCTATGACATCACTATAGGGTCGTTACTAAGAGCATGATGTCATAAAACTCGATAAATAACTTGAAACTTTATTTTAGAAATAATGAATTCAAAATATAAAGTCTAAAACCGCAAATACATTTAATTTGGAATCCCAGTGAAAACATAAAAACAATTAAATAAGTTCCTTCAAAATAAAATTTAAAGCTGAAACTATTTGTCCTAATATTTAGCAAAAATCGTTGGACTGACTCAATTAATTAATAAAATAATCAATAAAAAAGGGAAGCTCTGACTCCACGTGTCCCATGACATCATCAACCGATCACCTCGTCAAGCACCCGATACGTCCCTAATATTACCTGAAAAAGAAGTTTTAGAAAAGAATAAGTATTTTAAATAAAATACTCAGTAAGTAACCCCACTGTTGGGGTCAGGCTATGCAATCACATGCAACATGAACTGACTGAGACTTTCACTAGTGGGACCTAAACCTGACTGTTCTGTGATGGCCATCTAAGTGAACAATTAACTCAATCCCGCAATAACTCTCACAACTATTCGGTATAGTAGACTCCTCTGGAGACTCACCCCTACTGATGGTTAGTTGGCATCCAGTCAGTGAAGCAAAGCCTCAGTCTACTAGGTACCAACATGACTAGGGGGATGAGAATAATTGTCACAAAATTATCCTGACTGAAAATGTGGCATGCAATAATGAGGTCCCACAACATATATACTTATCATGTTAAAACATGAAAATTCAAAACATCATTCATATATTAATTCTCATATGCTCGACATGATAAACGTAACAGGACAATCTCATAATTTCCATCATAATCCTCTCTTCTAACATCATACATTCAACCTTATCTTCATCAACATAACATAAGCTCTCAGAGCCACGAACAGAAATTCATAACATTCACATAAAAGTGAATCAACATATCAACCACATATATTCAACATCTCAACAGACAACTATTCAACTAACTGTAACATTCAATTATCTCAACAATCAATTAGAGAATTTCCCAACCGAGCCCGAAGGCGTACCAGCAGTAAGGTCACTTACCTTTAAGCAAAATCCAACGAATTATAAATTTGCTTACGAACGCCCATGGTTTCCAGCCCCAAACCCGAGAGCAAGCGTCGAGACGCTCCGAAGAGGCGCGCGCGCTGAGAATTATCGGGGCAGCGTCGAGACGCTGGCCTAGCGTCTCGACGCCATCGCGATGCGCGCGCTGAGTTTTTTAGGTCGCAGTGTCGCGACGCTGGCCTAGCGTCTCGACGCTCCGACGGATTATAAAGGCTGTAAAGACGATTTTCAACCATCTTCTTCGTTTTTCTCCGCTGTTTTTCTTCGGTAGTCCGCCATTGTTGGGCGATTTTGGAGTTTTTATTTGTATTTTGCTTGGGATGATGGCCAAGGCTTCCATGGATGTTATTGTGGTCAATTTATCCATGGTCGGCTAAGGTAATCGTGTAGGATTTGGGATTGATTAGGGATTTTTGCTAAGCCTTAAATGTTTTGATAATTATGCATATTGGTTCTGTTTTGGCTTAATTTCTTGAATGCATTTATTGTTCTTGCTTAATCTATGCATGTGTTAGATTTCTAGACGGACAATCTCATTTTCTAGCATGTGTTAACATTATAGACTAGCGATGTCGTGCCTCTCCTTGTCGACTTAGTAACACAGAACAATAGAACAAATCGAAGCATCGTGTTATTCATTCTGATTGTTGATTACTTTAGAGTTGCCGAGTAGTCAGTTAGCAATTGGGGTGTGTAATCGAACGTTCGTCGTGGATAGCTAGTAACTGTTCGGGGTTAAATTGGGGTTGATCACTCTAATGCGATTACGAACACTATTTAGTTAGGATTGCAAATTCTAATTAATTAATATGAAGCTGGTTGCTTTAGGGTTCCCGGGCAACCGTCCGCGTGCATGTCAATTCGTTAGCCATACTTTAGAATTAAATGATGAACATTAAAATGCTTAGCAAAATCCCGAAATCTCCCAAATCCAACACTTTTTAATCCCATTCGTATTATTTTTCCGTTAGCAATTTTCACCTTACTTTGCATGATTAAAACCCCCTGTTTTGTGACAAAAACCTCCCAATCAATTTATTTGCATCTCAAACAATTAATTCTCAATTTTATTCCCTCTCTGTGGTTCGACTCCGTTACCGCTAGCTTCAAAGCTAAAAGCTACGGGTTTTATAAATTTATTTTGGCAAGCCTCGACAGCTTGAGATTGGAGTACCCCAAAAGTAAATTCTACCAAAATTGGTGTCGTTGCTGGGGAGGGCAATTTAAAATTGAGAATTATGTTTGATTTTGACTTAGGTTGATTGGTTGTTTTTTCTAAAAAAAAAAATTCTGCTTGTTTGTGCATGTTTGAAATTTTTGTTGTTGTATGACCCGTTCTTCTGAGCTAAGTGGATTGCAGTTTATACCTGAGATAGACAGAGAAGAGCGGAGGTTAAGGAGAGAAGCCCGCGAGGGGCGAAGGTTGTTTGAAGAAGAAGGAATTGATCCCTTCTTTCGTGAGGCGATGGCACAGGGAGATGTGCCCACGACTTTGAAGCAGTTGGCAGCGCCGGATCTGAACTTGCAACCGCTTTGCATCACATACCCCGTGGCAGCAGGTAATTTTGAATTAAAGTCTGGTTTAATTCACCAATTGCCTTTTTTCCATGGCAATGCAGGCGATGACGCGAACAAACACCTGATGGAATTCCACTGCGTTTGTTCGGGGATGAAGCCCCCAGGCGTCACGGAGGAGCAGTTGAATCTAAGGGCATTCCCCTTCACGCTGAAAGACAAAGTCAAGGACTGGCTTTACTATTTGCCTTCCGGTTCGATCACGACGTGGCAAGAGATGAAAAGGGTTTTCATGGAAAAGTATTTTCCTGCCTCTCTTGCCACCACGCTGAGGAAGAGGATATACGGGATTACCCAAGACGTGGGTGAGTCCCTACACGAGTATTGGGAACGCTTCGGGCGCCTGTGCGCGAGCTTTCCGCATCATTAGATAGCCGACCAGCTTCTAATTCAATATTTCTATGAGGGTATGACACCTCATGATCGACAGATGATCGATGCAGCGAGTGGAGGGGCACTGATTGACAAGACCCCAGTTGAGGCCAAGCAATTGATAGCAAATATGGCAGCCAACTCGCAGCAGTTCGGTATTCGTGGAGCATGACAAGTCCACCAGGTGAGCCAGATAAATGAGATGTCTGAGATGAAGGCCCAGGTGGTCGAGATAGGGAATTTGTTGAAGAAAATTGTGGGAGAAAACTGCGAAGCGGAAGAGGTCAACGCAATTGGGGGATATGCTTCCAACCCTAGGAAGTACGATCCTTATTCGAGCACGTACAACCCCGGTTGGCGAGACCATCCAAACATGAGCTATGGGAACAGAGATGGACAACAGCGCTACCAAGGTCAGTCGTTTGATAGACCTCATAACTCTACCCAAGCTCAGGCCTCTAGTTCCTCCAGTTCTATGGAAGAGATGGTAAGAACCATGGTGACTTCGACAAGCCAGTTTCAGAAGGAAGATCGGGAAGAGCTTAACTTGCACAAGGCAGAGCTGCAAAATTTTAACAAGCAGCTGACTCAGATGGCAGTGTCGATCAGTAAAATAGAGAGCAAGAGCTCCGGGAAGCTTCCTTCCCAAACCACCGTGAACTCTGGTGCTCGGATTTTTGAATGTCCGATTAATTCTCAGGCTGTCGAAGCCTGACCAAAATGAATTTATAAAGCCTATGGCCTTTAGCTTTGCAGCTAGTGGCAATAGGGTCGAACCACAAAGAAGGACTAACGATTGAAATTTATATTCAAGATGCAAATAAATTGATTGGTTGGTTTTTGTAACAAAAAGGGGATTTTAACATGCAAGTAAGTAAAATTAGCTAACGGAGAAATAAAGAGAATGGGATTAAAAAGTGTTGGATTCGGGGGATTTCGGGATTTTGCTAAGCGTTTTAACATTCATCATTTAATTATAAAGTAAGGCTAACAATTTGACATGCACGCGGTCGGTTACCCGGGAACCCTAAAGTAACCGGCTCCATATTAATTAATTAGAATTAACAATCCTAACTAAACATTATTCGCAATCTCGTTAGAGTGATCAACCCCAATTTGACTCCGAACAGTTACTAGCTAACCACGACGAACATTCGATTACACATCCCAATTGCTAATTGACTACCCGACAACCCTAAAGTACTCAACAATCAACATGCATAAAACGATACTTCGATTAATTTCATTGTCCTGTGTTACTATGGCGACAAGGAGAGGCAAGGCATCGCTAGTCTATAACATTAACACATGCTAGAAAACCCGATTGTCCGTCGTTGAAATCTAACATATGCATGGATTAAGCAAGAACAACAAATACATTTAAGAATTGAAGCCTAATCAGAACCAATATGCATAGATTATCAAAATATTAAAAGCCTAACAAAAATCCCTAATCATCCCGAATCCTACACAAATACCTTAGCCGACCATGAAGAAAGTTGTCCCAATAGCTCCCATGGTAGCCTTGGCCATAATCCCACGCTTAATACAAGTTAAAAGCTCCAAAAACCAGCCAACAATGGCGGAGCAAAAGTAGAATAGAAGAGAAAACCGAGAGGAAGAAGAAGATGGCAAAACTTGGCTGCAAAAATCGTCCTTACAGCCTCTTAAATCCGTCGGAGCGTCGAAACGCTAGGACAGCGTCGCGACGCTGCGACCTAAATGATCAGCGCGCATCGCTATGGCGTCGAGACGCTAGGACAACGTCTCGACGCTGCCCCGATAATTTTCAGCGCGCGCGCCTCTTCGGAGCGTCTCGACGCCACTGCAGGGTCTCGACGCCAGGCAGCGTTGAGCAAGCGTCTCGACACTGTATGCTCGACGCTTGCTCTCGGGTTGGGGGCTGGAAAATTGCCTCTTCTTGGCAATTTTTCTCGGTTCTTCTTGGATGAGCTTCCCCTTTTCTCGAAGCACTCCCGGGGCACTAAAACGCCTTCCTTAGCCACAAAACGCACTCAATGAATACCACGAGCTCTATGCCGCAAAACTTCTATAAACGAGACATATTAAACAATTAATTACGGCTTTTAGCTAGAATTAGGGAGTGATAATTAGCTCCAAAATGGAGTTATCAAACACCCCCAACTTAAATCTTGCTAGTCCTCGAGCAAGGCAAATAAAGAATTCGACTCTAAGGACCATGCATACATGCTTTCAATCCAAACCTCGATGTTTTTTACAAATCTAAACATTACATATTCATGAAAGCAATCGGCGCATGCATTTAATCAAGAACACATCAAAAATTAACTATCGCTCCCTAACGTGTGTGTGTGCTAGCCAACCTATCCTAAAACTACGTAAGCCCGGAAAAACCACATGCAACATATAATCCCGTTTTCCCCTACTTCTAGCATTTAAGAACAGTCTAAACTTGACTACACAAGAGAGAGTAGAGACCTAAACATTCTTTTCTCATACATTTATTTTTCTTTCTTGAGTACTTTGTACTCTTTGTTAAGGTTCTTTGAACCCAACATTATTTTCTTTTTTCTTTCCAATCTCGAGTTGCCTAACACGTCAAATTCATGCATTAAACTTCACGTTTTTAAGGACTAACGCTCACTTCTTAGGTACCAATAAGAAGAAGGAGCGCCTCGAGAGACTTTTCTAACAATCATGCTTTTCTATTTTTTTTTTATTTAGGCTTAGCTTACGCTAACTCGATTAATTGACCACTAACTCTCATGCAACAAGCTACCCTAGGGGTGCCTTTCGGGGTGACAACAAGAATCATGCAACATACGATCAAACTAAGCCTACTGAGTCTAAGATGAGGTTGCTAAGTGCTCGATAGATGCAAGGGAGCAACACAATTTTTTTAAATTTTTTTGACATGAACCTAATAAATGCAAAAACTAGATTATGCAAATGCTCAGATTCCAAATAGACACTTCCTAGATCATCATAATTAGAAAGCAGTAAACAGAGTCTCAAGCACTTCAAATTCTAAATTAGCACTGCTCAACAAACTACACATGGAAATCCACAACATCCACCCCCAACTTCAGAAGATAGCATTGTCCTCAATGCTTCTTAATCAGATACACAAAAGTAAAGGGAAAAGAAAAACAACACTTCCCTGATCTTTGTGAAGCTGGCGAGGGATAGGAGGCGGCGCTTTCCTTATCGGAGCCCAAAATTCCTCAACTTCTCCTTATTTCCTAAAAAAAACAACAAGCTAAATTAAGCTAAATTACTTAAACTAAAACTAAAATAACAATAAACTAAATGACATAAAAACAGTTCAACACTCGGGTGCCTCCGAGAAGCGCATAATTTTTAAAGTCGTTTGCTCGACTGAATTCTCCCCTCGAACTCATCCATATTCCGATAGCGCAGGGGACGTTCCAAACATGTCCTCATCCACGCCATTCCTGCAAACAACATTCAAACATTTTTTCTCTCTTCGTGCCTCAAGCACGTGAATATCATCATGATTAGTATCAGAAAAAACAACACCCACATCAATCAAATTTAAATCATTCTTTTTAACAGAGACATAAGAGTTATCCCTCAAGCTCGAGGTCAAACTCTCATTCTCAACAGACTCCAAACATGCAACAGATTCCACAGACTTTTTATCAAATAAGGAAAACTCATGCACAGTGTCATCAAACTCCAATGAAATTACGCCTTTAAACACATCTATTTTGACCCTCGCGGTCTTTAAAAAAGGACATCCTAACAACATGGAGGACGATACATTCATAGACTTCCCATTCATGTCTAAAACCAAAAAGTCTGCAGGAAACATCATATCTCCTACTCTAATCAAAACATCTTCGACCTTCCCCCTTGGACATATGCAAGACCCATTAGCTAACTGAACAACAACATCAGACTCATGCAATTCATTTAAATTTAATTCCAGAAACAAGGCATAAGACATGACATTAACAGAAGCACCAAGGTCAAGCATGGCATTTTTAACAGTTTTACTACCTATCATGCACGAGATAGTAAACGTACCTGGGTCGTTACACATGGTAGGTAACATACCTGGGAGGATCGCAGAGACATTCTCCTTCTTCTTTTCTTCAGTCCCTCTGGACTTTCGCTTCTTCGTGCACCAGCTCTTGAGGAATTTAGCATATTTGGGGATTTGACTCACTGCCTCTAAGAGTGGGATGTTCACCATCACCTTTTGGAAGGTTTTTAAGACCTCCTCGTCATCGTTCACCAAAGTAGGCTTCGCAAGCCTACTGGGGAAAGGTGCTGCGGTGTAACACCCCGTACCCTATTTTATCACATTGAATCGTTATTTCAGATTTAGAACTTATTTAAAGTAATATTTTAAAAGACAAAAAAAAACAATAAATAAAGGAACTGAAGTGGTGGGAAAGAAATAAATTTCTTTTTTAAGTAATAATATTAATAACATTAATATTATAAAAATCATTTTATAATATTAATATTAATATTATAAAAATCATTTTATAATATTAATATTAATATTATTAAACTTATCTTTAGGGTTAAACCCTAAATGGTTTCTTCATTTGTTTTTCTCCATACGTGTTCACAGTGAGCATTCCCATTTCCCTTTTTCTTTACTTTCATCTGCACTTTGTTGCTGAAGTAAAAATTGGTCATCGTTCGTAAAATTGGCCATCTTCGTTGGATCCACGCCCAACCCTCATCGTCAATCGATTCCTCCACCATCGTCACACGAATCCAACCAACACCCGTTCTTCGACATCGACACTTCCGCATCGGCATCGACACTTCAGCGCGGCGGTCTGAGGTTTTGCGCGGCAGCAATCCACGATAAGGGGTCGATCGACGAAGGTTGGGTAATTCTCATTTTGACAACGCTCAATAGGTAACAATTCATTTTGGAACCTTTAGACTTTATTTCAAGATTTCAGATTTGTCATAACTTATAATGGCCGTCTCTGTTGAAAAGGATTGGAATTGAATTTAGCGTAAGAATGACGGGCAGGACCACGTAGGTAACCTAGGGTTTTTTTGTTTAGACATTTTTTTCCGTACTGTTTTATCTCAGGAATGGTTTTGATTGTTGGAAATTGTTTAGGTTGGAACCAAGACCTTCCGTAAGCAATTTAGTGATCGTTTGGGTTTCGACTAAAGGTAAGTTTCCTTAGTGATGGAAAGCCTTTGGCTTGGTGGGAAAGTTTGGATGTTTGTTACTGTAATTTTATGTATGTCTGTAATTTTTATGTATCTTTGTTACTGTAAGTTTATGTATGTTTGTTTCTGGTTGTTCTGGATGAGTGATGTTGTGGAAATTAATATGTGTATTGTTTCCCATTCTTGGAATTAATTTATAAGTTGGAACTGTCCATACTTTTTCTTGGTGAATGCTTCAGGATATGGTGTAGTTGGTTTGTTTGACTATTGATTGGGTCAACGACCTTATCTGAATTGAGTGTCATGTCATTATAGAATATCCAGCTAGGGGCCTCATGCATAATGGTGAATGATTCATGTTTTAATGTAGAAATTGTGGCAATTATCCATCCATGTATGTTGATGTACTATGAATGAGGAGCTAGGTGGGTGGATCTCGGCTCCACAGACTGGGGGTCAGTTACCATCTGTTGGGGTAAAGGTCCACGTTTTTAAAGAAAAGCCCACCTATGCTCCACCAGTGAGCTGACAAACTTAATGCATTTTGTGTACATCCCAGAATGAGGCGCTCTGACGGGTGAGGCTTGGCTCCGCTGATTGGGAGCCAACTACCATCGGCTGGGGTAGAGTCTCTCAAGTTGCCCGCTTATGCGCCACCAGTTAGTTGGTATAGTTTTGATGGGTTAATTGTCCACATGTCGATTTGAAAGTTTTGACAGAAAATAAAGGCCCCACATGATTAAACTATTTAGTGCATGTTTTGCTTGTGTATGCATGTCTAACCCATTTGGGGGTTACTTACTGAGTAATTTTATACTCATCCTTTTCCAATTATTAATTTTCAGGAAATGGCAAAAACGTACAAGGCGAGTGACGGGATCGTTTGCTGTTTGTGCCATGGGGTCATTGTCAGCATGGCTTCCGCATATTTGATATTTAAGTTTAAATGTTTTATTCTAGGTTATGTTATGAAACAATTTTAAAGCAGTTTATCGAAGAGTTTTATTTGATGTTTTCAATATTTTAAATGGGATCCCAAATAATTATATTTTAGTTTATTTAAATAGAAATATTTATTTCTATTTTTTTTTATCAAGAGTTTTTTTCAAATGTTATCAGCATGCATTTAGTAGCGTCCCTTAGTAGTTTAAGTTAGAAAAAGTCGGGTCGTTACAGTTGGTATCAGAGCCCAAGGTTATGGGTTCTGTAGACTTGCTTACAATGTAAGCATTAAGTGTCATCATGGCCAAGCAGCAAACACCTTGTCACCGCCAGGTACGTTAGTTATTACGAATTATTTTATTTTATTATATATATTTGTTAAGTTATTTTTTTAAAGAAGGAAAGAAAGATAAAGAAAAGAAGTTCTTGAATAGACCAAATTGATGCGTGGTACTCAATGATATGTTTGATAACGATGTTTGTAGCATGTTTGATTTAGAAAAAAAAGAATGTTTTGTGGTGATTAGATTTTTTTTATTCCATTAAAGGTAGGTCACGTGACACTAGTTTTTAGCTCTTGGAGGACTCTGTTAAGAGGAACAAATGCTTATTTCAAATATCTTAGAGCATAGAGGAAGATAAAAACCCTACAATGTTGTGACGATAAAGATGGATAAAAGTGTACACACTTCAGCTAGCAAATAAGTTTGTACATTTGAGAATGCACTAAGGAATGATGTTAGAGTTGAGTAAGTTAGTTAAATTGGAGTGAGGGAAGGATCTAGTAATAAGCAAACTATTTGATGAAGGAATAATCCAAGACTTCTGTTTTTTTCGTTGGGCTTAAAAGTTTAAAGTATAATTCGACATGAAGTTGTTGGAATATGAAGGTATATTTTAATCTTGTAGAGTTCAAGGTTTGATGGACTAAGTAGGATATTCTGGTTTTTCTTGTGTCGTGCTAAGAAAAAAAAATTACAAAGTTACGAGATTTAGTTAATGGATAATTTGATGATGTCTCCTTAAAATACCGAACTTAGCTGGTGTGGTTAACAAAGAAGGTCAAAGTAGCGAAAGAAGACTTGAGTTGTAATGTAAAAAAATAAAAAAAATAAAAAATAAAAAAAATAAAAATAAAAAATAAGTTGTTAGTTTTGAACTAAAAGAGTCATTTTCAAAGCACCTCAACCTACTTGGATTTGATCCATGCCATGGTTACGAAGAAAGATTAGTTTAATTGGTCTAAGAGAAAGTTTTGGGTCCTTAAATGCAAGACCATAAAGTAAGCATAAAATTCTTTCAGGGAATCAATTTGGAAACCCTAAATCTATGGAAGAATGATAAGTAGAGACATATTTACATATTGTTCAGGATAAGCCCGACTTGAAAAATGAAAATTGTCATTTGGAGTATAAAGACTTCAATAAAGAAAAGTATAAGAAGGGGAAAGGTAATATGGGGAAGTTTTGCTATCTTGAAAGATGTAGGAAATAATCATGTTGAAACTCCAAGTACGTTTGGGCACAACCTTTTATGGTATTAGTTTTGTTTGGATGTAAATTAGAATTGGTGGAAGAATTCTTGTTATTAATTTGGGACTTTGAACCTTGGTATGTATTGGTCTATATATATATATATGTATATGTATATATATTTCCTGAACCGAGGATTTATGCAGGGACAATACAAATGTTGGAAGAGTGCTTTAGCGAGCTTCAGTCCTAGATTTCATAGGAATTGAAGAAAACAATTTTTTTTTTTATTATTAGAAATAACTATCGTCAGCGGTTGTCAAAGAGCTATGAAAAAAAATGAAACTTTGTGGCTTTATTGGAAAAGGTAGATGGTGGTCAAGTTAATACCCAAAAATAATGAAGCCGTCATTTCGATTGAAAGAAGAAAGTAAGCCAACTTTGAATGGAAAAGTTGTGTTGGTAAAGTAAGTTGGACTTTCCAAGTTTTCCACCCGCACGAGAGGTAGATTTCGGCATAGAGCTCAAACTGAAAAAAAAAAATAATACTTCCATTTCTAAAGTTTCATATAGAATGGCTCAACCGAGTTAAAGTAGCCAAAGACACAAATACAAGAGTTATGGGATATAGGCTTTATTCGCCCCAGTGTTTCGCCTTGGGGTGCCCCAATCTTGTTCTTGAAGAAAAAAAATGGGTTCATGTGCCTATGCATCAACTATCAGGATTTGAACAAAGTGACGATAAAGAACAAGTACCCTTTGCCTAAGATTGATGATCTCTTCGACCAGTTGCAGGGGGCAGTTGTGTTTTCCAAGATTGATCTACGACCGGGTACCATCAATTGAGGATAAGAGATGAGGACATTCCTAAAACGGTTTTCCTGTCCAGGTATGGACACTATGAATTTACTGTAATGTTCTTTGGACTGACTAATGCACCAGTAGTATTCATGGCTCTGATGAATAAGGTGTTTAAGGAATTCCTGGACACATTCGTGATTGTTTCATTAACGATATTTTGGTCTACTCTAAGCCAGAGGAGGAACACGAGGATCACCTCAAGAGGGTCTTAATGACCTTACGTGTGAACAAGCTATATGCTAAATTCTCTAAGTGTGAGTTTTGGCTTCAGCAAGTGTTTTTTTAGGACACCTGTTGTCAAAATGTGGGGTCACTGCAAGCTCAGCGAAAGTGGAGGCCATGACTAATTGGCCTCGACCCTCTACGGTCAAGGAGCTACGCAGTTTCTTGGGGTTGGCAGGCTATTATCGTCGCTTTGTGCAGAACTTCTCCAGCATAGCCACACCTCTAACTAGTTGACCCGCAAGAGAAATTCGTTCGTTGGAATCAAGCTTGTGAGACGAGCTTTCAGGAACTTAAGCAAAGACTAGTTTCAGCTCCGGTGCTCGCAGTACCCGACGGGTCAGGAGATTTTGTTATTTACAGTGACGCCTCTAAAAACGGGTTTAGTTGTGTACTCATGCAACACGCTAAGGTAATTGCATTAGCTTCTCGACAGTTGAAGAATTATGAGCAAAATTACCCAACCCACGATTTGGAGTTGACAGCAGTGGTCTTTGCCTTGAAGATTTGGAGGCACTACTTGTACGGGGAGAAAATCCAAATCTTCACAGACCACAAGAGTCTTAAGTATTTATTCACTTAAAAAGAGTTGAACATGAGGCAGCGAAAGTGGTTGGGGTTGGTAAAATATTATGATTGCAAGATCTTGTACCATTCGGGTGAGGCGAATGTGGTCGTGTATGCCCTTAGTAGGAAATCAGCACACACGTCAACCTTAATCACCACTCAGGCACACATACTTTATGACCTGCAACGAGCAGAGATAATGGTTGCAGTGGGTGAGGTTACCGCACAATTGGTCTAGTTGACAGTTAAGTCAAGCATGAGACAAAGCCTTTCATCCGCAGACTGATGGTCAAACTGAACGTTTGAACCAAACCTTAGAGGATATGTTACGAGCTTGTGTGCTAGACTTCACAAGAAGTTGGGATGTTCATTTGCATCTCATAGAGTTTGCTTATAACAATAGTTATTAAGCAACTATAGGCATGACACCTTTTGAAGCTCTCTATGGGAAGGGGAGTAGGTCCCTAGTTTATTGGGACGAGGTAGGAGAGCGACAACTGTTGGGACCCGAGCTGGTCCAAGTCACAAATGAGGCAATTTAGAGGATCAGGGCAAAGATGTTAATAGCGTAAAGTAGACAGAAAAGTAATGTTGATACCAGGAGGAGAGACTTGGAGTTTGCAGTGTGTGATCATGTTTTCCTGAAGGTAGCACCAATGAAGAGGTTATGAGGTTTGGACGGAAGGGGAAACTTAGCCCACATTTCATCGGTCCATTTGAAATGTTCGACCGAGTTGGCCCGATGGCTTACCAGGTGGCCTTACCGCCTTCTTTATCGGCGATCCACAATGTCTTTCACGTCTCTATGCTACAGAATTATTTGGTGAACTCATCCCACATAATTGACTTCGAACCCTTACGGTTTAGTGAGAACCTCAGCTATGAGGAGAAGCCGAAGCAAATTCTTGCAAGAGATGTGAAGACCCTTCGCAATCAAGAAATAACGCTTATTAAGGTCCTTTGGCAAAACCACCAGTTTGAGGAAGCTACGTGGGAAATAGAAGACGATATGAGGAGCATGTACTTTTTCAAGACTAGCCACTTTCGATGACGAAAGTTCTTAAGGTGGGGAGAATGTAACACCCCGTACCCTATTTTATCACATTGAATCGTTATTTCAGATTTAGAACTTATTTAAAGTAATATTTTAAAAGACAAAAAAAAATAATAAATAAAGGAACTGAAGTGGTGGGAAAGAAATAAATTTCTTTTTTAAGTAATAATATTAATAACATTAATATTATAAAAATCATTTTATAATATTAATATTAATATTATTAAACTTATCTTTAGGGTTAAACCCTAAAGGGTTTCTTCATTTGTTTTTCTCCATACGTGTTCACAGTGAGCATTCCCATTTCCCTTTTTCTTTACTTTCATCTGCACTTTGTCGCTGAAGTAAAAATTGGTCATCGTTCGTAAAATTGGCCATCTTCGTTTGATCCACGCCCAACCCTCATCGTCAATCGATTCCTCCACCATCGTCACACGAATCCAACCAACACCCGTTCTTCGACATCGACACTTCCGCATCGACATCGACACTTCAGCGCGGCGGTCTGAGGTTTTGCGCGGCAGCAATCCACGATAAGGGGTCGATCGACGAAGGTTGGGTAATTCTCATTTTGACAACGCTCAATAGGTAACAATTCCTTTTGGAACCTTTAGACTTTATTTCAAGATTTCAGATTTGTCATAACTTATAATGGCCGTCTCTGTTGAAAAGGATTGGAATTGAATTTAGCGTAAGAATGACGGGCAGGACCACGTAGGTAACCTAGGGTTTTTTTGTTTAGACATTTTTTTCCGTACTGTTTTATCTCAGGAATGGTTTTGATTGTAGGAAATTGTTTAGGTTGGAACCAAGACCTTCCGTAAGCAATTTAGTGATCGTTTGGGTTTCGACTAAAGGTAAGTTTCCTTAGTGATGGAAAGCCTTTGGCTTGGTGGGAAAGTTTGGATGTTTGTTACTGTAATTTTATGTATGTCTGTAATTTTTATGTATCTTTGTTACTGTAATTTTATGTATGTTTGTTTCTGGTTGTTCTGGATGAGTGATGTTGTGGAAATTAATATGTGTATTGTTTCCCATTCTTGGAATTAATTTATAAGTTCGAACTGTCCATACTTTTTCTTGGTGAATGCTTCAAGATATGGTGTAGTTGGTTTGTTTGACTATTGATTGGGTCAACGACCTTATCTGAATTGAGTGTCATGTCATTATAGAATATCCAGCTAGGGGTCTCATGCATAATGGTGAATGATTCATGTTTTAATGTAGAAATTGTGGCAATTATCCATCCATGTATGTTGATGTACTATGAATGAGGAGCTAGGTGGGTGGATCTCGGCTCCACAGACTGGGGGTCAGTTACCATCTGTTGGGGTAAAGGTCCACGTTTTTAAAGAAAAGCCCACCTATGCTCCACCAGTGAGCTGACAAACTTAATGCATTTTGTGTACATCCCAGAATGAGGCGCTCTGACGGGTGAGGCTTGGCTCCGCTGATTGGGAGCCAACTACCATCGGCTGGGGTAGAGTCTCTCAAGTTGCCCGCTTATGCGCCACCAGTTAGTTGGTATAGTTTTGATGGGTTAATTGTCCACAGGTCGATTTGAAAGTTTTGACAGAAAATAAAGGCCCCACATGATTAAACTATTTAGTGCATGTTTTGCTTGTGTATGCATGTCTAACCCATTTGGGGGTTACTTACTGAGTAATTTTATACTCATCATTTTCCAATTATTATTTTTCAGGAAATGGCAAAAACGTACAAGGCGAGTGACGGGATCGTTTGCTGTTTGTGCCATGGGGTCATTGTCAGCATGGCTTCCGCATATTTGATATTTAAGTTTAAATGTTTTATTCTAGGTTATGCTATGAAACAATTTTAAAGCAATTTATCGAAGAGTTTTATTTGATGTTTTCAATATTTTAAATGGGATCCCAAATAATTATATTTTAGTTTATTTAAATAGAAATATTTATTTCTATTTTTTTTATCAAGAGTTTTTTTCAAATGTTATCAGCATGCATTTAGTAGCGTCCCTAAGTAGTTTAAGTTAGAAAAAGTCGGGTCGTTACAGTGGGAACACTCTTCTGCACATTCTTCTTCTCTTTTTCAACATTCACATCCTCAAGATCACTCGGGAAGGACACATTCAGACTGTCCTTCTTTGCTTCCTTCACAACTCTAGAGGGAACTGATTTCCCACTCCTCAGCTGGATCGAACTCACGTTCTCACATGAGTTCACGGTGGTTTGGGAAGGAAGATTCCCAGAGCTCTTGCTCTCTATCTTGCTTATCGACACGGCCATCTGAGTCAGCTGCTTGTTCAAATTCTGCAGCTCTGCCTTATGCGAGTTAAGCTCTTCTCGAGCTTCTTTTTGAAACTGGCTTGTCGATGTCACAATGGTTCGTACCATCTCTTCCATTGAACTGGAGGAACTAGAGGTCTGAGCTTGGGTAGAATTTTGAGGTCTATCAAAAGACTGACCTTGGTAGCGTTGTTGTCCATCTCTGTTCCCATAGCTCATGTTGGGATGGTCACGCCAACCGGGGTTGTACGTACTCGAGTAAGGATCGTACTTCCTGGGGTTGGAAGCATATCCCCCAATCGCGTTGACCTCTTCCGCCTCGCGGTTACCTCCCACAAACTTCTTCAACAAGTTTCCTATCTCGACCACCTGGGCCTTCATCTCAGTCATTTCATTCATCTGGCTCACCTGGTGGACTTGTCCTGCTCCACGAATACCGAATTGCTGCGAGTTGGCTGCCATGTTTGCAATCAATTGCTTGGCCTCAACTGGGGTCTTGTCAATCAGTGCCCCTCCACTCGCGGCATCGATCATCTGCCGATCATGAGGCGTCATGCCTGATGGAGCGACATGCGCAGCGGAAAGCGATTTCGGACCGATGATACTCTAATTTCATCAATTTAACAAATAGAAAACATGCTCAAAGCGACGGAAATAAGAAATTAGAAATACATACCCTTGTAGTTCCAATTTCTTCAAGCTCCGCCGCACGTTCCTCGTCACGAACTCTTCCGGCCTCTTCTCACGAACGCCTCGAGGACCACCCCAGATAGTCCCGCTATCCTCGGCGCCGCGCAACGGAGTTGTGGGACTCCGACTAGAAGAGAAACGAAAAAGAAAAAAGAGGAAGAAAGAAGAGAAAAGAATGAGAGGAAGAGGCTGAGGAGGCTGAGAAAAACAAAAAAAAAACATTTCTTTTTCTTCTCTGTACTTCAAGTACCCTTGCCTCACTACAACTCAAATTGAAAACAACTTTTAATTTGAGTACCCATTTTTTTGACTTCTTAAACCCCTCCGGCCAAACTACATATATATATATATTACTTAACACATATATATGTGTCTTGCTGCATGCAAGACACATATATATATATTTATTATTATTATTATTAAAAATAATAATAATAATTTTATTTATTAAACTTTTTAATAAATAAAAAATATATATATATAATTATTAATTAAACTTTTTAATTAATAATTATTATTTAATTCAATATTAAATATTAATTAAATAATATAATTAAACCCGGTTTTCCGAAAAATCGACTTTTTTACACATGAATCCTATTCATGTTTTAGGCCAATCCCATATTTAAATCACATTTAAATATGTCCATATTTAAATCATATTTAAATATGTCTATTCTTCTTCCATAAACCGAATTTGAACAATTCAAATTCTTTTTCTTTTAATTTTCTCTTATATTGTTGCACGACGTTATCCGAGATAGCCAGGAGAACCTAAAGGACCTACAGATCATGAGCTCCAACGATACGAGATTATTCGGTCAAAACTCTTTCAACCGAACTAACCAACATTCGTTAACCCTCGGAGACTCCACTATAGTCCGAGGGTTGCACTCTCCTCACTGTAGATATATTGTGTCCTCTTGATATAACCGTCATCGGTAAGTCGACCCTTCACAGGTTGTTCGTAATCACAGCTGGGTCATTTAAACCGTTTAACCCCTGCATTACAACTTGTTCTTTAAGTACCACTGACACCTCTAATGAACAATAGATATGTGGTCCAACCATCAGATCAATTAACCCTCTCATCTCATGAGAGTGTGCGCACTAATTGTTCAAGCCCCGGAGTCAGCTATTAAGGGAACAACCTATCTACTAACCCTGAAAAGCGGGTTAGGAGTGAACTCCAATCTTGCTGTACTATGTCCCCAGCTACCTATTCGACTTTATCCCCAAGATGGTAGGCTTATTGAGTCGGCGCTTATGGGCCACTCTCACCCGTGCAAGTCAAAGGATATTATCGAATAAGCAGGAGTTCATAGCGAGCTCAGGATTGAGATCGAGTTACCTAGGCCATCAATATGTATAAGTCGGTCTCATCAGTAAACGGAGTTATAAAGAGAGAGCGACTTAATACGCGGTTCGGTCTTATGCAAACTCTTTGCATAGGACGCCCTCACTCGCACATCTCCATGTGAAACGATTCGGATCACATCGTTTTGTACAATACAAAGTGAGCCGTATCCAATAGTGTTACCAGGATAAGGTACCCAGCCTTATCCATATACTATAGACCGTTTTGACTGACTACTTGAGCCTGATCCACAATCATGTCATACATGAAGCTCAAGTACTCATATTCAGCCAAGGATGTTGGTCATTGGTATAGGTTAATATAAACACGTTTCACTTTATTCCAGTAAACTCTTTTACTGTATAAAACTAATAACTCTTTATTCTAAATAGAGTATTTACAAACATAACAGTTTACAAACCACGAGTTTTAGGACATAAAACCCAACAAACTCCCACTTGGACTTAAACGTTCGTGGTGTACATGTTAGGTGGAGAAAACTAATATATCATATATCAGAAGTTTTCTCCCACTGTCCTCTCCAGCAACTCGGAGCCCTAGACTCTTCTAGGTGTCTCTCAAACACTTTAGCCATGAGAGACTTAGTAAACTAATCAGCATGAAGTACTACGAGACTTTCCATGTGACCATCACATCTCCTCATAGTACTATCTGCGAGCTCAAATTATAAACCTATTGCTGCTTCACCAGCTGCAAATAGACTTACCTACCAACGAGGAATCAACAATACAACTCTTGTATTCTACTCCTTTAAGTACAAGGACAAAACTTTAACCGGAATCCAATCCAATTGGACTAATATTACTGACAGCTCCCACTGCATAGCACATATCGGGTCATGTATCTCAAAAGATACATGTAACCTCCAATATGTAAATGCACTTGGGTGCATCTCGTATCCTCAACACTTGAGGTGTCTCAGGAAACTATTTCCATAGACCATCAAATATTGACAACAACTTATCAATAAAAGATTTTAGAGACAACAATAGCGATATGTTCTTACGACTCAGATCAACCTGAATCCTTAGAACAAACTAAGCCTACCTCCAAATCAACTATTTGGGAATGAGTCGCTAGTTAATGCTTATTGCCAGAAAAGTATCCTACATCATTCTCAATGATTAGGACATTAATTACGGAAACGAACTATGAAAGCTACAACATTGACTAAACCTTTGTCAAACAAAGTTTATCAAACTTTCGTTCAAACTTCTGTTCAAAGCCATAAGGTTTGATCACCATATCAAACGTTACAATTCAAGATAAAGATGCTTATTCTAATTCATAAATGAATCGAATAGGCTCGCAAACCATTTGCTCTTTGTCCTCGAATTATTAATCTATCTGGTTGAGACTTATAGATACTCAATCAAGATAACAATTCTGCAGAAAAGCTATCTTGACATCCACTTGCCAAATTCTATAAAGATAGAACATGGTAGTGGATAAGAGTCATCTATTTAACTTACGTCTAGCAACAAGAGAAAGAGAGTATACACAATAAACCCTTTCTCTTCGGGACAATCCCATTACCAGAAAGTCAAGCCATAAAGGTTTTCACCTTAGTGGCTTGGTCTCAATACCATCCATTGATTTGTGGCTTTGAGCCATATGATCTTGTCTATGTGATCCATTGCCTAATTTAAGACAACGAATCCTCAATGTTATCATCAAGTATGAGAACTTTGAGTTAAAGACAAGCCAGTGCAGCGGATCAAGTTGTCCTACAACCCTCCCACTGCATTGAGGCTTTCTCAACGGTTGAGAAACTCTAGTTTGATCAACAACCTTTGTTGATATCTACAATAGCTTTCGTTAACTCTGTGAGTCTTAACATGCTAGTTGTTTTCGAGTTTAATAGAACACATCAGTATATATCTTTTGCTAAATGAATTGTTCATTTATAAAACCAAAAGATATAATATACAAGTGTTCAGTTTAAACCAGAAATAAAGACAATAATTACATATAACAAATGTTATTATCTCTATACAACAACTACAAAGACTCCCACTAGTTCAGCTGCAACGATATCTTCATATCTCACAGCGAGAAAACGACTGTCAGGAACTAGTTTCCTGTAGAAAAACAAACACGAATAGTGGTTCCTGAAGACATCCAGGTATGACATTCATATCCACTAAACTTGTTTTGACAAATAAATCACATTTATCTTGTCGTTCTTTCTCAGCCTGTTTCTCAGCAAAGTATTTGGAGCAGTTACGCTTCCAATACCCATCTTCATTACAATGGAAACATTTTCCTTTGTCTGAAGACTTCACTTTGCGAACAGTAGGGGCTTTGCCCTTCCTCATGTTACTCTTCTTCTTCTGAATAATCTCATTACTCAGAGAAGTTGACTTAGACTTACTCCCTGACGCCAACCTCTTAAGGAATTTCTTCGAAGTGACAACACTTGCCTCATTCTCTATTCCTTTGGAAGTCTACAGAGACTGATAAGTCAGAAAAGACGATGGTAGCAACGTTTACTTCTGCCGCATTCAAGTGGACCAATATGTTAAGGACAAGCTCCCTAACAAAGGTATCCTCCACTATGCGAGAGTTATAAACGAACTTGAGGACTTCATTACGAAGTGATGAGGACGAGTGTCCACCATTGCTTGTAATGAAGACATGATTTCCTTTACGGAAATCATAACCTCATTCTTCTTGCACAAGGCATCAAATATGCTTGCCAAGATATAGATTTGGGCTTTATCAAAAGCCCTAATCCATCCATCGTATGCATCTCGAACACTTCGAGATGCACTCGAGCCAAGAGCTGAAGGACATTCCTTCGTTAAGACAAACCTCAGGTAGTCCATAACCAGAATCGTATTCAGGTTCGACTTCCATGTTCCGTATTTCTCTCCGGTTAATTTGTCGTGGGCTAACAACTGAATAAAACGAGCTCGACATGCCGAAAAAGAATGTAAATCTATTAGTGAAACGATTTTAACCTATTTAAACCAATTAAGAAAAAATTAGAAGTAAATAAAGTACCCAAACTCTTTATTTACTAACTACGATACTTTAGTAAGTCAGAATGGTCCCTACCGTAGGGTAGGTGAGCACTCCTTTACTAAATCAAGACATTCTTGACTAAATGCTATCAGTAGAATAACTCATATTCCTATAGCATCTTAGTTATCGTTTTTGGTCTGAATTTACTAACTCCTTAGCAAATCCCGTAAGTGTGACCCTCCGTTTTTAGAACGCACAGAACGGCCCCAACATAGCAACCGTATGGAATGTCAGTGTTGGGAATGGCCCTATGTTTCTTTATCCATAAATGGTGACTGAGGTGTTCGATCTCCCATGCCCAGCCCTCCGTTTGGATGGTGCCCCTAGGGCAGCCTGCAGGAGGAACATGGGAATCTCACGGTTCAATCCAACGGAGGAGACCACAGGAAGCACCGACGCACTTCCTTCTCCCACTTACTATAGACACTTACTCCATTCACCTTGCTATTGAAAGTTGCAAACACCACCCGTCTGGAGATGCCCCATATGGCATCATGAGGCCAAGCAAAATTCTCACGTTGTGAACTTTAGGGAGTGCGTAGCAGGAGAGGGATATATCATATATTCCTTCTCAACACATCTACTAAGCATCGTAAGACGGTTTTTAGGGTAAACTACTCAGGTTTTATCCGGCTAAGTAAATAAAACCTTAAGTCTAGGCAAACTATTTACCTGAGATGTCTAGGTTATTAACAAATTTAAAAAACCTCACACCTCTAACGCACGCTCATAAAGCCTGGTTAACTTTACTCAAGTACCGAATCGTCCCCAGGTAGGAGGTGTTCCGTAAACCGTCAGCTTAAATACCTCCAACCTCGAACAGGATTTCACCGGGTGAGTTTCTCATAACCTTAGCATTTACGAGATAACGACCTATTCATCTAATGAAACAGACCGAACCATTTAACCCTAAATGAGCATGCCACTTATCTTTGTTATATATTTTAAAAGTCTAAGTCATTTTTACAACGCTTGCAAAAACTAGACTTTCTATAATAACAAACTTCTATATGCTTCTCAAACATACATTCGCTAAGGCATGGCAAGTTGAATATTTAACTTCATAATCAATATAACACTTATATCGATTATGCTCTTTAAACATACAACTCCTAATTCATAAATTAATATAACACTTATATCAATTTTTAATGAATTAAGCATGCATCCTATACATTATAACAATTATAACATACAATATGCATAAAACTAATGTTGGATGTTTTAATTTCATAATTAATATAACACTTATATTAATTATTCTATTAAGTAAACAACATCAAATTCATGAATTAATATAACTCTTATATTAATACTCATGAATTAAACATGCATATACATTACAACACTTATAATATACAATATGCATAAAACTAGGATAACCAATGTTGTAAGTTCAATTTCATAATTAATATAACGCTTATATCAATTTCTCTATTAAACTAACAACATCCAATTCATGAATTAATATAACTTTTATATTAATTCTCATGAATTCCTAAATATGCATACTATATATTATAACACTTATAACATATTTACAATGCATGGAGCATGCTTCCTACGGTGGGATTTTAAATCTATATGGCATACGTTATGCACATACAAATATGGATTTCAATTAAAACATACATTCACAATGCATAATTAATTAAACACACTAAAGTGGATCGATTTTGGCATTTAGCAAGCAATAACTAATTTATTACAAGCTTGAACAACAAGCTAAGTCTTCAGCGAACTTCGAACTCTTCGCACCGCCTTTGACCAACTTGCTTCCCCGAACGCTTCGGCCAATTTCTCTTCGAATTTCTCCTCGTATTGCCTAGAACGAGTTTGAACTTATACCGAACAATTCGGCGCGTTCCAAACTCAAGCTTCTTTCACAAAGAAACCTATATGGACTCTAATGACTCTAAAAATACAAATTTTTTCAGCACGCATTAACGCCCATACATTCTCGGGCAATTACAAATTATGAAATTCGAAAGAAACGATGCCAAAATCGATTTTCACTTTAGACATCCATTCAGAAACAATTTCTAAATTAAAATACCCACCAACTTAAATTGATGCAAATTGAGTTAATCACAAAATCGCTCTGATACCAATTGATGGAGCGACATGCGCAGCGGAAAGCGATTTCGGACCGATGATACTCTAATTTCATCAATTTAACAAATAGAAAACATGCTCAAAGCGACGGAAATAAGAAATTAGAAATACATACCCTTGTAGTTCCAATTTCTTCAAGCTCCGCCGCACGTTCCTCGTCACGAACTCTGCCGGCCTCTTCTCACGAACGCCTCGAGGACCACCCCAGGTAGTCCCGCTATCCTCGGCGCCGCGCAACGGAGTTGTGGGACTCCGACTAGAAGAGAAACGAAAAAGAAAAAAGAGGAAGAAAGAAGAGAAAAGAATGAGAGGAAGAGGCTGAGGAGGCTGAGAAAAACAAAAAAAAAACATTTCTTTTTCTTCTCTGTACTTCAAGTACCCTTGCCTCACTACAACTCAAATTGAAAACAACTTTTAATTTGAGTACCCATTTTTTTGACTTCTTAAACCCCTCCGGCCAAACTACATATATATATATTACTTAACACATATATATGTGTCTTGCTGCATGCAAGACACATATATATATATTTATTATTATTATTATTAAAAATAATAATAATAATTTTATTTATTAAACTTTTTAATAAATAAAAAATATATATATATAATTATTAATTAAACTTTTTAATTAATAATTATTATTTAATTCAATATTAAATATTAATTAAATAATATAATTAAACCCGGTTTTCCGAAAAACCGACTTTTTTACACATGAATCCTATTCATGTTTTAGGCCAATCCCATATTTAAATCATATTTAAATATGTCTATTCTTCTTCCATAAACCGAATTTGAACAATTCAAATTCTTTTTCTTTTAATTTTCTCTTATATTGTTGCACGACGTTATCCGAGATAGCCAGGAGAACCTAAAGGACCTACAGATCATGAGCTCCAACGATACGAGATTATTCGGTCAAAACTGTTTGAATGTATATATTCTATTTCAATAAAGTTGTTATTGAATTTTAGTGAATTGTGTTTGTATTAACCTATACCAATAAATAACACCCATGGCGATAGTGTGAGTACTTGAACTTCATGTGTGACATGAATGTGGATCAAGTTCAAGTAGACATCCAAAATGGTCTATAGTATAGGGATAAGGCTGGGTACCTTATCCTGGGTACACTATTGGACGCGGCTCACTTTGTATAGTACAAAACGATGTGATTCGAATCGTTTCATGTAGAGACATGTGAGTGAGGGCGTCCTGTGCAATGAGTTTGCACAAGACCGAACCAAGAGATAAAATCGCTCTTTCTTTATAACACCGTTTACTGTAAAGACCGGTTTTTTCATTTGATGACTTAGGTAACTCGATCTCAATCCTGAGCTCACTATGAACTCCTGTTTATTTGACCTTATCCTTTGATTTGTACGGGTGAGAGTGGCCAGATCGCCGACTCAATATGCCTACCATCTTGGGGATAAGATCGAATAAGTGGCTGGGGACGTAGTTGTGCGAGATGGAATTCACTCCTACATGCTTTAAGGGTTAGTAGAGAGGTTGTTCCCTTAAGTGCTGACTCCAGGTCTTGAACAATGGGCCCATCCTCTCCTGATCAGGGAGGAATCTGATTTGATGGTTGGACCACAAATCAATTGTTCATTAGAGGTGTCAGTGGTACTTAAGGAACAAGATATAATACAAGGGTTAAACGGTATAAATGACCCGTTGTGATTATGAACGACCTGTGAAGGATCGACTTACTGATGATAGTTATATCAACAGGACACAATATATCTACAGTGAGGAGAGTGCAGCCCTTGGACTTTAGTGGAGTCTCCGGGGGTTAACGAATGTTGGTTAGTTCGGTTGAAAGAGTTTTGACCGGATAATCTCGTATCGTTGGAGCTCATGATCTGTAGGTCCTTACGATTCTCCTGGCTAGCTCGGATAAAGCCGTGAAACAATATAAAAGAAAAGAAAAGAATTTGAATCGTTCAAATTCGGGTTTGTGGAAGAATTTGGACATATTTAAATATGAATTAAATATGAGATTGGTCTACAATATGAATTGGATTCATATGTGAAAAGTCGGTTTTCGGAAAACCGGGCTTAATCATATTATTTAATTAATATTTGATATTGAATTAAATAATATTAATTAATTAAAAAGTTTAATTAATTAAAATATATTAATTAAAAAGTTTAATTAATATATAGACATATTTAAATATGATTTAAATATGAATTTGGTCTTAAAACATGAATAGGATTCATGTGCAAAAAAGTCGGTTTTCGGAAAACCGGGTTTAATTATATTATTTAATTAATATTTGATATTGAATTAAATAATATTAATAAATATAGGGAAATTGTAGTAAATGACAATTTAAGACTTATTGTTTGCAAATATAACATGTTTTTAAAAAATTTGCGGATATAGCAATTTCTATCGCTGATATCTTATGACTGATAGAAGTCTATCGCTGATCACCTCAGTTTTTTATAGATTTTTGTCAGTGATAATAGTCTATCAGAGATAATAGTCTATCACTCATAGAAGTCTATCAGTGATATAATAAAGTCTATCACTGATAGAAACAGATTTTTTTGCCATATTTGCAAAACATTTTAAAGTTTGCTAAATTTGCAATTAGTTTGGGCCTGATTGCTATTTGTGCAACCAGCCCAATAAATATATATATATATATATATATATACATGTGTCTTACATGCATGTAAGACACATGTACAATATATACAAGGGATATATATATATATAAGATCAGATCAAATTAAAAAAAAAAAAAAAAAAAAAAGGAAAAAGAAAAGTTAGTGGACTTTGGGGTTCACTAATTGAAATGAAAATTTCAATTTCATTTTCTTCGTGTTCTTCCTTCGGCCGCAGCTCTCTGAAGAGAAAATTTGTTTTTTCTTCTGTGAGCTTCTTCCTTCTTTTCTCTTGTAAAAGGAGTCTCACTACTCCGTTTCTCGGCCTGAGGATAGCGGGACTACCGGGGGTGGTCCACGAAGGTTTCGTGAGAAGGCTCGTTCAGCTCGTGAGGAGCTTCTGGCGGTGAAATTTGAAGAAATTCGAACGACAAGGGTATGTGTTCTAATTTCTCTTTTTCATTGCTTTTGCATGTTTCCGTTTGTTTAAATTGATGAAATTCGAGTGTCTATGATCCAAATCGCTTCCGCTGCGTTCCATCAACGCTCCATCAAAGAGAAGAAGAATGTGCAGGAGAGTGTTCCCGCAACACCTTTCCCTAGTAGGCTTGCGAAGCCTACCTTGGTGACTGATGACGAGGAGGTCCAGAAAACCTTCCAAAAGGTGATGGTGAACATCCCACTCTTGAAGGCGGTGAGTCAAATCCCCAAATACGCCAAATTCCCCAAGAGCTGGTGCACGAAGAAGCGAAAGTCCAGAGTGACGGAAGAGAAGAAGAAAGAGAATGTCTCGACAATTCTTCCGGGTATGTTGCCTACCAAGTGCAACGACCCAGGTACGGTTACTATCTCGTGTATGATAGGTAGTAAAACTGTTAAAAATGCCATGTTTGACCTGGGTGCATCTGTTAATGTTATGTCGTATGCATTATTTTTAGATCTTAAACTTAATGAAATGCATGAGACTGACGTGGTTGTACAATTGGCAAATGGGTCTTGCATATGTCCTAGGGGGAAGGTCGAGGATGTTCTGATTATAGTAGGAAATATGATGTTTCCTGCAGACTTTTTTGTATTAGACATGAATGGGAAATCTCTGAATGTATCGTCCTTCATGTTGTTAGGGCGTCCCTTTTTAAAGACCGCTAGGGTCAAAATTGATGTGTATAAGGGCGTCGTTTCTTTGGAGTTTGATGAAACTATGCATGAATTTTCTATATTTGATGAGAAGTCTGTGGAGATTGTTGCTTGTCTGGAGTATGTTGAGAATGAGAGTTTGACCTCGAGCTTGAGGGATAACTCTCATGTCTCTGTTAAGAAGACTGATTTGAATTTGATTGATGTGGGTGCTGTTTTTTTTTTATACTAATCATGATGATATTCACGTGCTTGAGGCACGAAGAGAGAAGATGTTTTTAGATGATGTTTGCATTAATAGCGTGGATGAAGGAATGTTTGGAACGTCCCCCGCGCTGTCAGAATATGGATGAGTTCATGGGGAGAATTCAATCGAGCAGACGACTTTAAAAATTCTGCGCTTCTCGGAGGCACCCGAGTGTTGAACTGTCTTTCTGTATTTAGTTTATTAATTGTTTTAGTTTAAGTTTCTTAGTTTAATTTAGTTTATTTGCTTGCTGCTTTTTTAGGAGAATGGGGAGAAGTTGAGGAAATTAGGCTTCGATAGAGAGCACCGCCTCTTATCCCTCGCCAACTTCACAAAGATCAGGGAAGTGTCGTTTTTCCTTTCCTCTTTTATTTTTGTGTATCTGATTAAGAAGCATTGAGGACAATGCTATCTTCTGAGGTTGGGGGTGGATGTTGTGGATTTCCATGTGCAGTTTGTTGAGCAGTGCTAATTTAGAATTTGAAGTGCTTGGGACTCTGTTTACTGCTTTCTAATTATGATGATCTAGGAAGTGTCTTTTTGGAATATGAGCATTTGCATAATCTAGTTTTTGCATAGGTTGTTTTGCATTTATTAGGTTCATGTCAAAAAATTTAAAAAAATTTATGTTGCTCCCTTGCATCTATCGAGCACTTAGCAACCTCATCTTAGACTCCGTAGGCTTAGTTTAATCGCATGTTGCATAATTCTTGTTGTCACCCCGAAAGGAAACCCTAGGGTAGCTTGTTGCATGAGAGTTAGTGGTCAATTAATCGAGTTAGCATTTGCTAAGCCTAAAGTAAAAAAAATAAAATAGAAAAACATGTTAGCTAGAAAAGTCTCTCGAGGCGCTCCTCCTTCTTATTGGTACCTAAGAAGTGAGTGTTAGTCCTTAAAAACGTGAAGTTTAATGCATGAATTTGACGTGTTAGGCTACTCGAGGTTGGAAAGAAAAAGAAAATACAAAGTTGGGTTCAAAGAGCCTTAACAAAGAGTACAAAGTACTCAAAAAGAAAAAAAAAAAAAGAGTATGAGAAAATCTTTTTAGGTCTCTTAATTCATTACTCTCTCTTGTGTGATCAAGTTTAGACTGTTCTTAAATGCTAGAAGTATGGGGAAAACGGGATGACATGTTGCATGCGGTTTTTCCGGGTTTACGTAGGATTAGGATAGGTTGGCTAGCACACACACACGTTAGGGAGCGATAGTTAATTTTTGACGTGTTCTTGATTAAATGCATGCGCCGTTTTCTTTCGTGATTATGTAATGTTTAGATTTGTAAAAAGCATTGAGGTTTGAATTAGAAACATGTATGCATGGTTCTTTAGAGACGAATTCTTTATTTGCCTTGCTCGAGGACTAGCAAGATTTAGGTTGAGGGTGTTTGATAACTTCATTTTGGAGCTAATTATCACTCCCTAACTCTAGCTAAAAGCCGTGATTAATTGATTAATTTGTCTTGTTTATAGGAGTTTCGCGGCATAGAGCTCATGGTGTCCATTGGATGCGTTTCGTGGCTAAGGAAGGTTTTTTAGCGCCCCGGGAGTGCATCGGGAAAAGGGGAAGCTCATCCATGAAGAACCGGGAAAAATTGCCAAGAAAAGGCAATTTTCCAGCCCCAAACCCGAGAGCAAGCGTCGAGACGCTACCGAGGAGTCGAGACGCTCCGAAGAGGCGCGCGCGCTGAGAATTATCAGGGCAGCGTCGAGACGCTGGCCTAGCGTCTCGACGCCATCGCGATGCGCGCGCTGAGTTTTTTAGGTCGCAGCGTCGCGACGCTGACCTAGCGTCTCGATGCTTCGACGGATTATAAAGGCTGTAAAGACGATTTTCAGCCATCTTCTTCGTTTTTCTCCGCTGTTTTTCTTCGGTAGTCCGCCATTGTTGGGCAATTTTGGAGCTTTTTATTTGTATTTTGCTTGGGATGATGGCCAAGGCTTCCATGGATGCTATTGTGGTCAATTTTTCCATGGTCGGCTAAGGTAATTGTTGCGTGCTCAGTGTTTAAATAAAGATGCAGTGTGAGAGCACTCAGAACATGCAAGCATACATGATCTTGTAGCAAGTAATAAGTATTTTTTCATTCGATTTCCCACAGAGATTTATTCTTAGTTACTAACGAAGTGAGATGCTAAATTAGAAAGGGTGGTTTAAATGGGGTGAATTGGAGATTAATGTGCCTAACTAATGAAAAATGTATGAGATATGCAAGCATAAACGAAAGCAAGTAAAGAGAGTAACTTAAATGTAGAGGAAAAAGTATTGCGGAGAAAGCAATTGTATAGCAATAAAATCGCAAAAGGAAAAGACTGGAAAAATGGCTAAGGCAAAAACTAACTTAAGGAATTGCGGAGACATCAATTGTATAACAATAAATTTAGCAACGTTTTAAGGGTGAGATGGGGAAACAAGGTCAACTAACGACTCCTCTATAGGCTTTTTCATACGTTTATTCAGCAGTAGCTCAACTTATCATGCATCAATTTAACTCATTCTCATGCATCTCTCGATTACATGCATTAGATCCTTTAGTTCACTCATATCCAAGTAAGACTTAAACATCTATTTATATAAGCAAGTTAATGAATTGTGCTAGGAAAACGCCTATTCCTAGGTCATTTTCTGGCTACCATGAAAGGCTAGCATGAATGGACGACTCTGAACTCTTACTCCTTCCGGAGGTTAGGAGTTCTTTAGACAAAATGGATGGCCAATCGAAATTGCCCGTGGGATGAAGTACACATACATTCAATGCATTCGAAGCTATCCTACATGCTGAATTCACGTATTTCTACCTATAGATTCATCATTAGCGGACCCTTAGGTGATTAGTTACTCATGGATGATGTGGAAGTGGAAATACTAGATTGTTTAAGCATGATTAACAGTATGTAAATGAAAGCAAAGGAAAGACATAAAGTGATAAGAAACTTGCAAAGTTGTAAATGATTTCTCTATTAAATAAGATTCAAAGCGTAATGAGCAAAAGACTGTAAACAGCAAAGAACTAAACAGATGAAGACGAATTAAAGTAATGTAGCAAACAGAAGCAAATGACAGCAAACAGTAGAGAAACTAAAGACAGAAAGCAATAGAAAGCGATGTAAATGTGTGCGTGAATTCCTCGCCGCAAGCGCCTCGGATGAAGGGGAAGGTTAGCGTTGTTTGGGGATGAATCTAATCAGAAGAGAAGAGGGATCTTCTCTTCTTCCTCTCAGATTATCGTTGCCAAAAGCTGATTCCTTCGCTCCAACAAACGAAATAGAAAATGGAGAGAAACTGCGTTGAGATGGAGAGTTCTATGCTTCCAAGCTTGTTGTTCTCTTTCCCCTTGACCTCCTTTTATAGCTCTTTGCAGGTACTCTTTAGTCAAGGAGAACCATCCATTCTGAACGACGTCCCACCACGTGGCAGCAGGGGAGAAATTGGGCGGCTGAAAGATCGCAACAGAACGGCGGACGGTTGGAACAACTTAACAATTTCAGCTTAAACATTGCTGAGACAACAATGTTTCAGCAATTTTCCTGCAATGCACAATTTTAACTCTTTTAGCTTTGTTTTTTATTCTTTCTTGTTCCTTTTACAAATAACTCCTAATTTAGCTTCATTCCTTGATTTCTCATATTTAAGCACGTATTAAACTAAATTCTACCAAAAACGCTTAAGAGTTCACACAATTATATGGCAAATAAGTCCCTAAATTAAGTACTTTTGGAGACGTAACACACCCCCAAACTTAAGTTATTGCTCGTCCTCGAGCAATATAAGGGCTTATTTAGGCTGCTATCACTCTATCTGACTACTTGCTGACTTCCCTAAGCTTACTATCCATCGTATGGCTGTCCTGTGACACTCTTCTAAGTTCAAACTAACTTCTCATTCTGCTTATTCTGATTTCTCTTGCCTTGTAAACCCTACTGCCTTTATAAATTTCCTACAACTAATCTATATGCCTTATGTCATTAGGTTCATTGTGCAGCTATCCCTAAGTTTTCAAATTCTCCCTTGCTTCACCCCAGACTCAGTACATGCTTCTAATGTCTTTCTTTTAAGCTACCTAGGATTCCTTAGAGTCATGCCAGTCTTAGTACACACCAGTAACAGTAGTACATTTCATAGAACAACCTAAACCCTGGCATCACTACATTGGATATACACTCATCTCCCTTAACATACCTTCAAGCTATAACCCTGTGCTTAGCAAAGTAAGGATCAGAGTTCATTCATACAGGACACCTAAGCACATAGGCTATGACTTGCAGACATACATTCTTCTTCCTTCGTTTTTCTTTTTCCTTCTTTTCTTTTCCTAGTAGAGTCTCTCCTTTTGGTTTGCCTTTTGATGCAGTGCCACTTGTGGGTTACACAAATGGCCCTGATTACTCAGCATCCTCAAGAGAGACACTACTCTTTATTCTTTTATTTTTCAATTTTTTTTTTCATTTCATTTTTTATTTCAAAGAAGAAGAATGCTTATGTTTAAGAGGGAGAGAGGAATGTTCCTAGGCCTAGGGCTGCCTCCCCCAAACTTAAACTTCTCATTGTCCCCAATGAGAGTCTGAGGTGGCACACCCCCAAGCTTGTCCTAAAAGCATCTAGTCTAAGGCAAAACAAGCAGAACTTAAAACTCCTAGGCATAAAAATGACCTTCTTAGAACAGATAACTCAGATGCAGAAGTTTGTAAACACAACATGGTAAGGGCTTATAGAGGTGCATGCTGAGCAATAAAGGAAGCTAAATTAAACTACCAAAGGTGTACTATGACACTCATCCAGCATGCTCAACAGATAGATCACATATTGAAGTCAGTAAAGCAGCAAGATATTGACATTTAAACAGAAACAGCCCATCAAAAAGTCATCCAACAGCATGCGAAAACTAACAAAAAATTGCGGACACCGCAAGGATTTCGCAATAAACCTACAGAGCAAATTTAGCTGTGATCAAAGCTCCTAGCATGCTATATGCAGACATCAACAAGTATCCAAAACATCAAAAACTAACTAAGCTAACTACTCAGATACCATCAAACAAAAGCAAACTATCCTAAACAAACAAAAGAACAATTAAAACAGACCAAGCATTTGATTAATAACAGGGGTCACATGTCACAAAAAAGCAAGTTTTTATTTTTTATTTTCAAGAGGGATCAGAAAACTCCCTCGAATGCCGTTCAGATTGGCATTCAAACATCTTCATCCTCATTTCTCCTTTCTTTAGGAGGCGCCCATGGCTTCAACAGATCCGTAGGGAAGGCAGGGAATATGCATCCCAGTTGGTCAGCTACATCCTTGTCCCTTGCCTGGGCATACTCAGCCCACTGAGCCATCTTATGCTGCAGGTCCATCAGGCAGGCCATGGACAACGATTGTGCAGCAGCCAGGCCGTCCATCTCAAATTCCATGTTGCCCCGCCTTCTCATCCTCAAGATTGTGGGCAGCTCCAGGTGGCCAGTGTAAGCCAATTGCCTCTCACCCTTCTCCATTAGCACACCTGCACACAAGCATAGTTTAGTTATAGTGTTAGGGAAAAATAATTGACCCTTATCTTTGCGTGAGCAGTCAATGATGGAGGCGGCAATGACTTCACCAACATCAATGGTGAGTCCCCGCATGATGGCATAAAGCAGCAATGATCGCCCCTGGTTGATAGTCGTTTCGTGTGTCACCGGGGAGATGCGTCTGCGCACAAGGGAGAACCAAACTGCCGCCTTGTCTCGAAGGGTTGCACACATCAGGGTGTGCTTCCCATTCCGTGAGACCGCCCAGGCTGCCTCAGGTTTGTCGATTGTTTGCAAGGCCTCTTCTAAGACTGCCTCAGATGGCGAGTCAACGATCTTGGCATACTCAGAATATGTATGTGATAACTCCATTTTGGAGCTATTATTCACTTCCTAAATCTAGCTAAATTCCGCTTTTAATTGGTTTATTTATCTCGTTTATAGGAGATTTGCGGAAAATAGCTCGTGCGTCCATTGGACCCGTTTTGGAGCTAAAAGCGGTGTTTTAACGCCCCGGGAATGCATCGGGAAAAGGGCAAAGTGCTCCAAGAAGAATCGGACCAAAATTGCCTAGGAGAGGCAATTTTCCAGCTCAAACCCGAGAGCAAGCGTCGAGCAGTCAGCGTCGAAACGCTTGCTCGACGCTGCCTGGCGTCGAGACCCTGCTGCGGCGTCGAGACGCTCCGAAGGAGGCGCGCGCAAGAAATCATCGGGCCAGCGTCTCGACGCCATCGCGAGGTGCGCGCGGATTAATTAGGTCGCAGCGTCTCGACGCTCCGACGATTTTAAAGGGCTGAAAGACGATTTTTGCAGCCATTCTTTACAAGTTTTTGATTCTTCCTCACACTTCATCTTCTTCCTCTCGACTTTTCTCCATTTTTAAGCTTAGCTCCGCCATTTGTGGCATGTTTTGGAGCTTGTAATTTGTAATAGGATAGAGATGACTTCCGTGGCCTCCGTTGGAGCGATGGTGACAATCCGTCCCATGGACGGCTAAGGTATTGTGAACGGTTTGGGATAATTTGAGGGATAATTTGTTAGATTTCTATGCTTTGATAATCCATGCTTTAATTTCTAACTTGGTTGCTGATTTGTATGCATCTATTGTTCTTACTTCATCCTATGCATATGTTAGATTTCGCCGACTGACAATCGTGTTTTCTAGCATATGTTAGCGTTAAAGAGTAGCGATGTCGTGCCTCTCACTATTCGACTAGTAACACAGAATAATAGAATTAAATCGGAGTATCGAGTCATGCATGATAGTTGTTGGTTACATACAACGTTGGCGGGTAGCCAGTTAGAAATTTGAATGCGTGGTCGAATGTCTGTCGTGGTATGCTAGTGACTGTTTAGAGTCAATTTGGGGCTGATCACCCTGATGAAACTTTAGATAATGTTTAATTGGATCTTCTGATTTAATTAATTGTTATGGAGCCGGTTACACTAGGCGTTTGCCGGGGTAACTGGCCGTGTGTATTACAAACTGCTAGCCATAGGATTGTATTAAATGATAAGCGTAGTATGTCTAACAAAGAAATCCCGAAAATCCCCAAACCGTGCACTCGTCAATCTCTCTCTTTCTTAATTTTCCGTTAGCGATTATTTCCTTTACTTGCATGCTTAAACATCCCCCCGTTACAAAAACCCAATTAATCAATTAATTTCAAGTTCAATTTAATTTCAATCATAACCTTCTCCGTGGATCGACCCTGTTACCACTAGCTGCAAAGCTTTGGTTAATAGGCTTATAAATTGTATTTTGGCGAGTCTCGACAACCCGAATTTATAGCGGGACATTCAAAAAATCCTTCTACCAAAATAGGCGCCGTTGCCGGGGAAGGCAAAAATTGATTGAAATCATGTTTGAATTTGAATTTGGTTGATTGGTTGTGTGCTGAAATTTTTTTTTCTGTTTGTAGTTTGTATGTTTAAAATTTTGTTTGTGTATGACCCGTTCTTCTGAGATTAGTGGATTACAGTTTATACCTGAGGTCGAAAGAGAAGAGCGGCGGTTGAGAAGAGAGGCCCACGAGGGGCAGAGATTGTTTGAACAAGAAGGCAATCCCTTCTTTGGTGACGAGATGGCGCAAGGAGAAGCGCCAAGGACGCTGAAACAGCTGGCAGCGCCAGATTTAAATTTGCAACCCCTGTGCATCAACTACCCCGTGGTAGCAGGTAATTTTGAATTAAAATCCGGTTTAATTCACCAGTTGCCTTCTTTCCATGGTAATGCAGGCGAGGATGCAAACAAGCACTTGATGGAGTTTCATTGAGTCTGCGCGGGGATGAAGCCCGCGGGAGTGACGGAGGAGCAGCTGAATTTAAGGGCATTCCCCTTTACGCTTAAGGACAAAGCCAAGGACTAGCTTTATTATCTGCCCTCCGAATCGATCACAACGTGGCAGGACATGAAGAGGGTTTTCCTAGAGAAGTATTTCCCTGCGTCCCTGGCCACAACTTTGAGGAAAAGAATTTATGGGATCACTCAAGACGTGGGTGAGTCTCTGCATGAGTACTGGGAACGCTTTGGGCGCCTCTGCGCAAGCTTCCCGCATCATCAGATTGTCGATCAGCTCCTGATCCAGTATTTTTATGAGGGTATGACGCCTCATGATCGGTAGATGATAGACGCCGCGAGCGGTGGGGCTTTGATTGATAAGACCCCGGTGGAGGCCAAGCAGTTAATTGCAAACATGGCGGCCAACTCGCAGCAGTTTGGTATTCGAGGGCAGGGGCAAGTTCACAGCGTGGCCCAGAGTCACAAGATGTCGGAAATGAAGGCCCAAGTGGCCGAAATTGGAAATTTATTGAAGAAGTTTGTCGGAGGTAGCCGAGAAGAGGAGGTGAACGCAATCGGGGGATATGCTTCCAACCCGAGGAAGTATGATCCTTACTCGAACACATATAACCCCGGTTGGCGCGATCACCCCAATTTCAGCTATGGGAATAGGGAAGGACAACAACGCTTCCAAGGCCAGTCCCATGATAGGCCTAACACTTCCTCCCAAGCTCAAGCCTCGAGCTCCTCCAGTTCGTTGGAAGAGATGGTTCGGACCATCGTCACATCGACAAGCCAATTTTAGAAAGAAGCTCGAGAAGAGCTAAACTCACACAAAGCCGAGCTGCAAAACTTGAACAAGCAGCTGACGCAAATGGCGGTGTCGATTAGCAAAATAGAGAGCAAGAGCTCTGGGAAGCTTCCTTCCCAAACCACGGTGAACTCATGTGAGAACGTGAGTGCAATCCAACTGAGGAGTGGGAAATCAGTTTCCTCCAGAGCCGTGAAGGAAGCCAAGGGCAGTTTAAATGAGCCCGCCCCAGTTGATCTTGATGAATTGAATGATGAGAAAGAAGAAATGAATGTGCAAGAGAATGTTGCCAAAGCACCCTTCCCTAGTAGGCTTGCGAAGCCTACTTTGGAGACCGAAGACGAGGAGGTCCTGCGTACCTTCCAGAAGGTGATGGTGAACATACCGCTCCTAGAGGCAGTGAGCCAAGTGCCAAAATATGCCAAATTCCTCAGGAGCTGGTGCCCAAAGAAAAGAAATTCCAGAGGGACTGAAAAGAGAAAAGAGAATGTTTCTGCGATCCTCCCAGGTACGTTGCCCGCCAAGTGCAACGATCCAGGTACTTTTACTATCTCTTGCATGATAGGTAGTAAAATAGTCAAAAATGCCATGCTTGACCTTGGAGCTTCTGTGAACGTTATGTCTTATGCTTTATTTCTTGAACTGAACTTAAATGAATTGCATGAGTGTGACGTGGTTGTCCAGTTAGCTAATGGGTCGAGTATTTTTCCTAGAGGGAAGGTTGAGGATGTTCTCGTGAGAGTGGGTGATATGATGTTCCCTGCTGATTTTCTTGTGCTTGATATGAATGAAAAATCTTTGCATGCTTCGTCCTCTATGTTGTTAGGACGTCCTTTTCTTAAGACCGCGAGGGTCAAAATAGATGTGTTTAAGGGCGTTATTTCCCTAGTGTTTGATGATACAGTGCATGAGTTTTCTTTATTTGAGAAGAAATCTGTGGAGAATATTGCTTGTGTTGAGTATATCGAGAATGTGAGTCTTACCTCGCGCTTGAGGGATGATTCTCATGTCTCTGTTAAAAAATCTGATCTTAATTTGATTGAAATGAATGCTGTTTTTTGCACTAATAAATGTGATATTCACGTGCTTGAGGCACGAAGAGTGCAAAAAGTTTTGAATGATGATTGCAGGTGTAGTGTGGAAGAGGACAAGACTGGAACGTCCCCCGCACTATCAGAATATGGATGAGTCTTTGGAGAGAATTCAGTCGAGCAAACGACTTTAAAAATTCTGCGCTTCTCAGAGGCACCCGAGTGATGAAATATTTTTTCTGTTTTAGTTTAGTTGCTGTTTTTTGTTGTTTTTAGTTTAATTTAAACTTATGTAGTTTGCTGTTTTTTGTTAGGAATCGAGGAAGTTGAGGAAAATTTTGGGTTTCGATGATGAGCGCGCCGCTTCCTTTCCTTCGCCAACTTCACAAGGAGTCAGGGAAGTGTAGTTTCTTCTTCCCTTTTACTTTGTGTATCTGACTAAGTGGCATTGAGGACAATGCCAACTTTTGAAGTTGGGGGTGGAGTTTGTGGATAAGCATGTGTAGTCGGTTGAGCAGTGCTAATTTTGAATATTGAAGTGCTTGGGACTCTGTTTACAGTTTTCTAATTATAATAATCTAGGAAATGCGTGTTGGAAATCTGAGCACGTACATAATCTAGTTTTTGCATGAGTTTTGCATTTATTAGGTTCATGTAAAAAATTTTAAAAAATTTTCTGTTGCTCCCTTGCATCTATCGAGCACTTAGCAACCTCATCTTAGATTCCGTAGGCTTAGTAAATCGCATGTAGCATTAATTCTCGTTGTCACCCCGAAAGGCACCCTTAGGTAGCTTGTTGCATGAGAGTTGGTGGTCGATTAATCGAGTTAGCTTATGCTAAGCCTAAAGTAAAAAAAAATAGAAAAGCATGTTGGTTAGAAAATTCTCTCGAGGCGCTCCTCCTTCTTATTGGTGCACCTAAGAAGTGAGCGTTAGTCCTTAAAAATGTGAAGTTTATGCATGAATTTGACGTGTTAGGCAACTCGAGGTTGGAAAGAAAAAGAGAATAAATTGTTGGGTTCAAAGAACCTCAATAAAGGAGTACAAAGTACTCAAAATGAAAAGAAAAAGGAAAGAGAAAATATTTAGGTCTCTTAGTTTGCTACTCTCTCTCGTGTAAGTCAAGTGTAGACTGTTCTTAAACGCTAGAAGTAGGGGAAAAACGGGATGATGTGTTGCATGTGGTTTTTCCGGGCTTATGTGAGTTTAGGATAGGTTGTCTAGCACACACACACGTTAGGGAGCGATAGTTAATTTTTGATATGTTCGTAGTAAATGCATGCACGGATTGCTTTCATGATTATGTTGTGTTTGAATTTGTAAAATGCATTGAGATTTGAGTTAGTAGATTGTAAGCGTGTCCTTAGAGTCAATTTCTTTATTAGCCTTGCTCGAGGACTAGCAAGATTCAAGTTGGGGGTGTTTGATAACTCCATTTTGGAGCTATTATTCACTTCCTAAATCTAGCTAAATTCCGCTTTTAATTGGTTTATTTATCTCGTTTATAAGAGATTTGCAGAAAAGAGCTTGTGCGTCCATTGGACTCGTTTTTGAGCTAAAAGCGGTGTTTTAACGCCCCGAGAATGCATCGGGAAAAGGGCAAAGTGATCCAAGAAGAATCAGACCAAAATTGCCTAGAGGCAATTTTCCAGCTCAAACCCGAGAGCAAGCGTCGAGCAGTCAGCGTCGAGACGCTTGCTCGACGCTGCCTGGCGTCGAGACCCTGTTGCGGCGTCGAGACGCTCCGAAGGAGGCGCGCGCAAGAAATCATCGGGCCAGCGTCGAGACGCTGTCCCAGCGTCTCGACGCCATCGCGAGGCACGCGCGGATTAATTAGGTCGCAGCGTCGCGACGCTGTCCCAGCGTCTCGACGCTCCGACGATTTTAAAGGGCTGCAAGACGATTTTTGCAGCCATTCTTTACAAGTTTTTGATTCTTCCTCACACTTCATCTTCTTCCTCTCGGCTTTTCTAAATTTTTAAGCTTAGCTCCGCCATTTGTGGCATGTTTTGGAGCTTGTAATTTGTAATAGGATAGAGATGACTTCCGTGGCCTCCGTTGGAGCGGTGATGACAATCCGTCCCATGGACGGCTAAGGTATTGTGAACGGTTTGGGATAATTTGAGGGATAATTTGTTAGATTTCTATGCTTTGATAATCCATGCTTTAATTTCCAACTTGGTTGCTGATTTGTATGCATCTATTGTTCTTACTTCATCCTATGCATATGTTAGATTTCGCCGACTGACAATCGTGTTTTCTAGCATATGTTAGCGTTAAAGAGTAGCGATGTCGTGCCTCTCACTATTCGACTAGTAACACAGAATAATAGAATTAAATCGGAGTATCGAGTCATGCATGATAGTTGTTGGTTACATACAGCGTTGGCGGGTAGCCAGTTGGCAATTTGAATGCGTGGTCGAATGTCTGTCGTGGTATGCTAGTGACTGTTTAGAGTCAATTTGGGGCTGATCACCCTGATGAAACTTTAGATAATGTTTAATTGGATCTTCTGATTTAATTAATTGCTATGGAGTCGGTTACACTAGGCGTTTGTCGGGGTAACTGACCGCGTGTATTACAAACTGCTAGCCATAGGATTGTATTAAATGATAAGCGTAGTATGTCTAACAAAGAAATCCCGAAAATCCCCAAACCGTGCACTCGTCAATCTCTCTCTTTCTTAATTTTCCGTTAGCGATAATTTCCTTTACTTGCATGCTTAAACATCCCCCCGTTACAAAAACCCAATTAATCAATTAATTTCAAGTTCAATTTAATTTCAATCATAACCTTCTCCGTGGATCGACCCTGTTACCACTAGCTGCAAAGCTTTGGTTAATAGGCTTATAAATTGTATTTTGGCGGGTCTCGACAACCCGAATTTATAGCGGGACATTCAAAAAATCCTTCTACCAGTATGCCCTTTGAGAGCATAGGCCTCATTGATGGCATTGGCAGAGAAGTCGATTTCTACCCCCCTCACTGTTGATAGGCACGCTTCAGGGTGTGTGAGATTGGCATAGAAATCGTACACCATATCAGGATATGCTGGGATTGGAGGCCTGCAGAGTTCCTCCCAGCCATGGTTGATGATCCCTGCGCGCAAGAATTGCGGCAGGTCCGCCAATGCATCAAGGAATCCTCGCTTGTGGAGGAGTTCCTTCTTCATCAATTCGAGGCCCTTAGCCTCTGCTTCTTGGGAGACATACCTCGCAGCTCGAGGTTCGTCCTCTGGGTACATCTTCCTTTTTCCCTTTTCTTTTGCTTTGGCCGACTCAGAGGCCTCAATCTTCATCTTCTTTAAAGAAGGTTCAACTCCAACCTTCTTCTTTTTGGCTCGTTTGGAAGACTTCGGCCGCTTGCCCTTGACAATCACTGGGGCCTTCTTCTTGTGTCGTGCCTTGGTGGCCAGATGTTGGAGGCAATCCCCCAGTGTCTCGTCCATGGAGCCCTTGCTTCCCCCCTCCACAGGGCTGTCAAGACTGACATCCCTTAAGGGGGGAAACACTTCTTCTTCCTCCGCCGGCTCGTCGCTTGGCACCGAATCTTGGTGCTCTTCAGGTGGGGCTTCAGGCATCGGTGTCTGTGGAGAAGGTTCGGGGCTCTGTCTTGCCGTCTCATATGATGGTCGGCCACTCCCTCGACTCTCCTCGCTGGGAGTCTTTTCTTTGATCGGTGAGTCCTCCACCGCAACCTTCCACTTCCTTTTCTTCGGAGTACCGACTGGATCAGAGGGACCAACAGGTACCTCAGTCGCCACCTTCCACTTCTTTCTTCGCACTGGTAGCTTCGGAGGCCGTGAGGGTTGCGCAGTATCGGCGTCTACTAAGGAAAGAAGCGCCTCCCTCGCAGCTTCTTCTGCGTCAGGCGACGCTTTCTTGGGCGTGGATCGCTCTGCTCGGGTTGACACCATTGCTGTTTCTTTGAGATCTGAGTTTGAGGAATGCAGAGGAAGGAGAAAACTGAGTTTTGGAGCCCCAACGGTTTGATAAAACGTAAAGGGCAAGGATCCCAACGACGACTATTTGTACTCAAGTACTCTCCAACGACTCGTTTTTGGTTGCGGACTCCACAAATCCTCCGCAATTAATCCGCATAGCCGTTAGGATTTTCTTGATTTAAGTTGCAAGATTTAGCAACCAAATCTTTGATTTTTCCAGCTCTTCTTCGTGGATCTTCTCTTCTTGAATTATCTCCCTCATCGTCTTCTAAAGATCTCCCATTAATATCCTTTTAATCAAAACAAAAATCCGTAATTAAAACCAAAAATAAACAATCAAAACACAATCTAAAAATGCTTAAAGAAAAATCTAAGGCATGGCCTTCTGATGGACGAGCACAGTGGTCACTCATCCCCTTTCGAATTGCTTCTTAGGCTTCAGCTAGGAGGAAGGCCGAGAGTGTCTGTACATCTCCTTCCTCATAGTAATGCTTCAACCTCGCGCCATTCACCATGAACGGCTGGCCTTGGTGTAGGTTTCGAATCTCAATAGCACCATGAACAAAAACGTTAGTTATCACAAAAGGACCTGACCATCTAGACTTGAGTTTGCCTGGAAATAACCTTAACCGTGAGTTGAATAATAAGACATGCTGCCCCTTTTTAAAGTCCTTGAACCTCAGTCTACTATCATGCCAAATCTTAGTTTTTTCTTTGTACATTTTAGCATTTTCGTAGGACATATGTCTTAGCTCATCTAACTCATGTAATTGCAGAGACCGCAAAGTTCCAGCATCGGTCACGCAATAATTCAGTTCTTTTAAGGCCCAAAAGGCTTTGATTTCTAATTCGAAGGGAAGATGACATGCTTTTCCATAAACTAGCCTATAAGGAGACATACCTAAGGGTGTTTTATATGCAGTCCTATACGCCCACAGTGTTGGGTTTTATGTCCTAAAACTCGTAGTTTGTAAACTGAATGAATGTATATATTATATTTCAATAAAGTTGTTATTGAATTTTAGTGAATTGTGTTTGTATTAACCTATACCAATAACTAACACCCATGGCGATAGTGTGAGTACTTGAACTTCATGTGTGACATGAATGTGGATCAAGTTCAAGTAGACAGCCAAACATGGTCTATAGTATAGGGATAAGGCTGGGTACCTTATCCTGGGGACACTATTGGACGCGGCTCACTTTGTATAGTACAAAACGATGTGATTCGAATCGTTTTATGTAGAGACATATGAGTGAGGGCGTCCTGTGCAATGAGTTTGCACAAGACCGAACCAAAAATAAAATCGCTCTTTCTTTATAACACCGTTTACTGTAAAGACCGATTTTTTCATTATGATGACTTAGGTAACTCGATCTCAATCCTGAGCTTACTATGAACTCCTGTTTATTCAACCTTATCCTTTGATTTGTACGGGTGAGAGTGGCCAGATCGCCGACTCAATAAGCCTACCATCTTGGAGATAAGATCGAATAAGTGGCTGGGGACGTAGTTGTGCGAGATGGAATTCACTCCTACCCGCTTTAAGGGTTAGTAGAGAGGTTGTTCCCTTAAGTGCTGACTCCAGGTCTTGAACAATGGGCCCATCCTCTCCTGATCAGGGAGGAATCTGATTTGATGGTTGGACCACAAATGAATTGTTCATTAGAGGTGTCAGTGGTACTTAAGGAACAAGATATAATACAAGGGTTAAACGGTATAATTGACCCGTTGTGATTATGAACGACCTGTGAAGGATCGACTTACTGATGATAGTTATATCAACAGGACACAATATATCTACAGTGAGGAGAGTGCAGCCCTTGGACTTTAGTGGAGTCTCCGGGGGTTAACGAATGTTGGTTAGTTCGGTTGAAAGAGTTTTGACCGGATAATCTCGTATCGTTGGAGCTCATGATCTGTAGGTCCTTATGGTTCTCCTGGCTAGCTCGGATAAAGCCGTGAAACAATATAAAAGAAAAGAAAAGAATTTGAATCGTTCAAATTTGGGTTTGTGAAAGAAGGATAGACATATTTAAATATGATTTAAATATGAGATTGGTCTACTATATGAATTGGATTCATATGCAAAAAGTTGGTTTTTCGGAAAAACCGGGTTTAATTATATTATTTAATTAATATTTGATATTGAATTAAATAATATTAATTAATATATATATATTTTTGTTAATTAAAAAGTTTAATTAATAAAATAATAATTATTATTTTTAATAATAATAATATATAAATATATATATATATATATATATATATATATATATATATATATATACATGTGTCTTACATGCAAGATGTAAGACACATGTTATATATACAAGGTATATATATATGTGAGTTAGATCAATTAAAAAAAAAAAAAAAAAAAAAAAAAAAGAAATTAAAAAGCGGTGAGTGCCTTTTGGGGTACTCACTTGCAAATTGAATTTGTGAATTCAATTTCTTCTTCTTCCGTCTTCTTCTCTCTTCCTCAGCTCTCTGTAAAAAGAAGTTTTTCAGTGAGCTTCTTCCTCCGTTTCTTTTGTAAAAGGAGTCCCACTACTCCGTTTCTCGGCCCGAGGATAGCGGGATTACCGTGGGTGGTCCACGGACATTTCGTGAGAAGGCTCGTTGAGCTCGTGAGGAGCTTCTGGCGGTGATTTTTGGAGAATTACGAACGACAAGGGTATGTGTTCTAATTTCTCTTTTTCATTGCTTCTGCATGTTTCCATTTGTTTAAATTGATGAAATTAGAGTGTCTATGATCCAAATTCGCTTCCGCTGCGTGCCATGCGCTCCATCAATTGGTATCAGAGCGTTTTTGGCCACTCAATTTCTATCAATTTAAGTTATGGTGGGTTTTATTTAGAAATTGTTTCTGAATGGATGTCTAAAGTGAATATCGATTTTAGCATAGTTTCTATTTGAATTTCATTATTTGTAATTGCCCGAGATTGTATGGGCTTTAATGCATGCTAAAGAGTCTGTAATTTTTTAGAGTCATTAGAGTCCATATAGGTTTCTTTGTGAAAGAAGCTCGAGTTTTGAAACTCGCCGAAATGTTCGGTGTAAGTTCAAACTCGTTCTGGGCAATACGAGGAGAAATTCGAAGAGCTTTTGGCCGAAGCGTTCGGAGGAAGCAAGTTGGTCAAAGGCGGTGCGAAGAGTTCGAAGTCCGCTCAAGGCGTAGCTTGTTGATCAAGCTTGTAATAAATTAGTTATTGCTTGCTAAATGCCAAAATCGATCCACTTTAGTATGTTTAATTAATTATGCATTGCGAATGTATGTTTTAATTAAATTCCATGTTTGTATGTGCATAACGTATGTCATATAGATTTAAAATCCCACCGTAGGAAGCATGCTTCATGCATTGAAAATATGTTATAAGTGTTATAATATATAGTATGCATATTTGGTAATTCATGAGTATTAATATAAGAGTTATATTAATTCATGAATTAGATGTTGATAATTTAATAGAATAATTGATATAAGTGTTATATTAATTATGAAATTAAATATACAACATAGGTTGCCATGATTTTATGCATATTATAGGTTATAAGTGTTATAATATATTGGATGCATGTTTAATTCATGAGTATTAATATAAGAGTTATATTAATTCATGAATTAGATGTTGTTTGCTTAATAGAATAATTGATATAAGTGTTATATTAATTATGAAATTAAACATCCAACATTAGATGCATTTTGTTTGTTATAAGTGTTATAATGTATAGGATGCATGCTTAATTCATGAGAATTGATATAAGTGTTATATTAATTTATGAATTAGGAGTTGTATATTTAAAAACATAATCGATATAATTCTTATATTAATTATGAAATTAAATATTCAACTTGTCATGCCTTAGTGTTGCATGTTTGAGAAGCATGTAGAAGTTTGTTGTAGTAAGTCTTAGTTTTGCAAAGCGTTGTAAAATTGGCATAGACTTTTAAAATCTATAACAAAGACAAAGGCATGCTCACTTAGGGTTGAATGTATCGTTCCGTTTCATTAGATGAATAGGTCGATATCTTGTAAATGTTAAGGTTACAAGAAACTCACCCGGGGACATCCTGTTCGAGGTTGGAGGTATTTAAGCTGACGGTTTACGGAACACCTCCTACCTGGGGACCATCCGGTACTTGAGTAAAGTTAACCCGGCATTATGAGCATGCGTGAGTGGTGTGAGGTAATAAATTGTTTATCACCTAGACATCATAGGTAAAAGTTTGTTTTACCTAGACTTAGGTCTTATTGTCTTAGCCGGATAATGCCTGAGTAATTTACCCATTCCGTCTTAAAATACTTAGTAGAGGTGTTGAGAAGGTATATATGATATGTCCCTCTCCTCCTACGTTCTCTGTTAAGTTCACACCGTGAGAATTATGCTCGGCCTCGTGATGTCAATAGGGCATCCCCATTCAGATGGTATTTGCATAATTCAAGAGCAAGGTGAATGGAGAAAGTATTTATATTAAGTGGGAGAAGGAAGTATGTCAATACATCCTGCGGTCTCCTCCATTGGATTGAACCGTGAGATTCCTATGTTCCGCCTGCTAGGTGCCCACAAGTGGTACCGATCCATTCGGAGGGCCGTTTCATAGGAATCGGAACATCTCAATCACCATTTATGGATAAAGAAACATAGAGCCATTCCCAACTTTGACATTTCCATTCGGTTGCATCGTTGGGGCCGCCCTATGAATTCTAAAAATGGAGGGTCACACTTACGAGATTTGCTAAGGAATTAGTAAATCTTGACCAAACAACGATAACTAAGATGCTATAGGAATATGAGATATTCTGGTATTAGCATTTAGTCAAGAATGTCTTGATTCAGTGAAGGAATGCTTGACTGCTCCTCGGTAGCGACCATTCTGACCCACTGAAGTATCGTTGCAGTTTAATAATGAGTTTTGGGTACATTATTATTCTTTGCTAAATTCTTGATTGGTGTGTAAATTAGGTTAAAACCTTTTCACTAATATTTTTTCATTCTCTTTTCAGCATGTCTAGCTCTTTTATTCACTTACTAGCTTCCGATAAGTTAACGGGCGATAACTACGCGACCTGGAAATCGAACTTGAATACGATTCTCGTTCTAGATGATCTCAGGTTCGTCTTATCAGAGGATTGTCCTCCCCCTCCTAGCTCGGATGCGACTCGAACTGTTCGAGAAGCATATGATAGATGGACAAGGGCTAATGATAAAGCCCGAGTCTATATCTTAGCCAGCATATCTGATGTGTTAGCTAAGAAGCACGAGGATATGGTTTCTGCTAAAGAAATCATGTCTTCATTACAGGAGATGTTTGGACTACCGTCCTCATCGGTCTGTCATGAAGCCCTCAAATACGTTTACAACTCTCGCATGAAAGAGGGAACCTCTGTTAGGGAGCATGTCCTTAACATGATGGTCCACTTCAATGTGGCGGAAGTAAACGGAGCTACTATTGATGAGTCAAGTCAAGTAAGCTTTATCATGGAATCTCTTCCGAAGAGTTTCCTTCAGTTCAGAACCAATATGGTAATGAACAAGATAAAGTATAATTTGACTTCTCTCCTCAGCGAGCTACAGACCTATCAGTCCTTTCACACTTCTAAAGGAAAAGAGAAGGAGGCAAACGTTGTCACTTCTAGGAAATTCCAAAAGGGGTCGTCTTCAGGGAGTAGGTCTGAACTTTCTTCTATTAAGAATAAGAGTATTCAAAAGAAGAAGAAAGATAAAAGGAAGGGAAAAGCACCTGCTGCAGGTAAGAGCAAGACTAAATCTACAGACAAAGGAAAATGTTTCCATTGTGGTGTAGATGGGCACTGGAAACGGAATTGCCCAAAGTATCTTGCAGAAAAAAAGGCTGAGAAGGAAAGACAAGGTAAATATGATTTATTTGTTGTCGAAACATGTTTAGTAGAACATGATTGTCATACCTGGATACTTGATTCAGGAGCTACTAACCATGTTTGTTCTTCTTTTCAGGAAACTAGTTCTTGGCAGCCACTTTCTCGAGGTGAGATAACACTCAGAGTTGGAACTGGAGAGGTTGTCTCAGCTAAAGCAGTGGGAGATGTAAAGTTGTTGTATAGAGATAGTTTCATTTTACTAGAAAATGTACTCCTGGTTCCAACCTTCAAGAGGAATCTTGTATCTATATCTTGTTTGTTAGAACAGTTGTATAAAGTATCTTTTGTTCATAATGAAGAGTTCATTAGCAAAAGAGGTGTACGTATTTGTTCTGCGAAACTTGAAAACAACTTGTATGTGTTAAGACCAACCGAAGCCAGAGCTATTTTGAACACTGAAATGTTTAAAACAGCTGAGACTCAAACTAAAAGGCAGAAACTTTCTCCAAGTACTTATCTTTGGCACTTAAGACTAGGTCATATTAATCTCAATAGGATTGGGAGATTGGTTAAGAATGGTATGCTAAATCGTTTAGAGGACAACTCTTTACCGCCATGTGAGTCTTGTCTTGAGGGCAAAATGACCAAACGATCTTTTTCTGAAAAAGGTCATAGGTCCAAAGAACCTCTAGAAATCGTGCATTCGGATCTCTGCGGTCCTTTGAATGTCAAAGCACGAGGAGGGTATGAATATTTCATCAGTTTCATTGATGATTATTCTAGGTACGGTTATCTTTATCTAATTGTTGCGTGCTCAATGTGTAAAAGAAATAAGCAATAAGAGAGAGAGAGCACTCAGAACATGCAAGCATACATGATCTTATAGCAAGTAGTAAGTATTTTTTCATTCGTTTTCCCACAGAGATTTATTATTAGCTACTCGTGAAGTGTATTGTTAAGCAAGAATGGGTGGAATTGATGGGGTAGATTTGGTTTAAAAATGCCTAATTACTAATGAATATATAAAGGATAGTAACATGAACAAGTGCAAGTCAATGGTAAACTCAAACGTAAAGAGAAGAGATTAATAAACGAAGAGGAAAATAGCTAGGCAGAATTTTTAACTTAATAGAATTGCGAGAACAACAATTTTACCGCAATGTTACTAACAGCGAAAGTGTGTAAAATGGAGAAACAAGGGCTACTAACGACTCCTCTATAGGCATTTTCACACGATTCTCAAGCATTGGATCAACTCACTATGCATCAAACTAACTCATTCTCATGTATCTTCCGATTTCATGCATTAGATTCTTTAGTTTACTCATGTCCAAGTAAGGTCTTAAGCATCTTGTTAAAGCAGTAAGTTATGATTTGTACTAGGAAAACGCCTATTCCTAGGTCGTTTTCTGGTTACCTTGAGAGGCTAGCATGAGTGTATGACTCTGAACTCTTACTCCTTCCAGAGGTTAGGAGTTCTTTGGACAAAATGGATGGCCAATCGAAATTGCCCGTGGGATGAAGCTTACATACAATCAATGCATTCGAGAGCTATCCTACATGGTTGGTGCACGTGTTTTAGCCTATAGTATTGTCATTAGCATGCCCCTATGTGACTTAGTTACTCATGGATGTAGAGAGAACAGAAATAATAGATGAAGTAGACAGGCTTAGAAGAAAATGAAAGACAAAACAACAAGGAAAAACAGTAGGCAGAGAAGGTAAAGACAAAGTGTGAAATGATGAATTGTGCTTTGATTAATCAATTGTTTGAATGAACAAATGAAAACTTAAAGTGATTAACATAAAGACAGAAAGCAACGAAATGGAATGGATTGACTAAGGGAAAAGAAATAACAACAAAATGGTGCTGGAAATGAAAAGTAAAGACAGAAAGCAGTAAAATGAGCTTGATCGCCTCGTCGCAAACGCCTCGGCTGAAGGGAGAGAAAGGTAAGCCTTGCTTGGATGAATCCAATCAGGAGAGAAGATTCTCCTATCAGATTGTCGACTCCAACAGCTGAACCTCTCAAACCAGTAGACGGAGAAGAGAATGATTGGGAAAGACTGCGCTGCGAAGAGACTTCTACGCCTTCGGATGATGATTAAACCCTCTACTTTGACCTCCTTTTATAGTAATCTGCAGGTGCGATTGGGCCAAGGAGAACCATCCACCCTCAACGTCGTACTTCAAAATGGATGGAGGAGAAAGAACGAATCCCTGAAATAACGGATCACAACAGAAAAAGGTTAGCCAACTTACGGATTTCACTTGAAACATTGCGGTTTTTGCAATGTTTTCGCAATGCTTCCGCAATGCACAATTTTCATTCTTTTAACTTCCTTTTTCATTCCTTTTCTTTCCTTTTGCACACAAGTCCTAATTTAGCTTCCCTCTTCTAATTCTCATATATAAGCATAGGTTCAAGCTAAATCCTATCAAAAACACCTAAGAGTGTACATCTTTCTATGGAAAACAAGCCCTAAAAAGGTCACTTTTGGAGACGTAACACTAATGCATCATAAGTCCGAAGCTCTTGAAAAGTTCAAAGAGTATAAGGCAGAGGTTGAGAACACATTAGGTAAATCGATAAAAACACTCCGATCAGATCGAGGTGGAGAGTATATGGATTTAAGATTCCAGGACTATATGATAGAACATGGAATAGTATCTCAACTCTCAGCGCCAGGAACACCACAGCAGAATGGTGTGTCCGAGAGGAGAAATAGAACCCTGTTAGACATGGTTCGATCTATGATGAGTTATGCTCATTTGCCTAGTTCGTTTTGGGGATATGCAGTAGAGACTGCAGTATATATTTTGAACATGGTTCCCTCTAAGAGTGTTTCTGAAACACCTTATGAGTTATGGAGAGGGCGTAAAGGTAGTTTACGTCACTTCAGGATTTGGGGGTGTCCGGCACATGTGCTAGTACCCAATCCAAAGAAGTTGGAACATCGTTCAAAATTGTGCCTATTTGTAGGTTACCCCAAAGAAAATGAAAGGTGGTCTATTTTACGATCCTCATGAGAACAAGGTACTAGTATCGACTAATGCCACGTTCTTAGAGGAAGACCACATGAGAGATCATCAACCGTCGAGCAAAATTGTTTTGTCCGAATTTTCCAGGAAAGCTACAGACGGATCAACAAAGGTTGTTGATCAGGCTGGTCCTTCTCAAGAGTTGAGAAAGCCTCGACGCAGTGGGAGGGATGTAAGACAGCCTGACCGCTACATCGGCTTGTCTGAAACTCAAGTCGTCATACCTGATGATGGCGTTGAGGATCCATTGACCTTTAAACAGGCAATGAAAGACATAGACAAGGACCAGTGGCTTAAAGCCATGGATCTCGAAATGGAGTCTATGTACTTCAATTCGGTCTGGGATCTTGTAGACCAACCAGATAGTGAAAGACCTATCGGTTGCAAGTGGATCTACAAGAGAAAACGAGACCAAACCGGTAAGGTGCAAACCTTTAAGGCTCGACTTGTGGCAAAAGGTTATTCCCAAAGAGAAGGGGTGGACTATGAAGAAGCATTTTCTCCTGTTGCCATGTTAAAGTCGATTAGAATACTCTTATCCATTGCTACATTTTATGATTATGAAATCTGGCAAATGGATGTCAAGACTGCCTTTCTGAATGGTAATCTTGAGGAGAGTATCTATATGGCTCAACCAGAGGGATTCATACTTCAGGGTCAAGAGCAAAAGGTTTGCAAGCTTAATCGATCCATTTATGGGTTGAAGCAAGCTTCTAGATCCTGGAATATAAGGTTTGATACGGCGATCAAATCTTATGGCTTTGAACAAAATATTGACGAACCTTGTGTTTACAAGAAAGTAGTCAATACTGTTGTAGCTTTCTTAGTCTTGTACGTAGACGATATACTACTCATTGGGAATGATGTAGGGTTCCTAACTGACGTTAAGAATTGGCTAGCGACCCAATTCCAAATGAAAGATTTGGGAGAGGCTCAGCTTGTTCTAGGGATTCAGATCATAAGGAATCGTAAGAACAAAGTGCTAGCGCTGTCTCAAGCATCTTATATTGACAAGGTGTTGTCAAGATATTCGATGCAGAATTCCAAGAAAGGTTCGCTGCCTTTTAGGCATGGAATTCACTTGTCTAAGGAACAGTCTCCTAAGACACCTCAAGAGGTTGAGGATATGAGACGAATTCCCTATGCATCTGCAGTTGGTAGTTTCATGTACACTATGTTGTGTACAAGACCCGACATCTGCTATGCAGTAGGAATTGTCAATAGGTTCCAGTCCAATCCAGGATATGATCACTAGACAGCCGTTAAACACGTCCTCAAGTATCTTAGGAGAACGAGAGACTATGTGCTTGTGTATGGCGCGAAGGATTTGATCCTTGCAGGATACACTGACTCTGACTTTCAGACTGATATAGATTCTAGGAAATCTACATCAGGATTAGTGTTCACTCTTAACGGAGGAGCAATAGTATGGAGGAGTATAAAGCAAGGTTGTATTGCTGACTCCACCATGGAAGCTGAGTATGTCGCAGCGAAGGAAGCTGTATGGCTTAGGAAGTTCTTGACAGATTTGGAAATTGTTCCAAATATGAACTTGCCAATCACCCTTTATTGTGATAACAGCGGTGCAGGGACAAATTCTAAAGAACCTAGAAGCCATAAGCGTGGAAAGCATATTGAGCGGAAGTATCATCTCATTAGGGAGATAGTGCAACGAGGAGATGTGATCGTCAAACAGGTAGCCTCGGAGCACAACATTGCTGATCCGTTTACTAAGTCTCTCACGACTAAAGTGTTTGAGAGACACCTAAAAAGTCTAGGGCTGCGAGCTGCTCAGTAGGACAGTGGGAGAAACTTTAGATATTTGATATTCTAGTTCTCTCGACCAGCATGTACTCCACTGACGTTTTAGTCCAAGTGGGAGTTTGTTGGGTTTTATGTCCTAAAACTCGTAGTTTGTAAACTGAATGAATGTATATATTATATTTCAATAAAGTTGTTATTGAATTTTAGTGAATTGTGTTTGTATTAACCTATACCAATAACTAACACCCATGGCGATAGTGTGAGTACTTGAACTTCATGTGTGACATGAATGTGGATCAAGTTCAAGTAGACAGCCAAAAATGGTCTATAGTATAGGGATAAGGCTGGGTACCTTATCCTGGGGACACTATTGGACGCGGCTCACTTTGTATAGTACAAAACGATGTGATTCGAATCGTTTCATGTAGAGACATGTGAGTGAGGGCGTCCTGTGCAATGAGTTTGCACAAGACCGAACCAAAAATTAAATCGCTCTTTCTTTATAACACCGTTTACTGTAAAGACCGGTTTTTTCATTATGATGACTTAGGTAACTCGATCTCAATCCTGAGCTTACTATGAACTCCTTTTTATTCAACCTTATCCTTTGATTTGTACGGGTGAGAGTGGTCAGGTCGCCGACTCAATAAGCCTACCATCTTGGGGATAAGATCGAATAACTGGCTGGGGACGTAGTTGTGCGAGATGGAATTCACTCCTACCCGCTTTAAGGGTTAGTAGAGAGGTTGTTCCCTTAAGTGCTGACTCCAGGTCTTGAACAATGGGCCCATCCTCTCCTGATCAGGGAGGAATCTGATTTGATGGTTGGACCACAAATGAATTGTTCATTAGAGGTGTCAGTGGTACATAAGGAACAAGATATAATACAAGGGTTAAACGGTATAATTGACCCGTTGTGATTATCAACGACCTGTGAAGGATCGACTTACTGATGATAGTTATATCAACAGGACACAATATATCTACAGTGAGGAGAGTGCAACCTTGGACTTTAGTGGAGTCTCCGGGGGTTAACGAATGTTGGTTAGTTCGGTTGAAAGAGTTTTGACCGGATAATCTCGTATCGTTGGAGCTCATGATCTGTAGGTCCTTACGGTTCTCCTGGCTAGCTCAGATAAAGCCGTGAAACAATATAAAAGAAAAGAAAAGAATTTGAATCGTTCAAATTCGGGTTTGTGGAAGAAGGATAGATGGTGGTCGGATTTTTGAATATCCACTTAATCTCAAGTTGTCGAGGCTTGCCAAAATACGATTTATAAGCCTATAACCAAGGCTTTGCAGCCAGTGGTAACAGGGTCGATCCAAGGAGAAGGAATGATCAAAATTACAATTAAAATTGGGAATTAATTGATTGATTGGTTTTGTAACGGGGGGAGATTTTTAGCATGCAAGGAAAGATAATAAAATGCTAACGGAAGAATAACAAGTAGAAAAACGCGTGCACGGTTTGGGAGTTTCGGGATTAACTGCTAGACAGTTTCGGTTCATCATTTAATGCTAAATTCATGGTATGCAGTTTATTATACACACGGACGACTACCCGAGAAGCCCCAAGGTAGCCGACTCCATAGATTTTAATCAGACCACACAGTTCCAATTATACGTTATCCAAAATTGCATTAAGGTGATCAGCCTTAAATTTATCTTAGACAGTCACTAGCTAACCGCGACGAACATTCAAGTGTGGATTCTAATTGCTAGTAGATTGCCCGCAAACGCTGTATGCAATCAACAACTATCCTACACGACTCGATACTCCGATTTAGTTTTATCTACCTGTGTTACTTAGTCGAGCAGTGAAAGGCACGACATCGCTACTCTTTAACATACACAACATGCAAGATGACTCGAGTGTCAATCGTCGAAATCTAACATGCGCGTTGGATTAAGCAAGATAGATAAATGCAAATAAACAGCAACCAATATGCATAATCAAAGCGTAAATTATCAGAACCAAAACGTCTAACAAAAGTTCCCTAAACTATCCCCAAACCGTTCATCCTTACCTTAGCCGATCCTGGCGCGGTTTGTCAATTCCGCTCCAACAATGGCGGAGCTTGAAGAAAAATAGAGAAAATTTGAGGAAGAAGAAGATGAAGAGCTCTAAAAATGGTGAAGAAGATGCCCAAAAATGTGCAGAAAAATCGTCATTTAACTTCTGCAATCGTCGTAGCGTCGAGACGCTAGGCCAGCGTCTCGACGCTGTGCCCTAAGTTTTCCGCGCGCGCCTTCGATGGCGTCGCGACGCTGCCCCGATGATTTTCCTGCGCGCGCCTCCTCCGGAGCGTCTCGACGCCAAGCAGAGTCTCGACGCCAGGCAGCGTCGAGCTAGCGTCTCGACGCTATCACTCGACGCTGGCTCTCGGGTTTGGGGGCTGGAACTTTGCCTCTCCTAGGCGGTTTTGGCCCGTTTCTTCACGGATCATCTTTCTAGGTTGCAGCATAATTGCGACAAAATTGCGGAAACCGCAATTTATGATGCCTTTATCGATGAGCATGTCTTTGTATTAGCACATCGTGATAACGATGAGGAACCTTGGTTTGCTGACATTGCTAACTTCCTTGCCTCGCAGGTACTACCAACTTTCAAGGGAGGACAAGAAAAGAAGAGGTTCCTGCATGAAGCTAGGAAGTACATATGGGATGATCCTACACTCTACAAGACATGTGCAGATGGTTTGCTGAGGAAGTGTGTGTCAGCTGCTGAGGCGAAGTCTGTGCTGCAGCACTGCCATACAGCCCCCTATGGTGGACACTTTGGTGGCCAAAGAACAGCTGCAAATGTGTTCCAGAGTGGCTACTATTGGCCCACGATCTTCAAGGATGCCCACGAATACGCACACAGCTGTGATGAATGCCAGAGAACAGGTAACCTTAGTCGAAAGGATGAGATGCCTCTCACTTACATCCTAGAGTTGGAGCTCTTTGATGTGTGGGGCATTGACTTCATGGGACCATTTCCCCCATCAGCAGGTAACCTTTACATACTTGTAGCTGTAGACTATGTATCTAAGTGGGTAGAGGCCATAGCATGTCCAAACAATGATGCCAAAACAGTCATTAAGTTCCTTAATAGACATATCTTTACTAGGTTTGGAACACCCCGTGCTATAATTAGTGATGAAGGGACACACTTTATTAATAAAGCTATGGAAAAAGTGTTGGCTAAATACAATGTTAGACATAGGGTAGCCACCCCTTATCACCCACATTCGAATGGTCAAGCTGAAATTTCAAATAGGGAGATTAAAAACATACTCGAAAAAGTGGTCAAACCCAATAGAAAAGATTGGTCGTTTAAACTCGAGGATGCACTTTGGGCATATAGAACTGCATATAAGACACCCCTAGGTATGTCTCCTTATAGATTTGTGTATAGCAAAGCATTGCACTTACCATTTGAATTGGAAATTAAAGCATTTTGGGCCTTAAAAGAACTGAATTATTGCGTGACCGATGCGGGAACATTGCGGTCTCTGCAATTACATGAGCTTGATGAGCTTAGACATATGTCCTATGAAAATGCTAAAATGTATAAGGAAAAGACTAAGATTTGGCATGATAGTAGACTTAGGATTAAGGACTTTAAAAAAGGCCAACTTGTCTTGTTATTTAACTCAAGGTTGAGATTATTTCCAGGCAAACTTAAGTCCAGATGGTCAGGTCCTTTTGTAATAACTAACGTGTTTGTTCATGGTGCAATCGAGATTAGGAACCTGCAGCAAGGGCAACCGTTCATGGTTAATGGTGCACGATTGAAGCATTATTATGAGGAAGGAGATGTGAAGACTCTCTCGGCCTTCCTCTTGGCTGAAACTTGAAACTAGAACCGAGAGAGGACGAGTGATTACTGTGCTCGTCCATGCGAGGCTATGCCTTAGTTTATTTTCTGCTATTTTTCCGGTTATTATTTGTGTATGTTTGTGTGTAATTTTTATTACGAATTTGATGTTGATTTTATTTTCTTTAATAGGGGATCGAAAGAGGGAATCAAGGAGATGAATCCAGGATAAAAAAATCAAGGAAGATATGGGGCCAAATCAAAGATTACGTTGAGGAAATATTGGCATTTGAAACGAAGAAATCTCCAACGGCCATTTAATTGCGAAAGATTTGCTGAATCCGCAACATAAATAGCCGTTGGGATTTTCATCATTACAAATAGCCGTTGGAATAGCGTTGGCCCATACGCTTCCTTTATTCACAAAACTCCAAGAAAGCTCTCTCCTTCTTCCTCTGCAATCTCTCTTTCCAGATTCCTACGATTCCACCATGGTGCTAACAAGAGCTGAGAGATCTGCGTCCAAGAAGAAGGCCGACGACGTTGAGATAGCTGCGAGAGAGGCACTCCTTTCCTTGGCAGATGCTGAAGCCGCGCGAACCGAACGCCTTCCCAAGCTCCCTGTCTGCAAGAAGAAGTGGAAGGTAGTAACGGAGATCCCTGCTGGACCATCTGAACCAGCAGGAACGCCCAAGAAGAGGAAGTGGAAGATGGGTGTGGCCGACGCAGCGATCAAGAAGAAGACTCCCTCTGTGGAGAGTCAAGAGAGTGGCCGTCCATCCTACGAGACGGCCAGACAAAGCCATTCTCCATCTCCACCAGCGCGAAGCCCTGAACCGTCTCCAGCTCCACAGAGCTCTGCACAAACTCCACCGCCGCAGAGCCCTGAGGCGTCACCCATCTCCCAGACGCCTGAACCTGAAATTCCAGATGAAGAGCATCAAGAATCGGCGCAGGGCGATGAAGAAGCTGAGGAAGAAGAGGTCTTCTCTCCTTTGAGGGAAGTCAGCCCCGAGAGCCCAGCACAGGGGGATGATTCGATGGATGAAACGTTGGGGGACTGCCTCCAATAGATCACAACCAAGGCAAGATTGAGAAAGAAAGCCACTAAGGTCATCAAGGCCAAACGGCCAAAGGCATCGAAGAAGTCCAAGAAACGGAGGGCCAGAGGTGAGCCATCTTCGAAGAAGGTTAGTAGTGAGCCCTCTCCGAAGAAGCTCAAGATCGAGGCTGCTGAATCAGCCAAAGCAAAAGATAAGGGGAAGGCCAAGCTGTACCCCGAAGATGAGCCTCAAACTGTGAGGTATGTGTCCTCTGACGCAGAGTCAAGGGGCACTGAGTTAAGGAAGAGGGACCTGCTGCATGAGAAGGGGTTCCTTGACGCGCTAGCAGACCTGCCGCAATTCTTGCGCGCAGGGATCACCAATCACGGCTGGGAAGAGCTGTGCAGACCACCCGTCCCCGCCTACTCCAGCATGGTGTATGATTTCTACGCCAACTTGATGAACCCTGAGGATGGCCTATCTGTGGTCAGAGGAATCGAGGTGGATTTCTCAGCTAAGGCAATCAATGAAGCCTATGGCCTCAAGGGTCAAAAACACACTGATTATGCAAGGATCATTGATGCGCCAACTGAGGCGGTCCTGGAGGAAGAGCTGCGGATCATTGGCCAACCTGAGGCAGCATGGACGATTTCGCGCAATGGGAAGCACACTCTGATGAGTGCTACCCTCACAGCCAAGGCAGCTGTCTGGTTCTCATTCGTGCGGAGGAGGTTATCCCCAGTGACCCACGAGACCACCATCAACCAAGGCAGATCGCTGCTGGTCTATGCGATCATGAGGGGCCTCACAATCAACGTTGGTGAGGTCATTGCAGCCTCAATCGCAGACTGCGCCAAAAAGGGTAAGGGTCCACTTTTCTTCCCCAACACGATCACTAAGCTTTGCTTACGTGCAGGTGTACCAATCGAGCGGATGGAAAGGCAGCTGGCCTACACGGGGCACCTGGAGCTGCCTACAGGTCTGAGGATGCGCAGGAAGGGGAACATGGAGTTCGAGTTAGACGACCTAGCTGCTGCTCAATCTCTGTCAATGGCCTGTCTGATGGACCTGCAGAAGAAGATGGCTCAATGGGCTACATATGCACAGGCAAGGGATAAGGATGTTGCTGACCAATTGGGCTGCATCTTTCCTGAGTTCCCCACGGACCTACTGACACCATGGGCGCCTCCAGGACCACGGAGGGATGATGATGATGAGGACATCTGAGTGCTCGGCTGATTAGCACTCAAGGGAGTATTTCTGTTCCCTACAAAAAAAAAAAAATGAAACTGCTTTTCGTTAAACTTTGTGAATGCTGCTATTTTGGGAATCAATTTTGATCTGTTTTTAGTTCTTTATTTTTTGTTGTTTAGATTTGGGTAGTATAGTCTAATGATAGCTGAATAGGTAGATTGTCTTAGTTCCTTTTTTTTTTGTATAGCTTAAAAGACTGGAATGAGCATGCATAGGGGCCTTGATCACAGTTATATCTGCCCTGTATCCATTGCGAAATAATTGCGGTCTCCGCAATTTTTGTTAGCAGTTGCATGTTTTTGACTGCCTGATTAGCTAGGCTGGTTCTGTTTTAATTTTGTTCTTTTGCTGCTATCTTGGCTACCTTATATAGCCTATCTATAAGCATGTTGGATGAGTGTCTTAAGGCACCTTTGGTAGTTTAAATTAGCCTCTTAAAAGTGCTCAGCATGCATAGCTTTAAGTCCTTCCCTGCCTGCTTTTATAAATTTCTGCTGCTGAAATGTTTGCTTGTAGAATGTTCTGTCTATCCCTAGGACTTTTAGATTCTCTTTGTTTTACCCTAGACTAGATGCTTCTAGGACAAGTTTGGGGGTGTGCCACCTCAGACACTCATTGGGGACAATGAGTAGTTTAAGTTTGGGGGAGGCCACCCTAGGCCTAGGAACATTCCTCTCTCCCTTAAAGCATAAGCATTCTTCTTCTCCTTTACAAAAAAAATGATGAACTGAAAAAAAATGAAAAATAGAATAAGGAGGGGTGTCTCTCTTAAAATTGCTGAGTAATCAGTGCCAAGTGTGTAACCCACAAGTGGCATTGCATCAAAAGGCAACCAAAGGAGAGGCTCCACCAAAGTGAGAAAGAAAAAAGGAAGAAATAGGGAAGAAGAATGTATACCTAGGAGTTGCAACTTTGTGGCTTAGATGTCCTGAATAAAAAGAACTTTGATCCTCAATTAGCTGAGCGCAAAGTTGTAGCTTGTAGGGTTGTTTAGGGAGATGAATGTATGTCCAATGTAGTGATGTCAGGGTTTAGGTTGTTCTCTAAATGTACTACTGTCACTGTTAATACTAAGACTGGCATGACTCTAAGGAATCCTAGGTAGCTCAAAAGTAAAAACTAGAAGCATGTACTGAGTCTGGGGTAAAGCTAGGTAGGATTTGAAACCTTAGGGATAGTTGCACGATATGACAGAAGCGAGTAGATCAGCTGTAAGGAGTTAATGAAACAGTAGGAGCATTAGGCGTGCGAAGTCAGAAGAAGCAAAATAAGAGGGTAGTTGTAAACTTAGAAGTGTGTCACAGGACAGCACTGCTATAAATAGGAATTTAGGGGAGTCAGCAAGTGGTTAAAGAGGATAAAACAGCAGCCTAAGTAAGTCCTTAGTTTGCTCGAGGACGAGCAAAACCTTAAGTTTGGGGGTGTGTTACGTCTCCAAAAGCGACTATTTTAGGACTTATTTGTGTTAGAAAGTTGTGCATTTGTGAGTATTTTTGATAGGATTTAGCTTGAACCTATGCTTATATATGAGAATTAGAAGAAGGAAGCTAAATTAAGACTTGTATGCAAAAGAAAAGAAAAGGAATGAAAAACAAAGTTAGAAGAATGAAAACTGTGCATTGCGGAGGCATTGCAGAAACATTGCTAAAACCGCAATGTTTTAAGTGAAATCCGTAAGTTGGCTAACCTTTTTCTGTTGTGATCCGATATTTCAGAGATTCGTTCTTTCTCCTCCAGCCACGTTGAAATACGACGTTGAGGATGGATGGTTCTCCTTGGCCCAATCGCACCTGCAGAATACTATAAAAGGAGGTCAAAGAGGAGGGTTGAAACATCATCTGAAAAGCGTAGAAGTCTCTTCGCAGCTCAATTTCTCTCCTGTTTTTCTCTTCCATCTGTTGGGTTGGAAAGCTTAGCTGCTGGAGTCGACAATCTGATAGGAAGGAGAGAAGATTCATCTTCTCTTCTGATTGGATTCATCCAAGCAAGGCTTACCTTTCTCTCCTTTCAGCCGAGGCATCTGCGTCGAAGCGATCACGCTCATCTTACTTGCTTTCTGTTTTAGTTTCTTATTTCCAGCACCGTTTGTTGTTATTTCTCTTCCATTAGTTAATCCATTCCATTTCGTTGCTTTCTGTCTTTATGTTAGTAACTTTAAGTCTTCATCTGTTCATTCAAACAATTGATTAATCAAAGCACAATTCATCATTTCGCACTTTCTCTTTTTCATTTCTGCCTTCTGTTTTTCCTTTCTGTTTTGTCTTTAATTTTCTTCTAAGCATGTTTTCTTCATCTACTCTTTCTGTTCTATCCACATCCATGAGTAACTAAGTAACATAGGGGCATGCTAATGACAATACTATAGGCTAAAACACGTGACTAAAGCATGTAGGATAGCTCTCGAATGCATTGATTGTATGTAAGCTTCATCCCACGGGCAATTTCGATTGGCCATCCATTTTGTCCAAAGAACTCCTAACCTCTGGAAGGAGTAAGAGTTCAGAGTCATACACGCATGCTAGCCTCTCAAGGTAGCCAGAAAACGACCTAGGAATAGGCGTTTTCCTAGTACAAACCACAACTTACTGCTTTAACAAGATGCTTAAGACCTTACTTGGACATGAGTAAACTAAAGAATCTAATGCATGAAATCGGAAGATACATGAGAATGAGTTAGTTTGATGCATAGTGAGTTGATCTACTGTTTGAGAATCGTGTGAAAAAGCCAATAGAGGAGTCATTAGTAGCCCTTGTTTTCACATTTTACACACTTTCGCTGTTAGTAACATTGCGGTATAATTGCTGTTCTCGCAATTCTTTTGGTTAAATATTCTGTTTTAGCTATTTTCCTCTTCGTTTATTAATCTCTTCTCTTTACGTTTGAGTTTATCATTGACTTGCACTTGTTTATGTTGCTACCCTTTACTTATTCCTTAGTAATTAAGCAATTTAAAACCAATTCTACCCCATCAAATCCACCCATTCTTGCTTAACAATACACTTCGCGAGTAACTAAGAATAAATCTTTGTGGGAAAACGAATGAAAAACTACTTACTACTTGCTACAAGATCATGTATGCTTGCATGTTCTGAGTGCTCTCTTATTGCATATTCCTTTTAAACATTGAGCACGCAACACTAACACGTCAAACTTAGGCCTAAGCTTCACGTTTTTAAGGACTAACGCTCACTTCTTAAGCGCTAATAAGAAGGAGGAGCGCCTCGAGAGGAATTTTCTATCAAACATGCTTTTCTATTTTTTTTTTATATTAGGCTAAGCACATGCTTTCTCAATTAACCAACTACTAACTCTCATGCAACAAGCTACCTATGGGTGCCTTTCGGGGTGACAACGAGAATTAGTGCTACATGCAATTTTCGAGCCTACGGAATCTAGGAAGGGGTTGCTAAGTGCTCGATAAGTGCAAGGGAGCAACAGAAAAAAATTTAAAATTTTTGACATGAACCTAATAAACGCAAAACTCATGCAAAAACTCGATTATGAACATGCTCAAATTTCCAACATGCATTTCCTAGGCTATCATCGTCAGAAAATAGTAAACAGAGTCCCAAGCACTTCAATATCAATATAGCACTTCTCAACAAACTACACATGCATATCCATCAGACCATCTCCACCCCCAACTTCAAAATATGGCATTGTCCCCAATGCCATCCAGTCAGATAAAACAAAGTAAAAGGGAAGAAGAAGTACACTTCCCTGACTCTTTGTGAAGCTGGCGAGGGCGAGGAAGCGGCGCACAAATGCATCGGAGCCCAAAATTGTCTTCTCTTCCTCGATTCCTAAAAAAAAAACAGTAAGCAAATTAAGACTAAATTAATCTAAAAAGCAATAAAAAAAAACATCAACTAAACTAAAACAGAAAAACAGTCCATCGCTCGGGTGCCTCCGAGAAGCGCAAAATTTTTAAAGTCGTTTGCTCGACTGAATTCTCTCCATTGACTCAACCATAGTCAGAAAGTGCGGGGGACGTTCCAGTCTTGTCCTCCTCCACACTGCACCTGCGATCACAATTTGAAACTTTTTGCACTCTTCGTGCCTCAAGCACGTGAATATCAGAGTCGTTAGTGCAAAAAACAGCAGTATTATCACTCAAATTTAAATCAGATTTTCTCACCGAGACATGGGAACTTTCCCTCAAGCGCGAGGGTAGACTCTGATTCTCGTCATGCTCAATCACAGAAATATTTTCAGCATTCACAAACGACTTCGATGCATTTATAAGAAACTCATTCACCATTCCATCAAATTCTACCGACAAGGCACCCCTATCAACATCAATTTTGACCTTAGCGGTCTTCATAAATGGGCGGCCTAATAAAATAGAAGAGGAAACATGCGAAGAATTTTTATTCATGTTCAGCACATAGAAATCGCATGGAAACAATAAATCCTTCACTTTGACTAAAATGTCCTCAATCTTCCCTAACGGATGCACATAAGATCGATCGGCTAGTTGGACAACTATATTAGACTCAATTAAATCACACAATTCAAGCTCTTTAAACACATCAAAAGACATGACATTAATTGAGGCACCGAGATCTAACATGGCATTTTCAATAAATTTAGTACCGATAGTGCATGGGATAGTAAACATACCGGGATCGATGCACTTCGGTGGAAGAGTACCTTGGAAAATTGCGGAGACAATTTCTTTCTTCGTCTCATTACTCTTTCTTGACATTCTCTTGCTTGTGCACCACTTCTTGAGGAACTTGGCATATTTCGGCACTTGGCTTACTGCCTCAAGAAGCGGGATGTTGACCACCACCTTTTGGAAGGTACGAAGGACCTCCTCGTCATCGGATTCCAAAGTAGGCTTCGCAAGCCTACTCGGGAAAGGTGCTCTGGCAACTTCCTCTGGTACACTGACCTTTTCATCTTTTCTCTCATTCTGAATCTCGGGAGCAGGCGGGGCGAACTTGTTCAGATTGTCCTTAACTTCCTTCACGGCTCTGGTGGAAAGTGACTTCCCACTTCTAAGTTGAATAGCACTCACGTTTTCACATGAGTTGACCGTGGTTTGGGAAGGAAGCTTCCCTGAGCTCTTGCTCTCAATCTTACTGATAGACACCGCCATTTGTGTCAGCTGCTTGTTCAGATTCTGCAGCTCGGCCTTGTGCGAATTAAGCTCTTCTCGAGCTTCTTTTTGAAACTGGCTGGTGCTCGTCACAATGGTCCTTACCATTTCTTCTAGTGAGCTGGAGGAGCTCGAGGCTTGAGCCTGGGTGGAAGAGTTAGGCCTATCCTGAGACTGGCCTTGGAAGCGAGATTGTCCTTCCCTGTTCCCATAGCTAAAGTTGGGGTGGTCGCGCCAACCGGGGTTATACGTGTTTGAATATGGGTCGTACTTCCTAGGGTTGGAAGCGTACCCCCCGATTGCATTGACCTCCTCCGCCTCGCGGGTTCCTCCAACGATCTTTTTCAGCATATTTCCTATCTCGGCCACTTGGGCCCTCATTTCAGTCATTTCATGGCTGTGAGCCACGCTGTGGACTTGTCCTTGCCCCCGAATACCAAACTGCTGCGAGTTGGTTGCCATGTTCGCTATCAACTGTTTGGCCTCAACCGGGGTCTTGTCGATCAAGGCCCCGCCACTCGCTGCATCAATCATTTGCCGGCCGTGGGGCGTCATCCCCTCATAGAAATACTGAATCAATAACTGATCGGCAATCTGATGGTGTGGGAAGCTGGCGCACAGGCGCCCAAATCACTCCCAGTATTCGTGCAGGGACTCACCAACATCCTGGGTGATCCCATAAATCCTCTTCCGCAGTGTCGTGGCCAAGGATGCGGGAAAATATTTTTCCAGAAATACCCGCTTCATGTCCTGCCACCTGGTGATCGATCCGGAGGGAAGATAATATAGCCAGTCCTTGGCCTTGTCCTTGAGCGTGAAGGGGAATGCCCTCATGTTCAACTGCTCCTCCGTGACTCCAGCGGGCTTCATCCCCGCGCAGACGCAATGGAATTCCATCAGGTGTTTGTTCGCGTCCTCCCCTGCGTTGCCATGAAAAGAAGGTAACTGGTGAATTAAACCTGACTTTAATTCGAAGTTACCTGCTACCACGGGGTAGTTTATGCACAGGGGCTGCAGGTTCAGATCTGGCGCTGCCAGTTGCTTTAGCGTCTGTGGCGCGTCACCTTGCGCCATCTCGTCAAACAAGAAGGGATTGCCTTCTTCTCCTTCAAACGGTCTCTGCCCCTCACGGGCTTCTCTCCTTAATCGCCGCTCCTCTCTGTCGATTTCTGGGATAAACTGCAATCCACTAACCTCAGAGGAACGGGTCATACACAAACAAAAATTTAAACATACAATGTACAAACAGAAAAAAAATTTCAGCCAACCATCAATCAATTAAATTCAAACTTCAATCATAATTTTAATCAAATTGCCTACTCCCCGGTACCGGCGCCAATTTTGGTGGTCGGATTTTTGAATATCCACTTAATCTCAAGCTGTCGAGGCTTGCAAAATACGATTTATAAGCCTATAACCAAGGCTTTGCAGCCAGTGGTAACAGGGTCGATCCAAGGAGAAGGAATGATCAAAATTACTATTAAAATTGGGAATTAATTGATTGATTGGTTTTGTAACGGGGGGAGATTTTTAGCATGCAAGGAAAGATAATCAAATGCTAACGGAAAAATAACAAGTAGAAAAACGCGTGCACGGTTTGGGAGTTTCGGGATTAATTGCTAGACAGTTTCGGTTCATCATTTAATGCTAAATTTGATGGAAACCGAAGGATCCCGACAAAACCAGAGGCGCAGCGGAAAAAGCCTAAACTGGCTGAGGATCTTCAGCAATCAATAAGCAACAAACAAGAAGTGAGAAACAATGCTAACACTTAAGATTTTTCATCACCTCGAGTCCAACCGGTAAATTCCTTACCACCGGTAAATACCGACCGGTTTACCGACCGGTAAAGGAATTACCGAAGCAAGCTTGACCGATAAACCGGCGCCCATACACCGGTAAAAGGCAACCGGTAAACGAACCGGTTCAACCCCATCGGTAAACTTTCAACCGGTAAATTTATCAACCGATAAATTTCAACCGGTAAAGCAGACCGGTAACACTTACCGACCGGTTTACTGACCGATAAATTTACCAGTGAGCTTGAAAGACAAAAATACCTTGTTTTTGTTGTTCGTCTTCTCGTCTACCTCAGCTCCTCTACAGCCCCCTCGATCTCTACCTCTCCTCCGGTCACGAACTCAGCACGAACACACGAGGACCACCCTTAGAGTAGTCCCAGCTATTCTCAGGCGGTAATAGCGGAGTGGTGGGACTCCTTAAGCTAAGGGGGTTAGTTTGAGGGTGGAGGAACAAGATGGAGCTATTGGCTTGTGTTTGGGATTGTGTTAATATGAACTTGATGAACAATTCATCAAGAACATCAAGAACACAATACAACAAACCCTTTGAATTTCAACAACTTGAAATCCAAATATCAAGGGAAGAAGAATTAACAACTTAATTCTTCTTCAATCTTTCCCAAAGAGATACCTTGAGTCTACAAGCACCAAAGCTACAACTTCTCTTCTTCTTCAAGCTTCAACTATGGATATTACCTTCAACACTTGAAGATGCACAATCCAAAAGACTTCAAAGAAGAAGTTAAAGATGCACAATCCAAAAGACTTCAAAGAAGAAGTTCCCAACGTGAGAGAGGGAAGTGAAGAATTTCTCAAGCCTAGAGATTATCTCATTCACAAGCCAATATCATGAGATAACTTCATTTGACTTGCTTCATGAGTAAGGAAAAGCAACATAGTGGAATAACACATGTTGAACATGCATCATGCCTATTAATGATAATAATAATAATTATAAATAATTATTATTTATTAAAATTAATAATAATTAAAACAATTTAATTATTTAATTTATTATTAATATTAATATCAAATACTAATATAATAATAAACCTTCCACTATTGCCCGGTTTTCAGAAAAACCGACTTTTTCAAAATACGAATCAATATTCATATTTTTCTCCGGTCGATTATTTAAATCACATTTAAATACAACTTCCTCCGATTATATATTTAAATCACATTTAAATATACAAACCCTCGAACTAACCCTAATTCAGATTTCTCCGAATTCAACCCTATAGCACTGCTATACCGCTTTATCCGAGCTAGCCAGGAGAACCTAAAGGACCTACAGATCATGAGCTCCAACGATACGAGATCATTCGGTCAAAACTCTTTTGACCCGAATCGATCAACATTCGTTAACCCCCGGAGACTCCACTAAAGTCCAAGGGCTGCACTCTCCTCACTGTAGATATATTGTGTCCTCTTGATATAACCGTCATTGGTAAGTCGATCCTTCACAGGTTGTCCGTAATCACAGCTGGGTCGTATAAACCGTTTAACCCCTGCATTACATCTTGTTCCTTAAGTACCACTGACACCTCTAATGAACAATAGATCTTTGGTCCAACCAAGAGATCAATATAACTCTCTCATCACATGAGAGTGTGAGCTCACATTGTTCAAGCCCCGGAGTCAGCTATTAAGGGAACAACCTATCTACTAACCCTGAAGAGCGGGTTAGGAGTGAATTCCAATCTTGCTACACTATGTCCCCAGCTACTTATTCGGCTTTATCCCCAAGTTGGTAGGCTTATTGAGCGGGCGTTCCGCCACTCTCACCCGTACAAGTCAAAGGATACTTCCGAATAAGCAGAAGTTCATAGCAAGCTCAGGATTAAGAACGAGTTACCTAGGCCATCAATGTGTATAAGTCAGTCTCGATCAGTAAACGGTGTTATAAAGAGAGAGTGACTTAATACGCGGTTCGATCTTGTGTAAACTCTTTACACAGGACGCCCTCACTTCTCACATCTCCATGTGGAACGATTCGGATCACATCGTTCTGTACAATACAAAGTGAGCCGCATCCAATAGTGTTACCAGGATAAGGTACCCAGCCTTATTCATATACTATAAATCATTTTGGCAGTATACTTGAATCTGATCCACAATCATGTCATACATGAGGTTCAAATACTCAAACAATGCCAAGGATGTTGGTTATTGGTATAGGATAAAACATGATTCACTTTAATCTAGTAAACTCCTTTACTGAATTAAAACTTAATAACTCTTTATTACTAAATAGATAATTTACAAACATAACAGTTTACAAACCACGAGTTTTAGGACATAAAACCCAACAAACTCCCACTTGGACTAAAACGTCTGTGGTGTACATTGGTGGAGAAAACGAAATATCTCATATTTCTAGTTTACTCCCACTATCCTTATTGAACAACTCGGAGCCCTAAACACTTTAGGTATTTCTCAAACACTTTAGCCATGAGAAACAAAGTAAACAAAACAACATGAAGTGCTGTGAGGAACCCATGTGACTATCACATCCTCTCAGAGCACTAAACTTTGAGTTTAATTCATAAACTTTTTGCTACTTCACAAGCTGCAAGAAAGCTTAGCTATCACATGAGAAAACAGCAATACAACTCTTGTATTCTAATCCTCCTTACACATTTGACAAAACCTTAACAAAATTTCATTTGACAGCTCCCACTAGCAATTTGTTCTTGCGATTCAGATTAACCCGAATCCTTAGAACCAACAGAGCTAATTTAAGCTTATCAAAGAAATGACTCCTTCATCATTCACAATGATTAGGAGTGAAACTATGGGTATTTATTATGAAAGCTATTACATTGATCAAATACTTGTCCAACAATTTTTATCAATGTAATGTTCAAAAACATAAAATTTGATTCGGAAAACAAACCTTATAATTTAAGATTTAGATACTAAATCCAATTCATAAATGAATTGAATAAGACTGCAAACAATTTGCTCTGAATCTTAAATAATGAATCTTCCTGGTTTAGACTAATAGATACTCTATCAAGATAGCTAATCTTGATTTCCATTTACCTTATCCTATCAAAATAGAACAGGACAATGGACACGAGTGTTCTATATAACTTACATCTGACAACAAGAGATGAAATTAATACACAATTAACTCATTCTCTTTGGGACAATCCCTTTTGTCAGAAAGTCAAGCCTTAGAGGTTTTCACCTCATAGACTAGGTCTTTAAACCCCTTGAAGATTCATGGTTTTGAGCTACTGGTTCTTGTTTATGAATTTACCATTATCAACAACTTTGATAACTAGAGTCATAACACAAGACAATATAGTGGTCCAGATTATCTCATAAACCTCCCACTATATATAGGCTTTCTCAACGGTTGAGAAGAACCAGCTAAACTAACAACCTTTGTTAATTTAAATTTTGCTTTCAATATAAAACAAGATAAATCTTAACACTTTAGTTGTTTTCCAAGTTTTAATAGAACACTACTAGTATACATCTTTTGCAAAATGAACTCTTCATTAGATAAACAAAAGATACTATATACAATAAAAGTATTCACAACAAACTTGAGTTCTATAGATAATAATTACAACAGTTGAAATTATTTCTATACAGACAACTAAACTATCAGCAAGCTCCCACTGTAGATACTGCGAAGACATCTTCATAAGTCGTCTTCGTCAAGAAATAGGCAGACAGTAACTAGTTTCCTGAAAAAGAATAACAAACATGATTAGTGGTTTCTGAATCAACATCCAGGTATGACTATCATAATCCACAACACATGTTTAGACAAAAGATAAATCATATTTACCTTGTCGTTCATTCTTTTGCCTTTTTCTCTGCAAGGTATTTGGGGCAGTTCCGCTTCCAATGCCCTTCTTCACCACAATGAAAACATTTTCCACTGTGTGAAGCTTTTACCTTGCCAACAGCTGGGGTCTTGCCCTTCCTGGCACTTCTCTTCTTTTTGTGAATAATCTTATTACTCACAGTAAGAGGCTCAGATTTAGTCCCAGACCCAGACCCTTTCTGGAATTTCACTGAAGTGGTAACATTTACCTCTTTCTCCTTTCCTTTAGAGGTATGCAGGGACTGATATACCTGAAGCTCGTTTAGAAGAGACGTCAGATTGTATTCTATCTTGTTCATGACCATATTGGCCCTGAAGTGCAGGAAGCTCTTCGGAAGAGATTCCAAGATAAAACCAACCTGACCTTGTTCGTCAACGGTTGCTCCATTAACTTCTGCAGTATTGAAGTACACCATCATGTTAAGGACATGCTCCCTAACAGAGGTTCCTTCAACCATACGGCAGTTGAAAATGTGCTTGAGGGCTTCATACCTAAGAGATGAGGAAGGTTTTCCAAACATCTCTTGTAGTGAAGCCATGATTTCCTTAGCGGAAACCATCCCCTCATGCTTCCTAGACAAGACATCAGATATGCTTGCCAGGAGGTAGACTCGAGCTTTATCATTAGCCCGAATCCAACCGTCGTATGCTTCACGAACAGTTCGTGAGGCATTTGAACCAGGAACCGGAGGACAATCCTCCGTTAAGACAAATCTCAGGTTGTCAAGAACCAAAACCGCATTAAGGTTCGACTTCCATGACCCAAAATTTTCTCCGGTTAATTTGTCGTGTGACAGCAATTGAATGAACGAACTTGACATGCTGTAAAGGAATGTAAATCTATTAGTGAAACGAATTTAACCTATTTAAACCAATTAAAGAGATTTAGCAGTAAACAAAGTACCCAAAATCTTTATTTACTAGCAACGATACTTTAGTAAGTTAGAATGGTCCCTACCTAAGGGTAGGAGAGCATTCCTTTACTAAATCAAGACGTTCTTGACTAAATGCTAACTCCGGAATAACTCTTATTCCTATAGCATCTTAGTTATCGTTTTTGGTCAAGAGTTACTAACTCCTTAGCAAATCCTGTAAGTGTGACCCTCCATTTTTAGAATGCATAGAACGGCCCCAACATAGCAACCGAATGGAATGTCAATGTTGGGAATGGCCCTATGTTTCACTATCCATAAATGGTGACTGAGGTGTTCGATCTCCCATGCCCCGCCCTCCGTATGGATCGGTACCACTTGTGGGCACCTAGCAGGCGAAACATGGGAATCTCACGGTTCAATCCAATGGAGGAGACCGTAGGATGTACTGACGTACTTCCTTCTCCCACTTACTATAGACACTTACTCCATTCACCTTGCTATTGAAAGTTGCAAATACCATCCTAAGGGGGTTGCCACATTAGCAACACGAGGCCGAGCAAAATTCTCACGTTGTGAACTTCACGGAGTGCGTAGCAGGAGAGGGATATATCATATATTCCTTCTCAACACATCTACTAAGCATCGTGGACGGTTTAAGGGTAAACTACTCAGGTTTTATCCGGCTAAGAAAATAAAACCTTAAGTCTAGGCAAACTATTTACCTGAGATGTCTAGGTTATAAACACTTTTATTAACCTCACACCTCTCACGCACGCTCATAAAGTCGGGTTAACTTTACTCAAGTACCGGATCGTCCCCAGGTAGGTGGTGTTCCGTAAACCGTCAACTTAAATACCTCCAACCTCGAACAGAATTTCACCGGGTGAGTTTCTCATAACCTTAGCATTTACGAGATAACGACCTATTCATCTAATGAACCGGACGTCTCATTTAACCCTAAATGAACATGCTTTTAGTCTTTGTTATAGATTTTAAAAATCTATCCAATTTTACAACGCTTTGCAAAACTTAGACTTTCTACAACAACTCTACATGCTTCTCAAACATGCATCACTAAGGCATAGCGAATTGAATATTTAACTTCATAATTAATATAACACTTATATCAATTATACTCTTAAACATACAATTCCCTAATTCATAACCAATATAACACTTATATTGAATCTCATGAATTAAGCATGCATTCTATACATTATAACACTTATAACATACATAATGCATGCAACATGCTTCCTAAGGTGGGATTTGAAATCTAAATGGCATACTTTATGCACAAGCAAGGGCGTTAATTTAAACCATACATCTCATGCAACCTATAAATTAATCACACTAAAGCAATTCGGTTTATGGCATCAAACAAGCAATACTAATTATTACAAGCTTGTCAAAACCCCAAGCTAGGTCTTGAAGCACAACGAACTCTTCGAGCAACTTCAAACACCTCGGCTTCTTGGCTCCTTGCACACCTTGGCTCCGCAACAACCCTAGACTCTAAGACTAAACGAATTACAGACTCCAAGCCACACATTAAGCCTTATTTAACAAGCCAAGGCTATTACATACCAAAGGTAAACAACAAGGAAAGTAGACCAATGCCATAAACCAAAATGCTTCAGCCACCCAAGCAAGAAATCAAAACAACCCACCTAGGACTCAATTTGTGCAAAATTGAGAGCTTAAAGCATGCTCTGATACCAATTGATGGAAACCGAAGGATCCCGACACAACCAGAGGCGCAACGGAAAAAGCCTAAACTGGCTGAGGATCTTCAGCAATCAATAAGCAACAAACAAGAAGTGAGAAATAATGCTAACACTTAAGATTTTTCATCACCTCGAGTCCAACCGGTAAATTCCTTACCACCGGTAAATACCGACCGGTTTACCGACCGGTAAAGGAATTACCGAAGCAAGCTTGACTGATAAACCGGCGCCCATACACCGGTAAAAGGCAACCGGTAAACGAACCGGTTCAACCCCATCGGTAAACTTTCAACCGATAAATTTATCAACCGATAAATTTCAACCGGTAAAGCACACCAGTAACACTTACCGACCGGTTTACCGACCGGTAAATTTACCAGTGAGCTTGAAAGACAAAAATACCTTGTTTTTGTTGTTCGTCTTCTCTTTGAATTTCAACAACTTGAAATTCAAATATCAAAAGAAGAAGAATTAACAACTTAATTCTTCTTCAATCTTTCCCAAAGAGATACCTTGAGTCTACAAGCACCAAAGCTACAACTTCTCTTCTTCTTCAAGCTTCAACTATGGATATTACCTTCAACACTTGAAGATGCACAATCCAAAAGACTTCAAAGAAGAAGTTAAAGATGCACAATCCAAAAGACTTCAAAGAAGAAGTTCCCAACGTGAGAGAGGGAAGTGCAGAATTTCTCAAGCCTAGAGATTATCTCATTCACAAGCCAATATCATGAGATAACTTCATTTGACTTGCTTCATGAGTAAGGAAAAGCAACATAGTGGAATAACACATGTTGAACATGCATCATGCCTATTAATGATAATAATAATAATTATAAATAATTATTATTTATTAAAATTAATAATAATTAAAACAATTTAATTATTTAATTTATTATTAATATTAATATCAAATACTAATATAATAATAAACCTTCCACTATTGCCCGATTTTCAGAAAAACCGACTTTTCCAAAATACGAATCAATATTCATATTTTTCTCCGGTCGATTATTTAAATCGCATTTAAATACAACTTCCTCCGATTATATATTTAAATCACATTTAAATATACAAACCCTCGAACTAACCCTAATTCAAATTTCTCCGAATTCAACCCTATAGCACTGCTATACCGCTTTATCCGAGCTAGCCAGGAGAACCTAAAGGACCTACAGATCATGAGCTCCAACGATACGAGATCATTCGGTCAAAACTCTTTTGACCCGAATCGATCAACATTCGTTAACCCCCGGAGACTCCACTAAAGTCCAAGGGCTGCACTCTCCTCACTGTAGATATATTGTGTCCTCTTGATATAACCGTCATTGGTAAGTCGATCCTTCACAGGTTGTCCGTAATCACAGCTGGGTCGTATAAACCGTTTAACCCCTGCATTACATCTTGTTCCTTAAGTACCACTGACACCTCTAATGAACAATAGATCTTTGGTCCAACCAAGAGATCAATATAACTCTCTCATCACATGAGAGTGTGAGCTCACATTGTTCAAGCCCCGGAGTCAGCTATTAAGGGAACAACCTATCTACTAACCCTGAAGAGCGGGTTAGGAGTGAATTCCAATCTTGCTACACTATGTCCCCAGCTACTTATTCGACTTTATCCCCAAGTTGGTAGGCTTATTGAGCGGACGTTCCGCCACTCTCACCCGTACAAGTCAAAGGATACTTCCGAATAAGCAGGAGTTCATAGCAAGCTCAGGATTAAGAACGAGTTACCTAGGCCATCAATGTGTATAAGTCAGTCTCGATCAGTAAACGGTGTTATAAAGAGAGAGTGACTTAATACGCGGTTCGATCTTGTGTAAACTCTTTACACAGGACGCCCTCACTTCTCACATCTCCATGTGGAACGATTCGAATCACATCGTTCTGTACAATACAAAGTGAGCCGCATCCAATAGTGTTACCAGGATAAGGTACCCAGCCTTATTCATATACTATAAATCATTTTGGCAGTATACTTGAATCTGATCCACAATCATGTCATACATGAGGTTCAAATACTCAAACAATGTCAAGGATGTTGGTTATTGGTATAGGATAAAACATGATTCACTTTAATCTAGTAAACTCCTTTACTGAATTAAAACTTAATAACTCTTTATTACTAAATAGATAATTTACAAACATAACAGTTTACAAACCACGAGTTTTAGGACATAAAACCCAACAAAATTCATGGTATGCAGTTTATTATACACACGGACGACTACCCGAGAAGCCCCAAGGTAGCCGACTCCATAGATTTTAATCAGACCACACAGTTCCAATTATACGTTATCCAAAATTGCATTAAGGTGATCAGCCTTAATTTATCTTAGACAGTCACTAGCTAACCGCGACGAACATTCAAGTGTGGATTCTAATTGCTAGTAGATTGCCCGCAAACGCTGTATGCAATCAACAACTATCCTACACGACTCGATACTCCGATTTAGTTTTATCTACCTGTGTTACTTAGTCGAGCAGTGAGAGGCACGGCATCGCTACTCTTTAACATACACAACATGCAAGATGACTCGAGTGTCAATCGTCGAAATCTAACATGCGCGTTGGATTAAGCAAGATAGATAAATGCAAATAAACAGCAACCAATATGCATAATCAAAGCGTAAATTATCAGAACCAAAACGTCTAACAAAAGTTCCCTAAACTATCCCCAAACCGTTCACCCTTACCTTAGCCGCTCATGGCGCGGTTTGTCAATTCTACTCCAACAATGGCTATGGAAGGTGTCATCAACGTGTTACAAGGAAGAAAAAGCTCTCTAACATGCCAACAATGGCGGAGCTTGAAGAAAAATAGAGAAAATTTGAGGAAGAAGAAGATGAAGAGCTCTAAAAATGGTGAAGAAGATGCCCAAAAATGTGCAGAAAAATCGTCATTTAACTTCTGCAATCGTCGTAGCGTCTCGACGCTAGGCCAGCGTCTCGACGCTGTGCCCTAAGTTTTCCGCGCGCGCCTTCGATGGCGTCGCGACGCTGCCCCGATGATTTTCCTGCGCGCGCCTCCTCCGGAGCGTCTCGACGCCAAGCAGAGTCTCGACGCCAGGCAGCGTCGAGCTAGCTACTCGACGCTATCACTCGACGCTGGCTCTCGGGTTTGGGGGCTGGAACTTTGCCTCTCCTAGGCGGTTTTGGCCCGTTTCTTCACGGATCAACTTTCCCTTTCCCGACGCACTCCCGGGGCATTAAAACTCCACTTTAAGCACTCGAACGGGCCCAACGGACGCACGAGCTCTTTGCCGCATTTCTCCTACAAACGAGATATATTAACAAATTAAACGCGGACTTTAGCTATAATTAGGAAGTATTTAATAGCTCCAAAATGGAGTTATCAATAGACATATTTAAATATGATTTAAATATGAGATTGGTCTACTATATGAATTGGATTCATATGCAAAAAGTCGGTTTTTCGGAAAAACCGGGTTTAATTATATTATTTAATTAATATTTGATATTGAATTAAATAATATTAATTAATATATATATTTTTTTATTAATTAAAAAGTTTAATTAATAAAATAATTATTATTATTTTTAATAATAATAATATATAAATATATATATATATATATATATATATATATATATATATATATATATATATACATGTGTCTTACATGCAAGATGTAAGACACATGTTATATATACAAGGTATATATATATGTGAGTCAGATCAATTTAAAAAAAAAAAAAAGAAAAAAAAAAAAAGAAATTAAAAAGCGGTGAGTGCCTTTTGGGGTACTCACTTGCAAATTCAATTTGTGAATTCAATTTCTTCTTCTTCCGTCTTCTTCTCTCTTCCTCAGCTCTCTGTAAAAAGAAGTTTTTCAGTGAGCTTCTTCCTCCGTTTCTTTTGTAAAAGGAGTCCCACTACTCCGTTTCTCGGCCCGAGGATAGCGGGATTACCGTGGGTGGTCCACGAAGATTTCGTGAGAAGGCTCGTTGAGCTCGTGAGGAGCTTCTAGAGGTGATTTTTGGAGAATTACGAACGACAAGGGTATGTGTTCTAATTTCTCTTTTTCATTGCTTCTGCATGTTTCTATTTGTTTAAATTGATGAAATTAGAGTGTCTATGATCCAAATTGCTTCCGCTGCGTGCCATGCGCTCCATCACACAGTGCATCATCACTTCATGCTAAACGACTATGATTGTTGGTACATAATAAATATTTCATTCCAAAAATAAACTACTCCTAACATACGAAATCTAAGCAAAGCATGATAAAATCCTAATTTAAGAGTTTAGGGATCAGAAATCTCCCTTGTCAATCTGCCTCATATGGATATTCTTCAATGTTTCGAGGCATCACTTCTGCTTCGTTAAGATACTTAAGTCTTGATTTACGGGGTCGGACATTCTGCCACACCTTGAAATTGTTGATTCTTTCAAAGAGACTGCATGTTATAACATCCCAAGGTTTGTACTTTATGTGCGTTGGTACAACATAGGTTTGATGCGATGAGAGTTCTTTTTCTGGCACATCTCTTTCTAACTCCTTCAGCTGGAGCATTTGTGGTGGTGGTGGCTCAACTCTTTCATTGGTGGAGAAGCTTCCTGCAACCTCAAACATTTCAAATTCTTGTTCCTCAAGCAGCGCATTAGTCTCTTTGGCCTCATCCAGCACAATTTCATTTTTCTCAACTTTCACCAACTCCACCATTTCATATGGAGATTCCATTGGATCACTCTTCTCAGATTCGAAGGTAAAACAAGAGTCATCATCATAAAAATCAAACATCTGAGGGCATGGTGGTGGTGATTTTTCTATAGCAAGTAGATCTTGTAAGTTATTTGTGCGCTGGGCTAATTGCACATCAATTCCCCTCATGGATGCATCATTCCTTTCCATGAATTCTATCCATAGCGCCTCCAAAGTGGGTGATAATTCTTCATTTGGAGTTGGGGCATAATGTTGATAGTCTTCATGTTGGGGGAACTCTTCATAATGAGCAATTTGCACATGCTCTTCCCAAGGATTATTTGAGAGTTGCCACTGATCATGTTCACACATGTACGAATAATGGTTGTCATAGCTTTGTTGATATTGCCTCTCTTGATAATTCAATGTTGGGCAATTCTCCAAGTTATGATTATCCCCACAATAAGCACATGGCTGATAAAATTCTTCAAACTGTTGTGGGCAAATTCATCCTCCAATTAAGTTCTGCAGCGTATTCATTTACTTTGTCGTACACATACGTTTTCCACCTGCAAAGTTTCTCTCTGTGCGAGTTGAGGTTTGGAAACTCATTCATAAACTAGCTTGATAGTACCTGTAAAGGAAATGAAAGAAGATTAGCTCCAATCGATATTAAGTTTTTTTTCTTTTCTAAATTAACAAACTTCGTGTTTACTAAACAAAATCCCCGGCAGCGGCGCCAAAAACTTGTTGCGTGCTCAGTGTTTAAATAAAGATGCAGTGTGAGAGCACTCAGGACATTGCAAGCATACATGATCTTGTAGCAAGTAATACGTATTTTTTCATTCGATTTCCCACAGAGATTTATTCTTAGTTACTAACGAAGTGAGATGCTAAATTAGAAAGGGTGGTTTAAATGGAGTGAATTGGAGATTAATGTGCCTAACTAATGAAGAATGTATGAGATATGCAAGCATAAACGAAAGCAAGTAAAGAGAGTAACTTAAATGTAAAGGAAAAAGTATTGCGGAGAAAGCAATTGTATAGCAATAAAATCGCAAAAGGAAAAGACTGGAAAAATGGCTAAGGCAAAAACTAACTTAAGGAATTGCGGAGACAGCAATTGTATAGCAATAAATTTAGCAACGTTTTAAGGGTGAGATGGGGAAACAAGGTCAACTAACGACTCCTCTATAGGCTTTTTCATACGTTTATTCAGCAGTAGCTCAACTTATCATGCATCAATTTAACTCATTCTCATGCATCTCTCGATTACATGCATTAGATCCTTTAGTTCACTCATATCCAAGTAAGACTTAAGCATCTATTTATATAAGCAAGTTAATGAATTGTGCTAGGAAAACGCCTATTCCTAGGTCGTTTTCTGGCTACCATGAAAGGCTAGCATGAATGGACGACTCTGAACTCTTACTCCTTCCGGAGGTTAGGAGTTCTTTAGACAAAATGGATGGCCAATCGAAATTGCCCGTGGGATGAAGTACACATACATTCAATGCATTCGAAGCTATCCTACATGCTGAATTCACGTATTTCTACCTATAGATTCATCATTAGCGGACCCTTAGGTGATTAGTTACTCATGGATGATGTGGAAGTGGAAATACTAGATTGTTTAAGCATGATTAACAGTATGTAAATGAAAGCAAAGGAAAGACAGAAAGTGATAAGAAACTTGCGAAGTTGTAAATGATTTCTCTATTAAATAAGATTCAAAGCGTAATGAGAAAAAGACTGTAAACAGCAAAAAACTAAACAGATGAAGACGAATTTAAGTAATGTAGCAAACAGAAGCAAATGACAGCAAACAGTAGAGAAACTAAAGACAGAAAGCAATAGAAAGCGATGTAAATGTGTGCGTGAACTCCTCGCCGCAAGCGCCTCAGATGAAGGGGAAGGTTAGCGTTGTTTGGGGATGAATCTAATCAGAAGAGAAGAAGGATCTTCTCTTCTTCCTCTCAGATTATCGGTGCCAAAAGTTGATTCCTTCGCTCCAACAAACGGAATAGAAAATGGAGAGAAACTGCGTTGAGATGGAGAGTTCTACGCTTCCAAGCTTGTTGTTCTCCTTCCCCCTTGACCTCCTTTTATAGCTCTTTGCAGGTACTCTTCAGTCAAGGAGAACCATCCATTCTGAACGACGTCCCACCACGTGGTAACAGGGGAGAAATTGGGCGGCTGAAAGATCGCAACAGAACGGCGGACGGTTGGAACAACTTAACAATTTCAGCTTAAACATTGCTGAGACAGCAATGCTTCAGCAATTTTCCTGCAATGCACAATTTTAACTCTTTTAGCTTTGTTTTTTATTCTTTCTTGTTCCTTTTACAAATAACTCCTAATTTAGCTTCATTCCTTGATTTCTCATATTTAAGCACGTATTAAACTAAATTCTACCAAAAACGCTTAAGAGTTCACACAATTATATGGCAAATAAGTCCCTAAATTAAGTACTTTTGGAGACGTAACAATAATCGTGTAGGATTTGGGATTGATTAGGGATTTTTGCTAAGCCTTAAATGTTTTGATAATTATGCATATTGGTTTTGTTTTGGCTTAATTTCTTGAATGCATTTATTGTTCTTGCTTAATCTATGCATGTGTTAGATTTCTAGACGGACAATCTCGTTTTCTAACATGTGTTAACGTTATAGACTAGCGATGTCGTGCCTCTGCTTGTCGACTTAGTAACACAGAACAATAGAACAAATCGATGCATCGTGTTATTCATTCTGATTGTTGATTACTTTAGGGTTGCCGAGTAGTCAGTTAGCAATTGGGGTGTGTAATCGAACGTTCGTCGTGGATAGCTAGTAACTGTTCGGGGTTAAATTGGGGTTGATCACTCTAATGCGATTACGAACACTGTTTAGTTAGGATTGCAAATTCTAATTAATTAATATGAAGCCGGTTGCTTTAGGGTTCCCGGGCAACCGTCCGCGTGCATGTCAATTCGTTAGCCATACTTTAGAATTAAATGATGAACATTAAAATGCTTAGCAAAATCCCGAAATCCCCCAAATCCAACACTTTTTAATCCCATTCGTATTATTTTTTCGTTAGCAATTTTCACCTTACTTTGCATGATTAAAACCCCCTGTTTTGTGACAAAAACCTCCCAATCAATTTATTTGCATCTCAAACAATTAATTCTCAATTTTATTCCCTCTCTGTGGTTCGACTCCGTTACCGCTAGCTGCAAAGCTAAAAGCTATGGGTTTCATAAATTTATTTTGGCAAGCCTCGACAGCTAAAGATTGGAGTACCCCAAAAGTAACTTCTACCACTAGCCCTAACATCTTTTAAGCTCAAATTTCACATGAACCTTCCACTTAAACCCACTATCGAACCCGATAACAATAAAGATAAATCAATTTCTTTTAACTGGAGTTCGGGTCATTACATAAAGTGTTTAAAGACACCTAAAGAGTTTAGGGTTGCGAGTTGCTGAGTAGGATAGTGGGAGATATTTTTATATATGAGATATTTTAGTTTTTTCGACCAGCATGTACACCACAACGAACATTTTAGTCCTAGTGAGAGTTTGTTGGGTTTTATGTCCTAAAACTCGTAAGGCAGGGATATATATCAATTTGTAACAAATAGACGAAATTCCAATTTCGCCTACACTTAAAAAACCTTTCGTTACCCACGAATTTCTCAGCCATCGTTCACTGCTTCAGGCTTGCTTCCACCGGTTCGGGTTCGCCGGAGTTGGTAATGGTCGCCGCCGAGCTTGCCGTCGTTTGAAGCTTCGCTGGAGAAGACGAGTTCGAGATGGTGATGAGGCTTCGCGAAGGAGCTGAGATCCGCCGTTGGTCCAAGCTCAAGTTCGTCGCCGTCTGGGTTGCGCTGCCGTCGGGTTGAAGCTCAAGTTCGCCGCCGCTCATGGTTCGAGTTCGCCGGAGAGGGCGAGTTTGAGATCCACCGTCGTACGCCGCCGTCGAGTTGAAGCTCGAAAGAGAGGCTCACCGGAGTTTGCTTCAAGCTTGAAGCTCCGCCGTGCGTTTAGGTTCGGAGTTGCGTTGCCGCTGTGAGGTTCAAGATGACGAAGCCGCTGTGCGCCGCCGGTTACTCCGCCGTGGTTCGAGATGGTGATGAGGCTTCGCCGGAGATGGTGGTGAAGCTTCACCAGAGTCTTTTTTTATCAAGAAAAGATGAAAGGATCCAAAAAAATCGGTAAAATAATAGGAAAAACAATAGTGGATTTTTGGAGAGAGGAAAAATGTTCTCTTTTTTCTCCAAAACCCCTAAATCTCCTTACTTTTCCTCTAAATCTCCCTATTTTTCCCCCAAAACTCTAAAATCTCCTTACTTTTTCTCACAAAACTCTAAATCTCCTTACTTTTCCTCCAAAACCCCTAAATCTCCTTACTTTACCCCCCAAAACTCTAAATCTCCTTACTTTTTTCTCCTCAAACCCTAAAACAAAACCCCTAAACTAAAACCCTAAAACCAAACTTTAAAATAAAAACCCAAAGCTGAAATGTCGGGACCGAAATGCTAAACTGAATATTAGTTTTGGGAGAGACTTAATTTGTTCTATGGACTGAGAATCGTAAGAACAAATCACTAGTGTTGTTTCTAAACATCTTATTTTGAGTAAGTGTTGTTAATATTGGCAAAATGTTGTTAATATTAACAAGGAGTTGTCAATATTCGATGTAGAATTCCGAATGAAAGGTAAGGTATTTTTCAGATTTGGAATTCAATTGTCAAAGGAAATTGTTTCCTAAGACACCTCAAAAGTTGAGAAGTTGAGACGCAATCCCTGTGCATTTACATATCGGTAGTCAAATGTATGCCTTCTTAAATACATGACCCGATATGTGCTATGCAGTGGGAGCTGTCGGTAGTTATTGGTCCAATTGGATTTGATCATTGGACTACGGTTAAAGTTTTGTCCTAGTACGGAGAAGTAAAATACAAATGTTGTATAATTGATTCCTCTGTAGAAGCTAAATTTGTTGCAGCTTAAGAAGCAGTAAAAGTTTATAAGTTGAGCTCATGGTTAGTGCTATGAGGAGATGTGACGGTCACATGGAAAGCCTCGCAGCACTTCATGCTGATAAGTTTACAAAGTCTCTCACGGCTAAAGTGTTTGAGAGACACCTAAAGAGTTTAGGGTTGCGAGTTGCTGAGTAGGAGAGTGGGAGAAAATTTTATATATGAGATATTTTAGTTTTCTCGACCAACATGTACACCACAACGAACATTTTAGTCCAAGTGAGAGTTTGTTGGGTTTTATGTCTTAAAACTCGTAGTTTGTAAACAGTTGTGTTTGTAAATGTTATATTTAGCAATAAAGTGTTATTGAGTTTTATTCAGTAAAAGAGTTTACTGGAATAAAGTGAAACGTGCTTGCATTAACCTGTACCAATAACCAACATCCATGGCGAAGTCTGAGTATTTGAACCTCATGTATGGCATGAATGTGGATCAGGTTTAAGTATACAGCCAAAACGGTCTATAGTGTATGAATAAGTTTATGCATGTGGTTGGTGATTCACAATCCACTTCAAAACTTGGACAAACCCACTCAACTTGGATAAATCCACTCAACTTGGATAAATCAACTTGACTTGGATAATCCCACTTGCAATATTTTGTCATTTTAAAATTAATTTTAATAAACAAAATAAACTTTAATTAATTAAACTTTTTAATTAATTAATATTATTATTTAATTCAATATCAAATATTAATTAAATAATAAGACTAATCCCGGTTTCTTAAACTGAATCATCACACATGAATCCTTATTCATGTTTTAGACCGATCACATATTTAAATCATATTTAAATATGTCCATCATTCTTCCAAAAATGAATTTGAATAAATTCAAATTATTTTTCTCTCATATTGTTACACGGCTTAATCCGAGCTAGCCAGGAGAACCTAAAGGACCTACAGATCATGAGCTCCAACGATACGAGATTAACCGGCCAAACTCTTTAGCCAAGCTAACCAACATTCATTAACCCCCGGAGACTCCACTAAAGTCCAAGGGTTGCACTCTCCTCACCGTAGATATATTTCTGTCCTCTTGATATAACCATCATCAGTAAGTCGATCCTTCACAGGTCGTTCGTAATTACAGTTGGGTCAAAATAACTGTTTTACCCCCGTAATTATATCTTGTTCCTTAAGTCCCACTGATCCTCTAATGAACTATTGGTTTGTGGTCCAACCACCAAACCGATTGGTATGTGATCTCATCACTATACCAAGTCCCTCTCGGGCCAATGAGAGGGTGGGATCCCTAGTTCAAGACCTGGAGTCAGCACTTAAGGGAACAACCTATCTACTAATCCCTCAAGGCGGGTAGGAGTGAATTCCATCTCGCAGGACTATGTTCCGAGCTACCTACCCGGTCTTATCCCCAAGATGGTAGGCTTATTGAGTCGGCGATCTCGGGCCACTCTCACCCATACAAGTCAAAGGATAAGCCCGAATAAACAGGAGTTCATAGCGTGCTCATGATTCAGATCGAGTTACCTAGGTCATCATATGAAAAAGTCGGTCTTTACAGTAAACGAAGTTATAAAGAAAGAGCGACTTGTTTCGCGGTTCAGTCTTATGCAAACTCATTGCACAGGACGCCCCCACTCGCATGTCTCTACATGAACGATTTCGGATCACATCGTTTGTATTATACAAAGTGGGCCACGTCCAATAGTGTCCCCAGGATAAGGTACCCAACCTTATCCCTATACTATAGACCGTTCTAGCTATTACTTGAACTTGATCCACAATCATGTCACACATGAAGTTCAAGTATACAACTTATAGCCATGGGTTCTTTGTTTATTGGAGTTAGGTTAAAAGTAAACACAATTCACTTTATTCAATAACAACTTTACTGAATAAAACTCAATAACAACTTTATTGCAAAATAGAATATACATTCAGTTTACAAACCACGAGTTTTAGGACATAAAACCCAACACTCAAATTCATATACTCTCCACCTCGATTTGATCGAAGTGTTCTAATTGTCTTACCTAATGTTGTTCTCAACCTCTGCCTTATACTCCTTGAACTTTTCAAGGACTTCGAACTTATGATGCATTAGGTAAAGATAGTCGTACCTTGAATAATCATCGATGAAACTGATGAAGTATTCATACCCTCCTCGTGCTTTGACATTCATAGGACTACAAAGATCCGAATGCACGAGTTCCAAGGGTTCTTTGGCCCTATAACCTTTTTCAGAAAAAAAAAAAAAAAAAAAAAAAAAAAGGTCGTTTGTTCATTTTCCCTCAAAACAGGACTCACATGGTGGTAAGGAGTTGTCCTCTAACTGATTTAGGAGACCACTCTTAACTAATCTCCCAATCCTATTGAGATTAATGTGGCATAGGTTCAAGTGCCAAAGATAGGTACTTGGAGAAAACTTCTGCCTTTTATTTTGAGTCTTAGCTGTTTTAAACATCTCGATGTTCAAATAGCTTGCGCCTCTGTTGGTCTTAACACGTATAAGTTATTTTCAAGTTTTGCCCAGCACTCTACCCAGTCTTATCCCCAAGATGGTAGGGTTATCGAGTCAGTGATCTCGGGTCATTCTCGCCCATGCAAGGCAAAGGATAATCCCGAATAAACAGGAGTTCATAGCATGCTCAAAATTCAGATCGAGTTACCTAGGTCATCATATGAAAAAGTCAGTCTTTAACAGTAAACAAAATTATAAAGTAAGAGTGACTTATTTCGCAGTCCAGTCTTATGCAAACTCATTGCATAGGACACCCCCACTCACATGTCTCCACATGAACAATTTAGGATCACATCGTTTGTACTATACAAAGTGGGCCGCATCTATAGTGTCCCCAGGATAGGTACCCATCCCTATCCCTATACTACCATTCTGGCTATTACTTGAACTTGATCCACATTCATGTCTCTACATGAAGTTCAAGTATACATCCTATAGCCAAGGATTCTTAGTTTATTGGATTTGGGTTTAAGGAACGCAATTCACTTTATTCAATAACACCGTTATTGAATAAACCTCAAATCTTTATTGCAAAATAGGATATACATTTCGTTTACAAACCACAAGTAAATGACATAAACCCAACAAAATATATATATATATATATATATATATATATATATATATATATATATATATATATATATATATATATATATATATATGTATTCTTCTCTATATATAATAGAAATTTAGAAATTGTATTTGTAAATATATTTTATGTTTGGTTATGAAAAACAATCCAAAATTTTCAAAGTGAGTCTAGCTCAGTAGTTGACATATACTCGTTCTTTTGATCTCGAAGTTTAAATTTTATAATCCACATTTTTTGTACTTAAAAAAAAGAATAAAAAACAATAAAAAAAAGAAAGAAAGAAAATTCCTAATATTATTTAGAATTACATTCCGTAATATTAATTTGAACTTATGCCTTGTGGTAAAAGAAGTCCCACATTAATTAGCATGACCAAATGTAACATAATTTTGTATAATTATGAGACTTAATTGATTTTGGTCGGTTTCTAAATTGGAACTACTTAAATTGTCGAAAGTTTAAACTTTCTGATAGTTTAATTAAAATTAGTGGTCTTATAATGCTACTTCGTACCTTGCTATTTTATATTTGGAAAAAAATAAAATTATAAACTTTGTGTCAATTAAAACTCTGAACTATTATTGTATCAATTAAAACTTTAAACTTTTATAAATGTATCCTTTTACACCTTCAATTAGATTTCATTTAAAAACCGTTTATTTAAATGTATGAAGACTAATAATTATAGCAATTAAATTCCTAAATTTTCATAAGTGAACCAATTGTATGAAATTTAGAGTTTGATGCAATTATAAATCTTCACACATGACACATGTGAAAATTATTTTTTTTTCTAAAAAAAAAGGTGTAAATTGACACACTTAAGAAAGTTGAGAGTTTTTTTTTTTTATTTTGAAATGATGAAAGTTGAGAGTTTAAATTGATGCAATCATTAATTTAGGGTTTTAATTGATACAACTACAAAGTTTAGAGATATAAATTGATTTTTTTCCCTTTATATTTTAATAAAAATCATCACAATCAAGTAAGAAAAAAATTCAAAAATTACAAATTAAGCCAACTAAATTTGGTTAAATTATAGGTTTAGTTCATGGACTTTCATATTTGTATCTATTTAGGCCCCGTTTGGGGTTGCGTTTGAAGGTGATTAAAGTGATTTTTAAATAATTTTAACCCTTTTTTTGTTTGGTAAATCTGATTTTATATTAATTTAAATCAAATCACTTTTTTAATTCCTTCTTTTTCTAAAATCTGATAGAGAGTAGCTTTTGAAATTAGATTCTCAAACAATCTAGTGCCTCTTCCAACTAACTTTCATAATTCCTATTTTATCCCTCCATAACTTCCATCTTCTCTCACGATCCATTCGTCAAAAACAAATTCATCCATTTTTTTTTCCTACTTTCAACTCTATTTTTTTGGAAACTTTTTCCAAAGACAATTCTATCTTTTTGTTCAATAATTTTATTGAAATAATATATCAAGTAATTTAAAATGGTGGATAAAATTAAAATTAAAAATAAATTAACATTAATTTATTTTTCTTATATATTTTTTTAATTAAATTTGAAATAATAAAAATTATTTCTCACATCATTTTATCAAAATAAATTTAATTAAAAAAATTATTCTTTGTAATTTTAATTATTATATTAAATTTTGTTTTTAATTCTTTGAAATTATATGTCTATTTTGGTCATTATAGTTAAATCTCCCAAATTCGGTATTAGTTTACCAAACATTACCACCTATTTTTTTAGGTTTAAAATTGAAATTTACCAAACACTTATTTACTTCTTAGTACAGCTGATTTTTCTAAAAGCACAGCTAGAAGCAATTATTTTCGAAGTCACCGCAATCCCAAACAGAGCCTTAGTCTTTAAATTAAAAAAAATTGTTTAATTGATATTTTGCGTCTAATAGTCTCTAAATTTTAAAAATATCTAATAACTCCCTAAACTTCCAATTTCGTGTCTAATAAGACTTTTATCATATAGGTAAAAATGGAGAAGGTGCAGAGCATATGAGGAAAACGATTAAACGAACGGGATGCTACACAACTTGTTGGGTTTTATGTCCTAAAACTCGTAGTTTGTAAACTGTTTGAATGTAAATATTATATTTCAATAAAGTTGTTATTGAATTTTAGTGAATTGTGTTTGTATTAACCTATACCAATAACTAACACCCATGGCGATAGTGTGAGTACTTGAACTTCATGTGTGACATGAATGTGAATCAAGTTCAAGTAGACAGCCAAAATGGTCTATAGTATAGGGATAAGGCTGGGTACCTTATCCTGGGACACTATTGGACGCGGCTCACTTTGTATAGTACAAAACGATGTGATTCGAATCGTTTCATGTAGAGACATGTGAGTGAGGGCGTCCTGTGCAATGAGTTTGCACAAGACCGAACCAAGAAATAAAATCGCTCTTTCTTTATAACACCGTTTACTGTAAAGACCGGTTTTTTCATATGATGACTTAGGTAACTCGATCTCAATCTTGAGCTCACTATGAACTCCTGTTTATTCGACCTTATCCTTTGACTTGTACGGGTGAGAGTGGCCTGATCGCCAACTCAATAAGCCTACCATCATGGGGATAAGATCGATTAAGTGGCTGGGGACGTAGTTGTGCGAGATGGAATTCACTCCTACCCGCTTTAAGGGTTAGTAGAGAGGTTGTTCCCTTAAGTGCTGACTCCAGGTCTTGAACAATGGGCCCATCCTCTCCTGATCAGGGAGGAATCTGATTTGATGGTTGGACCACAAATCAATTGTTCATTAGAGGTGTCAGTGGTACTTAAGGAACAAGATATAATACAAGGGTTAAACGGTATAAATGACCCGTTGTGATTATGAACGACCTGTGAAGGATCGACTTACTGATGATAGTTATATCAACAGGACACAATATATCTACAGTGAGGAGAGTGCAACCCTTGGACTTTAGTGGAGTCTCCGGGGGTTAACGAATGTTGGTTAGTTCGGTTGAAAGAGTTTTGACCGGATAATCTCGTATCGTTGGAGCTCATGATCTGTAGGTCTTTACGGTTCTCCTGGCTAGCTCGGATAAAGCCGTGAAACAATATAAAAGAAAAGAAAAGAATTTGAATCGTTCAAATTCGGGTTTGTGGAAGAAGAATAGACATATTTAAATATGATTTAAATATGAGATTGGTCTGAAAACATGAATAGGATTCATGTGCAAAAAGTCGGTTTTCGGAAAACCGGGTTTAATTATATTATTTAATTAATATTTGATATTGAATTAAATAATATTAATTAATATATATATATATTTTTATTAATTAAAAAAGTTTAATTAATAAAATAATTATTATTATTTTTAATAATAATAATAATAATATATAAATATATATATATATATATTTATATTTACATGTGTCTTAAGACACATGTAAGTATATACAGAGGATATATAAGATCAGATTAAAAAAAAAAAAAAAAAAAAAAAAAAAAAAAAAAAAAAGTTTGTTCATTTTGAAAATGAGATTTTCAATTTGAAATCTTCTTTCGTCTGCTTCCTCCTCAGCTCTCTGTGATTATTTTTTCCAGTGAGCTTCTTCCCTCTTTTCTTTTGTAAAAGGAGTCCCACTACTCTGTTTCTCGGCCTGAGGATAGCGGGATTATCGTGGGTGGTCCACGAAGATTTCGTGAGAAGGCTCGGTGAGCTCGTGAGGAGCTTCTGGCGGTGAAATTGAAGAAATTCGAACGACAAGGGTATGTGTTCTAATTTCTCTTTTTCATTGCTTTTGCATGTTACCATTTGTTTAAATTGATGAAATTAGAGTGTCTATGATCCAAATCGCTTCCGCTGCGTTCCATCAACGCTCCATCAATTGGTATCAGAGCATTTTTGGCCACTCAATTTCTATCAATTTAAGTTATGGTGGGTTTTATTTAGAAATTGTTTCTGAATGGATATCTAAAGTGAATATCGATTTTGGCATAGTTTCTTTTTGAATTTCATTATTTGTAATTGCCCGAGAATGTATGGGCTTTAATGTGTGCTGAAGAGTCTGTATTTTTTTTAGAGTCATTAGAGTCCATATAGGTTTCTTTGTGAAAGAAGCTCGAGTTTTGAGCTCGCCGAAATGTTCGGTATAAGTTCAAACTCGTTCTAGGCATTACGAGGAGAAATTCGAAGAGTTTTTGGCCGAAGCGTTCGGAGGAAGCAAGTTGGTCAAAGGCGGTGCGAAGAGTTCGAAGTCCGCTCAAGGCGTAGCTTGTTGATCAAGCTTGTAATAAATTAGTTATTGCTTGCTAAATGCCAAAATCGATCCACTTTAGTATGTTTAATTATTTATGCATTGCGAATGTATGTTTTAATTAAATTCCATGTTTGTATGTGCATAACGTATGCCATATAGATTTAAAATCCCACCGTAGGAAGCATGCTTCATGCATTGAAAATATGTTATAAGTGTTATAATATATCGTATGCATATTTGACAATTCATGAGTTTTGATATAAAAGTTATATTAATTCATGAATTAGTTGTTGTTAGTTAAATAGAATAATTGATATAAGTGTTATATTAATTATGAAATTGAATGAACAACATAGGTTGCCCTATTTTTATGCACATGGTATATTATAAGTGTTATAATGTATAGGATGCATGTTTATTCATGAGTATTAATATAAGAGTTATATTAATTCATGAATTAGATGTTGTTTGCTTAATAGAATAATTAATATAAGTGTTATATTAATTATGAAATTAAACATCCAACATTAGATGCATTTTGTTTGTTATAAGTGTTATAATGTATAGGATGCATGCTTAATTCATGAGAATTGATATAAGTGTTATATTAATTTATGAATTAGGAGTTGTATATTTAAAAACATAATCGATATAATTGTTATATTAATTATGAAATTAAATATTCAACTTGTCATGCCTTAGTGTTGCATGTTTGAGAAGCATGTAGAAGTTTGTTGTAGTAAGTCTTAGTTTTGCAAAGCGTTGTAAAAGTGGCATAGACTTTTAAAATCTATAACAAAGACAAAGGCATGCTCACTTAGGGTTGAATGTATCGTTCCGTTTCATTAGATGAATAGGTCGATATCTTGTAAATGCTATGGTTACAAGAAACTCACCCGGGGACATCCTGTTCGAGGTTGGAGGTATTTAAGCTGACGGTTTACGGAACACCTCCTACCTGGGGACCATCCGGTACTTGAGTAAAGTTAACCCGGCTTTATGAGCATGCGTGAGTGGTGTGAGGTAATAAAGTGTTTATCACCTAGACATCATAGGTAAAAGTTTGTTTTACCTAGACTTAGGTCTTATTGTCTTAGTCGGATAATACCTGAGTAATTTACCCATTCCGTCTTAAAATACTTAGTAGAGGTGTTGAGAAGGTATATATGATATGTCCCTCTCCTCCTTCGTTCTCTGTCAAGTTCACACCGTGAGAATTATGCTCGGCCTCGTGATGTCAATAGGGCATCCCCATTCGGATGGTATTTGCATAATTCAAGAGCAAGGTGAATGGAGAAAGTATTTATAGTAAGTGGGAGAAGGAAGTATGTCAATACATCCTGCGGTCTCCTCCATTGGATTGAACCGTGAGATTCTTATGTTCCGCCTGCTAGGTGCCCACAAGTGGTACCGATCCATTCGGAGGGCCGTTTCATAGGAATCAGAACATCTCAATCACCATTTATGGATAAAGAAACATAGAGCCATTCCCAACTTTGACATTTCCATTCGGTTGCATCGTTGGGGCCGCCCTATGAATTCTAAAAATGGAGGGTCACACTTACGAGATTTGCTAAGGAGTTAGTAAATCTTGACCAAACAGCGATAACTAAGATGCTATAGGAATATGAGATATTCTGGTATTAGCATTTAGTCAAGAATGTCTTGATTCAGTGAAGGAATGCTTGACTGCCCCTCGGTAGCGACCATTTTGACCCACTGAAGTATCGTTGCAGTTTAATAATGAGTTTTGGGTACATTATTATTCTTTGCTAAATTCTTGATTGGTGTGTAAATTAGGTTAAAACCTTTTCACTAATATTTTTTTCATTCTCTTTTCAGCATGTCTAGCTCTTTTATTCACTTACTAGCTTCCGATAAGTTAACCGGCGATAACTACGCGACCTGGAAATCGAACTTGAATACGATTCTCGTTCTAGATGATCTCAGGTTCGTCTTATCAGAGGATTGTCCTCCCCCTCCTAGCTCGGATGCGACTCGAACTGTTCAAGAAGCATATGATAGATGGACAAGGGCTAATGATAAAGCCCAAGTCTATATCTTAGCCAGCATATCTGATGTGTTAGCTAAGAAGCACGAGGATATGGTTTCTGCTAAAGAAATCCTGTCTTCATTACAGGAGATGTTTGGACTACCGTCCTCATCGGTCTGTCATGAAGCCCTCAAATACGTTTACAACTCTCGCATGAAAGAGGGTACCTCTGTTAGGGAGCATGTCCTTAACATGATGGTCCACTTCAATGTGGCGGAAGTAAACGGAGCTACTATTGATGAGTCAAGTCAAGTAAGCTTTATCATGGAATCTCTTCCGAAGAGTTTCCTTCAGTTCAGAACCAATATGGTAATGAACAAGATAAAGTATAATTTGACTTCTCTCCTCAGCGAGCTACAGACCTATCAGTCCCTTCACACTTATAAAAGAAAAGAGAAGGAGGCAAACGTTGTCACTTCTAGGAAATTCCAAAAGGGGTCGTCTTCAGGGAGTAGGTCTGAACTTTCTTCCATTAAGAATAAGAGTATTCAAAAGAAGAAGAAAGATAAAAGGAAGGGAAAAGCACCTGCTGCAGGTAAGAGCAAGACTAGATCTACAGACAAAGGAAAATGTTTCCATTGTGGTGTAGATGGGCACTGGAAACGGAATTGCCCAAAGTATCTTGCAGAGAAAAAGGCTGAGAAGGAAAGACAAGGTAAATATGATTTATTTGTTGTCGAAACATGTTTAGTAGAACATGATTGTCATACCTGGATACTTGATTCAGGAGCTACTAACCATGTTTGTTCTTCTTTTCAGGAAACTAGTTCTTGGCAGCCACTTTCTCGAGGTGAGATAACTCTCAGAGTTGGAACTGGAGAGGTTGTCTCAGCTAAAGCAGTGGGAGATGTAAAGTTGTTGTATAGAGATAGTTTCATTTTACTAGAAAATGTACTCCTGGTTCCTACCTTTAAGAGGAATCTTGTATCTATATCTTGTTTGTTAGAACAGTTGTATAAAGTATCTTTTGTTCATAATGAAGCGTTCATTAGCAAAAGAGGTGTACGTATTTGTTCTGCGAAACTTGAAAACAACTTGTATGTGTTAAGACCAACCGAAGCCAAAGCTATTTTGAACACTGAAATGTTTAAAACAGCTGAGACTCAAACTAAAAGGCAGAAACTTTCTCCAAGTATCTTTGGCACTTAAGACTAGGTCACATTAATCTCAATAGGATTGGGAGATTGGTTAAGAGTGGTCTGCTAAATCGTTTAGAGGACAACTCTTTACCGCCATGTGAGTCTTGTCTTGAGGGCAAAATGACCAAACGATCTTTTTCTGAAAAAGGTCATAGGTCCAAAGAATCTCTAGAAATCGTGCATTCGGATCTCTGCGGTCCTTTGAATGTCAAAGCACGAGGAGGGTATGAATATTTCATCAGTTTCATTGATGATTATTCTAGGTACGGTTATCTTTATCTAATGCATCATAAGTCCGAAGCTCTTGAAAAGTTCAAAGAGTATAAGGCAGAGGTTGAGAACACATTAGCTAAATCGATAAAAACACTCCGATCAGATCGAGGTGGAGAGTATATGGATTTAAGATTCCAGGACTATATGATAGAACATGGAATAGTATCTCAACTCTCAGCGCCAGGAACACCACAGCAGAATGGTGTGTCCGAGAGGAGAAAAAGAACCCTGTTAGACATGGTTCGATCTATGATGAGTTATGCTCATTTGCCTAGTTCGTTTTGGGGATATGCAGTAGAGACTGCAGTATATATTTTGAACATGGTTCCCTCTAAGAGTGTTTCTGAAACACCTTATGAGTTATGGAGAGGGCGTAAAGGTAGTTTACGTCACTTCAGGATTTGGGGGTGTCCGGCACATGTGCTAGTACCCAATCCAAAGAAGTTGGAACATCGTTCAAAATTGTGCCTATTTGTAGGTTACCCCAAGGAAACGAAAGGTGGTCTATTTTTCGATCCTCATGAGAACAAGGTACTAGTATCGACTAATGCCACGTTCTTAGAGGAAGACCACATGAGAGATCATCAACCGTCGAGCAAAATTGTTTTGTCCGAATTTTCCAGGAAAGCTACAGACGGATCAACAAAGGTTGTTGATCAGGCTGGTCCTTCTCAAGAGTTGAGAAAGCCTCGACGCAGTGGGAGGGATGTAAGACAGCCCGACCGCTACATCGGCTTGTCTGAAACTCAAGTCGTCATACCTGATGATGGCGTTGAGGATCCATTGACCTTTAAACAGGCAATGAATGACATAGACAAGGACCAGTGGCTTAAAGTCATGGATCTCGAAATGGAGTCTATGTACTTCAATTCGGTCTGGGATCTTGTAGACCAACCAGATAGTGAAAGAATTATCGGTTGCAAGTGGATCTACAAGAGAAAATGAGACCAAGCCGGTAAGGTGCAAACCTTTAAGGCTCGACTTGTGGCGAAAGGTTATTCCCAAAGAGAAGGGGTGAACTATGAAGAAACTTTTTCTCCTGTTGCCATGTTAAAGTCGATTAGAATACTCTTATCCATTGCTACATTTTATGATTATGAAATCTGGCAAATGGATGTCAAGACTGCCTTTCTGAATGGTAATCTTGAGGAGAGTATCTATATGGCTCAACCAGAGGGATTCATACTTCAGGGTCAAGAGAAAAAGATTTGCAAGCTTAATCGGTCCATTTATGGGTTGAAGCAAGCATCTAGATCCTGGAATATAAGGTTTGATACGACGATCAAATCTTATGGCTTTGAACAAAATATTGACGAACCTTGTGTTTACAAGAAAGTAGTCAATACTGTTGTAGCTTTCTTAGTCTTGTACGTAGACGATATACTACTCATTGGGAATGATGTAGGGTTCCTAACTGACGTTAAGAATTGGCTAGCGACCCAATTCCAAATGAAAGATTTGGGAGAGGCTCAGCTTGTTCTAGGGATTCAGATCATAAGGAATCGTAAGAACAAAGTGCTAGCGCTGTCTCAAGCATCTTATATTGACAAGGTGTTGTCAAGATATTCGATGCAGAATTCCAGGAAAGGTTCGTTGCCTTTTAGGCATGGAATTCACTTGTCTAAGGAACAGTCTCCTAAGACACCTCAAGAGGTTGAGGATATGAGACGAATTCCCTATGCATCTACAGTTGGTAGTCTCATGTACGCTATGTTGTGTACAAGACCCGACATCTGCTATGCAGTAGGAATTGTCAGTAGGTTCCAGTCCAATCCAGGATATGATCACTAGACAGCCGTTAAACATGTCCTCAAGTATCTTAGGAGAACGAGAGACTATGTGCTTGTGTATGGCGCGAAGGATTTGATCCTTGCAGGATACACTGACTCTGATTTTCAGACTGATATAGATTCCAGGAAATCTACATCAGGGTCAGTGTTCACTCTTAACGGAGGAGCAATAGTATGGAGGAGTATAAAGCAAGGTTGTATTGCTGACTCCACCATGGAAGCTGAGTATGTCGTAGCTTGCGAAGCAGCGAAGGAAGCTGTATGGCTTAGGAAGTTCTTGACAGATTTGGAAATTGTTCCAAATATGAACTTGCCAATCACCCTTTATTGTGATAACAGTGGTGCAGTGGCAAATTCTAAAGAACCTAGAAGCCATAAGCGTGGAAAGCATATTGAGCGGAAATATCATCTCATCAGGGAGATAGTGCAACGAGGAGATGTGATCGTCATACAGGTAGCCTCGGAGCACAACATTGCTGATCCGTTTACTAAGTCTCTCACGGCTAAAGTGTTTGAGAGACACCTAAAAAGTCTAGGGCTGCGAGCTGCTCAGTAGGATAGTGGGAGAAACTTTAGATATTTGATACTCTAGTTCTCTCGACCAGCATGTACTCCACTGACGTTTTAGTCCAAGTGGGAGTTTGTTGGGTTTTATGTCCTAAAACTCGTAGTTTGTAAACTGTTTGAATGTAAATATTATATTTCAATAAAGTTGTTATTGAATTTTAGTGAATTGTGTTTGTATTAACCTATACCAATAACTAACACCCATGGCGATAGTGTGTGTACTTGAACTTCATGTGTGACATGAATGTGAATCAAGTTCAAGTAGACAGCCAAAATGGTCTATAGTATAGGGATAAGGCTGGGTACCTTATCCTGGGGACACTATTGGACGCGGCTCACTTTGTATAGTACAAAACGATGTGATTCGAATCGTTTCATGTAGAGACATGTGAGTGAGGGCGTCCTGTGCAATGAGTTTGCACAAGACCGAACCAAGAAATAAAATCGCTCTTTCTTTATAACACCGTTTACTGTAAAGACCGGTTTTTTCATATGATGACTTAGGTAACTCGATCTCAATCTTGAGCTCACTATGAACTCCTGTTTATTCGACCTTATCCTTTGACTTGTACGGGTGAGAGTGGCCTGATCGCCGACTCAATAAGCCTACCATCTTGGGGATAAGATCGAATAAGTGGCTGAGGACGTAGTTGTGCGAGATGGAATTCACTCCTACCCGCTTTAAGGGTTAGTAGAGAGGTTGTTCCCTTAAGTGCTGACTCCAAGTCTTGAACAATGGGCCCATCCTCTCCTGATCAGGGAGGAATCTGATTTGATGGTTGGACCACAAATCAATTGTTCATTAGAGGTGTCAGTGGTACTTAAGGAACAAGATATAATACAAGGGTTAAACGGTATAAATGACCCGTTGTGATTATAAACGACCTGTGAAGGATCGACTTACTGATGATAGTTATATCAACAGGACACAATATATCTACAGTGAGGAGAGTGCAGCCCTTGGACTTTAGTGGAGTCTCCGGGGGTTAACGAATGTTGGTTAGTTCGGTTGAAAGAGTTTTGACCGGATAATCTCGTATCGTTGGAGCTCATGATCTGTAGGTCCTTACGGTTCTCCTGGCTAGCTCGGATAAAGCCGTGAAACAATATAAAAGAAAAGAAAAGAATTTGAATCGTTCAAATTCGGGTTTGTGGAAGAAGAATAGACATATTTAAATATGATTTAAATATGGACATATTTAAATATGATTTAAATATGAGATTGGTCTGAAAACATGAATAGGATTCATGTGCAAAAAGTCGGTTTTCGGAAAACCGGGTTTAATTATATTATTTAATTAATATTTGATATTGAATTAAATAATATTAATTAATATATATATATATATTTTTATTAATTAAAAAGTTTAATTAATAAAATAATTATTATTATTTTTAATAATAATAATAATAATATATAAATAAATATATATATATATATATATATATATTTACATGTGTCTTACATGCAATGTAAGACACATGTAAGGTATATATATATACAGAGGATATATAAGATCAGATCAATTATAAAAATAAAAAAAATAAAAAAAAAAAGAAAAAGAAAAACAAAAGAAGTCAGTGCTCTTTTGGGTTCATTTTTAAAATGAGATTTTCAATTTGAAATCTTCTTCCGTCTGCTTCCTCCTCAGCTGTCTGTGATTATTTTTTCCAGTGAGCTTCTTCCCTCTTTTCTTTTGTAAAAGGAGTCCCACTACTTTGTTTCTCGGCCTGAGGATAGCGGGATTATCGTGGGTGGTCCACGAAGATTTCGTGAGAAGGCTCGGTGAGCTCGTGAGGAGCTTCTGGCGGTGAAATTGAAGAAATTCGAACGACAAGGGTATGTGTTCTAATTTCTCTTTTTCATTGCTTTTGCATGTTTCCATTTGTTTAAATTGATGAAATTAGAGTGTCTATGATCCAAATCGCTTCCGCTGCGTTCCATCAACGCTCCATCACAACTAACGCCCTTTAGAGTGTGTTTGGTTTAGATTCCTAAGTGTTTAATTTTTTAAAATAGTCATTTTGGAATAAATTGAGGTGTTTGGCAACGATTCAAAATGAATTGTTGGAGACTGAGTTTTTGAAATAATGCATTTGGGATGAAACACTTATATTAACTTTTGAAAAAAAAGTTATTGGGTTTAATTGAAAAACCTATTTAATTCTCGTATTGTATTAAAATTACCAAAATACTTTCACATTACTCTTTTAAATTTTCTCTCCCCACTTAACTTCTTTGACCACCACCGCCCTTCACTGACCATCTCCGATCGCTGCCGGCCGACCCGACCACTGCCATCGGCCACGGCCCGACCACCGCCACCGCCACCCCGCTTCGACGAATCCCGACCACTGACACCGCCACCCTGCTCCGGCGAATCCCGAACACCGCCACCGCCACCCCGCTCCAACGGACCCCGACCACCGCCACCGCCACCCCCACCCCCCTCCAGCGGACCGCTCCGGACTCCGACAACCCCCACCGCGCTCCGGACACCGCCCCCCCGGCCCCCCCGCCCACCCGCTCCAGACCCCGCCCACCGCCCACCCTCCCCGGACCTCGCCCACCGCCACCTCGCAAATAGTGAACAACCCACACCGTGGATTCTCTAATCATAATATTGCATGGAAGTGATAAACCATAGGAGCAGAAATAGTACTAGGTAAGAAATCTTTTGAAACTCCATTACGAGCACCAAAGCTTTTATCTGCATTATAAATAGGATTCCTCTTGTGAGATCTCCAAGGACTGAGGGGTGAACTACTGTACCATATCGCCAAATGCCCATTTCTTTTGGTCCCAAGCCCGCTATGATCTGACCCAAAAAGCCAGTACATACCATTGTGATTGATGATGACTGAATGAACAAGGGGCTTCTTGAGAATAATTCTATCCAATTCCCACTTCAAAGGAAAATTAATAGCTCAATAAAGACGAACTTCCCCTTTCTGACTACTGCTTTCTGGCATCATGTATATGTGCAAGAAATAATAGACAAACTATCAACAAATAGACACTCTAGATCCAGCCCATAAACAATCAAACCACCTAAAATCACTTGTTTCTTTTGGACAACCATTTATAGGGAGCCTCTCCTTGTATTTTGATCATTGTCCATCCCTCATTAATCTCTAGAAAAGGTTTTTTTTTGGGAGACAACAAGAATTTTAAGTTATCAAATTTTAAACCTGAAGCTCGAACCCAAAATTTTGGCTACCAGGACACCATTTCAAAATCAGCTTGGTTTAGAGATCTAAAACCAACTTTACATATGCTTTACAGTGCTTCTGTCACAGCTGCTTCTTTACATCTTGGTAAGGAAAACAAAAATAAAACAATTTAAATATCATTTTTAGTCCATAAACTTTGAATTTATTTTATTTTAGTATTTAATTTTTTACAATGTCTCTATTTTCGTCCCTAAACTTTTAAGTTTTGTTTCATTTTTGTCCATAAACCTTCAAAATGTATATTTTAACTTCTAACCTTAAAAAAACACACACAATTTTGATCATTGTTATAGTATTTTTCTATCTAGTATTTACTTGTCCAATGTTCACCTCTAACTTACGTGGATTGAAATCACGTTAATATATACAAATAATACTCAAGTGAAACTTTTAAAATATCTATTTGCCTTAAAATTTTCCTTCATATTAATGTGTTTAAAAATTTGAATTAGAATATTAGTAAAATAATATTCCAATTCAAATTTTGGTAAGAAATCCATGCAAATATAATCCATAATATGTGACATTTAAAAAATATTTTCCATGGCCTTGTGTAACCCAGATTGTATTGACACATCATTGACTTGCACTTGCCACACAAGCCAAAATTCATTTTTCCATCAAATTTCTCTACATCAATCTTTACAAAACTCATAAAGGTTGACATCTCTGCTTCACTCCTAGCAAATATGCAAATAGTGAACAACCCACAGTATTCACAATACCAGCCTAGTTCGTTTCAAGAAATCTTTTCTGATGTGGAAGCTCAGACAATGCTGCAACCACAAAGCATACTCAGAAATCAAGAAACTACAAACCTAAAACTCTGATACCACTTGTTGGGAAAAAACCTTCCACTTCTACCGCAGGAATAAGCAGGAAATAACTGAGAAATTAAAATAAAACAATACAAATAGAAAACACAAGAATTTACGTGGAAAACTCCAAAACCGGCCAAATTCACACATGCCTCATGTTTTTAAAATAGTATTGCCTTAACTTTTAAAATGTATTCATGAACCAAATAGTAGATTTTAAGGCAAATTATGTTCAATGAGATGGTCGTAAGCAATGTTGAGGATCCCACATCGAAAAGATGAAGGGACCTCACTCATAATATAACACACATGGGCTACTCCTCCTATCACCAATTGGTTTTAGGATGGAACCCCATGATGTCTAATATGGTATCAGAGCCCACAAAGTCCAAACGGGTATTCGGTCCAAAAATGGGATCCGACCCAAGATGGTGAACCCAAAGAGGCACCATCTTGAGGGGGCATGTTGAGGATCCCACATCGAAAAGATGAAGGGACCTCACTCATAATATAACACACATGGGCTACTCCTCCTATCACCAATTGGTTTTAGGATGGAACCCCATGATGTCTAATAAGCAAATGCTCCATCTATAATAACAAAGGCATAGCCATGCATGAACTTTTAAGATATCTATTTTAGTCTATGTACTTGGATGAAGATTAATTGACATGTTTTTAATCATGGACTTGATTTTATGCCTCATGAGTTTTGTTGCATATAAGTAACTCATTTTTGGTTTTTGAGATTTGGATAAGATTTCAAAGTCGTTTTCAAAAACAATTATCAAACAGGACACAAATAGATATTCGTCTTCTCAGAAAAAAGAAAACTCGGATAAATTTAGAATTGGTAATCTACATTGACAAATCTAAAATAATTTAGAAAAAGAAGTAGAGAGTTGATATGGCAAACTGTGCAAATCTTGAAATTTGAAGGACTGGTGACTTGAATGTTGAGGTCATTAGAATTGTCAGACCAAATAATACTCCCCTTGACAATGAGCTTTGAAGGATCCACATAAATCAACTTTGGTTTGTTGGTGATAATTTATTCCGGGCATCGTTTTGTGAACCACGGGGATTAGATGCACAAAACTGTTTTAAAATGCATCCTGTTGATTTAATTTGGCTTTTTTTGCCTTGAATAATCCTAAGAGTTGACATTATCATAGTCATTATAGCGACGATATTAATCTAAGAATGGTCTAAACGTTAAATTTTGTGTTAACAGGCAACAATTCCTTTAAATAGTGAACAACCCACACCGCAAAGTGTCTAATAATAAGTCTTTAAATTTTGCCAAATAGTGAACAACCCACACCGTGAATTCAAATGTGAATTAAATTCACTTTCATGTTGGTGTCTAATATATTTCCCGAACTTTACAAAGTGTCTAATAATAAGTCTTTAAATTTTTTATTTTGTGTCTAATAGGCTATTAAACTTTAAAAATGTAAAATAAGTCCCCTAAACTTCGAATTTTGTGTCTAATAATAGGTCTATTTTATATTCACCATTTTGTAAAATCAACCAATCTATTAGCGACACAAAATTGTTGAATATGTGTCTTTAATAAGTTCGTGAATTTAAAAGAATGTTGAATATGTCAAAAATCTATTATATACAAACTTGAAAGTTGTGAACTAATTAGACACAGTCGAAAAATTTAGAGACTTCTTAGACATTTTTTTAAGTTGGACCTATTGGACAAATATAGATATAACATCTATTTTAAAAAATATTTGATGTTATAACCATGCACAATAAAAAACATAGACATCTTTTATTTTTAGTCATCTACAAATCCCCAAACCAAACGGCCCCTTATTTCACGGAATTACCAGTGCATTCTTTTTTCCCTTCATTTTCTTTTAGCATAATAATTATATATATATATATTATATATATATATATATTATTCGACAACATGTTGGGGTGGGAGATTGAACCTAAGAGCTCATGGTCACTATACATCATGTCGAGCTATGCTTTTGTTAGTTATGTATGATACTTTCGAATTTACTAAACAATAATAAAAATTTAAAGTAAAAATTTATAGATGAAAGTAGTGTTTGTAAGTTTAATTTAATATGTATTACATTGTGAATTAAATTGAGGGTTTTTTTTTTACAACATGTGGGGAGGAAGACTCGAACTTGAAACATCTTGTTCATAGTTCATACATTATGCCGGTTGAGCTATGCTCATGTTGACTAAATTGAGGGAATTTAAATCTATAATTTATAAGTTTTTTTTTTTTTATAGCAAGCTCATTACAACCTACGAGAGAGAAACATCACGTAGAACAAATGACTCAACTTGAGGAGGGACTTCCTCCACCCAAACCATACTCTGACGTAAAAACAACGCCAACTGCCCTAACTGGTGCGCCACTGCATTCCCTTCACGAGGGAGAAAACTGCAGCGACCCTTACATAAGAAAAGGAGGTGGGAACCCACCTCTGACACGAGCACACCCACTTTTGACAGATCTTCGACCGTCCCCTGGAATAAACGGCATATCCGAGAGGAATCCGACTCAAGAACCAGAGGATGTAAACCGGCCTCCCACGCCAATCGCAAACCTTCAACCGCAGCCAAGCCTTCGGCCATCGCCACACTTCGAACATTCGAGAAACACGCCACAGCTGCTAATATAACCAAACCCCGGGAATCCCGGACTACCACTCCCACACCCGTTGACCCGCCTTCCTTCACATACCCCGCATCCACATTAACCTTAAACAAACCACGGGGAGGGGGGGCCATTTTGCCCGAGATCGGCCCTCTCGAGGGGTAGACGAACCACCCCCCTTTCGCCCGCTTCCCAAAATGCCACCATATAATTCGAGGCCCATCCACCAAGATCCACCAGACCCCGACACCCATGTGACCGAACGCGATTCCGATATCCCCACACCGCCCACAACAGTACACACAGCTCCTCAAACTCTCGCCACCCCAGCTTTTCCTGGAGGGTCCATAAAAGAGTCGTCGTGTCCTCTCCAACCGACAGCTGCCATAAAAATTCAAACTTTGAGGCCAGCAGGACCCCTCGCACAAATTTGCAGTGCCAGAAGACATGAACACCAAACTCACCCCACTTACCACACAGAACACATCTGTTTACGACGTCAATCCCCCTCCTTCCCAAGTTATCCAAAGTGGGCAGGCGATACAAACAAAGTCGCCATACAAAGATCCGGATCTTGTTCGGTATCCCCATCCTCCAGACCCCATTCCACCACTGCATCACCCTCTCGGCCGGAGCACCGGAGGCCTCATGTCGGGAAGACTCCATATGGGCCAATCGGTACCCACTCTTAACTGTGAACACACCGGACTCCTCAGAATGCCAAATAGCCTGGTCCCCTGTATGCCGTCGATCAGTCGGAATCGATAAGATGGCGTCTACTTCTACAGAACTGAAATGTTGCCATAACCGAGTCTCATCCCAGACTCCTGAGGCCGTGAACAAATCACACACTCGTGTCTCAAGGGGCAGAGACACAGGTGAGAAAATGCGCAGGCCTGACTCGGAAGGGATCCAGTTGGTTCCGTAGACCTTTACTCTCTCCCCATTTCCGATGCGCCATCGAATCCCTGTCTCCAGCAGATCTCGGCCCCATAGCAGACTCCGCCAAATAGCAGACGGTCTTGTACCCAACTGTATAGAGAGAAAATCAGAATCGGGGTAATACCGGCCCCTCATAGCACGTGACAAGAAAGACATCGGACACTGCAGCAAGCGCCAGCACTGTATTGCAAGTAAAGATTGGTTAAAAGACACCAAATCCCGGAAACCCATACCTCCCAAACATTTCGGGCGGCAGAGAGATTTCCAACTTACCCAGTGCACCCGACGGTCTTCATCGGAACCGTTCCACCAAAATCGAGCCACTAATCTCTGAATGTCGGCCAAAAGCCCTTTAGGCAACCTAAAACAGTTCATGGTATAACAAGGGATAGCTTGCAGAACAGATTTTATCAACACCTCTCTTCTACCCACAGAAAAAAATTTACCCTTCCACCCCTGTAGCACACGCAACACACGCTCTTTAATGTAATTAAAGGTACCTGAATGATTGCGCGGCATGAACGAAGGGAGACCCAAATATTGCCGATGAAAAGGGGTTTTTCCCACTCCGAGAATCTGGCAGACACGATCCTGCATACCCAGATCTGTACTCAAGCTGAATGATATTACCGACTTCTCGAAGTTCACTATCTGCCCTGAAGCCTTCTCATAGGCCCGTAGCAGGGACTGAACGGTCACTGCTTCACAAACTTTGGCGCGAAAAAATAGCAGGCTGTCATCAGCGAAAAAAAGGTGAGATATGGGAACACCCCCACGAGAAAGAGCGAGACCTGAGATAGCACGTCTTTCCTCGGCCGCGGACAGAAGGTGAGATAAACCTTCAGCGCACAGTAAAAATAAATACGGAGACAAAGGGTCACCTTGTCGCAACCCCCGACTCGGAACTACATCCCCACATCTCATGCCATTTATGTTGAAAGAGTACCTGACAGAGGACACACACCGCATTAGTAAACTCACCCATGCAGGAGCAAAACCGATTTGTAGCATCAGACCTTCCAAGAACATCCACTCCACCCTATCATAGGCTTTACTCATGTCTAGCTTCAGAGCCGCCCAACCTACCTTCCCCTGCCTCTTGGACTTCAGAGTATGCATACACTCATAGCCCAAGATTGCATTGTCCACAACACACCGACCCGGGATAAAAGCACTCTGGTTGTCGGAAATAAGCGCATTCAGAATGGGCTTCAAACGATTAGCCAAAACTTTTGATACTAATTTATACGAGACGTTACATAAGGCAATGGGTCGAAACTCAGACACTCGACGCGGTCGCTTTACCTTGGGAATTAACACAAGCATTGTCTCGTTCAGAGGACCTGGGGATATACCCCCATTCAGAATACTCAAGCAACATTGGACAACATCAGTCCCAACTACTGGCCAAGCTGACCGATAAAAGGCACCTGACAGCCCGTCTGGACCTGGAGCCTTATTAGGATGGATCTGTGAAAGAGCTTGGAGCACCTATGACTCCTCAAAAGGCCGCAAAAGCCGATTATTCATCTCTGTGGTAACGGAGACCTTCAGCCCTGTCAGAACCCTACTTAGATCAGCCTCAGAAGGTCCCGAAGTAGTAAAAAGGCCCCCAAAAAACTCCATAATTGTGCCAACTATAGCCCCCGAATCCTCCTGCCAAACGCCTTGGCCATCCTCCAAACCCAAAATGGCATTCGTACGCCGACGCTGCGACGCCCGACGGTGGAACCAACGCGTATTGCGATCGCCCCACTACAACCAACTCTCCCTAGCCCGCTGCTTCCAATAAACTTCTTCTTCAATTAGCAAAGACTCTAGATGAGTCTCTGCGGCCTCCACCCTTGCCCGAGAATTCGTTTGTCCCAAAGCAGCTAAGGAACTCTGCACCCGAGCTGTCGCAGCACGAATACGTCGTGGGTACTGCCCCACATGTTGTCGGCCCCATTGCTGGAGTCCGCTCATGCATCTGCCTGCTGCATCAGCCAACTCAGCCGGACTCACTGAAGGGGCCCCCACCTCCCAAGTCTCAGTCAACACCCCATCAAAGTTCGATAACTGCAACCAAGCCTCTTCAAAGCGATGTATCTTCCGCCCACATGGCCGACCCCTTCCACCCACAGGATGTAGGGAAAGGAGAACCGGCCTGTGATCGGACCTACTATAATCCAAATGCTCCACCGCAAACTGAGGGAACAAATCCCGCCATGCCGCCGTACCAAAACACCTATCAATACGCTCTCATACCGTCGCTTGGCCTGGGCGACCATTGCACCATGTAAACGGATCACCAAAATAGCCCAAATCCACCAAACCACAATCATCCACCGCCTCTCGAAAACCATTAAGCTCTGCTTCAGGCTTCGCCCTTCCCCCCTTCTTTTCAGATTGGTAAAGAAGAGCATTAAAATCCCCCCCAATCAGCCAAGGGGCACACTCGCTACCCCGCAGCTGTCGAAGGAGAGACCATGTCAAAACTTTCTGCTCTGTCTGAGGATAGCCATAAAAACCCGTAAACCTCCATTGTTTCCCAAGCCAGTCGACCCACCCATCAATATGATTGGGAGACATCGACATGAGGCTAAAAGATACCTCCGGAGCCCAAAGAAGCGCCAGTCCACCCCTACTGCCAACACTGTCCACACACAAACAACTTGAAAAACCCAACTGAAACTTAAAACTCGCAAAACGTTCACTTCGTACCTTTGTTTCTGACAGGAACAAAAGTTTGGGTCGCTTCGATTGCACCACTTTGAGCAATCGTTGGAATGCACGGTCCGACCCCAAACCCCGCTGTTGCGTGCTCAATGTGTTAAAATAAATAAGCAATAAGAGAGAGAGAGCACTCAGAACATGCAAGCATACATGATCTTATAGCAAGTAGTAAGTATTTTTTCATTCGTTTTCCCACAGAGATTTATTATTAGCTACTCGTGAAGTGTATTATTAAGAAAGAATGGGTGGATTTGATGGGGTAGAATTGATTTTAAGTTGTCTAATTTCTAAGGAATATGTAAAGGGTAGCAACATAAACAAGTGCAAGTCAAAGATAAACTCAAATGAAAAGAGAAGAGATTAATAAACGAAGAGGAAAATAGCTAAACAGAATTTTAAACTTAGCAGAATTGCGAGAACAGCAATTCTACCGCAATGTTACTAACAGCGAAAGTGTGTAAAATGGAGAAACAAGGGCTACTAACGACTCTCCTATAGGCATTTTTATACGATTCTCAAGCATTGGATCAACTCACTATGCATCAAACTAACTCAATCTCATGTATCTTCCGATTTCATGCATTAGATTCTTAAGTTTACTCATGTCCAAGTAAGGTCTTAAGCATCTTGTTAAAGCAGAAAAATATGGTTTGTACTAGGAAAACGCCTATTCCTAGGTCGTTTTCTGGTTACCTTGAAAGGCTAGCATGAGTGTATGACTCTAAACTCTTACTCCTTCCAGAGGTTAGGAGTTCTTTGGACAAAATGGATGGCCAATCAAAATTGCCCGTGGGATGAAGCTTACATACAATCAATGCTTCGAGAGCTATCCTACATGCTTGGTTCACGTTTTTTAGCCTATAGGATTGTCATTAGCATGCCCCTATGTGACTTAGTTACTCATGGATATAAACAGAATAGAAATAAGAGGTGAAGGAGACATGCTTAGAAGGACTTTAAAGACAAACAGCAAGGAAAAACAGTAGGCAACAAAGACAAGGAACTGTGAAATAATGAATTTTGCTTTGATTACTTGATTGTTTGAATGGACAAAGGGAAGCTTAAAGTGAATAACATAAAGACAGAAAGCAACGAAATGAAATGAACTAGCCACTAGAAAAGAAACAACAACTAAACAGAGCTGGAAATTAAAAATAGAAGACAGAAAACAGTAGTTGAGCTTGAACGCCTCGTCGCAAACGCCTCGGCTGAAGGGAGAGAAAGGATAGCCTTGCTTGGATGAATCCAATCAGGAGAGAAGATGAATCTTCTCTCCTTCCTATCAGATTGTCGATTCCAACAGCTGAACCTCTCACACCAACAGACAGAGAAGAAAAACAGGAGAAAAGATGGAGCTGCGAAGAGACTTCTACGCTTTCGGATGATCATCAAACCCTCTACTTTGACCCCCTTTTATAGTAATCTGCAGGTGCGTTTGGGCCAAGGAGAACCATCCATCTTCAACGTCATACTTCAAAATGGATGGAGGAGAAAGAACGAATCCCTGAAATAACGGAAAATAACAGAAAAGGATCAGTCAACTTACGGATTTCACTTGAAACATTGCGGTTTCAGCAATGTTTCCGCAATGCTGCCGCAATGAACATTTTTCATTCTTTTGACTTCGTTTTTCAACCCTTTTCTTTCCTTTTGCACACAAGTCCTAATTTAGCTACCTTCTTCTAATTCTCATATATAAGCATAGGTTTAAGCTAAATCCTATCAAAAACACCTAAGAGTGTACATCTTTCTAAGCTAAATAAGTCCTAAAAAGGTCACTTTTGGAGACGTAACACACCCCCAAACTTAAGGTTTTGCTCGTCCTCGAGCAATCTAAGGACTTGCCTAGGCTGCTGTTGCATCTTCTTTAACCACTTACTGACTCCCCTACATTCCTATCTATAGCAGTGCTGTCCTGTGACACACTTCCAAGTTTACAACTAACCTTTCATATTGCTTCTTCTGACTTCGCACGCCTAATACTCCTGCTGTTTCATTAACTCCCTACAACTGATCTACTTGCTTTTATCATATCGTGCATCTATCCCTAAGGTTTCGAATTCTACCTAGTTTTACCCTAGACTCAGTACATGCTTCTAGCTTTTACTTTTGAATTACCTAGGATTCCTTAGAGTCATGCCAGTCTTAGTATTAACAGTGACAGTAGTACTTTAAGAGAACAACCTAAACCCTGGCATCACTACATTGGACATACATTCATCTCCCTAAACAACCCTACAAATTACAACTTTGTGCTCAGCTAATTGAGGATCAGAGTTCTTTTTATTCAGGCCATCTAAGCCACAAAGTTGCAACTCCTAGGTACACATTCTTCTTCCCTATTTCTTCCTTTTTCTTTCTTACTTTGGTGGAGCCTCTCCTCTGGTTGCCTTTTGATGCAATGCCACTTGTGGGTTACACACTTGGCACTGATTACTCAGCAACCTAAGAGAGACACCCCTCTTTATTCTATTTCTCATTTTTTCTTTTTTTTTTCAGCTCATCATTTTTTTTTGTAAAGGAGAAGAAGAATGCTTATGCTTTAAGGGAGAGAGGAATGTTCCTAGGCCTAGGGTGGCCTCCCCCAAACTTAAACTACTCATTGTCCCCAATGAGTGTCTGAGGTGGCACACCCCCAAACTTTTCCTAGAAGCATCTAGTCTAAGGTAAAACAAAGAGAATCTAAAAGCCCTAGGCATAGACAGAACATTCTAAAAGTAAATATCACAGCAGCAGAAATTCATAAAAACAGGCAGGTAAGGACTTAAAGCTATGCATGCTGAGCACTTTTTAGAGGTTAATTTAAACTATCAAAGGGTGTCCTATGACACTCATCCAGCATGCCTTTAGATAAGCTATATAAGGTAGACAAGATAGCAGCAAAAGACAGAATTTAAACAGAACCAGCCTAGCTAAACAGTCAGTCAAAAACATGCATTCACTAATAAAAATTGCGGTTTCCGCAATTATTTCGCAATAGATACAGGGCAGATATATCAGTGATCAAGGCCCCTATGCATGCTCTTTCCAGTCATCCAAGCTATACAAAAATGAAACTAAACTAATCTACCTATTCAGCTATCATCAGACTACACTAAACAAATTTAAATACTACAATTAAAGAACTAAAACAGATCAAATTACGAACTCAAAACAGCATAATTCACATGGTAAAAAAACAGTTTGATTTTTTTTCTTATTTTTCTTCTTATTTGAAGGGAACAGCAATACTCCCTTTAGTGCTTCTCAAACTAGCACTCAAATGTCTTCCTCATCATCATTCCTTCGTGGTCGTGGAGGCGCCCATGGAGTCAGCAGGTCCGTGGGGAACTCAGGGAAGATGCAGCCCAATTGGTCTGCCACATCTTTATCTCTTGCCTGCGCATATGTGGCCCATTGAGCCATCTTCTTCTGCAGGTCCATCAGGCACGCCATGGTCAGAGACTGAGCAGCAGCCAGACCATCCAGCTCGAACTCCATGTTTCCCTTCCTTCGCAACCTCAAGGCAGTAGGCAACTCTAGGTAGCCCGTGTAGGCCAGTTTCCTTTCCATTCGCTCGATTGGGACCCCTGCACGTAAGCAAAGCTTAGTAATTGTATTAGGAAGAAAAAGTGGACCCTTACCCTTTTTGGCGCAGTCAGCAATTGAAGCTGCAATGACCTCGCCCACGTTGATTGTGAGACCTCGCATGATCGCGTAGACCAGCAGCGATCTGCTTTGGTTGATGGTGGTCTCATGGGTCACTGGGGACAGCTTCCTGCGCACAAATGAAAACCATACAGCCGCCTTGGCTGTGAGGTTGGCACTCATGAGAGTGTGCCTCCCATTGCGCGATACTGTCCACGATGCCTCTGGCTGGCCAATGATCCGAATTGCCTCCTCTAGGACAGCTTCTGTTGGCTCATCAACGATCCTTGCATAGTCAGTGTGTTTTTGGCCCTTGAGGACATAGGCTTCGTTGATCGCCTTTGCTGAGAAGTCCACCTCGACTCCTCTGACCACAGACAGGCCATCCTCTAGATTCATCAAGTTGGCGTAAAAGTCATACACCATGCTGGAGTAGGCTGGATTGGGTGGTCTGCACAGCTCCTCCCAGCCGTGATTCGTGATCCCTGCGCGCAAGAATTGCGGCAGGTCTGTGAGGGCGTCTAGGAATCCCTTCTCGTGCAGCAGTTCCCTCTTCCTCAGCTCAGTGCCTCTGGACTCAGCATCAGAGGACACGTACCTCACTGATTGAGGTTCAACTTCAGGGTAAAGCTTGGCTTTCCCTTTGTCTTTCGGTTTGGCTGACTCAGCAGCCTCAATCTTGAGCTTCTTTGGGGAAGGCTCATCACTCCCCTTCTTTGATGAAGGCGCATCCCTGGTCTTCTTTTTCTTGGACTTCTTTGGCCGTTTGTCCTTGACAACCTTGGCGGCTTTCTTTTTCAATCTTGCTTTTGTTGTCATCTGCTGGAGGCAATCCCCCAGTGTCTCGTCCATTGAATCATCCCTTCGCGCAGGGCTCTCAGGGTTGGCTTCCCTCAAAGGAGAGAAGACCTCTTCTTCCTCAGCTTCCCCACTACCCTGCGTCGATTCTTGATACTCTCCATATGGAAATTCAGGGTCAGGTTGTGGGGAAGTGGGTGATGCTTCAGGGCTCTCTGCTGGTGGGGTGTGTTCAGAACTCTGTGGCGATGGAGAAAGCTCAGGCTTTCGCGCTGGTGGCGATGACGAAAGCTCAGGGCTTCGCGCTGGTGGAGATGGTGAAGAGCTTTGCTCGGCTGTCTCGTGGGACGGACGGCCTCGTTCTTGACTCTCCATAGAGGGAGTCTTCTTCTTGATTGCTTCTTCAGCCACAGTCATACTCCACTTGCGCTTCTTGGGTGTGCCTGCTGGTTCAGAGGGTCCAGCAGGGATCTCCGTAACCACCTTCCACTTCTTCTTGCGGACAGGCAGCTTGGGGAGTCTTTCAGTACGCGCAGCCTCAGCATCTGCAAGGGCAAGAAGTGCTTCCCTCGCAGCAATTTCAGCGTCGTCGGCCTTCTTCTTGGACGCAGACCTTTCAGCTCTCGTTAGCACCATTGTTGAATCGTGGGAATCTGGGAAGAAGAATTGCAGATGAAGAGGGAGAGAGATTTCTTGGAGTTCAGATAATTGGGAAATCGTACGGATCAGCGCGCTTCTAACGGATATAAGTAATGATGGAAATCCCAACGGCTATATTTGTTGCGGATCCTGCAAATCCAGCGCAATTCTAGTGACCGTTGGAGATTTTCTGAGTTTAAATGCCAATCTTTTCTCAACCGAATCTTTGATTTGGCCCAATATCTCCTCGATTTTTTTATCTTGATTTCATCTCCTTGATTCCCTCTATCGATTCCCTACAAAAAGAAATAAAATTAACATCAAATTCGTAATTAAAATCACACAAAAATATACACAAACGATAACCGGAGAAATAGCAAAAAATAAACTAAGGCGTTAGCCTCGCATGGACGAGCACAGTAATCACTCGTCCTCTCTCGTTCTTATTGTCACGTTTCAGTCAAGAGGAAGGCCGAGAGAGTCTTCACATCTCCTTCCTCATAGTAGTGCTTCAATCTTGCACCATTAACCATGAACGGTTGCCCTTGCTGCAGGTTCTTAATCTCGATTGCACCATGAACAAACACATTAGTTATTACAAATGGACCTGACCATCTAGACTTAAGTTTGCCTGGAAATAATTTCAACCGTGAGTTAAATAATAAGACAAGCTGGCATTTCTTAAAGTCCTTAATCCTAAGTCTACTGTCGTGCCAAATCTTGGTCTTTTCCTTATACATCTTAGCATTTTCATAAGACATATGTCTAAGCTCATCAAGCTCATGTAATTGCAAAGACCGCAGTGTTCCCGCATCGGTCACGCAATAATTCAACTCTTTTAGTGCCCAAAATGCTTTAATTTCTAATTCGAATGGTAAGTGGCATGCTTTGCCATACACAAGTCTATAAGGAGACATACCTAGGGGTGTCTTATATGCAGTTCTATATGCCCAAAGTGCATCCTCGAGTTTAAACGACCAATCTTTTCTATTGGGTTTGACCACTTTTTCTAGTATGTTTTTAATCTCCCTATTTGAAATTTCAGCTTGGCCATTCGAATGTGGGTGATAAGGGGTGGCTACTCTATGTCTAACATTGTATTTAGCCAACACTTTCTCCATAGCTCTATTAATGAAATGTGTCCCTTCATCACTAATGATAGCACGAGGTGTTCCAAATCTAGTAAAGATATGTCTATGCAGGAATCTTATGACTGTTTTGGCATCATTATTGGGACATGCTATGGCCTCTACCCACTTAGATACATAGTCTACTGCTACCAATATGTAAAGGTTACCTGATGATGGGGGAAATGGTCTCATGAAGTCAATGCCCCACACATCAAAGAGCTCCAACTCTAAGATGTAAGTGAGAGGCATCTCATCCTTTCGACTAAGGTTACCTGTTCTCTGACAGTCATCACAGCTGTGTGCATAGTTGTGGGCATCCTTGAAGATCGTTGGCCAATAGTAGCCACTCTGGAACACCTTTGCAACTGTCCTTTGACCTCCAAAATGTCCACCATAAGAGGCTGTATGGCAATGCTGCAGCACAGACTTCGCCTCAGCAGCTGACACACATTTCCTTAGCAGGCCATCAGCACATGTCTTGTAAAGTGTGGGATCATCCCATATGAACTTCCTAGCTGCATGAAGGAACCTCTTCTTTTCTTGTCCTCCCTTGAAAGTTGGTAGTACCTGCGATGCAAGGAAGTTAGCAATGTCAGCAAACCAAGGTTCCTCATCGTTATCACGATGAGTCAATACAAAGACATGTTCATCAATGAAAGCATCAGAAATTGCGGTTTCCGCAATTTTTTCGCAATTATGCTGCAATCTAGAAAGATGATCCGCAACCACATTTTCACATCCTTTCTTATCTCTAATGTCCAGATCAAACTCTTGCAGCAGCAATACCCATCTAATCAACCTAGGCTTAGCATCAGCCTTCCTCATAAGGTACTTTAAAGCAGAATGGTCAGTGTACACGATTGCCCTAGTGCCTACAATGTAATTCCTAAACTTCTCACAAGCAAACACTATAGCTACCATCTCCTTCTCAGTAGTTGTGTAATTACATTGTGCCTCATTAAGTGTTTTACTAGCATAGTATACAGGGTGTGTTAACTTGTCAATCTTTTGTCCTAGCATAACCCCCACAGCATAGTCACTTGCATCACATAACATTTCAAATGGGAGATCCCAATTTGGCCCTATTATAATAGGTGTTGTGACTAGTGCTTCCTTAAGGGTTTTCCAGGCTAGGAAACATTCTCTAGAGAAGATGAATGGTTTGTTTAGCTTTAGAAGCTCACATAAAGGCTTGGAGATCTTAGAAAAGTCCTTAATGAACCTTCTATAGAAGCCAACATGCCCTAAGAAACTTCTAATGGCTTTGACATTCTGAGGTTCTACCAATTTCTCTATTATTTCAATTTTTGCCCTATCGACCTCTCCACCTGCCCTAGAAACTCTATGACCTAAGACAATCCCTTCGTCCACCATGAAATTGCATTTCTCCCAATTTAGGACTAGGTTGGTCTCCTCACACCTAGCCAGGACTTGTCCTAAGTTCTCTAGACAGTTTGTAAATGAATCCCCAAAGACTGAGAAATCGTCCATGAATATCTCTATCATGGACTCATCCAAATCAGAGAAGATTGCCAACATGCACCTTTGGAATGTTGCCGGTGCATTGCATAAGCCAAAAGGCATTCTGCGAAAGGCAAACGTTCCAAAAGGGCAAGTGAAGGTTGTCTTCTCTTGGTCCTTAGGGTCTATAGTGATCTGGTTATATCCTGAATAACCGTCTAAGAAGCAGTAGTAGGCTCTACCAGCTATCCTATCTAACATCTGGTCAATGAATGGTAGAGGGAAGTGGTCTTTTTTGGTTTCCTTATTTAGTTTCCTATAATCCATGCAAACTCTCCATCCTGTGATAGTCCTAGTTGGAATCAGTTCATTGTTCTCATTGACTACCACGGTCATCCCCCCCTTCTTAGGTACACATTGTATAGGGCTCACCCACTGACTACTATCTATAGGGAAGATCACACCAGCATCTAACCATTTTATTATTTCCTTTTTAACTACCTCTTTCATAGAGGGGTTCAACCTACGTTGGTGATCTACTCGGGGTGTATGCTCTTCCTCTAATATAATCTTATGCATGCAATAAGAAGGGCTAATGCCTCTAATATCAGCAATAGTCCATGCAATAGCCTTCCTATGTTGCTTAAGTAATAAAATCAGTTCAACCTCATGCTTTTCACTTAATTTAGAAGAAATAATCACAGGCAAAGTATCATTACTTCCTAGATATGCATACTTGAGGTGAGTGGGTAGAGGTTTCAATTCTAAGACAGGTGGATGCTCAATGGATGGTTTTAAAGGATTCATGGATCTGTTAGTCAGGTCTTTATTTATACATACATGTTGTGTTTTATCTACAGGTATATCCATTATTTCAGAAACATTTAAATCAGTTAAATCTAATTGTACATATTCATTAGCATGCTTAGTCAACAATACATGCTCCAGCTGTTCTTCCATTAGTGAATCTACAATGTCCATGCTAGCACAAGATTCAGAGTCAGAGGGGTACCTTAAGGCTTTATATACACTAAATTTCACCTCTTCATCATGAACCCTCATCGTGAGCTCACCTTTTTGGACATCTATCAGGGCCCTACCTGTGGCGAGAAAAGGTCTGCCTAATAGGATGGGGACCTCCTTGTCTGCTTCATAATCCAGGATAATGAAATCTGCAAGGAAAATAAACTTGTCAACCTTTACAAGAATATCCTCAATCTTACCCTCAGGGTAGGCTATGGATCTGTCTGCAAGTTGTAAAGTGACAGTGGTTGGACGTGCTTCTCCTATTCCTAGCTGGCGGAATAGTGATAGGGGCATGAGGTTTATGCTGGCTCCCAGGTCACAAAGAGCTCTGCCCACGTGCTTGCCTCCTAGCTCTACTGGTAAGGTGAAGGAACCAGGATCCTTCTCCTTCTTGGGTAGCTTGTTCTGGAGTATGGCACTGCACTCCTCAGTGAGATTGACTGTTTCAAACTCACCAATTATTCTCTTGTTAGTGATAATATCCTTCAAAAACTTTACATAAGAGGGCATAGACTGTAAAACTTCTACAAAAGGAATATTAACATGCACTTGCTTAAGAATTTCTAGAAATTTGTTAAAGTGCACTTCCTGTTCTTGTTTCTTCTTTAGCCTTCGAGGAAATGAAGGTGGTGGCACATATGCAGGCACTTCAGGTCGCCTCACGATAGGTGGAGGCCTTGGGATTTCTTCTATCTCTTCTATGATTGGCTCCAGCCTTGGTCCTGATGTGCTTGGTGATGGTTGACCTTGGTTTGGCAAAGACTCCAGTGGAGCACTAGACTCATTGTTCTCTACTCTCTTTGGTGTTTCTTTTGTGTTGCTCACCAATGGTCTTCCACTTCTAAGTTCAATTGCTTGAACTTGTTCTTTACCATCTCTCCTTGGCACTTCAGTGTCAGCAGGTAGTCTACCTTGGGGCCTACTTTTGAGTTCATTGGCTAGTTGCCCTATCTGGTTCTCTAGGCTCCTAAGAGTAGCTTGCTGACTCTGTAGAGTGGCATCATTTTTGGCTATGTATTCCTTGAGTAGGTTTTCTACAGAAGATCCTACAGGTTGGTTGTATGGTTTTTGATACATGGATTGGTTATGTTGGGGAGTGAAACCAGGTGTTCCACTCGGTCTTGGTTGGTTAGGAGCTTGGTTAGCATTTTGTTGGCCACCCCATGACAGGTTTGGGTGGTTCCTCCAACCAGGGTTGTAAGTGTTGGAATAGGGGTTGTTCCTAGGCTGCTGCTGGCTTCCAATATAGCAGACTGAGGTTGGATTCCCAGGGCAGTATTCATACAGGTGCCCTTCCCCACAGAATCCACAGATAAGTGTCTCACCTTGACTTGGTTGGGTGCCCATTGACATGGCTGTGGCGGTGTTGACACTAGTTTGGAGATTGGTTTGAGCCATTTGCTTGACTAGGTTGGTCAGGACGCTTATTTGGCTACTCATGGCATTGAGTGCGTCCTTGTCTTGAGCTCTAGTTGGCTCAACTGGATCATCTGACCACCTACAGTGAGATGCTGAGATCTTCTCCAAGATCTCATAGGCTTCATTATAACTCTTGGACAACATGGAACCTCCAGCAGATGAATTTAAGACTTGTCTCGTGCTGGGGTTGCATCCTTTGAAAAAGACCTCTATTTGGATACACCATGGAATGCCATGGTGTGGACATTTAAGAAGAAGGTCTTTGAACCTTGTCCAAGCTTCGTGAAGAGACTCATTCTCAGCTTGTTTGAATTTGATTATATCATCACGAAAGGTAGAATTCCTATCAGGTGGGAAGTATTTGACTAGGAATTTCTCTGCTAAGTCTGTCCAATTGAGGACTGATCCAGAGGGTAATGAGTTTAACCACGTCTTTGCTTTGTCCCTCAAAGAGTAAGGGAAGAGGTAGAGCCTCAAGGCTTCTTGGGAAACTCCAGGGATGATGAATGTATCACTGACTCCTAGGAAGTTTCTAAGATGGTTGTGGGGATCCTCATTTTCCACTCCAAAGAATTGTCCCACAGTGGACAACATCTGGAACATCACTGGCTTTAACTCGAATGAGTTGGCAGTGATTTCAGGACGGATTATGCTGGGGTTCAGCTCCCCAGGCATAGGTACTAGGTAAGAGAGTATGGCGCTGTCCTTATCATTCGCTATTTCGATGGGATTGCGAGTGACAGGCACCGGATTGGGAACTAATCTATCCATTTCTTCTTGATTGAATTGCGGAGGAATTGCGGTTCCCGCAATTATTGGAGGTATAGAGGGTTGGTCAAAGAGACGTTTCTTGGCTCTATTTCTGGCTCTAAATAGTCTCTCGGGCTCAGGATTGAACTCTAGATCACTACTTGAAGACTCATTCATAAACTAACCCAATGGTACCTGCAAAAGAAATGAAAAATAGATCAGCTTCAATAGATAATAAACTTGGTGTTTCAAACTTAACAAACTTTGTTTTCACTAAAATAAATCCCCGGCAGCGGCGCCAAAAACTTGTTGCGTGCTCAATGTGTTAAAATAAATAAGCAATAAGAGAGAGAGAGCACTCAAAACATGCAAGCATACATGATCTTATAGCAAGTAGTAAGTATTTTTTCATTCGTTTTCCCACAGAGATTTATTATTAGCTACTCGTGCAGTGTATTGTTAAGAAAGAATGGGTGGATTTGATGGGGTAGAATTGATTTTAAGTTGTCTAATTTCTAAGGAATATGTAAAGGGTAGCAACATAAACAAGTGCAAGTCAAAGATAAACTCAAATGAAAAGAGAAGAGATTAATAAACGAAGAGGAAAATAGCTAAACAGAATTTTAAACTTAGCAGAATTGCGAGAACAGCAATTCTACCGCAATGTTACTAACAGCGAAAGTGTGTAAAATGGAGAAACAAGGGCTACTAACGACTCTCCTATAGGCATTTTTATACGATTCTCAAGCATTGGATCAACTCACTATGCATCAAACTAACTCAATCTCATGTATCTTCCGATTTCATGCATTAGATTCTTTAGTTTACTCATGTCCAAGTAAGGTCTTAAGCATCTTGTTAAAGCAGAAAGATATGGTTTGTACTAGGAAAACGCCTATTCCTAGGTCGTTTTCTGGTTACCTTGAAAGGCTAGCATGAGTGTATGACTCTGAACTCTTACTCCTTCCAGAGGTTAGGAGTTCTTTGGACAAAATGGATGGCCAATCGAAATTGCCCGTGGGATGAAGCTTACATACAATCAATGCTTCGAGAGCTATCCTACATGCTTGGTTCACATTTTTTAGCCTATAGGATTGTCATTAGCATGCCCCTATGTGACTTAGTTACTCATGGATATAAACAGAACAGAAATAAGAGGTGAAGGAGACATGCTTAGAAGGACTTTAAAGACAAACAACAAGGAAAAACAGTAGGCAACAAAGACAAGGAACTGTGAAATAATGAATTTTGCTTTGATTACTTGATTGTTTGAATGGACAAAGGGAAGCTTAAAGTGAATAACATAAAGACAGAAAGCAACGAAATGAAATGAACTAGCCACTAGAAAAGAAACAACAACTAAACAGAGCTGGAAATTAAAAATAGAAGACAGAAAACAGTAGTTGAGCTTGAACGCCTCGTCGCAAACGCCTCGGCTGAAAGGAGAGAAAGGATAGCCTTGCTTGGATGAATCCAATCAGGAGAGAAGATGAATCTTCTCTCCTTCCTATCAGATTGTCGATTCCAACAGCTGAACCTCTCACACCAACAGACGGAGAAGAAAAACAGGAGAACAGATGGAGCTGCGAAGAGACTTCTACGCTTTCGGATGATCATCAAACCCTCTACTTTGACCCCCTTTTATAGTAATCTGCAGGTGCGTTTGGGCCAAGGAGAACCATCCATCTTCAACGTCATACTTCAAAATGGATGGAGGAGAAAGAACGAATCCCTGAAATAACGGAAAATAACAGAAAAGGATCAGTCAACTTACGGATTTCACTTGAAACATTGCGGTTTCAGCAATGTTTCCGCAATGCTGCCGCAATGAACATTTTTCATTCTTTTGACTTCGTTTTTCAACCCTTTTCTTTCCTTTTCCACACAAGTCCTAATTTAGCTACCTTCTTCTAATTCTCATATATAAGCATAGGTTTAAGCTAAATCCTATCAAAAACACCTAAGAGTGTACATCTTTCTAAGCTAAATAAGTCCTAAAAAGGTCACTTTTGGAGACGTAACACCCGCACATTCCAAAAAAGAACATTCATTCCGACTGGCGGGGCTGCAGATCAGCCACCGCCAAAATAAAAGGATCTGTCAGCGTCGCGCAGCCATGCTCCCCAGGAGCAACAACCCCTTTCGCCTTCTTCCCTGCCTCCTGCATTCGATCAGTCATATCACCAGACTCCTCACCCCGGCCCTGCTTTCCCAGCACCCCAACCCCCTGACTGTCACAGTTGGTCACATCACTTAGTACCCTACGAGCCTGAGACTTCCAACCTTTTACCGTTCGTGCTTCCTTTGAGCCCCCACCATACTTTCCCCCCCGATCAATCACCATGTGATCCTCACCCGTTTCCGAGACAACAGACCACGACACTGACTCAACCGCCCCCAGTACCCCCTTCCCCGCACCCAAACCCCGCCCTCTTCCCTTCACACTCGGACCAACACTACCCATTGGTGGTCCAGAGACAGGACCTTCCCTCCCACCCTCTCGCACCCCTGCTCCCCTATGTGGGCCAACACCACCCCGAGCTAGAGGAAAAGCTGGTCGCTACACTGTACCCACCAAAACCCCCCGATCCCCCACCACATCACTCAAAGGTGTCTCTTGTCCCACCCCCACATGCAACCCTTCACTACCCTCAGCAACAAGGGAGACCGGGTGCTCCACCGTGAGCCCCGCCCTCTCTGGATTCAGCCCATCCTCCCCTACCATAGCCGCGAGACCCGAACCAAGGCTGCCACCCTCAGAGATAGGGTCGTCCTTAGCACCAGATTGCACACCAGCTGCAGGCATATCCCTCCTCACACCTGTCTTCTCACCCCTCCATTCACGGTCCCGTCCCTCAAACCGCCCATCGACCTTCCTGCCGCCTCTCCCAGAGAAATCACCCCCCTTTTTGGTACTCACAGAGGACGGCGGAATAGCCCGCATCCATTCACCATACCCTTCCTCCCCAGAAACCACAGTCCCCACACTCACTTTGCATTCTCGTCGCACATGACCCAGACATCCACAAAAATGACAGAATTCAGGTAATCGTTCATAAACAACCGGACACCAATGTTCCATACCTGTAGTGTCCATGATGCGAAAGCCTCGTCGCAATGGTCGATCGATTAGCAGCACTACCCGAATGCGGAGAATTGGTCCCAGCCACTCCCCTAATCCAACCCCGCCTACCTCCTCAATCGGGCCCATCTTCTCCCCAAGCAATCGGGCCTTCTCCAACACTTGCCAATTCAGAGGAACATTAAGGATCTGCACCCAGAACGGACATTGCTGAAAAACCAGCTGGGACACAGTATTAGACCCCTGCGGCTCCACTAGGACCACCAGAGCCCGATCGAAGCTCCAAGGTCTGGTTGCCATAACCCGATTCTTCTCTTCAGGGGAACGAAATTGAATGGCGAAGATGTTATCGCCCGCTGCCTCCACCCTCGTTCCGTCGTGCGCCCGCCAAGCCATTTTCATCACTGCTCGGAAAGCCTCAAGATTGACTCGGCGCGACGACAACACCTTACCCACCACACACAGATCGGAGAGCGTCGTCGGAAGCAGAGCCCCTCCCTCGGTCGACTGCAAAACCTCCGCCTCCTCCTCCGTGAGGTTCATACTCGAACACCGTTGAACCAGATCCTCCATCGGCAAAATCCCCACCCAACCCCGTCGTCGCCGACCGTCGATATGAGAGAAGAAGGAGACTCACCTCGCCAGCCGTCGCCACCGCCCCACCTAGGAGATGCCCTAGACGCCTCTTACGAAAGAAGAGAAAGCCCGTACTATAGACGGGGAAGAAAAAGATCAATTTTGTTAATGAATGATGACAATAACTTACATATAAGTTATAAAATTAAAGTTTTGATCCTCCATTTGTTGAACCATAAAAAAAAGCACTAAATAGTAAATACCACTAAATACTTAATCATAATAAAGAATTATTGACAATCCAAAAAGTTATTGCTAATTTGGTAATTACAATATTTTAAAAATCTATCTTATGACTTAAATTAATGTCCAAATAAATAACTTCAAAATCTTATTAGTGGATCAATTAATTATAAACTTGATTGACTAAAACCAATTATTAACCTATTAATCAATAATACACAAACAAAAATTTCAGTTTGGGGCAAAATTAGAACTTCTCCCTAGCCCTAGGGGCCATTTTGAAAAAAAAAACTCACACAGGGAAATTTCAATCATGCATTCATAGTGGCTCCAGATTCACAAAAAGGGACCACGGGGTTTGACTAGAGAATTCTAATGTGAATTAAATTGAGGTTTTTTTTTTTTTTTTTTTTTTTTTTTTTTTTTTTTTTTTTTTTTTTTACAACGTGGGGAGGAAGATTCGAACTTGAGACATCTTGTTCATAGTTCATACATTATGCAGGTTGAGCTATGCTCATATTGACTAAATTGAGGGAATTTAAATCTATAATTTATAAGTTAAGATATTAATACATTATGAATTCTAATGTGAATTCTATTATTTTTACTAAATTGAGGGAATTTAAATTTCTATTCGCCATCTCTGCTTCACTCTAGATTTGCTAGGAATGAACCAGAGATGTCAACTTTACGAGTCCAGTGAAGATTGATGTAAATGTAAACAATCTATTATTTTTCACTTTCTTTGTAGGCATATTAAGATGTTCTCATGAAGAATATTTTTAATTTTGATTTGGTCTCCTGTGCACTCTCAAGCGTGGTGGATTTGAATTTTGTAATTTAATATTCTAAAAAAAATTATAATATATATATATATATCTTTTTTAATAGGGTGTGGAGATTCGAAGCACAGAACTTTGGTCGTCAACACATACATATGTCAGCTGAGTCACCTTGACAAAAAAAAAACCTTATAATATATTAATTTAAGAAAAATACTTTCTTAGTGACGGAGTGGTAAATGCTATTTTTTTTTTTATATAAATATATATATATATATATATTTGGTGATAGGATCATGGTTGCATTGTGGGTATCACTTGGCTGCATCCATAGTGGCTCCAGCACTACTAAGTCTTCCTTTTGCATTGAGTATGCTCGGTTGGATTGGTGGAATTATAAGCCTTCTTTTTGGTGCTTTCGTCACTTTATATTCCTACAATCTCTTATCTATCGTTTTGGAGCACCACGCTATGCTTGGTTCTCGCCTACTTAGGTTCCGAGATATTGCTACTTATATTCTTGGTACGTTAAAAACCATCATGATATTTTTCCTGTGCAATTTAGCCTTATAAAAATATGAAAATATTTTCCTTTTTAGAGCAAATTTTTATAGTATATGTTCACATCTATATCTCTTAAAACATCAAGATGATGGGAACGAGATTTATTTCTATGAGGGGGAAAATCATTTTAATTCTGTGTGATCCTTATTGAATAAGCTAGTTTTTTTTTTTTATTGGTTGGATTTTTACCTCCTCAATAATTGAACGCTGCAAAAAGTGCATTTCATATAACATTCCTTCCACCGAGCCATTTTACTCGATGAGGATCTTGACCGTTAAAGGTCTTATTAGCGAAGTACATTTTTTGGAGGTAGAATATAATTTTTTATCTGTAAATCATACATCAATTTTTGTTTTTACTTTTTAGTACTAAAAAATTTACATTTTCATCCCTATCAGAGCTTCATATATAGATTATCCCGTATCAAGAATGTGTGATTCAACACAAAAATGGAGTCATTAATGACGTATTTTTTAAACATCTACAAAGTTGAGAGAGAATTTTATTTTAAATTTCAAGAATGAAATTGAAGCTTGTTAATGTTGAGGAGCTCAAGATATTTGATCTCTCTCCCTATTTACACGCATTGTGCCATCCTCACTCGTGTTCCATTATCTCAAGTTACTTTCATCTCTAGTATCGTCTTCTTCGTTAATTGAATGTCGAGTTTTATATATCGCTCGATGACACATCCCCTCTACATTTCTCGACTTACACGGAAACAAGTGTTTGATCATGGTTCTTTTGTTGCAGTATGTTGCCATGGAGAGGAAGTTTCTCAAATGGCGAAGACCGGGTAACAGGTTTGAAAGAAGTACAGGGATTCATCCCGCAGACCGGAGTCTTCTGTCTCGTGGCATAGGATTGCGAATGGCTCGCTATGGTTTAGGGTCATTTTTTATGGTTGGAGGTTACTATTTGATTATTGATCATTTGTTGAAATGATGTATTATTTGCATGGAATACTTAGAATGAGTATTTTTCACTCTTCATTTCCAAAATTTTAAGGCAAATTAGAAGGTCGTTATATCTTCAATCTATTATTTACTCCAAAATTCCAAAATTTGTTTACTTGCTTACGACCATCGGAAATCTATTGCTTTCAAACAATCTATTGTATATAATATTAAAAGAATATTATATACAATATTATTCCAATTGTGGATATTTTGTATATAATATTCTCCATATAAAATATTTTCCATCTGAAATATATTCCGTTAAATTAACACTCCAAGGATAATGAAATTTGAAACAAAAAATAATCTCCCAAATCACAATTTTCCAACAAAATCCATATGACATTCTACAGAAATCAAAGACCTCGTCTCCCAAATCCCGATTTTCCAACAAAAATTCATCTAAAAAATGACTCACATTCTACTAAAATCAAAGGACCTCATCTCTTAAATCAGGATTCCAGAGAGAACCGAAAGAGAAGGAAGAGGGAAGGAAGCTAGTGAGAAGAATGTCTACGTCAATGGTGGTGATGACGCTACAAGCAATCTTGGTAGTTTTCCTTTAAACCCTATTTTTTTTATATATTATTTTTAAATAGTTAGTATAGAATAAAATTAGGGAAATGAGAAACCTATTTTCTTCCCTTTTTATTATTATTTTTAAATCGGTAGTATCTAGAGAATAAAATTGGAGGAGGAGAAATAAAATCTAACATTCTTTTTTAATTTTTTTTAGGATCTAACCGACCGAATAAGATGAGGGGAGAAATAAATGAAAAGATTTATTTTAGGAAGTGATGATTTTTTCCTTTAAGACAACTCACTAATTAGGTTAAATTTCAAGTTAATCCTTGAACTTTCATGTTTGTGTCTAATATATTTCCCGAACTTTACAAAGTGTCTAATAATAAGTCTTTAAATTTTTAATTTTGTGTCTAATAGGCTATTAAACTTTAAAAATGTAAAATAAGTCCTCTAAACTTTGAATTTTGTGTCTAATAATAGGTCTATTTTATATTCAGCATTTTGTAAAATCAACCTATCTATTAGACACAAAATTGTTGAATATGTGTCTTTAATAAGTTTGTGAATTTAAAAGAATGTTGAATATGTCAAAAATCTATTATATACAAACTTGAAAGTTGTGAACTAATTAGACACAAAGTCGAAAAATTTAGAGACTTCTTAGACATTTTTTTAAGTTAGACCTATTGGACAAATATAGATATAACATCTATTTTAAAAAATATTTGATGTTATTCCCATGCACAATAAAAAACATAGACATCTTTTATTTTCAGTCATCTACAAATTCCCAAACCAAACGACTCCTTATTTCACGGACTTACCCGTGTATTTTTTTTTCCCTTCATTTTCTTTTAGCATAATAATTATATATATATATATATATATATATATATATATATATATATATTGACAACATGTTGGGGTGGGGGATTGAACCTAAGAGCTCATGGTCACTATACATCATGTCAATCCATATTCTGAATTATATTTGCATGGATTTCTTACCAAAATTTGAATTGGAATATTATTTTCCTAATATTCCAATTCAAATTTTTAAACACACTAATATGAAGGAAAATTTTAAGGCAAATAGATATTTTAAAAGTTAATGGAAGTGAAATATAAACACTTGAGTATTATTTGTATATATTAACGTGATTTCAATCCACGTAAGTTAGAGGTGAACATTGGACAAGTAAATACTAGATAGAAAAATACTATAACAATGATCAAAATTGTGTGTTTTTTTTAAAGGTTAGAAGTTAAAATATACCTTTTGAAAGTTTATGGACAAAAATAAAACAAAACTTAAAAGTTTAGGAACGAAAACAGAGACATTGTAAAAAATTAAATACTAAAATAAAATAAACTCGAAACTTTATGGATTAAAAATGATATTTAAATTGTTTTATTTTTGTTTTCCTTACCTAGATGTAAAGAAGCAGCTGTGACACAAGCACTCTAAGCAACAGAGAGAGTGAGAGAGAGGAGGTTGATGTGCCTTATAGAGTGGAAAGATGGAACTTGAGCCAAAATCGAATTAACACTCCATATATTGTTATGAAATTGGTGGAGTTTCATTGTCCCATCTGGATTTGAGAGCAAATATATATACTGCCAAAACAAAATGTCATTAAAAAAAAAAACACTCTTAAATTCACATTCTAATAATTAAATTTGATTGTTTTTTTTTTTTCAACGGTATTTCGAGGATTGAACTCATGAGTCATGACCTCATAGTCATAGGACAATCTTATGTCAATTGAGCTATGCTCGGTTTGGCAAAAATTTAGGCATTAATAATGCATTTAAATTCATGCCCCGTGCGTGATCTTTTGCACAGGTGCTGGTTTTAAATCATTTATGCCCGTGTGTGGTTGTTTGTACAGGTGTAGGATCATCAACCCCCACTCTGAACTATCTAGGTGATGCGCTCACTCACCCGTTGCCAAATAGTTGTTCGATAAAATTTGATTGCTTAAAGCCATGCATGAACTTTTATTTAAATTTCATAAGTGGATCCATTAAAAATAGTACTTGGATGAAGTTTTTTTCTCTTTTCACTTTCAAAACATGAGTTTTGTTCTTCTCTATACAATTGTTTACATGCTATTGAGTTCATGAGTTAGGTAATTTGAAAAAATAGATTGTATTGTTTGGTAAAATAATACTAAATTAGTGATTTTGCTATAATGATTATGTGAGTATATTATTATTATATTTGTATTCAATATACATTTTATTATAAATGAATTGTTTAAAATTTTATATAATTTAAATTGCAAGTTGTTTTTTTAATTTAAATTATCGGATAAAAAGTTTAGTAAAAGTAATTGTTATAAAAAATTAAATCAATCCAAAGTTATCTAACTTGGTTTTTGAAAACTTGTTTTTCTTCTCGGAATTTGATTAAGAATCCAAATATTTCTTTAAGAAAATTGAAACTCATAGAAAAGAAATTGTGAGAAAACACGTAAATTTCAAAAACAGAAAATAAAAAACGAAATGGTTATGAAATGTAACTAAATGATTATTAAAATGATCATCTTTATTATCAAAATCGAGGTCCATTTTTTTTAAAAGTTTGATATATGTTATTTTTAATTTAATTTCTCTCTCCTATCTTTTTTTCATTCCTTATTTACCCTCCAAAAACTAACTCTCTTCCCCCACCATTTTCAATCTATTATTGAAACAAAATTGTAAATATATTGTAATTGAGACAAATTTCAACTAACTATAAGTACAAAAACAATGTTTTCAATTATACTCTATTTGCAAATTCAGTACATTAAAAGACAAAAAAAAACATATTGTTTGAGGAAAATATGATAGTCTTTATAATACATTTAGACAAACAAAGAGATGCATTCTAAGTTTGCAAATTGGAATTACACAGTACTTGCAATTGTGCAAATTTGAATTACAGTATATTTGTCATGGTAAATACATCAGAAGGAAAAAAAAAAACATAACATACGACAAAAAATTGGAGGAAAATACCGTGTATTTGCGATGAACCGGATAACAGTGTAATGGTAATCCACTAAATAGCAAATAAAGTGTAATTGCAATCCACTAAATAGCAAATAAAGTGTAATTGCAATTCACTTAATAACAAATAAGGTTTAGTCCACTTCCTAATACAATTAGACAAACTACATCTATTACAAATTCTTAGGAAGAAAATAAAGTAAGGATGAAAATGCAATTACACTGTATTTGTAATTTGCAAATTGCACTTCGGGTGTATTTTCAATTTTGCAAAGTGAACTTCCAAGTTTGAAATTTTGCAAATTGTACTTTGTATTTACAATTTCGCAAATTGAAATTATATCGTACTTCCAATTGTACAATTTTGCGAATTGTAATTACATAGTATTATTTTGGAAAACCAACAACAATACATTAGAAAAAAAAAAAAAAACCTGACGAAGCTCACGTAGATGTCAAGGTTCCGATGAACGGCGGAGCGCTTCGAGATGAAAGTGACAAGATGAGCCTGAGGGCCTTATCCTCATCATCTATCTTCACTTCAATTACCTCCAGCTCTGAAACGATGACATTGAGAACACTCAGATGATCTGAGATTTTTGTACCTTCTCAATCTTCATCACTCATGCTGGACTTCTTAGAACCTCTACTGGAACTACCACCGGACTCCATTTGGACCATCATCACAGCTTAACTTTTTAGAAGAACCATCTGGTCTTCCCTTCGAGGCCTTGTGTAACCCATATTGTATTAACACATCCTTGACTTGCACTTGCCACAAGCCAAAATTCATCTTTCCATCAAATTTCTCTACATCAATCTTCATTGGACTCATAAAGGTTGACATCTCTGCTTCACTCTTAGCAAATCTGCAAATAGTGAACAACCCACACTATTCACAATACCAGCCTAATTCGTTTTAAGAAATCTTTTTTGATGTAAGTTGACATTAAGTATTAATATCTTAACTTATAAATTATAGATTTAAATTCCCCCAATTTAGTTAACATGAGCATAGCTCAACCGACATAATGTATGAACTATGAGCAAGATGTCTCAAGTTTGAATCTTCCTCCCCACATGTTGTCAAAAAAAAAAAAAAAAAAAAAAAAAACCCTCAATTTAATTCACAATGTAATACATATTAAAAAAATTTATTACATTAGATGAAATAATTTAAACAACTAACCTATCTATTTAGGCTACATTGTATAATCATTTAAAAAAAAACTTAAACTTACAAACACTACTTTCATCTATAAATTTTTACTTTAAATTTTTATTATTGTTTAGTAAATTCGAAAGTATCATACATAGCTAACAAAAACATAGCTCGACATGATGTATAGTGACCATGAGCTCTTAGGTTCAATCCCCCACCCCAACATGTTGTCAAAAAAAAAATATATATATATATATATATATATATAATTATTATGCTAAAAGAAAATGAAGGGAAAAAAGAATGCACTGGTAATTTTTTATTGTGCATGGTAATAACATCAAATATTTTTTAAAATAGATGTTATATCTATATTTGTCCAATAGGTTCAACTTAAAAAAATGTCTAAGAAATCTCTAAATTTTTCGACTTTGTATCTAATTAGTTCACAACTCTCAAGTTTGTATATAATAGATTTTTGACATATTCAACATTCTTTTAAATTCACGAACTTATTAAAGACACATATTCAACAATTTTGTGTCTAATAGATTGGTTGGTTTTACAAAATGCTGAATATAAAATAGACCTATTATTAGACACAAAATTCAAGGGGACTTATTTTACATTTTTAAAGTTTAATAGCGTATTAGACACAATTAAAAATTTAAAACTTATTATTAGACACTTTGTAAAGTTCGGGAAATATATGCCAACAAGAGCATAGGTCAAAGGCATGATGTATCGCCTAGAGATCATGAGGTACTAGGTTCAATCCCCCACCCCAACATGTTGTCAAAAAAAAAAAAAAAAAAATTCGGGAAATATATTAGACACAAACATGAAAGTTCAAGGATTAACTTGAAATTTAACCTAATTAGTGAGTTGTCTTAAAGGAAAAAATCATCCCTTCCTAAAATAAATCTTTTCATTTATTTCTCCCCTCATCTTATTTGGTCTCTTAGATCCTAAAAAAAAATTGTTAGATTTTGTTTCACTTTGTTCCAATTTTATTATCTAGATACTATCGATTTAAAAATAATAATAAAAAGGGAAGAAAATAGGTTTCTCATTCCCCTAATTTTATTTAGATACTAACGATTTAAAAATAATAATAAAAAAAAAGGAAAGAAAATATGGTTTAAAGGAAAACTAACAAGATTGCTTGTAGCGGGAAAACTAACAAGATTGGTTGTAGCGTCATCACCACCATTGACGTAGACATTCTTCTCACTTCCTTCGCTCTTCCTTCTCTTTCCGTTCTCTTGGAATCATGATTTAAGAGATGAGGTCCTTTGATTTTAGTAGAATGTGAGTCATTGTTTAGATGAATTTTGTTGAAAAATCGTGATTTGGGAGACGAAGTCTTTGATTTCTGTAGAATGTCATATGGATTTTGTTGGGAAATTGTGATTTGGGATCACCTGATGGTACCCGATCTCCATCCTCCATTCCAAGCATTGCGACCCTTAACAGGTTCTACTAAGCCCAACTGTTGCCATGTATGCACATATCAAAATGAATATCTTGCCATTGTGGATATTTTCTGTTATGAAAGTATATTTATGTAAGTTGATTAATTATTTTCCCTATAATAGGTTGGTTCTGATCTTATGCAACCACAAAACATACTCAGAAATCAAGAAACTACGAACCTAAACCTCTAATACCACTTGTTGGGAAAAAAAACCTTCCACTTTTACCGTAGGAATAAGCAGGAAATAACTTTGAAATTAAAAGAAAGCAATACAAATAAAAACACAAGAATTTACGTGGAAAACTCAAAAATCGGCCAAATTCACATCAATGCCCAAATTCACATCAATGCCCATGCCTCATGTTTTTAAAATAGTATTGCCTTAACTTTTAAAATGTCTTCATGAACCAAATAATAGATTTTAAGGCAAATTATGTTCAATGAGATGGTCGTAGGCAAATGCTCCAAAGAAATAATATATTTTCAAGAAATCTTATTCTCTCGATACAATGTTGTGCTCAATATGTTATCCAGAATATGTTTTTAATATGTGCCATTTAAAAAATATTTGATGTTATTCCCATGCACAATAAAAAACATTGACATTTTTTTAATTTTCAGTCATCTACAAATCCCCAAACCAAACGATCCCTTATTTCACGGAATTACCAGTGCATTCTTTTTTCCCTTCATTTTCTTTTAGCATAATAATTATATATATATATATATATATATATATATATATTTATTTATTTATATTTATTTATTTATTTATTTATTTTGACAACATTTGGGGTGGGGGATTGAAGAGCTCATGGTCATTATACATCATGTCGAGCTATGCTTTTGTTAGCTATGTATGATACTTTCGAATTTACTAAACAATAATAAAAATTTAAAGTAAAAATTTATAGATGAAAGTAGTGTTTGTAAGTTTAATTTTTTTTTTAAATGATTATACAATGTAGCCTAAATAATACTATTTTTTGGAGTTTTTAAAATAATATTGCCTTAACTTTTCTCTGTTGATAAATTACAAAGTTGATTTAATTGATACAACTACAAAGATTAGAGATATAAATTGATTTTTTTCCCTTTATATTTTAATAAAAACAAATAAAATAGAATCATCACTGTTGACAGAGAAATTTCGGCCAATCAGCGGTCGCCACGTGTCTTCATCATGGCCGACGGATCGAATAAACTTAACCGAGCAAATTCGGTCATAGCTCAATTGGGCTCGAAATCGAGTCGGGCCAGAAAGCTATTTAAATGGCAATTTGGCACAAAGCCCAGAAAAATTCATTGGGCCCAGAACCCAAAAGTCCATTGGACCCAAGCCCATTAGATCCAAGCCCAAGCCCATTGGATCCAGGCCCAAGCCCGTTAGGCCCATGAGAAACTCTATAAATAGAGAGCTCATTCTTCATTTTCAAGGTTCAGAAAATTTCTTCTCCTAAGAGCTCAGAGAGAATTCACAAGACTCCCTGAATCCTGAAGACTGAACACCACTCCAAGTTCAAACATCTGAAGACTTCACCGCTACGCAAAGCACTCGATCCAAATTCAACATCGAGAACAAGCTGCAAGGCCCTCGAAACAAATCCAACATCGAGAACAAGCTAAGAAGCCCTCGATACAAATCCAACATCGAGAACAAGCTGCGAAGCCCTCGATACAAATCCAACATCGAGAACAAGCTAAGAAGCCCTCGAAACAAACCCAACATCGAGAACAAGCTGCGAAGCCCTCGAGTACGTTACATTTAAGAGAGAGAATCAGAGGATCAAATATTAGAGATTGTAATCCACTACGCACTGATAAATACATCAATACAAATTCAAATTCATTTACACGTGTTCGAATCTCCATCCTTAGTCGAAATCTCGTGTGAACAGATTGGCACGCCTGATGGGACCTCTCTACCTTTCATCTCTCTCTCTCAACAAAAATTAACAATGGCATCAAAGAAAACAACATTCCAGGCTGTCAGTTCCAACAGCCCTTACAGGGGACCTGTCACCCGTAGCCGCGTCATCAAAGAAGTCTCGCAGACGGGCGAGCACACTTCTGCCATCGTGAGCAAAATATACAAGCGACTGACGGAGTCTGCGCAGGTTGGGATAATCATCAAGGATAATCCCTTGTTCGATGAGGTTGTTCCCTCCTCTCATCAGCCGGAGAAGATGTCTGACTCCAACGTATCTGTAATGATGGCGGATGCGCGCACTAACGACGAAGCGATGGCTGAAATGGAAAAGAAAATTAGCTTCCTGATGAAAGCAGTCGAGGACAAAGACTTCGAGATTGCCCAACTGAGGAGCCAGATGCAAAGTCGTGAGGTCGCGGAGTCAAGTCTAACTCCTGCAGCAAGGAGGAATGACAAAGAAAAAAATGTCATCCAAGAAGACCAACCGCATCACTCAACGTCGGTCGCTTCGCTGTCTGTCCAACAACTGCAGGACATGATCACGAACACTATCAGAGCTCAATACGGTGGACCCACCCAAAGCTCCCTCTTGTATACCAAACCGTATACAAAGAGGATCGACAACTTGAGAATGCCCACTGGGTACCAGCCGCCGAAATTTCAACAGTTCGATGGGAAGGGCAATCCTAAACAACACATTGCCCACTTCGTCGAAACATGCGAGAACGCTGGAACTCGCGGAGACTTGTTGGTTAGGCAATTCGTCCGAACTTTGAAAGGAAACGCCTTTGACTGGTACACCGACTTGGAGCCCGAGACGATTGACAGTTGGGAACAGTTTGAGAGAGACTTCCTGAATCGCTTCTACAGCACGAGGCGAACAGTCAGCATGACCGAACTCTCACACGCTAACCAAAGGATGGGCGAGCCAGTCATCGATTTCATCAACCGTTGGAGATCATTAAGTCTTGACTGCAAGGACCGACTCACAGAAGTGTCTGCTGTCGAGATGTGCATCGGCGGCATGCATTGGGGACTTCACTACATCCTACAAGGGATAAAGCCCCAAACATTTGAAGAGTTAGCGACTCGCGCCCACGATATGGAGTTGAGTATCGCCAACAGAGGGACCAGGGACCTCTTAATCCCAGATATAAAGAAAATAAATAAAGAAGTAAACGACATTGAAAAAATCACGAAAAATGTCGTGAAAGAATCCATGGTCGTCAGCACAACCCCTGTAAGGTTTTCCTCAAAAGGAAAGGAAAACAGGACAGAAAGAAGAAATGACGGAGGCGAGAAACATCGCATAACTTTAAAAGAAAGACAAGAAAAAGTCTATCCGTTCCCAGACTCTGACATTCCTGACATGTTAGAGCAACTACTGGAAACAAGACTGATTGAGTTTCCCGAGTGTAGGCGCCCGGAAGAAATGGACAAAGTCGATGATCCCAACTATTGTAAGTATCATCGAGTTATCAGTCATCCGGTAAAAAAATGTTTCGTCCTAAAGGAGCTAATTCTAAGGTTAGCTAAAGAAAGAAAAATTGAGCTAGACTTAGATGAAATAACTCAATCAAACCACGCTGCAGTAACATTGAACTCCGACGCTCAATTATTTCCAGCCTCACTTGATAAGCAAAAGGAAAGCCTGCTCCAGTTTGGGACCTTCGAACCAATAATTGTTCGGTTCGGACATGAAACCCCAAAGCAAATTTCTCAGGTAAAACCTGAGGCCGTCAGAAATGAGGATAAAGGTTGGACCATTGTGGCTCGTCGGAAAATACGACGACAAAGACCTGTCGAGAAAGAAGATTACATACTTCGAGATGATAAACGAAACAATAAACTTCCAAAGAAGAAAAGAAGAATCAATTCGAGGAAGCCTAAACACGAGAGAAGAGAAAACAAATATTTTTCTCAACCTCGACGACAGGTGACTTTAAAAGAATTTTTCTCAAAAAGTTTCCTTCCCATCAAGAAAGAGGAAGAAATCTGTGCAAGTTCATGCTACATCAATGCAGAAGAAGTCGACGACTCAAAAGAAGTCGACCAAAGAACTTCTGTCTTCAATCGCATCAAGCCTTCAACTACTCGAACTTCGGTCTTCCAAAGGATGAGTATGGCCGCGACAAAAGAAGAAAATTCATGTCTAACTTCTACCTCCACTCGAACTTCCGCTTTCCAAAGGTTAAGTGTCTCCACATCAAAGAAAGACCGACCTTCAACATCTGTTTTTGATCGCCTCAAAGGGACAAACGATCAACAAGAAGGAAAGATGAAGACTGTAGGGGCAAGACTCTTTGATGAAGAAAGTAGCGACCAAAAGATTCACAGTCGTGTTCCTTCACGCATGAAGAGGAAATTTTCTGTCCACATAAATACAGAGGGTTCCTTGAAGGTGAAGAAAAATCCCATCGCTCTAACCAATCCTACAAGCGAAAGATTTGATAAAGACCATGACGAAGATAAGATCTCATAAAATGTAATACTCCTTAACGTAAGAGTATAAACTACATGTTGCTCCTGGCCCGCACGAGCTTAAAAGGTGAACGGCCCAAGTAAAAAAAAAAAACAATGTAATACTCCTTAACGTAAGAGTATAAACTACATGTTGCTCCTGGCCCGCACGAGCTTAAAAGGTGAACGACCCAAAAAAAAAAACAAAAAAAAATCATTCATTTGAACTACGTTATGACTTGATCCCTTCCATTCAAGGGTACGTAGGCAACTTAAAGAAAAAAAAAACACTTTAAGTTCAGTCACAAAATTAAAAAATCATCATGTATTGAACCAAAAAAATAAAGGAGTAATCGATGTTCCCGTCGCTGCTGCGCTGCATCATCTCCAAGTTCGTTGCTGCGCTGCATCTCCAAGTTCGTTGTTGCGCTGCATCTCCAAGTTCGTTGTTGCGCTGCATCTCCAAGTTCGTTGTTGCGCTGCATCTCCAAGTTCGTTGTTGCGCTGCATCTCCAAGTTCGTTGTTGCGTTGCATCTCCAAGTTCGCTGTTGCGCTGCATCTCCAAGTTCGTTGTTGCGCTGCATCATCGCCAAGTTCGTGGCTCTGCGCATCTCCAAGTTCGTGGCTCTGCGCATCTCCAAGTTCGCTGCATCATCAGTTCCGCGCGCGCGATTGCTGGCTCTATAGTTCGCTGCATCATCAGTTCCGCGCGCGCGATTGCTGGCTCTATAGTTCGCTGCATCATCAGTTCCGCGCGCGCGATTGCTGGCTCTATAGTTCGCTGCATCATCAGTTCCGCGCGCGCGATTGCTGGCTCTATAGTTCGCTGCATCATCAGTTCCGCGCGCGCGATTGCTGGCTCTATAGTTCGCTGCATCATCAGTTCCGCGCGCGCGATTGCTGGCTCTATAGTTCGCTGCATCATCAGTCCCGCGCGCGCGATCGCATCATCAGTCCCGCGCGCGCGATCGCATCATCAGTCCCGCGCGCGCGATCGCATCATCAGTCCCGCGCGCGCGATCGCATCATCAGTCCCGCGCGCGCGATCGCATCATCAGTCCCGCGCGCGCGATCGCATCATCAGTCCCGCGCGCGCGATCGCATCATCAGTCCCGCGCGCGCGATCGCATCATCAGTCCCGCGCGCGCGATCGCATCATCAGTCCCGCGCGCGCGATCGCATCATCAGTCCCGCGCGCGCGATCGCATCATCAGTCCCGCGCGCGCGATCGCATCATCAGTCCCGCGCGCGCGATCGCATCATCAGTCCCGCGCGCGCGATCGCATCATCAGTCCCGCGCGCGCGATCGCATCATCAGTCCCGCGCGCGCGATCGCATCATCAGTCCCGCGCGCGCGATCGCATCATCAGTCCCGCGCGCGCGATCGCATCTCCAAGTTCTCATTTGTTTAAGAAAATTATCTAAAAATATGTATAAAGGTGTACTTGAACCCAAGACCAAAGGAAACAAAGATTGTACATGTTCCACTTTGCCAAACAAGCTTTGTTGTTAACATTTGTCTGCAGATTGTAATACTTCCTTCAACTTGAAATTTAGGCGGGTTCTAAATTTCCTTCCATAATCATGAGCTTAAGTTCAAAATTTCGAACTTTATGTCAAAATTGATTGGAATCCCAAAATTATGCCAAGTCAAATTTTCATTCAAACTAAATTTCGAGCAAAATCCAAAATTTTCCTAGAATTAAAATTTGGGCATATTCCTAAATTTATTCTCGAGCAAGATGTAGATTCATAAATAATCCAAATTCAAGTCTCAAATCGAAATTTGTGCTTTGGGTATACTCCAAATTTTATTCCACCTCGAAATTGGAGTTAAAAAAAAAATCAAAGTCAAACCCTCTTTCAAAATTCAATTGGGCTACTCCAAAGCTCTACTCTACATCCAAAATGAAATTAAAGTAGAACACAAGAATCTACTAAAGTTCAAGTCAAGCTTCTGCCAAATAAGAAATATCAAAATTGTAAGCCCAATTCATATTTTTTTGGTCAATTGGCATAGAAAGATGTATCAATCAAAATAATTGATTTATGAACCAAATTTCATATTTCGATAAAATTGATACGTCAGGGCGGAGTCGAAATTAGAGGTGTCCTACGTTTCGATTTCTCTATTTAACTTTTTCGAGACTCATCCACACATACTTGTGCATAACTCTCGAAAAAGGGGGCATTTGTTGACAGAGAAATTTCGGCCAATCAGCGGTCGCCACGTGTCTTCATCATGGCCGACGGATCGAATAAACTTAACCGAGCAAATTCGGTCATAGCTCAATTGGGCTCGAAATCGAGTCGGGCCAGAAAGCTATTTAAATGGCAATTTGGCACAAAGCCCAGAAAAATTCATTGGGCCCAGAACCCAAAAGTCCATTGGACCCAAGCCCATTGGATCCAAGCCCAAGCCCATTGGATCCAGGCCCAAGCCCGTTAGGCCCATGAGAAACTCTATAAATAGAGAGCTCATTCTTCATTTTCAAGGTTCAGAAAATTTCTTCTCCTAAGAGCTTAGAGAGAATTCACAAGACTCCCTGAATCCTGAAGACTGAACACCACTCCAAGTTCAAACATCTGAAGACTTCACCGCTACGCAAAGCACTCGATCCAAATTCAACATCGAGAACAAGCTGCAAGGCCCTCGAAACAAATCCAACATCGAGAACAAGCTAAGAAGCCCTCGATACAAATCCAACATCGAGAACAAGCTGCGAAGCCCTCGATACAAATCCAACATCGAGAACAAGCTAAGAAGCCCTCGAAACAAACCCAACATCGAGAACAAGCTGCGAAGCCCTCGAGTACGTTACATTTAAGAGAGAGAATCAGAGGATCAAATATTAGAGATTGTAATCCACTACGCACTGATAAATACATCAATACAAATTCAAATTCATTTACACGTGTTCGAATCTCCATCCTTAGTCGAAATCTCGTGTGAACAATCACAATCAAGTAAGAAAAAAAATTCAAAAATTACAAATTAAACCAACTAAAATTGGTTAAATTATAGGTTTAGTTCATGGACTTTCATATTTGTATCTATTTAGTCTTTAAATTTAAAAAATTGTTTAATAAATATTTTGCGTCTAATAGTCTTTAAATTTTAAAAATATCTAATAACTCCCTAAACTTTCAATTTCGTGTCTAATAAGACTTTTATGGTAAAAATGGAGAAGGTGCAGAGCAGATGAGGAAAACGATTAAACGAACGCGCTGCTACACAACTAACGCGCTTTAGAGTGTGTTTGGTTTAGATTCCTAAGTGTTCAATTTTTGAAAAAAGTCATTTTGGAATAAATTGAGGTGTTTGCCAACCATTCAAAATGAATTGTTGGAGACTGCGTTTTTGAAATAATGCATTTTGGATGAAACATTTTTATTAACTTTTGAAAAAAATATTATTGTGTTTAATTGAAAAACCTATTTAATTCTCGTATTGTATTAAAATTACCAAAATACTCTCACATTACTCTGTTAAATTTTCTCTACCCACTAATCTTCTTCGACCACCGCCGCCCCTCACTGACCATCTCCGATTGCCACCGGCCGACCCCGACCACTGCCACTGGCCACCGCTTGACCACCGCCACCGCCACCGCGCTCCGACGAACCCCGACCACCGCAACCGCTACCCCGCTCCTGACCCCGCCCACCGCCACCCCGCTCTGGCCACTTTGCCCACCCCCCGCCCACCCGCCCTGGACCCTGGCCACCGCCACCCCGCTCCGGCCACCCCGACCACCGCCTTAATTAATTAGCAGAGAAGGTTTTTGTTTTGTTTTGCCTTTAATTAATTAACGGGCTGCTACACACGTGTCAACAAATCCAAATTAAGAACCAAGAATTGTTCACACGTGGGATGAAGTCAATGTGCAACGCCTAGTGTTCGCCTTTGAAATTTGAATAAAATTGCGGGATTTGGAAATGGACCGTGACGTAAGCGGATTGGTCCACTAGGCTCACTACAAGAAAATGAGTTTGCATCAGTTTTTTTACAACAGTTTAAAAAGTGCTGCAAGATTTAATAAAATCGCAACAGTTTTTTTTTTGTAACAAAAAGCTAACTGTTGTAAAACGTATGTATTAGAGCAGTTCAATAATGTGTTGCAATATGTAGTTATTTTTTTTAAATACAATTCGTCAAGCCCAACTTTTATTTCAAACTTTTGTATTCAGCCCAATTCATTTGTTTTATGTTCAGCCCAACTCTTATTCACATCGCACTTCCACTCGGGTCGAGGCCGCCACTCGGCCCTATTTCTTAAAAATTTTGTTTCTTAAAAAAATCATTTTAAACAACCCTACGAGAGAAGAGATATGTTCAACAATTACCAGATTAAAAAGAAAAAGAAAAAAAAACCCCTAAAATCGATTAGCCCTCACAAACCAACGAAAACCTTTTTGTTTTGCTCAATTCCCTCACACATCTTCTTCTTCCATCTTCTTCATATCGATCTTCGTCACAGCAAGGAAAAGAAACAGCAAAAGGAAGAGTAATACTAATAATTTCTTCTGATTCGATCAATTCTGTTGTTTCTGTGTTTTCATTTCCTCACTGTACTCTATCTTCTCTTTCTCAATCATCAGATTCTGATTTATGATATCTCTTCTCCTCAATCAATCACATGTCACCACGACGTTTCGTTAGGTGGAATTGTGTAGGTATCCTCCTCAATCCTTCTTCCTCCGTCGCCGTCTGATTTGTCCTTCGTTATGAACATCAATTTTAGTGCAGGAAGCATCAGGCAGAGTTATCGAGGCGAGTTTCAACGCTTTCAAATGTTCTATGGACCAAGTGAAGATGATCCAGTTTTAGCGAATCGATTCCCTGTTAGTCAAATCTCTGCTCTCTGCTCTCTGTTCTTTGTTTCTTTTTCATTCAATTCATCTCAACATTATTTGTTCGTTTTTTTTTTCAGGTTGGGATATCCATTAATAACTAAGTTTTAGCATATTAATGTTCATGCTCAGGTTGGGATATCCATTTTCAAGATCATCTTGCAAATCTCCAGACCAAAAATTGGGAAACATAACTAAGTTTAGCATATTAATGTTCATGCTCAGGTTGAGATATCCATTTTTAAGTTCATCTTGCAAATCACCAGACCAAAAACAGTGATGTTGGAGAACATACCTGGAACATCATGTAAATCCTTAGGTTTGATCATTTCTTTCAATCTCAATTTGTTCTTTATAAATGTTCATTTGTTGCTTATTAGTTTTTAAATTTATTTCAATCATGTTGTTTCTTCATCTAACTGCAAACTATCTGCTCAAACTCCTCACTCAATATTTCTCTGCTCAAGCATTGGTAAGTTATTATTTTTAACCTCGTATATATTATATGTTTATTTCAGTTTTAAATAATATTGTTGAACCCTTTATTTACTTTTAATTTCAGATTGCATTAATATACTCGATGGTCTCTTATGAATCTCTAGCCCTACAATCAACTCAAGATTTTATCATAATGAATATGAAGAGAACTACTGATGAAAATAAGGGGCAATATATTTTGGTAAGTAACATGATTTTATTATCATGCATTAAATGAGATTTTATCATAATGAATATAATGAATATGGAGATTCGAACTTTTGACCATTTGGTCTAGAATATATAACTTAACCAGTTGAGTTATGATGAGTTTGGTCGGTTAAAGTGATATTAACGCATTATTTATCTAATTTAATGCTATGTATTTGGCCCTTCGCTTTGAAGGATTTTGAGATAGATGACTATGAAACTGAAGATCATGTTAAGAAATTCTAGCCTTCAGTTTCTGATTTTCGAATTGTCAGGTGAGCTAACTAATTCTATAATCACCAAAACCGAACAACTTTTGAATATAGCGATCCGAATTTTGTTCGACCTTTTCTTTTTTTTCGTCGTGTAGTAGTTTCGTTAGTTTCGTTATCGTAAAATATATGTTTTTGAGTTGCCAATTTTGTGATTGATTGGAATGTTTTTTAACACCATGATAGCTCCAAAATAGAGCTATCTTAATGTCCCTAATTCTAGCTAAAACCATGACATATATTGATTAAAATGCTTCCTTGTAGGTGATTTCATGGTGAAGAGCTCGGGAAGTCCATCAATGATTTTCGGGGCTAAAAAGGTCATTTAAGATGTTTCGGGAAGTGTTCGGGTCAAAACGATAGGCCAAACGGAGCTCGGGAGCCAAAACGACCCAAAAGTGGGCTAAGAGCCGAGTGGGCAGCGCCCAACGAACGCAGCTCCGCCTCGCCCATGTCCGCGCGCCGCCGCACCGCACGCACCGCACGCCCGCGCCCAGACGGCCAGACGCGCGCGCCCTCGACCGCTCCGCCTCGCCCATGTCCGCGCGCGCCCGCGCGCCCTCGCCCGTTCCGTCTCGCCCGCGCGCCCGTCATTGAAAATACGCGTGCGCCCCAGCGTCTAGACGCTAGCTCGACGCTGCCCCGACGATTCCCGAAGATAGACGAGCCTCAGCGTTGAGCGCGCGTCTCAACGCTCACTCAACGCCGACAGCGTCGAGCGCGCGTCTCAACGCTCACTCAACGCCGACAGCGTCGAGACGCTGGCCTAGCGTCTCGACGCCCCGAAGTCTGAAGCGCTCATTTGATGTTCCACCCGAGAGCAAGCGTCTCGACGCTCGCTCGACGCCGCGCGCAGCGTCTCGACGCCGCGCGCGCGTCTCGACGCTACCCCCGCGCGCGCAGCAGCCAACTTAGGGCACAGCGTCGAGACGCTGGCCTAGCGTCTCGACGCTCCGAGCTTAAAAAGCGTGAAAACGCATTTTTTCAGCGAATCTTTTCATTCTTCATCTTCTCCAAGCTTCTCCTCTCGGGTCCAAGGCCATTTTCCGCCATTTTTGTACCTCTTCTCCTTCTTTGTGCATGATTCCAAGCTCTTCCATGGGGGATTGGATTAATTCATCCTCCATGGAAGGCTAAACCGAGGTTAGTGTTTAATTTTGGGTTTGGATTTGTAAATTATGGATGTTTGGGGAGATTTTCCCCTTTGTAAATATTGAGACAAATGGTTTGTTTATGCATTTCTTCCTTGTTCTTCATAAAATCTAGCATGTTTAGCTAAATTAGGTTGACGCCCTAGTTCCTATGCAGGATAGAGGGCTAAAGGTTGGGACGTATAATTGCCCATACCGCTAGGTAGCACGGGTCTAAGCATGGCTAATTAGTTCGGCCCAAAGTGACAGTTGGTAATCTGAATTAATTAACGTTTTCATGTTAGGCTTAAGGCAAGAGAGAAACCGGTTAGTCTTAGGATTAGGCCGTCGCAATGTTCCCGTCACTGGCACGTAATCGATTTAGGGGTCGCTACCTTAGATAGATTATTGGCCAAGTTTAATTAGAATTGCACGAGTCTAATTAAATCCTTGGGTCATTTGAGTTAGAAATAACTAAATGAATTGTGTGCATGAACATGACTAACGCGTTAATGGTATCAATGATCCGAACATCCATAACGAGCAATTCCATTTCTCAAAGTTAAGCACGACCGTTTAATTTGTGCACGTTGTTATTTAATTTTCCGTTAGTTGCATATTAGGAGCTCCCTTCCCCCCAAACCAAATTACTATTCTTTTCAATTGTGCATACTTTTTATTTCTAGCAAATTAGACTTAGTTAAATTGAATTTCTTATTTCCCTGTGGATCGACCCCGTTACCACTAAGCTTCAAATAGCTCGGTGTACATCGGGTTTATAAATTGTATTTTGGCAAGCCTCGACAGCTTGAATTTGGAGTACCCCAAAAGTATCTCTACCAAAATTGGCGCCGTTGCCGGGGACTTAATTAATTTAGTTTAGTTAAGTTAGGTTTGTTAGTTTTAAAATTTTTTCTTTATTTCTTTTTGTACAGTTTAATTCTTTTGTATTATTTTACCCGTTTTTGTTTGAGTTTTTGGAGCGCAGTCATTCTTTGAAAATTCAAAAGAAGCGCCAAGATGGAGGTCGTGGGTAATCTTGAGCATCAAAGAACCATGAGGGAGCTTGCATCATCTGAGCTAGGCCGGAACACATCGAGTATCTTGTATCCGGTAGCTGCAGGTAATTTTGAACTTAAAGCTGGTCTGATTAACTTATTACCTTCTTTTTGTGGTAATACAGATGAGGATCCCGTCAGACACCTCAAGGCATTTCGGATGATGTGTGCGTCATTTAGGACCGACGGCATCACCGCGGATCAACTCCATCTCAGGGCCTTTCCTTTCACCTTGAAGGAGAAGGCGAGAGACTGGATGCATTACCTACCGACTGGGTCCATCACCTCCTGGGAGAAAATGCAGAGAATGTTTTTAGATAAGTATTTCCCCCCTTCGAAGGTTGTCTCCTTCAGGAAGCAAATTTGTGGTATCATGCAAGCAGAAGGAGAGAACCTTTATGACTGTTGGGAAAGGTTTAATCGTTTGTGCGAGAGTTGTCCTAACCATCAAATAACAGATCAACTCCTCATTCAGTATTTTTGTGATGGCTTGCTCCCACGTGTTCGGCAGTTTATTGATGCCGCCAGTGGAGGTTCACTCATGGATAAAACACCTGAAGAAGCAAGACAACTGATCTCAAATATGGCTGGAAATTCGCACCATTACGAAGGTAAAGGGGGTGAGCAAGACCGTTTCTCAGTTGAGTTAAACGCGCTTAATGCTCGAGTGTCAGAATTAGGCAATGCGATGATCCGGTTAGCGGAAAATGTTTCTCAAGCTTCTGTGCAAGCTCAGACATCATTTTCAGGTAATTCTATTGAAAATATTTTGCAAGATTTTGTTTCAGCTAACCGGAAATTTCAGGAGGACACTCGGGAAAGAATGGACGGTTTTGGAATGTTAGTGCAAGATCTGAGCAAGGAAGTGTCTCAGGTGGTTAAAAAGGTGACAGTGATGGAGCATAAGAACGCGGAGAACGCTAGTGCCATCACTTTGAGAAGTGGGAAGCAGCTTCCCACGAGTACCCCGCCGGTGGAAGTCGATCATGGCCATGTCGAGCCACAGACAGAAAATCCCGAACCACGGTGGCATGGGGTAAATTTCGATCCTACGTGCACTAGAGTTTATGTGCCTAAGGCTCCTTTTCCTAGCAGGTTAGCGAGACCGCCCAAGGAAAACTACGAGGAGGAGTTCTTAAACACATTTAAGAAAGTAGAGATCAACATCCCTCTGTTGGATGCCATCAAGCAAATCCCAAGGTACGCTAAGTTCCTGAAAGAGTTGTGCACCAACAAGAGGAAGACAAAAGAGAAAGAACCCGTCGTGGTAAGTAAAAATGTCTCCGCTTTAATCACGAAGAACTTACCAGAAAAATGCGACGATCCAGGTATGTTTTCTCTCCCTTGCGCTATTGGAGGTAAGAAAATTAGAAGAGCCATGCTAGATCTAGGAGCCTCCATTAGTGTCATGCCTCACTCTGTTTATCAGGATTTGAATTTAAAAGAAATACAGGAAACTGGTGTTGTTATACAACTTGCTGATAGGTCTTTCGTGCATCCTTTAGGGGTAGTGGAAGATGTATTAGTTAATGTTAATGGGCTGATTTTTCCTGTGGATTTTTATATTCTGAAAATGGATGGAAATTCTGCTTCTTCGTCTGCGTCGATCTTATTAGGAAGGCCCTTTATGAAAACTGCTAAGACTAAGATAAATGTAGATAAGGGCACTTTATCTGTTGAGTATCGTGGACAAGTTGTTGAGGTTGATGTGTCTAATGAGTTGGAGCATGATGAGAGCGTCCACTCTCTTTGTCAAGTAGATACAATTGAATCGTTAGTTCAGGATGAATGCATGACTGATAGAGATGGGGATGACCCATTGTTTTTGACTGATCTTTTTGATGAATCTGATATGCATGAACCATCTATGTCTGAACCTTGTGATTCAACTGTCTCTTCTTTGGCAATTGCTCAAGATCATGTTAAAATGCTCCCCTCTACTTTGCAGGCACCTAAATTGGAGTTGAAGGACTTACCTGATCATCTCAAATACGCGTATTTGGGGGATGATGAGACGTTGCCGGTCATCATAGCGAAAGACCTTATGCCGGCTCAGGAAGGGAAATTAATGGATGTTCTTAAAGAGCACAAGCTGGCAATTGGATGGACATTAGCAGATTTACATGGGCTAAGTCCAGCTACGTGCATGCACAAAATCCTGCTCGAGGATGGAGCGAAACCTTCACGAGAGCCCCAAAGGAGGCTCAATCCCGCGATGAAGGAAGTAGTAGTTTCTGAGATCCTCAAACTCCTCGAAGCAGGTATCATCTATCCTATCTCAGATAGTAAATGGGTTAGTCCTATCCATGTTGTTCCTAAGAAAACTGGCATGACTGTGGTTAGGAATGAGAAAAATGAATTAGTGCCCAAGAGGATTCAAAATGGATGGAGAATGTGCATAGACTTTAGGAAGCTTAATGAGGTCACTAGGAAGGACCATTTTCCCATTCCTTTTATTGATCAGATGGTGGAGCGTTTAGCTGGGAAGCCATTCTTTTGTTTTCTCGATGGTTTCTCTGGCTTTTACCAAATCCCCATAGCCATAGAAGACCAAGAGAAAACAACGTTCACGTGCCCCTTTGGCACATTTGCATTTAGAAGGATGCCTTTTGGGCTTTGTAACGCTCCTGGTACATTTCAGAGATGCATGATGAGTATATTTTCTGAGTTTGTAGAAAAATGCATTGAAGTGTTCATGGATGATTTTACAGTTTATGGCAATTCCTTCGATGACTGTTTAGATAATTTATCGCATGTCCTGAAAAGATGTATTGAGATGAACCTTGTTCTAAACTTTGAAAAATGTCATTTTATGGCGAGTCAAGGTATCGTTTTAGGGCATGTGGTTTCTGCTAAGGGTATAGAGGTAGATAAGGCTAAAATCGATGTTATCTCTAATCTGCCATACCCGACGAATGTTAGGGAGGTTCGGTCTTTTCTTGGCCATGCAGGATTTTATCGCAGGTTTATCCAGGACTTCTCCAAGGTTGCTGTTGCGTGCTCAATGTGTAAAATAAATAAGCAATAAGAGAGAGAGAGCACTCAGAACATGCAAGCATACATGATCTTGTAGCAAGTAGTAAGTATTTTTTCATTCGTTTTCCCACAGAGATTTATTATTAGCTACTCGTGAAGTGTATTGTTAAGCAAGAATGGGTGGATTTGATGGGGTAGATTTGGTTTAAAAATGCCTAATTACTAATGAATATATAAAGGATAGCAACATGAACAAGTGCAAGTTAATGATAAACTCAACCGTAAAGAGAAGAGATTAATAAACGAAGAGGAAAATAGCTAAACAGAATTTTTAACTTAGCAGAATTGCGAGAACAGCAATTTTACCGCAATGTTACTAACAGCGAAAGTGTGTAAAATGGAGAAACAAGGGCTACTAACGACTCCTCTATAGGCATTTTCACACGATTCTCAAGCATTGGATCAACTCACTATGCATCAAACTAACTCATTCTCATGTATCTTCCGATTTCATGCATTAGATTCTTTAGTTTACTCATGTCCAAGTAAGGTCTTAAGCATCTTGTTAAAGCAGTAAGTTATGATTTGTACTAGGAAAACGCCTATTCCTAGGTCGTATTCTAATTACCTTGAGAGGCTAGCATGAGTGTATGACTCTGAACTCTTACTCCTTCCAGAGGTTAGGAGTTCTTTGGACAAAATGGATGGCCAATCGAAATTGCCCGTGGGATGAAGCTTACATACAATCAATGCATTCGAGAGCTATTCTACATGCTTGGTTCACGTGTTTTAGCCTACAGTATTGTCATTAGCATGCCCCTATGTGACTTAGCTACTCATGGATGTAGAGAGAACAGAAATATTAGATAAAATAGGCATGCTTAGAAGAAGATTAAACTTAAAACAACAAGGAAAAACAGTAGACAGCAAAGACAAGAAACTGCGAAATAATGAATTGTGCTTTGATTAATCGATTGTTTGAATGAACAAAGGGAAACTTAAAGTGAATAACATAAAGACGGAAAGCAACGAAATGGAATGGACTAACTAATGGAAAAGAAATAACAACAAAACAGTGCTGGAAATGAAAAGTAAAAGACAGAAAGCAGTAAGTGAGCTTGAACGCCTCGTCGCAAACGCCTCGGCTGAAGGGAGAGAAAGGTGAGCCTTGCTTGGATGAATCCAATCAGGAGAGAAGATGAATCTCCTCTCCTTCCTATCAGATTGTCGACTCCAACAGCTGAACCTCTCAAACCAACAGACGGAGAAGAGAATGAATGGGAAAGACTGCGCTGCGAAGAGACTTCTACGCTTTCGGATGATGATCAAACCCTCTACTTTGACCCCCTTTTATAGTAATCTGCAGGTGCGTTTGGGCCAAGGAGAACCATCCATCCTCAACGTCGTACTTCAAAATGGATGGAGGAGAAAGAACGAATCCCTGAAATAACGTATCACAACAGAAAAAGGTTAGCCAACTTACGGATTTCACTTGAAACATTGCGGTTTTAGCAATGTTTCCGCAATGCACAATTTTCATCCTTTTAACTTCCTTTTTCATTCATTTTCTTTCCTTTTGCACACAAGTCCTAATTTAGCTTCCCTCTTCTAATTCTCATATATAAGCATAGGTTCAAGCTAAATCCTATCAAAAACACCTAAGAGTGTACATCTTTCTATGGAAAACAAGTCCTAAAAAGGTCACTTTTGGAGACGTAACACACCCCCAAACTTAAGGTTTTGCTCGTCCTCGAGCAATCTAAGGACTTACTTAGGCTGCTGTTTTATCCTCTCTAACCACTTGCTGACTCCCCTACATTCCTATCTATAGCAGTGCTGTCCTGTGACACACTCCTAAGTTTAAAACTAACTTCTCATTTTGCTTCTTCTGACTTCGCATGCCTAATGATCCTACTATTTTATCAACTCCCTACGACTGATCTATTTGCTTCTGTCATATAGTGCAACTATCCCTAAGGTTTCAAATTCTACCTAGCTTTACCCCAGACTCAGTACATGCTTCTAGTTTTTACTTTTGAGCTACCTAGAATTCCTTTGAGTCATGCCAGTCTTAGTATTAACAGTGACAGTAGTACTTTTTAGAGAACAACCTAAACCCTGGCATCACTACATTGGACATACATTCATCTCCCTAAACAACCCTACAAGCTACAACTTTGTGCTCAGCTAATTGAGGATCAAAGTTCTTTTTAATCAGGACAACTAAGCCACAAAGTTGCAACTCCTAGGTATACATTCTTCTTCCCTATTTCTTTCTTTTTTCTTTCTCACTTTGGTGGAGCCTCTCCTTTAGTTGCCTTTTGATGCAATGCCACTTGTGGGTTACACACTTGGCACTGATTACTCAGCAACTTTAAGAGAGACACCCCTCTTTATTCTATTTTTCATTTTTTTTTCAGTTCATCATTTTTATAAAGGAGAAGAAGAATGCTTATGCTTAAAGGGAGAGAGGAATGTTCCTAGGCCTAGGGTGACCTCCCCCAAACTTAAACTACTCATTGTCCCCAATGAGTGTCTAAGGTGGCACACCCCCAAACTTGTCCTAGAAGCATCTAGTCTAAGGTAAAACAAAGAGAATCTAAAAGCCCTAGGCATAGACAGAACATTCTAAAAGCAAACATCACAGCAGCAGAAATTTATAAAAACAGGTAGGGAAGGACTTAAAGCTACGCATGCTGAGCACTTTTAAGAGGCTAATTTAAACTATCAATTGTGCCCTATGACACTCATCCAGCATGCTTATAGATAGACTATATAAGGTAGTCAAGATAGCAGCAAAAGAGAAAATTTAAACAGACCCAGCCTAGCTAAACAGTCAGTCAAAAACATGCATTTAATAATAAAAATTGCGGATTCCGCAATTATTTCGCAATGGATACAGGACAGATATATCAGTGATTAAGGCCCCTATGCATGCTCTTTCCAATCATTTAAGCTATACAAAAAGGAAACTAAACTAGTCTACCTATTCAGCTACCATCAGCCTACACTAAACAAATTTAAACAGCAAAAAATAAAGAACTAAAAACAGATCAAAATTTAACTCAAAACAGCAGAATTCACATGGTTCAACAAAAAGCAGTTTGATTATTATTTTTTTCTTTTAGGGAACAGAAATACTCCCTTGAGTGCTAATCAGCCTAGCACTCAGATGTCATCATCATCATCCTTCCGTGGTCTTGGAGGTGCCCATGGAGTCAGTAGGTCCGTGGGGAACTCAGGGAAGATGCAGCCCAATTGGTCAGCGACATCTTTATCCCTTGCCTGCGCATATGTGGCCCATTGCGCCATCTTCTTTTGCAGATCCATCAGACAGGCCATTGACAGAGACTGAGCAGCAGCCAGGCCATCTAGCTCGAACTCCATGTTCCCCTTCCTTCGCATCCTCAAGGCAGTAGGCACCTCCAGGTGCCCCGTGTAGGCCAGCTGCCTTTCCATCCTCTCGATTGGAACCCCTGCACGTAAGCAGAGCTTAGTAATTGTATTAGGAAAGAAAAGTGGACCCTTACCCTTTTTGGCGCAGTCAGCGATTGAGGCTGCAATGACCTCGCCCACATTGATTGTGAGGCCCCTCATGATCGCATAGACCAACAGCGATCTGCCTTGGTTGATGGTGGTCTCGTGGGTCACTGGGGACAGCTTCCTCCGCACGAAGGAAAACCAGACAGCTGCCTTGGCTGTGAGGGTAGCACTCATCAGGGTGTGCTTCCCATTGCGTGAAACTGTCCACGCTGCTTCAGGTTGGCCAATGATCCGAATTGCTTCCTCCAGGACAGCTTCTGTTGGCTCATCAACGATCCTGGCATAATCCGTGTGCTTTTGCCCCTTGAGGCCATAGGCTTCATTGATTGCCTTCGCTGAGAAGTCCACCTCGACTCCTCTGACCACAGATAGGCCATCCTCAGGGTTCATCAAATTGGCGTAAAAATCATACACCATGCTGGAGTAGGCGGGGATGGGCGGTCTACACAGCTCCTCCCAGCCGTGATTGGTGATCCCTGCGCGCAAGAATTGCGGCAGGTCTGCGAGCGCGTCGAGGAATCCTTTCTCGTGCAGCAGGTCCCTCTTCCTCAGCTCAGTGCCCCTTGACTCTGCATCAGAGGACACATACCTCACAGATTGAGGCTCATCTTCGGGGTACAGCTTGACTTTCCCCTTGTCTTGTGGTTTGGCTGATTCAGCAGCCTCGATCTTGAGCTTCTTTGGGGAAGGCTCACTACTAACCTTCTTTGAGGAAGGCTCACCCCTGGCTTTCTTTTTCTTGGATTTCTTCGAGGCTTTTGGCCGTTTGGCCTTTAAAACCTTGGTGGCCTTCTTTCTCAATCTGGCTTTGGTTGTGATCTGTTGGAGGCAATCCCCCAATGTCTCATTCATCGAATCATCCCCCTCTGCAGGGCTGTCGGGGCTGACTTCCCTCAAGGGCGAGAAGACCTCGTCTTCCTCAGCAGCGTCATCCCCCTGCGCCGATTCTTGATGGTCTGCCCCTGGAATTTCAGGTTCAGGCGTCAGGGAGACGGGTGATGCTTCAGGGCTCTGCGGTGGTGGAGAGTGTTCAGAGCTCTGTGGCGATGGAGAAGGTTCAGGGCTTCGCGCTGGTGGAGATGGCGAATGACTTTGTCTGGCCGTCTCGTAGGATGGACGGCCACTTTCTTGACTCTCCATAGAGGGAGTCTTCTTCTTGATTGTTGCGTCGGCCACAGCCACCTTCCACTTGCGTTTCTTGGGCGTTCCTGCTGTTGCGTGCTCAATGTGTAAAGATAAATAAGCAAGAAGGTAGAGAGAGCACTCAGAACATGCAAGCATACATGGTCTCACAGCAAGTAGTAAGTATATTTCATTCGTTTTTTCCACAGAGACTTATGTTTAGCTATTCGCGAAGTGTATTTGTTAAGAAAGATGGGGTGGATTTGATGGGGTAAAATTGGTTTTTAATTATCTAATTTTTGCTGAATGTGTAAAGGAATGCAACATAAACAAATGAAAGTTGAAATCAGACTCAAAGGACAAGAGATGAAATTAATAAACGAAGAAGAAAACAGCTAAACAGAATGGTAACTTAGCAGAATTGCGGGGACCGCAATGTTACCGCAATTAAATAACAGCGAAAGTGTGTAAATGGGAGAATTAAGGGCTACTAATGACTATCCTATAGGCATTTTTATACGATTCTCAAGCACTGGATCTACTCTCTATGCATCAAACTCACTCTAACTCATGTATCGTCCGATTCCATGCATTAGATTCTTAAGTTTACTCGACTCAAAGTAAGGTCTTAAGCATCTTGTTAAAACAGAATTGTTTAGTTTGTACTAGGGAAACGCCTATTCCTAGGCCGTTTCCTGGTTACCATGAAAGGCTAGCATGATTATACGACTCTGAACTCTTACTCCTTCCAGAGGTTAGGAGTTCTTTGGACAAAATGGATGGCCAATCGAAATTGCCCGTGGAATGAAGCTTACATACAATCAATGCTTCGAAAGCTATCCTACATGCTTGGTTCACGTTTTTTAGCCTATAGTTCTGTCATTAGCATGCCCCTAAGTGACTTAGCTACTCATGGATATATAGAGAATAGAAATATAAGATAAAACAGACATGCTTAGAAGGGAAATATACTCCAAACAGTAAGACAAAACCGTAGCAGCAAACGATGGAAACTGTGAAATGAAAACTTGCAATTTGATTACTTTGAATGTTTGAACGAACAAAGGGAAACTTAACGGAAATAATTCAAAGACAGACAACAACGAAATGCAGTAGATAAAACACTAAACCAGAAACAACAACTGATCAAAGCTGGAAATTAGAAGAAGAAGACGGAAAACAGTAAAGGGTGCTTGAAAGCCTCGTTGCAGTCGCCTCGAATGAAGGGGATGAAAGGGCAGCCTTGCTTGGATGAATCCAATCGAGAGAGAAGAAGAATCTCCTCTCCTTCCTATCAGATTATCGATTCCAACAGCTGAGACTCTCACTCCAACAGACGGCAAAGGAAAACAGGGAGAAAAGATGGACTGCGAGAAGACTTCTACGCTTTCGGATGATGACTGAACCTCCGACTTTGACCCCCTTTTATAGTAGTTTGCAGGTGCGTTTGGGCCAAGGAGAACCATCAATCTTCAACGTCCTATATCAGAATGGATGGAGGAGAAAGAACGAATCCCTGAAATTACGGAAATTAACAGAAAAAGATCAGTCAACTTACGGTTTTCACTTGAATAATTGCGGCTTCAGCAATGTTTCCGCAATGCTGTCGCAATGCAGTTTTTTCATTCTTTTCCTTCGGTTTTCAACCCTTTTCTTTCCTATTGTGCATAAGTCCTAATTTAGCTACCTTCTTCTCATTCTCATATTTAAGCATAGGTTTAGGCTAAATGCTATCAAAAACACCTAAAAGTGTACATCTTCTTAAGCTAAATGGGTCCTAAATAAGTCACTTTCAGAGACTTAACACCTGCTGGTTCAGATGGTCCAGCAGGAATCTCCGTCACTACCTTCCACTTCTTCTTGCGAACAGGAAGCTTGGGAAGGCGTTCAGTTCGCGCGGCCTCAGCGTCTGCCAAGGCAAGGAGTGCCTCTCTCGCAGCGATCTCAGCGTCGTCAGCCTTCTTCTTGGACGCAGATCTCTCAGCTCTTGTTAGCACCATGGTGGAATCGTAGGAATCTGGAAAGAGGAATTGCAGATGAAGAGGGAGAGAGATTTCTTGGAGTTATGTGAATGAAGGAAGCGTACGGCCCAGAGCGCTTCTAACGGCTATATGTAATGATGAAAAATCCCAACGGCTATTTCTGTTGCGGATTCAGCAAATCTACCGCAATTAAAGGGCCGTTGGAGATTTTCTTGAGTTTAAATTCCAATCTTCTCCCAACTGAATCTTTGATTTGGCCCAAATATCTTCCTCGATTTTTAATCTTGATTTCATCTCCTTGATTCCCTCTATCGATCCCCTATAAAAAGAAATAAAATCAACATCAAATTCGTAATCAAAATCACAAAAAAATATACACAAACAGTAACCGAAAGAATAGCAAAAAATAAACTAAGGCATAGCCTCGCATGGACGAGCACAGTGATCATTCATCCTCTCTCGTTCTTAATTTCACGTTTCAGTCAAGAGGAAGGCCGAGAGAGTCTTCACATCTCCTTCCTCATAATAATGCTTCAATCGTGCACCATTAACCATGAACGGTTGCCCTTGCTGCAGGTTCCTAATCTCGATTGCACCATGAACAAACACATTAGTTATCACAAAAGGACCTGACCATCTGGACTTAAGTTTGCCTGGAAATAATCTCAACCGTGAGTTAAATAATAAGACAAGCTGGCCTTTCTTAAAGTCCTTAATCCTAAGTCTACTATCATGCCAAATCTTAGTCTTTTCCTTATACATTTTAGCATTTTCATAGGACATATGTCTCAGCTCATCAAGCTCATGTAATTGCAAAGACCGCAATGTTCCCGCATCGGTCACGCAATAATTCAACTCTTTTAAGGCCCAAAATACTTTAATTTCTAATTCGAATGGTAAGTGACATGCTTTGCCATACACAAGTCTATAAGGAGACATACCTAGGGGTGTCTTATATGCAGTCCTATATGCCCAAAGTGCATCCTCGAGTTTAAACGACCAATCTTTTCTATTGGGTTTGACCACTTTTTCGAGTATGTTTTTAATCTCCCTATTTGATATTTCAGCTTGGCCATTCGAATGTGGGTGATAAGGGGTGGCTACTCTATGTCTAACATTATATTTAGCCAACACTTTCTCCATAGCTTTATTAATAAAGTGTGTCCCTTCATCACTAATTATAGCACGAGGTGTACCAAACCTAGTAAAAATATGTCTATTAAGGAACTTAATGACCGTTTTGGCATCATTGTTTGGACATGCTATGGCTTCTACCCACTTAGACACATAGTCTACAGCTACAAGTATGTAAAGGTTACCTGATGATGGGGGAAATGGTCCCATGAAGTCAATGCCCCACACATCAAAGAGCTCCAACTCTAAGATGTAAGTGAGAGGCATCTCATCCTTTCGACTAAGGTTACCTGTTCTTTGGCATTCATCACAGTTGTGTGCGTACTCGTGGGCATCTTTGAAGATCGTGGGCCAATAGTAGCCACTCTGGAACACCTTTGCAGCTGTCCTTTGGCCACCAAAGTGTCCACCATAGGGGGCTGTATGGCAGTGCTGCAGCACAGACTTCGCCTCAGCAGCTGACACACACTTCCTTAGTAAACCGTCTGCACATGTCTTGTAAAGTGTAGGATCGTCCCATATGAACTTCCTAGCTTCATGCAGGAACCTCTTCTTCTCTTATCCTCCCTTGAAAGTTGGTAGTACCTGCGATGCAAGGAAGTTAGCAATGTCAGCAAACCAAGGTTCCTCATCGTTATCACGATGTGCTAATACAAAGACATGCTCATCAATAAAGGCATCAGAAATTGCGATTTCCGCAATGTTATCGCAATTATGTTGCAATCTGGAAAGATGATCCGCAACCACATTTTCACATCCTTTCTTATCTCTAATGTCCAGATCAAACTCTTGCAGCAGCAGTACCCACCTAATCAACCTAGGTTTAGCATCAGCCTTCCTCATAAGGTACTTTAGTGCAGAGTGATCTGTATACACGATTGTTCTAGTGCCTACAATGTAATTCCTAAACTTCTCGCAGGCAAACACTACAGCTAGCATCTCCTTCTCAGTGGTTGTGTAATTACATTGTGCCTCATTAAGTGTCTTACTAGCATAGTATACAGGGTGTGTTAGCTTGTCAATCTTTTGTCCTAGCATAACCCCTACTGCATAGTCACTTGCATCACATAACATCTCAAATGGGAGGTCCCAATTTGGTCCTACGATAATAGGTGCTTTGACTAGTGCTTCCTTAAGGGTTGTCCAGGCTAAGAAACATTCTTTAGAGAAGATGAATGGCTTATTCAGCTCTAGAAGCTCACACAAAGGCTTGGAGATCTTAGAAAAGTTCTTAATGAACCTTCTATAGAAGCCTGCGTGTCCTAAGAAACTTCTAATGGCTTTCACATTCTGAGGCTCCACCAACTTCTCTATTATTTCAATCTTGGCCCTATCGACCTCCACTCCTGCTCTAGACACTCTATGACCTAGGACTATCCCTTCTTCCACCATGAAGTGGCATTTCTCCCAATTAAGGACTAGGTTGGTCTCCTCACACCTAGCCAGGACTTGTCCTAAGTTCTCTAAACAGTTTGTGAATGAATCACCAAAGACTGAGAAGTCATCCATAAATATCTCTATCATGGATTCATCTAAGTCAGAGAAGATTGCCAACATGCACCTTTGGAACGTTGCTGGTGCATTGCATAAGCCAAAAGGCATTCTGCGAAAGGCAAATGTTCCAAAAGGGCAAGTGAAGGTAGTCTTCTCCTGGTCCTTAGGGTCTATAGTGATTTGGTTATATCCTGAATAACCGTCTAGAAAGCAGTAATAAGCTCTACCAGCTATCCTATCTAACATCTGATCTATGAATGGTAGAGGGAAGTGGTCTTTCTTTGTTTCCTTATTTAATTTCCTATAATCCATGCAAACTCTCCATCCTGTAATAGTCCTAGTTGGAATTAGTTCATTGCTCTCATTGACTACTACAGTCATTGTTGCGTGCTCAATGTGTTAATAAAAATGATAAATAAGAGAGAGAGAGCACTCAGAACATGCAAGCATACATGATCTTATAGCAAGTAGTAAGTATATTTCATTCGTTTTCCCACAGAGACTTGTTTTTAGCTATTCTCGAAGTGTTTTTGTTAAGAAAGATGGGGTGGATTTGAGGTGGTAAAATTGGTTTTTAATTACCTAAGTTTTGCTGAATGTGTAAAGAAACATAACATAAATGAATAGAAGTTGAAATTAGACTCAAAGGACAAGAGATGGAACTGATAAACAAAGGAGAAAGCAGCTAACAGAATAACAACTTAGCAGGAATTGCGAGGACCGCAATGTTTCCGCAATTAAACAGCAGCGAAAGTGTGTAGATGGGTGAATTAAGGGCTACTAATGACTATCCTATAGGCAGTTTATTACGATTATCAAGCTTTGGATCAACTCTCTATACATCAAACTCACTCTATCTCAAGTATCGTCCGATTCCATGCATTAGAGTCTTAAGTTTACTCGACTTCAAAGTAAGGTCTCAAGCATCTTATTTAAGCAGGAGTGTTTAGTTTGTACTAGGGAAACGCCTATTCCTAGGCCGTTTCCTGATTACCATGAAAGGCTAGCATGATTATATGACTCTGAACTCTTACTCCTTCCAGAGGTTAGGAGTTCTTTGGACAAAATGGATGGCCAATCGAAATTGCCCGTGGGATGAAGCTTACATACAATCAATGTTCGAGTGTTAATCTGCCTACTTGATTCACGTTTTTTAGCCTATAGTTCTGTCATTAGCATGCCCCTAAGTGATTTAGCTACTCATGGATATATGGAGAACAGAAAGGGTAGATAAAACAGACATGCTTAGAAGAGAAATGTGCTTAAAACAGTAAGACAAAGCCGTAGCAGAACAAGGTAGAAACTGTGAAGTGCAGAATTTTACTTTGATTACTTTGAACGTTTGGATGACAAAGGAAAGCTTTAAAAGAAATGAATCCAAGACAGACAACAACGAAATGCAGTAAGTAAATTACTAAACTAAGAACAACAGTGATCAGAAATGGAAATAAGAAGAACAGAACAGAAAAGCAGTAAAGGATTGCTGGAAAACTTCGTGGCAGTCGCCTCGAATGAAGGTGATGAGAAGTCAGCCTTGCTTGGATGAATCCAATCGAGAGAGAAGAAGAATCTCCTCTCCTTCCTATCAGATTATCGACTCCAAAAGCTGAGACTCTCACTCCAACAAACGGCAAAGGAAAACAGAGAGAAATGATGGACTGCGAGAAGACTTCTGCGCTTCGAATGATGATCAAACCTCCGACTTTGGCCCCCTTTTATAGTAGTTTGCAGGTGCGTTTGGGCCAAGGAGAACCATCAATCTTCAACGTCGTATATCAGAATGGATGGAGGAGAAAGAACGAATCCCTGAAATAACGGAAATTAACAGAAAAAGATCAGTCAACTTACGGTTTTCACTTGAATAATTGCGGTCACCGCAATGTTTTCGCAATTCATTCGCAATTCTCATTTTTTCATTCTTTTCCTTCGGTTTTCAACCCTTTTTCTACCTATTGTACATAAGTCCTATATTAGCTACCTTCTTCTAATTCTCATATTAAAGCATAGGTTTAGGCTAAATGCTAACAAAAACACCTAAATGTGTACATCTTCTTAAGCTAAATGGGTCCTAAATAAGTCACTTTCAGAGACTTAACACACCCCCAAACTTAAGGCTTTGCTTGTCCTCAAGCATACTAAGGACTTACCTAGGCTGTTATTTTATCTTCTTTAACTACTTACCGACTCCCCTATAGCCCTATCTCTAGCAGTGCTGTCCTGTGACACACTTCTAAGTTTAGAACTAACCTCTTATCCAGCTTCTTCTGACTTCACCTGCCTACTATACCCGCTGCTTTTGTTAACCCCCTACTACTGATCTAACTACTTTTATGATATCATGCTATTATCCCTAAGGTTTCAAATTCTACCAAGCTTTACTCCAGACTCAGTACATGCTTCTAACTTATTTTTAATGTGTCTAGGATTCCTTAGAGTCATGCCAGTCTTAGTATTAACGGTGACAGTGGTACTTTTAGAGAACAACCTAAACCCTGGCATCACTACATTGGATATACATTCATCTCCCTAGACAAACCTAAAAGCTACAACCTTGTGCTTAGCTCATTAAGGATCAGAGTTCTTTTTACATAGGACATCTAAGCCACAAGATTATAACTCCCAAGCATACATTCTTCTTCCCCTATTTCTCCTTTTTCCTTTTTTTACTTAGGTGGAGTCTCCCCTTGGTTTGCCTTTTGATGCAATGCCACTTGTGGTTTACACACTTGGCACTGATTACTCAGCAACTTGAGAAAGACTCCCCTCTTTATTCTATTTTTCACTTTTTCTATTTATCACAAAAATTTTTTTTTTTTAGGAGAAGAAGAATGCTTATGTCCTAAGGAAGAGAGGAATGTTCCTAGGCCTAGGGTGGCCTCCCCCAAACTTCAACTACTCATTGTCCCCAATGAGTGTCTGAGGTGGCACACCCCCAAACTATCCTAGAAGCATCTAGTCCAAAGTAAAACAAAGAGAATTTAAAAATCCTAGGCATAGGCAAAACATTCTAAAAGCAACTATCCCAGCAGCAGAAAATTTGAACATAACAGAAAGTTTTAAGGACTTATGGTTTATGCATGTTGAGCACTATTCAGAGGCAAATTTAAACTATCAAAGGGTGTCCTATGACACTCATCCAGCATGCTTGAAGATCAGCTATATAAGGTAGTCATGCTAGCAGCAAAAGATAGAATTTAACAGATCACAGCCTAACTAAACAGACAGTCCAAAACATGCAATCAGTCACAAAAATTGCGGGAACCGCAATTATTTCGCAATTCAATCCGGGCAGATTTAACATTGATTCAGGCCCCTAGCATGCTTTTTCCTGTTACTCATGCATCCTAAAAATAAAACTAAACTAACCTACCTATTCAGCTAACATCAGACTAGACTAAGCAAAAGGAAACACATAAAACTAAGCATTAAAAACAGATCAAAAGTTGCACACAAAACAGCATAATTCACAATATCCTATCAGAAAGCAGAAAAATGTCTTTTTTTTCTAAGGGAACAGCAATACTCCCTTTAGTGCACTTCAAACCAGCACTCAATTCTCATCATCCTCATCTGGTTGCCTTGGTCGTGGGGGCACCCATGGAGTTAGGAGGTTGGTGGGGAAGTCCGGGAAGATGCACCCCAACTGGTATGCAACTTCTTTGTCCCTCGCCTGCGCATAATTGGCCCATTGAGCCATTCTCCTCTGCATGTCCATTTAGCAGGCCATGGATAGGGACTGTTCAGCAGCCAGCCTATCCAACTCAAACTCCATATTCCCCTTTCTTCTCAGCCTCAGGTTCGCAGGCAGCTCCAAATGGCCTGTGTACGGCATCTGCTGCTCCAAGCGCTCGGTGGGAACTCCTGCAAGCAAACACAATTTTGTTATAGTGTTGGGGAAAAATAATGGCCCCTTACCTTTTCTGGCGCATTCAGCAATGGCAGCAGTGATGACTTCTCCCACGTTGATCGTGAGACCTCGCATTATAGCATATACCAGCAGCGAACGGCTCTGGTTGATTGTAGTCTCATGAGTTACTGGGGAGAGTCTTCTTCTTACGAATGAAAACCACACAGCTGCCTTAGCCGTGAGGTTGGCACTCATGAGAGTGTGCCTCCCATTGCGTGACACTGTCCAGGAGGCTTCAGGCTGGCCAATTGTGCGAATGGCCTCTTCCAGCACAGCCTCAGTCGGCTCATCAACTATCCGCGCATAATCTGTGTGTGTTGGGCCCTTGAGACCAAAGGCTTCATTGATGGCCTTGGCTGAGAAATCTACTTCTACCCCTCTGACCACAGATAGGCCATCCTCAGGGCTGAGCACATTGGCGTAGAAATCATACACCATGCTCGTGTAGGCTGGATTGGGAGGTCTGCAGAATTCCTCCCAGCCATGGTTGATCACCCCTGCGCGCAAGAACTGCGGCAGGTCAGCAAGTCGATCAAGGAATCCCTTCTCGTGCAACAGGTCCCTCTTCCTTAACTCAACACCCCTGGATTCCGCATCAGATGAGACATACCTCACTGATGGAGGTTCGTCTTCAGGGTAGAGTTTAGCCTTCCCCTTATCTGCTGGTTTGGATGATGCAGCAGCCTCCACCTTGAGGCGTTTGAGCGAAGGCTCAGTACTCTCTTTGTCCGTCGACAGCACCTTCTTGGCCTTCTTTTTCTTCAACTTCTTGGCCTTGTCAAGTCTGGCCTTCTTCTTCTTCCTGAGCCTGGCTTTGGTGTTGAGTTGCGGGAAGCATGCCCCCAACGTCTCCTCCATAGAATCATCCTGCTGTGCAGGCTCGACAGGGCTATCTTCCCTCATAGGAGAGAAAACTTCGGCTCCACCAGCATCTCCACTGCCTGGCGTGGACTCCTGATAATCCCCATAAGGGAATTCAGGATCAGGCCGTGGAGAATTGTGCTCTGCTGATGGTGTCTGCGCAGAACTCAGTGGCGAAGATTGCAGCTCAGGACTCTGTGCTGCTGCAGGCGTCGGATCAGAACTCTGAGGTGCTGGAGACAACTCAGGGCTCTGTACAGGCGGTGACGACTCTGCGCTTGGCACTGGTTCAGACGGTGAGGGGCTGTGCGCAGGTGATGCAGACGGCGACGATCCTTCTTTGGCTGACTCGTGGGATGCACGATCAGGTTCTTGACTCTCCACAGAGGGAGTCTTGGCTGTGCTTGGTTCGGCGGCCGTCTTGACGCTCCACCGGCGTTTCTTGGGCGTGCCCACTGGCTCAGATGGTCCAGCAGGGATCTCAGTGACCACCCTCCACTTCTTCCTACGAATAGGGAGCTTGGGGAGAGGACCGGTGCGAACGGCACCATCGTCTGCAAGGGCGAGAAGCGCTTCCCTCGCAGCCGCTTCAGCTGCGTCATCAGCCTTCTTCTTGGCTGCAGATCTCTCCGATCGTGTGAACACCATTGTTGAGTCTTGAAGATCTTGAGAGAAGAATCAAAGATGGAGAGAATCGCTGAATTCTTGGAGATCAAAGAATGAGAGAATCGTATCGAACGAGCTCGTTCTAACGGCTATAAATGCAACGGAAAAAATCCCAACGGCTCTTTTTGCGGATCCAGCAATTTTAGCGCAATTGTAGGGATATTATTTCATAAAAATCTCCAACTTTGCTCGTCCGTATCTTTCATTTGGCTCAACCGTTTCTTGATTTTTAAAGCTTGATTTACTCTCCTTGATTCCTTCTTTCGATTCCCTACAAAAACAAATAAAACAAACATTAAATACGCAATTAAAAACACACCACAAAACATACAAACGATAAGCGGAAAAACAGTAAAAATAAACTAAGGCATTTGGCCTTGACTAAACGAGCACAGTAACCACTCGTTCTCTCTCGTTCTTTTTGTCATGCTTCAGTCAAGAGGAAGGCCGAGAGAGTCTTCACATCTCCTTCCTCATAGTAGTGCTTCAACCTAGCACCGTTGACCATAAATGGCTGTCCTTGCTGCAAGTTTTTAATCTCTATGGCACCATGAACAAAGACATTAGTAATAATAAATGGACCTGACCATCTAGACTTTAGTTTGCCTGGAAATAGTTTTAATCGTGAGTTAAATAACAGTACAAGTTGGCCCTTCCTAAAGTCTTTGATCCTGAGTCTACTGTCGTGCCATATTTTTGTCTTTTCTTTATACATTTTGGCATTCTCGTAGGCCATATGCCTAAGCTCATCAAGTTCATGTAGCTGCAAAGATCTTAATGTCCCCGCATCCTTTACACAAAAATTCAATTCTTTCATGGCCCAAAATGCCTTGTTTTCCAACTCAAGTGGCAAGTGGCAAGCCTTGCCATACACCAACCTATAGGGAGACATTCCCAGAGGTGTCTTATATGCTGTCCTATAAGCCCAAAGTGCATCCTCAATCTTGAAGGACCAGTCTTTCCTATTAGGTTTGACTACCTTTTCTAGGATGTTCTTTATCTCTCTATTGGAAATTTCAGCTTGACCATTTGAGTGTGGGTGGTAGGGAGTAGCTACCCTATGTCTAATGTTATATTTAGCCAATACCTTCTCCATAGCCTTATTAATGAAATGTGACCCCTCATCACTAATGATAGCACGAGGAGTCCCAAATCTAGTGAAAATGTGCCTATGCAAGAAGTTAGTGACTGTTTTAGCATCATTATTAGGACATGCTTTGGCTTCTACCCACTTGGACACGTAGTCTACTGCTACTAAAATGTACAGGTTACCTGATGACGGAGGGAATGGTCCCATGAAATCAATGCCCCATACATCAAAGAGCTCCAACTCTAAGATGTAGGTGAGGGGCATCTCATCCTTGCGACTGAGGTTACCTGTCCTTTGGCACTCGTCACAGCTGTGGGCATAGTTGTGGGCGTCCTTGAAGATTGTTGGCCAGTAGTAGCCACTCTGAAATACCTTCGCAGATGTCCTTTGGCCACCAAAGTGTCCACCATAAGGAGATGAATGACAGTGCTGCAGCACAGACTTTGCTTCAGCAGCTGAAACACATTTCCTCAGCAAGCCATCAGCACAGGTTCTGTAAAGTGTGGGGTCATCCCAGATGAATTTCCTTGCTTCATGAAGGAACCTCTTCTTCTCTTGTCCTCCCTTGAACACTGGTAATACCTGTGATGCACGGAAGTTAGCAATGTCAGCAAATCAAGGTTCCTCATCGTTATCACGATGAGCCAAAGCAAAGACATGTTCATCTATAAAAGCATCAGAAATTGCGGTCTCCGCAATTTTTTCGCAATTGTGCTGCAATCGAGACAGGTGATCTGCAACCACGTTTTCACAACCTTTCTTGTCCCGAATGTCCAAATCAAATTCCTGCAGCAATAACACCCATCTAATCAGTCTAGGCTTAGCATCAGCCTTTCTCATCAGATATTTTAAAGCAGAATGGTCAGTATATACAATGGTCCTAGTGCCTACAATATAGTTTCTAAATTTTTCACAAGCAAATACTACAGCAAGCATCTCTTTCTCTGTAGTTGTGTAATTACATTGAGCCTCATTCAAGGTCTTACTAGCATAATAGACAGGGTGTGTGAGCTTGTCAATCTTCTGTCCTAACATGACTCCTACAGCATAGTCACTGGCATCACATAGCATCTCAAATGGGAGATCCCAATTTGGTCCTACTATGATTGGTGCTGTGACCAGTGCTTCCTTAAGGGTTTTCCAAGCTACTACACATTCTTTAGAGAAGATGAATGGCCTACCTAGCTCTAGAAGCTCGCACAGAGGCTTGGCTATCTTAGAAAAGTCCTTGATGAACCTTCTGTAGAAGCCAGCATGCCCTAAGAAACTCCTAATAGCCTTGACATTCTGGGGCTCTACCAACTTCTCTATGATCTCTATTTTTGCCCTATCCACTTCTACACCTGCCCTTGACACTTTATGTCCTAAGACAATCCCTTCATCTACCATAAAATGGCACTTCTCCCAATTTAGGACTAGGTTGGTCTCTTCACACCTAGCCAGGACTTGTCCTAGGTTCTCTAGACAGGTTTTAAATGAGTCCCCAAAGACTGAGAAGTCATCCATGAATATTTCTATCATGGACTCATCCAACTCAGAGAAGATTGCCATCATGCACCTTTGGAAAGTTGCCGGTGCATTGCATAAGCCAAAAGGCATTCTGCGGAAGGCAAACGTTCCAAAAGGGCAAGTGAAGGTGGTCTTCTCTTGATCCTTAGGGTCTATAGTGATTTGATTATAGCCAGAGTATCCATCTAAAAAACAATAGTAGGCTCTACCAGCTATTCTGTCTAGCATCTGGTCAATAAAAGGTATAGGGAAATGGTCTTTTTTAGTTTCTTTATTTAATTTTCTGTAATCCATACATACCCTCCACCCTGTGACAGTCCTTGTTGGAATCAGTTCGTTGTTCTCATTGACTACCACAGTTATTCCCCCCTTTTTAGGTACACATTGAATGGGGCTAACCCACTGGCTACTCGCTATGGGGAAAATCACTCCTGCATCTAACCACTTTATTATTTCTTTCTTCACTACCTCTTTCATAGAGGGGTTTAACCTACGCTGGTGATCTACCTTAGGTGTGTGCTCTTCCTCTAGTATAATTTTGTGCATGCAATAAGAAGGGCTAATGCCTCGAATATCAGCAATCGTCCATGCTATAGCCTTCCTATGTTGCTTAAGCAGTAAAATTAAATCAACCTCATGCTGTTCACTTAGCTTAGAAGAAATAATTACAGGCAGCGTGTCATTATCTCCTAGATATGCATATTTGAGGTGAGTAGGTAGTGGTTTCAGTTCTAAAACAGGTGGATGCTCAATGGAGGGCTTTAAAGGAGTTACAGTTCTATCAGTTAAATCTATATTCATACATACATGCTGTGGTTTATCTACAGGCATATTCATTATGTCAGATACATTTAAGTCAGCTACATCTATTTGTACATATTCACTAGCATGCTTGGTTAACAGTACATGCTCTAATTGTTCTTCCATCAGTGAGTCAACAATATCCATGCTAGCACAGGATTCAAGGTCAGAGGGATACTTTAAAGCTTTATAAACACTAAATTTTACCTCTTCATCATGAACCCTCATAGTTAACTCACCTTTTTGCACATCTATTAGTGCCCTACCTGTGGCTAGAAATGGTCTACCTAGCAGGATGGGGACCTCCTTGTCTGCCTCATAGTCCAGGACAATGAAATCTGCAAGGAAAATGAATTTGTCAACTTTAACTAGAATATCCTCGATCTTACCTTCTGGATATGCGATGGATCTGTCTGCTAGTTGTAAAGTGACAGTAGTTGGACGTGCTTCTCCTATTCCCAACTGGCGGAATAGGGACAGGGGCATGAGATTTATGCTGGCGCCCAGGTCACAAAGCGCTCTGCCCACGTGCTTGCCTCCAAGTTCTACAGGTAAGGTGAAGGAACCAGGATCCTTCTCCTTCTTGGGCAGCTTGTTCTGGAGGATGGCACTGCACTCCTCGGTGAGGTTTACTGTTTCAAACTCACCAATTATTTTTTTGTTAGTAATAATGTCCTTCAAAAACTTTACATATGAAGGCATAGACTGTAAAACCTCTACAAAAGGAATGTTCACATGCACTTGCTTAAGTATTTCTAAGAATTTATTAAAATGAACTTCCTGTTCCTGCTTCTTCTTAAGCCTTCGAGGATATGGAGGTGGTGGCACATATGCAGGCACGTCAGGACGCCTTAGGATCGGTGGAGGCCTTGGAATTTCTTCTACGTCCTCTACAATTGGCTCTAGCCTGGCTCCTGATGTGCTAGTTGGTGGTGGACCTTGGCTCGGCAGAGACTCCAGTGGAGCACTAGACTCAGTGTTCTCTACTCTCTTTGGTGTGTCCTTTGTGTTGCTCACCAATGGTCTTCCACTCCTAAGTTCAATGGCTTGAACTTGTTCTTTGCCATCTCTCCTTGGTACCTCGGTATCAGCAGGGACTCTACCTTGGGGCCTACTTTTAAGTTCATTGGCTAGCTGGCCTATTTGGTTCTCTAGGCTCCTAAGAGTAGCTTGCTGGCTCTGAAGAGTAGCATCATTCTTAGCTATATATTCCTTGAGTAGGTTTTCTACAGAAGATCCTACAGGTTGATTGTAAGGTTTTTGGTACATTGACTGGTTATGTTGGGGAGTGAAACCAGGTGTTCCACTCGGCCTTGGTTGGTTAGGATTTTGGTTAGTGTTCTGTTGGCCACCCCATGACAGGTTAGGGTGGTTTCTCCAGCCAGGATTGTAAGTTTGTGAGTAGGGGTTGTTCCTAGGCTGCTGCTGGCTTCCTACATAGCAGACTGAGGATGGATTCCCAGGGCAGTATTCATAAGGGTGCCCTCCCCCACAGAATCCACAGATTGGTGCCTCGCCTTGACTTGGTTGGGTGCCCATTGACATGGCTGTGGCGGTATTGGCACTGGTTTGGAGATTGGCCTGAGCCATTTGCTTGACTAAGTTGGTCAGGGCATTTATTTGGGTGCTCATGGCGCTTAGAGCATCCTTGTCTTGAGCTCTAGTTGGCTCTACAGGATCGTCTGACCACCTACAATGAGATGCTGAGATCTTCTCCAAGATCTCATAGGCCTCGTTGTAACTCTTGGACAACATGGAACCTCCAGCAGATGAATTTAAAACTTGTCTGGTGCTGGGGTTGCATCCTTTGAAGAAGACTTCTATTTGGATACACCATGGAATGCCATGGTGTGGACATTTAATGAGAAGGTCTTTGAATCTAGTCCAAGCTTCGTGAAGAGACTCATTATCAGCTTGTTTAAACTTGACTATGTCATCACGAAAGGTAGAATTCCTATCAGGTGGGAAGTATTTGACTAGGAATTTTTCTGCCAAATCTGTCCAATTGCGGACAGATCCAGAGGGTAATGAGTTCAACCATGTTTTAGCTTTGTCCCTCAAAGAGTAAGGGAACAAGTACAGCCTTAAAGCTTCTTGGGATACTCCAGGGATGATAAAGGTATCACTGACTCCTAAGAAGTTCCTAAGATGGTTGTGGGGATCCTCATTTTCTATTCCAAAGAATTGTCCCACAGTGGACAACATTTGGAACATCACTGGCTTTAACTCGAATGAGTGGGCAGTGATTTCAGGACGGATTATGCTGGGGTTCAGCTCCCCAGGCATAGGTACTAGATATGAAAGAATGGCACTATTCTTGTCATTCGCTATTTCGATGGGGTTGCGAATGGCAGGTACCGGATTTGGAACTATATCGCCCATTTCTTTGATTTCAGGTATGATTTGAGGTATAGGAGGTTGTTTAAAGAGACGTTTCTTTGCCTTATTTCTAGCTCGAAGTGATCTTTCAGGTTCAGGATCGAACTCTAAATTACTATGTGAACGCTCACTCATAAACTACCCTAACAACACTTGCAAAAGAAATGAAACAGATTAGTTTCACTCAATGATAAACTTGATTTTTCAAACTTAACAACTTCGTTTTCACTTAAAATAAGTCCCCGGCAGCGGCGCCAAAAACTTGTTGCGTGCTCAATGTGTTAATAAAAATGATAAATAAGAGAGAGAGAGCACTCAGAACATGCAAGCATACATGATCTTATAGCAAGTAGTAAGTATATTTCATTCGTTTTCCCACAGAGACTTGTTTTTAGCTATTCTCGAAGTGTTTTTGTTAAGAAAGATGGGGTGGATTTGAGGTGGTAAAATTGGTTTTTAATTACCTAAGTTTTGCTGAATGTGTAAAGAAACATAACATAAATGAATAGAAGTTGAAATTAGACTCAAAGGACAAGAGATGGAACTGATAAACAAAGGAGAAAGCAGCTAACAGAATAACAACTTAGCAGGAATTGCGAGGACCGCAATGTTTCCGCAATTAAACAGCAGCGAAAGTGTGTAGATGGGTGAATTAAGGGCTACTAATGACTATCCTATAGGCAGTTTATTACGATTATCAAGCTTTGGATCAACTCTCTATACATCAAACTCACTCTATCTCAAGTATCGTCCGATTCCATGCATTAGAGTCTTAAGTTTACTCGACTTCAAAGTAAGGTCTCAAGCATCTTATTTAAGCAGGAGTGTTTAGTTTGTACTAGAGAAACGCCTATTCCTAGGCCGTTTCCTGATTACCATGAAAGGCTAGCATGATTATATGACTCTGAACTCTTACTCCTTCCAGAGGTTAGGAGTTCTTTGGACAAAATGGATGGCCAATCGAAATTTCCCGTGGGATGAAGCTTACATACAATCAATGTTCGAGTGTTAATCTGCCTACTTGATTCACGTTTTTTAGCCTATAGTTCTGTCATTAGCATGCCCCTAAGTGATTTAGCTACTCATGGATATATGGAGAACAGAAAGGGTAGATAAAACAGACATGCTTAGAAGAGAAATGTGCTTAAAACAGTAAGACAAAGCCGTAGCAGAACAAGGTAGAAACTGTGAAGTGCAGAATTTTACTTTGATTACTTTGAACGTTTGGATGACAAAGGAAAGCTTTAAAAGAAATGAATCCAAGACAGACAACAACGAAATGCAGTAAGTAAATTACTAAACTAAGAACAACAGTGATCAGAAATGGAAATAAGAAGAACAGAACAGAAAAGCAGTAAAGGATTGCTGGAAAACTTCGTGGCAGTCGCCTCGAATGAAGGTGATGAGAAGTCAGCCTTGCTTGGATGAATCCAATCGAGAGAGAAGAAGAATCTCCTCTCCTTCCTATCAGATTATCGACTCCAAAAGCTGAGACTCTCACTCCAACAAACGGCAAAGGAAAACAGAGAGAAATGATGGACTGCGAGAAGACTTCTGCGCTTCGAATGATGATCAAACCTCCGACTTTGGCCCCCTTTTATAGTAGTTTGCAGGTGCGTTTGGGCCAAGGAGAACCATCAATCTTCAACGTCGTATATCAGAATGGATGGAGGAGAAAGAACGAATCCCTGAAATAACGGAAATTAACAGAAAAAGATCAGTCAACTTACGGTTTTCACTTGAATAATTGCGGTCACCGCAATGTTTTCGCAATTCATTCGCAATTCTCATTTTTTCATTCTTTTCCTTCGGTTTTCAACCCTTTTTCTACCTATTGTACATAAGTCCTATATTAGCTACCTTCTTCTAATTCTCATATTAAAGCATAGGTTTAGGCTAAATGCTAACAAAAACACCTAAATGTGTACATCTTCTTAAGCTAAATGGGTCCTAAATAAGTCACTTTCAGAGACTTAACAGTCATCCCCCCCTTCTTAGGTACACATTGTATAGGGCTCACCCACTGACTACTAGCTATAGGGAAGATTACACCTGCATCTAACCACTTTATAATCTCTTTCTTAACTACCTCTTTCATAGAGGGGTTCAACCTACGTTGGTGATCTACTCGGGGTGTATGCTCTTCCTCTAATATTATTTTATGCATGCAGTAAGAAGGGATAATGCCTCTAATGTCAGCAATAGTCCATGCAATAGCCTTTTTATGCTGCCTAAGTAATAATATCAGTTCAACCTCATGCTTTTCACTTAATTTAGACGAAATAATCACAGGCAGAGTATCATTACTTCCTAGATATGCATACTTGAGGTGAGTAGGTAAAGGTTTCAATTCTAAGATAGGTGGATGCTCAATGGATGGTTTTAATGGATTCATGGATCTTTCAGTTAAATTAGTAGTCATACAAACATGCTGAGGATTATTTACAGGTATGTCCATTATTTCAGCTATGTTTAAGTCAGTTAAATCTAATTGTACATAATTATTAGCATGCTTAGTCAATAATTCATGCTCCAGCTGTTCTTCCATCAGTGAATCAACAATGTCCATGCTAGCACAAGATTCAGAGTCAGAGGGGTACCTTAAGGCTTTATAAACACTAAATTTAACCTCCTCATCATGAACCCTCATAGTGAGCTCATCTTTCTGGACATCTATCAGGGCCCTACCTGTGGCTAGAAATGGTCTGCCTAATAGGATGGGGACCTCCTTGTCTGCTTCATAATCCAGGATGATGAAATCTGCAAGGAAAATAAACTTGTCAACCTTTACAAGAATATCCTCAATCTTACCCTCAGGGTATGCTATGGATCTGTCTGCAAGTTGTAAAGTGACAGTGGTTGGACGTGCTTCTCCTATTCCTAGCTGGCGGAATAGTGATAGGGGCATGAGGTTTATGTTGGCTCCCAGGTCACAAAGAGCTCTGCCCACGTGCTTGCCTCCTAGCTCTACTGGTAAGGTGAAGGAACCAGGATCCTTCTCCTTCTTGGGTAGCTTGTTCTGGAGTATGGCACTGCACTCCTCAGTGAGATTCACTGTTTCAAATTCACCAATAATTTTTTTGTTAGTGATTATATCCTTTAAAAATTTTACATAAGAGGGCATAGACTGTAGAACTTCTACAAAAGGAATATTCACATGCACTTGTTTAAGAATTTCTAAAAATTTGTTAAAGTGCACTTCCTGTTCTTGTTTTTTCTTGAGCCTTCGAGGAAATGGAGGTGGTGGCACATATGCAGGCACTTCAGGTCGCCTCAGGATGGGTGGAGGCCTCGGAATTTCTTCTATCTCTTCTATGATTGGCTCCAGCCTTGCTCCTGATGTGCTTGGTGATGGTTGACCTTGGTTTGGCAGAGATTCCAGTGGAGCATTAGACTCTTTGTTCTCTACTCTCTTTGGTGTTTCTTTAGGGTTGCTCACTGTTGCGTGCTCAGTGTGTAAAGATAAATATGCAAAAGGGTAGAGAGAGCACTTAGAGCATGCAAGCATACATGGTCTCACAGCAAGTAGTAAGTATATTTCATTCGTTTTTTCCACAGAGACTCATTTTTAGCTATTCGCGAAGTGTGATTGTTAAGAAAGATGGGGTGAATTTGATGGGGTAAAATTGGTTTTTAATTATCTACTTTTTGCTGAATGTATAAAGGGATATAACATAAACAAATGCAAGTTGAAACTAGACCTAAAGGACAAGAGATGGAATTAATAAACGAGGAAGAAAACAGCTAAACAGAATGAAAATCTGGCAGAATTGCGAGGACCGCAATGTTTCCGCAATTAAGCAGCAGCGAAAGTGTGTAAATGAGTGAATTAAGGGCTACTAATGACTATCCTATAGGCAGTTTATTACGATTCTCAAGCATTGGATCAACTCTCTATACATCAAACTCACTCTATCTCAAGTATCGTCCGATTCCATGCATTAGAGTCTTAAGTTTACTCGACTTCAAAGTAAGGTCTTAAGCATCTTGTTAAAACAGGAGTGTTTAGTTTGTACTAGGGAAACGCCTATTCCTAGGCCGTTTCCTGATTACCATGAAAGGCTAGCATGATTATATGACTCTGAACTCTTACTCCTTCCAGAGGTTAGGAGTTCTTTGGACAAAATGGATGGCCAATCGAAATTGCCCGTGGGATGAAGCTCACATACAATCAATGATTCGAAAGCTATCCTACATACTTGATGCACGTTTTTTAGCCTATAGTTCTGTCATTAGCATGCCCCTAAGTGACTTAGCCACTCATGGAAGTATAGCGAATAGAAATGGCAGAAAAGATAGACATGCTTAGAAGGGAAATGTGCTTTAAACAGTAGGATAAAACGTAGCAGCAGAAGGTGGAAACTATGAAGTGCAGAATTTTACTTTGATTACTTTGAATGTTTGAACGACAAAGGAAAGCTTTAAAAGAAATGATTCAAAGACAGACAACAACGAAATGCAGTAATTAAAGCACTAGGCTAAGAACAACAATGATCAAACTGGAAATAAGAAGAAGAACGACAGAAAAGCAGTAAAGGTGCTTGAAAAGCTTCGTTGCAGTCGCCTCGAATGAAGGGGATGAAAGGTCAGCCTTGCTTGGATGAATCCAATCGAGAGAGAAGAAGAATCTCCTCTCCTTCCTATCAGATTATCGATTCCAACAGCTGAGACTCTCACTCCAACAGACGGCAGAGGAAAAACAGAGAGAAATGATGGACTGCGAGAAGACTTCTGCGCTTCCGAATGATGATCAAACCTCCGACTTTGGCCCCCTTTTATAGTAGTTTGCAGGTGCGTTTGGGCCAAGGAGAACCATCAATCTTCAACGTCATATATCAGAATGGATGGAGGAGAAAGAACGAATCCCTGAAAATACGGAAATTAACAGAAAAAGATCAGTCAACTTACGGTTTCCACTTGAATAATTGCGGTCACCGCAATGTTTTCGCAATTCATTCGCAATGCTTATTTTTTCATTCTTTTCCTTCGGTTTTCAACCCTTTTTCTACCTATTGTGCATAAGTCCTAAATTAGCTACCTTCTTCTAATTCTCATATTAAAGCATAGGTTTAGGCTAAATGCTATCACAAACACCTAAAAGTGTACATCTTCTTAAGCTAAATGGGTCCTAAATAAGTCACTTTCAGAGACTTAACACACCCCCAAACTTAAGGTTTTGCTTGTCCTCAAGCATATTAAGGACTTACTTAGGCTTGTTTTTTCTTTAACTACTTACCGACTCCCCTATATCCCTAGCTCTAGCAGTGCTGTCCTGTGACACACCTCTAAGTTTAGAACTAACCTCTTATCAAGCTTCTTCTGACTTCACCTGCCTACTATACCTGCTGTTTTTATTAACCCCCTACTACTGATCTAGCTACTTTTATGATATCATGCCACTATCCCTAAGGTTTCAAATTCTACCAAGCTTTACTCCAGACTCAGTACATGCTTCTAGCTTTATTTTTAATGTGTCTAGGATTCCTTAGAGTCATGCCAGTCTTAGTATTAACAGTGACAGTGGTACTTTTAGAGAACAACCTAAGCCCTGGCATCACTACATTGGATATACATTCATCTCCCTAGACAAACCTAAAAGCTACAACCTTGTGCTTAGCTCATTGAGGATCAGAGTTCTTTTTTTTTTTAAATAGGACATCTAAGCCACAAGATTATAACTCCTAAGCATACATTCTTCTTCCCCTATTTCTCCCTTTTTCCTTTTTTACTTAGGTGGAGTCTCTCCTTGGGTTGCCTTTTGATGCAATGCCACTTGTGGTTTACACACTTGGCACTGATTACTCAGCACTTGAGAGAGACTCCCCTCTTTATTCTATTTTTCACTTTTTTCTATTTATCACAAAAAAATTTTCCTTAAAGGAGAAGAAGAATGCTTATGTCCTAAGGAAGAGAGGAATGTTCCTAGGCCTAGGGTGGCCTCCCCCAAACTTCAACTACTCATTGTCCCCAATGAGTGTTTGAGGTGGCACACCCCCAAACTTGTCCTAGAAGCATCTAGTCTAAAGTAAAACAAAGAGAATCTAAAAATCCTAGGCATAGGCAAAACATTCTAAAAGCAATTATTCCAACAGCAGAAAATTTGAACATAACAGACAGTTTTAAGGACTTACGGTTTATGCATGCTGAGCACTATTCAGAGGCGAATCTAAACTACCAAAGGGTGTCCTATGACACTCATCCAGCATGCTTTAAGATCAGCTATATAAGGTAGTCATGCTAGCAGCAAAAGATAGAATAAAACAGATCACAGCCTAACTAAACAGACAGTCCAAAACATGCAATCAGTCACAAAAATTGCGGGTACCGCAATTATTTCGCAATCAAATCCGGGCAGATATAACACTGATTCAGGCCCCTAGCATGCTTTTTCCTGTTACTCACGCATCCTAAAAATAAAACTAAACTATCCTACCTAATCAGCTAACATCAGACTATCCTAAGCAAAAGGAAACATATAGAACTAAACATCTAAAACAGATCAAAATTAAACCAACAAACAGCATAATTCACATGATCCTAACAGAAACAGAAAATTGTTGTTTTTTTTTTTTTCAAGGGAACAGCAGTACTCCCTTTAGTGCACTTCAAACCAGCACTTTAAACTTCTTCATCCTCATCTGGTTGCCTTGGTCGTGGGGGCACCCATGGAGTCAGGAGATTGGTGGGGAAGTCCGGGAAGATGCACCCCAGCTGGTCTGCAACTTCCTTGTCCCTTGCCTGCGCATAGTTGGCCCATTGAGCCATTCTCCTCTGCATGTCCATCAAGCAGGCCATGGATAGGGACTGTTCAGCAGCCAGCCTATCCAATTCAAACTCCATATTCCCCTTTCTTCGCAGCCTCAGGTTAGCAGGCAGCTCCAAATGGCCTGTGTAAGGCAGCTGCTGCTCCAAGCGCTCGGTGGGGACTCCTGCAAGCAAACATAGCTTGGTTATGGTATTAGGGAAAAACAAGGGTCCCTTACCTTTCTTTGCGCACTCAGCAATGGCAGCTGACATGATCTCCCCCACATTGACCGTGAGACCGCGCATGATGGCATAGACCAGCAGTGATCTACTCTGGTTGATTGTCGTCTCGTGGGTCACAGGGGACAGCTTTCTCCTCACAAAGGCAAACCAAACAGCTGCCTTTGCTGTCAGATTGGCACTCATTAAGGTGTGCCTCCCATTGCGTGAGACAGTCCACGCTGCTTCAGGCTGGCCAATTGTGCGAATGGCCTCTTCCAGCACTGCCTCAGTCGGCTCATCAACTATCCGCGCATAATCTGTGTGCGTTTGGCCCTTGAGACCAAAGGCTTCATTGATGGCCTTGGCTGAGAAATCCACTTCCACCCCTCTGACCACAGACAGGCCATCCTCAGGGCTGAGCACATTGGCGTAGAAATCGTACACCATGCTCGTGTAGGCTGGATTAGGCGGTCTGCAAAATTCCTCCCAGCCGTGGTTGATCACTCCTGCGCGCAAGAACTGCGGCAGGTCAGCGAGTCGGTCGAGGGAGCCTTTCTCGTGCAACAGGTCCCTCTTCCTCAACTCAGCACCCCTGGATTCAGCGTCAGACGAGACATACCTTACTGACTGAGGTTCGTCTTCAGGGTAGAGTTTAGCCTTCCCCTTATCTGCTGGTTTGGATGATTCGGCAGCCTCCACCTTGAGGCGTTTGAGCGAAGGCTCAGTACTCTCTTTGTCCGTCGACGGCACCTTCTTGGCCTTCTTTTTCTTCAACTTCTTGGCCTTGACAATCTTGGCCTTCTTCTTCTTCTTGAGCTTGGCCTTGATGTTGATCTGCTGGAGGCATGCCCCCAACGTCTCTTCCATAGAATCGTCCTGCTGTGCAGGCTCGGCAGGGCTATCTTCCCTCATAGGGGAGAAGACTTCGTCTTCCCCAGCATCTCCACTGCCTTGCGTGGACTCTTGATAATCTCCATAAGGGAATTCCGGATCAGGCCGTGGAGAATTGTGCTCTGCTGATGGTGTCCGCGCAGAACTCAGTGGCGAAGATGGCAGCTCAGGACTCTGCGCTGCTGCAGGTGTCGGATCAGAACTCTGAGGTGCTGGAGACAACTCGGGGCTCTGTGCAGGCGGTGACGACTCTGCGCTTGGCACTGGTTCAGATGGGGGAGGGCTGCGCGCAGGTGATGCAGACGGCGACAAACCTTCTTTGGCTGACTCGTGGGATACACGATCAGTTTCTTGACTCTCCACAGAGGGAGTCTTTGCTGTGCTTGGTTCGGCGGCCGTCTTGACACTCCACCGGCGTTTCTTGGGCGTGCCCACTGGCTCAGATGGTCCCGCAGGAATCTCAGTGACCACCCTCCACTTCTTCCTACGGATAGGAAGCTTGGGAAGAGGGCCGGTGCGAACGGCACCATCGTCTGCAAGGGTAAGAAGTGCTTCCCTCGCAGCCGCTTCAGCTGCGTCATCAGCCTTCTTCTTGGCTGCAGATCTTTCCGCTCGTGTGAACACCATCGTTGAGTCTTGGAGATCTTGAGAGAAGAATCAAAGATGAAGAGAATCTCAGAGTTCTTGGAAATCAGAAACTGAGAGAATCGTATCGATCGAGCGCTTCCCAACGGATATAAAGGCAACGGATAAATCCCAACGGCTATTTTTTTGCGGATCCAGCAATTCCAGCGCAATTCCAGGGATTGTTTTTTATCTAAATGTCAATCTTTGATCGCCCGTATCTTTTATTTGGCTCAACCGTTTCTTGATTTTTAAAGCTGGATTTACTCTCCTTGATCCCCTCTTTCGAATCCTTGCAAAAACAAATAAAACAAACATTAAATACGCAATTAAAATTACACCACAAAACATACAAACGATAATCGGAAAAACAGAAAAAATAAACTAAGGCATTGGCCTTGACTAAACGAGCACAGTAACCACTCGTTCTCTCTCGTTCTTTTTGTCATGCTTCAGTCAAGAGGAAGGCCGAGAGAGTCTTCACATCTCCTTCCTCATAGTAGTGCTTCAATCTAGCACCATTTACCATAAAAGGCTGTCCTTGCTGCAAGTTCTTTATCTCTATCGCACCATGAACAAAGACATTAGTAATAACAAATGGACCCGACCATCTAGACTTTAGTTTGCCTGGAAATATCTTTAAACGTGAGTTAAATAATAGGACAAGTTGGCCTTTCCTAAAGTCTTTGATCCTAAGTCTACTGTCGTGCCATATTTTGGTCTTTTCTTTATACATTTTGGCATTCTCGTAGGCCATATGCCTAAGCTCATCAAGTTCATGTAGCTGCAAAGATCTCAATGTCCCCGCATCCTTTACACAAAAATTCAATTCCTTCATGGCCCAAAATGCTTTGTTTTCTAACTCAAGTGGCAAGTGGCAAGCCTTGCCATACACCAACCTATAGGGAGACATGCCTAGGGGTGTCTTATATGCTGTTCTATAAGCCCAAAGTGCATCCTCAAGCTTAAATGACCAGTCTTTCCTATTAGGTTTGACCACCTTTTCTAGGATGTTCTTTATCTCCCTATTGGAAATTTCAGCTTGACCATTTGAGTGTGGGTGGTAGGGAGTAGCTACCCTATGTCTAATGTTATATTTAGCCAATATCTTCTCCATAGCCTTATTAATGAAATGTGACCCCTCATCACTAATGATAGCACGAGGAGTCCCAAATCTAGTGAAAATGTGCCTATGCAAGAAGCTAGTGACTGTTTTAGCATCATTATTAGGACATGCTTTGGCTTCTACCCACTTGGACACGTAGTCTACTGCTACCAAAATGTAAAGGTTACCTGATGATGGAGGGAATGGTCCCATGAAATCAATGCCCCACACATCAAAGAGCTCCAACTCTAAAATGTAGGTGAGGGGCATCTCATCCTTGCGACTGAGGTTACCTGTTCTTTGGCATTCATCACAGCTGTGGGCATAGTTGTGGGCATCCTTGAAGATTGTTGGCCAATAGTAGCCACTCTGAAATACCTTCGCAGCTGTTCTTTGGCCACCAAAGTGTCCACCATAAGGAGATGAGTGACAGTGCTGCAGCACAGACTTCGCTTCAGCAGCTGAAACACACTTCCTTAGCAAGCCATCAGCACAGGTTCTGTAAAGTGTGGGGTCATCCCAGATGAATTTCCTTGCTTCATGAAGGAACCTCTTCTTCTCTTGTCCTCCCTTGAACACTGGTAATACCTGTGATGCACGGAAGTTAGCAATATCAGCAAACCACGGTTCCTCATCGTTATCACGATGAGCCAAAGCAAATACATGTTCATCGATAAAAGCATCAGAAATTGCGGTCTCCGCAATTTTTTCGCAATTGTGCTGCAATCGAGACAGGTGATCCGCAACCACGTTTTCACATCCCTTCTTGTCCCGAATGTCCAAATCAAATTCCTGCAGCAATAACACCCATCTAATCAATCTAGGCTTAGCATCAGCCTTCCTCATAAGATATTTTAAAGCAGAATGGTCAGTGTGTACAATTGTCCTAGTGCCTACAATATAATTTCTGAATTTTTCACAAGCAAATACTACAGCAAGCATCTCTTTCTCAGTAGTTGTATAATTACATTGAGCCTCATTCAAGGTCTTACTAGCATAATAGACAGGGTGTGTGAGCTTGTCAATCTTCTGTCCTAACATGACTCCTACAGCATAGTCACTGGCATCACATAGCATCTCAAATGGGAGATCCCAATTTGGTCCTACTATGATTGGTGCTGTGACCAGTGCTTCCTTAAGGGTTTTCCAAGCTACTACACATTCTTTAGAGAAGATAAATGGTCTATTTAGCTCTAGAAGCTCGCACAGAGGCTTGGTTATCTTAGAAAAGTCCTTGATGAACCTTCTGTAGAAGCCAGCGTGCCCTAAGAAGCTTCTAATGGCTTTGACATTTTGGGGCTCTACCAACTTCTCTATGATCTCTATTTTTGCCCTATCCACTTCTACACCTGCCCTTGACACTCTATGTCCTAAGACAATCCCTTCATCTACCATAAAATGGCACTTTTCCCAATTTAGGACTAGGTTGGTCTCTTCACACCTAGCCAGGACTTGTCCTAGGTTTTCTAGACAGGTTTTGAATGAATCCCCAAAGACTGAGAAGTCATCCATGAATATTTCTATCATGGACTCATCCAACTCAGAGAAGATTGCCATCATGCACCTTTGGAAAGTTGCCGGTGCATTGCATAAGCCAAAAGGCATTCTGCGGAAGGCAAACGTTCCAAAAGGACAAGTGAAGGTGGTCTTCTCTTGATCCTTAGGGTCTATAGTAATTTGATTATAGCCTGAATAGCCATCTAAGAAACAATAGTAGGCTCTACCAGCTATTCTGTCTAGCATCTGGTCAATGAACGGTATAGGGAAATGGTCTTTTTTAGTTTCTTTATTTAGTTTTCTGTAATCCATACACACTCTCCACCCTGTGACAGTCCTTGTTGGAATCAGTTCGTTGTTCTCATTGACTACCACAGTTATTCCCCCCTTTTTAGGTACACATTGGATGGGGCTCACCCACTGACTACTAGCTATGGGGAAAATCACTCCTGCATCTAACCACTTTATTATTTCTTTCTTCACTACCTCTTTCATAGAGGGGTTTAACCTACGCTGGTGATCTACCCTAGGTGTGTGCTCTTCCTCTAGTATAATTTTGTGCATGCAATAAGAAGGGCTAATGCCTCGAATATCAGCAATAGTCCATGCTATAGCCTTCCTATGTTGCTTAAGCAGTAAAATTAAATCAACCTCATGCTGTTCACTTAGCTTAGAAGAAATAATTACAGGCAGCGTATCATTATCTCCTAGATATGCATATTTGAGGTGAGTGGGTAGTGGTTTTAGTTCTAAAACAGGTGGATGCTCAATGGAGGGTTTTAACGGATTTACAGTTCTATCAGTTAAATCTATATTCATACATACATGTTGAGGTTTATCTACAGGCATATTCATTATGTCAGATACATTCAAGTCAGCTACATCTACTTGTACATATTCACTAGCATGCTTGGTTAACAGTACATGCTCCAATTGTTCTTCCATTAGTGAGTCAACAACATCCATGCTAGCACAAGACTCAGAATCAGAGGGATACCTTAAAGCTTTATAAACACTAAATTTTACCTCTTCATAATGAACCCTCATAGTTAACTCACCTTTTTGAACATCTATTAGTGCCCTACCTGTGGCTAGAAATGGTCTACCTAGCAGGATGGGGACCTCCTTGTCTGCCTCATAGTCCAGGACAATGAAATCTGCAAGGAAAATGAATTTGTCAACTTTAACTAGAATATCCTCAATCTTACCTTCTGGATATGCGATGGATCTGTCTGCTAGTTGTAAAGTGACAGTAGTTGGACGTGCTTCTCCTATTCCCAACTGGCGAAATAGGGACAAGGGCATGAGATTGATGTTGGCGCCCAGGTCACAAAGCGCTCTGCCCACGTGCTTGCCTCCAAGTTCTACAGGTAAGGTGAAGGAACCAGGATCCTTCTCCTTCTTGGGCAGCTTGTTCTGGAGGATGGCACTGCACTCCTCGGTGAGGTTTACTGTTTCAAACTCACCAATTATTTTTTTGTTAGTAATAATGTCCTTCAAAAACTTTACATAAGAAGGCATAGACTGTAAAACCTCTACGAAAGGAATGTTAACATGCACTTGCTTAAGTATTTCTAAAAATTTATTAAAATGAACTTCCTGTTCCTGCTTCTTCTTCAGCCTTCGAGGATATGGAGGTGGTGGCACATAAGCAGGTACGTCAGGGCGCTTTAGGATAGGTGGAGGCCTTGGAATTTCTTCTATGTCCTCAACAATTGGCTCTAGCCCGGTTCCTGATGTGCTAGTTGGTGGTGGCCCTTGGTTTGGCAGAGATCCCAGTGGAGCACTAGACTCAGTGTTCTCTACTCTCTTTGGTGTGTCCTTTGTGTTGCTCACCAATGGTCTTCCACTCCTAAGTTCAATTGCTTGAACTTGTTCTTTGCCATCTCTCCTTGGTACCTCGGTGTCAGCAGGGAGTCTACCTTGGGGCCTACTTTTAAGTTCATTGGCTAATTGGCCTATTTGGTTTTCCAGGCTCCTAAGAGTAGCTTGCTGGCTCTGAAGAGTAGCATCATTCTTAGCTATATATTCCTTGAGTAGGTTTTCTACAGAAGATCCTACAGGTTGATTGTAAGGTTTTTGGTACATTGACTGGTTATGTTGGGGAGTGAAACCAGGTGTTCCACTCGGTCTAGGTTGGTTAGAATTTTGGTTAGTGGTTTGTTGGCCACCCCATGACAGGTTAGGGTGGTTTCTCCAACCAGGGTTGTAAGTTTGTGAGTAGGGGTTATTCCTAGGCTGCTGCTGGCTTCCAACATAGCAGACTGCGGATGGATTCCCAGGGCAGTATTCATATGGATGCCCTTCCCCACAGAATCCACAGATAGGTGCCTCGCCTTGACTTGGCTGGGTGCCCATTGACATGGCTGTGGCGGTATTGGCACTGGTTTGGAGGTTGGCCTGAGCCATTTGCTTAACTAGGTTGGTCAGAGCATTTATTTGGGTGCTCATGGCGCTGAGAGCATCCTTGTCTTGAGCCCTAGTTGGCTCTACTGGATCGTCTGACCACCTACAGTGAGATGTTGAGATCTTCTCCAAGATCTCATAAGCTTCGTTGTAACTCTTGGACAACATGGAACCTCCAGCAGATGAATTTAGAACTTGTCTGGTGCTGGGGTTGCATCCTTTAAAGAAGACTTCTATTTGGATACACCATGGAATGCCATGGTGTGGACATTTAATGAGAAGGTCTTTGAATCTTGTCCAAGCTTCGTGAAGAGACTCACTTGGAGCTTGTTTGAATTTTATGATATCATCACGAAAGGTTGAATTCCTATCTGGTGGGAAATATTTGACTAGGAATTTTTCTGCTAAATCTGTCCAATTGAGGACAGATCCTGAGGGTAAAGAATTTAACCATGTTTTGGCTTTGTCCCTCAAAGAGTAAGGGAAAAGATATAGCCTCAGGGCTTCTTGGGAAACTCCAGGGATTAGGAATGTGTCACTAACTCCTAGGAAGTTCCTAAGGTGGTTATGGGGGTCCTCATTTTCTATTCCAAAGAATTGTCCCACAGTGGACAACATTTGGAACATCACTGGCTTTAACTCGAATGAGTTGGCAGTGATTTCAGGACGGATTATGCTGGGGTTCAGCTCCCCAGGCATAGGTACTAAATATGAAAGGATGGCGCTATCCTTGTCATTCGCTATTTCAATGGGATTGCGAGTGACAGGCACCAGGTTTTGACCTATTCCAGCCATTTCTTCTTGAGGTAATTGCGGAGGAATTGTAGTTCCTGCAATGATTGGAGGTAAAAGGGTTTGTTTAAAGAGACGTTTCTTGGCTCTATTTCTAGCTCTAAGTAATCTCTCGGGCTCAGGGTTGAACTCTAGATCACTACTTGGAGTCTCATTCATAAACTACCCTAAATGGTACCTGAAAAAGAAATGAAGATGGATCAAATTCAATGGAAAATAACTTGGTGTTTCAGACTTAACAAACTTCGTTTTTACTTAAAATAAGTCCCCGGCAGCGGCGCCAAAAACTTGTTGCGTGCTCAGTGTGTAAAGATAAATATGCAAAAGGGTAGAGAGAGCACTTAGAACATGCAAGCATACATGGTCTCACAGCAAGTAGTAAGTATATTTCATTCGTTTTTTCCACAGAGACTCATTTTTAGCTATTCGCGAAGTGTGATTGTTAAGAAAGATGGGGTGAATTTGATGGGGTAAAATTGGTTTTTAATTATCTACTTTTTGCTGAATGTATAAAGGGATATAACATAAACAAATGCAAGTTGAAACTAGACCTAAAGGACAAGAGATGGAATTAATAAACGAGGAAGAAAACAGCTAAACAGAATGAAAATCTGGCAGAATTGCGAGGACCGCAATGTTTCCGCAATTAAGCAGCAGCGAAAGTGTGTAAATGAGTGAATTAAGGGCTACTAATGACTATCCTATAGGCAGTTTATTACGATTCTCAAGCATTGGATCAACTCTCTATACATCAAACTCACTCTATCTCAAGTATCGTCCGATTCCATGCATTAGAGTCTTAAGTTTACTCGACTTCAAAGTAAGGTCTTAAGCATCTTGTTAAAACAGGAGTGTTTAGTTTGTACTAGGGAAACGCCTATTCCTAGGCCGTTTCCTGATTACCATGAAAGGCTAGCATGATTATATGACTCTGAACTCTTACTCCTTCCAGAGGTTAGGAGTTCTTTGGACAAAATGGATGGCCAATCGAAATTGCCCGTGGGATGAAGCTCACATACAATCAATGATTCGAAAGCTATCCTACATACTTGATGCACGTTTTTTAGCCTATAGTTCTGTCATTAGCATGCCCCTAAGTGACTTAGCCACTCATGGAAGTATAGCGAATAGAAATGGCAGAAAAGATAGACATGCTTAGAAGGGAAATGTGCTTTAAACAGTAGGATAAAACGTAGCAGCAGAAGGTGGAAACTATGAAGTGCAGAATTTTACTTTGATTACTTTGAATGTTTGAACGACAAAGGAAAGCTTTAAAAGAAATGATTCAAAGACAGACAACAACGAAATGCAGTAATTAAAGCACTAGGCTAAGAACAACAATGATCAAACTGGAAATAAGAAGAAGAACGACAGAAAAGCAGTAAAGGTGCTTGAAAAGCTTCGTTGCAGTCGCCTCGAATGAAGGGGATGAAAGGTCAGCCTTGCTTGGATGAATCCAATCGAGAGAGAAGAAGAATCTCCTCTCCTTCCTATCAGATTATCGATTCCAACAGCTGAGACTCTCACTCCAACAGACGGCAGAGGAAAAACAGAGAGAAATGATGGACTGCGAGAAGACTTCTGCGCTTCCGAATGATGATCAAACCTCCGACTTTGGCCCCCTTTTATAGTAGTTTGCAGGTGCGTTTGGGCCAAGGAGAACCATCAATCTTCAACGTCATATATCAGAATGGATGGAGGAGAAAGAACGAATCCCTGAAAATACGGAAATTAACAGAAAAAGATCAGTCAACTTACGGTTTCCACTTGAATAATTGCGGTCACCGCAATGTTTTCGCAATTCATTCGCAATGCTTATTTTTTCATTCTTTTCCTTCGGTTTTCAACCCTTTTTCTACCTATTGTGCATAAGTCCTAAATTAGCTACCTTCTTCTAATTCTCATATTAAAGCATAGGTTTAGGCTAAATGCTATCACAAACACCTAAAAGTGTACATCTTCTTAAGCTAAATGGGTCCTAAATAAGTCACTTTCAGAGACTTAACACTCACCAATGGTCTACCACTTCTAAGTTCAATTGCTTGAACTTGCTCTTTTCCATCTCTCCTTGGCACCTCAGTGTCAGTAGGAAGTCTACCTTGGGGCCTACTCTTGAGTTCATTGGCTAGTTGCCCTATTTGGTTCTCTAGGCTCCTGAGGGTAGCTTGCTGGCTTTGTAGAGTAGCATCATTCTTGGCGATGTACTCTTTGAGTAGATTTTCTACAGAAGACCCTACTGGTTGGTTATATGGTTTCTGATACATGGATTGGTTATGTTGGGGAGTGAAACCAGGTGTTCCACTCGGTCTTGGTTGGTTAGGAGCTTGGTTAGCATTTTGTTGGTCACCCCATGAAAGGTTTGGGTGGTTCCTCCAACCAGGATTGTAAGTGTTGGAATAGGGGTTGTTCCTAGGCTGCTGTTGGCTTCCAACATAGCAGACTGAGGCTGGATTCCCAGGGCAGTATTCATACAGGTGCCCTTCCCCACAGAATCCACAGATAGGTGTCTCACCTTGACTTGGTTGTGTGCCCATTGACATGGCTGGGGTCGGGGTCGGGGTCGGGGCTGGGGTAGGGGTCGAGGTCGGGCGGTCGGTCGGTGTCGGGGTCGGGTGGTCAGGGTCGGGGGACGGCGGTGGTCGGGGTCGGGGTCCGGGTCGGCGGTGATAGGGTCGGGGTCGGGTGGCTGGGGCGGCGGGGGTCGGGTGGCCGGGGTCGGGTGTCGGGGTCGGGGTCGGGTGGTCAGGTCCTGGCCAGCGGTGGTAGGGTTGGGGTCGGGTGGCTGGGGAGGCGGGAGTCGGGGTCGGGTGGCGGCGGTGGCGGGGTTCAGGTGGCGGCGACGGTGGCCGGGGTCGGGTGGCGGCGGGAGTCGGGGTCGGGTGGCGGCGGTGGCCGGGGTCGGGTGGCGGCGGTGGCTGGGGTTCTGGTGGCGGCGGCGGTTGCTAGGGTCGGGTGGCGGCGGCGGTGGCCGGGGTCGGGCAGTTTGAGCGGGGCGACGGATGGCAAGAGTGGGAGGCGGTGGCCTGCGACGGGTGGCCGGAGTTGGACGGTGGTGGTCGGAGTTTGGAGGCGGTGGTCGGCGGCGATCGGAGATGGTCGGTGAGGGGCGGCGGTGGTCGAAGGAGGTTGGTTGGTGGAGAAAATTTAAAAGAGTGTGAGGGTATTTTGGTAATTTGAATACAATATGAGAATTATGTAGGTTTTTCAAATAAACACTCAAAAACATTTTTTTCAAAAGTTATTCATCCAAAATGCATTATTTCAAAAACTCATTCTCCAAAAATTCATTTTGGATGGTTGCCAAACACTTCAATTTATTCCAAAATGACTTTTTACAAAAATTAAACACTTAGGAAGCTAAACCAAACACACCCTTAGACCATTGTTTTGTGTGCATAATTAAATTTTTCCATTGTTCTGTATCTTATGGGTTCATGGCTGCAAGAGTGGCAGTGTGTTGAAGGAGCTTTAAAGCCATTATTGTTTGAAAAATCTCTTAGGAGTGTGGTATTGTAACATCTTTCATAGAGGAATTTGCAAGGGATAAATTTTGTTATGAGAACAAAGCCTTTGGATGCATTAAATTGGAACAGAATCCATTTTTATTATATTCTGTTTGTGTATGCCCTCCTTTGGATGCATTAAATTGGAACAGAATCCATTTACAAACCCTAAACCCTAAACCCTTTTCAAAAAAAAAAAAAAAAAAACTTCTGGTGAGAGCAGTCTTTGCAAAAGTCTTCGTAATATGTTTGTTTCTTTTGATAGATTGCAATTGGAGGGCATACACAAACAGAATTAGTTCTTCTCACGACCCTTTTCAACCTTGATATTTGTGTTTGTATCGACTTCTTTTTAGCATTTCTTATCAAATTCTTCAGTCTTCCACTGATTTCACTTCAAAGTCTTCCACTAATTTCACTTCCTTATTCAAAGTATTCATTATAATTGTAACCTTCAAACTTTTTCTTCTTTTTGTTTTATTTTCCTCCCCAATTGATTTTATCTCTTTGATTGCTAATTCTTCACTTTCAGATTACTAATTATGTGGAGCTCTCTGTATGCAGGCCTGAATCACAAAGAATTGGAGAGGTTGAGAAGACTGTTAGAGGGACATAACAAGTGAGTTGTCAGTATTGACTTGTTTGGCTCATAAGTAATTACTATTCTCTTCCATTCTCTTCTTTATTTCATCTTCTTGTTTCTTGCCTTCTCTTTTCAATGATTTATAAATCGATTTGTGTTTTTGTTTTTTTTTAATGCAATGAATTTAGTAATCAATGATGAGGAATGTGAGCAGTTTATGCAAGATAGTTTTCGAAAGCACCGAAGAACATTGATCATGTCGAACTCGCCATCTTAGGAAATCATGCCGGAATTTAGATAATTCCTTCAAGTCGGCGCTCTGAATCTAACCTGGTGGTCCTAGAGATCGAGAAATGATTTTCATATGCAATTATCGATGTTGACAAATATAATAATTATTGGAATGTTATCTATCTATTAGGATCAAACTGAAATTTTATTCTCTCCAACTATTTATATATAGTTTTAGATGTCGATGGATACAATTTGAAATATGCATAATGTATCATAAATATATTTTTGTTACTATGAAATAAGAAAATTGTATCAATACGGAGGTGTCATTGCAACAGTCGTGATAAGTTATTCCAAAAGTTTTAAAAAGTGATTATTTATTTTAAAACTGTTGCAATAGAGGTATTTTTGCAGTTGTTGAGAGAAGACATTTGGTTTTAAAAAATGTTGCGATTTGTTTAAAAACTGTTGCAATAGAGAGTGTTATTGCAACAGTTGGGATTCCAGCACTTTTTAAAAGTGTTGCTAGATCCCTTTCAATTTTTTTCTTTCTTCTTTCTTCTTTCTTCTTTTTTACTTTTTACTTTTTTTTTTTTGTTCTTTTTCTCTTTCTTTCCTTTGGAAATATCAAAAGAATAAACCAGCATGCAACCCAAAATAAGAACGGCAAAACAAATTATTCAAAAAAAAAATTCTATTTTTTTTTGGACAACAATGTGGGGTGGGAATTTTTCTTTATTACTTTATTCTAAAGTAAACCCTAATTTTTTTTTTGGGTACATACACACTTTGTAATTTGTATAAAAAATGCAAGTTTAATAAGAAAGCAAAGCAAGTCTTTTACCCATTATTGTGTAAACCTTGTTTTAGTATAAGTACTCTGAATTATAAGAAAGCAAGACAAGTTTGTAGCTCTGAATGATCAACATTTTTTTTTTCAATAAACTCTACAAGCACACCATTCATCAGCACTCTATTGAACCAAACCAAATAGCCTAAATAAATAAAAAAATATCAAGCTAATAGTTATATCAATTAAAATCTTGAAGTTTTAAAAGTGAATCAATTTACACAATCTTTTTGAAAAAGATTAGTTTACATGTGTGAAACATATAATTTGTATCAATTAAACTATAAACTTTCATACAATTGATTCACATATGAAAGTTGAGGAGTTTAATGATTATAATCACAAGACTCTTCACACGTTTAAGTTAACATTTTTCAAATGAAATCTAGGAAGAGGTAAAATGATACACTTGCAAAAGTTCAAAAAATCTTAATTAAAATAATTATTAATTCACGATTTTAATTGATACAATGTCCAACCCCTAAAGTTAAAGTTAAGAGTATAAAGTTAAGGTGTATTATTCTAAGCATGCAAGGTAAATTTTACTCTCAAGAATATGCTTACTCGGAGGATAAATAAAACGGACAAATTAGAAACAGACTCTTCTCCAAAACACTTTCTGCCGCCTAACAAAAACAGGTCGAATAATGTAGAATTAACTCAACATCCATCCACTCTGCATACAACATGGATAACAAAACTTACTTTGCTCTTTTGATTTCATGCTTCTTGGTTTTTCTAGAGAATATCCCAACCATCTTTTTCTAACTTTTCTGCCTTGTTCAATACATTTTTCTTGGTGTCTTCTTGGAATTGGCTCATCCTGCACATTAACGCTTACCATGTCACACCCAATTGTGAACATTATATCATAAAACCTTATGTATTCAAATCATTTTTTTTACTACAAGTTACACTCTATCTCTATCTCTATCTCTATCTGTCTATATATATTTGTAACCAAATAAGAGCAGCACCAATCAACATCTGCCACCCCCAACATCCTTACAGCGAGCAAACCAACATTGGTTGCGTTATCGATTGCAACAGTAGCAACCAGAACTCCCCTTGGCATCTGCGTTATGTTAAAAACAATCATAAATGCTGTGTGGGTAGAACAAAAATTACTTTGAGACCAAAACAAAGTCCTACACAATTGACAGAAGATAATCGAGTCCATCCAATGTCGAAGCAAGCACAGGGACACCAATAACATGCAATGGAGTAAGAGATGCAACCATATCTGAAAATAAAGCTAACAGTTGCTAATGAGAAATTTCCTATTTTTTAGAAAATAAAAACATGAACCCCCAACCAGTTACCCAAGTAATTTTAAACACAAGACCGCTTAATCAGAGCATATATTTGGTGTTCTACCCAATCCAAATATTATATACTATAATAGAAAGCATTTAAATGACTAGCCTGGTAAATGGGCCGCACCCCTGCACCAACAATGATAATCTTGATCCCTCTCCCCTGAGCAGATGACGCGTAAGAATACATCCAATCAGGGGTCTGATGTGCATAAACTACCTTTCTCTGCATATTTTTAGAAGAAGAAAAAAACTAACAGGTTAGATATATATACATATCATGGACATAAACAACATCAATCATCAAAAATAAAAATTAACCTCATAAGGCATACCAAACGTGTCGAGGACCTTTGCAACATCTCTCATTATAGGAAAATCTGAATCAGAGCCCATTATGATTCCAAAACGATGTTCAACTGTGTTGAGTATGATTTTAATAAGAAACAAAAATGATCAATTAGTGAAAAGATAATATTTTTAATCTACATGTAAGCAACTTCAATGATACCTACATGTAAGCAACTTCAATGATACCTACCTACCAATATTTAAGCAAAACAATTTCCTTTAGGAATAGGAAAGAAGCTATAATTTTCTTATAAGATCCATAATACAATTCTTTTTTACAAGAGCGGAGATATAACTTTTTTTAGTTCAACATATGGGAGTGGGTTTCTTCTTCTTCTTTTTTTTTTTTTTCTTCTTTTTAAGTAAATGCTGAAAATATTATAATTAAGAAAGGAAAGGAAAGAGCATACGAATAACTGATGTAGTAGTTTGTCTAGCATTGCAACTGCTCCTTTGAAAATCATACTTCAATTAATACAACGCGGCTGAGGCGCGCGCCTCTTTCATTGTGCCTCGCCTTTCCAAGGGGAGGCGCCAGCATTGAGCCTTGCGCCTAGGCGCGCGCCTGAGAGGGCTTTATAAAACACTGAATACAACAGTTCACATGTTTGACTGACATATTAAACTACTGTAGCATACACTTAAAGCAAAGAAACGTGGATGTGATAGTAACCCACTCGCTGAAACAAAGAAACCAGGAGTTTGGCTAATCCCTATAACTATAAAACGATGGCTGATCCCTATAATTATAAAACGAATGAAGAATCAATGAAAGAACAAAATACAAGACCAAGCTTCTGCAATTCACAGATTCAGTGATAATAATAATGAGCACGAGGAACAAATTTTATTTGTTGAACCCAAGAAAATTGTTCTCCACCAATGACCGAGGTGTATCGGGGTCACTCTAAAAGTACTTCAACATTATGAAGAAATAGTGAGTTCAATAGGGTCAGAAACCATCTAGATCGAGGTCAGAAAAAATTCAAGCTTGATTACCTCCATATTTTCATAGCAAACTGTTGATAATATCAAATGCTTCGGCAGGTTGAACAGGCAAAGAGAGATAAAATAGACAGGGAAGGGAGAAAAACTATTCTGTGTTTATCATACATATGTTGTTTGATTTTGCACCTTAAGAAAATTCTGCACTTGAAATTCTAATTAAAAACATTATGTGATAGGTTATATATGATCTAGTGTCAGCATACTGGATTCTAGATAAAGCACTAAAACATGAAAGCATCACGGAGGGAGGCTGACCTGCAGGCTTTTCAGAAGCTTCACCAAGCGTTGATGATAATAAATCTTCGACAACACTCATAGAACGGCCAACAATCGTGATGTGACCCATCTTTCTTTGCTTTCTCATTTCTGGTTCATTGCAAGGGGAGTCGATTTAAATGTTGAGTTCAGAAAGAAGGGGAAAAAAATTTAGAGTCTAACCTGGTTTATTATACCAATGAACAAAAGCTCCAGATATACTCAATGCCCTTTGCATCAGTTGATGAGCTAGATAAAAACCAGGTTCCCCCTAAATGAATCGGCAACGGAACAACTATTAGAAGTGTTGTAGAGGTTTAAAATGTCGAGGTCTCAACTTTATGGAAATATCGATAAAATGTTGATGTCGATGGATATTTCTGAGAAGATCTTAAAAACAAAAAATAATAAAATCGCATCAACTAACATGTATTTTTCTTCCACTTCTTTTTCTAAAAATAGAACATATAGCTTCTATCAATAAAGAAAAGATCACAAAGAAAAAGGGAAAAAGGTATCCTTAATTTACTTTACCTCGTCTTCACCTAGAATGTTATACATAATAGCAGCTGGAGTTATCATTGATGGATCGCCAAGGGGAAGACCAAGGACTGCCCGCAAGCTGCAAATGCTGCTCATATTGAGAGGTCTTTCAAGACTCAATTGTGTGATGACTACTGTTATGAGGTCTAGGAGCCACTTCATTCAACAAAATCTGTTGAAGGAAACAAAAAAAAAAAGATTAGTATATTAGTCCCAGAGTCCAAAAGAAGAAAAATGCTAATAACACAATTTCTTCAATTTTACAAGTCTCACCCGCACACCAAAATATTGTCTCGTGAAACCTATAATTCAGGGCCACTAAACTACAATCCATAGAAGATATCTTGTTCAAGTATGGTCATGAAACAAACTCAAATGTTCTTTAATTGCAAAATGGTTAATTAGAGTTCTACATGTTATACCATTCATTAATTTAGAACTTTGGAATCAGAAACTTACTAGTGAGAACCAACTCAATGAACAATATTTTACAATCAGCACGAGTTAAAGTGGGGAAAGGCCAAGTAGCTGAAGATGAACTAGGTGTCCCAGTTGATCGAATAACAACAAAGGATTGATAAACCCAACAACATATATCATCAAAAACTTTCACATTAGTATTCCTCAAAACATCCTGCAAGAGAAAACCCAATAATTTGTTTAAACACCAAACAATAACATCATGTAAGTAGGGAAAAAAAGTGAAAATAAAACGATTGACCTTAATGGTGGTTTCCATCTTTGACCAAACAAGCTCCAAAGCTCCAAACCTATTAGACAATTGACCCATCTAGGGATAAAGTATGTTACCGAGTAAGGAGAGACGATTGACCCATCTAGGGATGGTTTTGCCAGTCAATCTAAGACAAACATAATTGCAAAAATGGTTACAGTTCTTGGTGATGAGATGATAGGCGTTTCCAGAATACTCTTCGGCCAATTTCTCCATGAACAATCGAATCTCTCTTGGACTCAGATTCGTTCTTCCTATCAAAATTGATTTTCTATATGTGAATCATGGACACTGCTTTGGCTCCACTTCGAATAACCCTGTTGTTGAATGCTCGTGTGCTCCAAACGCATACTTAACCTCATGAACTGCACCCAATCGTCAAAGATGGCCGAAAATATATTCTGGATTAGGTTGTTCGAAGACAAAGAAGCGGAGATGAAGGGAGAAGAAGTGAAGGGTCGGTTTGAAGATGAAGACGAAAACAACGTGAAGGAAGACGAAGGGTTGAGGAGATCTGGTTGGTTTTGCGAAGATAAGGATACATCGTCGATAGATTTTCTTGAAGACGAAGGGAAGCGAAGATGAAGGGAGACGAAGTGAAGGGACGGTTTGAAGATGAACACGAAGCGAAGGGAGAATAAGGGTTGAAGAGATTTGGTCGGTTTTGCAGAGACGAAGGAAGAAGATATCGCGTTTTTGCTAAGATGAATGAATGAGGGTTTTTGTTTCCGTAACTTGAAAATTGTGTAAATTGTGTGGTTGAGTGAAAATTAGAGAGAGGGAAAATTGAGCGCCTGTTTTTTTAAAAAAAATTGAATAAACTGATTCTTTTTAATAGCGGGAATTAATTGATGCTATAATTAGCTGTAATTGAAAGTCATTTTTGTTGTAGTGTGAGAAGTTTAGGGCATATATTGTAGGAAATAAAACAATTGTTTATACTGATCATTGTGCAATAAAGTACTTAATGAGGAAGGATGACGCCAAGCCTCGACTGATTAGATGGGTGCTACTTTTGCAGGAGTTTGATTTGGAAATCAGAGACAAAAAAGGATGTGAAAACGTAGTTGCTGATCACTTATCAAAATTGCAGAGTCATTGTGAATCTATTGCGGAGCCCGCAATGCTAGATTCTTTTATTGATGAACATGTTTTTGTTTTAGTACATTGTGATGATAATGATGAACCATGGTTTGCTGATATTGCAAATTTTCTTGCCTCCCAAGTGTTACCAGAATTCATAAAGGGGCAGGACAAGAAGAAATTCTTAAACGAGGCTAGAAAATACATTTGGGATGATCCAACCCTCTACAGAAGCTGTGCGGATGGATTGCTAAGGAAATGTGTGTCAGTTGCTGAAGCAAGGACGATCTTGCAGCATTGTCATACAACTCCGTATGGAGGACACTTTGGTGGTCAAAGGACTGCTGCAAAGGTATTTCAGAGTGGCTATTTCTGGCCAACAATCTTCAAAGATGCACATGACTATGCACACAATTGCAATGAATGCCAACGAACAGGTAACCTCAGTAGGAAGGATGAGATGCCTTTGACATACATCTTAGAGTTAGAACTCTTTGATGTGTGGGGTATTGACTTCATGGGTCCATTTCCACCCTCTGCTGGTAATCTTTACATTTTAGTAGCTGTAGACTATGTCTCAAAATGGGTTGAGGCAATTGCATGTCCTTTAAATGATGCTAAAATAGTTATAAAATTTCTAAATATGCATATTTTCACATGGTTTGGCACTCCACGTGCCATCATAAGTGATGAAGGAACTCATTTCATAAACAAATCTATGGAGAAGGTGTTAGCTAAGTATAATGTTAAGCATAAGGTGGCAACACCCTATCATCCCCATTCAAATGGGCAAGCAGAAATCTCTAATAGAGAGATCAAAAGTATACTAGAAAAAGTTGTAAAACCGAATAGAAATGATTGGTCTTTTAAATTAGATGATGCACTGTGGGCATATAGAACTGCATATAAAACACCTTTAGGAATGTCTCCCTATAGGTTAGTTTAGGAAAAACATGCCATCTCCCCCTTGAATTAGAAAACAAAGCTTTTTGGGCTTTAAAAGAGTTAAATTTTTGCGTGACCGATGCGGGAACATTGCGGTCTCTGCAATTGCATGAATTAGATGAACTAAGGCACATGTCATACGAGAATGCTAAAATGTATAAAGAAAAAACTAAAATTTGGCATGATAGTAGACTTAGGCTAAAGGATTTTAAAAACGGCCAACATGTTTTATTATTTAATTCACGATTGAAGTTGTTTCCTCGCAAGCTTAAGTCTCGTTGGTCTGGTCCCTTTGTAATTACTAATGTGTTTGTGCATGGTGCAAATGAGATCCAAAATTTGGAACAAGGCCAGCCGTTTATGGTGAATGGTGCAAGATTAAAGCACTATTATGAGGAAGGGGATGTGAGAACTCTCTCAGCATTCCTCTTGTCCGAGGTTTTAATGCAACCAAGAAGAAAATGAGCAAGGGCGTTATTAGAAATATCCTTGTGCTCAAAAGTTGAAGGAATACGAAATAATTATGTTTATTTAATGTTTTTCAATTAAAGTGTTTTAAATTTCTGAAACTAATTAATTTTGTTTAAATGTTGATTAGGAGGATGATGATTGAAAATCCTAACGACAAAATGGGTGGATCAATCAAGAGGTAAGGAGAAGATATAGGGAGAATCAAGGAAAACCAGAGATTTGGATTGTTAAGATTTTGCAGCAGACGCCAAAACGGGAAATAAATTCCCAACGGTAATATTTCAAAGATTTTTGTGAGATTAGAGGCATTGTGAATGCGTTGTGGAGTCCGCAAAGGCGTAGCCTTTAATTGCGCAAACCGTTATAAATAGGGGAAGACTGCAGCTCATTCTCATTCACAAATCTCAAAACCCTCAAGCTCTCAACCGAATTTCTCCTTCCTTCTTCTCGAAAAATTTCGTTTCTTTACCTCCAAGAAAGAGCTATGGTTTCAACCCGAGACTCCAGCCGGCAAGAAAAAGAAAGTCTTACCCCAACAAAACCATCCCCCACCACAGAAGACACTGCCATGGCAGGGGATGCGTTGATTTCCCTAGCCGCTGCTGAGGTTGCCAACACCTCTGAGCCAAGAAAGATCCCTGCAAAGAGGAAGAGAAAGATCACGGCTGGAAGGGATCCTAAAACCAAGATCAGAACGGATACGAGTGAGGAAAGTCTCTCCATCAGCAGGCCGTCATTCGAGACTGCCATGCAAAGTCCTGTTTCCATGCAACAACAGTCGGGGACTGAGGTCTCTCCTACAGAACAGCCAGATTCTGCATCTACCCCGATTGGTGATGCGCGTGAGGGAGAGGAAGTCATCAGCCCCATTAGGGAAGAGAGTCTTATTGCGAAAGAACTTGGGAGAAGGTCATCTATGGACGAAACATTGGATGAATGCATTAAGCGAGTGGCTGCCGAAGTGGTGGCTGGGTTAGAGAAACAGGCAGAATCGATGCCTAAGAAAAGGACCCCTGTGATCGTAAAGGCAAAGAGGCCGAAGGCCTCAAAGAAAGCTAAGAAAAAGAAGACTGAGTCCGAACCCCCTACCAAGAAGATGAAGACAAAAGTTGTTGAGGCAGCTAAGGCCAAGACCAAGGCGAAAGGAAAAGAGAAGATGTTTCAAGAAGACGAACCTCCAGCTGAGAGGTATGTGTCTGGAGCAGCAGAGGCCAGAGGTATGACTTTGATGAAGAGGGACCTCCTCCATGAAAGAGGATTTTTGGATACTTCTGCGGACCTGCCGCAATTCTTGCGCACAGGCATTGCCAATCATGGCTGGGAAGAATTGTGTAGGCCACCGATCCAAGCCTACTCAGAGATGGTCTATGACTTCTATGCCAACCTCACTCATCCCGAAGGCTGCTATTCCACAGTAAGAGGCGTTGAGATAGACTTCTCACCCGAGGTGATCAATGAAATTTATGCTCTCAAGGAGCATAAGAATTCGGAGTATGCAAGAATCATGGCCAAACCATCTGAGGCAATCCTGGAGGAGGCTTTGAGCGTAATAGGCAAGGCTGAGGCAACGTGGGTGGTTTCTAAACAGGGGAAGCATACATTGATGAGTGCAGCTCTTAAGGACAAGGCGGCCGTTTGGTTCTCCTTGATTCAGAGAAGGGTATCTCCTGTCACACACGAGACAACCATTAATCAATGGAGGTCCTTGCTGGTGTATGCAATCATGAAAGGACTCACCATTGATGTGGGCGAGATCATATCTGCCTCAATCCTTGAATGCTCAAAGAAGGGAAAGAGCAGACTCTTTTTCCCCAACACCATTACCAAATTATGTCTTCGCGCAGGTGTGGCTGTGACACAGGAAGAGAGGAAGCTGGCCTATGCAGGCCACTTAGAGCTGCCCAGTGATCTGAAGATGAAGAGGAAGGGCAATATGCAGATTGAGCTGGATGGTCTTGCAGCTGCTCAGTCTATGTCCATGTCCTGCTTGATGGATATGCAGAGAAAGCTAGCCCAATGGGCAGAATACTCACAAGCAAGGGACATGGAGTTAGCTGAGCACCTGAGGTGCAAATTCCCTGCATTCCCTGCTGGTTTGTTGGACCCCTGGATGCCTCCAAGTTTGGAGAAGAGTGATGAAGAAGAAGGAGAAGGAAATGAATGAATGCCATGGATTGACGACATTCGAGGGAGTAATTCTTACTTCCCTCAACCTGCTTTTCTGTTAACCGGATACCCCCCCCCCCCCCAAAAAAAAAATATCAACTGCTGTTCTGTTTTCAATTTCAGTAGAGTAACTTAGTTTAGAGTAGCATAGATTAGTTTAGTCTAGGGTATTTAGTGTAGATAGTTCTGTGTTGTTGTCTTTAAATTTCCACAAGCCTCATGGGCCACAATAGAGTTAGCATAGTTAGGAGCTTTGATCAATGCGATATCTGCTCTGTTAATGTCATTGCGATTTCATTCCGTACTTAGCATAGCCCTCTCAAGCATGTTTTGTCTAAATCAGCATGTCTCAGTAGAAATATCCAAGCATGCTGTTGTTGAGTACTGATCTTCTGCTATTTTGTTCTGTTCCCATCTCTTAATACTTGGTTGCATTGTGTTTTCTCTTTGTGGTCTGTTTGTTGAGTTTGCTGGATGAGTGTCGAGTACATTCTTTAAATATCAAATTAGCTTCATGAGTTGACAAGCATATGACACTGTAAGACCTTACCTGTTGTTTTTTAATAAATCTCTGCTGATGTATTATCTGAACTAAGAGAGCCATTCCATCCCTTAGATGTTTAAAATTTGTCTATTTTTAACTTAGAACTAGATGCTTCTAATTAAGTTTGGGAGTGTGCCACCCAATACTCTCATTGAGGACAATGAGAAGTTCAAGTTTGGGGGAGGCAGCATTCTAGTCCTAGGAACACTCTTCTCTCCCTTAGTAGATATACATCATTCTTCTTTGCAAAAAAAAAAAAAAAAGAATACAACAAAAGAAAAAGAGGTTGTCTTTTCTCTAGGAATGCTGAGTAATCAGGGCCACTTTTGTAACCCACAAGGGGCACTGCATCAAAAGGCAAACCTAGGAAAGAAGAGAGTATTGCAAGAGAAAGAAAAAGGAAAAAAGTAAAAATAGAAAACAAAGAAGAATGATGTATGCCAGAAGGTTGCAGCTGTTGGGTTTTATGTCCTAAAACTCGTGGTTTGTAAACTGAATGTATATTCTATTTTGCAATAAAGTTGTTATTGAGATTTATTCAGTAAAGTTGTTATTGAATAAAATGAATTGTTTTTACTTTTAACCTAACTCCAATAAACAAAGAACCCATGGCTATAGGTTGTATACTTGAACTTCATGTATGACATGATTGTGGATCAAGTTCAAGTAATAGCCAGAACGGTCTATAGTATAGGGATAAGGCTGGGTACCTTATCCTGGGGACACTATTGGACGCGGCTCACTTTGTATAGTACAAACGATGTGATCCGAAATCGTTCATGTGGAGACATGTGAGTGGGGGCGTCCTATGCAATGAGTTTGCATAAGACTGAACCGCGAAACAAGTCGCTTTTTCTTTATAACTCCGTTTACTGTAAAGACCGACTTTTTCATATGATGACCTAGGTAACTCGATCTGAATCCTGAGCACGCTATGAACTCCTGTTTATTCGGGCTTATCCTTTGACTTGTATGGGTGAGAGTGGCCCGAGATCGCCGACTCAATAAGCCTACCATCTTGGGGATAAGACCGGGTAGGTAGCTGGGAACATAGTCCTGCGAGATGGAATTCACTCCTACCCGCTCTGAGGGATTAGTAGAGAGGTTGTTCCCTTAAGTGCTGACTCCAGGTCTTGAACTAGGGATCCCACCCTCTCATTGGCCCGAGAGGGACTTGGTATAGTGATGAGATCACATACCAATCGGTTTGGTGGTTGGACCACAAACCAATAGTTCATTAGAGGATCAGTGGGACTTAAGGAACAAGATGTAATTACGGGGGTAAAACGGTTATTTTGACCCAGCTGTAATTACGAACGACCTGTGAAGGATCGACTTACTAATGATGGTTATATCAAGAGGACAGAAATATATCTACGGTGAGGAGAGTGCAACCCTTGGACTTTAGTGGAGTCTCCGGGGGTTAACGAATGTTGGTTAGCTTGGTTAAAGAGTTTGACCGGTTAATCTCGTATCGTTGGAGCTCATGATCTGTAGGTCCTTTAGGTTCTCCTGGCTAGCTCGGATTAAGCCGTGTAACAATATGAGAGAAAAAGAATTTGAATTTATTGAAATTCGGTTTTGGAAGAATGATGGACATATTTAAATATGATTTAAATATGGGAACGGTGTAAAACATGAATAGGGATTCATGTGTGATGATTCGGTTTAAGAAACCGGGATTAGTCTTATTATTTAATTAATATTTGATATTGAATTAAATAATAATATTAATTAATTAAAAAGTTTAATTAATTATAATTTATTTTGCTTATTAAAATTAATTATGAATTAATTTTAAAATGACAAAATATCACAAGTGTGATTATAAGTCAAAGTGGAATTATCCATGTTGAGTGGATTTATCCAAGTTGAGTGGGTTTATCCAAGTTGTGAAGTGGATTGTGAATCACCAACAACATGCATATAAACTCATCAATTTTGGAACACTTGGTTGAAGACTAATCCATCCAATTTGAGGTGTCATGCTAAGCAAAGACTTTGTTGCATGTGAATTGCCTATAAATTGGATGAAGTTCAAATGGTTTGAAGTTGATGAATTTTCAAAGAGTTTGAATGTTGGATGAGCATGAAGAGTTCATGTTACTTGAGAAATTAGAAAGCTAAGTGTTAGACTTCTTCTCACAAAATCCTCATCACTTTCATCTTCCCATCTTCTTCTTCCAAACTTTTTCTTTCATAAAGGAGTCCCACCACTCCGTTGCTCGGCCCGAGGATAGCGGGACTACCGGAGGTGGTTCTCGAGGAGTTCGAGGGAAGATTCGAAGGGTTCGTGAGGAGATTCGAGCATTGGAAGAGAAGTCTTTAGAACTACAAGAGGTATGTGTTCTAATTCCTTTTATTTCAAAGCTTTGTGCATGTTTCTTATTTAGCTAAATTGATGAAATTAGAGTGCCAATGATCCGTCTCGCTTCCGCTGCGCTACATGCGCTCCATCAATTGGTATCAGAGCGTTTTTTGGTCACTCAATTTGCATCAATTTAAGCTCGGTGGGTATTTGTTTTAGAAATTATTTTTCTGGGCGTCTAAAGTGTGATTCTGGTTTTGGCATTTTTTTTTGAGCTTTTATTTGTACTTTGTTTTGTAATTGCCCAGGCGTGTATGGGCTTTAATGTGTGAAGAAGAGTCTGTAAAAAATTCGGAGTCATTAGAGTCCATATAGGCTTTCAATTCAAAGACAGAAGCTCGGGTGTCGAAAAAAACAGCATGCTGTTTTTTTGCTGTTTTTTTTTCTGCAAAATTCCAGCACAAAACCGGTTCAGCGCAAGGTGGAAGAAACAGTCCGGTTCGGTCCTCGGGTGGTCCGGTTCACTGAAAGTCAGACCGGTTCCTTGTTCTTCACCCTCTGGAGGTCCGATTCAGCGTTCGTTTGGTCCAGTTCGGGTCGGTATTGGTCCAGTTACGGGCTGTTGAAGTCGGGACAGCTGTTATGGACCGGTTCAGTTTTTTTTTGAAGTTTTGAAGTTGCTGTTTTTTTTTGGTCGGTTCAAGCAAATTCAAGCTGGTTTGTGGCGGTTCGAAGGGTTCGGAAGCGTCTCAACTTAGTTGATGAATTATTATTGTAATAATTTAGTTGCTTGCTTGTCCGTGATGCCAAAACCGGTCCACTTTAGTGTGTTTAATTAATTATGCATTGTGAATGTATGTTTTAATTAAAGTATCTTGTATGTGCATAAAGTATGCCATATAGATTTCAAATCCCACCATAGGAAGCATGTTGCATGCATTGAAAGTATAATATAAGTGTTATGTTGTATAGTATGCATGCTTAATTCATGAGAATTAATATAAGTATTATATTAATTTATGAATTGGATGTTGCTTGTTTAAAAGTAAAATTAATATAAGTGTTATATTAATTGTGAAATTAAACATACAACATAGTTGCCTTAGTTGAATATAATTGTTATATTCTTGCTTGGGAAGCATGTTATAAATTGAATGTAATGGTTATATTCTAGCTTAGGAAGCATGTTATAGATTGTCTTTGTTTTATAAAGCGTTGTAAAATGAGATAGACATTTAAAATCTATAACAAAGATAAATGCATGCTCACTAAGGGTTAAAGAATTCCAATGCGATTAGGAATTTAGTATCGATTCGTTTTAATAGTTAAAATAGGTCGATATCTTGTAAAGCTAAGGTTACGAGAGAACTCACCCGGTTTGATCCTGCACTAAGGTTGGAGGTATTTAAGATGACGGTTTACGGAACACCTCCTACCTGGGGATCGATCCGGTACTTGAGTTAAGTTAACCCGGCTTTATGAGCATGCACGTGAGAGGTGTAAGGTTATAAAACGTTTATCACCTAGACATCTTAGGTAAAAGTATGTTCTACCTAGACTTAGGTTTTATTGTCTTAGCCGGATAATGCCTAAGTAAAACTATACCCAAACCATTCTAAAATACTTAGTAGTGGTGTTGAGAAGGTATATGTGATATATCAATCTCCTCCTACGCTCTCCGCAAAGTTCACACCGTGAGATTTATGCTCGGCCTCGTGATGTCAATAGGGCATCCCCATTCGGATGGTGTTTGCATAAATCAAGAGCAAGGTGAATGGAGAAAGTATTTATAGTAAGTAGGAGAAGGAAGTATGTCAATACATCCTGCGGTCTCCTCCATTAGGTTGAACCGTGAGATTCCCATGTTCCGCCTGCTGGTTGCCCATAGTAGCACCGTCCATTCGGAGGGCCGTTTCATGGGAGTCGGAACAAGTCAATCTCCAGAAATGGATAGGGTCTCTTAGGTCCATTCCCAACTCTGACATTTCCATTCGGTTGCACTGTTGGGGCCGACCTCTGAGTTCTGAAAATGGCGGGTCACACTTACAAGGATTACTAAGTTGTTAGTAGATTCTTGACCGAAGTAGCGATAACTAAGGTGCTATAGGAATATGAGTTATTCTGGTATTAGCATTTAGTCAAGAATGTCTTGGTTCAGTGAAGGAGTGATTGACTGCCCCTCGGTAGCGGTTGCTCTGACTCACTGAAGTATCGTTGCAAATTAATAATGATTTTTTGGGTACATTATTACTTTTGCTAAAATTCTTGATTGGTTGTTAAAAATAGGTTAAGTTCAATTCACTAATAGAATTCATTCTTTTCAGCATGTCTAGCTCGTTTATCCAATTACTAGCTTCTGATAAACTAAACGGCGATAACTACACGACCTGGAAATCGAACTTGAATACGATTCTTGTTATCGATGATCTTAGGTTTGTCTTAACAGAGGAATGTCCTCCCCCTCCTAGCTCATCTGCAACTCGAACTGTTCGAGATGTATTTGACAGGTGGACTAGGGCTAATGATAAAGCCCGAGTCTACATCTTGGCCAGCACATCCGATGTGTTAGCTAAGAAGCATGAGGTAATGGTCTCTGCTAAGGAGATCATGGATTCATTACAGATGATGTTTGGACAACCGTCCTCATCGGTCTATCATGATACCCTCATGGCGAGCAAAGCTGAGAAGAAACAACTAAGTAAATATGATTTACTCGTTGTTGAAACATGTTTAGTGGAACATGATAGTTCTGCCTGGATACTGGATTCAGGAGCCACTAACCATGTTTGTTCTTCTTTCCAAGAAACTAGTTCCTGGCAGCTGCTTGCTGAAGGTGAGATAACTCTCAGGGTTGGAACAGGAGAGGTTGTCTCAGCCAAGGCAGTGGGAGCTGTCAAGTTGTTATATAGAGATAGTTTCATTTTACTTGAAAATGTACTGTTGGTTCCTAGCTTTAAAAGGAACCTTGTATCTATCTCTTGTTTACTTGAACATTTGTATAAAGTATCTTTTGATTTTAATGAAGCGTTCATTAGCAAAAGAGGTGTACATATATGTTCTGCGAAACTTGAAAACAACTTGTATGTGTTAAGACCAACAGAGGCAAAAACTATTTTGAACACCGAGATGTTTAAAACTGCTCAAACTCAAACTAAAAGGCAGAAACTTTCTCCAAGTACCTATCTTTGGCACTTGAGACTAGGCCACATTAATCTCAATAGGATTGGGAGATTGGTTAAGAGTGGTCTCCTAAATCAGTTAGAGGACAACTCTTTACCACCATGTGAGTCTTGTCTTGAGGGCAAGATGACCAAACGATCTTTTTCTGAAAAAGGTCATAGGTCCAAAGAAACTCTAGAGCTTGTACATTCAGATCTTTGTGGTCCGATGAATGTTAAAGCACGGGGAGGGTATGAATATTTCATCAGCTTCATTGATGATTATTCTAGGTACGGCTATCTTTACCTAATGCATCATAAGTCCGAAGCTCTTGAAAAGTTCAAGGAGTATAAGGCAGAGGTTGAGAACACATTAGGTAAAACGATTAAAATACTCCGATCAGATCGAGGTGGAGAGTATATGGATTTAAGATTCCAGGACTATATGATAGAACATGAAATAGTATCCCAACTCTCAGCGCCCGGAACACCGCAGCAGAACGGTGTGTCCGAAAGGAGAAATAGAACCCTGTTAGACATGGTTCGATCTATGATGAGCTATGCTCAACTGCCTAGTTCGTTTTGGGGATATGCAGTAGAGGCTGCTGTATATATTTTGAACATGGTTCCCTCTAAGAGTGTTTCAGAAACACCTTATGAGTTATGGAGAGGGCGTAAAGGTAGTTTACGTCACTTCAGAATTTGGGGGTGTCCGGCACATGTGTTGGTGCCCAATCCAAAGAAGTTGGAACATCGTTCAAAATTATGCCTATTCGTAGGTTACCCCAAGGAAACGAAAGGTGGTCTATTTTACGATCCCCAACAGGACAAGGTGCTTGTATCGACAAACACCACGTTCTTAGAGGAAGACCACATGAGAGATCATCAACCTTCGAGCAAAATTGTTTTGACCGAACTTTCCAGGAAAGCTACAGATGGGTCAACAAGAGTTGTTGATCAGGCTGGTCCTTCTCAAGAGTTGAGAATACCTCGACGTAGTGGGAGGGATGTGAGACAACCCGACCGCTACATGGGTTTAACGGAAACCCAGGTCGTCATACCTGATGACGGCGTTGAGGATCCATTGACCTTCAAACAGGCAATGGATGATATAGACAAGGACCAGTGGCTTAAAGCCATGGACCTCGAAATGGAGTCGATGTACTTCAATTCGGTCTGGGATCTTGTAGAGCAACCTGATGGTGAAAGACCTATCGGTTGCAAGTGGATCTACAAGAGGAAACGAGACCAAGCCGGTAAGGTGCAAACCTTTAAGGCTCGACTTGTGGCAAAGGGTTATTCCCAGAGGGAAGGGGTGGACTATGAAGAAACTTTTTCTCCTGTTGCCATGTTAAAGTCGATTAGAATACTCTTGTCCATTGCCACATTTTATGATTATGAAATTTGGCAAATGGATGTCAAGACAGCCTTTCTGAATGGCAATCTTGAAGAGAGTATTTATATGGCTCAACCAGAGGGGTTCATAATTCACGGTCAAGAGCAAAAGGTTTGCAAGCTTAATCGATCCATTTATGGGTTGAAGCAAGCGTCTAGATCCTGGAATATAAGGTTTGATACTGCGATCAAATCTTATGGCTTTGAACAGAATGTTGACGAACCTTGTGTCTACAAGAAAATAGTCAATTCTGTTGTAGCTTTCTTAGTCTTATATGTAGATGATATCCTACTCATTGGGAATGATGTAGGGTTCCTGACTGACGTTAAGCAATGGCTAGCGACTCAATTCCAAATGAAAGATTTGGGAGAGGCTCAGTTTGTTCTAGGGATTCAAATCGTAAGGAATCGTAAGAACAAAACGCTAGCGCTGTCTCAAGCATCTTATATCGACAAGGTGTTGATACGATATTCGATGCAGAATTCCAAGAAGGGTTCTTTACCTTTCAGGCATGGAATTCAATTGTCAAAGGAAGAGTGTCCTAAGACACCTCAAGAAGTTGAGGATATGAGACGAATTCCCTATGCATCAGCAGTCGGTAGTCTGATGTACGCCATGTTATGTACACGACCCGACATATGCTATGCAGTGGGAATTGTCAGTAGGTATCAGTCCAATCCAGGATATGATCATTGGACTGCCGTTAAACACATCCTCAAGTATCTTCGGAGAACGAGAGACTATGTGCTCGTGTATGGCGCGAAGGATTTGATCCTTACAGGATACACTGACTCTGATTTTCAAACCGATAAGGATTCGAGGAAATCCACATCGGGATCAGTGTTCACTCTTAACGGAGGGGCAATAGTATGGAGGAGTATAAAGCAAGGTTGTATTGCTGACTCCACCATGGAAGCTGAGTATGTCGCGGCTTGCGAAGCTGCGAAAGAGGCTGTATGGCTTAGAAAGTTCTTGACGGATTTGGAAGTTGTTCCAAATATGAATTTGCCTATCACACTTTATTGTGATAATACTGGTGCTGTGGCAAATTCGAGAGAACCAAGAAGCCATAAGCGTGGAAAGCACATAGAGCGGAAATATCATCTCATCAGGGAGATAGTGCATCGAGGAGACGTGATCGTCATGCAGATCGCCTCAGAGCACAATATTGCTGATCCGTTTACAAAGTCCCTCACGGCTAAAGTGTTCGAGGGGCACCTAGTGAGTCTAGGACTACGAGTTGTACAGTAGGATAGTGGGAGAAAAGCCATGGAAATATTTGATATTCCAGTTTTTCTCATCCCGCATGTAATACTCCACTGACGTTTTAGTCCAAGTGGGAGTTTGTTGGGTTTTATGTCCTAAAACTCGTGGTTTGTAAACTGAATGTATATTCTATTTTGCAATAAAGTTGTTATTGAGATTTATTCAGTAAAGTTGTTATTGAATAAAATGAATTGTTTTTACTTTTAACCTAACTCCAATAAACAAAGAACCCATGGCTATAGGTTGTATACTTGAACTTCATGTATGACATGATTGTGGATCAAGTTCAAGTAATAGCCAGAACGGTCTATAGTATAGGGATAAGGCTGGGTACCTTATCCTGGGGACACTATTGGACGCGGCTCACTTTGTATAGTACAAACGATGTGATCCGAAATCGTTCATGTGGAGACATGTGAGTGGGGGCGTCCTATGCAATGAGTTTGCATAAGACTGAACCGCGAAACAAGTCGCTTTTTCTTTATAACTCCGTTTACTGTAAAGACCGACTTTTTCATATGATGACCTAGGTAACTCGATCTGAATCCTGAGCACGCTATGAACTCCTGTTTATTCGGGCTTATCCTTTGACTTGTATGGGTGAGAGTGGCCCGAGATCGCCGACTCAATAAGCCTACCATCTTGGGGATAAGACCGGGTAGGTAGCTGGGAACATAGTCCTGCGAGATGGAATTCACTCCTACCCGCTCTGAGGGATTAGTAGAGAGGTTGTTCCCTTAAGTGCTGACTCCAGGTCTTGAACTAGGGATCCCACCCTCTCATTGGCCCGAGAGGGACTTGGTATAGTGATGAGATCACATACCAATCGGTTTGGTGGTTGGACCACAAACCAATAGTTCATTAGAGGATCAGTGGGACTTAAGGAACAAGATGTAATTACGGGGGTAAAACGGTTATTTTGACCCAGCTGTAATTACGAACGACCTGTGAAGGATCGACTTACTAATGATGGTTATATCAAGAGGACAGAAATATATCTACGGTGAGGAGAGTGCAACCCTTGGACTTTAGTGGAGTCTCCGGGGGTTAACGAATGTTGGTTAGCTTGGTTAAAGAGTTTGACCGGTTAATCTCGTATCGTTGGAGCTCATGATCTGTAGGTCCTTTAGGTTCTCCTGGCTAGCTCGGATTAAGCCGTGTAACAATATGAGAGAAAAAGAATTTGAATTTATTGAAATTCGGTTTTGGAAGAATGATGGACATATTTAAATATGATTTAAATATGGGAACGGTGTAAAACATGAATAGGGATTCATGTGTGATGATTCGGTTTAAGAAACCGGGATTAGTCTTATTATTTAATTAATATTTGATATTGAATTAAATAATAATATTAATTAATTAAAAAGTTTAATTAATTATAATTTATTTTGCTTATTAAAATTAATTATGAATTAATTTTAAAATGACAAAATATCACAAGTGTGATTATAAGTCAAAGTGGAATTATCCATGTTGAGTGGATTTATCCAAGTTGAGTGGGTTTATCCAAGTTGTGAAGTGGATTGTGAATCACCAACAACATGCATATAAACTCATCAATTTTGGAACACTTGGTTGAAGACTAATCCATCCAATTTGAGGTGTCATGCTAAGCAAAGACTTTGTTGCATGTGAATTGCCTATAAATTGGATGAAGTTCAAATGGTTTGAAGTTGATGAATTTTCAAAGAGTTTGAATGTTGGATGAGCATGAAGAGTTCATGTTACTTGAGAAATTAGAAAGCTAAGTGTTAGACTTCTTCTCACAAAATCCTCATCACTTTCATCTTCCCATCTTCTTCTTCCAAACTTTTTCTTTCATAAAGGAGTCCCACCACTCCGTTGCTCGGCCCGAGGATAGCGGGACTACCGGAGGTGGTTCTCGAGGAGTTCGAGGGAAGATTCGAAGGGTTCGTGAGGAGATTCGAGCATTGGAAGAGAAGTCTTTAGAACTACAAGAGGTATGTGTTCTAATTCCTTTTATTTCAAAGCTTTGTGCATGTTTCTTATTTAGCTAAATTGATGAAATTAGAGTGCCAATGATCCGTCTCGCTTCCGCTGCGCTACATGCGCTCCATCAGCAGCCTTAAGTGCTTAGATGTCCTATGTACTGAAATCTGATCCTAAGTTAGCTAAGCAAGGGGCTGTAACTAGAAGGCTTATCTAGGGAAATGAGTAATTGTCCTAAAAAGAGTGATGTTATGGCTTAGATTGTTCTATAGATTCTGTACTCTGTCACTTTGTTTTTGTTCTAAGCATGGCATGACTCTAAGGATTCCTAGGAAATAGAAGAATAAACATTTAGAAGCATGTACTGAGTTTGAGTTAAAGTTAGGTAAGATTTTAAAGCTAAAAGATGACTGCACAATGTGCTTGATGATATAGGCAGATAAACCAGAAGGTAAGGAGTTTTTAAAAACTGAAGGTTTTAAAGGCAAAGGAAGTCAGAATGTCAAAACATGAAGTTGATTTTAGCTTGAAGTATGTCACAGGACAACAGTACCTTCGACAGTAAGCCAAGAGAATAAGCAATTTAGTTAGTTAGAGATAAGGACAAGAGTTAGCAGCTAGACAGTTAGAAAAAGTGGGAAAGTGAGTCTTTGTATTGCTCGAGGACTAGCAATAACTCAAGTTTGGGGGTGTGTTACCTCTCCAAATGAGAGTTATTTAGGGCTATAATTACTTGATATTCATGGAATCTCTTAAGCATTTTAGTTATAAGTGAGCATAATATGTGTTTAAAAGTGACATTTTGGGAATTGAGGTTAATTTAAGGCTTATGTGAAAAAGCTACGAATAAGTGTGCAAATTGGTAAACAGACCATTGTTGAAGTTTTGCGAGGAACGCAATAGGATGAGAAGAAGGGCAGCTGGAAACAGAGCGTTGCGATCGCAACGCAATCGCAATACTGGTCTTTGCTGCTGCGTTTTTCTAGCCGCCAACCCTTCCTGCAGCTGCCACGTGTGAGGCTGTTACCTCAAATTGGATGGAGATCCGCAGCTGATGGAACCTCTGGAGGCTATATAAAGAGCTAGATGAAGAAGGAAAAGGGGAACTCGACGGTGAAGAGAATCGAAGAAGCCAACTCGTAGACGAAAAATCCCTCTCCCGTTTGTTGGATCGAAGAAACAAAGGCCCCTTGGCGTCGATAATTCAAGAGGAAGAAGAGAATATCCATCTTCTCTTCTGATTGAGTTCCCTTCCCTAGTCAGACCATTCTTCTCCTTCAACCGAGACGGATCTTGGACAATCGAACCCTCACTCATCTACTGTTTTCTTTTAGTTTTTGTCTTCGAATTGAACTCTGTGTCCTTTCTGTTTATGTTTCTTGTTCATCTACTGCTGTGCTTTAATTACTATCTCAGAACAAACCATGTTTGCTTTATGAATTGTTAATGCAATTTCCTTTTAATAGTAATCAAGTAGTTTTGTTGAGTTCTTCATTTCATGAGTAATCAATTAGTTTTGTTGAGTTCTTTTAAAGCCATGCGTAGCTAATTTTATAGAGGTTTGCTGAGATGAATCTATAGGATGTACTTATGTGAATTCAGCATGTAAAGAAGCATGAGTGCATTGAATGAATGTGAACTTCATACCATGAGCATTTTCGATCGGCCATCCATTTTGTTCTAAGGAATTCCTAACCTCTGAAAGAAGTAAGAATTCAGAGTCGTTCATTTATGTTAGCCTTTCATGGTAAAACAGAGAGTGGCCTAGGAATAGGCATTCTCCTAGCACGTTTGTTAGCATGCTTGTACAAATAGGTTTTTAGCCTTACTTGGATATGAGTAATCTAAGAATCTAATTCATATAATCGGAAGATGTATGAGATCTAGCTAAGGCGATGCATGAGATGTTAATTTACTGCTGAATGATCATAGTTAGATGCCTATAGAGGACTCTTAAGCCAACCTTGCTGTCTTTATTTTAGATTTTAATCGCTGCTAATATATTGCCAAAGTATTGCGAGATCCGCAATACCACTTTTCTGCCTTTACCTTAGTCTTTTATGAGTCTTTCAATCCATTGCGAATCCATTGCGAAAGTATTGCGAGACCCGCAATACTATTCTCAACATTGTAGTTTCCTTAACTTATTTTGCTTTGCGTTGACTTTGCATTTTCCTTGCACCCTTTCTAATTTCGTGCCTCAAACTAAAATCCATTCAGTCCTGGTTACCTTATCTAATTTAACACGCATCAAATCGCTAGTCACTCAACTCAGTCTCTGTGGGAAATCGATATAAATTATACTTATCACTTGCTGCAGACCATGTATACTTGCATGATCTGAGTGTTCTTCGCATCTAATTTACATTCACACTGAGCACGCAACATATAGGCAGTGAGAAAATTGAACATGCTATGCTTGATCTGGGTGCTTCCATTAATGTAATGTCTTATTCAACTTATCAAGAACTGAAATTGAAAGAATTGCAAAAGACTAGCGTTGTGATCCAACTTGCTGATAGGTCTGTTATAAACCCCCTAGGAGTTGTAGAAGACGTGTTAGTACAAGTTAAGGATTTATTGTTTCCTGTAGATTTTTATATCTTGGGTACGGATGAAAATGCTACTTCTGCTACTTCTATTTTGTTGGGTAGGCCATTCATGAAAACTGCAAAAACTAAAATTACTGTTGATGAGGGAACTTTGTTTGTGGAGTTTGATGGCAAGGTTGTTGAGTTGAACGTTTTTGATGCCATGAAGTATGTTGCGTGCTCAATGCGTATGTAAATTAGATGTAAAGAGCACTCAGATCATGCAAGTATACATGGTCTGCAGCAAGTGATAAGTATAATTTATATCGTTTTCCCACAGAGACTAAGTTGAGTGACTAGCGATTTGGTGTGTGTTAAATTAGATAAAGTAACTTGAATTGAATGGATTTTGGGTTGAGGCACGAAATTATAAAAGGTGCAAGGAGAGTGCAAGGTTAACATAAAGCAAAATAAGCTAAAGGATACTATGATGTTGAAAACTAGTATTGCGGGTCTCGCAATACCTTCACAATGGATTCACAATGGATTAAAATGTTAATAAAAGACTAAGGTAAAGGCAGAAAGTGCTATTGCGGTTCTCGCAATATGCTCGCAATAAACTCGCAACGATTAAAATCTAAAATGAAGACAGCAAGGTTGGCTTAAGAGTCCTCTATAGGCATTTAACTATGATCATTCAGCAGTAAATTAACATCTCATGCATCGTCTTAGCTAGATCTCATACATCTTTCGATTATATGCATTAGATTCTTAGATTACTCCTGTCCATGTAAGGCTAAAAACCTATTCATAAACACATACTAACAAGCGTGCTAGGAGAATGCCTATTCCTAGGTCACTCTCTGTTTACCATGAAAGGCTAACATGAATGAACGACTCTGAATTCTTTCTCCTTCCAGAGGTTAGAAATTCTTTAGACAAAATGGATGGCCGGTCGAAATTGCCCATGGGATGAAGATCACATTCATTCAATGCATTTATGCTACTTTACATGCTGATTTCACATAAGCCTATCCTATAGAGTCATCTTCAGCAAACTTCTATTAAGTTAGCTACTCATGGTTTTAGAACTTAACAAAATTAATTGATTACTCATGAAATGAAAAACTCACAAAACTTATTGACTGAAAGACAAAATGAAGAACTCAACAAAACTAATTGATTACTCTTTAAAGGCAAATCAAATAACAATTCATAGACAACATACTACGATCTGAAAGCAATAATTAAAGGAGAAAACAGTAGATGATTCGATACAATACTTTAAACGAACGTAGTAGCTAATATGGAAAGCATTTAAATGAAAGCAGTAAGTTGAGTGAAGATCTTTCGAAGCCACGAAACGCCTCGGATGAAGTGAAAGATTAGCTGATCTTGGGGATGAATTCAATTAGAAGAGAAGATGATCTTCTCTTCTTCCTTTTGAATTATCGACGCCAAGGGCTTTGTTTCTTCGATCCAACAAACAGGGAAAGGATTTCGTCTTCGGGTGTTGGCTTCTGCCAATTTCCTTCACTTTCGAGTTGTTGTGTGGAGTGAATTGAAGGGGATTCAATTCAATATTTTGATCCTCCATCCAGCTCTCTTTATATAGCCTTCAAAGGCTGCTCCCTAATCATGGATCATCATCCAATTTTTGAGGTAACAATCCTCACACGTGGCAGCAGCAGGGAGAGTGGACGGCTGGAAAAACGCAACAATGAAGACTGACGGCTGGAAAAAACGCAGCAGAAATGACTGATATTGCGATTGCATTGCGAGGGTCGCAATGCTCTGTTTCCAGCTTCTCTTCGTCTGATCCATTGTGTGCTTTGCAAAACTTCAGCAATACATCTGCAGGGTATAAATTAGCCATTTTTTTCACCAATTTGCATACTTTTTCGTAGCTTTTTCAAATAAGCCTTATATTAGCATCATTTCACAAAATGTCACTTTCAAACACACATTATGCTAACTTCTAACTACAATGCTCAAGAAATTCCATGAATATCAAGTAATTAAGGCCCTCAATAACTCTCTTTTGGAGAGGTAACAAAGTACCCTGGGGATACCCAGTCTCTCTGCAAAGTTGATCTAATTGATACACTTGCGCAAGATATGTTTATGGCAGTTGAGGATGGGGATGACCCATTGGTTTTAACTGAGGTCTTTGGTCAAGTGGAGTCATGTGGATCATCTTCTGTTAAAAAGCCTCCTGTGAAATCTACTAAATTTTTACCTTCTATTGTGCATGCCCCCCAGGTTGAGCTTAAAGAGTTGGCGGGTCACCTCAAGTACGTGTACTTGGGAGAAAAGGACACTGTTACCTCTCCAAAAGTACATAAATTAGGGACTTATTTACCATGGAATCGTGTAATCTCTTAAGCATTTTTGTTAGAATTTAGTTTAATACATGCTTAAATATGGGAATTCAAGGAATGAAGCTAAATTAGGACTTATTTGTAAAAGGAACAAAAAAGAATAAAAAACGATGCTAAAAGAGTCAAAATGTACATTGCAGGGGAATTGCTGAAACATTGCTGTCTCCGCAATGGATATTGCGGTCACAACGAGGAATCCGCAATGTTTACGCTACTGCTGCTAAGTTTGTCCAACCGTCCGCCGTCACAGTTGCGATCTTTCAGCCGCCTAAGCTCTCCCTTGCTTCCACGTGGAGGATCGTCGTTTAGAATGGATGGTTCTCCATGACTGAAGGTACCTGCAAAAAGCTATAAAAGGAGGTGAAGGGTGAAGGAGAAACACAGCTCGGAAGCGTGGAGTTCCCCGTCTCAACACATTCTAAAGATCCATTTCATTAACCCGTTTGTTGGAACGAAGAAATCAGCCCTTGGCGTCGATAACTCGAGAGGAAGAAGAGAAGATCCTTCTTCTCTTCTGATCGAATTCATCCCCAAGATCAGCTAATCTTCACCTTCATCCGAGGCGCTTGCGGCGAGGATCCGTGCACACTTTTACTGCTTTCTGTCTTCTGTTTCTTACTGCTTTCTGTCCTTTGTTTACATTTGTTTGCTTTGTTTCAATTCGTCTTCATTTGTTCAGTTCTTTACGGTTTTACATACTTTTGCACATTGAGCTTTGAATCTTAATTCATAGAGTAATTGTTTAAAGTCTTTGCAAGTCTTCACTCCGCTGCTGTTTTTCCCTTGCTTTCATTTAAGTGTTTCAAATCATGCTTAATCAATCTAATATTTTCGATCCCCCATCAACCATGAGTAACTAATCACACAAGGGTCTGCTAAAGATGAATCTATAGGTTAAAAATACGAAAGTTCAGCATGTAGGATAACTTCGAATGCATTGAATGTATGTGTACTTCATCCCACGGGCAATTTCGATCGGCCATCCATTTTGTCTAAAGAACTTCTAACCTCCGGAAGGAGTAAGAGTTCAGAGTCGTCCATTCATGCTATCCTTTCATGGTAGCCAGAAAACGACCTAGGAATAGGCGTTTTCCTAGCACGATTCATTAACTTGCTTGTATAAATAGATGCTTAAGTCTTACTTGGATATGAGTGAACTAAAGGATCTAATGCATGTAATCGAGAGATGCATGAGACTGAGTTAAATTGATGCATGATAAGTTAAGCTACTGCTGAATAATCGTATGTAAAAGCCTATAGAGGAGTCTTTAGTTGACCTTGTTTCCTCATCTCACCTTCAAATCGTTGTTAATTTAATTGCTAGATAATTGTTGAATCCGCAATTCTTTAACTCTGTTTTTGCCTTAGCCGTTTTTCTCGTATTTTACTTTTGCGATTTTATTGCTAGAACATTGCTAAGTCCGCAATTCTTCCTGCTCTACTTAATAGTTTAGTCACGTTATTTGCTTTTGTTTATGCTTGCATCTTTCTTACATTCTTTGTTAGTTTGGCACGTCAACCCCAAATCTACCCCATTTAAGTAACCCTCTCTAATTTAACATCTCACTTCGTTAGTAACTAAGAATAAATCTCTGTGGGAAAACGAATGAAAAAAATACTTATCACTTGCTGCAAGACCATGTATGCTTGCATGTTCTGAGTGCTCTTCGCATCACATTTTTATTTACACACTGAGCACGCAACAAGTTTTTGGCGCCGCTGCCGGGGATTTTGTTTAGTAAACACGAAGTGTGTTAATTTAGAAAAAAAACTTAATATCTATTGGAGCTAATCTTCGTTCATTTCCTTTACAGGTACCATCGAGCTAGTTTATGAATGAGCATCTAAATAGCAACCTAGAGTTCAATCCTGAGCCTGAAAGACTTCTAAGGGCCAGAAACAAAGCTAAGAAACGCCTTTTTAAACAGCCACCTGTAACTCAACACATTGCGGACTCCGCAGAGTCATCGCAATTCCGACAAACATAAATGGATAGAGAAGCCCCAAACCAAGCACCTACCATTCGCAACCCCATCGAAATTGCGAATGATAAGGATAGTGCCATCCTTTCATACTTAGTACCCATGCCTGAGGAGCATAATACGAGCATTATACGCCCTGAGATTACAGCTCTCTCATTCGAGTTAAAACCCGTCATGTTCTAAATGTTGTCCACAGTTGGACAATTCTTTGGAGTAGAAAACGAAGATCCCTACAATCATTTAAGAAACTTCCTAGGGGTAAGTGATACTTTTGTCATCCCAGGAGTTTCCCAAGAAGCCTTAAGACTTTACCTCTTTCCCTATTCATTAAGAGATAAGGCCAAAACGTGGTTAAATTCCTTTCCCTCTGGATCGATTGTCAATTGGACATATCTAGCTGAAAAATTCTTAGTAAAATACTTCCCACCTGATAGGAATTCCAACTTCCGTGATGATATTATTAAGTTCAAACAAGCCGAAAACGAATCATTACACGAAGCTTGGACTAGATTCAAAGACCTCTTGCTTAAATGTCCACACCATGACATTCCATCGTGTATCCAAATAGAAGTGTTCTTTAAAGGATGCAACCCCAGCACAAGGCAAATGTTGAATTCCTCAGCTGGAGGTTCCATGCTTTCAAAGAGCTACAATGAAGCCTATGAGATTTTGGAGAAAATCTCAACTTCCCATTGTAGATGGTCAAACGATCCTGTAGAGCCAAGGAGAGCTCAAGACAAGGATGCACTTAGTGCGATGAGTAGCCAAATCAATGCCCTGACCAATCTAGTAAAACAAATGGCTCAAACCAATCTCCAACAAAGTGTCAACACCGCAGCAGCCGTTTCAACGAGCGCAACAACCAACCAAGGTGAGGCACTAATCTGTGGATTCTGTGGGGAAGGGCACATGTATGATTTCTGCCCTGGAAATCCATCCTCGGTATGTTATGTTGGTAGTCAACAGCAACCAAGGAACAACCCCTATTCTAACACCTATAATCCTGGTTGGAGGAACCACCCAAATCTCTCTTGGGGTGGACAACAAAATACTAACCAAGCACAATACCAACCAAGACCGAGTGGAACACCTGGTTTCACTCAACAAAATAACCAACTGTTGCATGCTCAATGTTTAAAATAAAGATGCAATGATGGAGCACTCAGAACATGCAAGCATACATGATCTTGTAGCAAGTAATAAGTATTTTTTCATTCGATTTCCCACAGAGATTTATTCTTAGTTACTAGCGAAGTGATTTGTTAAGTGAGAATGGGCGGATTAAATGGGGTAGATTTGGTTTTCAAGTGCCTAATTACTAAGGAATGTGTAAATGATGGAAGCATAAACAAATGCAAGTAGACAATAAACTCGAATGTAAAGAGAAGAGAATAACAAACGAAAAGAGAAATGACTAAGGCAGAATTTGAACTAAGGGAATTGCGGAAACAACAATTATTTAGCAATGTTACTAACAGCGAACTATGTGTAAAGTGTGGAAACAAGGGCTACTAACGACTCCTCTATAGGCTTTTTCACACGATTCTCAAGCAGTAGGTCAACTCACCATGCATCAAACTAACTCATTCTCATGTATCTTCCGATTTCATGCATTAGATCCTTTAGTTTACTCATGTCCAAGTAAGGCCTTAAGCACCTATTTATAAAAGCAAATATTGATTTGTACTAGGAAAACGCCTATTCCTAGGTCGTTTTCTGAGGCGTTTTCTGGCTACCTTGAGAGGCTAGCATGAATGTACGACTCTGAACTCTTACTCCTTCCAGAGGTTAGGAATTCTTTGGACAAAATGGATGGCCAATCGAAATTGCCCGTGGGATGAAGCTTACATACATTCAATGCATTGGAGAGCTATCCTACATGCTTGATTCACGTGTTTCTACCTATAGACTTGTCATTAGCATGCCCTTACGTGATTTAGTTACTCATGGATGAAGATGGAATGGGAAGAGTAAATGAAAACGACATGCTTAGTAGAATATTAAAGACAAAACAGAAGGCAAAGACAGTAAACAAAGAAGGTGAAGAACTTGCGAAGTGATGAAACAATGCTTTGATTAACCAACGTTTGAACTAAACAAATGACAACTTTGAATAACTAAAGCGAAACAGAAAGAGACGGAATGGAATAGAGTGGCAAACGAAAGTGAAATAACAACAAACAGCAAAGGAAACAGAAAGCTAAAGTAGTAAAGCAAGTAGATCCGTGCGTGAGCTTCTCGTTGCGAACGCCTCGGCTGAAGGAAGAAGGAAAGCCTTGCTTGGATGAATCTGATCAGAAGAGAAGACAAATCTTCTCTTCTTCCTATCAGATTGTCGACTCCAACAGCTGATCCCTTCAAACTAACAGACGGAAGAGAGAAAAAGAGTAGAAAAGACTGCGTTGAACTGGAGAGTCTACGCCTTTCGAGTGTGTTTCAACCTTCCATCTTGACTTCCTTTTATAGTGTTCTGTAGGTACGATTGGGTCAAGGAGAACCATCCATTCTCAACGTCGTTCTTCTATGTGGCAGCAGGAGAAAGAATGGGCCCCTGAAAGATCGGAACAAAACATAAATTGGTTAGACAACTTACGGATTTCACTTAAAACATTGCGGTTTCAGCAATGTTTTCGCAATGCTTCAGCAATGTGCAATTTTCACTCTATTAACTTTGTTTTTGGTTCTTTTCCTTTCCTTTTACATATAAGTCCTAATTTAGCTTCATTCTACTAATTCTCATATATAAGCACGAGTTTAAGCTAAATCCTACCAAAAACACCTAAGAGTGTACATCTTTCTATAGCAAACAAGTCCTAAAATAGTCACTTTTGGAGACGTAACACACCCCCAAACTTAAGGTTTTGCTTGTCCTCGAGCAATCTAAGGACTTTATCTAGGCTGCTGTTAACCTCTCTAACCACTTGCTGACCTCCCTAAGTTCACTATCTATGGCAATGTTGTCCTGTGACACACTTCTAAGTTTAAAACTAACTTCTCATTTTGCTTCTTCTGACTTCTCTCGCCTTATGATCCTACTGTTTCATTAACTCCCCACAACTGATCTATTTGCTTCTGTCATTAAGTTCATTGTGCAACTATCCCTAAGGTTTCAAATTCTACCTAGCTTTACCCTAGACTCAGTACATGCTTCTAATGTTTTTTTTTTGAGCTACCTAGGATTCCTTAGAGTCATGCCAGTCTTAGTACAAACCAGTGACAGTAGTACATTCATAGAACCAACTAAACCCTGACATCACTACATTGGATATACATTCATCTCCCTTAACAAACCTATAAGCTACAACCTTGTGCTTAGCTAATTGAGGATCAAAGTTCTTTTATTCAGGACACCTAAGCACAAAACTGCAACTCATAGGCATACACTCTTCTTCCTTAGTTTTTTCCTTTTCCTTTCTTTCTTTGGTGGAGCCTCTCCTTTGGTTGCCTTTTGATGCAATGCCACTTGTGGGTTACACACATGGCACTGATTACTCAGCAACTTCAAGAGAGACACCCCTCTTTATTCTATTCTCATTTTTTTTTTAGTTCATCATTTTTGCAAAGGAGAAGAAGAATGCTTATGTCTAAAGGGAGAGAGGAATGTTCCTAGGCCTAGGGTGGCCTCCCCCAAACTTAAACTTCTCATTGTCCCCAATGAGAGTCTGAGGTGGCACACCCCCAAACTTGTCCTAGAAGCTGATGGAGCGACTTGCGCAGCGGAAAGCGATTTCGGACCGATGATACTCTAATTTCATCAATTTAACAAATAGAAAACATGCTCAAAACGACGGAAATAAGAAATTAGAAATACATACCCTTGTAGCTCCAATTTCTTCAAGTCCGCCGACCGTTCCTCGTCACGAACTCTTCTGGCCTCTTCTCACGAACACCCCGAGGACCACCCCAGGTAGTCCCGCTATCCTCGGCGCCGCGCAACGGAGTGGTGGGACTCCGAAACAAAAAGAAAAGAAGAAGAAGAATGGAAGAAGAGAGGAAGAACTTAGGCAGAGTTCTATAAAACTTCAAAGAAGTTTTAAAAAACTTTTATCACCCGTCTGTTGAATGCCTTAGAAAAGGTTGAAAAATGAAAAATCTCATTTCATAGTTTTAACAACCCATTTGTGCACTCACAAAACTTAGCCATTAAGTAAGTCATAAATATATATATATAATTATTATTATTATTAAAAATAATAATAAATTTTTTATTTATTAAACATTTTAATAAATAAAATATATATATATATATAATCATTAATTAAACTTTTTAATTAATAATTATTATTTAATTCAATATCAAATATTAATTAAATAATATGGCTAAACCCGGTTTTCCGAAAACCGACTTTTTGCACATGAATCGTATTCATGTTTTAGGCCATTTCCATATTTAAATCATATTTAAATATGTTCATCCTCCTTCCAAAAACTGAATTTGAACGATTCAAATTCTTTTTCTTTTTCTTTTCTTTTATACTGTTGCACGGCGTTATCCGAGCTAGCCAGGAGAACCTAAAGGACCTACAGATCATGAGCTCCAACGATACGAGATTATCCGGTCAAAACTCTTTCAACCGAACTAACCAAACTTCGTTAACCCTCGGAGACTCCACTATAGTCCGAGGGTTGCACTCTCCTCACTATAGATATATTATGTCCTCTGATATAACCGTCACTGGCAAGTCGACCCTTCACAGGTTGTTCGTAATCACAGTTGGGTCATTTAAACCGTTTAACCCCTGCATTACGTCTTGTTCCTTAAGTACCACTGACACCTCTAATGAACAATAGATCTGTGGTCCAACCAACAGATCAATTAACCCTCTCATCTCATGAGAGTGAGCGCGCTAATTGTTCAAGCCCCGGAGTCAGCTATTAAGGGAACAACCTATCTACTAACCCTGAAGAGCGGGTTAGGAGTGAACTCCATTCTTGCTGTACTATGTCCCCAGCTACCTATTCGACTTTATCCCCAAGATGGTAGGCTTATTGAGTCGGCGCTAATGGGCCACTCTCACCCGTGCAAGTCAAAGGATACTATCGAATAAGCAGGAGTTCATAGCGAGCTCAGGATTGAGATCGAGTTACCTAGGCCATCAATATGTATAAGTCGGTCTCATCAGTAAACGGAGTTATAAAGAGAGAGCGACTTAATACGCGGTTCGGTCTTATGCAAACTCTTTGCACAGGACGCCCTCACTCGCACATCTCCATGTGAAACGATTCGGATCACATCGTTTTGTACAATACAAAGTGAGCCGCATCCAATAGTGTTACCAGGATAAGGTACCCAGCCTTATCCGTATACTATAGACCGTTTTGACTGACTACTTGAGCCTGATCCACAATCATGTCATACATGAGGCTCTAGTACTCATATTCAGCCATGGGTGTTGGTCATTGGTATAGGTTAACCTAAACACATTTCACTTTATACCAGTAAACTCTTTTACTGTATAAAACTAATAACGCTTTATTCTAAATAGAGTATTTACAAACATAACCGTTTACAAACCACGAGTTTTAGGACATAAAACCCAACAAACTCCCACTTGGACTTAAACGTCCGTGGTGTACATGTTAGGTGGAGAAAACTAATATATCATATATCAGAAGCTTTCTCCCACTGTCCTCTCCAGCAACTCGGAGCCCTAGACTCTTCTAGGTTTCTCTCAAACACTTTAGCCATGAGAGACTTAGTAAACTAATCAGCATGAAGTACTACGAGGCTTTCCATGTGACCATCACATCTCCTCATAGCACTATCTGCGAGCTCAACTTATAAACCTATTGCTGCTTCACAAGCTGCAAATAGACTTAGCTACCAACGAGGAATCAGAAATACAACTCTTGTATTCTACTCCTCTAAGTTCAAGGAAAATTTTTTAACCGGAATCCAATCCAATTGGACTAATATTACTGTCAGCTCCCACTGCATAGCACATATCGGGTCATGTATCTCAAAAGATACACCTAACCTCCAATATGTAAATGCACTTGGGTGCATCTCGTATCCTCAACACTTGAGGTGTCTCAGGAAACCATTTCCATAGACCATCAAATATTGACAACAACTTGTCAATAAAAGATTTTAGAGACAACACTAGCGATTTGTTCTTGCGACTCAGATCAACCTGAATCCTTAGAACAAACTAAGCCTACCTCTAAATCAACTATTTGGGTGTGGGTCGCTAGTTAAATGCTTAATGTCAGAGAAGAATCCTACATCATTCTCAATGATTAGGACATTAATTACGGAAACAGTTTATGAAAGCTACAACATTGACTAAACCCTTGGCAAACAAGGTTTATCAATTTATTGTTCAAAGCCATAAGATTTGATCACTGTATCAAACCTTACAGTTCAGGACGAAGATGCTTTCTCCAATTCATAAATGAATCGAATAAACCCAGCAAACCATTTGCTCTTTGTCCCAAACTATGAATCTTTCTGGTAGAGACTCATAGAAACTCAATCAAGATAACAATTCTGCAGAAAAGCTATCTTGACATCCACTTGCCAAATTCTATAAAGATAGAACATGGTAGTGGATAAGAGTCATCTATTTAACTTACGCCTGGCAACAAGAGAAAGAGAGTATACACAATAAACCCTTTCTCTTCGGGACAGTCCCTTTACCAGAAAGTCAAGCCATAAAAGTTTTCACCTTAGTGACTTGGTCTCAATACCATTCATAGATATTTGGCTTTGAGCCATTTGGCCTTGTCTATGTGATTCATTGCCTAATTAAAGACAGCGAATCCTCAATGTTATCATCAAGTATGAGAACTTTGAGTTAAAGACAAGCCAATGCAACGGATCGGGTTGTCCTACAACCCTCCCACTGTCTTGAGGCTTTCTCAACGGTTGAGAAACTCTAGTTTGATCAACAACCTTTGTTGATATCTACAATAGCTTTCGTTAACTCTGTGAGTCTTAACATGCTAGTTGTTTTCGAGTTTAATAGAACACATCAGTATATATCTTTTGTTAAATGAACTGTTCATTTATAAAACCAAAAGATATAATATACAAGTGTTCAGTTAAAACCAGAAATATAGACAATAATTACATATAACAAATGTTATTATCTCTATACAACAACTACAAAGACTCCCACTAGTTCAGCTGCAACGACATCTCCATATCTCACAGCGAGAAAACGACTGTCAGGAACTAGTTTCCTGTAGAAAAAACAAACACGAATAGTGGTTCCTGAAGACATCCAGGTATGACATTCATATCCACTAAACTTGTTTTGACAAATAAATCACATTTATCTTGTCGTTCTTTCTCAGCCTGTTTCTCAGCAAAGTATTTGGAGCAGTTACGCTTCCAATACCTATCTTCAATACAATGGAAACATTTTCCTATGTTTGAAGACATTACCTTTCGAACAGTAGGGGCTTTGTCATTTCTCCTGTTACTCTTCTTCTTCTGAATAATCTCATTACTCAGAGAAGTTGCTTAGGCTTACTCCCTGACGCCAACCTCTTAAGGATTTTTTTTGAAGTGACAACACTTGCCTCATTCTCTATTCCTTTGGAAGTGTACAGAGACTGATAAGTCTGAAAAGACGATGGTAGCAACGTTTACTTCTGCCGCATTCAAATGGACCATCATGTTAAGGACAAGCTCCCTAACAGAGGTATCCTCCACTATGCGAGAGTTATAAACGAACTTGAGGACTTCATTACGAAGTCATGAGGACGAGTGTCCACCATTGCTTGTAATGAAGACATGATTTCCTTTACGGAAATCATAACCTCATTCTACTTGCACAAGGCATCAAATATGCTTGCCAAGATATAGATTTGGGCTTTATCAATAGCCCTAATCCATCCATCGTATGCATCTCGAACACTTCGAGATGCACTCGAGCTAGGAGCTGAAGGACATTCCTTCGTTAAGACAAACCTCAGGTCGTCCAGAACCAGAATCGTATTCAGGTTCGACTTCCAGGTTCCGTAATTCTCTCCGGTTAATTTGTCGTGAGCTAACAACTGTATAAACGAGCTCAACATGCCGAAAAAAGAATGTAAATCTATTAGTGAAACGGTTTTAACCTATTTAAACCAATTTAAAAAAATTTAGAAGCAAATAAAGTACCCAAACTCTTTATTTACTAACAACGATACTTTAGTAAGTCAGAATGGTCCCTACCGTAGGGTAGGTGAGCACTCCTTTACTAAATCAAGACATTCTTGACTAAATGCTATCACCAGAATAACTCATATTCCTATAGCATCTTAGTTATCGTTTTTGGTCTGAATTTACTAACTCCTTAGCAAATCCCGTAAGTGTGACCCTCCGTTTTTAGAACGCACAGAACGGCCCCAACATAGCAACCGTATGGAATGTCAGTGTTGGGAATGGCCCTATGTTTCTTTATCCATAAATGGTGACTGAGGTGTTCGATCTCCCATGCCCAGCCCTCCGTTTGGATGGTGCCCCTAGGGCAGCCTGCAGACGGAACATGGGAATCTCACGGTTCAATCCAACGGAGGAGACCACAGGAAGCACCGACGCACTTCCTTCTCCCACTTACTATAGACACTTACTCCATTCACCTTGCTATTGAAAGTTGCAAACACCACCCGTCTGGAGATGCCCCATATGGCATCATGAGGCCAAGCAAAATTCTCACGTTGTGAACTTTTAGGGAGTGCGTAGCAGGAGAGGGATATATCATATATTCCTTCTCAACACATCTACTAAGCATCGTGGACGGTTTTTAGGGTAAACTACTCAGGTTTTATCCGGCTAAGAAAATAAAACCTTAAGTCTAGGCAAACTTTTTACCTGAGATGTCTAGGTTATTAACAGATTTAAATAACCTCACACCTCTCCCGCACGCTCATAAAGCCTGGTTAACTTTACTCAAGTACCGGATCGTCCCCAGGTAGGAGGTGTTCCGTAAACCGTCAGCTTAAATACCTCCAACCTTAGACAAGATTTCACCGGGTGAGTTTCTCATAACCTTAGCATTTACGAGATTTTGACCTATTCATCTAATGAACCTGATCGAACCATTAACCCTAAATGAACATGCTCTTTTCTTTATTATAGATTTTAAAAGTCTAAGTCATTTTTACAACACTTGCAAAAACTAGACGTACTACAACAAACTTCTATATGCTTCTCAAACATACATTTGCTAAGGCATGACAAATTGAATATTTAACTTCATAATCAATATAACACTTATATCGATTATGCTCTTAAATATACAACTCCTAATTCATAAATTAATATAACACTTATATCAAATATTTATGAATTAAGCATGCATCCTATACATTATAACAATTATAACATACAATAATGCATCTTGGTTGGATGTTTAATTTCATAATTAATATAACACTTATATTAATTATTCTATTAAGCAAACAACAACTAATTCATGAATTAATATAACACTTATATTAATACTCATGAATTAAACATGCATCCAATATATTATAACACTTATAACCTATAATATGCATAAAACCAGGACAGCCTATGTTGTAAATTTAATTTCATAATTAATATAACACTTATATCAATTATTCTATTAAATTAGCAACATCTAATTCATGAATTAATATAACTCTTATATTAATACTCATGAATTCCCAAATATGCATACTATATATTATAACACTTATAACATAATTTTAATGCAGGGAGCATGCTTCCTACGGTGGGATTTTAAATCTATATGGCATACGTTATGCACATACAAACATGGATTTTAATTAAAACATACATTCACAATGCATAATTAATTAAACACACTAAAGTGGATCGATTTTGGCATTTAGCAAGCAATAACTAATTTATTACAAGCTTGAACAACAAGCTACGTCTTGAGCGGACTTCGAACTCTTCGCACCGCCTTTGACCAACTTGCTTCCTCCGAACGCTTCGGCCAATTTCTCTTCGAATTTCTCCTCGAATTGCCTAGAACGAGTTTGAACTTATACCGAACATTTCGGCGAGCTCAAAACTCGAGCTTCTTTCACAAAGAAACCTATATGGACTCTAATGACTCTAAAAATACAGACGCTTCAGCACACATTAAAGCCCATACATTCTCGGGCAATTACAAATTTTGAAATTCAAATAGAAACTATGCCAAAATCGATATTCACTTTAGACGCCAATTCAGAAACAATTTCTAAATTAAAAAACCCACCAACTTAAATTGATGCAAATTGAGTTAATCACAAAATCGCTCTGATACCAATTGATGGAGCGACTTGCGCAGCGGAAAGCGATTTCGGACCGATGATACTCTAATTTCATCAATTTAACAAATAGAAAACATGCTCAAAACGACGGAAATAAGAAATTAGAAATACATACCCTTGTAGCTCCAATTTCTTCAAGTCCGCCGACCGTTCCTCGTCACGAACTCTTCTGGCCTCTTCTCACGAACACCCCGAGGACCACCCCAGGTAGTCCCGCTATCCTCGGCGCCGCGCAACGGAGTGGTGGGACTCCGAAACAAAAAGAAAAGAAGAAGAAGAATGGAAGAAGAGAGGAAGAACTTAGGCAGAGTTCTATAAAACTTCAAAGAAGTTTTAAAAAACTTTTATCACCCGTCTGTTGAATGCCTTAGAAAAGGTTGAAAAATGAAAAATCTCATTTCATAGTTTTAACAACCCATTTGTGCACTCACAAAACTTAGCCATTAAGTAAGTCATAAATATATATATAATTATTATTATTATTAAAAATAATAATAAATTTTTTATTTATTAAACATTTTAATAAATAAAATATATATATATATATATATATAATCATTAATTAAACTTTTTAATTAATAATTATTATTTAATTCAATATCAAATATTAATTAAATAATATGGCTAAACCCGGTTTTCCGAAAACCGACTTTTTGCACATGAATCGTATTCATGTTTTAGGCCATTTCCATATTTAAATCATATTTAAATATGTTCATCCTCCTTCCAAAAACTGAATTTGAACGATTCAAATTCTTTTTCTTTTTCTTTTCTTTTATACTGTTGCACGGCGTTATCCGAGCTAGCCAGGAGAACCTAAAGGACCTACAGATCATGAGCTCCAACGATACGAGATTATCCGGTCAAAACTCTTTCAACCGAACTAACCAAACTTCGTTAACCCTCGGAGACTCCACTATAGTCCGAGGGTTGCACTCTCCTCACTATAGATATATTATGTCCTCTGATATAACCGTCACTGGCAAGTCGACCCTTCACAGGTTGTTCGTAATCACAGCTGGGTCATTTAAACCGTTTAACCCCTGCATTACGTCTTGTTCCTTAAGTACCACTGACACCTCTAATGAACAATAGATCTGTGGTCCAACCAACAGATCAATTAACCCTCTCATCTCATGAGAGTGAGCGCGCTAATTGTTCAAGCCCCGGAGTCAGCTATTAAGGGAACAACCTATCTACTAACCCTGAAGAGCGGGTTAGGAGTGAACTCCATTCTTGCTGTACTATGTCCCCAGCTACCTATTCGACTTTATCCCCAAGATGGTAGGCTTATTGAGTCGGCGCTAATGGGCCACTCTCACCCGTGCAAGTCAAAGGATACTATCGAATAAGCAGGAGTTCATAGCGAGCTCAGGATTGAGATCGAGTTACCTAGGCCATCAATATGTATAAGTCGGTCTCATCAGTAAACGGAGTTATAAAGAGAGAGCGACTTAATACGTGGTTCGGTCTTATGCAAACTCTTTGCACAGGACGCCCTCACTCGCACATCTCCATGTGAAACGATTCGGATCACATCGTTTTGTACAATACAAAGTGAGCCGCATCCAATAGTGTTACCAGGATAAGGTACCCAGCCTTATCCGTATACTATAGACCGTTTTGACTGACTACTTGAGCCTGATCCACAATCATGTCATACATGAGGCTCTAGTACTCATATTCAGCCATGGGTGTTGGTCATTGGTATAGGTTAACCTAAACACATTTCACTTTATACCAGTAAACTCTTTTACTGTATAAAACTAATAACGCTTTATTCTAAATAGAGTATTTACAAACATAACCGTTTACAAACCACGAGTTTTAGGACATAAAACCCAACAGAAGCATCTAGTCTAGGGCAAAACAAAGAGAATCTAAAAGTCCTAGGCATAGAATGAACTTTCTCAAAGCAAATACTACAGCAGCAGAATTTTGAAAAAACAGTATGATAAGGACTTAAAGATACGCATGCTGAGCAACTTAAGAGAGCTACATTAAACTATCAAAGATGTCCTAAGACACTCATCCAGCATGCTCACAGATAGGTCATATATGGCAGTCAAGAAAGCAGCAAGAGAACAAAATTGAAACAGAACCAGCCTATCTAACAGTCAGTCAATAGCATGCGATAACTAACAAAAATTGCGGAATCCGCAATAATTCCGCAATGAACCCGCAGGGCATATTTATCAGTGATCAGCCCCTTTTGCATGCTATTTCCAGTCATCTACAGCTAAACAAAAAGGAAACTAAAACAAACTACTTAATCAGATACCATCTACCTAAACTAAACTATCCTAAACAGCCAAAAGAAAGAATGAAAAACAGATCAAATATTGGATTCAAAAGGACAGAATTCACAAAGTTAAACGAAAAGCAGTTTGTTTTTTTTTTCCTTTTTTTAAGAGGGAACAGAAGTACTCCCTCGAGTGCCCTTCAGACTGGCACTCAAACATCCTCATCATCATCCTTCCTTGCTCTTGGAGGTGTCCATGGTTTCAGGAGATCAGTGGGGAAAGCAGGGAAGATGCATCCCAATTGGTCAGCCACGTCTTTGTCCCTCGCCTGAGCGTACTCAGCCCATTGCGCCATCTTTCGCTGGAGATCCATTAGGCAAGCCATCGAGAGAGATTGAGCTGCAGCCAGGCCGTCTAGCTCAAATTCCATGTTCCCCCTTCTACGCATCCTCAGGCCTGTAGGCAGCTCCAGATGACCTGTGTAGGCCAGCTGCCTCTCCATCCTCTCGATTGGCACACCTGCACGTAAACATAGCTTAGTGATGGTGTTTGGGAAGAAAAGAGGGCCTTTACCTTTCTTGGCACAGTCGGCTATTGAGGCTGCAATGACCTCACCAACATCTATAGTGAGGCCCCTCATGATCGCATATACCAGCAACGATCTCCCCTGATTTATGGTGGTTTCGTGGGTCACCGGGGACAGACGCCTTCGCACGAAGGAGAACCAGACGGCTGCCTTGGCCGTGAGGGTCGCACTCATCAGAGTGTGCTTCCCATTACGTGAGATTGTCCACGCCGCCTCAGGTTGGCCTATGATGCGCAGGGCCTCTTCCAGGACAGCCTCAGTTGGTGCGTCGATGATCCTCGCGTAGTCAGTATACTTCTGCCCCTTGAGGCCATAGGCTTCATTGATAGCCTTGGCCGAAAAATCGACCTCAATCCCCCTCACCATGGACAGACCATCCTCGGGGTGCGTCAGATTTGCGTAGAAGTCGTACACCATGCTGGAGTAGGCAGGGATGGGCGGTCTGCACAGCTCTTCCCAGCCATGGTTGGTGATCCCTGCGCGCAAGAATTGCGGCAGGTCCGCCAATGCATCAAGAAACCCCTTCTCATGGAGCAGGTCCCTCTTTCTCAGTTCAGTGCCCCTTGATTCTGCATCTGAAGATACATACCTCACAGCTTGAGGATCTTCTTCGGGGTACAATTCGGCTTTCCCCTTATCCCTTGCCTTGGCCGACTCAGCAGCCTCGACCTTCAGCTTCTTCAAAGAAGGCTCACTACTGACCTTCTTCTTCTTGGATCGTTTGGAAGCCTTTGGTCGTTTGGCCTTCACAATCTTGGGCACCTTCTTCCTCAGTCGTGCCCTGGTGGTGATCTGCTGGAGGCAGTCCCCCAACGTCTCATCCATCGAGTCTCTCCCCTCTGCTGGGCTATCAGGGCTGACTTCCCTCAAAGGGGAGAAGACCTCATCTTCCTCAGCCGCCTCTTCGCTCGGCACTGATTCTTGATGTTCTTCAATCGGGGCTTCAGGCTCAGGCGTCTGCGAAGATGGAGATGGCTCAGGGCTCTGTGAAGGTGGAGATGGCTCGGGGCTTTGTCTGGCCGTCTCGTAGGATGGACGGCCACTCCCTTGACTCTCCACGGTGAGAGTCTTTTCCTTGATCGGTGCGTCCCCGACTGCCATCTTCCACTTCCTTTTCTTGGGTGTACCCACTGGTTCAGACGGACCAGCAGGAATTTCAGTCACCACCTTCCACTTATTCTTGCGTACAGGAAGCTTAAACGGTCGTACGGGTTGCGCAGCTTCGGCATCTGCCAAATCAAGTAGTGCCTCTCTCGCAGCTTCCTCTGCGTCAGGTGACTTCTTCTTGGAGGCAGATCGCTCAGCTCGTGTAAGCACCATTGTTGATTCGGAGAGATCTGAAGGTAGGAGATGCAGAGGAAGAAGAAGAGTGATTTCTTGAAGTCCAACGAATGACGGAAGCGTATGGGGCACAACTGATTTAACGGCTATTTGTAATCAAGTGGATCCCAACGGCTCTTTCTGTTGCGGTTTCAGCAAATCCACCGCAATTAAATGGCCGTTGAGGATTTTCTTGATTTAAATCCCAAGATTCTCACAAGTAAATCTTTGATTCGGCCCGATTTCTTCATCGATTCTGTACCCTTGATTCAACTCCTTGATTTCCTCTTTCGATCCCCTATTAAAACGTACAAAATTAACATCAAATTCGTAATAAAAATCACGCTTAAACTCACAAAATAAAAGTCGAAGAAATACAAAACAACAAAAAAAAAACTAAGGCATAACCTCGCATGGACGAGCACAGCAATCACTCGTCCCCTCTCGGTTTTATTTTCAAGCTTCAGATAAGAGGAAGGCCGAGAGAGTCTTCACATCTCCTTCCTCGTAGTAATGCTTCAAACGTGTGATAGCACTCCAAAAGTGCTAATATTTAGCTCCTAAGTCTTGTAAATTAGAGTAATTATTTGGGCTTAATTGATATGTTTTGTATAATTTAATTGCTAAGGGGTAAATCGGGCATTTGCGATAATTAAGAGCTTAAATGAATATTTTATAATATTTTATTAGTTAATCGTTTTGAGGGATTAAGCTACATTAATTAAATAATCTAATTATAACTCAAAATTGATTAGTGGCTTGATGGTGCAGGGCTTGTTATGAAAATGGGGGTGCCAAGGCTCAAATCTTTGTTGATGCAGGATTTTCCCTCATTTTTATAAAAGTCAACGGTCAATGGTCAACGGTCAACGGTCAATGGTCAGCAGCCCACACGCCCACGGCCCAGACCCGCGCCCGCGCGCGTCCATCCGCCCGCCTCAGCACGCTCGCGCGCGCGCGGCCCATCCGCGCGCCCATCCGCCCGCGCCCGTTGCGCGGCCCAGCACGCCTTCAGCCCACGCGCGCGCGACCATGCGTGACCCGCGCCCATCCGCCCCGCTCCGCGCGCGCCTGCCGACCCGTCCGCGCGCCCCTGCGCGGCCCAATTGGCCAATTTCGGCCCAAAACTCATTTTTTTAGCTTTTTAAGCGTTTTAACCTAGTTTTTCAGCCACCATTCACTTAGGAGAGAGAAAATTCGATTTTGAGAGTTTTGGCCTCGGGTTTGGTGATATTTTCATCAATTTTCAAGGTTTTTGGACAATTTTTGATCGATTTTCAACACGTTTGGCTAAGGTAAGTGCTCTAATTTGAGTTAGGGATTTACTTTGATGCTTAGTGAGGGTTTTTGTATGAATTTCTAGCATTTTGTTGTTGATTTCTTGCATCTCCAATCTGTATAAAGAACGAATGCCATGCCTTTCTAATTAGGATTGACACCCATAATTGTTACGCATGTTAGTAGGCTAAGCGTTAATTCTTGATAAGCTTTAATGCATTGTAGCGAGGGTCTAGCTCGTGGCTAATCAATTCGAGCCCAAGTGACAGTGGGGGTATGAGTTGATTAACGTTTTCACGGTGGGCTCAAGGTTAGGAGAGAAATCGAATTAGTCTTAAGAAATAATTCGTCGCAATTATACCCGTTACTGTTTTCTGATTAATTGATGGCTTATCACCTTAGATTAATTAAGAAGCATGTTTAATTAGAATTGACACCTCTAATTAATTCTTTGGGGTGCTTTGGACCCGGTTGGGACAAGGCATTTTGCGTGCATGAAATAAAATTACTTTGCTAATTAGAATCCCTATGAACTAAGCGCATCAAGTAAATCCCGAACACTCAAATTAGGAGCACGCGTTACGTTTAATTTTTCCGTTATTTAATTTTCCGTTAGCTAGTTTACATGCTTACTTTAATTCTCCGTTAGCAATCCCCCTTTTATTTATCGTTTTATTTTATTGTTTTAGTTAATTAAAAAGCAAATAGAAATTAATTAGGAGAAAATAATTTAGGTTCCCTGTGGATCGACCCGACTACCACTAGCTGCAAAGCTCAGTTGTAGCGGAATTATAAATGTTATTTTGGCGGGATTCGACACCCCGAAATTTATAGGATATTAAAAAATCCTAGTACCAAAATTGGCGCCGTTGCCGGGGAACCATTTAATTTCTCTTAGTTAAATTTTATTTGTTTAAAAACCACAAAAATATTTTCCTTTTCTTGTGTCTTCTTGTTTTAGCATGGCAGATTTTCGACAGCAATTTTGGGGACAATTTAAAAGGAGCAACGCCGATGACCTTCTCCGAACCTCTGAGGAGAGGGCCATTATCGAGTTGTACCCCAATTTTGAGGAAGGAATCAAGGAATTTCTGACATGCGGAGGCGAGAACAGTGAGACCGAGGAGGATGAGCTTGACCTCGAGGAGCATCCCGAAGAGATTAGTGATGCAAATGGGCTAAGAAGTGGAGCTGAGACTTCTTCAACGTGGGTTCCTCTAGAAGAATTTCTCGCATCTCCCAGTGATGAAGAAGAGCTCAGAGAATTTTACAAGGTAAGTATATCTCCACAAATTGATTTTGACTTAGAGCATGAATTTTGTATTGAAAATCTATTTGAGGATTCATGCACTAATGAGCTCGAGCATCTGTCTGATAATGAGAATATTTTTGGAAGTCTTTTCATGGAGGATGTAGAACCATCATGTTATGAAAATGTTGTTGTGATGGATGAGGATGTGGCAATTGTGCCTTTAGATTGTTTATCTCATGTTGTTATGTCTTGTGATAATTCATCTATTCTAGGAGATTTATCTTGCATGCCCCCTTCCATCTGTGCTTCTGTTGATGTTGGTTGCCTTGGGAATTTTGATGTGATCCCTCCTTTGGTCGAGTCTTTATTTTCTGTTGAGTCTTTTATTTTTGTTGAGTCAGTTGAGTCTTCTTTTATTTTGTTTGAGTCTGTTGAGTCTTTATTTTTCCCATATATTAAAAAAATAAAAAAAAATAACAACTCTGTCCGGCTGCCTAGAAAAGTCGAAGAGCTTGCTTCTCTTAGCAGGCTTTGTTGATTCAAGGAAGAAGGGGCCGAAGAAGTACGAGAATTTTTATGTACCCTGACAGAGTGGAGGACACGTCGAGCATAACGACGTTAAAAAATTGCGCTTCTTGGGAGGCAACCCATGTGTTTTTAGATTCTTGTCTTTAGTTTCTGTTTTTATTTTTCCTAGCTTAATTTCTTAGTTTTTCTTTTTGTAGGGGTTTGTGGCCTAAGGAACGAGATATTTGGGCAAGGACCGCGCTGCTTCAACTACCAACCTAACAAAATTCAGGGGAGATTTTCTGTTCCCTTAAATTTTGTAATTTTAATCGCTTAGTCTGATGTGTGATACATAGAGGACTATGTATCCTTTGAAGGTTGGGGGTGGAGAAGTTTGATGGATTTCTGAAGTTTTTGAGCTGTGGAAATTCTGAATTAGAAGTGCTTTGGTCTGCTGTTGCATGTTGTTCGATGAGGACAATCTATGAAATGCTTTTAAATTCTTCGTAGTTGCATATCTAGAAAAGCATGAGATTGTTTGTGTTAGTTGAGCATTTTTCAAAAATTTTTAAAATTTTTCTCTTGCTCCCTTGCATCTATCGAACACTTAGCAATCTATTCTTGGTTCTGTAGGCTTAGAATACTCTTATGTAGCCTGAAATCATGTTGTCACCCCGAAAGGCACCGTTAGGGAAGGTTTGATGCATGATAGGTTGTAATAGATTAATCGAGATTATAGCGAAGCTATTGCCTAAAAAAAAAAAAAAAAAAAAAAAAGTAAGTAAGTAAGCATGAAAATAAAAACTCTAGAGATGCTCCTCCTTCTTAAAGTGCACATTAAGAAGTGAGCATTAGTCCTTAAAAACGTGAAGCGAAATGAAGCTTGACGTGTTAGGCTCTCTTGGAGAAGCAAAAGAAAAGTAAAACAAAAAAGTGGATCAAAAGAAATAAAGAGTACAAAGTACTCAAGAAAAAGAAAATGTTTAGGCCGTTTGATTTGTTACTCTCTTGACTGTTGAAAAGCCATTAGACTGTTCTTTATTGCTAGAAGTAGGGGGAAAACGAGATGTAGAGTTGCATATGGTTTTTCCGAGTCTATAAGAGCTAGAATAGGTTGGCTAATCACACACGCACGTAGGGGAGTAGCAGTTTAATTTTTGAAATGTTCTCAGCTTATGCATGCAATTGATTGTTTTCTTTTGTTGTAAGTGCCTTGTTTTTTTTGAAAGCATTGAGGTTAGAGTCGTTGCATGCAATTTCATTCTTAGGAGCTAGTTCAGAGTTTTCCTTGCTCGAGGACTAGCAAGATTTAGGTTGGGGGTTTTTGATAGCACTCCAAAAGTGCTAATATTTAGCTCCTAAGTCTTGTAAATTAGAGTAATTATTTGGGCTTAATTGATATGTTTTGTATAATTTAATTGCTAAGGGGTAAATCGGGCATTTGCGATAATTAAGAGCTTAAATGAATATTTTATAATATTTTATTAGTTAATCGTTTTGAGGGATTAAGCTACATTAATTAAATAATCTAATTATAACTCAAAATTGATTAGTGGCTTGATGGTGCAGGGCTTGTTATGAAAATGAGGGTGCCAAGGCTCAAATCTTTGTTGATGCAGGATTTTCCCTCATTTTTATAAAAGTCAACGGTCAATGGTCAACGGTCAACGGTCAATGGTCAGCAGCCCACACGCCCACGGCCCAGACCCGCGCCCGCGCGCGTCCATCCGCCCGCCTCAGCACGCTCGCGCGCGCGCGGCCCATCCGCGCGCCCATCCGCCCGCGCCCGTTGCGCGGCCCAGCACGCCTTCAGCCCACGCGCGCGCGACCATGCGTGACCCGCGCCCATCCGCCCCGCTCCGCGCGCGCCCATCCGCCCCGCTCCGCGCGCGCCTGCCGACCCGTCCGCGCGGCCCTGCGCGGCCCAATTGGCCAATTTCGGCCCAAAACTCATTTTTTTAGCTTTTTAAGCGTTTTAACCTAGTTTTTCAGCCACCATTCACTTAGGAGAGAGAAAATTCGATTTTGAGAGTTTTGGCCTCGGGTTTGGTGATATTTTCATCAATTTTCAAGGTTTTTGGACAATTTTTGATCGATTTTCAACACGTTTGGCTAAGGTAAGTGCTCTAATTTGAGTTAGGGATTTACTTTGATGCTTAGTGAGGGTTTTTGTATGAATTTCTAGCATTTTGTTGTTGATTTCTTGCATCTCCAATCTGTATAAAGAACGAATGCCATGCCTTTCTAATTAGGATTGACACCCATAATTGTTACGCATGTTAGTAGGCTAAGCGTTAATTCTTGATAAGCTTTAATGCATTGTAGCGAGGGTCTAGCTCGTGGCTAATCAATTCGAGCCCAAGTGACAGTGGGGGTATGAGTTGATTAACGTTTTCACGGTGGGCTCAAGGTTAGGAGAGAAATCGAATTAGTCTTAAGAAATAATTCGTCGCAATTATACCCGTTACTGTTTTCTGATTAATTGATGGCTTATCACCTTAGATTAATTAAGAAGCATGTTTAATTAGAATTGACACCTCTAATTAATTCTTTGGGGTGCTTTGGACCCGGTTGGGACAAGGCATTTTGCGTGCATGAAATAAAATTACTTTGCTAATTAGAATCCCTATGAACTAAGCGCATCAAGTAAATCCCGAACACTCAAATTAGGAGCACGCGTTACGTTTAATTTTTCCGTTATTTAATTTTCCGTTAGCTAGTTTACATGCTTACTTTAATTCTCCGTTAGCAATCCCCCTTTTATTTATCGTTTTATTTTATTGTTTTAGTTAATTAAAAAGCAAATAGAAATTAATTAGGAGAAAATAATTTAGGTTCCCTGTGGATCGACCCGACTACCACTAGCTGCAAAGCTCAGTTGTAGCGGAATTATAAATGTTATTTTGGCGGGATTCGACACCCCGAAATTTATAGGATATTAAAAAATCCTAGTACCAACGTGCACCATTGACCATAAACGGTTGTCCATTCTCCAGGTTCCTAATCTCAATTGCACCATGAACAAACACATTAGTTATAACAAAAGGACCTGACCATCTGGACTTAAGTTTGCCTGGAAATAATCTCAACCTTGAGTTAAATAACAAGACATGCTGGCCTTTCTTAAAGTCCTTAATCCTAAGTTTACTATCATGCCAAATTTTAGTTTTTTCCTTATACATTTTGGCATTTTCATAGGACATATGTCTCAGCTCATCAAGCTCATGTAATTGCAGAGACCGCAATGTTCCCGCATCGGTCACACAATAATTTAGCTCTTTTAAGGCCCAAAATGCTTTGATTTCCAATTCGACTGGTAAGTGACATGCTTTGCCATACACAAGTCTATAAGGAGACATACCTAGGGGTGTCTTATATGCAGTCCTATATGCCCAAAGTGCATCCTCTAACTTAAACGACCAATCTTTTCTATTGGGTTTGACCACTTTTTCGAGTATGTTTTTAATCTCCCTATTTGATATTTCAGCTTGTCCATTCGAATGTGGATGATAAGGGGTGGCTACTCTATGTCTAACATTGTACTTAGCCAACACTCTTTCCATAGCTTTATTAATAAAGTGTGTCCCTTCATCACTAATTATAGCACGAGGTGTACCAAACCTAGTAAAGATATGTCTATTAAGGAACTTAATGACTGTTTTGGCATCATTTGTTGGACATGCTATGGCTTCTACCCATTTAGATACATAGTCTACAACTACAAGTATATAAAGGTTACCTGCTGATGGGGGAAATGGTCCCATGAAGTCAATGCCCCACACATCAAAGAGCTCCAACTCTAAGATGTAAGTGAGAGGCATCTCATCCTTCCGACTAAGGTTACCTGTTCTCTGACATTCATCGCAGCTGTGTGCATGGTCGTGGGCATCTTTGAAGATCGTGGGCCAATAGTAGCCACTCTGGAACACCTTTGCAGCTGTTCTTTGGCCACCAAAGTGTCCACCATAGGGAGATGTATGGCAGTGCTGCAGCACAGACTTCGCTTCAGCAGCTGACACACACTTCCTCAGCAAACCATCTGCACGTCTTGTAGAGTGTAGGATCGTCCCAGATGAACTTCCTAGCTTCATGTAGAAACCTCTTCTTTTCTTGTCCTCCCTTGAAAGTTGGTAGTACCTGCGAGGCAAGGAAGTTAGCAATATCAGCAAACCAAGGTTCCTCATCGTTATCACGATGTGCTAATACAAAGACATGCTCATCGATAAAGGCATCAGAAATTGCGGTTTCCGCAATTTTATCGCAATTATGCCGCAATCTAGAAAGATGATCCGCAACAACATTTTCGCATCCTTTCTTATCTCTAATGTCTAGATCAAACTCTTGCAGCAACAATACCCATCTAATTAACCTAGGCTTAGCATCAGCCTTCCTCATAAGGTATTTTAGTGCAGAATGATCAGTGTACAGGATTGTCCTAGTGCCTACAATGTAATTCCTAAACTTCTCACAGGCAAATACTACAACTAGCATTTCCTTCTCCGTGGTTGTGTAATTACATTGTGCCTCATTCAGTGTCTTACTAGCATAGTATACAGGATGTGTTAGTTTGTCAATTTTCTGTCCTAGCATCACCCCCACTGCATAGTCACTCGCATCACATAACATCTCAAATGGGAGGTCCCAATTTGGTCCTACTATAATAGGTGCTTTGACTAATGCCTCCTTAAGGGTTGTCCAGGCTACAAAACATTCTTTTGAGAAGATGAATGGTTTATTTAGCTCTAGAAGCTCACACAAAGGTTTAGAGATCTTTGAAAAGTTCTTAATGAACCTTCTATAGAAACCTGCGTGTCCTAGGAAACTTCTAATAGCTTTTACATTCTGAGGCTCCACTAGTTTCTCTATTATTTCAATCTTGGCCCTATCGACCTCTACTCCTGCTCTAGACACTCTATGACCTAGGACTATTCCTTCTTCCACCATAAAGTGGCATTTCTCCCAATTAAGGACTAGGTTGGTCTCCTCACACCTAGCTAGGACTTGTCCTAAGTTCTCTAAACAATTTGTAAAAGAATCACCAAAGACTGAGAAGTCATCCATAAATATTTCTATCATGGATTCATCTAAGTCAGAAAAAATGGCCAACATGCACCTTTGGAATGTTGCCGGTGCATTGCATAAGCCAAAAGGCATTCTGCGAAAAGCAAATGTTCCAAAGGGACATGTGAAGGTTGTTTTCTCCTGGTCCACAGGGTCTATGGTGATTTGGTTATATCCAGAATAACCATCTAGAAAGCAGTAATAAGCTCTACCAGCTATCCTATCTAACATCTGATCTATAAATGGTAAAGGGAAGTGATTTTTTTTTGTTTCTTTATTCAATTTTCTATAGTCCATACAGACTCTCCATCCTGTAATAGTTCTAGTTGGAATTAGTTCATTACTCTCATTCACTACTACAGTCATCCCCCCCTTCTTAGGTACACATTGAATTGGACTCACCCACTGACTATTGACTATAGGGAAGATTACACCTGCATCTAACCATTTTATTATCTCTTTTTTAACTACCTCCTTCATGGAGGGGTTCAACCTACGTTGGTGATCTACTCGGGGTGTATGTTCTTCTTCCAATAATATCTTATGCATGCAGTAGGAAGGACTAATACCTCTAATGTCAGCAATCGTCCATGCAATAGCCTTTTTATGTTGCTTAAGCAGTAATATTAACTCAATTTCATGCTTTTCACTTAACTTGGACGAAATGATAACAGGCAAAGTATCATGCTCTCCTAGATATGCATACTTAAGATGATCAGGCAATGGTTTCAATTCTAAGATAGGTGGATGCTCAATGGATGGTTTCAATGGATTCATGGATCTTTCAGTCAAGTCATTAGTCATACAAACATGTTGAGGTTTATCCACAGGTATATCCATTATTTCAGAAATATTTAAGTCAGTTACATCTAATTGTACATAATCATTGGCATGCTTAATCAATAGTTCATGCTCAAGCTGTTCTTCCATCAGTGAATCTACTATGTCCATGCTTGCACAAGATTCAGAGTCAGAAGGATACCTTAGAGCTTTAAAGACACTAAACTTAACCTCCTCATCATGAACCCTCATGGTGAGCTCACCTTTCTGGACATCAATCAAGGCCCTACCTGTGGCTAGAAATGGTCTGCCTAATAGGATGGGGACCTCCTTGTCTGCTTCATAATCCAGAATGATGAAGTCTGCAAGAAAAATGAACTTGTCAACCTTGACAAGAATATCCTCTATCTTACCCTCAGGGTAGGCTATGGATCTGTCTGCCAACTGCAAGGTGACAGTGGTAGGACGTGCTTCCCCTATTCCAAGCTGACGGAATAGTGATAGGGGCATGAGATTTATGCTGGCTCCCAGGTCACAAAGAGCTCTGCCCACGTGCTTGCCTCCCAACTCCACTGGTAAGGTGAAGGAACCAGGATCCTTCTCCTTCTTTGGTAGTTTGTTCTGGAGTATAGCACTGCACTCCTCAGTGAGATTCACTGTTTCAAATTCACCAATAATTTTCTTATTAGTAATTATATCCTTCAAAAACTTAACATAAGAAGGCATAGACTGCAAAACCCCTACAAACGAAATATTAACATGCACTTGCTTTAGAATTTCTAAAAATTTATTAAAGTGCACTTCCTGTTCTTGTTTTTTCTTTAGCCTTCTAAGGAATTGAGGTGGTGGCACATATGTAGGCACTTCAGGTCGCCTCAGGACAGGTGGAGGCCTTGGAATTTCTTCTGGTTCCTCTATGATAGGTTCCAGCCTCACCCTTGATGTGCTTGTTGGTGGTTGACCTTGGTTTGGCAGAGAATCCAGTGGAGCACTAGACTCTTCATTCTCTACTCTCTTTGGTGTTTCTCTAGTGTTGCTCACCAATGGTCTTCCACTGCGAAGTTCAATTGCTTGAACTTGCTCTTTTCCATCCCTTCTTGGTACCTCAGTGTCAGCAAGCAGTCTACCTTGGGGCCTACTCTTTAGTTCATTGGCTCATTGCCCTATTTGGTTCTCTAGGCTCCTAAGGGTAGCTTGCTGACTTTGTAGAGTAGCATCATTCTTTGCAATGTACTCCTTAAGTAGATTTTCTACTGATGACCCTATTGGTTGGTTATATGGTTTTTGGTACATGGATGGGTTATTTTGGGGAGTGAAACAAGGTGTTCCACTCGATCTTGGTTGGTTTTGACTTTGGTTAGTGTTCTGTTGCCCACCCCAAGAAAGATTTGGGTGGTTTCTCCAACCAGGATTGTATGTGTTAGAGTAGGGGTTGTTCCTAGGCTGCTGTTGGCTTCCAATATAGCAGACTGAGGCTGGATTCCCAGGGCAGTATTCATACAGGTGCCCTTCCCCACAGAATCCACAGATCAGTGTCTCACCTTGACTTGTTTGTGCACCCATTGAGATGGCTGCTGCGGTGTTGACACTGGATTGAAGATTGGTTTGAGCCATTTGTTTGACTAGGTTGGTCAGGGCGTTTGTTTGGCTACTCATGGCACTGAGTGCATCCTTGTCTTGAGCTCTACTTGGCTCTATTGGATCATCTGACCACCTACAGTGAGAGGTTGAGATCTTCTCCAGGATCTCGTAGGCTTCATTATAGCTTTTAGAAAGCATGGAACCACCAGCTGACGAATTCAGCACTTGCCTTGTGCTGGGGTTGCATCCTTTAAAAAAGACTTCTATTTGGATACACCATGGGATGCCATGGTGTGGACATTTAAGCAGAAGGTCCTTGAACCTTGTCCAAGCTTCGTGAAGAGATTCGTTTTCGGCTTGTTTGAATTTGATTATGTCATCACGAAAGTTTGAATTTCTATCAGGTGGGAAGTATTTGACTAGGAATTTCTCAGCCAGATCTGTCCAATTGACAACTGATCCGGAGGGTAATGAATTTAACCACGTCTTGGCTTTATCTCTTAATGAGTAAGGGAAGAGGTAAAGCCTCAAAGCTTCTTGAGAAACTCCAGGGATAAGGAAGGTATCACTAACTCCTAGGAAGTTTCTTAGATGGTTGTGGGGGTCCTCATTTTCCACTCCAAAGAATTGTCCCATAGTGGACAACATTTGGAACATTACTGGCTTTAACTCGAATGAGTTGGCAGTAATTTCAGGGCGTATAATGCTTGGGTTTAACTCCCCAGGCATGGGAACTAGGTAGGAGAGAATGGCTGTAACGCCCTCTTTTGCAGTTAATGACATATTGTCGCTGAGTTGTTTTCTGTTGAATCCCCACCTTGTTGCTTCGATTTCGTTAGGAATTGTTTTATTTAAAAAAAATATATTTGATTCAAAAAGAGAGATGGTTTTATTAAAGAGGGAATTGTTAAAAAAAAAGAAAAGAAAGAAAATAGTTTTTTTTTTTTTAAATTTTGGTTTGTTTAAAATAAAAATAAAGAGAAAAGAGTTTTAAAAAGAAAAGAAAAAAAAAAGATATTTGTTTAAAAACTCGTTTTTTTTTTTAAAGAAAAGAGTTGAAGAGCAAAACAAAATAAAAAAAGTTAGATTTTTATTATTATTATTTTGTTTAAAAAAAACCTTTAACCGACTCACTTTCTTATGTTTCTTAAAACTTTTTTTTTTGTTCTTTCGTTAATCTCCATCAAAACCCAAAACCCATGCCTCTGCTTTTTTTTCTCTTCTTCTTTGTTTCCAGTCCTCTCTCTCTCGTTTCTTCACGCCACAACCAAAATCCTTCAGCCATCTCTTTCCGGCCTCGATTGCACGCTTAGCTAGAGAAGGAGGTGCGACAACGGTTATGATTTTCTGCAGCGGCGAGCTCCATGGGGCGTTTTTCGATGGCGAAGCTCCGACGGTGGAAACTCAAATTCAAGGGGCATTTTAACGCCGAGGAACATCACTCATGTTTCGTTGAAGCTTAATTTCAAATACCCGCTGAGTTTTGGTGTTAGATTCACAAAATTGGAAGTTTTAGATAATTGTCCAACACGAATTGGAAGTCTTTGGGTAATCTTCTTTAGCATCTTTTATTTTCTTAAGCTTTTTGTTTTGATTACGGTTTTAGATTGGGTCTAATTATGGAGTTCTTCTTGGACAACAACGTTATGCTTTGTCGAACGGAAAACTCACTTGGATCGATGGCTCTTCTTCTTGAGGATTTTAGCGTATTGTCCAGCAGTGTTTTTGGGCAAGGGGAGGACTTTTGACACTTCCCCACAACTTGAAAGACCCTGAACTAGATTTCCCATGGCTAATAGAGGTTAGATTTGCGTAGTTTGAACGGTTTCACACACTTTCCATCAGGGGTTCATGTCGTTTTGGTAAGGCACATTGTGTAGTGCTTGCTTTGAAATCTGAATGAATTAAAGTGTTCTAAATTAGTTTCTTACTATTATAACTCTTCATCGTTTAGGTTTAGTTTAATCGAGCAAGTTTGAAAGATGTTGTTGGGACGACTCGAAGACTTTAGTTCAGGAGATTGGTTGTTTCAATGGGTTTCTAGCAAGGTAAGTGACTTTACTATCGGAACGCCCTAGGGATATGTTGTGTATGTGTGCTGGTAGTTGAACAGGTTATGTATGTTGTGTATGTGTGCTGGTAGTTGAACAAGTTATAGATGTTGTGTATGTGTGCTGATTGCTGAATAGGATGTGAATGTTATTTTGAAATGTATGTCTTTATTTCAGGTATGGTTTACCCGATTTTCAGGGGAAACTTTGCCGAAATTTCTAAGATTTCTCTACAAGTTTTCCTTGTTATGTGTATGAATGAGTTGTGGTTGGGAAGTAGGTTATAGTGAATGAAAATGCTTGTGGAATGACAAGTTGATGTATGTGAGGATGAAATTTAATGAAAGATTGTTTCATGTTGCATCACGAAACGAAAAGAAAAATGTTTATGGGACCTCATGCATTTGTGTTACATATATTGCATAATGATTTTGTGGCTATTACCCTAAGAGGTTGATGTACATCTAGAGGGAAAGAATGTGGTTCGATGTACATCTAGAGGGAAAGAATGAGGATCTAGTTAGGCTGAGACTTTGCCCCGCTGATTGGGTGTGATCTAACCGTCAGTTGGAGTAAAGTCTCCACCGAGAAGCCTTCTAGATCGATATGTTGTGGGGGTAATAGTCCACTTGGCCATAGAGGAATTTTTTTTTAAAGATGAGAGGTTTTAGGTCCCACTAGAGGAAAATGCATGAAACATTCATATCGCATGCGCTTGCATCACGTGACTCCGGTAGTGGGGTCACTTACTGGGTATTTCTTTTGAAATACTCATTCTTTTCTTCAATGTTTTTTTTCTTCAGGTAAAAGCTACATCCTAGGCGGTTGACAGAGTTTGCTGAAGAATGGCCATGGGTGTTAGAGAAGAGTCTTATTTCATTTTTATCTTTGGGCTTTTGAGTAAACTTTGTATAGACTATTTGTTTTAAAGTAATTTTTATTTTCCTTGGGATCCAAAACTAAAAACTGTTTCCTTGAACTTCGTAAGTTTTAGCGTGGTCGTGGTTTTTCTTTCCTTTCATTTGTTTTAATTAAAAGTTTCTTCTTGTTTGTCAAGTTTTGATTTCTTGTTCGTAGTAATGACCCTAAATAGTTGTCTTAGAAAAGTAGGGTCGTTACAGTTGGTATCAGAGCCCTAGGTTATGGGTTCTGTAGACACGCTTACATCGTAAGGTGTAAGTTTTTCCATGGTCAAGCTGCAAACCCTCGTCATCGCCAGGTATGTCAATGCTTTTAAATTGTTTTGTTAAAGAAAAAAATAGTTTTTATGCTTTCGTTAGTAGATGTTTATGTAAGACTTGTGTTATGTGTTAACTGTTTTGTTTGGTGTTTTGTCTGTTTGTGAGTATTGGAAGTGTTTGTTTATAAAGGAAAGTCTACCAAAATGAAGCATATGCTTAAGTTTGAGATTAAAGTAGTTGGTAAATAAGGAAAAAAAAGGATCTTAAGAGGTTAAAGTTTTAAAGGACACTTTTTCTTAAGGTTCATGTTTCTTGAGTAGGACTTTTAAGGAATGACATGTCACATGTTAGAATTAGCCTTGTAAAGTTTGAAGTTTTGATGGGCTAATATATTTTGGTTTTCTTGTGTCATGCCAAAAGTATGAAAAGATAATAAATTGGGGTTATTTGATAATATGGCAAAGTCTTTTTAATACCTGAGCAAGTTGTTGTGTTCTTTTAAGTAGGCGAAAGTAAAAGACCCGAGACTTGAAAAAAAAAGTGAGAAGGAAGTTGTGCCATAATGAGAAAACAAGGGAAGCCAAAGTGGTTTAAAAGTGGACTTGAAACTTTAAATGGAAAAGTAAGTTGATGATTTGAACTAAATGGGTCATTTTCAAGGCACTTCAAACTAATTGGGTCCAATCCATTACATGGTTTTCATGAAAGGCTAAACTTCAATTAGTCTAAGAGAAGGTTTTTGGGTGGTTAAAATGCAAGGCCATGAGATTAAGAAACATTATGCAAGAGTTTCAGTTTGGAACTCCAAATGTAAGATTTATTGAAAGATATGTATAGAAACATGTTTTTGGTGTTGAGGATATGTTTCACTATGAAAATGAAAGGAGACACTTTAAGTCAAATGATCTTAGTAAGGAAAAGTACGAGAAAAGGAAAAATGATATGGTAAAGTTATTATTTTTTTTTTTTAGAGACAAGAAATTAGATTGTTAGACTCCAAGTGCACTTAAGCCATGTCCTTCTATGGTATGCATTGTGACTTGAAGTAATCAAAAGTGGTGAATAAATCTTGTGATTATTTTTGGAACTTAGAATGTATTGTTCAAAGAAGTTGCGTAGGACTTTTGCCTTTGAATCTCAGCATTGGTATGCAAATTTCTCTTCGAAACAAAAGATTTAGCAACGACAATCTAATTGTGGAAGGAGTTCTTTGATATGTTTTGCTTTAGGGTTACAAAGGAATTGGAAGAAGAAAGTGGAATTGATTATTAGCAAAAACCAAGGAACTCTTGAAACAAAAACTTTGAGGCTTTATTAGTGGAGTGGTTGATGGTTGGTTTTATTAGAAAAGTTTGAGGGAATTTGACTTTGGGATCAAAGTAGTTCAGGAAACTAATAAAGCCACCAGTTTGAAAGAAGAAAGTAAGCCATCTTTATGTAAATTAAAAAGTTGTGTTAGTAAATTAGGATCGACCTCTCAAGTTTACCACCAGCACGAGAGGTAGGTTTCGGCATAGAGCTGGAGTTGAAAATAACTCTCGTTTCTAAATCTCCATATAGAGTTGTCTCGGCAGAGTTAAAGTAGATTGAGTCATAGACACATGATTGGATAGGCAAGAGTTTCATACGCCCCAGTGTTTCGCTTTGGGGCGCACCAACTTTGTCGTTAAGAAGAAAGATGAAACCATTTGGCGATGTATTTGACTGACAAGAATTGTCTAAAGCGACAATGAGGAATTAACTTACCCTAGGAGAAATAGTTTTGCTTAGGGACAAAAACAAAATATATGATCGAGAGATTTACAGTTAAGGATCAGAGGTTGATATCCCAAAGATTATCTTCAAAATCAGGAATGGTCGCTATGAGTTAGGGTGATATATTTTGGACTCACCAATGCGTTGCAGCTTCCGTGGACCTTGTGAACCGAGTCTCCAAGAGCTTTCTAAACTTGGTTGTACTGATATTTACGGACAACATATTGGTGTATTATTCCAAGATTCAAGAGTAACGGGAGAAATACCTAAGGCAAGTTTTAACGACCTAGAGAAGTAACGAGGCTTCAAGGTCAAACTCAAGTGTTGGTCGCTTCAAGTTCGAGTTCGAGACTTCATTCACTTTAAGTACGCCAAGTTTTCTAAGTGACAGTTTAGTTTGGACGGCGTTGTTTTGTCGGGTACGTGACCACTAGGGGTGTTGTTGTTGTGGACCCTTCTGAAGTGGAGATAGTTCATAGTTGGCTTGGACTCAATTCAATGTCAGAGTTATGTGGTTTCCTTAGTCTGTCAAGCAATTATAAGAGGTTTGTTCAAAATATTTCTAGTTGGGATATACGTTTGACTCAGTTAATTCGCAATAACAACACTTTCACTTGGAACGAAGATTGCAAGAAGAGTTTACAAACATTAAAGGGTTGTTTGACTCTAGCCTCAGTCATAACCGTTTCTAATAGGACATGAGGTTTAGTAGTTATTTTGATGCTTCAAAGAGAGGACTAGATTGTGTGTTAATGCAACATAGGAAGGTTGTTGCTCACGTTTCGCATCCGTTAAAGAGACCTTAGCTTAATTATGACATCCTTGGTGTCATCTCATAGTTTATTGCTAAGGAAGTAAGATCGTTTAGAAATCAAGTTGGAACCAGAAGACGTCTCAACATTGTTGCCTCAACTTTCAATGATGTTTAGTTTGAAATAACAAATTGTTGATGCCCAACAAGAGCACTTCAATGTGGTGAACCATCTGAATGAAGTGGATAAATAAGATTTTACCCTCGTTAGTCACTATCTAGTTTATCATACCAATGAAAACTGTGTGCTAGAGGATTATCCTTTAAGAAAAAGTTTTTAGATGAGGCACACAAAATGCCATTTTAAGAGCATTTAAGCAGTACCAAGAGGTATAAGGATTTTAATAAGTTTTGTTGATGGCATATTGTAAGGACCATAAAGGAAAAATTTTCTAAGTTTGTTGTTGAGCGTTTGGTATGCCGACAAGTGAAAGCTTTGGGCCAGAGACTGGGTGGGTTGTCGCAGCTTGTAAGCATCCATGTTTGAAGAAAAGGGATGGTATTGTTATGGACTTCACTATAAGACTACCAAGAACAGTAAAAAGTTACACAACGGTTTTGGAAATTGTGGAACGCCTTAAGTTTGTATACATTTGTCGGTTTTGTCAGACAGGAATCCTAGGCATTTTGGCAAAGTTACTTAAGTCACTTGGAACTCAAATGGATTTTAGCACGACCTTTCACCCAATGATCGTTGGTCAGACAAAATGATTAAAACAAACCTTGAAAGTTACATTACGAGTTTGTGCTTTGGATTTTGCAATTTTTTTGGCGCCCGAGTTTGTCAAAGCCACGAATGAGGCATTTCAAAATATTAGATCATGGATGATAATTGGGCAGAGTAAACAAATAAGTTATCTCGACACAAGGTGAAAAGATTTGAAGTTCACATGGGGGTCATATGTTCCTAAGAGTAGAGCCTATGAAAGGAATTTTGAGGTTCGGTTAAAAAGGGAAGTTAAGTCCACGTCTTATAGGACTGTTTGATATTTTGAAACGTATTGGCCCCGTAGCTTATTGCTTGGCCTTGCCACAATCTCTCTCTGCAGCTCACGATGTGTTCCACGCCTCCATGTTATTGCAGAAATGCGTGTCACATCCAACACACGTGGCAGAATTTGATCTTTTACGCCTTAATGAGAATCAAGTACCCACAATTGTTCCAAGACTAGAGACTTTCGAGGACGAAAGTTCTTAAGGTGGGAAGAATGTAACGCCCTCTTTTGCAGTTAATGACATATTGTCGCTGAGTTGTTTTCTGTTGAATCCCCACCTTGTTGCTTCGATTTCGTTAGGAATTGTTTTATTTAAAAAAAATATATTTGATTCAAAAAGAGAGATGGTTTTATTAAAGAGGGAATTGTTAAAAAAAAAGGAAAGAAAGAAAATAGTTTTTTTTAAAAAAATTTGGTTTGTTTAAAATAAAAATAAAGAGAAAAGAGTTTTAAAAAGAAAAGAAAAAGAAAAAGAAAAAAAAAAAGATATTTGTTTAAAAACAAACGTCCTTTTTTTTTAAAGAAAAGAGTTGAAGAGCAAGACAAAATAAAAAAAGTTATATTTTTATTATTATTATTTTGTTTAAAAAAAAACCTTTAACCGACTCACTTTCTTATGTTTCTTAAAACTTCTTTTTTTTTTGTTCTTTCGTTAATCTCCATCAAAACCCAAAACCCATGCCTCTGCTTTTTTTTTCTCTTCTTCTTTGTTTCCAGTCCTCTCTCTCTCGTTTCTTCACGCCACAACCAAAATCCTTCAGCCATCTCTTTCCGGCCTCGATTGCACGCTTAGCTAGAGAAGGAGGCGCGACAACGGTGATGATTTTCTGCAGCGGCGAGCTCCATGGGGCGTTTTTCGATGGCGAAGCTCCGACGGTGGAAACTCAAATTCAAGGGGCATTTTAACGCCGAGCAACATCACTCATGTTTCGTTGAAGCTTAATTTCAAATACCCGCTGAGTTTCGGTGTTAGATTCACAAAATTGGAAGTTTTAGATAATTGTCCAACACGAATTGGAAGTCTTTGGGTAATCTTCTTTAGCATCTTTTATTTTCTTAAGCTTTTTGTTTTGATTACGATTTTAGATTGGGTCTAATTATGGAGTTCTTCTTGGACAACAACGTTATGCTTTGTCGAACGGAAAACTCACTTGGATCGATGGCTCTTCTTCTTGAGGATTTTAACGTATTGTCCAGCAGTGTTTTTGGGCAATGGGAGGACTTTTGACACTTCCCCACAACTTGAAAGACCCTGAACTAGATTTCCCATGACTAATAGAGGTTAGATTTGCGTAGTTTGAACGGTTTCACACACTTTCCATCAGGGGTTCATGTCGTTCTGGTAAGGCACATTGTGTAGTGCTTGCTTTGAAATCTGAATGAATTAAAGTGTTCTAAATTAGTTTCTTACTATTATAACTCTTCATCGTTTAGGTTCAGTTTAATCGAGCAAGTTTGAAAGATGTTGTTGGGACGACTCGAAGACTTTAGTTCAGGAGATTGGTTGTTTCAATGGGTTTCTAGCAAGGTAAGTGACTTTACTATCGGAACGCCCTAGGGATATGTTGTGTATGTGTGCTGGTAGTTGAACAGGTTATGTATGTTGTGTATGTGTGCTGGTAGTTGAACAAGTTATAGATGTTGTGTATGTGTGTTGGTTACTGAATAGGATGTGAATGTTATTTTGAAATGTATGTCTTTATTTCAGGTATGGTTTACCCGATTTTCAGGGGAAACTTTGCCGAAATTTCTAAGATTTCTCTACAAGTTTTCCTTGTTATGTGTATGAATGAGTTGTGGTTGGGAAGTAGGTTATAGTGAATGAAAATGCTTGTGGAATGACAAGTTGATGTATGTGAGGATGAAATTTAATGAAAGATTGTTTCATGTTGCATCACGAAACGAAAAGAAAAATGTTTATGGGACCTCATGCATTTGTGTTACATATATTGCATAATGATTTTTGGGCTATTACCCTAAGAGGTTGATGTACATCTAGAGGGAAAGAATGTGGTTCGATGTACATCTAGAGGGAAAGAATGAGGATCTAGTTAGGCTGAGACTTTGCCCCGCTGATTGGGTGTGATCTAACCGTCAGTTGGAGTAAAGTCTCCACCGAGAAGCCTTCTAGATCGATATGTTGTGGGGGTAATAGTCCACTTGGCCATAGAGGAAAATGTTTTTAAAGATGAGAGGTTTTAGGTCCCACTAGAGGAAAATGCATGAAACATTCATATCGCATGCGCTTGCATCATGTGACTCTGGTAGTGGGGTCACTTACTGGGTATTTCTTTTGAAATACTCATTCTTTTCTTCAATGTTTTTTTTTCAGGTAAAAGCTACATCCTAGGCGGTTGACAGAGTTTGCTGAAGAATGGCCATGGGTGTTAGAGAAGAGTCTTATTTCATTTTTATCTTTGGGCTTTTGAGTAAACTTTGTATAGACTATTTGTTTTAAAGTAATTTTTGTTTTCCTTGGGATCCAAAACTAAAAACTGTTTCCTTGAACTTCGTAAGTTTTAGCGTGGTCGTGGTTTTTCTTTCCTTTCATTTGTTTTAATTAAAAGTTTCTTCTTGTTTGTTAAGTTTTGATTTCTTGTTCGTAGTAATGACCCTAAATAGTTGTCTTAGAAAAGTAGGGTCGTTACAATGACACTATCCTTGTCATTCGCTATTTCGATGGGGTTGCGAATGATAGGTGCTGGATTTGGGACTGTTCTATCCATTTCTATTTGATGGGCTTGTGATGACTCAGCAGAGTCAGCAAGGTTTTGAGGTATAAGGGGTTGTTTGAAGAGACGTTTCTTAGCTTTGTTTCTGGCCCTAAGTAACCTCTCAGGCTCAGGATTGAACTCTAGATCGCTACTTGAATGCTCATTCATAAACTAACCCAATGGTACCTGTGAAAGAAATGAAAATAGATTAGTTCCAATAGATATTAAACTTTGTGTTTCTAACTTAACAAACTTCGTTTTTACTAAACAAAATCCCCGGCAGCGGCGCCAAAAACTTGTTGCGTGCTCAATGTTTAAAATAAAGATGCAATGATGGAGCACTCAGAACATGCAAGCATACATGATCTTGTAGCAAGTAATAAGTATTTTTTCATTCGATTTCCCACAGAGATTTATTCTTAGTTACTAGCGAAGTGATTTGTTAAGTGAGAATGGGCGGATTAAATGGGGTAGATTTGGTTTTCAAGTGCCTAATTACTAAGGAATGTGTAAATGATGGAAGCATAAACAAATGCAAGTAGACAATAAACTCGAATGTAAAGAGAAGAAAATAACAAACGAAAAGAGAAATGACTAAGGCAGAATTTGAACTAAGGGAATTGCGGAAACAACAATTATTTAGCAATGTTACTAACAGCGAACTATGTGTAAAGTGTGGAAACAAGGGCTACTAACGACTCCTCTATAGGCTTTTTCACACGATTCTCAAGCAGTAGGTCAACTCACCATGCATCAAACTAACTCATTCTCATGTATCTTCCGATTTCATGCATTAGATCCTTTAGTTTACTCATGTCCAAGTAAGGCCTTAAGCACCTATTTATAAAAGCAAGTATTGATTTGTACTAGGAAAAACGCCTATTCCTAGGTCGTTTTCTGGCTACCTTGAGAGGCTAGCATGAATGTACGACTCTGAACTCTTACTCCTTCCAGAGGTTATGAATTCTTTGGACAAAATGGATGGCCAATCGAAATTGCCCGTGGGATGAAGCTTACATACATTCAATGCATTGGAGAGCTATCCTACATGCTTGATTCACGTGTTTCTACCTATAGACTTGTCATTAGCATGCCCTTATGTGATTTAGTTACTCATGGATGAAGATGGAATGGGAAGAGTAGATGAAAACGACATGCTTAGTAGAATATTAAAGACAAAACAGAAGGCAAAGACAATAAACAGAGAAGGTGAAGAACTTGCGAAGTGATGAAACAATGCTTTGATTAACCAACGTTTGAACTAAACAAATGACAACTTTGAATAACTAAAGCGAAACAGAAAGAGACGGAATGGAATAGAGTGGCAAACGAAAGTGAAATAACAACAAACAACAAAGGAAACAGAAAGCTAAAGCAGTAAAGCAAGTAGATCCGTGCGTGAGCTTCTCGTTGCGAACGCCTCGGCTGAAGGAAGAAGGAAAGCCTTGCTTGGATGAATCTGATCAGAAGAGAAGACAAATCTTCTCTTCTTCCTATCAGATTGTCGACTCCAACAACTGATCCCTTCAAACTAACAGACGGAAGAGAGAAAAAGAGTAGAAAAGACTGCGTTGAACTGGAGAGTCTACGCCTTTCGAGTGTGTTTCAACCTTCCATCTTGACCTCCTTTTATAGTGTTCTGCAGGTACAATTGGGTCAAGGAGAACCATCCATTCTCAACGTCGTTCTTCTATGTGGCAGCAGGAGAAAGAATGGGCCCCTGAAAGATCGGAACAAAACAGAAATTGGTTAGACAAATTACGGATTTAACTTAAAACATTGTGGTTTCAGCAATGTTTTCGCAATGCTTCAGCAATGTGCAATTTTCACTCTATTAACTTTGTTTTTGGTTCTTTTCCTTTCCTTTTACATATAAGTCCTAATTTAGCTTCATTCTACTAATTCTCATATATAAGCACGAGTTTAAGCTAAATCCTACCAAAAACACCTAAGAGTGTACATCTTTCTATAACAAACAAGTCCTAAAATAGTCACTTTTGGAGACGTAACACCAACCCATGTACCAAAAGCAATATAACCAACCAATAGGACCATCAGTAGAGAATTTGCTTAAGGAATACATTGCAAAAAATGATGCAACCCTGCAAAGTCAGCAAGCAACCCTGAGGAGCTTAGAAAACCAAATAGGGCAGTTAGCTAACGAGCTGAAAAATAGGCCCCAAGGTAGATTGCCTGCAGACACTGAAATACCAAGAAGGGATGGGAAAGAACAAGTTCAAGCAATTGAACTTCGTAGTGGAAGACCGTTGGTGATCAACAACAGAGAAGCCCCAAAGCGAGTAGAGAATGAAGAGTGTAGTGCTCCACTGGATTCTCTGCCAAACCATGATCAATCACCACCAAGCACAACAAGGGTGAGGCTGGAACCTATCATTGAGGAACCAGAAGAGATCCCAAGGCCTCCACCTGTCATTAGGCGACCTGAATTGCCTACATATGTGCCACCACCTCCATTCCATAGAAGGCTGAAGAAGAAACAAGAACAGGAAGTGCACTTTCATAAGTTTTTAGAAATTTTAAAACAAGTGCATGTTAATATCCCATTTGTGGAAGTTTTGCAATCTATGCCTTCTTATGTTAAATTCCTGAAAGATATAATTACTAGTAAAAAAATCATTGGTGAATTTGAAACAGTGAATCTCACTGAGGAGTGCAGTGCTATACTCCAAAACAAACTGCCAAAGAAGGAGAAGGATCCTGGTTCCTTCACCTTACCAGTCGAATTGGGAGGTAAGCACGTGGGCAGAGCTCTGTGTGATCTGGGAGCCAGCATCAATCTCATGCCCCTGTCACTATTCCGTCAGCTTGGGATAGGGGAAGCACGACCTACAACTGTCACCTTGCAGCTTGCAGACAGATCCATAGCATACCCTGAGGGTAAAATTGAGGATATACTTGTCAAGGTTGACAAATTCATCTTTCTTGCAGACTTTATAATTTTGGATTATGAGGCAGACAAGGAGGTACCAATCTTATTGGGCAGACCATTTCTAGCCACAGGTAGGGCTTTAATCGATGTCCAAAAAGGTGAGCTCACCATGAGAGTTCATGATGAGGAGGTTAAATTCAGCGTATTTAAAGCTCTAAGGTATCCCTCTGATTCTGAATCCTGTGCTAATAAAGATGTAGTAGATTCACTTATGGAAGAAGAGCTTGAGCATGAACTGTTAATTAAGCATGCTACTAACTATGCACAAGTAGATATAGATGATTTAAATATCTCTGAATTGATGGATATATCTGTGGACAACCCTCAACATGTTTGTATGACTAATAAATTGTCTGAGAGAACCACAAATCCTTTGAAACCATCAATTGAACACCCACCTTTACTAGAATTAAAACCATTGCCTGATCATGTTAAGTATGCATATCTAGGAGAGCAAGATACTTTGCCTGTTATTATTTCGTCCAAACTAAGTAAACAGCATGAAATTGCGTTAATATTGCTGCTTAAGCAACATAAAAAAGCTATTGCCTGGACGATTGCTGATATAAGAGGTATTAGTCCTTCCTATTGCATGCATAAAATATTGTTGGAAGAGGAACATACACCTAGGGTAGATCACCAACGTAGGTTGAACCCCTCCATGAAGAAGGTAGTTAAAAAAGAAATTATCAAATGGTTAGACGCAGGTGTAATTTTTCCCATAGCCAATAGTCAATGGGTGAGTCTGATTCAATGTGTGCCTAAGAAAGGTGGAATGACTGTAATAGTTAATGAAAACAACGAACTAATACCAACTAGAACTGTTACAGGATGGAGAGTCTGTATGGACTACAGAAAACTTAACAAAGAAACAAAAAAATATCACTTTCCTTTACCGTTTATAGATCAGATGTTAGATAGAATAGTTGGCCGAGCCTATTACTGCTTTTTAGATGGTTATTTAGGATATAACCAAATTACCATAGACCCTGAGGACCAGGAGAAAACGACCTTTACATGTCCCTTTGGAACATTTGCTTTTCGCAGAATGCCATTTGGCTTATGCAATGCACCAGCAACATTCCAAAGGTGCATGTTGGCTATTTTCTCTGACTTAGATGAGAAAATGCAATGCACCAGCAACATTCCAAAGGTCCGGCCATTTGACTTAGATGAGTCCCCAAAAAATATAAGCAAATGATAAATAATGCATAACCACGTTGCGACAGCATGACGACTCCACTGGGGACTTTTTTTTAGAGGGTCCGGCCATTGCATTTTATCTTTTTATTATCCAGTTTTCCATTTTTAGTCCTTTGTTTTGTCTTTTATTTCTTTGTTTATTTATTTTATTGTTAGTTTTTTTTATTTAACATGTTTTCAGTTTTAAATTTTCATTTTTTTGTCCTTTGTTTTTCTTGTATTTCTTTGTTTATTTATTTTATTGTTAGTTTTTATTTAGCAGGTTTTATTTATTATTACAGTATTAATATATTTATTGCAATCTACATGTTGCATTGTCATGCATCGCACACACTTTCACAAGCCTCCTACCCGGGCTTTACCTTTAAGATTAGATTCGGAGACTGAGTAGTGTGACCTTCGTGGAATTTCGGTTCCCGTGCAGGCGCATGAAATTCTCCACTCAAGCTAACTACGTTGTTTAATCAGATAGAAGGTTTGAGGACCATTTACTTCTAGGAATGATTAGAACATAAATTACACTCATACCCATCCTAGAGCCAACCAATTATTATCCAAAGTTTTGAACTTTAGGATACACATATTTGGTTATATTACATGTTGATCCTTAAACTTATTGTATAACATATATTGCAAATATCATTCATGTGATATATTTATTCTTTTGTATATAATTATTGTCTTTTTTGCTTTGTTTCCTTAAAAATAATAATAAAAAATCCCCTGTTGGTTTTTTAAAAAAAAAAGAAAAAAATGCTTGTTTCCTTATGAAAAAAAAAAAGAAAAAACTGTTATTTATTATTATTATTTTTTTTAAAAAAAAAAATTAAAATGTTAAAATACTAATCACAATTGATCTATACTCAATCTTTACCCTCTAAGATTATGATTGAGAATGTTGTCTATCTTCGAGGGGAATTAATTTGCCTCGGGTAGACACACGAAAATTCTCGCTCAAATTAATTCATTTGTTTTTTTTTTTTTTTGAAAAAAATAAAAATAAAAAATAAAATGAACTAAATTAATTCATTTGTTATTCTTATAACATTAGAATTAATTTAGGGGCATCTATCTTTTAGGGTTAGAGTATTATCCTTACATCATTTTTGTTTTTTTTTTTACGTTATTAAGTAATTCCAATGTTATATCAATAACGTTGGGATTAATTTTGGATCTATTATTTTATTTTATTCTATTTATTTTTCCCTCCTAAAAAAGGAAAAGAAAAGAAAACAAATTTTTTTTACAAAAAGGAAAATATCCATGTTTCCTTTTGGTAAAACAAAAAAGTAATAGATTTTTGTATATATTCTTCCTAATTTATTTTTTCCTCTCTATAAAAAAATGAATCTCTTTTAACTTTCCATTGTTTTTTTTTTTTCTAAAAAAAAAACACAAAAAAAAAAACTACATGTCACATCATTCACATACATACATCTCATGAACATTCTTTATATACCCTCATACATACATAAAATCACATTCTCATATTGATTCATTCATTGTAGGAAATCCAAAAAAATTCCTTTGCATTCTGGCATACCTTAGAATAAAAATGATCATGCCTTTCATGTTCATATGCATATAGAGTCACAAGACATTGATTTTTCATGCAAACGCATCTTCCGCTCATGATTAGAAGTCATTTCTTTATTCTTTTTTAGTTGCATTTAGAGTCTAGCATTACATATTCACATGCATAATAAAAATTACCAATGATTGCTTGAATGTTAAATTTAAGAACGCAACATATCATTTGGAGCAATCAACGGTTTATTTAAAAAAAAATTAAATAAAAAAAATGTCCAACATCATTTCACACACAAGTATATAAAAAGAAATTCATGCATTATCTCATCCCGCATGTCAAGTCATATTATCTCACACATGCATATGTAAAAAAAATAAGTTCATGCATCATTGTCTCATTTTGCATATCGAGTCGTAAGTTTTAGAGAAATTTAAATTGTTATTTATCGATTGCATCATATCACACACGCATACATAAAAAATAAAACAAAAAAAATCATTTGCTATCACATCCTACATCACACCATCAAAATAAATTTTATGCATCATTTTGCATGTCAAATCATCAATTGCATCATATCACACATGCATACGTAAAAAATAAAAACAAAAAAAATATTTGCTATCACATCCTACATCACACCATCAAAATAAATTTTATGCATCATTTCGCATGTCAAATCATTAATTGCATCATATCACACATGCATACATATATTTAAAAACAAAAAAACATTTTTATCGTACACATGCATATATCACGGAAAAATAAAATCAATTTTTTATTCTCCAACATGATAAAAATGCTCATGCATTCGTTATCTCATTTCACATCCAAAAAATGATTTTATTTTTTTTTTTTCATTTTCACAATATCATTTCATGCATGTTTTACAAAATATTCTTGAATTTTATCACATCCTTCATTATATCATTGAAAAAAAAAAAAAGGGTGATAGTTTTCATGTTTATTCTGATCATCTTTGTGTTTACTTTGGTCGTTCTTGTTAGCTGAAAACTTAGCAAGAATTTTGAGCAAAAATGTTGAATCATCACTGAAAAAAAAAAAAAAAGTTATGAGTGCTTTCACTACTCTATTATGAGAAATTGTAAACTCTCAACCATTTCATGACTTTCTTGAAAATATTTTTCTCAGCCTTCATTCTTGGGTTAAGCTCTAAATTGAGAGAACCCCATTTTGACCTTCAAATTTCTCATGTGCTACTATACACTCCCGAACAAGGTTTTAATCTTCATACTGGGGCAAACACCGTTTTGCAGTGAATGTTCCTAATCACTCACTGTAAAACCTTGAACTTGAATACCACATCAATTTTGAGGCAATTTACCCTGATTTGTGGATTCACCATAAAATCCCTGACTAAAAATCAACATCTACATTTATATGATGTTTCTCTACATTTATATACCCATCTAGCCTTTTGCTAAGCCGCCACGTTTAATTAGATGACAAACGTTCCAAATTATTCAAGAGAACTTCAAATGTAATGAAATAGTATTGAACTCTTGTTACCTACTGCTTCATAATTAAGACTTGTAATTTCTCATATATTTCTCATATTCGATTTCATTTGATCCAAATTCTCATTGCTTTCCATTCTTATCATTTGTCATTTCTCTTTCTAATTTCATTCTTATCATTTGTCATTTCTCTTTCTCGATTAGAAAGTGATTCCAATTTCTAAGATAATAGTTTTGAGAACTGAGTCGGTAACTGTGAAAATCATCTTGAAGTCTCAATTTCTTTCAATGAGTTTTGCTCGCGGGACATCTTCGATACCAAAAATCATGGCCAAAGAAAAGGCGAGGAAGGACTACAAGGAGTTGTAAAGGAGTAACTAAATGTTATCAATTATTTGTAGATGATTGCACAATTTCTTGCTAAGTAAAAGAAACAATGTTTAGAAAAAAAAAAAAAAATGTTGCAAGATTTGTGCAATCAGTAGATTAAGGAACTACATCTCAGAATGCTTGAAAAATCTCCTTTGCAGCAACCAATCGGGGCAAAGCCTCCATCTTCGCTAAACCGAGACAATTCTTTCAAACTTTGCACATTGGAGCAAAGCCTTCATCTTTGCCCTACTAGAGCAGGACCATCATCTCTAAACTGGAGCAAAGTCCTCGCCTTTGCCACACTGGAGCAAGGCCATCATCTTTAAACTGGAGCAAAGTCTTCGCTTTTGTCACACTCAACAAGGTCATCATCTTTAAACTGGAGCAAAACCTTCATTTTTGCCACACTGGAGTAGAGCCACTATCAACAAACTAGAGCAAGGTCACCATCCACACAGGAAAAAAAAATCAACAAGCTGAAGTATTTGATTGCACCATTTCTTAAAAAAAAAAAACAAAAAAAAAAAATGTTGCAAGATTTGTGCAATCAATAGATCAAAGAATTACATCCAGAATGCTTGAAAAATCTTCTTTGCAAGGCGACCAATTGGGGCAAAGCCTCCATCTTCGCTAAAATAAGACAATTCTTTCAACTTTACACACTGGAGCAAAGTCATCATCAACAAAACTGGAGCAAAGCCTCTGTCTTTGCCACACTGGAGCAAAGTTATCATCAAACTGAAGCGAAGCTTTTGTCTTGCCACACCGGAACAACGCTACCATAAAAAAACTGGAGCAAAGTCTTCATCTTTGCAAACTGGAGCAAGGACTTCATCTTTGTAATACTGGGGTAAAGTCGATATCAACAAGCTGGAGTAATTGATCGCACCATCTCTATCTTAAAAAAAAAAAAAAAAAAAAAAAAAAAAAAAAAAAACGAGATTGGTGCAATCAATAGATCAAGAAGCTACCACATACAAATCAACACTGGGCAAAGCCTTCACCTTTGTCGCATTTGGACAAAATCGTTCATGTTCGTCACACCAAACCATGTCAAGGTGGAAATAATCAAAGACCTCGAGCTTACTCAAAGGAAGAAAGATACACATACAAGATGATTTCTCAAAAGGGTTGCTTCAAGTTCTCAAAACTATTGTCCAAATAATTGAAGTCACTTCATTCGTCTTCCATTGGATCATATTCCAATCTCTTACTCGAACATTAAAAAATTATAATCAATCTCTTATTGTTCAGGAGATTTGAAGACCACATTCTCCTCTGTTTTTCTTCCTTATGAAGAAAACATGTATTGTTTACCATTTCATGCTTAATTCGAACTCAAACTCATTTTCTTGCATTCACATTATTGTGTCCATTACAAGACTAAATTATGAAGCAGTTAATTAAGTAAGATATTCAATTCTACAAATTACTTTTGATAGTTCTCTAACCTAGCACATGAGACACTTCCAAAATATTTACCATGCCTAATATGGTTGAATACTCTATGATTGACATACATAATCCCGTTCGAGTGAAAGCATTCAAAAAAAAAAAAAAAAAAAAAAAAAACCTCTCTAATGATGATAACATTTTCTCTTTTGATTCTTTGTTAAATGTCAGCTAACAACAACAAGGAGAGTAGACAAGGATAATCATTTTCCTTAAACATGTAGATCATTTTGATATCTTGCATTTCGTTTACCAGTTTGAAACAATTCACATCATTATTTTAAATAAAAACAAAAAAATCATTTGTTATCATACACATGCATACATGTTGCATTCATTGATCACATGCATAACATTATCAAAAGAACATTTTAGAGAATTCAGGCAGCTAAGTTTTGAAATAAAAAAACCGTTGTCTTTCGAAAAACAAAAAAATATTTTGGTTAAATCGAACCCTAATCCAAGATTAGCGGTCGAAGCCTATGGACATAACCCAGGTCCGTTTCATTTACTTTGTTGGTTAAATCGAACCATAATCCAAGATTAGCGGTCGAAGCCTGTGGACATAACCCAGGTCCGTTTCATTAACATTAAGGCAATCATTGGTAATTTTTATTATGCATGTGAATATGTAATGCTAGACTCTAAATGCAACTAAAAAAGAATAAAGAAATGACTTATAATCATGAGCGGAAGATGTGTTTGCATGAAAATCAATGTCTTGTGACTCTATATGCATGTGAACATGAAAAGCATGATCATTTTTATTCTAAGGTATGCCAGAATGCAAATGATTTATTTTTGGATTTCCTACAATGAATGAATCAATATGAGAATGTGATTTTATGTATGTATGAGGGTATATAAAGAATGTTGTATGTGAATGATGTGACATGTAGTTTTTTTGTGTTTTTTTTTTTTAAAAAAAAATCAATGGAAAGTTAAAAGAGATTCATTTTTTTAAAGAGGGGAAAAAAAAAGTAGAAAGAATATATACAAAACTCTATTACCTTTTTTGTTTTACCAAAAAGAAACATGGATACTTCCCTTTTTGTAAATTTTTTGTTTTCTTTCCTTTTCCCTTTTTTAGGAGGGAAAAAAAATGGAATAAAATAAAATAATAGATCCAAAATTAATCCCAACGTTATTGATATAACAATGGAATTACTTGAGAACGTAAAAAAAAAAAAATGATGTAAGGATAATACTCTAACCCTAAAAGATAGATGCCCCTAAATTAATTCTAATGTTATAAGAATAACAAATGAATTAATTTGAGCGAGAATTTTCGTGTGTCTACCCGAGGCAAATTAAATACCCTCCAAGGTAGACATCACTACATTCTCAATCATAATCTTAGAGGGTAAAGATTGAGTATAGATCAATTGTGATTAGTATTTTAACATTTTGATTTAAAAAAAATAAAAAATAAAAAAAAATAAATAATAGTTTTTTTACTTTATTTTTCATAAGGAAACAAGCAATTTTTTTTTTTTTTTTTAAACCAACAGAGATTTTTTATTATTATTTTTAAGGAAACAAAGCAAAAAAAGACAATAATTATATACAAAAGAATAAATATATCACATGAATGCATGAATGAGATTTGCAATATATGTTATACAATAAGTTTAAGGATCAACATGTAATATAACAAAATATGTGTATCCTAAAGTTCAAAACTTTGGATAATAATTGGTTGGCTCTAGGATGCGTATGAGTGTAATTTATGTTCTAATCATTCCTAGAAGTAAATGGTCCCCAAGCCTTTTATCTGATTAAACAGCGTAGTTAGCTTGAGTGGAGAACTTCATGCGCCTGCACGGGAACCGAAATTCCACGAAGGTCACACTACTCAGTCTCCGAATCTAATCTTAAAGGTAAAGCCCGGGTAGGAGGCTTGTGAAAGTGTGTGCGATGCATGACAATGCAAAATGTAAATTGCAATAAATATATTAATATTGTAATAATAAATAAAACATGCTAAATAAAAACTAACAATAAAATAAATAAACAAAGAAATACAAGGAAAACAAAGGACCAAAAAAAAAAGATTTAAAACTGAAAACATGTTAAATAAAAACTAACAATAAAATAAATAAACAAAGAAATACAAGGAAAACAAAGGACCAAAAAATAAAATTTTAAAACTGAAAACATGTTAAATAAAAAAAACTAACAATAAAATAAATGAACAAAGAAAATAAAAGAAAAAACAAAGGACCAAAAATGGAAAACTAGATAATAAAAAGATAAAATGCAATAGCCTGACCCTCTAAAAAAAGGTCCCCAGTGGAGTCGCCATGCTGTCGCAACGTCATTGCGACGCGGAGCGGCCGACGTCCTCTTTCAAGGGTTTTGTTTAAAAAATAAAAGAGATGGAGTCGCCACCAATCATTTTGGGTGTGATTGGTCACCTTAAAATAAAACCTGGTCTACGGAAAGAGAAATTAGGTTCGGGGGTCGTTTGAGCGTAGGGAAGGTATTAACACCCTACAACATCCGTTAAAAACGGTAGCCATATTTTATCTTATATTATCCAGTTAATTTTAAAATGTCCTTAATTTGAGAAAATAAATAAATAATAGTTTTGTTAAAAATGAATGTCTCATTTAATCAAAGCTTAACCTTAAAAATAAGGTAAGAGTTTGATATATTGAGTGAATTTAACTTTAATTAATTATCATATCTAAATTTCCTTTTATTTAAAGGAAATTATTTACCTCAAGAATTTGAGAAATTTATCTCAACTCCGTCATAGGATTTATATGATAATATTTATTTTTAAAATACATTGATTTATTTTTAGGAGGATTTTCGTGTGCTTGCACGAGAGTCGAAACTCTACGAAAGTCACATTACTCAGCCCTCAAAACAAATATTATTTTATTTTTACACAACGTTATTTTTAATAAAACTAAAAAAAACATGGTAATTATAAAAAAATAGAAATAACATTGAAATTTCATCTAAAAACAAATTAATAGACAAATTGAAATTTACTTTAAAATACCTAATTCTAAATCTACTTAAAAGATCCAAAGAATAATGGAAATCATTAAAGTAATATTTGCAAAACTTATAACTTAAACAAAGAATCTAAAAATTAGGAAAACCTCTACCTTAAATAAAAAAATCTAAATATTAGGATTGACATAAAAGGAATAAGAAAACATTAAAACTAATACTAAAATAAGATTAAAATCTTAAAAAAAAAAAAATATAAGCAAATGATATAAAATATTTGCTTATACCTGGATAATATAAGCAAATGGGAGCAAGTGGTTGTTTGGCCGGACCAAATTTGTTTTAATAATAAACAAATTTTCGTCGGCCCAATACTCTGTCTTCGTCCTTTGTCTACCCTTTCAGTTCTTCAAAGATACACAAAGGGGAGCAAGCTGTAGACACCGTATTTGGTCCGGCCATTTGTTTATTATTAAAGTTTTTTTCCCTATTATTAAAGTTGTTTATTATTAAAATCAAATGCTGTTGCTGGTGCATTGCATAAGCCATTTGAACATACACCTAGGGTAGACACCGTATTTGATCCGGCCATTTCGCAGAATGTTTATTATTTATCATTTGCTTATATCCAGTGGAGTCGCCATGCTGTCCCCAAAAAAAAAGTCCCCAAAGGTGCATTAGGAAAACCATTTGCTTCTAGGAAAACCGCTGATTGGACATGCAAAATGATTCTATGATGCCTGACATTATTTGTCATGCATGATGATATGCAATTGAACGATTCGACATGCGAAATGAATTTATGATGCATGACATTTTTTATTATGCATGATGAAATGCAATTGAACGATTCGACATGCAAAATGATATGATGCATGAACACATTTTTTATTATGCATGATGATATGCGACAAATGATCAAACGACATTCAGAATTAGTTTATGATGCCTGACATTTTTTATTTTTTTTTTGGGATTTTATGTTTTATGAGTTGCGCAAAATGAGATAATGCATGAATAAATGTTTTTATTGCACGTGTGAAATGACACCATGCAATATGATGATTTTGACATGCAAAAATGCAATTTATGAAGAATGAACATTTTTTTTGAGATTTTATGTTTTATGAATTGCGCAAAATGAGATAATGTATGAATGAATGTTTTTATTACACGTGTACGTGTGAAATGACACCATGCAATATGAGATTATTTTTTGACATGCAAAATGCAAGAATTTATGCTTTTATTACCGTGCACGTGTGAAATGACACCATGCAAACATAAGACAATGCATGTTATGCATGAATTTTTTTTTATGTACGCATGATATTGTACAAATGATGGATGAGAAATGATAAATATTTTTGGAATTAACATTTATATGCATGCAAATGATTTTTTTGATTTTGTGTATGTCATGCAAAACGAAAGAATTCACAAATTTTTACTTATGCATGAATGATGAAATGAGACTCGATTTTTTTTGTGCGATGCATAAACGAGATGCAGTTAACGAAAAAAGACCTATTTTTTGTTTTGGTTTTTTTTTTTTTTTTTTTTGCACGTCTCTAAACCCTGAACGAAAGACTTTATTTGGATGAGAACGCGATGACTCGTAAAAAAAAATGCATGATCCTTAAATTCTAAGATGTGGAAATACAGATGATTTTTTTTTTTTTTTTAAGAAAAAAAAAAAAAAAAAAAACGACATTTAGAACGAATATCACTAGAAGAAAATTTTCTGAAAACGAAAAAATAAAAAATGAACGAAGACTTTTCGTGCGCCTTTACGGGGGCAGGTTACATCCTCCCGCAGGTCGACATTACTCGACTCTCCATTCTAAACCTAAACAAAGAGGTCCCCAATTATAATTGAATGCTAAAAATTAGCAAACGAATTAATTTGAACGTGAATCTTTCGTGCGCCATACAAGGGCGATTATGTCCCTTTGAAGGTCGACATTACTCGATTATCTGTTCTAAACCTCAGGGGGACGACTCGATATTTTTTTTTGTAAAAAATCAAAATAAAACACATATAATGAAATCAACACACGCGGCTTAAATATGTGAATGAAACACGCAATATGATACAAGCACGAGAATCAAACATGCGACAAAGTAGGTGTATTCTAAAATTCAGAATTTTAAAAAAATAACGGTCAGCCTTAGGATGTATATTGATCCTCCCAAAATTCAGAGTTTTAAAAAAATAACGTCGCAACGGAGTAATTGATCGCACCATCTCTATCTTAAAAAAAAAAAAAAAAAAAAAAAAAAAATCTGATGATGATAACATTTTCTCTTTTGATTCTTTGTTAAATGTCAGCTAACAACAACAAGGAGAGTAGACAAGGATAATCATTTTCCTTAAACATGAAGTTCATTTTGATATCTTGCATTTCGTTTACCAGTTTGAAACAATTCACATCATTATTTCAAATAAAAAATAAAAAAAAATCATTTATCAAACACATGCATACATGTTGCATTCATTGATCACATGCATAACATTATCAAAAGAACGTTTCAGAGAATTCAGTGTCGGCAACTAAGTTTTGAAATAAAAACCGTTGTCTTTTGTTTTGCAGCTAAGTTTTGAAATAAAAATCGCTGTCTTTTGTTCGGCAACTAAGTTTTGAAATAAAAACCGTTGTCTTTGGTTTTCAGCTAAGTTTTGAAATAAAAACCGCTGTCTTTTGTTCGGCAACTAAGTTTTGAAATAAAAACCGTTGTCTTTTGGTTTTGCAGCTAAGTTTTGAAATAAAAATCGTTGTTTTCTGTTTTGCAGCTAAGTTTTGAAATAAAAACCGCTGTCTTTTGTTCGGCAACTAAGTTTTGAAATAAAAACCGTTGTCTTTTGTTTTGCAGCTAAGTTTTGAAATAAAAACAGCTGTCTTTTGTTCGACAACTAAGTTTTGAAATAAAAACCGTTGTCTTTGGTTTTGCAGCTAAGTTTTGAAATAAAAACCGCTGTCTTTTGTTCGGCAACTAAGTTTTGAAATAAAAACCGTTGTCTTTTGTTTTGCAGCTAAGTTTTGAAATAAAAACCGCTGTTTTCTGTTTTGCAGCTAAGTTTTGAAATAAAAACCGCTGTCTTTTGTTCGGCAACTAAGTTTTGAAATAAAAACCGTTGTCTTTGGTTTTGCAGCTAAGTTTTGAAATAAAAACCGCTGTTTTCTGTTTTGCAGCTAAGTTTTGAAATAAAAATTGTTGTCTTTTGTTCGGCAACTAAGTTTTGAAATAAAAACCGTTGTCTTTTGTTTTGCAGCTAAGTTTTGAAATAAAAACCGTTGTCTTATGTTCGGCAACTAAGTTTTGAAATAAAAGCCGTTGTCTTTGGTTTTGCAGCTAAGTTTTGAAATAAAAACCGTTGTCTTTTGTTCGGCAACTAAGTTTTGAAAGTCTTTTTGTTTTGCAGCTAAGTTTTGAAATAAAAACCGCTGTTTTATGTTTTGCAGCTAAGTTTTGTAATAAAAACAGCTGTCTTTTGTTCGCCAACTAAGTTTTGAAATAAAAACCGGTGTCTTTTGTTTTGCAGCTAAGTTTTGAAATAAAAACCGCTGTCTTTTGTTCAGCAACTAAGTTTTGAAATAAAAACCGTTGTCTTCTGTTTTACAGCTAAGTTTTGAAATAAAAACCGCTGTCTTTTGTTCGGCAACTAAGTTTTGAAATAAAAACCGTTGTCTTTTGTTTTGCAACTAAGTTTTGAAATAAAAACCGTTGTCTCTTTTAAAACAAATTTCTGAAATACGAAGTCCCTGTTTTAAAAGTGTCTTTTGTGTTGACGACTAAGTTTTGAAATAAAAACCGTCGTCCCTTTTAAAGCAAATTTCGGAAATACGAAGTCCCTGTTTTAAAAGAGTCCTTCATTTTGAAAACTAAGTTTTGAAATAAAAACCGTTGTCCCTTTTAAAGCAAATTTCTGAAATACGAAGTCCCTGTTTTAAAAGTGTCTATTGTGTTGACGACTAAGTTTTGAAATAAAAACCGTCGTCCCTTTACAACAAATTTCTGAAATACGAATCCCTGTTTTAAAGGAGCGTTTATTTTACAACTAAGTTTTGAAATAAAAATCGTTGTCTCTTTTAAAGCAAATTTATGAAATACGAAGTCCCTGTTTTAAAAGTGTCTATTGTGTTGACGACTAAGTTTTGAAATAAAAACCGTCGTCCTTTTAAAACAAATTTCTGAAATACGAAGTCCCTGTTTTAAAAGAGTCCTTTGTTTGACAACTAAGTTTTGAAATAAAAACCGTTGTCGTTTTTAAAACAAATTTTTGAAATACGAAGTCCCTGTTTTAAAAATATATTTCATTTTGACAACTAAGTTTTGAAATAAAAACCGTTGTCCCTTTAAACCAAATTTCTGAAATACGAAGTCCCTGTTTTAAAAGAGTCATTTGTTTGACAACTAAGTTTTGAAATAAAAACCGTTGTCGCTTTTAAAGCAAATTTCTGAAATACGAAATCCCTGTTTTAAAAATATCTTTCATTTTGACAACTAAGTTTTGAAATAAAAACCGTTGTCCCCTTTAAATTCAAAATAAAAAAACCAAAACCAAAACCAAAATTAAAATCAAAACCAAATCAAAATCAAAATCAAAACCAAAATCAAAATCAAAATCAAAATCAAAAAAATCAAAATTAAAATTAAAATCAAAATCAAAATTTATCACTCATCCGTTTCATTTACTTATTGGTTAAATCGAACCATAATCCAAGATTAGCGGTCGAAGCCTGTGGACATAACCCAGGTCCATTCATTTCCCTTGTTTAGTTAAATCGAACCATAGTCCAAGATTAGCGGTCGAAGCCAGTGGACATAACCCAGGTCCGTTTCATTTCCATTAAAAAATATAAAAAAATTCTTTTGTTGGTTAAATCGAACCATAATCCAAGATTAGTGGTCGAAGCATGTGGACATAACCCAGGTCCGTTTCATTTCCTTTGTTGATTAAAAAAAATATAAAAAAAATTCCTTTGTTGGTTAAATCGAACCATAATCCAAGATTAGCGGTCGAAGCCACATAACCCAGGTCCGTTTCATTTCCTTTGTTGATTCAAAAAAATATAAAAAAAATTCATTTGTTGGTTAAATCGAACCATAATCCAAGATTAGCGGTCGAAGCCTGTGGACATAACCCAGGTCCGTTTCAATTCCTTTGTTGATTAAAAAAAATATAAAAAAAAATTCATTTGTTGGTTAAATCGAACCATAATCCAAGATTAGCGGTCGAAGCCTGTGGACATAACCCAAGTCCGTTTCAATTCCTTTGTTGATTAAAAAAAATATAAAAAATTCTTTTGTTGGTTAAATCGAACACTAATCCAAGATTAGCGGTCGAAGCCTGTGGACATAACCCAGGTCCGTTCAATTCCTTTGTTGTTTCAAAAAAAAAAAAAAAAAAAAAATTGTTGGTTAAATCGAACCCTAATCCAAGATTAGCGATCGAAGCCTGTGGACATAACCCAGGTCCATTTCATTTCATTATTGGTTAAATCGAACCCTAATCCAAGATTAGCGGTCGAAACCCGGGAGATAGCCCAAGTAAAAAAAAAAAAAATCATTGTTGGTTAAATCGAACCCTAATCCAAGATTAGCGGTCGAAGCCTGTGGACATAACCCAGGTCCATTTCATTTCTTTATTGGTTAAATCAAACCCTAATCCAAGATTAAGGGTCGTATCCTTTGTAAACCTAGGTCTGTCTTTTTTTTAATAATAAACAAATTTTCGCCGGCCCAATACTCTGTCTTCGTCCTTTGTCTACCCTTTCAATTCTTCAAAGATACACAAAGGGGAGCAAGCTGTAGACACCGTATTTGGTCCGGCCATTTGTTTATTATTAAAGTTATTTTTCCCTATTTTTGCTGTCGCAACGTCATTGCGACGCGGAGCAGCCGACGTCCTCTTTCAAGGGTTTTGTTTAAAAAATAAAAAGAGATGGAGTCGCCACCAATCATTTTGGGTGTGATTGGTCACCTTAAAACAAAAACTAGTCTACGATTTCAAAAATTAAGTTCGGGGGTCGTTCGAGTGTAGGGAAGGTATTAGCACCCTACAACACCCGTTAAAACGGTAACCATATTTTATCTTATATTATCCAATTAATTTTAAAATGTCCTTAATTTGAGAAAATAAATAAATAAGAGTTTTGTTAAAAATGAATGTCTCATCTAATCAAATCTTAACCTTAAAAATAAGGTAAGAGTTTGATATAATGAGTGAATTTAACTTTAATTAATTATCATATCTAAATTTCCTTTTATTTAAAGGAAATTATTTACCTCAAGAATTTGAGAAATTTATCCCAACTCCGTCATAGGATTTATCTGATAATATTTTATTTTAAAAACATATTGATTTGTTATTTTTAGAAGTGGTTGGGAGGATTTTTGTGCTTGCACGAGAGTCGAAACTCTACGAAAGTCACATTACTCCGCCCTCAAAACAAATATTATTTTATTTTACAAACATTATTTTTAAACGGAAATATGACTTTGATTATAAAATCAAATTGAGATTTAGGAAAATTTAAATTAAAGATAAAGTTGAAATTTGTTTGAAATATATTAAAACAAATAATTAAAATTTATTTACAAGACTTAAATTAAGGTAAAATTGAAATATGCCTTAAAATATTAAATCTAAAAAGGAAAATATATCCTAACTTAATTGGAAAATAAAAAAAAGGTCAAACATTAACTTCGGGTCAAATGTCAAAATTGGGAGTGAATAAATAAAAATAAGGAATGACAGTTTTGTAATTAAGCATGCAATGACAAACTTGTAAATAATATAAAAGTAATGACATTTTTGTAAATAACATAAAAACCTAAAAATATACATCCTTCTTCAATCGAGCGTGTCGCGGTCTATGCCTTCCATCACCATGAGGGAGTTATCGTTTGTTCAAGCTCGTGGTTGCCGATATCCGTAGAAGATTATAGTTGGATGAAGATAGTGGTTGTTGGTTTTTTTGCTTGAGATGGGAGGAATGGAGGGGAGTGGTTGTGAAGTTTGGAGGGAAGAGAAAGTTATGTTAAATTAGTCAAATAAGAGTTTTGACTATTAAAATTAACATTTTCTCTCCAACTTGGTAGCCTTTCGCCCTAATCTTTTTTTTCTCTCCTTCGAGCCCTTCGCTCTGATCTTCTCTTATCTTTCCCTTGATTTTACGAGCCTTTCGCTCTGATCTTCTCTTCGTTCTTTACCTATTTCTCTTAGTCGGTATTTATAGGCCATTGAAAATCACATCAAAGGTAAAAATCTCAATGAATTTATTACTCAAAATGTTTTCTCAATTGAAATAGATTTTAGGCCAAAAATGAACAAATATTTTATATCATAAATGAATATCAAATTTTAAACCAAAAATGAATTAAATATTTTATACTCATAAATGAATATCAAATTTTAACCCAAAAATAAATTAAAGATTTTATATTCATTGAAGTAAATAAATGAATATCAAACTTTATCCATAAAATGACTTAAAATTTTATACTCATTAAATGTTAATTTTATTTGTCAAAATAGGTAAAAACTTTTCCAAACAACCAAAACGTTCTTTTTCTTATTTTTCTTGAATTTTCGAAATTAATAAATTAAAAAAATAAAAAATGTGAATTTTAAAAGTTTAAAAATGGTTTAAAGAATGATGACAAAAATACATAAAAATAGGGAAAAATAACTTTAATAATAAACAAATGGCCGGACCAAATACGGTGTCTACAGCTTGCTCCCCTTTGTGTATCTTTGAAGAATTGAAAGGGTAGACAAAGGACGAAGACAGAGTATTGGGCCGACGAAAATTTGTTTATTATTAAAAAAAAGACAGACCTAGGTTTACAAATGATACGACCCTTAATCTTGGATTAGGGTTTGATTTAACAAATAAAGAAATGAAATGGACCTGGGTTATGTCCACAGGCTTCGATGGCTAATCTTGGATTAGGGTTCGATTTAACCAACAATTTTTTTTTTTTTTTTTTTTTTGAAACTACAAAGGAATTGAACCGACCTGGGTTATGTCCACAGGCTTCGACCGCTAATCTTGGATTAGGGTTCGATTTAACCAACAAAAGAATTTTTTTATATTTTCTTTTAATCAACAAAGGAATTGAAACGGACCTGGGTTATGTCCACAGGCTTCGACCGCTAATCTTGGATTATGGTTCGATTTAACCAACAAATGAATTTTTTTTTATATTTTTTTTTAATCAACAAAGGAATTGAAACGAACCTGGGTTATGTCCACAGGCTTCGACCGCTAATCTTGGATTATGGTTCGATTTAACCAACAAATGAATTTTTTTATATTTTTTTGAATCAACAAAGGAAATGAAACGGACCTGGGTTATGTCCACAGGCTTCAATCGCTAATCTTGGATTATGGTTCGATTTAACCAACAAAGGAATTTTTTTATATTTTTTTTAATCAACAAAGGAAATGAAACGGACCTGGGTTATGTCCATAGGCTTCGACCACTAATCTTGGATTATGGTTCGATTTAACCAACAAAAGAATTTTTTTATATTTTTTAATGGAAATGAAACGGACCTGGGTTATGTCCACAGGCTTCGACCGCTAATCTTGGACTATGGTTCGATTTAACCAAACAAGGAAAATGAACGGACCTGGGTTATGTCCACAGGCTTCGACCGCTAATCTTGGATTATGGTTCGATTTAACCAATAAGTAAATGAAACGGATGAGTGATAAATTTTGATTTTGATTTTAATTTTAATTTTGATTTTGATTTTGATTTTGATTTTGATTTTGATTTTGATTTGGTTTTGATTTTAATTTTGGTTTTGGTTTTGGTTTTTTTATTTTGAATTTAAAGGGGACAACGGTTTTTATTTCAAAACTTAGTTGTCAAAATGAAAGATATTTTTAAAACAGGGATTTCGTATTTCAGAAATTTGCTTTAAAAGCGACAACGGTTTTTATTTCAAAACTTAGTTGTCAAACAAATGACTCTTTTTAAAACAGGGACTTCGTGTTTTAGAAATTTGGTTTAAAGGGACAACGGTTTTTATTTCAAAACTTAGTTGTCAAAATGAAATATATTTTTAAAACAGGGACTTCGTATTTCAAAAATTTGTTTTAAAAACGACAACGGTTTTTATTTCAAAACTTAGTTGTCAAACAAAGGACTCTTTTAAAACAGGGACTTCGTATTTCAGAAATTTGTTTTAAAAGCACGACGATTTTTATTTCAAAACTTAGTCGTCAACACAATAGACACTTTTAAAACAGGGACTTTGTATTTCAGAAATTTGCTTTAAAAGAGACAACGGTTTTTATTTCAAAACTTAGTTGTAAAATAAACGCTCCTTTAAAACAGGGACTTCGTATTTCAGAAATTTGTTGTAAAAGGACGACGGTTTTTATTTCAAAACTTAGTCGTCAACACAATAGACACTTTTAAAACAGGGACTTCGTATTTCATAAATTTGCTTTAAAAGGGACAACGATTTTTATTTCAAAACTTAGTTGTCAAAATGAAGGACTCTTTTAAAACAGGGACTTCGTATTTCAGAAATTTGCTTTAAAAGGGACGACGGTTTTTATTTCAAAACTTAGTCGTCAACACAAAAGACACTTTTAAAACATGGACTTCGTATTTCAGAAATTTGTTTTAAAAGAGACAACGGTTTTTATTTCAAAACTTAGTTGCAAAACAAAAGACAACGGTTTTTATTTCAAAACTTAGTTGCCGAACAAAAGATAGCGGTTTTTATTTCAAAACTTAGCTGTAAAACAGAAGACAACGGTTTTTATTTCAAAACTTAGTTGCTGAACAAAAGACAGCGGTTTTTATTTCAAAACTTAGCTGCAAAACAAAAGACAACGGTTTTTATTTCAAAACTTAGTTGGCGAAAAAAAGACAACTGTTTTTATTACAAAACTTAGCTGCAAAACAGAAAACAGCGGTTTTTATTTCAAAACTTAGCTGCAAAACAAAAAGACAACAATTTTTATTTCAAAACTTAGTTGCCGAACAAAAGACAGCGGTTTTTATTTCAAAACTTAGCTGCAAAACCAAAGACAACGGTTTTTATTTCAAAACTTAGTTGTTGAACATAAGACAACGGTTTTTATTTCAAAACTTAGCTGCAAAACAAAAGACAACGGTTTTTATTTCAAAACTTAGTTGCCGAACAAAAGACAGCGATTTTTATTTCAAAACTTAGCTGCAAAACAGAAAACAGCGGTTTTTATTTCAAAACTTAGCTGCAAAACCAAAGACAACGGTTTTTATTTCAAAACTTAGTTGCCGAACAAAAGACAGCGGTTTTTATTTCAAAACTTAGCTGCAAAACAGAAAACAACGGTTTTTATTTCAAAACTTAGCTGCAAAACAAAAGACAACGGTTTTTATTTCAAAACTTAGTTGCCGAACAAAAGACAGCGGTTTTTATTTCAAAACTTAGCTGCAAAACCAAAGACAACGGTTTTTATTTCAAAACTTAGTTGCCGAACAAAAGACAGCTGTTCTTATTTCAAAACTTAGCTGCAAAACAAAAGACAATGGTTTTTATTTCAAAACTTAGTTGCCGAACAAAAGACAACGGTTTTTATTTCAAAACTTAGCTGCAAAACCAAAAGACAACGGTTTTTATTTCAAAACTTAGTTGCCGAACAAAAGACATCGGTTTTTATTTCAAAACTTAGCTGCAAAACCAAAGACAACGGTTTTTATTTCAAAACTTAGTTGCCGAACAAAAGACAGCGATTTTTATTTCAAAACTTAGCTGCAAAACAAAAGACAACGGTTTTTATTTCAAAACTTAGTTGCCGACACTGAATTCCCTGAAACGTTCTTTTGATAATGTTATCCATGTGATCAATGAATGCAACATGTATGCATGTGTTTGATAAATGATTTTTTTTTATTTTTTATTTGAAATAATGATGTGAATTGTTTCAAACTGGTAAACGAAATGGAAGATATCAAAATGAACTTCATGTTTAAGGAAAATGATTATCCTTGTCTACTCTCCTTGTTGTTGTTAGTTGACATTTAACAAAGAATCAAAAGAGAAAATGTTATCATCATCAGATTTTTTTTTTTTTTTTTTTTTTTTGAATGCTTTCACTCGAAAGGGATTATGTATGTCAATCATAGAGTACTCAACCATATTAGGCATGGTAAATATTTTGGAAGTTTCTCATGTGCTAGGTTAGAGAACTATCAAAAGTAATTTGTAGAATTGAATATCTTACTTGACTAACTGCTTCATAATTTAGTCTTGTAATAGACACAATGATTTGAATGAATTTAGCTTTGAAGTAAGTATAAAAAAGATAAAAAGTACATGTTTTCTTCCAAAGGAAAAAAAAACAGTGGAGAATGTGGTTTTTAAATCTCTTGAACAATAAGAGATTGATGATATATTTCAAATATTTGAGTAAGAGATTGAATATGATCCAATGGAAGACGAATGAAGTGATTCCAATTCTTTGGACAATAGTTTTGAGAACATGAAGCAACTTCTTAGGAAATCATCTCATGTATATATATTCTCCTTTCTTTGAGTAAGCTCGAGGTCTTCGATAAATGTGATAATATCTCCATCTTGACTTGGTCTGGTGGTGTGACGAAGATGAATGATTTTTCCCAAATGTGGCAAAGGAGACACTTTAGCCCGATTTGTTGATGGTAGCTTTGCTCCAGTATGATAAAGATGAAGACTTTGCTCTAGTTTTGCAAAGATGAAGACTTTGCTCCAGTTTTGCAAAGATGAAGGCTTTGCTCCAGTTTGTTGATTGCGGTCTTGCTCCAGTATGGCAAAGATGAAGGTTTTGCTCCAATGTTTATTTAAAGGTGAGATTTTAAAGCATTTCACCATCAAGTTTATTTTTATGTCTTGATTGCACCAATCTTGTAATTTATTTTATTTTATTTTATTTTTTTTTAAATGGTGCAATCAAATGTTCCAGCTTGTTGATGTCGATTTTTGCCCCCAGTGTGGATGGTGACCTTGCTCTAGTGTGGCAAAGACGGTGACTTTGCTCCAGTTTTGAGATGATGACTTTGCTCCAGTGTGACAAAGGCGAAGACTTTGCTCCAGTTTAGAGATGATGACCTTGCTCCAGTGTGGCAAGGATGAAGGCTTTGCTCCAGTTTAGATATGATGACCTTACTCCAGTGTAGCAAAGATGAAGGCTTTGCTCCAGTGTGGCAAAGTTGGAAGTTTTGTACCAGCTTGGCGAAGATAGAGGCTTTGCCCCAATTGGTTGCTTTGCAAAGGAGATTTTCCAAGCATTCCGCGATGTGGTTCCTTGATCTACTGATTTGCACAAATCTTGCAGTTTTTTTTTTTTTTTGCTAGACATTGTTTCTTTTATTTAGTAAGAACTTGTGCAATCATATAGAAAAAAATGATAATTTATTCTCTTCTTTGCAAACTCCAATTGTCTTCTCAGGTTGTTTCTTTGGCCATGATTCTTGGTATCGAGGATGTCCCGCGAGCAAAACTCATTCAAAGAAATTGAGACTTCGAGATGATTTTCACAGTTACCGATTCATTAGTTCTCAAAACTATTATCTTAGAACTTGGAATCACTTTTTAATCGAGGAAAGAGAAATGACAAATGATAAGAATGGAAAGAAATGAGAATTTGGATCAAATGAAGTTGAATATGAGAAATATATGAGAAATTACAAGTCTTAATTATGAAGCAGTAGATCACAAGAGTTCAATACTATGTATTACATTTGAAGGTTCTTTCGAATAATTTGGTATGTTTGCCATCTAATTAAATATGACAGGTTTAGCAAAAGGCTAGGTGGACAGATAAATGTAGAGAAACATCATATAAGTGTGGATGTTGAGTTTAGTCAGGATTTTATGGTGAATCCACAAATCAGGATAAATTGCCTCAAAATTGATGTGGTATGCAAGTTCAAGGTTTTATAGTGAGTGATTAGGAACATTCACTGCAAAAGGGTGTTTGTCCCAGTATGAAGATTAAAACCTTGTTCGGGAGTGTATAATAGCACATGAGAAATTTGAAGGTCAAAATGGAGTTCTCTCAGTTTAGAGCTTAACCCAAGAATGAAGACTGAGAAAAATATTTTCAAGAAGGTCATAAAATGGTTGAGAGTTTACAATTTCTCATCATAGAGTAGTGAAAGCACTTTTTTTTTTTTTTTTTTTTTTTTTTTTTTTTTTTTTTTTTTTTTTTTTTTCAGTGATGATTTAACATTTTTGCTCAAAATTATTGCTAAATTTTTAGCTAACAAGAACGACCAAAGTAAACACAAAGATATCAGAATAAACATGAAAACTATCACTTTTTTTTCCAATGTTATAATGAAGTATGTGATAAAATTCGAGAATATTTTGTAAAACAGGCATGAAATGATATTGTAAAAATTAAAAAAATTAAAAAACTTTTTTTTATGTGAAATGAGATAACGAATGCATGAGCATTTTTATCATGTTGGAGAATAAAAATTTGATTTTATTTTTTCGTGATGTATGCATGTGTACGATAAAAATGATTTTTTTGTTTTTTTTTAATATATGTATGCATGTGTGATATGATGCAATTGATGATTTGACATGCGAAATGATGCATAAAATTTATTTTGATGCTGTGAGGTAGGATGTGATAACAAATGATTTTTTGTTATTATTTTTTTATGTATGCATGTGTGATATGATGCAATTGATGATTTGACATGCGAAATTATGCATAAAATTTATTTTGATGGTGTGATGTAGGATGTGATAACAAATGATTTTTTTGTTTTTATTTTTTATGTATGCATGTGTGATATGATGCAATTGATGATTTGACATGCGAAATTATGCATAAAATTTATTTTGATGGTGTGATGCAGGATGTGATAACAAATGATTTTTTTGTTTTTATTTTTTATGTATGCATGTGTGATATGATGCAATTGATGATTTGACATGCGAAATGATGCATAAAATTTATTTTGATGGTGTGATGTAGGATGTGATAACAAATGATTTTTTTGTTTTTATTTTTTATGTATGCATGTGTGAGATGATATGACTTGACATGCGGGATGAGATAATACATGAATTTCTTTTTATATATGCATGTGTGAAATGATGTTGGACATTTTTTGTTTTTTTGTTTTTAAATAAACCGTTGATTGCTCCAAATGATATCTTGCGTTCTTAAATTTAACATTCAGGCAATCATTGATAATTTTTATTATGCATGTGAATATGTAATGCTAGACTCTAAATGCAACTAAAAAGAATAACGAAATGACTTCTAATCATGAGCGAAAAATGTGTTTGAATGAAAATCAATGTCTTGTGACTCTATATGCATGTGAACATGAAAGGCATGATCATTTTATATTCTAAGGTGTGCCAGAATGCAAAGGAACTTTTTTGAATTTCCTACAATGAATGGATCAATATGAGAATGTGTATGTATGAGGGTATATAAAGAATGTGGATGAGATGTATGTGAATGATGTGACATGTAGTTGTTTTTTTTGTGTTTTTTTTTTTCTAAAAAAAAAACAATGAAAAGTTTAAAGAGATTCATTTTTTAAAGAGAGAAAAAAAATTAGAAAGAATATATACAAAACTCTATTACCTTTTTTTTGTTTTACCAAAAGGAAACATGTAAATTTTTTGTTTTCTTTTCTTTTCCTTTTTTTAGGAGGGAAAAATAAATCGAATAAAATAAAATAATAGATCCAAAATTAATCCCAACGTTATTGATATAACAATGGAATTACTTGAGAACGTAAAAAAAATAAAAATGATGTAAGGATAATATTCTAACCCTAAAAGATAGACGCCCCTAAATTAATTCTAATGTTATAAGAATAACAAATGAATTAATTTGAGCGAGAATTTTCGTGTGTCTACCCGAGGCAAATTAAATCCCCTTGAAGCTAGACATCACTACATTCTCAATCATAATCTTAGAGGGTAAAGATTGAGTATAAATCAACTGTGATTAGTATTTTAACATTTTCATTTAAAAAAAAAAAAATAACAGTTTTTTTACTTTTTTTTCCATAAGGAAACAAACATTTTTTTATTTTATTTTTTTTAAAACCAACACGGGATTTTTTGTTCTTATTTTTAAGGAAACAAAGCAAAAAAGACAATAATTATATACAAAATAATAAATATATCACATGAATGCATGAATGAGATTTGCAATATATGTTATACAATAAGTTTAAGGATCAACATGTGATATAACCAAATATGTGTATCCTAAAGTTCAAAACTTTGGATAATAATTGGTTGGCTCTAGGATGCGTATGAGTGTAATTTATGTTCTACTCATTCCTAGAAGTATTTGGTCCCCAAGCCTTCTATCTGATTAAACAGCGTAGTTGGCTTGAGTGGAGAATTTCATGCGCCTGCACGGGAACCGAAATTCCACGAAGGTCACACTACTCAGTCACCGAATCTAATCCTAAAGGTAAAGCCCGGGTAGGAGGCTCGTGAATGTGTGTGTGATGCATGAGAATGCAAAAAATGTAAATTGCAATAAATATATTAATACAGTGATAATAAATAAACATGTTAAATAAAAAACTAATAATAAAAATAAATAAACAAAGAAATAAAAGAAAAAAATAAAGGACCAAAAAATTGAAAACTGGATAATAAAAAGATAAAATGTAATGGCCTGACCCTCTAAAAAAAGGTCCCCAGTGGAGTCGCCATGCTGTCGCAACGTCATTGCGACGAGGAGCGGCCGACGTCCTCTTTCAAGGGTTTTGTTTAAAAAATAAAAAGAGATGGAGTCGCCACCAATCATTTTGGGTGTGATTGGTCACCTTAAAACAAAAACTGGTCTACGATTTCAAAAATTAAGTTCGGGGGTCGTTCGAATGTAGGGAAGGTATTAGCACCCTACAACACCCGTTAAAACGGTAACCATATTTTATCTTATATTATCCAATTAATTTTAAAATGTCCTTAATTTGAGAAAATAAATAAATAAGAGTTTTGTTAAAAATGAATGTCTCATCTAATCAAATCTTAACCTTAAAAATAAGGTAAGAGTTTGATATAATGAGTGAATTTAACTTTAATTAATTATCATATCTAAATTTCCTTTTATTTAAAGGAAATTATTTACCTCAAGAATTTGAGAAATTTATCCCAACTCCGTCATAGGATTTATATGATAATATTTTATTTTAAAAACATATTGATTTGTTATTTTTAGAAGTGGTTGGGAGGATTTTCGTGCTTGCACGAGAGTCGAAACTCTACGAAAGTCACATTACTCAGCCCTCAAAACAAATATTATTTTATTTTACAAACGTTATTTTTAAACGGAAATATGACTTTGATTATAAAATCAAATTGAGATTTAGGAAAATTTAAATTAAAGATAAAGTTGAAATTTGTTTGAAATATATTAAAACAAATAATTAAAATTTATTTACAAGACTTAAATTAAGGTAAAATTGAAATATGCCTTAAAATATTAAATCTAAAAAGGAAAATATATCCTAACTTAATTGGAAAATAAAAAAAGGTTAAACATTAACTTCGAGTCAAATGTCAAAATTGGGAGTGAATAAATAAAAATAAGGAATGACAGTTTTGTAATTAAGCATGCAATGACAAACTTGTAAATAATATAAAAGCAATGACAATTTTGTAAATAACATAAAAACCTAAAAATATACCTCCTTCTTCAATCGAGCGTGTCGCGGTCTATGCCTTCCATCACCATGAGGGAGTTATCGTTTGTTCAAGCTCGTGGTTGCCGATATCCGTAGAAGATTATAGTTGGATGAAGATAGTGGTTGTTGGTTTTTTTGCTTGAGATGGGAGAAATGGAGGGAAGTGGTTGTGAACTTTGGAGGGAAGAGAAAGTTATTTTAAATTAGTCAAATAAGAGTTTTGACCATTAAAATTAACATTTTCTCTCCAACTTGGAAGCCTTTCGCCCTAATCTTTTTTTTCTTTCCTTCGAGCCCTTCACTCTGATCTTCTCTTATCTTTCCCTTGATTTTACGAGCCTTTCGCTCTGATCTTCTCTTCGTTCTTTACCTATTTCTCTTAGTCGGTATTTATAGGCCATTGAAAATCACATCAAAGGTAAAAATCTCAATGAATTTATTACTCAAAATGTTTTCTCAATTGAAATAGATTTTAGGCCAAAAATGAACAAATATTTTATATCATAAATGAATATCAAATTTTAAACCAAAAATGAATTAAATATTTTATACTCATAAATGAATATCAAATTTTAACCCAAAAGTAAATTAAAGATTTTATATTCATTGAAGTAAATAAATGAATATCAAACTTTAGCCATAAAATGACTTAAAATTTTATACTCATTAAATGTTAATTTTATTTGTCAAAATAGGTAAAAACTTTTCCAAACAACCAAAACGTTCTTTTTCTTATTTTTCTTGAATTTTCGAAATTAATAAATTAAAAAAATAAAAATGTGAATTTTAAAAGTTTAAAAATGGTTTAAAGAATGATGACAAAAATACATAAAAATAGGGAAAAATAACTTTAATAATAAACAAATGGCCGGACCAAATACGGTGTCTACAGTGCATGTTGGCTATTTTCTCTGACTTAGATGAATCCATGATAGAAATATTTATGGATGACTTCTCAGTCTTTGGTGATTCTTTTAACAACTGCTTAGAAAACTTAGGACAAGTCCTAACTAGGTGTGAGGAGACCAACCTAGTCTTAAATTGGGAGAAATGCCACTTTATGGTGGAAGAAGGAATAGTCCTAGGACATATAGTCTCTAGAGCAGGAGTAGAGGTCGATAGGGCCAAAATAGAAATCATAGAGAAGCTAGTGGAACCTCAAAACGTCAAAGCTATTAGGAGTTTCTTAGGTCATGCAGGTTTTTATAGAAGATTCATAAAAAACTTCTCAAAAATCTCTAAACCCTTGTGTGAGTTTCTAGAGCTTAATAAACCATTTGTCTTCTCAAAAGAATGTTTCCTAGCATGGACAAAACTTAAAGAAGCCTTAGTCAAAGCACCAATTATAGTAGGTCCAAATTGGGATTTACCTTTTGAACTAATGTGTGATGCTAGTGACTATGCGATTGGGGCTATGCTAGGGCAGAAAATAGATAAACTAACACATCCTGTATATTATGCAAGTAAGACTTTAAATGAAGCACAATGTAATTACACTACCACAGAGAAGGAAATGTTGACTGTAGTGTTTGCATGTGAAAATTTTAGGCCTTATATTGTAGGAACTAAAACTATTGTGTACACTGATCACTCGACGATAAAATATCTAATGAGGAAGGCCGATGCTAAGCCACGGTTAATTAGATGGGTATTATTATTGCAAGAGTTTGACTTAGACATTAGAGATAAAAAAGGATGCGAAAATGCGGTTTCTGACCATTTATCTAGATTGCGAAGTAATTGCAAAATAATTGCTGAGCCAGCAATTTCTGATGCCTTTGTTGATGAGCATGTCTTTGTGTTAGCACATTGTGATAACAATGAGGAGCCTTGGTTTGCGGATATTGCTAACTTCCTTGCTTCACAGGTACTACCAACTTTCAAAGGGGGGCAAAAAAAGAAGAGGTTCCTACATGAAGCAAGGAAGTACATCTGGGACGATCCTACACTTTACAAGACTTGTGCAGATGGTTTGCTGAGGAAGTGTGTATCAGCTGCTGAGGCAAAGTCAGTGTTGCAGCACTGTCATACATCTCCTTACGGTGGACATTTTGGTGGTCAGAGGACGGCTGCAAAGGTATTCCAAAGTGGCTACTACTGGCCCACGATCTTCAAGGATGCCCATGACCATGCACACAACTGCAATGAGTGTCAACGAACAGGTAACCTCAGTAGGAAGGATGAGATGCCTCTCACATATATCTTAGAGTTGAAACTCTTCGATGTATGGGGCATTGACTTCATGGGACCATTCCCTCCATCTGCAGGTAACCTTTATATACTAGTAGCTGTAGATTACGTTTCTAAATGGGTAGAAGCTGTTGCATGTCCCTCGAATGATGCCAAGACAGTCATTAAATTTCTAAATAGGCATATTTTTACAAGATTTGGTACACCACGTGCAATAATAAGTGATGAGGGAACCCACTTTATAAATAAAGCTATGGAAAAGGTACTAGCTAAATACAATGTTAGACATAGAGTAGCAACCCCTTATCACCCACACTCAAATTGACAAGCTGAAATATCCAATAGGGAGATCAAGAGCATACTTGAAAAAGTGGTTAAACCTAATAGAAATGACTGGTCTTTTAAGTTAGACGATGCACTTTGGGCGTATAGGACTGCATATAAGACACCCTTAGGTATGTCTCCTTATAGGCTAGTGTATGGAAAAGCATGTCATCTTCCCTTCGAATTAGAAATCAAAGCCTTTTGGGCCTTAAAGGAGTTGAATTATTGCGTAACCGATGCGGGAACATTGCGGTCTCTGCAATTACATGAGTTAGATGAACTAAGACATATGTCCTACGAAAATGCTAAAATGTATAAAGAAAAAACTAAGATTTGGCATGATAGTAGACTTAGGGTCAAGGACTTTAAAAAGGGTCAGCATATTTTATTATTCAACTCGCGGTTAAGGTTATTTCCAGGCAAACTTAAGTCTAGGTGGTCAGGTCCTTTTGTGATTACTAACGTCTTTGTTCATGGTGCTATTGAAATTCGAAACCTAAACCAAGGGCAACCGTTCATGGTAAATGTTGCGAGGCTGAAGCATTATTATGAGGAAGGAGATGTGAAGACACTCTCGGCCTTCCTTCCATCTGAAGCCTAAGAGGCGAATCGAGAGAGGATGAGTGATCACTGTGCTCATCCATCAGAGGGTTATGCCTTAGATTTCTTTCTTTAAGTATTTTAGATTGCGTATCGTTTGTTTATTTCTCGTTTTAATTAAGTATTTTTATTTTTATTAGGAGTATAATAATGGGAGATTTTAAGCGTCAATGAGGGAGATGAATCAAGAGGAGAAGATCCACGAAAAAATCTAGAGAAATAAGAGATTTGGTTGCTAAAATCTTGCAACTCAAATCAAGAAAATCCTAACGGTTATGCTGAACAATTGCTGAAGAATTGCGGAGTCCGCAACAAAAAGAGCCGTTGGAGAACACTTGAGTATAAATAGTCGTCGTTGGGGCTTTCTGTTCTCTACGATTTCTCAACCGGTGGAACTCCAAAACTCAGCCTTCTCCTTCCTCTGCAACTCCCACACTCAAATCTTCAAAGAAGCAGCCATGGTGACCACATGAGCAGATCGATCCACGCCTAAGAAAGCGTCCCCTGACGCAGAAGAGACCGTGAGGGAGGCGTTGCTTTCTTTGGCAGACGCCGATGCTGCGCAACCCTCAAGGCCTCCAAAGCTGCCTGTGCGAAGAAGGAAATGGAAGATGGCGACTGAGGTAGCTGCTGACCCCTCTGATCCGGTCGGAACCCCTAAGAAGAGGAAGTGGAAGATCGCAGTGTCTGATTCACCGATCAGAGAGAAAAAGACCCCAAGCGAGGAAAGCCTCGAGAGCGGCCGCCCATCATTTGAGACGGCCATGCAGAGCCCCGAATCTTCTCAGCACGCGCCGGAGCCTGAAGTTCCAACTGAAGAGCACCAAGATTCGGTGCCAATCGACGAACCGGCTGAAGAAGACGAGGTGTTTTCCCCCTCAAGGGATGTCAATCTTGACAGCCCTGTGGAGGGGGAAAGCAGAGACTCCATGGAAGAAACACTGGGGGAATGCCTCCAGCATCTGGCCACCAAGGCACGGCTCAAGAAGAAGGCCCCCGTGATTGTCAAGGGCAAGCGGCCAAAGGCTTCCAAACGGGCCAGAAGGAAGAAGGTTGAAGCTGAACCTTCTTTGAAGAAGATGAAGACCGAGGCCGTTGAGTCGGCTAAAGAAAGGGCCAAGGGGAAGAAGAAGATGTATCCGGAAGAGGAGCCTCAAGCTGCGAGGTATGTCTCCAAGGAAGCAGAGGCCAAGGGCCTCAAACTGATGAAGAAAGAACTCCTCCACGAGCGAGGATTTCTTGATGCACTTGCAGACCTGCCGCAATTCTTGCGCGCAGGGATCATTAACCATGGCTGAGAGGAGCTTTGCAGGCCTCCAATTCCAGCCTATCCTGACATGGTGTACGACTTCTACGCCAACCTCACACACCCTGAAGCGTGTCTGTCAACGGTGAGGGGGATAGAGGTCGATTTCTCTGCCAGCGTGTTACCTCGCCAAAAGTACATTATTTAGGGCTATATTTACCTTAAAACCTTGTACATTCTTGAGTGTTTTTGTTAAGAGTTAGCTTAATGTGTGCTTAAATGCGAGAATTTGAGAAATGATGCTAAAATATGACTTATTTGGAAAATGAACGAAAAAGAATGAAAAATGATGAAAAACAAGCTAAAATGTACATTGCAGGTACATTGCTAAAAAATTCAATCTTTGCTGCTGCATTTTTTTCCCAGTCAACAGTCTTTGTTGACTGAGTTTTTCCAGTAGTCAACTCTCCCTGCTGCTGCCACATGTCAAGCTTGACTACCTCACAAAATTGAATGGTGATCCACAATTATTGAGCAACCTTTTGCAACCACCTGGAGGCTATATAAAGAGAGTTAAATGAAGGATCAAAGCAATCAAATTGAATCCACTTCAATTCATTCCACACAATCTGAGAAGTGAGGAGATCCCGATCGTGCAGAATCCCGAAGACGAAACCTCTTCCCCCGTTTGTTGGATCGAAGAAACAAGCCCTTGGCGTGATAATTCGAGAGGAAGAAGAGAAGATCCATCTTCTCTTCTGATTGAATTTATCCCCAAGATCAGCTAATCTTCCCCTTCATCCGAGGCGATTCACGACTTGGAAAATCCTCACGCTATTTACAGCTTTACTTTACTACTTTCCTTTACTGCTCTCCTTTACCGCTTTCGAATTTAATTTCTGCTTTCCTTTAAATGTTGTTCTGAATCATTTACTGCTTTTCCCTTTCATTGTTGCTTTCGGATTGACATATGTTTGTTTACGGATTATTATATGAATTGTTTTCTTAAAAGAGTAATCAATTGGTTTTATTGAGTTCTTCATTCTGTCATCTCTTAATCAATTTGTTGTTTTGTTGAGTTCTTCATTTAATTATATTTCAATCAATTAGGTTTGTAAGTTCTCTGTTTCATGTGTAATCAACAAATTTCCTTTAGTTCTTCGAACACCATGAGTAACTAATTCAATAGAGGTTTGCTAAAGATGAATCTATAGGATAAAAGTATGTGAATTCAGCATGTAAAGTAGCATGAATGCATTGAATGTATGTGATCTTCATCCCATGGACAATTTCGACCGGCCATCCATTTTGTCTAAAGAATTCCTAACCTCTGGAAGAAGTAAGAATTCTGAGTCGTTCATTCATGTTAGCCTTTTATGGTAAATAGAAAATGACCTAGGAATAGGCGTTCTCCTAGCACGTTTATTAGCATGTGTTTATGATTAGGTTGTTAGCTTTACTTGGACGGAAGTAATCTAAGAAACTAATGCATGTAATCGGAAGATGCATGAGAACTAGCTAAGACGATGCATGAGATGTTAATCTACTGTTGAATGATCATAGTTAAATGCCTATAGAGGATTCTTAAGTTGACCTTGCTGCCTTACTTTACATTAAAATCGTTGCTAATTTATTGCTAGATTATTGCAAGAACCGCAATTCTACTTTTCCACATTATGACTTTACCTCTTTGCTAGCTTTGCATTTATGTTTACATTCTTCTTGCATCTTTTATATTCCTGTACCTCAACCCAAAATCTATCCAATTTAAGTTACCTTATCTAATCTAACACACCAAATCGTTAGTCACTAAACTTAATCTCTGTGGGAAAACGAATTAAATTATACTTATCACTTGCTGCAGACCATGTATGCTTGCATGATCTTAGCGCTCTTCGCATTTACATTTTACATACACACTGAGCGCGCAACAAGTTTTTGGCGCCGCTGCCGGGGATTTTGTTTAGTAAACACGATTTGTGTTATTTTAGAAGAACTTAATATATTGGAGCTAATCTTTTGCATTTACAGGTACCAACAAAGCTGGTTTATGAATGAGTTTCCAAATCACAATCTAGAATTTGATCCTGAACCTGAAAGGACTTTAAGGGCCAAAAACAAAATTAAGAAACGCCTTTTTAAACAGCAAAAGCAACCTGTACTTCAGCACATTGTTGACCACGCAGAGTCAGTACAATTTGAACCACAACAAGCTGAAATGGAAAGAGCAGAAGAAGCACCAAATCAAGCACCTATCATTCGCAACCCTATTGAAATTGCGAATGATAAAGATAGTGCTATTCTATCATACCTTGTACCAATACCTGAGGAGCTTAATCCGAGCATCATACGCCCCGAAATTACAGCTCACTCATTCGAGTTAAAACCTGTCATGTTTCAAATGCTGTCCACAGTTGGACAATTCTTTGGAGTGGAAAATGAAGACCCCCACAACCACTTGAAAAACTTCCTGGGAGTAAGTGACACCTTTGTCATCCCAGGAGTGTCTCAAGAGGCCTTGAGACTTTACCTTTTTCCATATTCATTAAGAGACAAGGCCAAGACGTGGCTGAACTCTTTCCCCTCTGGATCAATTGTCAATTGGACAGACCTTGCTGAAAAGTTCCTAGTAAAATACTTCCCTCCAGATAGGAACTCTGACTTTCGTGTTGACATCATCAAGTTCAAGCAAGCCGAAAATGAATCACTGCATGAAGCTTGGACCAGATTCAAAGATCTTCTACTCAAATGTCCACGCCATGGAATTCCATGGTGTATCCAGATTGAAGTATTCTTCAAAGGATGCAACCCCAGCACGAGGCAAGTCTTGAATTCCTCAGCTGGAGGTTCAATGCTATCAAAGAGTTATAACGAAGCCTATGAGATTTTGGAGAAAATCTCAACATCACATTGTCAATGGTCAGACGATCCTGTGGAGCCAAACAGAAGGAAGACTCAAGACATGGATGCACTCAGCGCAATGAGCAGCCAGATTAATGCTCTGACCAACCTGGTGAAGCAAATGACTCAACTCAATATTCAACAAAGTGTCAACACAGTGGCAGCTGTTTCAACAAGCACAACAATAACCAACCAAGGTGAGGCACTAGTTTGTGGATTTTGTGGGGAAGGGCATATGTATGACTATTGCCCTGCTAATCCATCTTCGGTGTGCTATGTTGGAAGTCAACAACAACCAAGGAACAACCCCTATTCAAATACATATAACCCTGGTTGGAGAAACCACCAAAATCTCTCTTGGGGTGGACAACAAAGCACAAGCCAAACGCAAAATCAATCAAGACCGAGTGGACCACCTGGTTTCACTCAACACCAACAAACTAGTCAACCCCCATATCAGGAACAATATGTCAACAACCAACCGATGGGAACATCAGTGGAGAACTTGCTGAAGGAATACATAGCAAAGAATGATGCAACTTTGCAGAGCCAGCAAGCAACCTTGAGAAGCTTAGAGAATCAGATTGGGCAGTTGGCAAACGAGCTAAAGAATAGGCCCCAAGGCAGACTGCCTGCAGACACAGAAACTCCAAGAAGGGATGGTAAGGAACAAGTTCAAGCTATTGAACTATGGAGTGGAAGGCCATTGGTGATGAGTAGCAGAGAAGCACCAAAGAGAGTAGAGAATGAAGAGTCTAGTGCTCCACTGGATTCTCTGCCTAACTGTGATCAAATACAACCAAGCACAACAAGGGTGAGGCCGGAACCTATCGTTGAGGAACCAGAAGAAATTACTAGGCCTCCCCCTAGGCAACCTAATTTGCCTACCTATGTGTCACCACCACCATACCCTCAAATGTTTGATTTTTATGATGATGACTCCTTTGTTACCTTCGAATCTAAGAAGAGTGATCCAACGGAATCTTCATATGAATTGGGGGAGTTGGTGAAAGTTGAGAAAAATGAAATTGTGCTGGATGAGGCCAAAGAGACTAATGCACTGCTTGAGGAACAAGAATTTGAAATGTTTGAGGTTGCAGCAAGCTTCTCCACCAATGAAAGAGTTGAACCACCACCACCACAAATGCTCCAGTTGAAGGAGTTAGAAAGAGATATGCCAGAAAAAGAAGTCCCATCACACCAAACCTATGTTGTACCAACGGACATAAAGTACAAACCTTGGGATGTTATAACATGCAGTCTCTTTGAAAGAATCAACAATTTCAAGGTGTGGCAGAATGTCCGATCCCGTAAATCAAGACTTAAGTATCTTAAAGGAGCAGAAGTGGTGCCTCGAACATTGAAGAATATCCATATGAGGCAGATTGACAAGGGAGATTTCTGATCCCTAAACTCTTAAATTAGGATTTTATCATGCTTTGCTTAGATTTCGTATGTTAGGAGTAGTTTATTTTGGGAATGAAATATTTATTATGTGCCAACAATCATAGTCGTTTAGCATGAATTGATGATGCACAGTGGGCATATAGAACTGCATATAAAACACCTTTAGGAATGTCCCCCTATAGGCTAGTTTATGGAAAAACATGCCATCTCCCCCTCGAAATAGAAAACAAAGCTTTTTGGGCTTTAAAAGAGTTGAATTTTTGCGTGACCGATGCGAGAACATTGCGGTCTCTGCAATTGCATGAGTTGGATGAACTAAGACACATGTCATATGAAAATGCTAAAATGTATAAGGAAAAGACTAAAATTTGGCATGATAGTAGACTTAGGATTAAGGACTTCAAAAAGGGCCAGCATGTTCTATTGTTTAACTCACGATTGAAATTGTTTCCTGGCAAATTAAAGTCTCGTTGGTCAGGTCCTTTTGTGATTACTAATGTGTTTGTTCATGGTGCAATTGAAATTCGAAATCTGGAACAAGGTCAACCGTTCATGGTGAATGGTGCTAGATTGAAGCACTACTATGAGGAAGGAGACGTGAAAACGCTCTCAGCATTCCTCTTATCCGAAGCCTAAAAAGCAAGTCAAGAAAGGATGAGCAAGGGCGTTCAATGGAATGATCATTATGCTCAATCATCAGAGGAATATGGAGCGTGGCAATTGGAGATTTTTAAACGGCATTCGAGGGAGTATTTCTGATCCCTCTCAAAAACAAGAAAAAAATCTGCTTTTCTGTGACCTGTTACCCCACCAATATCAACTGTTTGTTCTGTTTTAAATTCTTAATTTGCCTAAGTAGAGTAGCTTAGTCTAGTTTAATGTCGTCTGATTAGATAGCTTAGATAATTTTGCTATTTTCTGTAGTTGTTTATGAACGAATATCGCATGCTATGAGCCTTGATCACAGTTAAAACTGCTCTGTTGGAATCATTGCGAATTCTTTGCGGACACCGCAATATTTTGTTAGTTTAAGCATGTTGGTGTATGACTTTCTGATGGGTTGTCTGTCTTTAAATCTCATGATTTGGCTGCATTACTGATGTCCATAGGTAGTCTGTCTATTGAGCATGCTGGATGAGTGTCAAGTACACCTTTGTTAGTTCTAACTAGCTTCATGAATTGTTGAGCATGTACCTCTGTTAGACCTTACCATGTTGGTTTTAGTAAATTTCTGTTGTTGAGTTATCTGCACTATGAGGGTCATTCCATCCCTAGGAGTTTTAAGTCTGTCTGGTTTTTATTTAGACTAGATGCTTCTAAGATAAGTTTGGGGGTGTGCCACCTCAGACTCTCATTGGGGACAATGAGAAGTTTAAGTTTGGGGGAGGCAACCTCTAGGCCTAGGAACACTCCTCTCTCCTTTGAAAAATAGACATTCTTCTTCTAAAAAAAATGAATAAGAAAGCAAAAGAAAAGTAAAGGGTACTGTCTCTCTCTAAGGATGCTGAGTAATCAGGGCCAGTTGTGTAACCCACAAGTGACACTGCATCAAAAGGCAATTCAAAGAGAAGACTTTGCCAAAAGAGAAAAAAAGGAAAAGTAAAACCAAGGAAGAAGAATGTGTGCCAAAGAGCTACGGCCTAAGTGTTTAGATGTCCTGTGAAATTGAACTCTGATCCTTAGTTTGCTAAACACATGGCTGTAGCTTGAAGGTATGTCAAGGGAGATGAGTGTCTATCCAACACAGTGATGCCAGGGCTTAGTTTGTTCTATGGATACTGAACTCTGATACTCGTGTGTGCTAAGCCTGGCATGACTTTAAGGAATCCTAGGTAATTAAAAAATAAAGACATTAGAAGCATGTACTGAGTCTAAGTTAAAACTAGGGAGAATTTGAAAGCTTAGGGATAACTGCACAATGAGCTCAATGATATAGGCAGATAAACCAAAAGACAGGAAGTTAGTAAACACAGAAGGTTTTAAAGGCAAGGGTAATCATAATAGACAAAGTATGAAGTTAGTTTTAGCCTAAGAGAGTGTCACAGGACAGCAATGTCTTTGACAGTAAACCTAGAGAAGTCAGCAAATCAGTTAGGTAGAGTTTAAAAGACAAGATTTAGCAGCCAAAGTAAGCCTTTATATTGATCGAGGACGAGCAATAACTCAAGTTTGGGGGTGTGTTACCTCGCCAAAAGTACATTATTTAGGGCTATATTTACCTTAAAACCTTGTACATTCTTGAGTGTTTTTGTTAAGAGTTAGCTTAATGTGTGCTTAAATGCGAGAATTTGAGAAATGATGCTAAAATATGACTTATTTGGAAAATGAACGAAAAAGAATGAAAAATGATGAAAAACAAGCTAAAATGTACATTGCAGGTACATTGCTAAAAAATTCAATCTTTGCTGCTGCATTTTTTTCCCAGTCAACAGTCTTTGTTGACTGAGTTTTTCCAGTAGTCAACTCTCCCTGCTGCTGCCACATGTCAAGCTTGACTACCTCACAAAATTGAATGGTGATCCACAATTATTGAGCAACCTTTTGCAACCACCTGGAGGCTATATAAAGAGAGTTAAATGAAGGATCAAAGCAATCAAATTGAATCCACTTCAATTCATTCCACACAATCTGAGAAGTGAGGAGATCCCGATCGTGCAGAATCCCGAAGACGAAACCTCTTCCCCCGTTTGTTGGATCGAAGAAACAAGCCCTTGGCGTGATAATTCGAGAGGAAGAAGAGAAGATCCATCTTCTCTTCTGATTGAATTTATCCCCAAGATCAGCTAATCTTCCCCTTCATCCGAGGCGATTCACGACTTGGAAAATCCTCACGCTATTTACAGCTTTACTTTACTACTTTCCTTTACTGCTCTCCTTTACCGCTTTCGAATTTAATTTCTGCTTTCCTTTAAATGTTGTTCTGAATCATTTACTGCTTTTCCCTTTCATTGTTGCTTTCGGATTGACATATGTTTGTTTACGGATTATTATATGAATTGTTTTCTTAAAAGAGTAATCAATTGGTTTTATTGAGTTCTTCATTCTGTCATCTCTTAATCAATTTGTTGTTTTGTTGAGTTCTTCATTTAATTATATTTCAATCAATTAGGTTTGTAAGTTCTCTGTTTCATGTGTAATCAACAAATTTCCTTTAGTTCTTCGAACACCATGAGTAACTAATTCAATAGAGGTTTGCTAAAGATGAATCTATAGGATAAAAGTATGTGAATTCAGCATGTAAAGTAGCATGAATGCATTGAATGTATGTGATCTTCATCCCATGGACAATTTCGACCGGCCATCCATTTTGTCTAAAGAATTCCTAACCTCTGGAAGAAGTAAGAATTCTGAGTCGTTCATTCATGTTAGCCTTTTATGGTAAATAGAAAATGACCTAGGAATAGGCGTTCTCCTAGCACGTTTATTAGCATGTGTTTATGATTAGGTTGTTAGCTTTACTTGGACGGAAGTAATCTAAGAAACTAATGCATGTAATCGGAAGATGCATGAGAACTAGCTAAGACGATGCATGAGATGTTAATCTACTGTTGAATGATCATAGTTAAATGCCTATAGAGGATTCTTAAGTTGACCTTGCTGCCTTACTTTACATTAAAATCGTTGCTAATTTATTGCTAGATTATTGCAAGAACCGCAATTCTACTTTTCCACATTATGACTTTACCTCTTTGCTAGCTTTGCATTTATGTTTACATTCTTCTTGCATCTTTTATATTCCTGTACCTCAACCCAAAATCTATCCAATTTAAGTTACCTTATCTAATCTAACACACCAAATCGTTAGTCACTAAACTTAATCTCTGTGGGAAAACGAATTAAATTATACTTATCACTTGCTGCAGACCATGTATGCTTGCATGATCTTAGCGCTCTTCGCATTTACATTTTACATACACACTGAGCGCGCAACACAGCGCCATCAATGAAGCTTATGCTCTCAAAGGGCATACGCACTCTGAATATGCCAAGATAGTCGACTCACCATCAGAGGCAGTCCTAGAAGAGGCCCTGAACACAATAGGCAAACCTGAGGCAGCCTGGGCGGTCTCAAGGAATGGGAAGCACACTTTGATGAGTGCGACCCTTAGAGATAAGGCAGCAGTCTGGTTCTCTCTTGTACGCAGACGCATCTCCCCAGTGACACATGAAATAACCATCAACCAGGGGCGATCGTTGCTGCTCTATGCCATCATGCGGGGACTCACCATTGATGTGGGTGAAGTCATTGCCGCCTCCATCACTGAATGCTCAAGAAAAGGTAAGGGCCAACTCTTTTTCCCAAATACTATTACTAAACTGTGCTTGCGTGCAGGTGTGCCTATTGCGAGGGATGAGAGGCAATTGGCTTATATTGGCCATCTGGAGCTGCCCACGATCTTGAGGATGCGGAGAAGGGGCAATATGGAGTTCGAGATGGATGGTCTGGCTGCTGCATAGTCGCTGTCCATGGCTTGCCTGATGGACTTGCAACACAAGATAGCCCAATGGGCTGAGTACTCGCAAGCAAGGGATGAGGAGTTGGCAGAACAGCTAGGATGCACACTCCCCACCTTCCCTGCTGGTCTGCTGAAGCCTTGGGTGCCTCCAAGAGAAAGGAGAGAAGGAGATGAGGATGTTTGAATGCCAGACTGACGGCATTCGAGGGAGTTTTCTGATCCCTCTTAAGAAAAAAAACACAAATAAACCTGCTTTTCTGTGAACTGTTACCCCCCCCCCCCCCCCCCCCTTAATCAATGATCTGTTTTGATTTGTTAATTTGATTTGTTTAGAATAATGTAGTTCTGTTTGTTTGTCATCCGAGTAGCTAGCTTAGGTAGTTTAGCTATTTGATGTAGTTCTTTGTGTCTGAATATAGCATGCTAGGAGCCTTGATCACTGCTAAATTTGCTCTGTAGGATTAATTGCGAAATCCTTGCGGTGTCCGCAATATTTTGTTAGTTTTCGCATGCTGTTGGATGTCTTTTTGGATGGGCTGGCTATGTTTAAATCTCGATATTTTGCTGCTTTACTGACTTCACTATGTAATCTATCTATTGAGCATGCTGGATGAGTGTCATAGTACACCCTTGTTCGTTTAATTTAGCTTCATTTATTGCTCAGTATGCACCTCTGTAAGCCCTTACCATGTTGTATTTTTAGAAAAATTCTGCTTCTGAGTTATCTGTTCTACGAAGGTCGTTCTATACTGTTGCGTGCTCAATGTGTAAATTAAAAGGCAATGTGAGAGCACTCAGAACATGCAAGCATACATGGTCTTGTAGCAAGTAATAAGTATTTTTCATTCGATTTCCCACAGAGATTTATTCTTAGTTACTAGCGAAGTGAGATGTTAAATTAGAAAGGATGGTTTAAATGGGGTAGAATTGGGATTAATGTGCCTAACTAATAAAGAACGTGCGAGATATGTAAGCATAAAAAAAGACAAGTAAAGAGGTTAACTTGAATGTAGGAGAAAAAGAATTGCGGAGAAATCAATTATCTAGCAATAAAATCGCAAAACAAAAAACGAAGAAAAATGGCTAAGGCAAAAATTCAAACTAAGAAAATTGCGCAGACAACAATTTTCTAGCAATTGTTCTAACAGCGTTTTAAGGGTAAAGTGTGGGAACAAGGGCTACTAACGACTCCTCTATAGGCTTTTTCATACGATTCTTCAGCAATAGATCAACTTATCATGCATCAAACTAACTCATTCTCATGTATCTCTCGATTTCATGCATTAGATCCTTTAGTTTACTCATGTCCAAGTAAGGCTTAAGCATCTATTTATATCAGCAAGTTAATGATTTGTGCTAGGAAAACGCCTATTCCTAGGTCGTTTTCTGGCTACCATGAAAGGCTAGCATGAATGGACGACTCTGAACTCTTACTCCTTCCGGAGGTTAGGAGTTCTTTGGACAAAATGGATGGCCAATTGAAATTGCCCGTGGGATGAAGCACACATACATTCAATGCACTTAAAGCTATCCTACATGCTGAATTCACGTATTTCTACCTATAGACTTGTCACTAGCAGACCCTTATGTGGTTTAGTTACTCATGGATGATGATGGGGTGGAAAGAATAGGTGGTGTAGACATGCTTAGCAGTAATGAAGTGGAAATAAAAGGGAACAGAAACAATAAAAGCAATGAGGAACTCGTGAAATAGTCAAACACTTCTTCGATTAAACAAGGTTTAAAGCTTAACAAGCAACAACTCTAAACTGATGAGAACTAAACAGAAGAAGACGGAGTGAACTAATGTAGCAATCTTAAACAAATAGCAAAAAACAGTAGCGAAAGGAACGACATAAAGTAGCAGAAAGCAAGTAAATCGTGCGCGTGAACCCTCGCCGCAAGCGCCTCGGATGAAGGGAGAAGGGAGCCTTGTTTGGGGATGAATCCAATCAGAAGAGAAGAAGGATCTTCTCTTCTTCCTCTCAGATTATCGACGCCAACAGCTGGATCCTTCACGCCAACAAACGGAAGAGAAAACAGGGAGAAAAGACTGCGTTGAGATCGGAGTTCTACGCTTCCAAGCTTATGTTTGCCCTTCCCCCTTGACCTCCTTTTATAGTGTTTTGCAGGTAGTCTTCAGCCAAGGAGAACCATCCATTCCGAACGACGACCTTCCACGTGGCAGTAGGAGAAAGAATGGGCGGCTGAAAGATCGTAACAAAATAGAAAACGGTTAGACAACTTAACAATTTACATTTAAACATTGCTGAGACAGCAATGTTTTCGCAATGTTTCTGCAATATGGAAATTTCAACTCTTTAGCTTTGTTTTTGGTTCTTTTTCCTTCCTTTTACACATAAGTCCTAATTTAGCTTCATTCTATAAATTCTCATATAAAAGCACATGTTTAGGCTAAATTCAACCAAAAACGCTTAAGAGTGCACACCATTCTATAGCAAATAAGTCCCTAAAATATGCACTTTTGGAGACGTAACACACCCCCAAACTTAAGTTTTTGCTCGTCCTCGAGCAATATAAGGACTTACTTGGGCTGCTATCACTCTATCTAACTACTTGCTGACTTCCCTAAGTTCACTATCTAAGGCATAGCTGTCCTGTGACACTCTTCTAAGTTTAAGACTAACTTCTCATTTTGCTTCTTCTGATTTCTCTCGCCTTATAATCCTACTGTCTTTATAAACTCCCTACAACTGATCTATCTGCTTTGGTCATTAGGTTCATTGTGCAATTATCCCTAAGTTTTCAAATTCTACCTTGCTTTACCCTAGACTCAGTACATGCTTCTAGTGTCTTTTCCTTTGAGCTACCTAGGATTCCTTAGAGTCATGCCAGTCTTAGTATAAACAAGTGACAGTAGTACATTTCATAGAACAACCTAAACCATGGCATCACTACATTGGATATACATTCATCTCCCTTAAAAAACCTACAAGCTACAACCCTGTGCTTAGCTAATTGAGGATCAGAGTTCATTCATAGAGGACAGTTAAGCACATAGGTTATGACTTGCAAGCATACATTCTTCTTCCTTGGTTTTTCCTTTTTTCCTTTTTATTTCCCTTTTTAGTAGGGTCTCTTCTTTGGTTGCCTTTTGATGCAATGCCACTTGTGGGTTACACACATGGCACTGATTACTCAGCAACCTCAAGAGAGACACTACTCTTTATTCTTTTTTTTTTTTTTTTTTTTTTTATCATTTTTTCAAAGAAGAAGAATGCTTATGCTTAGGGAGAGAGGAATGTTCCTAGGCCTAGAGGCTGCCTCCCCCAAACTTAAACTTCTCATTGTCCCCAATGAGAGTCTGAGGTGGCACACCCCCAAACTTGTCCTAGAAGCATCTAGTCTAAGGCAAAACAAACAGAACTTAAAACTCTTAGGCATAAAAAATGACTTTCCTAAAGCAGATAATTCAAGTGCAGAATCTTTGTAAAAACAACATGCTTAAGGGCTTAAAGAGGGGCATGCTGAGTAATTTAAGGAAGCTAATTTAAACTATCAAAGGTGTACTAAGACACTCATCCAGCATGCTCACAGATAGATAACACATGGAAGTCTAGAAAGCATCCAGATATCGAAATTGAAACAGAAACAACCCATCCAAAATTCATTCAATAGCATGCGAAAACTAACAAAAAATTGCGGATTCAGCAAAGAATTCGCAATAGACCTACAGAGCATTTTTAGCATTGATCAGGCTCCTAGCATGCTATTTCCAGTCATAAAAAACTATCCTAAACAGTAAAACTAACTAAACTAACTACTCAGATACCATCAAACAAAAAACAACCTATCCAAAACAAACAAAAGCACAATTAAAACAGATCCAAAGTTGATTAATAACAGCAGTCAAAAGTCACAGAAAAGCAGCAGTTTTTTTTTCTTTATTTTCAAGAGGGATCAGAAAACTCCCTCGAATGCCTTTCAGATTGACATTCAATCCTCCTCATCCTCATCTCTCCTTTCTCTAGGAGGCGCCCATGGCTTCAACAGGTCAGTGGGGAAGGCAGAGAATATGCACCCCAACTGGTCAGCTACATCTTTGTCCCTAGCTTGTGCATATTCGGCCCATTAAGCCATCTTGCGCTGCAGGTCCATCAAACAAGCCATGTTCAGCGATTGTGCAGCAGCTAGGCCGTCCAGCTCAAATTCCATGTTACCCCTCCTTCGCATCCTCAAGACTGTAGGCAGCTCTAGATGACCGGTGTAAGCCAACTGCCTCTCTTTCCTCTCTATAGGCACACCTGCACGTAGGCAAAGTTTAGTAATGGTGTTTGGGAAAAAGAGAGGGCCCTTACCTTTCTTTGAACAGTCGGTGATGGAGGCGACAATGACTTCACCAACATCTATGGTGAGGCTTCTCATGATGGCATACAGCAGTAGTGATCGCCCCTGGTTTATAGTTGTTTCGTGGGTCACAGGAGAGATGCGTCGGCGCACAAACGAGAACCAGACGGCTGCTGTTACGTCTCCAAAAGTGACCTTTTTAGGACTTATTTAGCTTAGAAAGATGTGCACTCTTAGGTGTTTTTGAGAGGATTTAGCTTAAACCTATACTTATATATGAGAATTAGAAGAAGGTAGCTAAATTTAGACTTATGTACAAAAGGAAAGAAAAGGGATGAAAAACGAAGCTAAAAGAGTGAAAATATGCATTGCGGCAGCATTGCGGAAACATTGCTAAAACAACAATGTTTTAAGTGAAATCCGTAAGTTGGCTGATCTTTTTCTGTTATATTCCGTTATTTCAGGGATTCGTTCTTTCTCCTCCATCCATTTTGAAGTACGACGTTGAGGATGGATGGTTCTCCTTGGCCCAAACGCACCTGCAGATTACTATAAAAGGGGGTCAAAGTAGAGGGTTTGATCATCATCCGAAAGCGTAGAAGTCTCTTCTTCGCAGCTCCATCTTTTCTCCTGTTTTTCTCTTCCGTCTGTTGGGTTGGAAAGCTTAGCTGTTGGAGTCGACAATCTGATAGGAAGGAGAGAAGATTCATCTTCTCTCCTGATTGGATTCATCCAAGCAAGGCTACTTTTTTTCTCCTTTCAGCCGAGGCATTTGCGACGAAGCGAGCACGCTCAACTTACTGCTTTCTGTCTTCTGTTTCTCATTTCCAGCACTGTTTTGTTGTGTTTCTTTTCTATTAGTTAGTTCATTACATTTCGTTGCTTTCTGTCTTTATGTTATTCACTTTAAGTTTCCCTTTGTTCATCCCAACAATCGATTAATCAAAGCACAATTCATTAATTCACGGTTTCTTGTCTTTGTTGTTTCCTGTTTTGCCTTGCCGTTTTAAGTTTATTTCTCTTCTGAGCATGCCTACTTTATCTAATATGTCTGTTCTCTCTATATCCATGAGTAACTAAGTCACATAGGGGCATGCTAATGACAATACTATAGGCTAAAAAACGTGAACCAAGCATGTAGGATAGCTCTCGAATGCATTGATTGTATGTAAGCTTCATCCCACGGGCAATTTCGATTGGCCATCCATTTTGTCCAAAGAACTCCTAACCTCTGGAAGGAGTAAGAGTTCAGAGTCATACACTCATGCTAGCCTTTCAAGGTAGCCAGAAAACGACCTAGGAATAGGCGTTTTCCTAGTACAAACCATAGCTTTCTGCTTTAACAAGATGCTTAAGACCTTACTTGGACATGAGTAAACTAAAGAATCTAATGCATGAAATCGGAAGATACATGAGATTGAGTTCGTTTGATGCATAGTGAGTTGATCCAATGCTTGAGAATCGTATGAAAATGCCTATAGAGGAGTCGTTAGTAGCCCTTGTTTCTCCATTTTACACACTTTCGCTGTTAGTAACATTGCGGTAGAATTGCTGTTCTCGCAATTCTGCTAAGTTAAAAATTCTGCTTGACTACTTTTCTCTTCGTTCTTTAATTCTTTCTCTCTACATTTTGCGTTTACCATTGACTTGCACTTGTTTATGTTGTTACCTTTTATATATTCAGCAATAAATAGGAATTTTAAAACCAAGTCTACCCCTTCAAATCCACCCATTCTTTCTTAACATTACACTTCACGAGTAGCTAATAATAAATCTCTGTGGGAAAACGAATGAAAAAATACTTACTACTTGCTATAAGATCATGTATGCTTGCATGTTCTGAGTGCTCTCCCTCTCTTATTGCTTATTTATTTTACACATTGAGCACGCAACAAGTTTTTGGCGCCGCTGCCGGGGATTTAGTTTAGTGAAAACGAAGTTTGTTAAGTTTGAAACACCAAGTTTATTATCTATTGAAGCTGATCTATTTTCATTTCTTTTGCAGGTACCATTGGGTTAGTTTATGAATGAGTCTTCAAGTAGTGATCTAGAGTTCAATCCTGAGCCTGAGAGATTATTTAGAGCCAGAAATAGAGCCACGAAACGTCTCTTTGACCAACCCTCTATACCTCCAATAATTGCGGGAACCGCAATTCCTCCGCAATTCGATCAAGAAGAAATGGATAGATTAGTTCCAAATCCGGTGCCTGTCACTCGCAATCCCATCGAAATAGCGAATGATAAGGATAGTGCCATTCTCTCATACCTAGTACCTATGCCTGGGGAGCTGAACCCCAGCATAATCCGTCCTGAAATTACTGCCAACTCATTCGAGTTAAAGCCAGTGATGTTCCAAATGTTGTCCACTGTGGGACAATTCTTTGGAGTGGAAAATGAGGATCCCCACAACCATCTTAGAAACTTCCTAGGAGTCAGTGATACATTCATCATCCCTGGAGTTTCCCAAGAAGCCTTGAGGCTCTACCTCTTCCCTTACTCTTTTAGGGACAAAGCAAAGACGTGGTTAAACTCATTACCCTCTGGATCAGTCCTCAAATGGACAGACTTGGCAGAGAAATTGCTAGTCAAATACTTCCCACCTGATAGGAATTCTACCTTTCGTGATGATATAATCAAGTTCAAACAAGCTGAGAATGAGTCTCTTCACGAAGCTTGGACATGGTTCAAGGACCTTCTTCTTAAATGTCCACACCATGGCATCCCATGGTGTATCCAAATAGAGGTCTTTTTCAAAGGATGCAACCCCAGCACCAGACAAGTGTTAAACTCATCTGCTGGTGGGTCCATGCTGTCCAAGAGTTATAACGAAGCCTATGAGATCTTGGAGAAGATCTCAGCATCTCACTGTAGGTGGTCAGATGATCCAGTTGAGCCAACTAGAGCTCAAGACAAGGACGCACTCAATGCCATGAGTAGCCAAATAAGCGCCCTGACCAACCTAGTCAAGCAAATGGCTCAAGCCAATCTCCAAACTAGTGTCAACACCGCCACAGCCATGTCAATGGGCACCCAACCAAGTCAAGGTGAGACACTTATCTGTGGATTCTGTGGGGAAGGGCACCTGTATGAATACTGCCCTGGGAATCCAGCCTCAGTCTGCTATATTGGAAGCCAGCAGCAGCCTAGGAACAACCCCTATTCCAACACTTACAATCCTGGTTGGAGGAACCACCCAAACCTTTCATGGGGTGGCCAACAGAATGCTAACCAAGCTCCTGACCAGCCAAGACCGAGTGGAACACCTGGTTTCACTCCCCAACATAACCAATCCATGTACCAAAAACCATACAACCAACCTGTAGGATCCTCTGTAGAAAACTTACTTAAGGAATACATAGCCAAAAATGATGCCACTCTACAGAGTCAGCAAGCTACTCTTAGGAGCCTAGAGAACCAGATAGGGCAATTAGCTAATGAACTCAAAAGCAGGCCCCAAGGTAGACTACCTGCTGACACTGAAGTGCCAAGGAGAGATGGTAAAGAACAAGTTCAAGCAATTGAACTTAGGAGTGGGAGACCATTGGTGAGCAACACCAAAGAAATACCAAAGAGAGTAGAGAACAATGAGTCTAGTGCTCCACTGGAGTCTCTGCCAAACCAAGGTCCACCACCAACAAGCACATCAGGATCAAGGCTGGAGCCAATCATAGAAGAGATAGAAGAAATTCCAAGGCCTCCACCTATCTTGAGGCGACCTGAAGTGCCTGCATATGTGCCACCACCTCCATTTCCTCGAAGGCTAAAGAAAAAACAAGAACAGGAAGTGCACTTTAACAAATTTTTAGAAATTCTTAAACAAGTGCATGTGAATATTCCTTTTGTAGAAGTTTTACAATCTATGCCTTCCTATGTTAAGGTTTTGAAGGATATTATCACTAACAAAAAAATAATTGGTGAGTTTGAAACAGTAAATCTCACTGAGGAGTGCAGTGCCATACTCCAGAACAAGCTACCCAAGAAGGAGAAGGATCCTGGTTCCTTCACCTTACCTGTAGAGCTAGGAGGCAAGCACGTGGGCAGAGCTCTTTGTGACCTGGGAGCCAGCATAAACCTCATGCCCCTATAACTATTCCGCCAGCTAGGAATAGGAGAAGAACGTCCAACCACTGTCACTTTACAACTAGCAGACAGATCCATAGCCTACCCTGAAGGTAAGATTGAGGATATTCTTGTAAAGGTTGACAAGTTTATTTTCCTTGCAGATTTCATTATCCTGGATTATGAAGCCGACAAGGAGGTCCCCATCCTATTAGGCAGATGTTATGTCTCCAAAAGTGACTTATTTAGGACTTATTTAGCTTAGAAAGATGCACACTCTTAGGTGTTTTTGAGAGGATTTAGCTTAAACCTATGCTTATATATGAGAATTAAGAGAAGGTAGCTAAATTAGGACTTGTGTGCAAAAGGAAAGAAAAGGAATGAAAACCGAAGGAAAAGTATGAAAAATGCACATTGCGATAGCATTGCGGAAACATTGCTGAAACCGCAATGTTTCAAGTGAAAACCGTAAGTTGACTGATCTTTTTCTGTTAATTTCCGTTATTTCAGGGATTCGTTCTTTCTCCTCCATCCATTTTGAAGTACGACGTTGAAGATTGATGGTTCTCCTTGGCCCAAACGCACCTGCAGATTACTATAAAAGGGGGTCAAAGTCGAGGGTTCAATCATCATCCGAAAGCGTAGAAGTCTTCTCGCAGCTCCACTTTCACTCCTGTTTTTCTTTGCCGTCTGTTGGTTTGCGAAGCTCAGCTGTTGGAATCGATAATCTGATAGGAAGGAGAGGAGATTCATCTTCTCTCCCGATTGGATTCATCCAAGCAAAGCTGACCTTTCTCATCCTTCAGCCGAGGCGGTTGCGACGAGGCGTCCAAGCTCATTTACATGCTTTCTGTCTTTCCTTTCTATTTTACAGCATTGTGTAGTTGTTGTTTCTGTTCTAGTGACTAGTTCATTTCTTTGCGTTGCTTTCTGTCTTTAAGTTATTGGCTTTAAGCTTTCCTTTGTTCATTCAAACAATCAAGTAATCAAATCACAATTATTCATTTCACAGTTCTTGCCTTTTCAATCTACTGTTTTTCCTCACTGTTTTGTCTTTAAATTCTTTCTAAGCATGTCTGTTTCAACCCTTATTCCTGTTCTGCCTATATCCATGAGTAACTAAGTCACATAGGGGCATGCTAATGACAATACTATAGGCTAAAAAACGTGAACCAAGCATGTAGGATAGCTCTCGAAGCATTGATTGTATGTAAGCTTCAACCCACGGGCAATTTCGATTGGCCATCCATTTTGTCCAAAGAACTTCTAACCTCTGGAAGGAGTAAGAGTTCAGAGTCATACACTCATGCTAGCCTTTCAAGGTAGCCAGAAAAACGACCTAGGAATAGGCGTTTTCCTAGTACAAACCGTAACTTTCTGCTTTAACAAGATGCTTAAGACCTTACTTGGATATGAGTAAACTAAAGAATCTAATGCATGGAATCGGAAGATACATGAGATTGAGTGAGTTTGATGCATAGTGAGTTGATCCAATGCTTGAGAATCGTATGAAAAAGCCTGTAGAGGAGTCGTTAGTAGCCCTTGTTTCTCTATTTTATACACTTTCGCTGTTATTACAATTGCGGTAGAATTGCTGTTTCCGCAATTCTACTAAGTTTAAAATTCTGTTTAGGTGTTTTCTTCTTCGTTTATTAATCTCGTCTCTTTTCCTTTGAGTGTAACTTTGACTTGCTTTAGTTTATGTTGCTATCCTTTGCATATTCCTTAGGAATTAGACAATTTAAAACCAATTTTACCCCATCAAATCCACCCATTCTTTCGTAACTTTACACTTCATGAATAGCTTATAATAAATCTCTGTGGGAAAACGAATGAAAAAATACTTACTACTTGCTATAAGATCATGTATGCTTGCATGTTCTGAGTGCTCTCTCTATCCTATTGCTTATTTATTTTAACACATTGAGCACGCAACAAGTTTTTGGCGCCGCTGCCGGGGATTTATTTAAGTGAAAACGAAGTTTGTTAAGTTTGAAATACCAAGCTTATTGTCTATTGTAACTGATCTGTTTCATTTCTTTTACAGGTACCATCGGGTTAGTTTATGAGTGAGCCTTCAAGTAGTGATCTAGAGTTCAATCCTGAGCCTGAGAGATTACTTAGGGCCAGAAATAGAGCCAAGAAACGTCTCTTTAACCAACCCCCTTTACCTCAAGTAATTGCGGGAACCGCAATTCCTCCGCAATTATCTCAAGAAGAAATGGATGGAATAGTTCCAAATCCGGTGCCTGCCACTCGCAATCCCATCGAAATAGCGAATGACAAGGATAGCGCCATACTCTCTTACCTAGTACCTATGCCTGGGGAGCTGAACCCCAGCATAATCCGTCCTGAAATCACTGCCAACTCATTCGAGTTAAAGCCAGTGATGTTCCAAATGTTGTCCACTGTGGGACAATTCTTTGGAGTAGAAAATGAGGACCCCCACAACCATCTTAGAAACTTCTTAGGAGTCAGTGATACCTTTATCATCCCTGGAGTTTCCCAAGAAGCCTTGTGGCTATACCTTTTCCCTTACTCTTTGAGGGACAAAGCCAAAACGTGGTTAAACTCATTACCCTCAGGATCAGTCCGTAATTGGACGGACTTAGCAGAGAAATTCCTAGTCAAATACTTTCCACCTGATAGGAATTCTACCTTTCGTGATGACATAATCAAGTTCAAACAAGCTGACACTGAGTCTCTTCACGAAGCTTGGACAAGGTTTAAAGACCTTCTTCTCAAATGTCCACACCATGGCATCCCATGGTGTATCCAAATAGAGGTCTTTTTCAAAGGATGCAACCCCAGCACTAGACAAGTCTTAAATTCATCTGCTGGAGGTTCCATGTTGTCCAAGAGTTACAACGAAGCCTATGAGATCTTGGAGAAGATCTCAACATCTCACTGTAGGTGGTCAGATGATCCAGTTGAGCCAACTAGAGCTCAAGACAAGGATGCTCTAAGTGCAATGAGCAGCCAAATAAATGCCCTGACCAACCTAGTTAAGCAAATGGCTCAAGCCAATCTCCAAACAAGTGTCAACACCGCCACAGCCATGTCAATGGGCACCCAACCAAGTCAAGGTGAGACACTTATCTGTGGATTCTGTGGGGAAGGGCACCCGTATGAATACTGCCCTGGGAATCCAGCCTCAGTCTGCTATGTGGGAAGCCAACAGCAGCCTAGGAACAACCCCTACTCTAATACTTACAACCCTGGTTGGAGGAACCACCCAAACCTGTCATGGGGTGGCCAACAAAATGCTAATCAAAATCCTAACCATACACCTGGTTTCACTCCCCAACATAACCAACCCATGTATCAAAAACCATACAACCAACCTGTAGGATCTTCTGTAGAAAACTTACTCAAGGAATACATAGCCAAGAATGATGCCACTTTACAAAGTCAGCAAGCTACTCTTAGGAGCCTAGAGATCCAAATAGGGCAACTAGCCAATGAAATCAAAAGTAGGCCCCAAGGTAGACTACCTGCTGACACTGAAGTGCCAAGGAGAGATGGTAAAGAGCAAGTTCAAGCAATTGAACTTAGAAGTGGTAGTCCATTGGTGAGCAACACCAAAGAAACACCAAAGAGAGTAGAGAACACTGAGTCTAGTGCTCCACTGGAATCTCTGCCAAACCAAGGTCAACCACCAACAAGCACATCATGACAAAGGCTGGAGCCAATCATAGAAGAGATAGAAGAAATTCCAAGGCCTCCACCTATCCTGAGGCGACCTGAAGTGCCTGCATATGTGCCACCACCTCCATTTCCTAGAAGGCTAAAGAAAAAACAAGAACAGGAAGTGCACTTTAATAAATTTCTAGAAATTCTTAAGCAAGTGCATGTTAATATTCCTTTTGTAGAGGTTTTACAGTCTATGCCTTCTTATGTAAAGTTTTTGAAGGATATTATAACTAACAAGAAAATAATTGGTGAGTTTGAAACAGTCAATCTCACTGAGGAGTGCAGTGCCATACTCCAGAACAAGCTACCCAAGAAGGAGAAGGATCCTGGTTCCTTCACCTTACCTGTAGAGCTAGGAGGCAAGCACGTGGGCAGAGCTCTTTGTGACCTGGGAGCCAGCATAAACCTCATGCCCCTATCATTATTCCGCCAGCTAGGAATAGGAGAAGCACGTCCAACCACTGTCACTTTACAATTAGCAGACAGATCCATTGCATACCCTGAAGGTAAGATTGAGGATATTCTTGTAAAGGTTGACAAATTTATTTTCCTTGCAGATTTCATTATCCTGGATTATGAAACAGACAAGGAGGTCCCCATCCTGTTAGGTAGACCATTTCTAGCCACAGGTAGGGCACTGATAGATGTCCAAAAAGGTGAGCTCACTATGAGGGTTCATGATGAAGAGGTGAAATTTAGTGTGTATAAAGCCTTAAGGTACCCCTCTGACTCTGAATCTTGTGCTAGCATGGACATTGTAGATTCATTAATGGAAGAATAATTGGAGCATGAATTGTTGACTAAGCATGCTCATGAATATGTAGGATTAGAATTAACTGACTTAAACATAGCTGAGATAATGGACATATCTGTAAATAACCTTCAGCATGTTTGTATGAATATTGACTTAACTGAAAAATCTGTGAATCCATTAAAACCATCCATTGAGCATCCACCTGTCTTAGAATTAAAACCTCTCCCCACTCACCTCAAGTATGCATATCTAGGAAGTAATGATACTTTGCCTGTGATTATTTCTTCTAAATTAAGTGAAAAACATGAGGTTGAACTGATTTTATTACTTAAGCAACATAGGAAGGCTATTGCATGGACTATTGCTGATATTAGAGGCATTAGCCCTTCTTATTGCATGCATAAGATTATATTAGAGGAAGAGCACACACCTAGAGTAGATCACCAACGTAGGCTGAACCCCTCTATGAAAGAGGTAGTTAAAAAGGAAATAATAAAATGGTTAGATGCTGGTGTGATCTTCCCCATAGCTAGTAGTCAGTGGGTGAGCCCTATACAATGTGTACCTAAGAAGGGGGGGATGACTGTGGTAGTCAATGAGAACAATGAACTGATTCCAACAAGGACTGTCACAGGATGGAGAGTTTGCATGGATTATAGGAAACTAAATAAAGAAACCAAAAAAGACCACTTCCCTCTACCATTCATTGACCAGATGTTAGACAGGATAGCTGGTAGAGCCTACTACTGCTTCTTAGACGGTTATTCAGGATATAACCAGATTACTATAGACCCTAAGGACCAAGAGAAGACTACCTTCACTTGCCCTTTTGGAACTTTTGCCTTTCGCAGAATGCCTTTTGGCTTATGCAATGCACCGGCAACTTTCCAAAGGTGCATGTTGGCAATCTTCTCTGATTTGGATGAGTCCATGATAGAGATATTCATGGATGATTTCTCAGTTTTTGGGGATTCATTTACAAACTGTCTAGAGAACCTAGGACAAGTCCTGGCTAGGTGTGAGGAGACCAACCTAGTCCTAAATTGGGAAAAGTGCCACTTCATGGTGGATGAAGGGATTGTCTTAGGTCATAGAGTGTCAAGGGCAGGTGTAGAAGTTGACAGGGCAAAAATTGAAATAATAGAGAAATTGGTAGAACCCCAAAATGTCAAGGCCATTAGAAGTTTCTTAGGGCATGCTGGCTTCTATAGAAGGTTCATTAAGGACTTTTCTAAGATCTCCAAGCCTTTATGCGAGCTTCTAGAGCTAAACAAACCCTTCATCTTCTCTAGAGAATGTTTCCTAGCATGGAAGACCCTTAAGGAAGCACTAGTCACAGCCCCTATTATAGTAGGACCAAATTGGGATCTCCCATTTGAGATGTTATGTGATGCTAGTGACTATGCTGTAGGGGTTATGTTAGGACAGAAGATTGACAAGTTAACACACCCTGTATATTATGCTAGTAAGACACTTAATGAGGCACAATGCAATTACACAACCACTGAGAAGGAGATGTTAGCTGTAGTGTTTGCTTGTGAGAAATTTAGGAACTATATTGTAGGCACCAGAACGATTGTGTACACTGACCATTCTGCTTTAAAGTATCTTATGAGGAAGGCTGATGCTAAGCCTAGGTTGATTAGGTGGGTTTTGCTGCTGCAAGAGTTTGATCTAGACATTAGAGATAAGAAAGGAAGTGAAAATGTGGTTGCGGATCATCTTTCTAGATTGCAGCATAATTGCGAAAAAATTGCGGAACCCGCAATTTCTGATGCTTTTATTGATGAACATGTCTTTGTATTGACTCATCGTGATAACGATGAGGAACCTTGGTTTGCTGACATTGCTAACTTCCTTGCATCGCAGGTACTACCAACTTTCAAGGGAGTTCAAGAGAAGAAGAGGTTCCTTCATGAAGCAAGGAAATTCATATGGGATGACCCCACACTGTACAAAACATGTGCTGACGGCTTGCTAAGGAAGTGTGTTTCAGCTGCTGAGGCGAAGTCTGTGCTGCAGCACTGCCACACAGCTCCTTATGGTGGACACTTTGGTGGCCAAAGAACAGCTGCAAAGGTATTTCAGAGTGGCTACTATTGGCCAACAATCTTCAAGGATGCCCACAACTATGCCCACAGCTGTGATGAATGCCAAAGAACAGGTAACCTCAGTCGAAAGGATGAGATGCCTCTCACCTACATCTTGGAGTTGGAACTCTTTGATGTGTGGGGCATTGACTTCATGGGACCATTTCCCCCATCATCAGGTAACCTTTACATATTAGTGGCAGTAGACTATGTATCCAAGTGGGTAGAGGCCATAGCATGTCCCAATAATGATGCCAAAACAGTCATAAAATTCTTGCATAGGCACATTTTTACTAGGTTTGGAACACCTCGTGCTATCATTAGTGATGAGGGGACACATTTCATTAATAAGGCTATGGAGAGAGTGTTGGCTAAGTATAACATCAGACATAGAGTAGCCACTCCCTATCACCCACACTCGAATGGACAGGCTGAAATTTCAAATAGGGAGATTAAGAACATCCTAGAAAAAGTGGTCAAACCCAACAGAAAGGATTGGGCGTTTAAACTCGAGGATGCACTTTGGGCGTATAGAACAGCATATAAGACACCCCTAGGTATGTCTCCTTACAGACTTGTGTATGGTAAAGCTTGTCATCTTCCATTCGAGTTAGAAATTAAGGCATTTTGGGCACTAAAAGAGTTGAATTATTGCGTGACCGATGCGGGAACGTTGCGGTCTTTGCAATTACATGAGCTTGATGAGCTTAGGCATATGTCTTATGAATATGCCAAAATGTATAAGGAAAAGACCAAGATTTGGCACGACAGTAGACTTAGGATTAAGGACTTCAAGAAAGGCCAGCTTGTCTTATTATTTAACTCACGATTGAAATTATTTCCAGGCAAACTTAAGTCTAGATGGTCAGGTCCATTTGTAATTACTAATGTGTTTGTTCATGGTGCCATCGAGATAAAGAACCTGCAGCAAGGACAACCATTCATGGTTAATGGTGCAAGGTTGAAGCACTACTATGAGGAAGGAGATGTGAAGACTCTCTCGGCCTTCCTCTTGACTGAAGCGTGAAATTAAGAACGAGAGAGGACGAGTGATTGCTGTGCTCGTCCAGACGGGGCTCATGCCTTAGTTTATTTTTTTCCATTTTTCCGGTTATCGTTTGTGTATATGTTTGTATGATTTTAATTACGAAGTTGATGTTGATTTTATTTCTTTTTGTAGGGAATCAATAGAGGGAATCAAGGAGATTAAATCCAGCTAAAAAGATCAAGAAGATATTGGGCCAAATCAAAGATACGGTTGAGCAAAGATTGACATTTAAATGCAGAAAATCTCCAACGGTCACTAGGATTGCGCTGGATTTGCAGAATCCGCAAAAATATAGCCGTTGAGATTTTTTGTGTTTTCTTTATATCCGTTAGAGGCGCATTGATCCGTACGTTTCTCCCATTATCTGAACTCCAAGAAAGCTGCTTTTCTCTTCATCTGTGATTCCTCTCTCCAAATCTCCACAATTCGACAATGGTGCTAACAAGAGCCGAACGATCTGCGTCCAAGAAACGGGCTGATGAGGCTGAAACGGCTGCGAGGGAAGCACTTCTTGCCCTTGCAGACGCTGATGCTGCGCGAACTGAACGACTTCCAAAACTACCGATCCGCAAGAAGAAGTGGAAGGTCGTCACAGAGATACCTGCTGGACCCTCTGAACCAGCAGGCACACCCAAGAAGCGCAAATGGAGTATGGCTGTGGCCGAAGAAGAAATCAAGAAAAAGACTCCCTCCGTGGAGAGTCAAGAACTAGGCCAGCCATCCCACGAGACAGCCGAGCGCAGCCCTTCACCATCTCCACCGGTTCGAAGCCCTGAGCTCTCCTCATCGCCACCAGCGCAGAGCCCTGAGCTGCCTTCATCACCGCAGAGTTCTGCACAGACCCCTACAGCAGCACAAAGCACCACTCCTTCGCCCACTTCTCCACGGCCTGACCCTGAATTCCCATATGGGGAGTACCAAGAGTCGACGCAGGGCAGTGGGGAAGCTGAGGAAGAAGAATTCTTCTCTCCTTTGAGGGAAGCCAGCCCTGAGAGCCCTGCACAGAAGGATGACTCGATGGACGAGACACTGGGGGACTGCCTCCAGCAGATGACAACGAGGGCAGGGTTAAGGAAGAAGGAAGCCAAGGTTGTCAAGGCCAAACGGCCAAGAACAAAAAAGAAGTCGAAGAAGAAGAAGAAAACCAGGGCTGTGCCTTCATCCAAGAAGGGGAGTGACGAGCCTTCCCCAAAGAAGCTCAAGAATGAGGCTGCTGAGTCAGCCAAACTGAAAGACAAGGGGAAGGCCAAGCTGTACCCTGAAGATGAGCCTCAGTCAGTGAGGTACGTGTCTTCTGACGCTGAGTCTAGAGGCCTTGAGCTGAGGAAAAGGGAGCTGCTGCACGAGAAGGGCTTCCTCGACAGACCTGCTGACCTGCCGCAATTCTTGCGCGCAGGAATTACGAATCACGGCTGGGAGGAGTTGTGCAGACCACCCAATCCAGCTTACACAAGCATGGTGTATGACTTCTACGCCAATTTGAGGAATTCTGAGGAGGGATTGTCTGTGGTCAGGGGAGTAGAAGTAGACTTCTCAGCAAAGGCAATCAACGAAGCCTATGGCCTCAAGGGCCAAAAACATACTGATTATTCAAGGATCGTTGACGAGCCTACAGAAGCTGTCCTGGAAGAGGCCATTCGGATCATTGGCCAACCTGAAGCATCATGGACCGTGTCGCGCAATGGGAGGCACACTCTCATGAGTGCCAACCTCACAGCTAAGGCGACTGTCTGGTTTTCCTTCGTGAGAAGGAAGCTGTCCCCCGTGACACATGAGACCACAATCAACCAGAGCAGATCGCTGCTGGTCTATGCAATCATGCGAGGTCTCACAATCAACGTGGGCGAAGTCATGTCAGCTGCCATTGCTGACTGCGCCAAGAAGGGTAAGGGTCCATTGTTCTTCCCTAATACTATTACTAAACTATGCTTGCGTGCAGGGGTCCCCATTGAGCGGATGGAACAACAGATGGCTTACACAGGCCACTTGGAGCTGCCTACAGGCTTGAGGCTGAAAAGGAAGGGGAACATGGAGTTCGAGCTGGATAGATTGGCTGCTGCTCAGTCACTGTCCATGGCGTGCTTGATGGATCTACAGAAGAGGATGGCTCAATGGGCCACATACGCACAGGCAAGGGACAAGGAAGTTGCTGACCAACTGGGATGCATCTTCCCTGACTTTCCCACGAACCTACTGTCTCCATGGGTGCCTCCACGACCACGAGGGACTGATGATGAGGATGAAGACATATGAGTGCTAGTTTGAATTGCACTCAAGGGAGTATTGCTGTTCCCTTACAATAAAAAAAAAAAAAAAATCAAAACTGCTTTTTGTTAACCGTGTGAATTATGCTGTTTTTAGTTAATATTTTGATCTGTTTTAGTTGCTTAGTTTTAAGTTTTTAAATTGTTTAGTGTAGTCTGATGCTAGCTGATTAGGTAAATTAGTTTAGTTTCACTTTTAGAGAGCTTGAATGACTGGAAAAAGCATGCGGAGGGGCCTTAATCAATGATATATCTGCCCTGTCTTTATTGCGAAATAATTGCGGAAACCGCAATTTTTATTACTGAATGCATGTTTTTGACTGTCTGTTTAGCTAGGCTGTGATCTGTTTAAATTCCATCTTTTGCTGCTATCATGACTACCTTATATAGCTTATCTTAAAGCATGCTGGATGAGTGTCATAGGACACCATTTGCTAGTTTAAATTAACCTCTAAAAAGCTCAGCATGCATAGCTTTAAGGCCTTACCTGTCTGTTTTTTTTTCAAATTTCTGCTGCTGTGATATTTTCTTTTAGAGTGTTCTGTCTATGCCTAGGACTTTTAGATTCTCTTTGTTTTACCTTAGACTAGATGCTTCTAGGACAGTTTGGGGGTGTGCCACCTCAGACACTCATTGGGGACAATGAGTAGTTTAAGTTTGGGGGAGGCCAACCCTAGGCCTAGGAACATTCCTCTCTCCCTTAAAAACATAAGCATTCTTCTTCTCCTTTACAAAAAAATGATGAGCTGAAAAAAAAAAAAAAAAAAAAATGAAAAATAGAATAAAGAGGGCTGTCTCTCTTAGGTTGCTGAGTAATCAGTGCCAAGTGTGTAATCCACAAGTGGCATTGCATCAAAAGGCAACCAGAAGAAAGGCTCCACCTAAGAAAGTAAAAAGGAAAAAGTAGGGAAGAAGAATGTATACCTAGGAGTTGCAACTTTGTGGCTTAGATGTCCTGTTTAAAAAAGAACTCTGATCCTCAATTAGCTGAGCACAAAGTTGTAACTTGTAGGGTTGTTTAGGGAGATGAATGTATGTCCAATGTAGTGATGCCAGGGTTTAGGTTGTTCTCTTAAAGTACTACTGTCACTGTTAATACTAAGACTGGCATGACTCTAAAGAATCCTAGGTAGCTCATAAGTAAAAACTAGAAGCATGTACTGAGTCTGGGGTAAAGCTAGGTAGAATTTGAAACCTTAGGGATAGTGGCATGATATGACAAAAGCAAGTAGATCAGTTGTAGGGAGTTAATGAAAACAGTAGGAGTATTAGGCATGCGAAGTAAGAAGAAGCTAGATAAGAGGGTAGTTTTAAGCTTAGAAGTGTGTCACAGGACAACACTGCTATAGATAGGGATATAGGGGAGTCAGTAAGTGGTTAAAGAAGATGAAACAGCAGCCTAAGTAAGTCCTTAGTTTGCTCGAGGACGAGCAAGACCTTAAGTTTGGGGGTGTGTTATGTCTCCAAAAGTGACTTATTTAGGACTTATTTAGCTTAGAAAGATGCACACTCTTAGGTGTTTTTGAGAGGATTTAGCTTAAACCTATGCTTATATATGAGAATTAAGAGAAGGTAGCTAAATTAGGACTTGTGTGCAAAAGGAAAGAAAAGGAATGAAAACCGAAGGAAAAGTATGAAAAATGCACATTGCGATAGCATTGCGGAAACATTGCTGAAACCGCAATGTTTCAAGTGAAAACCGTAAGTTGACTGATCTTTTTCTGTTAATTTCCGTTATTTCAGGGATTCGTTCTTTCTCCTCCATCCATTTTGAAGTACGACGTTGAAGATTGATGGTTCTCCTTGGCCCAAACGCACCTGCAGATTACTATAAAAGGGGGTCAAAGTCGAGGGTTCAATCATCATCCGAAAGCGTAGAAGTCTTCTCGCAGCTCCACTTTCACTCCTGTTTTTCTTTGCCGTCTGTTGGTTTGCGAAGCTCAGCTGTTGGAATCGATAATCTGATAGGAAGGAGAGGAGATTCATCTTCTCTCCCGATTGGATTCATCCAAGCAAAGCTGACCTTTCTCATCCTTCAGCCGAGGCGGTTGCGACGAGGCGTCCAAGCTCATTTACATGCTTTCTGTCTTTCCTTTCTATTTTACAGCATTGTGTAGTTGTTGTTTCTGTTCTAGTGACTAGTTCATTTCTTTGCGTTGCTTTCTGTCTTTAAGTTATTGGCTTTAAGCTTTCCTTTGTTCATTCAAACAATCAAGTAATCAAATCACAATTATTCATTTCACAGTTCTTGCCTTTTCAATCTACTGTTTTTCCTCACTGTTTTGTCTTTAAATTCTTTCTAAGCATGTCTGTTTCAACCCTTATTCCTGTTCTGCCTATATCCATGAGTAACTAAGTCACATAGGGGCATGCTAATGACAATACTATAGGCTAAAAAACGTGAACCAAGCATGTAGGATAGCTCTCGAAGCATTGATTGTATGTAAGCTTCAACCCACGGGCAATTTCGATTGGCCATCCATTTTGTCCAAAGAACTCCTAACCTCTGGAAGGAGTAAGAGTTCAGAGTCATACACTCATGCTAGCCTTTCAAGGTAGCCAGAAAAACGACCTAGGAATAGGCGTTTTCCTAGTACAAACCGTAACTTTCTGCTTTAACAAGATGCTTAAGACCTTACTTGGATATGAGTAAACTAAAGAATCTAATGCATGGAATCGGAAGATACATGAGATTGAGTGAGTTTGATGCATAGTGAGTTGATCCAATGCTTGAGAATCGTATGAAAAAGCCTGTAGAGGAGTCGTTAGTAGCCCTTGTTTCTCTATTTTATACACTTTCGCTGTTATTACAATTGCGGTAGAATTGCTGTTTCCGCAATTCTACTAAGTTTAAAATTCTGTTTAGCTGTTTTCTTCTTCGTTTATTAATCTCGTCTCTTTTCCTTTGAGTCTAACTTTGACTTGCTTTAGTTTATGTTGCTATCCTTTGCATATCCCTTAGGAATTAGACAATTTAAAACCAATTTTACCCCATCAAATCCACCCATTCTTTCGTAACTTTACACTTCATGAATAGCTTATAATAAATCTCTGTGGGAAAACGAATGAAAAAATACTTACTACTTGCTATAAGATTATGTATGCTTGCATGTTCTGAGTGCTCTCTCTATCCTATTGCTTATTTATTTTAACACATTGAGCACGCAACAGCAGACCATTTCTAGCCACAGGTAGGGCCCTGATAGATGTCCAGAAAGGTGAGCTCACTATGAGGGTTCATGATGAGGAGGTCAAATTTAGTGTTTATAAAGCCTTAAGGTACCCCTCTGACTCTGAATCTTGTGCTAGCATGGACATTGTAGACTCACTAATGGAAGAACAGCTGGAGCATGAATTATTGACTAAGCATGCTAATAATTATGTAGAATTAGATTTAACTGATTTAAATGTATCTGAGATAATGGATATACCTGTAGATAGGATACAGCATGTTTGTATGACTAATGACTTAACTGACAGATCCTTGAATCCTTTAAAACCATCCATTGAGCATCCACCTGTCTTAGAATTGAAACCACTGCCCACACATCTTAAGTATGCATATTTAGGAAGTAATGAGACTCTGCCTGTAATTATTTCATCTAAATTAAGTGAGAAGCATGAGGTTGAGCTGATCTTATTACTTAAACAACATAGGAAGGCTATTGCATGGACTATTGCTGATATTAGAGGCATTAACCCTTCCTATTGCATGCATAAGATTATACTAGAGGAAGAGCATACACCCCGAGTAGATCACCAACGTAGGCTGAACCCCTCTATGAAAGAGGTAGTTAAAAAGGAAATAATAAAATGGTTAGATGCTGGTGTGATCTTCCCTATAGCTAGTAGTCAGTGGGTGAGCCCTATACAATGTGTACCTAAGAAGGGGGGGATGACTGTGGTAGTCAATGAGAACAATGAACTGATTCCAACTAGGACTATCACAGGATGGAGAGTTTGCATGGATTATAGGAAATTAAACAAGGAAAACAAAAAAGACCACTTCCCTCTACCATTCATTGACCAAATGTTAGATAGGATAGCTGGTAGAGCTTACTACTGCTTCTTAGACGGTTATTCAGGATATAACCAGATCACTATAGACCCTAAGGACCAGGAGAAGACAACCTTCACTTGCCCTTTTGGAACTTTTGCCTTTCGCAGAATGCCTTTTGGCTTATGCAATGCACCGACAACATTTCAAAGGTGCATGTTGGCAATCTTCTCTGATTTAGATGAGTCCATGATAGAGATATTCATGGATGATTTCTCAGTCTTTGGCGATTCGTTCACAAACTGTCTAGAGAACTTAGGACAAGTCCTGGCTAGGTGTGAGGAGACCAACCTAGTCCTTAATTGGGAGAAGTGCCACTTCATGGTGGACGAAGGGATTGTCTTGGGTCATAGAGTGTCTAGGGCAGGTGTAGAGGTCGATAGGGCCAAGATTGAAATCATAGAGAAACTGGTGGAACCTCAGAATGTAAAAGCCATTAGAAGTTTTTTAGGACATGCAGGCTTCTATAGAAGGTTCATTAAGGACTTTTCTAAGATCTCCAAGCCTTTATGTGAGCTTCTAGAGCTGAACAAACCATTGGGATCTCCCTTAAGGAATGTTTCCTAGCCTAGAAGACCCTTAAGGAAGCACTAGTCACAGCACCTATTATAGTAGGGCCAAATTGGGATCTCCCATTTGAGATGTTATGTGATGCAAGTGACTATGCTGTAGGGGTGATGCTAGGACAAAAGATTGACAAGCTAACACACCCTGTATACTATGCTAGTAAGACACTTAATGAAGCACAATGTAATTACACAACCACTGAGAAGGAGATGCTAGCTGTAGTGTTTGCCTGTGAGAAGTTTAGGAATTACATTGTAGGCACTAGGACAATCGTGTATACAGATCACTCTGCACTAAAGTACCTTATGAGGAAGGCTGATGCTAAGCCTAGGTTGATTAGGTGGGTATTGCTGCTGCAAGAGTTTGATCTGGACATTAGAGATAAGAAAGAGGGACCTGCTGCACGAGAAAGGCTTCCTCGACGCGCTTGCTGACCTGCCGCAATTCTTGCGCGCAGGGATCACGAATCACGGCTGGGAAGAGCTGTGCAGGCCACCCAATCCCGCTTACTCCAGCATGGTGTATGACTTTTACGCCAATTTGATGAATCCTGAGGATGGCCTGTCGGTGGTCAGAGGAGTCGAGGTGGATTTCTCAGCGAAGGCAATCAACGAAGCCTATGGCCTCAAGGGTCAAAAACACACTAACTATGCAAGGATCGTTGATGAGCCAACAGAAGCTGTCCTGGAGGAAGAAATTCGAGTCATTGGCCAACCTGAGGCATCGTGGACAGTCTCGCGCAATGGGAAGCACACCCTGATGAGTGCTACCCTCACAGCCAAGGCGGCTGTCTGGTTTTCCTTCGTGCGGAGGAAGCTGTCCCCAGTGACCCATGAGACCACCATCAACCAAGGCAGATCGCTGTTGGTCTACGCAATCATGAGAGGCCTCACAATCAATGTTGGCGAGGTCATTGCAGCCTCAATCGCTGACTGCGCCAAAAAGGGTAAGGGTCCACTCTTCTTTCCTAATACAATTACTAAGCTCTGCTTACGTGCAGGGGTACCAATCGAGCGAATGGAAAGGCAGCTGGCCTACACGGGCCACCTGGAGTTGCCTACTGCCTTGAGGATGCGAAGGAAGGGGAACATGGCGTTCGAGCTGGATGGCCTGGCTACTGCTCAGTCTCTGTCCATGGCATGCCTGATGGATCTGCAGAAGAAGATGGCTCAATGGGCCACATATGCGCAGGCAAGGGATAAAGATGTGACAGACCAATTGGGCTGCATCTTCCCTGAGTTCCCCACGGACCTGCTGACACCATGGGCGCCTCCAAGGCCACGAAGGAATGACGATGATGAAGAAGACATCTGAGTGCTTGGCTGATTAGCACTCCAGGGAGTATTGCTGTTCCCTTTAATAAAAAAAAAAAAACAAACTGCTTTTCGTTGAACCATGAGATTTTGGCTGTTTTGAGTTAATATTTTGATCTGTTTTAGTTCTTTGGTTTTAGTATTTAAACTTGTTTAGTGTAGTCTGATGATAGCTGAATAGGTAGGGTAGTTTAGTTTCCTTTTTGTATAGCTTACATGACTGGAAAAAGCATGCGTGGGGGCCTTAATCACTGATATATCTGCCCTGGATCCATTGCGAAATAATTGCGGAATCCGCAATTTTTATTAGTAAATGCATGTTTTTGACTGTCTGTTTAGCAAGGCTGGTTCTGTTTAAATTTTGTCTTTTGCTGCTATCTTGACTACCTTATATAGCCTATCTAAAAGCATGCTGGATGAGTGTCATAAGGACACCTTTGATAGTTTAAATTAGCCTCTGAAATTTGCTCAGCATGCATAGCTATAAGTCCTTACCTGACTGTTTTTATAAATTTCTGCTGCTGTGATGTTTGCTTTTAGAATTCTCTGTCTATGCCTAGGGCTTTTAGATTCTTTTTGTTTTACCTTAGACTAGATGCTTCTAGGACAAGTTTGGGGGTGTGCCACCTCAGACACTCATTGGGGACAATGAGTAGTTTAAGTTTGGGGGAGGCCACCCTAGGCCTAGGAACATTCCTCTCTCCCTTAAAGCATAAGCATTCTTCTTCTCCTTTATAGAAAAAATGATGAGCTGAAAAAAAAAAAAAATGAAAAATAGAATAAAGAGGGGTGTCTCTTTTTAGTTGCTGAGTAATCAGTGCCAAGTGTGTAACCCACAAGTGGCATTGCATCAAAAGGCAACCAAAGGAGAGGCTCCACCTAAGTAAGAAAGAAAGGAAAAGGATTAAATAGGGAAGAAGAATGTATACCTAGGAGTTGCAACTTTGTGGCTTAGATGTCCTGATTAAAAATAACTCTGATCCTCAATTAGCTGAGCACAAAGTTGTAACTTGTAGGGGTGTTTAGGGAGATGAATGTATGTCCAATGTAGTGATGCCAGGGTTTAGGTTGTTCTCTAAATGTACCACTGTCACTGTTAATACTAAGACTGGCATGACTCTAAGGAATCCTAGGTAGCTCAAAAGTAAAACTAGAAGCATGTACTGAGTCTGGGGTAAAGCTAGGTAGAGTTTGAAACCTTAGGGATAGTTGCATGATATGACAGAAGCAAGTAGATCAGGCGTAGGGAGTTAATGAAACAGCAGGAGTTTTAGGCATGCGAAGTCAGAAGAGGCAAAACAAGAGGGTAGTTGAAAACTTAGAAGTGTGTCACAGGACAGCACTGCTATAGATAGGAATTTAGGGGAGTCAGCAAGTGGTTAGAGAAGATAAAACAGCAGCCTAAGTAAGTCCTTAGATTGCTCGAGGACGAGCAAAACCTTAAGTTTGGGGGTGTGTTACGTCTCCAAAAGTGACCTTTTTAGGACTTATTTAGCTTAGAAAGATGTGCACTCTTAGGTGTTTTTGAGAGGATTTAGCTTAAACCTATACTTATATATGAGAATTAGAAGAAGGTAGCTAAATTTAGACTTATGTACAAAAGGAAAGAAAACGGATGAAAAACGAAGCTAAAAGAGTGAAAATATGCATTGCGGCAGCATTGCGGAAACATTGCTAAAACAACAATGTTTTAAGTGAAATCCGTAAGTTGGCTGATCTTTTTCTGTTATATTCCGTTATTTCAGGGATTCGTTCTTTCTCCTCCATCCATTTTGAAGTACGACGTTGAGGATGGATGGTTCTCCTTGGCCCAAACGCACCTGCAGATTACTATAAAAGGGGGTCAAAGTAGAGGGTTTGATCATCATCCGAAAGCGTAGAAGTCTCTTCGCAGCTCCATCTTTTCTCCTATTTTTCTCTTCCGTCTGTTGGGTTGGAAAGCTTAGCTGTTGGAGTCGACAATCTGATAGGAAGGAGAGAAGATTCATCTTCTCTCCTGATTGGATTCATCCAAGCAAGGCTACTCTTTTTCTCCTTTCAGCCGAGGCATTTGCGACGAAGCGAGCACGCTCAACTTACTGGTTTCTGTCTTCTGTTTCTCATTTCCAGCACTGTTTTGTTGTGTTTCTTTTCTATTAGTTAGTTCATTACATTTCTTTGCTTTCTGTCTTTATGTTATTCACTTTAAGTTTCCCTTTGTTCATCCCAACAATCGATTAATCAAAGCACAATTCATTAATTCACGGTTTCTTGTCTTTGTTGTTTCCTGTTTTGCCTTGCCGTTTTAAGTTTATTTCTCTTCTGAGCATGCCTACTTTATCTAATATGTCTGTTCTCTCTATATCCATGAGTAACTAAGTCACATAGGGGCATGCTAATGACAATACTATAGGCTAAAAAACGTGAACCAAGCATGTAGGATAGCTCTCGAATGCATTGATTGTATGTAAGCTTCATCCCACGGGAAATTTCGATTGGCCATCCATTTTGTCCAAAGAACTCCTAACCTCTGGAAGGAGTAAGAGTTCAGAGTCATACACTCATGCTAGCCTTTCAAGGTAGCCAGAAAACGACCTAGGAATAAGCGTTTTCCTAGTACAAACCATAGCTTTCTGCTTTAACAAGATGCTTAAGACCTTACTTGGACATGAGTAAACTAAAGAATCTAATGCATGAAATCGGAAGATACATGAGATTGAGTTCGTTTGATGCATAGTGAGTTGATCCAATGCTTGAGAATCGTATGAAAATGCCTATAGAGGAGTCGTTAGTAGTCCTTGTTTCTCCATTTTACACACTTTCGCTGTTAGTAACATTGCGGTAGAATTGCTGTTCTCGCAATTCTGCTAAGTTAAAAATTCTGCTTGACTACTTTTCTCTTCGTTCTTTAATTCTTTCTCTCTACATTTTGCGTTTACCATTGACTTGCACTTGTTTATGTTGTTACCTTTTATATATTCAGCAATAAATAGGAATTTTAAAACCAAGTCTACCCCTTCAAATCCACCCATTCTTTCTTAACATTACACTTCACGAGTAGCTAATAATAAATCTCTGTGGGAAAACGAATGAAAAAATACTTACTACTTGCTATAAGATCATGTATGCTTGCATGTTCTGAGTGCTCTCCCTCTCTTATTGCTTATTGGTAGATGTACTTTTGGGGTACTCTAAATTCAAGCTGTCGAGGCTTGCCAAAATACATTTATAACTCCGCTACAACAGAGCTTTGCAGCTAGTGGTAACGGGTGTCGAACCACAGGGAACCAAAATTATTTCCTCTTAACTAATTTCTATTTGTTTTTAAAACTAAGACTCGAAAGCAATTAAAATGGGGGGTTTGACGAAATATAAACTAACGGGAAAATAAATGCGAAAAGTAAAGCGCGGAAAATTAAACGGAACACGTGCTCCTAATTTTAAGGGTCGGGGTTTACTTTGATGCGACTCAATTCATTGGGATTCAAACATACTTAGCAAAAGCATAATTGAACACGTAATTTACTTGCACGAAACTACTAATACAAGTAACCCAAATAATCAATTAGAAACGTGGAGTGCAAAGCGGACTGTTCTTTTATTAATCTAAGGGGATCAGTCCTAAATTAAGTAAAGAACAGAGGCGGATGTTCGATTCTAATTAAACGTGGCAATGAATTAATAGGGGGCAAACGCCACCCATATTGACTCATCGACAGTAACGGGAGCATTACGACGGATGTTTAACTAGGACGCCTGAGCTAATATTCCGATTTGCCTATTTCGTTCAAGATAAATTGCCGCCAAAGATCAACTGGAAACCCACATTATCTATGACTCAACTTATCCGTGTTACTTGGCGATTAAGAGAGGCACGACATCATAATCTTTAACAATCAAACATGCTTGAAATCAAGGGTGTCTAGGCCTAAATCATTCTTACACATTCATGTGATATGCTTAGAAGAAATAAATTCGCCCAATCAGTCATGCTAAGTCACGGAATTAAGAACGAACCCTCATGAAACGCATCAAAATTTACCCCTAACCTCAAATTAGAGCACTTACCTTAGCTCCCCGTTGCGCAAATCAAGCAAAAACGCTAATGTTGGAGCTTTATTGAAGGTATAATGGAAGAATAACAAGTTTTGAGCTCCCACCCGAGCCTAACAATGGTGGAAAAACCAAAATCCAAGAAGAAGTGCGGCAAAAAACGGAGAAGAAGGCTTTTAAAGCCGGCGGAGCGTCGAGACGCTAGGGCAGCGTCTCGACGCTGTGCCCTAAGTTGGCAGGCGCGGCGCGCGAGGTAGCGTCGAGACGCTGCGCGGCGTCGAGCGAGCGTCGAGACGCTTGCGCTCGACGCTTGCTCTCGGGTGGATCTTCAAATGTACGCTTCAGAGTTCGGAGCGTCGAGACGCTCGGCCAGCGTCTCGACGCTGTCGCGCGCGGACATGGCGAGGCGGACACGGGCGAGGGCGCGCGGGCATGGGCGAGGCGGAGCGGGCGTGGGCGAGGCGGAGCGGGCGTGGGCGCGAGACGAGGCGGAGCGGGCGCTGAGCGAGGCGGCGCGCGCGGGCGCGCGCGCGTCTGGCCGTCTGGGCGCGGGCGTGCGGTGCGTGCGGCGCGCGCGGGTGCGCGCGCGTTGGGCGCCTGGGCATGGGCGCCGGCGCTTGGGCGCTGCCCTCTCGGCTCTTAGCCCACTTTTGGGTCGTTTTGGCTCCCGAGCTCCGTTTGGCCTATTGCTTTGACCCGAACACTTCCCGAAACATGTTAAATGACCTTTTTAGCCCCGAAAATCATCAATGAACTTCCCGAGCTCTTCACCATGAAATCACCTATAAGAAAGCATTTTAATCAATATCGAGCATGGTTTTAGCTAGAATTAGGGACATTAAGATAGCTCTATTTTGGAGCTATCAAAATACCCCCAACCTAAATCTTGCTAGTCCTCGAGCAAGGCTAATAAAGAATTTGACTCTAAGGGACCATACATACATGCTTCTAATTCAAACCTCGATGCTTTTTACAAATCTAAACAGAACATAATCATGAAAGCAATCGGTGCATGCATTTAATCAAGATCACATCAAAAACTAACTATTGCTCCCTAACGTGTGTGTGTGCTAGCCAACCTATCCTAAACCATCGTAAGCCTGGAAAAACCACATGCAACATATCATCCCGTTTTCCCCCTACTTCTAGCGATTAAGAACAGTCTAAACTTGACTTACACGAGAGAGAGTAATAAATTAAGAGACCTAAAATTTTCTAATTCCTTTCTCTTTTCTTTGAGTACTTTGTACTCTTTGTTAAGGTTCTTTGAACCCAACTTTTTATTTTCTTTTTCTTTCCCATCCCGAGTTGCCTAACATGTCAAACTTAAGCTTCAGCTTCACATTTTTAAGGACTAACGTTCACTTTTTAAGTGCGCACTTTTAAAAAGGAGGAACGCCTCGAGAGAATTTTCTTGCTAACATGCTTTTTTTATTTTTTTTTTTATTTAGGCTTAGCGCAAGCTACTCAATTAATCGACCACTAACTCTCATGCAACAAGCTACCTAGGGGTGCCTTTCGGGGTGACAACAAGAATTAATGCTACATGCAATCAACTGAGCCTACGGAGTCTAAGATGAGGTCGCTAAGTGCTCGATAGATGCAAGGGAGCAACAGGAAAAATTTTAAAATTTTTGACATGAACCTAATAAATGCAAAGCTACATCATGCAAAAACTAGATTATGCAAATGCTCAGGTTCCAAAAAGACACTTCCTAGATCATCATAATTAGAAAGCATATAAACAGAGTCCCAAGCACTTCAAATTTTAAATTAGCACTGCTCAACAAACTGCACATGGAATCCATCCAACATATAACTCCACCCCCAACCTAAAATTATACATAGTCCTCTATGTATTAACATTTCAGACTAAGCAGTTAAAATGCACAAAATAAAAGGGAACAGAAAACCTCCCCTGAATTTTGTTAGGTTGTTGGTTGGAGCAGTGCACTCTTCGCCTACTGATCCGATCCTTAAGCCACAAACTTCTACAAAAGAAAGCAAGAAAAAGCTAAGCTAGGAAAATAAAGACTAAAAGTAAAAACATGAATTTAAAAACACATGGGTTGCCTCCCAAGAAGCGCAATTTTTTAACGTCGTTATGCTCGACGTGTCTTCCTCTCTGTCAGGGTACGTAAAAATTTTCGTATTTCTTCGGCCCCTTCTTCCTTGAATCAACGAAACCTGCTAAGAGAAGCAAGCTCTTCGACTTTTCGAGGCAGCCGGACAGAGTTGTTATTTTTTTGGTATTTTTAATATATGGGAAAAATAAAGACTCAACAGAATGAAATAAAACAAAACAAGACTCAACTGAAAATAAAGACTCGACAGGGGAAAAAGGAAGAAAGCATGATTCGATAGAAGGGAGCTCAGGAAATAAAATAGAAAGAGACTCGTCAGCCTCGAACTCTATCACCTAGAATTCCTTCAAGATAGTAGGCTCGACTCTCTTCTTTTTCCAGAAGATCTCATTGTCATATGGCGGAGCAATCATGACTTCTATTTTTGGGCTGGGGTGTAGTTCCTCGAGCATAAAATCAATCTGTTCCTTCATATTATCAATCGAGAAATCAAGATACAAGGAGGATTGATTTTCTAATTCGGGATGCTCTTGTGCGGGGTAGACATCAAGGAGACCGGTTGGTGGCGACTCAGGGCATGCGCAGGAAGTATGACCCCCTACCGAGCAAGCACAACACTTTGCTCTCGCATGCGTCTCTCTAACAAACGTCCACCAAACCTCGAAGTGCAGCTTGCGCATTTGTCTCATATATTCTTTCGCAACCTGCAAACTCCTTCTCATCCTCTCACGTCTGTTGGAATCGAAAAAATTTGAAGCTAGCAGAATCTCCATGTCATCATATGCCATGTCGTCATTCAAAGCAATTTCTGAAGCTTCACGCCTTGAAACTTTCACCCAGCTTTCTAAGTGAATATCTGCCATACTCAAACAAGAAGACACAAGAAAAGGAAAATATTTTTGTGGTTTTTGAACAAATAAAATTTAACTAAGAGAAACTAAATGGTTCCCCGGCAACGGCGCCAATTTTGGTAGATGTACTTTTGGGGTACTCTAAATTCAAGCTGTCGAGGCTTGCCAAAATACATTTATAACTCCGCTACAACAGAGCTTTGCAGCTAGTGGTAACGGGTGTCGAACCACAGGGAACCAAAATTATTTCCTCTTAACTAATTTCTATTTGTTTTTAAAACTAAGACTCGAAAGCAATTAAAATGGGGGGTTTGACGAAATATAAACTAACGGGAAAATAAATGCGAAAAGTAAAGCGCGGAAAATTAAACGGAACACGTGCTCCTAATTTTAAGGGTCGGGGTTTACTTTGATGCGACTCAATTCATTGGGATTCAAACATACTTAGCAAAAGCATAATTGAACACGTAATTTACTTGCACGAAACTACTAATACAAGTAACCCAAATAATCAATTAGAAACGTGGAGTGCAAAGCGGACTGTTCTTTTATTAATCTAAGGGGATCAGTCCTAAATTAAGTAAAGAACAGAGGCGGATGTTCGATTCTAATTAAACGTGGCAATGAATTAATAGGGGGCAAACGCCACCCATATTGACTCATCGACAGTAACGGGAGCATTACGACGGATGTTTAACTAGGACGCCTGAGCTAATATTCCGATTTGCCTATTTCGTTCAAGATAAATTGCCGCCAAAGATCAACTGGAAACCCACATTATCTATGACTCAACTTATCCGTGTTACTTGGCGATTAAGAGAGGCACGGCATCATAATCTTTAACAATCAAACATGCTTGAAATCAAGGGTGTCTAGGCCTAAATCATTCTTACACATTCATGTGATATGCTTAGAAGAAATAAATTCGCCCAATCAGTCATGCTAAGTCACGGAATTAAGAACGAACCCTCATGAAACGCATCAAAATTTACCCCTAACCTCAAATTAGAGCACTTACCTTAGCTCCCCGTTGCGCAAATCAAGCAAAAACGCTAATGTTGGAGCTTTATTGAAGGTATAATGGAAGAATAACAAGTTTTGAGCTCCCACCCGAGCCTAACAATGGTGGAAAAACCAAAATCCAAGAAGAAGTGCGGCAAAAAACGGAGAAGAAGACTTTTAAAGCCGGCGGAGCGTCGAGACGCTAGGGCAGCGTCTCGACGCTGTGCCCTAAGTTGGCAGGCGCGCGCGCGGGGTAGCGTCGAGACGCTCGCGCAGCGTCGAGACGCTGCGCGGCGTCGAGCGAGCGTCGAGACGCTTGCGCTCGACGCTTGCTCTCGGGTGGATCTTCAAATGTACGCTTCAGAGTTCGGAGCGTCGAGACGCTCGGCCAGCGTCTCGACGCTGTCGCGCGCGGACATGGCGAGGCGGACACGGGCGAGGGCGCGCGGGCATGGGCGAGGCGGAGCGGGCGTGGGCGAGGCGGAGCGGGCGTGGGCGCGAGACGAGGCGGAGCGGGCGCTGAGCGAGGCGGCGCGCGCGGGCGCGCGCGCGTCTGGCCGTCTGGGCGCGGGCGTGCGGTGCGTGCGGCGCGCGCGGGTGCGCGCGCGTTGGGCGCCTGGGCATGGGCGCCGGCGCTTGGGCGCTGCCCTCTCGGCTCTTAGCCCACTTTTGGGTCGTTTTGGCTCCCGAGCTCCGTTTGGCCTATTGCTTTGACCCGAACACTTCCCGAAACATGTTAAATGACCTTTTTAGCCCCGAAAATCATCAATGAACTTCCCGAGCTCTTCACCATGAAATCACCTATAAGAAAGCATTTTAATCAATATCGAGCATGGTTTTAGCTAGAATTAGGGACATTAAGATAGCTCTATTTTGGAGCTATCACTTATTTATTTTACACATTGAGCACGCAACAGCTGCCTTATCCTTGAGGGTTGCACTCATTAGAGTGTGCTTCCCATTCCTTGAAATTGTCCAGGCCGCCTCAGGTTTGTCTATGATTTGCAGGGTTTCTTCTAGGACAGCTGCAGAGGGTGATTCGACGATTCTTGCGTAGTCAGTGTACTTATGCCCTTTGAGGCCATAAGCTTCATTGATGGCCTTGGCCTAGAAGTCGACCTCGATTCCCCTCACCATGGACAGACCATCTTCGGGGTGCGTAAGGTTGGCGTAGAAATCATACACCATGTCGGAGTAGGCGGGAACGGGCGGTCTGCACAGCTCTTCCCAACCATGGTTGGTGATCCCTGCGCGCAGGAATTGCGGCAGGTCCGCCAACGCATCAAGAAAACCCCGCTCATGGAGTAGGTCTCTCTTCCTCAATTCAATGCCCCTAGCTTCTGCTTCCTGAGAAACATACCGCACGACTTGCGGTTCGGCTTCGGGGTACATTTTCGCCTTCCCCTTCTCCTTTGCCTTGGCCGACTCAGCAGCCTCAACCTTCAACTTCTTTAAAGAAGGTTCACCACTAACCTTCTTCTTCTTGGATCGCTTGGAAGCTTTTGGCCGCTTGGCCTTCACAATCTTGGGCGCCTTCTTCCTCAGCTGAGCCCTGGTGGTTATTTGTTGGAGACAATCCCCCAACGTTTCATCCATGGAGTCTTTGCTTCCCCCCTCCGCAGGGCGGTCAAGACTGACTTCCCTCAAGGGGGAAAAGACCTCCTCGTCCTCAGCCGCCTCTTCACTTGGCACCGAGTCTTGGTGCTCTTCCGGTGGGGATTCGTGCTCGGGCGTCTGCGGGGAAGGAGATGGTTCAGGGCTCTGTCTGGCCGTCTCATAGGATGGGCGGCCACTCCCATGACTCTCCTCGGTGGGAGTCTTTTCTTTGATCGGTGCATCCTCCACCGCCACCGTCCACTTCCTCTTCTTGGGTGTACCTACTGGTTCATACGGACCAACAGGGATCTCGGTCACAACCTTCCACTTCTTTCGCCGCACCGGTAGGTTCGGAGGCCGTGAGGGCTGCGCAGCATCAGCATCTGCTAAGGCAAGCAGCGCCTCTCTCGCAGCTTCTTCTGCGTCAGGCGACTTCTTTTTGGGCGTGGAACGATCCGCTCGTGTGGATACCATTGTCGTTCTTGGAAGGTCTGAAGGTAGGAGATGCAGAGGAAGAAAAAGATTGAATTTGGAGGTCCAACGGATTAACAGAAACGTAGAAGGTGGTAACGATATTTTTGAACTATCGCTATAAACTCAAGCTGTCGAGGCTTGCCAAAATAAATTTATAATGCCTATTGCCAAGGCTTTGCAGCCAGTGGTAACAGGGTCGATCCAAGGAATAGGAGAGTTGAATTTACTAATGAAATTGGGATTTGATCGATTAATTGGTAACGGGGGGTTTTAATCATGCAAAGAAATCAATACGAAAGCTAACGGAAGAAAGAAATAATATGTAGAAAACGTGTGCACGGTTTGGGGAGTCTCGGGGTCAATTGTTAGACAAGTACAACTTATCATTTAATTCTAATAACATGGAATTCAGTTTACTAAGCACGCGGACGACTACCAGAGAAGCCCCAAAGTAGCCGACTTCATGGATTTTAATTAGGCCACACAGTCCTAATTACACGTTATCTAATCTCACATTAAGATGATCAGTCCTAAGATGAATTTAGACAGTTACTAGCTAACCGCGACGAACATTCGGGCGTGAATTCTAATTGCTAGTAGGTTGCCCGCAAACGCCGTATGCAACCAACAATTATCCTACCCGACCCGATACTTCGATTTAGTTCTATTTACCTGTGTTACTTAGTCGAGCAGTGAGAGGCACGGCATCGCTACTCTTTAACATACACAACATGCGAAACTATCCGAGTGTCAATCAACATAATTTAGCATGCGCGTTGGATTAAGCAAAGTAAATAAATGCTATGTAAACAGAACCAATATGCAAATTCATACTCAGATTATCAAAGCAATAATGTCTAACAAAATTCCCCTAAACAAAATCCCAAACCGTCACTCTTACCTTAGCCACTCATGGCGCGGATCGTCAATCCCGCTCCACCAACGACCATGGAAGAGTTCATCTACCTATTACAAATGGAAATGGAGCTCACTCCCATGCCAACAATGGCGGAGCTCCACGAAATATAGAGAGAAAACGGAGAAGAAAGAAACAAAAATCGTCCAAATCGGCTGAGAGATGAAGAAGATGAAGCTCGGAGAAGAATTGCCAAAAAAGTGCAGAAAAATCGTCTTTTAGCTACTGCCTTCGTCGTAGCGTCGAGACGCTAGGCCAGCGTCTCGACGCTGTGCCCTAAGTGATCCGCGCGCGCGCGCGCTGGCGTCGCGACGCAAGGCCAGCGTCGCGACGCTGCCCCGATGAATTTCCTGCGCGCGCCTCCTCCGGAGCGTCTCGACGCCAAGCAGGGTCTCGACGCCAGGGCAGCGTCGAGCTAGCGTCTCGACGCTATCACTCGACGCTTGCTCTCGGGTTTTTCCAGCGTCGAGCCAGCGTCTCGACGCTATAGCTCGACGCTGGCTCTCGGGTTTGGGGCTGATGCTTTGCCTCTCCAAGGCTGTTTTGGCCCGTTTCTTCACGGAACAAACTCCCCTCTTCCCGATGCATTCCCGGGGCGCTAAAACTCTGCTTTAAGCTCTCGAACACGCCCAATGGACGCACGAGCTCTTTGCCGCTTTTCTCCTACAAAAGAGATACATTTAATCAATTGGAAGCGGTCTTTAGCTATAATTAGGACGTATTTAATAGCTCCAAAATGGAGTTATCAAACACCCCCAACTTAAACATTGCTAGTCCTCGAGCAAGCACTACAAAGACATTGACTCTAAGGACGCGTTTACATATATTCTAACTCAAACCTCCATGCATATTGAAATTTAAACACGAGCACAATCATGGAAGCATTTTGTTCATGCATTAACTAGGACATATCAAAAATTAACTCTTGCCCCCTAACGTGTGTGTGTGCTAGACAACCACTCCTAAACTCACGTAAACCCGGAAAACCAACATGCAACGCACATCCCGTTTTCCCCCTACTTCTAGCGTTTAAGAACAGCTACACTTGACTTACACGAGAGAGAGAAACAAATTAAGAGACCTAATTATTTTCTCATTCTTTTTCTTTCTTTTCAAAAGTACTTTGTACTCTTTTATTTTGGGTTCTTTGAACCAACTTTTCATTTCTTTTTCTTTCCTACTCGAGTTGCCTAACACGTCAAATTCATGCATGAAACTTCACGTTTTTAAGGACTAACGCTCACTTCTTTTAAGCGCAAATAAGAAGGAGGAGCGCCTCGAGAGGAACTTTTCTACAAAACATGCTTTTCTATTTTTTTTTTTATTAGGCTAAGCACATGCTTCCTCAATTAATTAGCTACTAACTCTCATGCAACAAGCTACCTAAGGGTGCCTTTCGGGGTGACAACGAGAATAAGCTAAACATGCGATAAACCAAGCTTACGGAATCTAGGGAGAAGTTGCTAAGTGCGCGATGAGTGCAAGGGAGCAACAGAAAAAATTTTAAAATTTTTGACATGAACCTAATAAACACAAAACTCATGCAAAAACTCGATTATGAACATGCTCAGAATTCCAAAATGCATTTCCTAGGCTATCACAGTCAGAAAACAGTAAACAGAGTCCCAAGCACTTCAATATCTTTATAACACTTCTCAACAAACTACACATGCACATCCATCGGACTACTCCACCCCCAACTTCTAAATTTGGCATTGTCCTCAATGCCAACCAGTCAGATACATCAAAGTAAACAGGAAGAAGAAATACACTTCCCTGACTCTTGGTGAAGCTGGCGAGGGTGAGGAAGCGGCGCACGAACGCATCAGAGCCCAAAATTGCCTTCTCTTCCTCGATTCCCTAAAAAAAACAGCAAGCTAATTAATACTAAAAAGCAACAAAACTAAACTAAAGCATAAAAACAGTTCAACACTCGGGTGCCTCCGAGAAGCGCAGAATTTTTAAAGTCGGTTGCTCGACTTTATTCTCTCAACAGACTCATCCATAGTCTGTAGGTGCGGGGGACGATCCATACTTGTCCAAGGCCACACCTTTTCTACCGTTCACCTGAAAAACATTTTGCACTCTTCGTGCCTCGGGCACGTGAATATCAGACATGTTAGTGCAAAAACCATCAGTATCATCCATCAAATTCAAATCAGAAATTTTAACCGAGACATGGGAACCATCCCTCAAGCGCGAGGGTAGACTCCCATTCTCATCATGCTCACAAACAACAGAAACATTCGCAACAGATTTCCCATCAAATAAAGAAAACTCATGCAAAGTATCATCAAACTCTAACGACACGACGCCCTTATACACATCGATTTTGACCCTAGCGGTCTTAAGAAAAGGGCGTCCTAACAGCATAGAGGACGAAGCATGCAATGAACTTTCTTTCATATCTAAAACAAGGAAATCGGCGGGAAACGTCATATTCCCAACTCTAACTAAAACATCCTCTACCTTCCCCCTAGGACAGATGCTCGACCCATTAGCCAACTGAACAGAAACATTACATTCATGCATTTCATTCAAATTCAGTTCACGATATAATGCATAAGACATAACATTAACAGAGGCTCCTAAGTCCAACATGGCATTATGAACAATTTTACTACCTATAGTGCATGGGATAGTAAAAGTACCTGGATCGTTGCACTTTGCAGGCAACGTACCTGGGAGTATGGCAGAGACGTTCTCTTTCTTTTTCTCAGTCCCTCTGGACTTCCTTTTTGTAGTGCACCAGCTCCTTAAGAATTTTGCATATTTGGGCACTTGACTGACTGCCTCTAGGAGCGGGATATTCACCATCACCTTCTGGAAGGTTCGAAGGACCTCCTCGTCATCGGATTCCAAAGTAGGCTTCGCAAGCCTACTCGGGAATGGTGCTTTGGCAACCTCCACAGGCACACTGACCTTCTCATTTCTTTTCTCATTCTGAGTCTCAAGAGCAATCGGGGCGGACTCGTTCAGGCTGTCCGTGGCTTCCTTCGCAGCTCTGGTGGAAAGTGACTTCCCACTGCGCAGCTGAATGGCACTCACATTTTCACATGAGTTAACTGTAGTTTGGGAAGGAAGCTTCCCCGAGCTCTTGCTCTCAATCTTACTAATAGACACCGCCATTTGTGTCAGCTGCTTGTTCAAATTCTGCAGCTCTGCCTTATGAGAATTTAGCTCCTCGCGAGCCTCTTTCTGGAACTGGCTGGTGCTAGTCACGATGGTTCTGACCATCTCTTCAAGTGAGCTGGAGGAGCTCGAGGCTTGAGCTTGGGTGGAAGAGTTAGGCCTATCCTGGGATTGGCCTTGGAAGCGATTTTGTCCTTCCCTGTTCCCATAGCTGAAGTTAGGATGGTCACGCCAACCGGGGTTGTAAGTGTTAGCATATGGATCATACTTCCTTGGGTTGGAAGCATATCCCCCGATTGCGTTGACCTCCGCCTCTTCGCGTTGTCCTCCAACAATTTTCTTCAACATACTACCTATCTCGGCCACTTGGGCCCTCATTTCAGACATCTCATGGCTCTGAGCCACGCTGTGCACTTGTCCTTGCCCCCTGATCCCAAACTGCTGCGAGTTTGTAGCCATATTTGCAATGAGCTGCTTGGCCTCAACTGGGGTCTTGTCAATCAGTGCCCCTCCACTCGCTGCATCGATCATCTGCCTATCGTGGGGCGTCATCCCCTCATAAAAATACTGTATGAGCAGCTGATCGGCGATCTGGTGGTGTGGGAAACTCGCGCACAGGCGCCCAAAGCGTTCCCAATACTCATGCAGGGACTCACCTACATCCTGGGTGATCCCATAAATCCTCTTCCGCAGAGTGGTGGCCAAGGACGCGGGAAAGTACTTCTCCAAAAATACCCGCTTCATGTCCTGCCACGTGGTGATGGATCCGGAAGGCAAATAGTACAGCCAATCCTTGGCCTTGTCCTTGAGCGTGAAGGGGAATGCCCTCATATTCAGCTGCTCTTCCGTGACCCCTGCGGGCTTCATCCCCGCGCAGACGCAATGGAACTCCATCAGATGTTTGTTCGCGTCCTCACCTGCGTTTCCATGGAAAGAAGGTAACTGGTGAATTAAACCAGATTTCAGTTCGAAGTTACCTGCTACCACGGGGTAGTTAATGCACAAAGGCTGCAGGTTCAGGTCTGGCGCTGCCAGCTGCTTCAGCGTCCGTGGCGCATCGCCTTGCGCCATCTCGTCAAATAAGAAGGGATTGCCTTCTTCTCTTTCAAACTGTCCTTGCCCCCCACGGGCCTCTCTACGTAACCGCCGCTCCTCTCTGTCAATCTCAGGGATATACTGCAAACTACCCTCAGAGGAACGGGTCATACACAAACAAAAATCTAAACATACAACATACAAACAGAAAAAATTTTCAGTCAACCATCAATAAATCAAATTTAAACTTCAATCATAAATTCAAACAATTGCCTATTCCCCGGCAACGGCGCCAATTTTGGTAACGATATTTTTGAACTATCGCTATAAACTCAAGCTGTCGAGGCTTGCCAAAATAAATTTATAATGCCTATTGCCAAGGCTTTGCAGCCAGTGGTAACAGGGTCGATCCAAGGAATAGGAGAGTTGAATTTACTAATGAAATTGGGATTTGATCGATTAATTGGTAACGGGGGGTTTTAATCATGCAAAGAAATCAATACGAAAGCTAAAAAGAAATAATATGTAGAAAACGTGTGCACGGTTTGGGGAGTCTCGGGGTCAATTGTTAGACAAGTACAACTTATCATTTAATTCTAATAACATGGAATTCAGTTTACTAAGCACGCGGACGACTACCAGAGAAGCCCCAAAGTAGCCGACTTCATGGATTTTAATTAGGCCACACAGTCCTAATTACACGTTATCTAATCTCACATTAAGATGATCAGTCCTAAGATGAATTTAGACAGTTACTAGCTAACCGCGACGAACATTCGGGCGTGAATTCTAATTGCTAGTAGGTTGCCCGCAAACGCCGTATGCAACCAACAATTATCCTACCCGACCCGATACTTCGATTTAGTTCTATTTACCTGTGTTACTTAGTCGAGCAGTGAGAGGCACGGCATCGCTACTCTTTAACATACACAACATGCGAAACTATCCGAGTGTCAATCAACATAATTTAGCATGCGCGTTGGATTAAGCAAAGTAAATAAATGCTATGTAAACAGAACCAATATGCAAATTCATACTCAGATTATCAAAGCAATAATGTCTAACAAAATTCCCCTAAACAAAATCCCAAACCGTCACTCTTACCTTAGCCACTCATGGCGCGGATCGTCAATCCCGCTCCACCAACGACCATGGAAGAGTTCATCTACCTATTACAAATGGAAATGGAGCTCACTCCCATGCCAACAATGGCGGAGCTCCACGAAATATAGAGAGAAAACGGAGAAGAAAGAAACAAAAATCGTCCAAATCGGCTGAGAGATGAAGAAGATGAAGCTCGGAGAAGAATTGCCAAAAAAGTGCAGAAAAATCGTCTTTTAGCTACTGCCTTCGTCGTAGCGTCGAGACGCTAGGCCAGCGTCTCGACGCTGTGCCCTAAGTGATCCGCGCGCGCGCGCGCTGGCGTCGCGACGCAAGGCCAGCGTCGCGACGCTGCCCCGATGAATTTCCTGCGCGCGCCTCCTCCGGAGCGTCTCGACGCCAAGCAGGGTCTCGACGCCAGGGCAGCGTCGAGCTAGCGTCTCGACGCTATCACTCGAAGCTTGCTCTCGGGTTTTTCCAGCGTCGAGCCAGCGTCTCGACGCTATAGCTCGACGCTGGCTCTCGGGTTTGGGGCTGATGCTTTGCCTCTCCAAGGCTGTTTTGGCCCGTTTCTTCACGGAACAAACTCCCCTCTTCCCGATGCATTCCCGGGGCGCTAAAACTCTGCTTTAAGCTCTCGAACACGCCCAATGGACGCACGAGCTCTTTGCCGCTTTTCTCCTACAAAAGAGATACATTTAATCAATTGGAAGCGGTCTTTAGCTATAATTAGGACGTATTTAATAGCTCCAAAATGGAGTTATCAGAAGGCACGGATCATCTGACGGCTATTTGTAATCGAGTGTATCCCAACGGCTCTATTCTGTTGCGGACTCAGCAACGTCTTCGCAATAAATTCGCATAGCCGTTGGGATCTTTCTTGATTTTAAGTTGCGATATTTAGCAATCAAACCCTTGATTCAGCCAGATTTTCTTCGTGGATCTTCTCCCCTTGATTCATCTCCTTGATCTCCTCTTAAAGATCTCCCATTAAAATTCACCTAATTAAAACAAAATCCGTAAATCAAATCACAAATAAACAACTAAAACAGAAACCGAAAAATACGGGAAAAAAAAAACTAAGGCATAGCCTTCTGCTGGATGAGCACAGTGGTCACTCATCCCCTCTCGATTTGATTCTCAAGCTTCAGATAAGAGGAAGGCCGAGAGTGTCTTCACATCTCCTTCCTCGTAGTAATGCTTCAATCGTGCACCATTGACCATAAACGGCTGCCCGTGCTGTAGGTTTCTAATCTCAATCGCACCATGAACAAACACGTTAGTTATCACAAAAGGACCTGACCATCTGGACTTAAGTTTACCTGGAAAGAACCTTAACCTTGAGTTGAATAATAAAACATGCTGACCTTTCTTAAAGTCCTTGATCCTAAGTCTACTATCATGCCAAATCTTAGTTTTTTCCTTATACATTTTAGCATTTTCATAGGACATATGTTTGAGCTCATCTAACTCATGTAATTGCAGAGACCGCAATGTTCCCGCATCGGTCACGCAATAATTTAGTTCTTTTAAGGCCCAAAATGCTTTGATTTCCAATTCGAAGGGTAAATGGCATGCTTTTCCATATACTAGCCTATAAGGAGACATACCTAGGGGTGTTTTATATGCAGTCCTATATGCCCAAAGTGCATCGTCCAACTTAAAAGACCAATCTTTTCTGTTAGGTTTGACCATTTTTTCAAGTATGTTTTTGATCTCCCTATTGGATATTTCAGCTTGTCCATTTGAGTGTGGGTGATAAGGTGTTGCTACTCTATGTCTAACATTGTATTTAGCTAGTACCTTTTCCATAGCTTTATTAATAAAGTGAGTTCCCTCATCACTAATTATAGCCCGTGGTGTACCAAACCTTGTAAAAATATGCCTATTTAGAAACTTAATGACTGTTTTGGCATCATTCGATGGACATGCTATGGCTTCTACCCATTTAGATACATAGTCTACAGCTACAAGTATATAGAGATTACCTGCAGATGGGGGAAACGGTCCCATGAAGTCAATGCCCCACACATCAAAGAGTTCCAACTCCAAGATGTAGGTGAGAGGCATCTCATCCTTCCGACTAAGGTTACCTGTTCTTTGACATTCATCGCAGCTGTGTGCATGGTCATGGGCATCTTTGAAGATCGTGGGCCAATAGTAGCCACTCTGGAACACCTTTGCAGCCGTCCTTTGGCCACCAAAATGCCCCCCATAGGGAGACGTATGGCAATGCTGCAGCACAGACTTCGCCTCAGCAGCTGATACACACTTCCTCAGCAAACCATCTGCACAAGTCTTGTAAAGTGTAGGATCGTCCCAGATGAACTTCCTAGCTTCATGTAGGAACCTCTTCTTTTCTTGCCCCCCCTTGAAAGTTGGTAGTACCTGCGATGCAAGGAAGTTAGTGATGGAGCGACATGCGCAGCGGAACGCGATTTCGGACCGATGATACTCTAATTTCATCAATTTAACAAATAGAAAACATGCTCAAAAGACGGAAATAAGAAATTAGAAATACATACCCTTGTAGTTCCAATTTCTTCAAGCTCCGCCGCACGTTCCTCGTCACGAACTCTTCCGGCTTCTTCTCACGAACGCCTCGAGGACCACCCCAGGTAGTCCCGCTATCCTCGGCGCCGCGCAACGGAGTTGTGGGACTCCAAAAGAAGAGAAAATGTAAAAGAAAAAAGGAAGAAGAAGAACTAAATAATGGAAGAGGGTTAGGCTTGAAGTTGAAATCTCAACTTTTAACAAACCGAAGGCAGAAGCAAAACTTCCCAAGCCAAAGTAAATTGAAACCTCATTTCAATTTAAAGAACCCAAAATCCACTCAATTAATTAGCCATGCCAAAAGGCGGACATGCAAAAGTAGCACATATATATATATATATTAAATAAAATTAATTCAAAATTAATTTCAAATAATAATAAATATTTTATTTATTAAACATTTTAATAAATAAGATATATATATATATATTTAATTAATTAAACTTTTTAATTAATTAATATTATTTAATTAAATATCAAATATTAATTAAATAATATGGCTAAACCCGGTTTTCCGAAAACCGACTTTTTTGCACATGAATCCAATTCATGTTTTATGCCAATCCCATATTTAAATCACATTTAAATATGTCTATCCTTCCTCAACAAACCGAATTTGAACAATTCAAATTCTTTTTCTTTTTCTTTTCTTTTATACTGTTGCACGACGTTATCCGAGCTAGCCAGGAGAACCTAAAGGACCTACAGATCATGAGCTCCAACGATACGAGATTATCCGGTCAAAACTCTTTTAACCGAACTAACCAACATTCGTTAACCCCCGGAGACTCCACTATAGTCCGAGGGTTGCACTCTCCTCACTGTAGATATATTGTGTCCTCTTGATATAACCGTCATCGTTAAGTCGACCCTTCACAGGTTGTTCGTAATCACAGCTGGGTCATTTAAACCGTTTAACCCCTGCATTACGTCTTGTTCCTTAAGTACCACTGACACCTCTAATGAACAATAGATCTGTGGTCCAACCAACAGATCAGTTAACCCTCTCATCACATGAGAGTGTGAGCGCTCATTGTTCAAGCCCCGGAGTCAGCTATTAAGGGAACAACCTATCTACTAACCCTGAAGAGCGGGTTAGGAGTGAACTCCAATCTTGCTGTACTATGTCCCCAGCTACCTATTCGACTTTATCCCCAAGATGGTAGGCTTATTGAGTCGACGCTAAAGGGCCACTCTCCCCGTGCAAGTCAAAGGATACTATCGAATAAGCAGGAGTTCATAGCAAGCTCAGGATTGAGATCGAGTTACCTAGGCCATCAATATGTATAAGTCGGTCTCATCAGTAAACGAAGTTATAAAGAGAGAGCGACTTAATACGCGGTTCGATCTTGTGTAAACTCTTTACACAGGATGCCCTCACTTCTCACATCTCCATGTGGAACGATTCGGATCACATCGTTCTGTACAATACAAAATGAGCCGCATCCAATAGTGTTACCAGGATAAGGTACCCAGCCTTATCCGTATACTATAGACCGTTTTGACTGACTACTTGAGCCTGATCCACAATCATGTCATACATGAAGCTCAAGTACTCATATTCAGCCAAGGGTGTTGGTCATTGGTATAGGTTAAACCAAACACGTTTCACTTTATTCCAGTAAACTCTTTTACTGAATAAAACTAATAACTTTTTATTCTAAATAGAATATTTACAAACATAACAGTTTACAAACCACGAGTTTTAGGACATAAAACCCAACAAACTCCCACTTGGACTTAAACGTCCGTGGTGTACATGTTAGGGGGAGAAAACTAATATATCATATATCAGAAGCTTTCTCTCACTGTCCTCTCCAGCAACTCGGAGCCCTAGACTCTTCTAGGTGTCTCTCAAACACTTTAGCCATGAGAGACTTAGTAAACTAATCAGCATGAAGTACTACGAGGCTTTCCATGTGACCATCACATCTCCTCATAGCACTATCTGCGAGCTCAACTTATAAACCTATTGCTGCTTCACAAGCTGCAAATAGACTTAGCTACCTTGGAGGAATCAGCAATACAACTCTTGTATTCTACTCCTCTAAGTACAAGGACAAAACTTTAACCGGATTCCAATCCAATTGGACTAATATTATTGACAGCTCCCACTACATAGCACATATCGGGTCATGTATCTCAAAAGATACACCTATCCTCCAATATGTAAATGCACTTGGGTGCATCTCGTATCCTCAACACTTGAGGTGTCTTAGGAAACCATTTCCATAGACCATCGAATATTGACAACAACTTGTCAATAAAAGATTTTAGAGACAACACTAGCGATTTGTTCTTACGACTCAGATCAAGCTGAATCCTTAGAACAAACAAAGCCAACCTCCAGATCAACTATTTGGGAGTGGGACGCTAGTTTATGCTAAAAGTCAGAAATAGATCCTACATCATTCTCAATGATTAGGACAAAATTACGGGAACAATATTTGAAAGCTACACCATTGATTAAACCCTTGTCAAACAAGGTTTATCAAACTATTGTTCAAAGCCATAAGATTTGATCACATTATCAAAACTCACAATTCAGGACGAAGATGCTTTCTCCAATTCATAAATGAATCGAATAAGCTAGCAAACCATTTGCTCTTTGCCCTCGAAGTATGAATCTTTCTGTTTGAGACTTATAGATACTCAAATCAAGTTTGCAAGTCTTGACATCCATTTGCTTTATTCTATCAAAATAGAACAAAGCAATGGATAAGAGTTATCTATTTAACTTACACCTGGCAACAAGAGAAAGAGAGTATACCCAATAAACCCTTTCTCTTCGGGACAGTCCCATTACCAGAAAGTCAAGCAATAAAGGTTTTCACCTTAGTGGCTTGGTCTCATTAACATCCAAAGATTCATGGCTTTGAACCATTCGGCCTTGTCTATGTGATCGATTGTTTGTTTAGAGACAATGAATCCTCAATGTCATCATCAAGTATGATAACTTTGAGTTTAAGACAAGCCAATACAGCGGGTTAGGTTGTCCAACATCCCTCCCACTGCATTGAGCCTTTCTCAACAGTTGAGAAGCTCCAGTTTGATCAACAACCATTGTTGAATTCAACTATAACTTTCTTGTTAAAACTGTAAGTCTTAACACACTAGTTGTTTTCGAGTTTAATTAGAACACATCTGTATATATCTTTTGCTAAATGAACTGTTCATTATAAAACCAAAAGATATAATATACAGGTGTTCAGTTTAAACTGGAACTATAGACAATAATTACATATAACAAATGTTATTATCTCTATACAACAACTACAAAGACTCCCACTAGTTCAGCTGCAATGATATCTCCATATCTCACAGCGAGAAAACGACTGTCAGAAACTAGTTTCCTGTAGAAAAACAAACATGAATAGTGGTTCCTGAAGACATCCAGGTATGACATTCATATCCACTAAACTTGTTTTGACAAATAAATCACATTTATCTTGTCGTTCTTTCTCAGCCTGTTTCTCAGCAAGGTATTTGGAGCAGTTACGCTTCCAATACCCATCTTTAGTACAATGGAAACATTTTCCTATGTTTGAAGACATTACCTTGCGAACGGTAGGGGCTTTGCTATTTCTCCTGTAACTCTTCTTCTTCTTAATAATCTATTTACTCAGAAAGGCATAGACTTACTCCCTGACGCCAACCTCTTAAGGAATTTCTTCGAAGTGACAACACTTGCCTCATTCTCTATTCCTTTGGAAGTTTACAGAGACTGATAAGTCTGAAAAGACGATGGTAGCAATGTTTACTTCTGTCGCATTAAAGTGGACCATCATGTTAAGGACAAGCTCCTTAACAGAGGTATCCTCCACTATGCGAGAGTTATAAACGAACTTGAGGACTTCATTACGAAGTAATTAGGACGAGTGTCCAGCATTGCTTGTAATGAAGACATGATTTCCTTTGCGGAAATCATAACCTCATACTACTTGCACAAGGCATCAAATATGCTTGCCAAGATATAGATTTGGGCTTTATCAATAGCCCTAATCCATCCATCGTATGCCTCTCGAACACTCCGAGAATCATTTGAGTCAGGAGTGGGAGGACACTCCTCTGTTAAGACAAACCTAAGGTCGTCCAGAACCAGAATCGTATTCAGGTTCGACTTCCAGGTTCCGTAATTCTCTCCGGTTAACTTGTCGTGAGCTAACAACTGTATAAACGAGCTCGACATGCCGAAAAAAGAATGTAAATCTATTAGTGAAACAGTTTTAACCTATTTAAACAATTAAGAGGTTTAGCAGCAAATAAAGTACCCAAACTCTTTATTTACATGCAACGATACTTTAGTGAGTTAGAATGGTCGCTACCTAAGGGTAAACGAGCATTCCTTCACTAAACCAAGACAGTCTTGACTAAATGCTAACTCCAGAATAACTCATATTCCTATAGCATCTTAGTTATCGTTTTTGGTCAAGATTTACTAACTCCTTAGCAAATCTCGTAAGTGTGACCCTCCATTTTTAGAACGCACAAGACGGCCCCAACAGTGCAACCTAAGGGAATGTCAGAGTTGGGAATGGCCCTATGTTTCTTTATCCATAAATGGTGACTGACTTGTTCAACTCCCATGAAACGACCCTCCTAAGGGATTGGTGCCACCAAGGGCACCTTGCAGGCGGAACATGAGAATCTCACGGTTCAATCCAATGGAGGAGACCGTAGGATGTACTGACGTACTTCCTTCTCCCACTTACTATAGACACTTACTCCATTCACCTTGCTATTGAAAGTTTGCAAATGCCATCCTAAGGGGGTTGCCACATTAGCAACACGAGGCCGAGCAAAATTCTCACTTTGTGAACTATACGGAGTGCGTAGCAGGAGAGGGATATATCGTATATTCCTTCTCAACACATCTACTAAGCATCATAAACGGTTTTTAGGGTAAACTACTCAGGTTTTATCTGGCTAAGTTAATAAAACCTTAAGTCTAGGCAAACAATTTTACCTGAGATGTCTAGGTTATAAACACTTTACTAACCTCACACCTCTCACGCACGCTCATAAAGCCTGGTTAACTTTACTCAAGTACCGGATCGTCCCCAGGTAGGAGGTGTTCCGTAAACCGTCAGCTTAAATACCTCCAACCTCGAACAGGATTTCACCGGGTGAGTTTCTCATAACCTTAGAATTTACGAGATTTCGACCTACTCATCTAATGAACCTGATCGAATTATTAACCCTAAATGAACATGCTCTTTTCTTTGTTATAGATTTTAAAAGTCTAAGTCATTTTTACAACACTTGCAAAAACTAGACTTACTACAACAAACTTCTATATGCTTCTCAAACATACATTCGCTAAGGCATGACAAATTGAATATTTAACTTCATAATCAATATAACATTTATATCGATTATGCTCTTAAATATACAACTCCTAATTCATAAATTAATATAACACTTATATCAAAAGTTTATGAATTAAGCATGCATCCTATACATTATAACAATTATAACATACAATAATGCATCTTGGTTGGATGTTTAATTTCATAATTAATATAACACTTATATTAATTATTCTATTAAGCAAACAACAACTAATTCATGAATTAATATAACACTTATATTAATACTCATGAATTAAACATGCATCTAATACATTATAACACTTATAACCTACAATATGCATACAACCATGGCAACCTATGTTGTATATTTAATTTCATAATTAATATAACACTTATATCAATTATTCTATTAAATTAGCAACATCCAATTCATGAATTAATATAACACTTATATTAATACTCATGAAGTCCCAAATATGCATACTATAAATTATAACACTTATAACATAATACCAATGCATGGAGCATGCTTCCTATGGTGGGATTTTAAATCTATATGGCATACGTTATGCACATACAAACATGGATTTTAATTAAAACATACATTCATAATGCATAATTAATTAAACACACTAAAGTGGATCGATTTTGGCATTTAGCAAGCAATAACTATTTTATTACAAGCTTGATCAACAAGCTAAAACTTCAGCGGACTTCGAACTCTTCGCACCGCCTTAGAACAACTTGCTTCCTCCGAACGCTTCGGTCAATTTCTCTTCGAATTTCTCCTCGAATTGCCTAGAACGAGTTTGAACTTATACCGAACATTTCGGCGAGCTCAAAACTCGAGCTTCTTTCACAAAGAATCCTATATGGACTCTAATGACTCTAAAAATACAGACTCTTCCACACGCATTAAAGCCCATACATTCTCGGGCAATTACATATTAGGAAATTAAAAAAAAAACTATGCCAAAATCGATATCCACTTTAGACGCCAATTCAGAAACAATTTCTAAATTAAAATTCCCACCAACTTAAATTGATGCAAATTGAGTTAATCACAAAATCGCTCTGATACCAATTGATGGAGCGACATGCGCAGCGGAACGCGATTTCGGACCGATGATACTCTAATTTCATCAATTTAACAAATAGAAAACATGCTCAAAAGACGGAAATAAGAAATTAGAAATACATACCCTTGTAGTTCCAATTTCTTCAAGCTCCGCCGCACGTTCCTCGTCACGAACTCTTCCGGCTTCTTCTCACGAACGCCTCGAGGACCACCCCAGGTAGTCCCGCTATCCTCGGCGCCGCGCAACGGAGTTGTGGGACTCCAAAAGAAGAGAAAATGAAAAAGAAAAAAGGAAGAAGAAGAACTAAAGAATGGAAGAGGGTTAGGCTTGAAGTTGAAATCTCAACTTTTAACAAACCGAAGGCAGAAGCAAAACTTCCCAAGCCAAAGTAAATTGAAACCTCATTTCAATTTAAAGAACCCAAAATCCACTCAATTAATTAGCCATGCCAAATGGCGGACATGCAAAAGTAGCACATATATATATATATATATTAAATAAAATTAATTCAAAATTAATTTCAAATAATAATAAATATTTTATTTATTAAACATTTTAATAAATAAGATATATATATATATATTTCATTAATTAAACTTTTTAATTAATTAATATTATTTAATTAAATATCAAATATTAATTAAATAATATGGCTAAACCCGGTTTTCCGAAAACCGACTTTTTTGCACATGAATCCAATTCATGTTTTATGCCAATCCCATATTTAAATCACATTTAAATATGTCTATCCTTCCTCAACAAACCGAATTTGAACAATTCAAATTCTTTTTCTTTTTCTTTTTCTTTTCTTTTATACTGTTGCACGACGTTATCCGAGCTAGCCAGGAGAACCTAAAGGACCTACAGATCATGAGCTCCAACGATACGAGATTATCCGGTCAAAACTCTTTTAACCGAACTAACCAACATTCGTTAACCCCCGGAGACTCCACTATAGTCCGAGGGTTGCACTCTCCTCACTGTAGATATATTGTGTCCTCTTGATATAACCGTCATCGTTAAGTCGACCCTTCACAGGTTGTTCGTAATCACAGCTGGGTCATTTAAACCGTTTAACCCCTGCATTACGTCTTGTTCCTTAAGTACCACTGACACCTCTAATGAACAATAGATCTGTGGTCCAACCAACAGATCAGTTAACCCTCTCATCACATGAGAGTGTGAGCGCTCATTGTTCAAGCCCCGGAGTCAGCTATTAAGGGAACAACCTATCTACTAACCCTGAAGAGCGGGTTAGGAGTGAACTCCAATCTTGCTGTACTATGTCCCCAGCTACCTATTCGACTTTATCCCCAAGATGGTAGGCTTATTGAGTCGACGCTAAAGGGCCACTCTCCCCGTGCAAGTCAAAGGATACTATCGAATAAGCAGGAGTTCATAGCAAGCTCAGGATTGAGATCGAGTTACCTAGGCCATCAATATGTATAAGTCGGTCTCATCAGTAAACGGAGTTATAAAGAGAGAGCGACTTAATACGCGGTTCGATCTTGTGTAAACTCTTTACACAGGATGCCCTCACTTCTCACATCTCCATGTGGAACGATTCGGATCACATCGTTCTGTACAATACAAAATGAGCCGCATCCAATAGTGTTACCAGGATAAGGTACCCAGCCTTATCCGTATACTATAGACCGTTTTGACTGACTACTTGAGCCTGATCCACAATCATGTCATACATGAAGCTCAAGTACTCATATTCAGCCAAGGGTGTTGGTCATTGGTATAGGTTAAACCAAACACGTTTCACTTTATTCCAGTAAACTCTTTTACTGAATAAAACTAATAACTTTTTATTCTAAATAGAATATTTACAAACATAACAGTTTACAAACCACGAGTTTTAGGACATAAAACCCAACAGTTAGCAATATCCGCAAACCAAGGTTCCTCATCGTTATCACGATGTGCTAACACAAAGACATGCTCATCGATAAAGGCATCAGAAATTGCTGGCTCAGCAATTTTATCGCAATTATGCCGCAATCTAGATAAATGGTCAGCAACTACATTTTCGCATCCTTTCTTATCTCTAATGTCTAGATCAAACTCTTGCAGCAATAATACCCACCTAATTAACCTCGGCTTAGCATCAACCTTCCTCATTAAGTATTTTAGTGCAGAGTGATCGGTGTACACAATGGTTCGAGTGCCTACAATGTAATTCCTAAACTTCTCACAAGCAAACACTACGGCCAGCATTTTCTTCTCCGTGGTTGTGTAATTACATTGTGCTTCATTCAGAGTTTTACTTGCATAGTATACAGGACGTGTTAGTTTATCTATTTTTTGTCCTAGCATGACCCCTACTGCATAGTCACTAGCATCACACAACATCTCAAATGGTAAGTCCCAATTTGGACCTACTATAATAGGTGCTTTGACTAATGCTTCCTTAAGTGTTGTCCATGCTAAGAAACATTCTTTTGACAAGACAAATGGTTTGTTAAGCTCTAGAAGCTCACACAAAGGCTTAGAGATTTTTGAAAAGTTCTTAATGAATCTCCTATAGAAACCTGCATGACCTAGGAAACTTCTAATAGCTTTTACATTTTGAGGTTCCACTAGCTTCTCTATTATTTCTATCTTGGCCCTATCGACCTCTACTCCTGCTCTAGACACTCGATGACCTAGGACTATTCCTTCTTCCACCATAAAGTGGCATTTCTCCCAATTTAGGACTAGGTTGGTCTCCTCACACCTAGCTAGGACTTGTCCTAAGTTCTCTAAAAAATTACTAAAAGAATCACCAAAGACTGAGAAGTCATCCATAAATATTTCTATCATGGATTCATCTAAGTCAGAGAAAATGGCCAACATGCACCTTTGGAATGTTGCTGGTGCATTGCATAAGCCAAAAGGCATTCTGCGAAAAGCAAATGTTCCAAAGGGACATGTAAAGGTTGTTTTCTCCTGGTCTACAGGGTCTATGGTGATTTGGTTATATCCAGAATAACCATCTAAGAAACAGTAGTAGGCTCGGCCAGCTATCCTATCTAACATTTGATCTATAAACGGTAAAGGAAAATGATCTTTTTTTGTTTCTTTGTTTAATTTTCTATAGTCCATACAGACTCTCCATCCTGTAATAGTTCTAGTTGGAATTAGTTCATTACTCTCATTAACTACTACAGTCATCCCCCCCTTCCTAGGCACACATTGAATTGGACTCACCCATTGACTATTGGCTATGGGAAAAATTACACCTGCATCTAACCATTTGATTATTTCTTTCTTTACTACCTCTTTCATGGAGGGGTTCAACCTACGTTGGTGATCTACCCTAGGTGTATGTTCTTCTTCCAATAGTATCTTATGCATGCAGTAGGAAGGACTAATACCTCTTATGTCAGCAATCGTCCATGCAATAGTTTTTTTATGTTGCTTAAGCAGCAATATTAGCGCAATTTCATGCTTTTCACTTAATTTGGATGAAATGATAACAGGCAAAGTATGCATACTTAAGATGATCAGGCCATGGTTTTAATTCTAATAGAGGTGGATGTTCGATTGATGGTTTTAATGGATTCATGGATCTTTCAGACAGGTCATTAGTCATACAAACATGCTGAGGTTTGTCCACAGGTATATCCATTATTTCAGAAATGTTTAAGTCAGTTATATCTATTTGTACATAGTCATTAGCATGCTTAATTAACAGTTCATGCTCAAGTTGTTCTTCCATCAGTGAATCTACTACATCTATACTTGCACAAGATTCAGAATCAGAAGGATACCTTAATGCTTTAAAGACACTAAACTTAACCTTCTCATCATGAACCCTCATTGTGAGCTCACCTTTCTGGACATCGATCAAGGCCCTACCCGTGGCTAGAAATGGTCTGCCTAGTAAGATTGGTACCTCCTTGTCTGCCTCATAATCTAGAATGATGAAGTCTGCAAGAAAAATGAATTTGTCAACCTTGACAAGAATATCCTCAATCTTACCCTCAGCGTATGCTATGGATCTGTCCGCAAGCTGTAAGGTGACAGTAGTAGGACGTGCTTCCCCTATTCCAAGCTGACGGAATAGTGACAGGGGCATGAGATTGATGCTGGCTCCCAGATCACAAAGACCTCTGCCCACATGCTTGCCTCCCAACTCGACTGGTAAGGTGAAGAAACCAGGATCCTTCTCCTTCTTTGGTAGCTTGTTCTGGAGTATAACACTGCACTCCTCAGTGAGATTCACTGTTTCAACTTCACCAATGATCTTTTTGTTAGTAATAATATCCTTCAAAAACTTAACATAAGAAGGCATAGATTGCAAAACTTCTACAAATGGGATATTAACATGCACTTGCTTTAAAATTTCTAAAAACTTATTAAAGTGCACTTCCTGTTCTTGTTTTTTTCTCAGCCTTCTAGGGAATGGTGGTGGTGGCACATATGTAGGCAATTCAGCTTGCCTAAGGCCAGGTGGAGCTCTTGGAATTTCTTCTGGTTCCTCTACGATAGGTTCCAGCCTCACCCTGGATGTGCTTGGTGGTGGTTGATCATGGTTTGGCAGAGAATCCAGTGGAGCACTAGACTCTTCATTCTCTACTCGCTTTGGTGCTTCTCTATTGTTGCTCACTGTTGCGTGCTCAATGTGTTAAAATAAATAAGCAATAGAATAGAGAGAGCACTCAGAACATGCAAGCATACATGATCTTATAGCAAGTAGTAAGTATTTTTTTCATTCGTTTTCCCACAGAGATTTATTATGAGCTACTCGTGAAGTGTAAAGTTAAGAAAGAATGGGTGGATTTGATGGGGTAGAATTGGTTTTAAATTGTCTAACTCCTAAGGAATATGTAAAGGATAGCAACATAAACAAGAGCAAGTCAAAGTTAAACTCAAATGAAAAGAGACGAGATTAATAAACGAAGACAAAAACAGCTAAACAGAATTGTAAATTTAGCAGAATTGCGGAAACAACAATTCTACCGCAATGTTGTTAACAGCGAAAGTGTGTAAAATGGGGAAACAAGGGCTACTAACGACTCCTCTATAGGCTTTTTCATACGATTCTCAAGCATTGGATCAACTCACTATGCATCAAACTCACTCAATCTCATGTATCTTCCGATTCCATGCATTAGATTCTTTAGTTTACTCATATCCAAGTAAGGTCTTAAGCATCTTGTTAAAGCAGAAAGTTACGGTTTGTACTAGGAAAACGCCTATTCCTAGGTCGTTTTCTGGCTACCTTGAAAGGCTAGCATGAGTGTATGACTCTGAACTCTTACTCCTTCCAGAGGTTAGGAGTTCTTTGGACAAAATGGATGGCCAATCGAAATTGCCCGTGGGATGAAGCTTACATACAATCAATGCTTCGAGAGCTATCCTACATGCTTGGTTCACGTTTTTTAGCCTATAGTCTTGTCCTTAGCATGCCCCTAAGTGACTTAGCTACTCATGGATATAGGTAGAACAGAAATAAGAGATGCAAGAGACATGCTTAGAAGAGAAATAAACTGAAAGCAGCAAGGTAAGACAGTGAGTTGCAAAGATAGGAAATTGAGAAATGAAGAATTGTGCTTTAATTACTTGACTGTTTGAATGAACATAAGAGAAACTTAAAGTAAATAACAGAAAGACAGAACACAACGAAATGGACTGATCTAGCTACTAGAAAAGAAACAACAACAATTCAAAGCTGGAAAATGGAAATAAAGAGCATAAAGCAGTAAAACAAGCTCGAACGCCTCGTCGCAACCGCCTCGGCTGAAGGATGAGAAAGATCAGCCTTGTTTGGATGAATCCAATCGAGAGAGAAGACGAATCTTCTCTCCTTCCTATCAGATTATCGACTCCAAGCAGCTAGACTTCGCAAACCAACAGACGGCAAAGAAAAACAGGAGAAAAGATGGAGCTGCGAGACGACTTCTACGCTTTCGGATGATGATTGAACCCTCGACTTTGACCCCCTTTTATAGTAATCTGCAGGTGCGTTTGGGCCAAGGAGAACCATCAATCTTCAACGTCGTACTTCAAAATGGATGGAGGAGAAAGAACGAATCCCTGAAATAACGGAAATTAACAGAAAAAGATCAGTCAACTTACGGTTTTCACTTGAAACATTGCGGTTTCAGCAATGTTTCCGCAATGCTGCCGCAATTCTTACTTTTCATTCTTTTACTTCGGTTTTCAATCCTTTTCTTTCCTTTTGTACATAAGTCCTAATTTAGCTACCTTCTTCTAATTATCATATATAAGCATAGGTTTAAGCTAAATCCTATCAAAAACACCTAAGAGTGTACATCTTTCTAAGATAAATAAGTCCTAAAAAGGCCACTTTTGGAGACGTAACACACCCCCAAACTTAAGGTTTTGCTCGTCCTCGAGCAAACTAAAGACTTGCCTAGGCTGCTGTTTCATCTTCTTTTAACCACTTACTGACTCCCCTACATTCCTATCTATAGCAGTGCTGTCCTGTGACACACTTCTAAGTTTAAAACTATCCTCTTATCTAGCTTCTTCTGACTTCGCATGCCTAATACTCCTGCTGTTTTCATTAACTCCCTACAACTGATCTACTTGCTTTTGTCATATCATGCCACTATCCCTAAGGTTTCAAATTCTACCTAGCTTTACCCCAGACTCAGTACATGCTTCTAGTTTTTACTTTTGAGTTACCTAGGATTCCTTAGAGTCATGCCAGTCTTAGTATTAACAGTGACAGTAGTACTTTAAGAGAACAACCTAAACCCTGGCATCACTACATTGGACATACATTCATCTCCCCAAACAACCCTACAAGCTACAACTTTGTGCTCAGCTAATTGAGGATCAGAGTTCTTTTTATCAGGACATCTAAGCCACAAAGTTGTAACTCCTAGGTATACATTCTTCTTCCCTACTTTTTCCTTTTTTCTTTCTTAGGTGGAGCCTTTCCTTTGGTTGCCTTTTGATGCAATGCCACTTGTGGGTTACACACTTGGCACTGATTACTCAGCAACCTAAGAGAGACAACCCTCTTTATTCTATTTTTCATTTTTTTTTCAGTTCATCATTTTTTTTGTAAAGGAGAAGAAGAATGCTTATGCTTTTAAGGGAGAGAGGAATGTTCCTAGGCCTAGGGTGGCCTCCCCCAAACTTAAACTACTCATTGTCCCCAATGAGTGTCTGAGGTGGCACACCCCCAAACTTGTCCTAGAAGCATCTAGTCTAAGGTAAAACAAAGAGAATCTAAAAGCCCTAGGCATAGACAGAACATTCTAAAAGTAAATATCACAGCAGCAGAAATTGGAAAAAAAAACAGACAGATAAGGACTTAAAGCTATGCATGCTGAGCTTTTTAGAGGTTAATTTAAACTATCAAAGGGTATACTATGACACTCATCCAGCATGCTTTAAGATAAGCTATATAAGGTAGTCATGATAGCAGCAAAAGATAGAATTGAAACAGAACCAACCTAGCTAAACAGACGGTCAAAAACATGCATTCAGTAATAAAAATTGCGGTATCCGCAATTATTTCGCAATAGATACAGGGTAGATATATTAGTGAGTAAGGCCCCTACGCATGCTTTTTCCAGTCATTCAAGCTCTCTAAAAATGAAACTAAACTAATCTCCCTAATCAGCTATCATCAGACTACACTAAACAATTTTAAAATTGACACTCAACAACTAAAACAGATCAAACGGTTTAACTCAAAACAGCATAATGTACATGGTTCAACAAAAAGCAGTTTAAAATTTTTTCTAAGGGAACAACAATACTCCCTTTAGTGCTCCTCAAACTAGCACTCATACATCTTCCTCATCATCAGTCCCTCGTGGTCGTGGAGGCACCCATGGAGACAGTAGGTTCGTGGGAAAGTCAGGGAAGATGCATCCCAGTTGGTCAGCAACTTCCTTGTCCCTTGCCTGTGCGTATGTGGCCCATTGAGCCATCCTCTTCTGTAGAACCATCAGGCACGCCATGGACAGTGACTGAGCAGCAGCCAATCTATCCAGCTCAAACTCCATGTTTCCCTTCCTTCTCAGCCTCAAGCCTGTAGGCAGCTCCAAGTGGCCTGTGTAAGCCATCTGCTGTTCCATTCGCTCAATGGGGACCCCTGCACGCAAGCATAGTTTAGTAATAGTATTAGGGAAGAACAATGGACCCTTACCCTTCTTGGCGCAGTCAGTAATGGCAGCTGCAATGACTTCGCCCACGTTGATTGTGAGACCTCGCATGATTGCATAGACCAGCAGCGATCTGCTCTGGTTGATTGTGGTCTCATGGGTCACGGGGGACAGCTTCCTTCTCACGAAGGAAAACCAGACAGCCGCCTTAGCTGTGAGGTTGGCACTCATGAGAGTGTGCCTCCCATTGCGCGACACGGTCCATGATGCTTCAGGCTGGCCAATGATCCGAATGGCCTCTTCCATGACGGCTTCAGTAGGCTCATCAACAATCCTCGCATAGTCAGTATGTTTCTGGCCCTTGAGGCCGTAGGCTTCGTTGATTGCCTTTGCTGAGAAGTCTACTTCTACTCCCCTGACCACAGACAATCCCTCCTCAGAATTCCTCAAATTGGCGTAGAAGTCATACACCATGCTTGTGTAAGCTGGATTGGGTGGTCTGCACAACTCCTTCCAGCCGTGATTCGTAATTTCTGCGCGCAAGAATTGCGGCAGGTCAGCAGGTCTGTCGAGGAAACCCTTCTCGTGCAGCAGCTCCCTTTTCCTCAGCTCAATGCCTCTAGACTCAGCGTCAGAAGACACGTACCTCACTGACTGAGGCTCATCTTCAGGGTACAGCTTGGCCTTCCCCTTGTCTTTCAGTTTGGCTGACTCAGCAGCCTCAATCTTGAGCTTCTTTGGGGAAGGCTCGTTGTTGCGTGCTCAATGTGTTAAAATAAGCAAGTAATAAGATAGAGAGAGCACTCAGAACATGCAAGCATACATGACCTTATAGCAAGTAGTAAGTATTTTTTCATTCGTTTTCCCACAGAGATTTATTATAAGCTACTAGTGAAGTGTAAAGTTAAGAAAGAATGGGTGGATTTGATGGGGTCAAATTGGTTTTAAATTGCCTAACTCCTAAGGGATATGTGAAGGATAGCAACATAAACAGATGCAAGTCAAAGCTAAACTCAAACGAAAAGAGAAGAAATTAATAAACGAAGAAGAAGACAGCTAAACAGAATTGTAACTTAGTAGAATTGCGAAAACAGCAATTCTACCGCAATTTTCCTAACAGCGAAAGTGTATAAAATGGAGAAACAAGGGCTACTAATGACTCTCCTATAGGCATTTTTATACGATTCTCAAGCATTGGATCAACACTCTATGCATCAAACTCACTCAATCTCATGTATCGTCCGATTCCATGCATTAGATTCTTTAGTTTACTCATGTCCAAGTAAGGTCTTAAGCATCTTGTTAAAGCAGAAAGTTATGGTTTGTACTAGGAAAACGCCTATTCCTAGGTCGTTTTCTGGCTACCTTGAAAGGCTAGCATGAGTGTATGACTCTGAACTCTTACTCCTTCCAGAGGTTAGGAGTTCTTTGGACAAAATGGATGGCCAATCGAAATTGCCCGTGGGATGAAGCTTACACACAATCAATGCTTCGAGAGCTATCCTACATGCTTGGTTCACGTTTTTTAGCCTATAGTGTTGTCATTAGCATGCCCCTATGTGACTTAGTTACTCATGGATGTGGGGAGAACAGAAATAGAAGATAAAACAGACATGTTCAGAAGGAATTTAAAGACAAGATAGTAGGGAAAAACAGTGGATCGCAAAGGCAAGAAACTGTGAAATGCTGAATTTTGCTTTTGATTACTTGGATGTTTGAATGGACAAAGGAAAGCTTAAAGTGAATAACAAAAAGGCAGAAAGCAACGAAATGCAATAAACTAGCCACTAGAAGGGGAACAACAACTAAACAATGCTGGAAATTAGAAATGAAAGGCAGAAAGCAGTAAAAGAGCTTGAACGCCTCGTCGCAACCGCCTCGCCTGAAGGATGAGAAAGATCAGCCTTGCTTGGATGAATCCAATCGGGAGAGAAGATAAATCTCCTCTCCTTCCTATCAGATTATCGATTCCAACAGCTGAGCTTCGCAAACCAACAGACGGCAAAGAAGAACAGGAGAAAAGATGGAGCTGCGAGAAGACTTCTACGCTTTCGGATGATGATTGAACCCTCGACTTTGACCCCCTTTTATAGTAATCTGCAGGTGCGTTTGGGCCAAGGAGAACCATCAATCTTCAACGTCGTACTTCAAAATGGATGGAGGAGAAAGAACGAATCCCTGAAATAACGGAAATTAACAGAAAAAGATCAGTCAACTTACGGTTTTCACTTGAAACATTGCGGTTTCAGCAATGTTTCCGCAATGCTGTCGCAATGTAGTTTTTTCATTCTTTTACTTCGGTTTTCAATCCTTTTCTTTCCTTTTGCACACAAGTCCTAATTTAGCTACCTTCTTTTAATTCTCACAAATAAGCATAGGTTTAAGCTAAATCCTATCAAAAACACCTAAGAGTGTGCATCTTTCTAAGCTAAATAAGTCCCTTTTGGAGACATAACACACCCCCAAACTTAAGGTTTTGCTCGTCCTCGAGCAAACTAAGGACTTACTTAGGCTGCTGTTTCATCTTCTTTAACCACTTACTGACTCCCCTATATCCCTATCTATAGCAGTGCTGTCCTGTGACACACTTCTAAGCTTAAAACTACCCTCTTATCTAGCTTCTTCTGACTTCGCATGCCTAATACTCCTGCTGTTTTCATTAACTCCCTACAACTGATCTACTTGCTTTTGTCATATCATGCCACTATCCCTAAGGTTTCAAATTCTACCTAGTTTTACCCCAGACTCAGTACATGCTTCTAGTTTTTACTTATGAGCTACCTAGGATTCCTTAGAGTCATGCCAGTCTTAGTATTAACAGTGACAGTAGTACTTTAAGAGAACAACCTAAACCCTGGCATCACTACATTGGACATACATTCATCTCCCTAAACACCCTACAAGCTACAACTTTGCGCTCAGCTAATTGAGGATCAGAGTTCTTTTTAATCAGGACATCTAAGCCACAAAGTTGCAACTCCTAGGTATACATTCTTCTTCTCTATTTTTTTTTTTTTTTTTTTTTGTTTCTTTCACACTTTGGTGGAGCCTCTCCTTTGGTTGCCTTTTGATGCAATGCCACGTGTGGATTACACACTTGGCACTGATTACTCAGCAATCTAAGAGAGACACCCCTCTTTATTCTATTTTTTTTTTTCAGCTCATTATTTTTTGTAAAGGAGAAGAAGAATGCTTATGTTTTTAAGGGAGAGAGGAATGTTCCTAGGCCTAGGGTGGCCTCCCCCAAACTTAAACTACTCATTGTCCCCAATGAGTGTCTGAGGTGGCACACCCCCAAACTGTCCTAGAAGCATCTAGTCTAAGGTAAAACAAAGAGAATCTAAAAGTCCTAGGCATAGACAGAACATTCTAAAAGGAAATATCACAGCAGCAGAAATTTGAAAAAAACAGACAGGTAAGGACTTAAAGCTATGCATGCTGAGCACTGTTTAGAGGTGAATTTAAACTATCGAAGGGTGTCCTATGACACTCATCCAGCATGCTTTGAGATAAGCTATATAAGGTAGTCATGATAGCAGCAAAAGAAAGAATTTAAACAGAACCAGCCTAACTAAACAGACAGTCAAAACAGGCATTCAGTAATAAAAATTGCGGTTTCCGCAATTATTTCGCAATAAAGACAGGGCAGATATATCATTGATTAAGGCCCCTATGCATGCTTTTTCCAGTCATCCAAGCTATACAAAAATGAAACTAAACTAATCTACCTAATCAGCTAGCATCAGACTACACTAAACAATTTAAAAACTTAAAACTAAGCAACTAAAACAGATCAAAATATTAACTAAAAAAAGCATAATTGACACGGTTCACAAAAAGCATTTTGATTTTTTTTTTTGTTATTGTAAGGGAACAGCAATACTCCCTTGAGTGCAATTCAAACTAGCACTCAGATGTCTTCATCCTCATCATCAGTCCCTCGTGGTCGTGGAGGCACCCATGGAGACAGTAGGTTCGTGGGAAAGTCAGGGAAGATGCATCCCAGTTGGTCAGCAACTTCCTTGTCCCTTGCCTGTGCGTATGTGGCCCATTGAGCCATCCTCTTCTGTAAATCCATCAGGCACGCCATGGACAGTGACTGAGCAGCAGCCAATCTATCCAGCTCGAACTCCATGTTCCCCTTCCTTCTCAGCCTCAAGCCTGTAGGCAGCTCCAAGTGGCCTGTGTAAGCCATCTGCTGTTCCATCCGCTCAATGGGGACTCCTGCACGCAAGCATAGTTTAGTAATAGTATTAGGGAAGAACAATGGACCCTTACCCTTCTTGGCGCAGTCAGCAATGGCAGCTGCAATGACTTCGCCCACGTTGATTGTGAGACCTCGCATGATTGCATAGACCAGCAGCGATCTGCTCTGGTTGATTGTGGTCTCATGGGTCACGGGGGACATCTTCCTCCTCACGAAGGAAAACCAGACAGCCGCCTTGGCTGTGAGGTTGGCACTCATGAGAGTGTGCCTCCCATTGCGCGACACGGTCCATGATGCTTCAGGCTGGCCAATGATCCGAATGGCCTCCTCCAAGACAGCTTCTGTAGGCTCATCAACGATCCTTGAATAATCAGTGTGTTTCTGGCCCTTGAGGCCGTAGGCTTCGTTGATTGCCTTTGCTGAGAAGTCTACTTCTACTCCCCTGACCACAGACAATCCCTCCTCAGAATTCCTCAAATTGGCGTAGAAGTCATACACCATGCTTGTGTAAGCTGGATTGGGTGGTCTGCACAACTCCTCCCAGTCGTGATTCGTAATTCCTGCGCGCAAGAACTGCGGCAGGTCAGCAGGTCTGTCGAGGAAGCCCTTCTCGTGCAGCAGCTCCCTTTTCCTTAGCTCAATGCCTCTAGACTCAGCGTCAGAAGACACGTACCTCACTGACTGAGGCTCATCTTCAGGGTACAACTTGGCCTTCCCCTTGTCTTTCAGTTTGGCTGACTCAGCAGCCTCAAACTTGAGCTTCTTTGGGGAAGGCTCGTCACTCCCCTTCTTGGATGAAGGCGCAGCCCTGGATTTCTTCTTCTTCTTGGACTTCTTTTTTGTTCTTGGCCGTTTGGCCTTGACAACCTTGGCTTCCTTCTTCCTCAACCGTGCCTTCGTTGTCATCTGCTGGAGGCAATCCCCCAGTGTCTCGTCCATCGAGTCATCCTTCTGTGCAGGGCTCTCAGGGCTGGCTTCCCTCAAAGGAGAGAAGACCTCGTCTTCCTCAGCTTCCCCACTGCCCTGCGTCGATTCTTGGTACTCCCAATATGGGAATTCAGGGTCAGGCCGTGGAGAAGTGGGCGATGCCTCAGGGCTCTCTGCTGGTGGGGTACACTCAGAACTCTGCGGTGATGAAGGCAGCTCAGGGCTCTGCGCTGGTGGCGATGAAGAGAGCTCAGGGCTTCGAACCGGTGGGGATGGTGAAGGGCTGTGCTCGGCTGTCTCGTGGGATGGCTGGCCTAGTTCTTGACTCTCCACAGAGGGAGTCTTTTTGTTGATTTCTTCTTCGGCCATAGCCATACTCCATTTGCGCTTCTTGGGTGTGCCTGCTGGTTCAGAGGGTCCAGCAGGTATCTCCGTAACTACCTTCCACTTCTTCTTGCGGACAGGCAGTTTGGGCAAGCGTTCAGTGCGCGCAGCCTCAGCATCAGCCAAGGCAAGCAGTGCTTCCCTCGCAGCAGTTTCAGCGTCATCAGCCCTTTTCTTGGACGCAGATCGTTCGGCTCTTGTTAGCACCATCGTTGAATTGTGGAGATTTGGAGAGAGGAATCACAGATGAAGAGAAAAGCAGCTTTCTTGGAGTTCAGATAATGGGAGAATCGTACGGATCAACGCGCCTCTAACGGATATAAAGAAAACACAAAAAATCCCAACGGCTATATTTTTGCGGATTCTGCAAATCCAGCGCAATCCTAGTGACCGTTGGAGATTTTCTGCATTTAAATGTCAATCTTTGCTCAACCGTATCTTTGATTTGGCCCAATATCTTTTTGATCTTTTTAGCTGGATTTAATCTCCTTGATTCCCTCTATTGATTCCCTACAAAAAGAAATAAAATCAACATCAAATTCGTAATTAAAATCATACAAACATATACACAAACGATAACCGGAAAAATGGAAAAAATAAACTAAGGCATGAGCCCCGTCTGGACGAGCACAGCAATCACTCGTCCTCTCTCGTTCTTAATTTCACGCTTCAGTCAAGAGGAAGGCCGAGAGAGTCTTCACATCTCCTTCCTCATAGTAGTGCTTCAACCTTGCACCATTAACCATGAATGGTTGTCCTTGCTGCAGGTTCTTTATCTCGATGGCACCATGAACAAACACATTAGTAATTACAAATGGACCTGACCATCTAGACTTAAGTTTGCCTGGAAATAATTTCAATCGTGAGTTAAATAATAAAACAAGTTGGCCTTTCTTAAAGTCCTTAATCCTAAGTCTACTGTCGTGCCAAATCTTGGTCTTTTCTTTATACATTTTGGCATTTTCATAAGACATATGCCTAAGCTCATCAAGCTCATGCAATTGCAAAGACCGCAACGTTCCTGCATCGGTCACGCAATAATTCAACTCTTTTAGTGCCCAAAATGCCTTAATTTCCAACTCGAATGGAAGATGACAAGCTTTACCATACACAAGTCTGTAAGGAGACATACCTAGGGGTGTCTTATACGCAGTTCTATACGCCCAAAGTGCATCCTCGAGTTTAAACGCCCAATCCTTTCTGTTGGGTTTGACCACTTTTTCTAGGATATTCTTAATCTCCCTATTTGAAATTTCAGCCTGTCCATTCGAGTGTGGGTGATAGGGAGTGGCTACTCTATGTCTAATTTATACTTAGCCAACACTCTCTCCATAGCCTTATTAATGAAATGTGTCCCTTCATCGCTAATGATAGCACGTGGTGTTCCAAACCTAGTAAAAATGTGCCTATGCAAGAATTTTATGACTGTTTTGGCATCATTATTGGGACATGCTATGGCCTCTACCCACTTGTTTGGAGATTGCCTTGAGCCATTTGCTTAACTAGGTTGGTCAGGGCATTTATTTGGCTGCTCATTGCACTTAGAGCATCCTTGTCTTGAGCTTTAGTTGGCTCAACTGGATCATCTGACCACCTACAGTGAGATGCTGAGATCTTCTCCAAGATCTCATAGGCTTCGTTGTAACTCTTGGACAACATGGAACCTCCAGCAGATGAATTTAAGACTTGTCTAGTGCTGGGGTTGCATCCTTTGAAAAAGACCTCTATTTGGATACACCATGGGATGCCATGGTGTGGACATTTGAGAAGAAGGTCTTTAAACCTTGTCCAAGCTTCGTGAAGAGACTCAGTGTCAGCTTGCTTGAACTTGATTATATCATCACGAAAGGTAGAATTCCTATCAGGTGGAAAGTATTTGACTAGGAATTTCTCTGCTAAGTCTGTCCAATTACGGACTGATCCTGAGGGTAATGAGTTTAACCACGTTTTGGCTTTGTCCCTCAAAGAGTAAGGGAACAGATAGAGCCTCAAGGCTTCTTGGGAAACTCCAGGGATGATGAATGTATCACTGACTCCTAAGAAGTTTCTAAGATGGTTGTGGGGATCCTCATTTTCCACTCCAAAGAATTGTCCCACAGTGGACAACATTTGGAACATCACTGGCTTTAACTCGAATGAGTTAGCCGTGATTTCAGGACGGATTATGCTGGGGTTCAGCTCCCCAGGCATAGGTACTAGGTAAGAGAGTATGGCGCTATCCTTATCATTCGCTATTTCGATGGGATTGCGAGTGACAGGCACCGGATTTGGAACTATTCCATCCATTTCTTCTTGAGACAATTGCGGAGGAATTGCGGTTCCCGCAATTATTGGAGGTATAGAGGGTTGGTTAAAGAGACGTTTCTTGGCTCTATTTCTAGCCCTAAGTAATCTCTCAGGCTCAGGATTGAACTCTAGATCACTACTTGAAGGCTCACTCATAAACTAACCCAACTAGTACCTGCAAAAGAAATGAAACAGATCAGCTTCAATAGGTAATAAACTTGGTGTTTCAAACTTAACAAACTTCGTTTTCACTTAAATAAATCCCCGGCAGCGGCGCCAAAAACTTGTTGCGTGCTCAATGTGTTAAAATAAGCAAGTAATAAGATAGAGAGAGCACTCAGAACATGCAAGCATACATGATCTTATAGCAAGTAGTAAGTATTTTTTCATTCGTTTTCCCACAGAGATTTATTATAAGCTACTAGTGAAGTGTAAAGTTAAGAAAGAATGGGTGGATTTGATGGGGTCAAATTGGTTTTAAATTGCCTAACTCCTAAGGGATATGTGAAGGATAGCAACATAAACAGATGCAAGTCAAAGCTAAACTCAAACGAAAAGAGAAGAAATTAATAAACGAAGAAGAAGACAGCTAAACAGAATTGTAACTTAGTAGAATTGCGAAAACAGCAATTCTACCGCAATTTTCCTAACAGCGAAAGTGTATAAAATGGAGAAACAAGGGCTACTAATGACTCTCCTATAGGCATTTTTATACGATTCTCAAGCATTGGATCAACACTCTATGCATCAAACTCACTCAATCTCATGTATCGTCCGATTCCATGCATTAGATTCTTTAGTTTACTCATGTCCAAGTAAGGTCTTAAGCATCTTGTTAAAGCAGAAAGTTATGGTTTGTACTAGGAAAACGCCTATTCCTAGGTCGTTTTCTGGCTACCTTGAAAGGCTAGCATGAGTGTATGACTCTGAACTCTTACTCCTTCCAGAGGTTAGGAGTTCTTTGGACAAAATGGATGGCCAATCGAAATTGCCCGTGGGATGAAGCTTACACACAATCAATGCTTCGAGAGCTATCCTACATGCTTGGTTCACGTTTTTTAGCCTATAGTGTTGTCATTAGCATGCCCCTATGTGACTTAGTTACTCATGGATGTGGGGAGAACAGAAATAGAAGATAAAACAGACATGTTCAGAAGGAATTTAAAGACAAGATAGTAGGGAAAAACAGTGGATCGCAAAGGCAAGAAACTGTGAAATGCTGAATTTTGCTTTTGATTACTTGAATGTTTGAATGGACAAAGGAAAGCTTAAAGTGAATAACATAAAGGCAGAAAGCAACGAAATGCAATAAACTAGCCACTAGAAGGGGAACAACAACTAAACAATGCTGGAAATTAGAAATGAAAGGCAGAAAGCAGTAAAAGAGCTTGAACGCCTCGTCGCAACCGCCTCGGCTGAAGGATGAGAAAGATCAGCCTTGCTTGGATGAATCCAATCGGGAGAGAAGATAAATCTCCTCTCCTTCCTATCAGATTATCGATTCCAACAGCTGAGCTTCGCAAACCAACAGACGGCAAAGAAGAACAGGAGAAAAGATGGAGCTGCGAGAAGACTTCTACGCTTTCGGATGATGATTGAACCCTCGACTTTGACCCCCTTTTATAGTAATCTGCAGGTGCGTTTGGGCCAAGGAGAACCATCAATCTTCAACGTCGTACTTCAAAATGGATGGAGGAGAAAGAACGAATCCCTGAAATAACGGAAATTAACAGAAAAAGATCAGTCAACTTACGGTTTTCACTTGAAACATTGCGGTTTCAGCAATGTTTCCGCAATGCTGTCGCAATGTAGTTTTTTCATTCTTTTACTTCGGTTTTCAATCCTTTTCTTTCCTTTTGCACACAAGTCCTAATTTAGCTACCTTCTTTTAATTCTCACAAATAAGCATAGGTTTAAGCTAAATCCTATCAAAAACACCTAAGAGTGTGCATCTTTCTAAGCTAAATAAGTCCTAAATAAGTCACTTTTGGAGACATAACACTCGTCACTCCCCTTCTTGGATGAAGGCGCAGCCCTGGACTTCTTTTTTGTTCGTGGCCGTTTGGCCTTGACAACCTTGGCTTCCTTCTTCTTCAACCGTGCCTTCGTTGTCATCTGCTGGAGGCAATCCCCAGTGTCTCGTCCATCGAGTCATCCTTCTGTGCAGGGCTCTCAGGGCTGGCTTCCCTCAAAGGAGAGAAGACCTCTTCTTCCTCAGCTTCCCCACTGCCCTGCGTCGATTCTTGATACTCGCCATATGGGAATTCAGGGTCAGGTTGTGGGGAAGTGGGCGATGCCTCAGGGCTCTCTGCTGGTGGGGAACACTCAGAACTCTGCGGTGATGAAGGCAGCTCAGGGCTCTGCGCTGGTGGCGATGAGGAGAGCTCAGAGCTTCGAACCGGTGGAGATGGTGAAGGGCTGTGCTCGGCTGTCTCGTGGGATGGCTGACCTAGTTCTTGACTCTCCACAGAGGGAGTCTTTTTCTTGATTTCTTCTTCGGCCACAGCCATACTCCATTTGCGCTTCTTGGGTGTGCCTGCTGGTTCAGAGGGTCCAGCAGGTATCTCTGTGACGACCTTCCACTTCTTCTTGCGGATCGGTAGTTTGGGAAGTCGTTCAGTTCGCGCAGCATCAGCGTCTGCAAGGGCAAGAAGTGCTTCCCTCGCAGCCGTTTCAGCCTCGTCAGCCCTCTTCTTGGACGCCGACCGTTCAGCTCTTGTTAGCACCATTGTCGAATTATGGAGATTTGGAAAGAGGAATCACAGATGAAGAGAAAAGCAGCTTTCTTGGAGTTCAGATAATGGGAGAGTCGTACGGATCATCGCGCCTCTAACGGATATAAAGAAAACACAAAAAATCCCAACGGCTATATTTTTGCGGATTCTGCAAATCCAGCGCAATTCTAGTGACCGTTGGAGATTTTCTGCATTTAAATGTCAATCTTTGCTCAACCGTATCTTTGATTTGGCCCAATATCTCCTTGATCTTTTTAGCTGGATTTAATCTCCTTGATTCCCTCTATTGATTCCCTACAAAAAGAAATAAAATCAACATCAAATTCGTAATTAAAATCATACAAACATATACACAAACGATAACCGGAAAAATGAAAAAAATAAACTAAGGCATGAGCCTCATATTGACGAGCACAGCAATCGCTCGTCCTCTCTCGTTCTCGTTTTCATGTCTCAGTCAAGAGGAAGGCCGAGAGAGTCTTCACATCCCCTTCCTCATAGTAGTGCTTCAATCTTGCACCATTAACCATGAATGGTTGTCCTTGCTGCAGGTTCTTTATCTCGATTGCACCATGAACAAACACATTAGTTATTATAAATGGACCTGACCATCTAGACTTAAGCTTGCCTGGAAATAATTTCAATCATGAGTTAAACAATAAGACAAGCTGGCCTTTCTTGAAGTCTTTAATCCTAAGTCTACTGTCGTGCCAAATCTTGGTCTTTTCCTTATACATTTTGGCATTTTCATAAGACATATGCCTAAGCTCATCAAGCTCATGTAATTGTAAAGACCGCAATGTTCCCGCATCGGTCACGCAGTAATTCAACTCTTTTAGGGCCCAAAATGCTTTAATTTCTAACTCGAATGGCAAGTGACAAGCTTTGCCATACACCAGTCTATAAGGAGACATACCTAGGGGTGTCTTATATGCAGTTCTATACGCCCAAAGTGCATCTTCGAGTTTAAACGCCCAATCCTTTCTGTTGGGTTTGACCACTTTTTCTAGGATGTTCTTAATCTCCCTATTTGAAATTTCAACCTGACCATTCGAGTGTGGGTGATAAGGAGTGGCTACTCTATGTCTAATGTTATACTTAGCCAACACTCTCTCCATAGCCTTATTAATGAAATGTGTCCCTTCATCGCTAATGATAGCACGTGGTGTTCCAAACCTAGTAAAAATATGTCTATGAAGGAATCTTATGACTGTTTTGGCATCATTATTGGGACATGCTATGGCCTCTACCCACTTAGATACGTAGTCTACTGCTACCAATATGTAAAGGTTACCATGAAGTCAATACCCCACACATCAAAGAGCTCCAACTCTAAGATGTAGGTAAGAGGCATCTCATCCTTTCGACTGAGGTTACCTGTTCTTTGGCATTCATCACAGCTGTGGGCATAGTTGTGGGCATCCTTGAAGATCGTTGGCCAATAGTAGCCACTCTGGAACACCTTTGCAGCTGTCCTTTGGCCACCAAAATGTCCACCATAGGGTGCTGTATGGCAGTGCTGCAGCACAGACTTCGCCTCAGCAGCTGAAACACACTTCCTTAGCAAGCCGTCAGCACATGTTTTGTAAAATGTGGGATCATCCCATATGAATTTCCTTGCTTCATGAAGGAACCTCTTCTTCTCTTGTCCTCCCTTGAAAGTTGGTAGTACCTGCGATGCAAGGAAGTTAGCAATGTTAGCAAACCAAGGTTCCTCATCGTTATCACGATGAGTCAATACAAAGACATGTTCATCAATAAAAGCATCAGAAATTGCGGTGTCCGCAATTTTTTCTCAATTATGCTGCAATCTAGAAAGATGATCCGCAACCACATTTTCACATCCTTTCTTATCTCTAATGTCTAGATCAAACTATTGCAGCAGCAAAACCCATCTAATCAACCTAGGCTTAGCATCAGCCTTTCTCATAAGGTACTTCAAAGCAGAATGGTCAGTGTACACGATTGTCCTAGTGCCTACAATGTAATTCCTAAACTTCTCACAAGCAAACACTACAGCTAGCATCTCCTTCTCAGTAGTTGTGTAATTACATTGTGCCTCATTAAGTGTCTTACTAGCATAGTATACAGGGTGTGTTAACTTGTCAATCTTTTGTCCTAACATAACCCCTACAGCATAGTCACTGGCATCGCATAACATCTCAAAGGGAAGATCCCAATTAGGCCCTACTATAATAGGTGCTGTGACTAGTGCTCCCTTAAGGGTTTTCCAAGCTAGCTTACACTCTTTAGAGAAAATGAACGGTTTGTTTAGCTCTAGAAGCTCACATAAAGGCTTGGAGATCTTAGAAAAGTCCTTAATGAACCTTCTATAGAAACCAGCATGCCCTAAGAAACTTCTAATGGCCTTGACATTTTGGGGTTCTACCAATTTCTCTATTACTTAAATTTTCGCCCTGTCAACTTCTACACCTGCCCTTGACACTCTATGACCTAAGACAATCCCTTCATCCACCATGAAGTGGCACTTTTCCCAATTTAGGACTAGGTTGGTGTCCTCACACCTAGCCAGGACTTGTCCTAGGTTCTCTAGACAGTTTGTAAATGAATCCCCAAAGACCGAGAAATCATCCATGAATATCTCTATCATGGACTCATCCAAATCAGAGAAGATTGCCAACATACACCTTTGGAAAGTTGCCGGTGCATTGCATAAGCCAAAAGGCATTCTGCGAAAGGAAAAAGTTCCAAAAGGGCAAGTGAAGGTAGTCTTCTCTTGGTCCTTAGGGTCTATAGTGATCTGGTTATATCCTGAATAACCGTCTAAGAAACAGTAGTAGGCTCTACCAGCTATCCTATCTAGCATTTGGTCAATGAATGGTAGAGGGAAATGGTTTTTTTTGGTTTCTTTATTTAGTTTCCTATAATCCATGCAAACTCTCCAACCTGTGACAGTCCTAGTTGGAATCAGTTCATTGTTCTCATTGACTACCACAGTCATCCCCCCCTTCTTAGGTACACATTGTATAGGGCTCACCCACTGGCTACTAGCTATGGGGAAGATCACACCAGCATCTAACCATTTTATTATTTTCTTTTTAACTACCTCTTTCATAGAGGGATTCAGCCTACGTTGGTGATCTACTCTAGGTGTATGCTCTTCCTCTAATATAATCTTATGCATGCAATAAGAAGGGCTAATGCCTCTAATGTCAGCAATAGTCCATGCAATAGCCTTCCTATGTTGCTTAAGTAGTAATATCAGTTCAACCTCATGCTTTTCACTTAATTTAGAGGAAATAATCACAGGCAAAGTATCATTACTTCCTAGATATGCATACTTGAGGTGAGTGGGGAGAGGTTTTAATTCTAAGACAGGTGGATGCTCAATGGATGGTTTTAATGGATTCAAAGATTTTTCAGTTAAGTCAATATTCATACAAACATGCTGAGGATTATTTACAGGTATGTCCATTATCTCAGCTATGTTTAAGTCAGTTAATTCTAATCCTACATATTCATGAGCATGCTTAGTCAACAATTCATGCTCCAATTGTTCTTCCATTAACGAATCTACAATGTCCATGCTAGCACAAGATTCAGAGTCAGAAGGATACCTCAGTGCTTCTCCTATTCCTAGCTGGCGGAATAGAGATAGGGGCATGAGGTTTATGCTGGCTCCCAGGTCACAAAGAGCTCTGCCCACGTGCTTGCCTCCTAGCTCTACAGGTAAGGTGAAGGAACCAGGATCCTTCTCCTTCTTGGGTAGCTTGTTTTGGAGTATGGCACTGCACTCCTCAGTGAGATTGACTGTTTCAAACTCACCAATTATTCTCTTGTTAGTTATAATATCCTTCAAAAACTTTACATAAGAAGGCATAGACTGTAAAACTTCTACAAAAGGAATATTAACATGCACTTGCTTAAGAATTTCTAGAAATTTATTAAAGTGCACTTCCTGTTCTTGTTTTTTCTTTAGCCTTCTAGGAAATGGAGGTGGTGGCACATATGCAGGCACTTCAGGTCGCCTTAGGATAGGTGGAGGCCTTGGAATTTCTTCTATCTCCTCTATGATTGGCTCCAGCCTTGGTCCTGATGTGCTTGTTGGTGGTGGACCTTGGTTTGGCAGAGACTCCAGTGGAGCACTAGACTCAGTGTTCTCTACTCTCTTTGGTGTGTCCTTGGTGTTGCTTACCAATGGTCTACCACTTCTAAGTTCAATTGCTTGAACTTGCTCTTTACCATCCCTCCTTGGCACTTCAGTGTCAGCAGGTAGTCTACCTTGGGGCCTACTCTTGAGTTCATTGGCTAGTTGCCCTATTTGGTTCTCTAGGCTCCTAAGAGTAGCTTGCTGATTTTGTAAAGTGGCATCATTCTTGGCTATGTATTCCTTAAGTAAGTTTTCTACAGAAGATCCTACAGGTTGGTTGTATGGTTTTTGATACATGGATTGGTTATGTTGGGGAGTGAAACCAGGTGTTCCACTCGGTCTTGGTTGGTTAGGAGCTTGGTTAGCATTTTGTTGGCCACCCCATGACAGGTTTGGGTGGTTCCTCCAACCAGGGTTGTAAGTATTGGAATAGGGGTTGTTCCTAGGCTGCTGCTGGCTTCCCATATAGCAGACTGAGGCTGGATTCCCAGGGCAGTATTCATACGGGTGCCCTTCCCCACAGAATCCACAGATAAGTGTCTCACCTTGACTTGGTTGGGTGCCCATTGACATGGCTGTGGCGGTGTTGACACTTGTTTGGAGATTGGCTTGAGCCATTTGCTTAACTAGGTTGGTCAGGGCATTTATTTGGCTGCTCATTGCACTTAGAGCATCCTTGTCTTGAGCTCTAGTTGGCTCGACTGGATCATCTGACCACCTACAGTGAGATGCTGAGATCTTCTCCAAGATCTCATAGGCTTCGTTGTAACTCTTGGACAACATGGAACCTCCAGCAGATGAATTTAGAACTTGTCTGGTGCTGGGGTTGCATCCTTTGAAAAAGACCTCTATTTGGATACACCATGGGATGCCATGGTGTGGACATTTAAGAAGAAGATCTTTAAACCTTGTCCAAGCTTCGTGAAGAGACTCAGTGTCAGCTTGTTTGAACTTGATTATGTCATCACGAAAGGTAGAATTCCTATCAGGTGGAAAATATTTGACTAGGAATTTCTCTGCTAAGTCTGTCCAATTCCGGACTGATCCTGAGGGTAATGAGTTTAACCACGTTTTGGCTTTGTCCCTCAAAGAATAAGGGAACAAGTATAGCCTCAAGGCTTCTTGGGAAACTCCAGGGATGATAAAGGTATCACTGACTCCTAAGAAGTTTCTAAGATGGTTGTGGGGATCCTCATTTTCCACTCCAAAGAATTGTCCCACAGTGGACAACATTTGGAACATCACTGGCTTTAACTCGAATGAGTTGGCAGTGATTTCAGGACGGATTATGCTGGGGTTCAGCTCCCCAGGCATAGGTACTAGGTAAGAGAGTATGGCGCTATCCTTATCATTCGCTATTTCGATGGGATTGCGAGTGACAGGCACCGGATTTGGAACTATTCCATCCATTTCTTCTTGAGACAATTGCGGAGGAATTGCGGTTCCCGCAATTACTTGAGGTAACGGGGGTTGGTTAAAGAGACGTTTCTTGGCTCTATTTCTGGCCCTAAGTAATCTCTCAGGCTCAGGATTGAACTCTAGATCACTACTCGAAGGCTCACTTATAAACTAACCCAATGGTACCTGTAACAGAAATGAAACTGGATTAGTTACAATAGACAATAAACTTGGTATTTCAAACTTAACAAACTTCGTTTTCACTTAAATAAATCCCCGGCAGCGGCGCCAAAAACTTGTTGCGTGCTCAATGTGTTAAAATAAATAAGCAATAGACTACAGAGAGCACTCAGAACATGCAAGCATACATGATCTTCTAGCAAGTAGTAAGTATTTTTTCATTCGTTTTCCCACAGAGATTTATTATGAGCTACTCGTGAAGTGTAAAGTTAAGAAAGAATGGGTGGATTTGATGGGGTAGAATTGGTTTTAAATTGTCTAACTCCTAAGGAATATGTAAAGGATAGCAACATAAACAAGAGCAAGTCAAAGTTAAACTCAAAGGAAAAGAGACGAGACTAATAAACGAAGAAGAAAACAGCTAAACAGAATTGTAAACTTAGTAGAATTGCGGAAACAACAATTCTACCGCAATTTTACTAACAGCGAAAGTGTGTAAAATGGAGAAACAAGGGCTACTAACGACTCCTCTATAGGCATTTTCTCACGATTCTCAAGCATTGGATCAACTCTCTATGCATCAAACTCACTCAATCTCATGTATCGTCCGATTCCATGCATTAGATTCTTTAGTTTACTCGTGTCCAAGTAAGGTCTTAAGCATCTTGTTAAAGCAGAAAGTTACGGTTTGTACTAGGAAAACGCCTATTCCTAGGTCGTTTTCTGGCTACCTTGAAAGGCTAGCATGAGTGTATGACTCTGAACTCTTACTCCTTCCAGAGGTTAGGAGTTCTTTGGACAAAATGGATGGCCAATCGAAATTGCCCGTGGGATGAAGCTTACATACAATCAATGCTTCGAGAGCTATCCTACATGCTTGGTTCACGTTTTTTAGCCTATAGTCTTGTCCTTAGCATGCCCCTAAGTGACTTAGCTACTCATGGATATAGGTAGAACAGAAATAAGAGATGCAAGAGACATGCTTAGAAGAGAAATAAACTGAAAGCAGCAAGGTAAGACAGTGAGTTGCAAAGATAGGAAATTGAGAAATGAAGAATTGTGCTTTAATTACTTGACTGTTTGAATGAACATAAGAGAAACTTAAAGTAAATAACAGAAAGACAGAACACAACGAAATGGACTGATCTAGCTACTAGAAAAGAAACAACAACAATTCAAAGCTGGAAAATGGAAATAAAGAGCAGAAAGCAGTATAACAAGCTCGAACGCCTCGTCGCAACCGCCTCGGCTGAAGGATGAGAAAGATCAGCCTTGTTTGGATGAATCCAATTGAGAGAGAAGACGAATCTTCTCTCCTTCCTATCAGATTATCGACTCCAAGCAGCTAGACTTCGCAAACCAACAGACGGCAAAGAAAAACAGGAGAAAAGATGGAGCTGCGAGACGACTTCTACGCTTTCGGATGATGATTGAACCCTCGACTTTGACCCCCTTTTATAGTAATCTGCAGGTGCGTTTGGGCCAAGGAGAACCATCAATCTTCAACGTCGTACTTCAAAATGGATGGAGGAGAAAGAACGAATCCCTGAAATAACGGAAATTAACAGAAAAAGATCAGTCAACTTACGGTTTTCACTTGAAACATTGCGGTTTCAGCAATGTTTCCGCAATGCTGCCGCAATGCTTAGTTTTCATTCTTTTACTTCGGTTTTCAATCCTTTTCTTTCCTTTTGTACATAAGTCCTAATTTAGCTACCTTCTTCTAATTATCATATATAAGCATAGGTTTAAGCTAAATCCTATCAAAAACACCTAAGAGTGTACATCTTTCTAAGATAAATAAGTCCTAAAAAGGCCACTTTTGGAGACGTAACACATGCTAAACAAATCCCCCGTTACAAAACCAATCAATTAATTAATTCCCAATTTTAATAGTAATTTTAATCACACCTTCTCCTTGGATCGACCCTGTTACCACTGGCTGCAAAGCCTTGGTTATAGGCTTATAAATCGTATTTTGGCAAGCCTCGACAGCTTGAGATTTGAGGATATTCAAAAATCCGCACACCAAAGGTTCACCACCAACCTTATTCTTCTTGGCTCGCTTGGAGGCCTTCGGCCGCTTGCCTTTCACGATCACCGGGGCCCTCTTCTTGAGACGTGCCTTGGTGGTTATCTGCTGGAGTAGTCCCCCAACGTTTCGTCCATCGAATCCCTGCTTCCCCCCTCCATAGGGTTGTCAAGACTGACATCCCTTAAGGGGGAGAATACCTCCTCTTCCTCCGCTGATTCGTCACTTTGCACCGAGTCTTGATGCTCTTCAGGTGGAGCTTCAGGCTCCGGCGTCTGTGGGGAAGGTTCAGGGCTTTGCCTGGCCGTCTCATAGGATGAGCGACCACTCCCACGACTCTCCTCGCTGGGATTCTTTTCTTGGACCGGTGGGTCTTCCACCGCAACCGTCCACTTCCGTTTCTTAGGTGTACCGACTGGTTCGGAAGGACCAGCAGGTATCTCAGTCACCACCTTCCACTTCTTTCTTCGCACTGGTAGCTTCAGAGGCCGTGAGGGCTGCGCAACATCGGCGTCTGCTAAGGAAAGCAGCGCTGGTAGAGGTACTTTTGGGGTACTCCAAATTCAAGCTGTCGAGGCTTGCCAAAATACAATTTATAAACCCGATGTACACCGAGCTATTTGAAGCTTAGTGGTAACGGGGTCGATCCACAGGGAAATAAGAAATTTAATCTAACTAAGTCTAATTTGCTAGAAATAAAAAAAAAGTATGCACAATTGAAAAGAATAGTAATTTGGTTTGGGGGGAAGGGAGCTCCTAATATGCAAGCTAACGGAAAATTAAATGACAACGTGCAAAAATTAAACGGTTGTGCTTAACTTCGAGAAATGGAATTGCTCGTTATGGATGTTCGGATCATCGATACAATTTACGCGTTAGCCATGTTCATGCACACAATTCATTTAGTTATTTCTAACTAAAATGACCCAAGGATTTAATTAGAAGCGTGCAATTCAAATTAAACTTGGCCAATAATCTATCTAAGGTAGCGACCCCTAAATCGACTACGTGCCAGTGACGGGAACATTGCGACGGCCTAATCCTAAGACTAACCCGGTTTCTCTCTTGCCTTAAGCCTAACATGAAAACGTTAATTAATTCAGATTACCAACTGTCACTTTGGGCCGAACTAATTAGCCATGCTTAGACCCGTGCTACCTAGCGGTATGGGCAATTATACGTCCCAACCTTTAGCCCTCTATCATGCATAAGAATTAGAGCGTCAATCTAATTTAGCTACACATGCTAGATATGGATTAAGAACAAGCAAGAGATGCATAACATACTAATTGTCTCAACATTTACAAAGGGGAAAAATCTCCCCAAACATCCAAAACTTACAAATCCAAACTCAAATCAAGCACTAACCTCGGTTTAGCCTTCCATGGAGGATGAATTAATCCAATCCCCCATGGAAGAGCTTGGAATCATGCACAAAGAATGAGAAGAAGTACAAAAATGGCGGAATTTTGCCCTAGACCCGAGAGGAGAAGCTTGAGGAAGAAGAAGCATAAAAAGTTGGTCTGAAAATTGCGTTTTCACGCTTTTAAAGCTCGGAGCGTCTCGACGCTAGGCCAGCGTCTCGACGATGTGCCCTAAGTTGGCTGCCGCGCGCGCGCGGGGTAGCGTCGAGACGCGCGCGCGCGGCGTCGAGCGAGCTTCGAGACGCTGCCGCTCGACGCTTGCTCTCGGGTGGGATTTCAGCTGCGCGCTTCAGACTTCGGGGCGTCGAGACGCTAGGCCAGCGTCGCGACGCTGTCGGCGTTGAGTGAGCGTTGAGACGCGCGCTCGACGCTGGCACTCGTCCATCTTCGGGAATCGTCGGGGCAGCGTCGAGCTAGCGTCGAGCTAGCGTCGAGACGCTGGGGCGCACGCGGATTTTCAATGACGGGCGTGCGGGCGAGGCGGAGCGGGCGAGGGCACGCGCGCGTCTGGCCGTCTGGGCGCGGGCGTGCGGAGCGGCGCGCGCAGGCGCGTGCGCGTGCTGCGTTCGTTGGGCGCCTGGGCGCTGGGCGCCGGCGCTTGGGCGCTGCCCTCTCGGCTCTTAGCCCAATTTTGGGTCGTTTTGGCTTCCGAGCTCCGTTCGGCCTATCTTTTTGACCCGAACACTTCCCGAAACATCTTAAATGACCGTTTTAGCCTCGAAAATCATCAATGGACTTCCCGAGCTCTTCACCATGAAATCACCTACAAGGAAGCATTTTAATCAATATATGTCATGGTTTTAGCTAGAATTAGGGACATTAAGATAGCTCTATTTTAGAGCTATCAAAATACCCCCGACCTAAATCTTGCTAGTCCTCGAGCAAGGTATACTCTAAATAATCTCCAAAGAATTAAATGCATGCTTGGACTCTAATCTCAATGCTTGTGAAACAAGGTACTTGTAATAAATTCAAAACCATCAAAAGCATGCAAACGTTGAAATCATTTAAAAATTTAAACTCCTATTCCTTTACGTGTGTGTGTGTTTAGCACCTCTCAACCTAGCTCACGCAAGCCCGGAACAACCTTATACAGTCCTATAACTCGTTTTCCCCCTACTTATGGCGATAAGAACAGTCTAACGGCTTTTAGTGATAGGAAGAGCAACAAAACATAAGGCCTAAATTTTATTCTTTTTCCTTGAGTACTTTGTACCCATTTTTCTTTTTGCACCACTTTTCTTTATTTTTCTCCAAGAGAGCCTAACACGTCAAACTAAATTTTAGCTTCACGTTTTTAAGGACAATTGCTCACTACTATTAGTTCCCCTTTCATGCAGTGACAACCGTGGGTTACACGATCGCCCCTGGTTACACGGGCAACACAAGAAGGAGGAGCAACTCTAGAGGTTTTATTTTTCATGCGAACACTTTTTTTTTATTTTTTTTAGGCAATAGATTCGCTATACACAAATGAGTCATTACTACTTCTAACACGTCAAGCCTCCCTAATGGTACCTTTCGGGGTGACAACAAGGTTTCAGACAAAATAAGACCATTCTAGACCTACAGAGCTGAGAATAAGAGTGCTATGTGCTCAGTGAATGTAGGGAAATAACAGAAAAAATTTTAAAATAGGCTCAAAATGTGCATACATTGTCAAATTTCTTCAACCTACACAAATACGGAGTGTTCACAAGCAAATCACAGACCGTCCTCATCGGACACATGCATTCAGATTCTAATCTAACAGCCAGAGTACACATATGCTCGACAACTACTAAGAAGTCTCATCTCTATCTATCAACAAACTCCACCCCCCACCTTAAGATATGCATTGTCCCCAATGCATTCAACTATAAAAACAATAAAATTCTAAGGGAACAGAAAACCTCCCCTGAATTTTATGGAGCTGACGGGTGGAGATGTGCACCATCGTCCTCCAATGTGCTCTCGAATTGTCGGCCATTCCACCTTTTCTCCTAGGAAAACAAGAAAACAAACAACAACTCAAAAGCAAATAAAAACAAAAGCAAAGCGATAAACAATAGAAATACAGTTCAAACTCGGGTGCCTCCGAGAAGCGCAAATTTTTAAAGTCGATTGCTCGACTGTATTCTCTCGTCAACTCATCCATAGTTGAACTTGGAAGATGCCTGTTAAGTCTCTGAAAGTGACTTATTTAGGATCCATTTAGCTTAGGAAGATGTACACTTTTAGGTGTTTTTGATAGCATTTAGCCTAAACCTATGCTTAAATATGAGAATGAGAAGAAGGTAGCTAATTTAGGACTTATGCACAATAGGTAGAAAAAGGGTTGAAAACCGAAGGAAAAGAATGAAAAAATCACATTGCGACAGCATTGCGAAAACATTGCTGAAGCCGCAATTATTCAAGTGAAAACCGTAAGTTGACTGATCTTTTTCTGTTAATTTCCGTAATTTCAGGGATTCGTTCTTTCTCCTCCATCCATTCTGATATATGACGTTGAAGATTGATGGTTCTCCTTGGCCCAAACGCACCTGCAAACTACTATAAAAGGGGGCCAAAGTCGGAGGTTTGATCATCATCCGAAAGCGCAGAAGCCTTCTCACAGTCCACTTTTTCTCCCTGTTTCCTTTGCCGTCTGTTGGAGTGAGAGTCTCAGCTGTTGGAACCGATAATCTGATACGAAGGAGAGGAGATTCTTCTTCTCTCTCGATTGGATTCATCCAAGCAAGGCTGACCTTTCATCCCCTTCATTCGAGGCGACTGCAACGAGGCTTTCCAGCACCTTTTACTGTTTCTGTCGTTCTTCTTCTAATTTCCAGCTTTGATCATTGTTGTTCTTAGTTTAGTGTTTTAGTTACTGCATTTCGTTGTTGTCTGTCTTTGAATTACTGCCTTTAAGTTTCCTTTGTTCGTTCAAACATTCAAAGTAATCAAAGTACAATTCTGCATTTCACAGTTTCCACCTTCTGCTGCTACGGTTTTGTCTTGCTGTTTTAAGCACATTTCCCTTCTAAGCATGTCTGTTTTATCTTATATTTCTGTTCTCTATATATCCATGAGTAGCTAAGTCACTTAGGAGCATGCTAATGACAGGACTATAGGCTAAAAAACGTGAATCAAGTATGTAGGTTAACTCTCGAGTCATTGATTGTGTGTAAACTTCATCCCACGGGCAATTTCGATTGGCCATCCATTTTGTCCAAAGAACTCCTAACCTCTGGAAGGAGTAAGAGTTCAGAGTCATATAATCATGCTAGCCTTTCAAGGTAATCAGAAAACGACTTAGGAATAAGCGTTTCCCTAGTACAAACTAAACACTCCTGTTTTAACAAGATGCTTAAGACCTTACTTTGAAGTCGAGTAAACTAAAGAATCTAATGCATGGAATCGGACGATACTTGAGATAGAGTGAGTTTGATGTATAGAGAGTTGATCCAATGCTTGAGAATCGTAATAAAATGCCTATAGGATAGTCATTAGTAGCCCTTAATTCTCCCATTTACACACGTTCGCTGCTGTTTAATTGCGGTAACATTGCGGTCCCCGCAATTCTGCCAAGTTTTCATTCTGTTTAGCTGTTTTCTTTTTCGTTTATCAATTCCATCTCTTGTCCTTTGAGTCTAATTTCAACTTCCATTTGTTCCTTTACACATTCAGCAAAAATTAGATAATTAAAAACCAATTTTACCCCATCAAAACCACCCCATCTTTCTTAACAAATACACTTCGCGAATAGCTAAACATAAGTCTCTGTGGAAAAAACGAATGAAATATACTTACTACTTGCTGTGAGACCATGTATGCTTGCATGTTCTGAGTGCTCTCTCTACTTTCTTGCTTATTTATCTTTACACATTGAGCACGCAACAAGTTTTTGGCGCCGCTGCCGGGGACTTATTTTAAGTGAAAACGAAGTTTGTTAAGTCTGAAACATCAAGTGATTTTCCATTGAATTTGATCCATTTCCATTTCTTTTTCAGGTACCATTTAGGGTAGTTTATGAATGAGACTCCATCTAGTGATCTAGAGTTCAACCCTGAGCCCGAGAGATTACTTAGAGCTAGGAATAGAGCCAAGAAACGTCTCTTTAAACAACCCCTTTCACCTCAAATAATTGCTGAAACCGCAGAGTCTCCGCAATCCACTAAAAAAGAAATGGCTGATCAAAACCTGGTGCCTGTCACTCGCAATCCCATTGAAATAGCGAATGACAAGGATAGCGCCATCCTTTCATATCTAGTACCTATGCCTGGGGAGCTGAACCCCAGCATAATCCGTCCTGAAATTACTGCCAACTCATTCGAGTTAAAGCCAGTGATGTTCCAAATGTTGTCCACTGTGGGACAATTCTTTGGAATAGAAAATGAGGACCCCCATAACCACCTTAGGAACTTCCTAGGAGTTAGTGACACATTCCTGATCCCTGGAGTTTCCCAAGAAGCCTTGAGGCTATATCTGTTCCCTTACTCTTTGAGGGACAAAGCCAAAACGTGGTTAAACTCATTACCCTCTGGATCTGTCCGCAATTGGACAGACTTAGCAGAGAAATTCCTAGTCAAATATTTCCCACCAGATAGGAATTCTACCTTTCGTGATGACATCATTAAATTCAAACAAGCTCCAAGTGAGTCTCTTCACGAAGCTTGGACAAGATTCAAAGACCTTCTCATTAAATGTCCACACCATGGCATTCCATGGTGTATCCAAATAGAAGTCTTCTTTAAAGGATGCAACCCCAGCACCAGACAAGTTCTAAATTCATCTGCTGGTGGTTCCATGTTGTCCAAGAGTTACAACGAGGCTTATGAGATCTTGGAGAAGATCTCAACATCTCACTGTAGGTGGTCAGATGATCCAGTAGAGTCAACTAGAGCTCAAGACAAGGATGCTCTAAGCGCCATGAGCACCCAAATAAACGCCCTGACCAACTTAGTTAAGCAAATGGCTCAGGCCAATCTCCAACCCAGTGCCAATACCGCCACAGCCATGTCAATGGGCACCCAACCAAGTCAAGGCGAGGCACCTATCTGTGGATTCTGTGGGGAAGGGCACCCATATGAATACTGCCCTGGGAATCCATCCTCGGTCTGCTACATTGGAAGCCAGCAGCAACCTAGGAATAACCCCTACTCACAAACTTACAACCCTGGTTGGAGAAACCACCCTAACCTGTCATGGGGTGGCCAACAAAACACTAACCAAAATTCTAACCAACCTAGACCGAGTGGAACACCTGGTTTCACTCCCCAACATAACCAGTCAATGTACCAAAAACCATACAATCAACCTGTAGGATCTTCTGTAGAAAACCTACTCAAGGAATATATAGCTAAGAACGATGCTACTCTACAAAGCCAGCAAGCTACTCTTAGGAGCCTAGAGAACCAAATAGGGCAACTAGCCAATGAAATCAAAAGTAGGCCCCAAGGTAGACTCCCTGCTGACACCGAGGTACCAAGGAGAGATGGCAAAGAACAAGTTCAAGCAATTGAACTTAGGAGTGGAAGACCATTGGTGAGCAACACAAAGGACACACCAAAGAGAGTAGAGAACACTGAGTCTAGTGCTCCACTGGAGTCTCTGCCAAACCAAGGTCCACCACCAACTAGCACATCAGGAGCCAGGCTAGAGCCAATTGTTGAGGAGATAGAAGAAATTCCAAGGCCTCCACCTATCATAAGGCGACCTGACGTGCCTGCATATGTGCCACCACCTCCATACCCTCGAAGGCTTAAGAAAAAGCAGGAACAGGAAGTTCATTTTAATAAATTCTTAGAAATTCTTAAGCAAGTGCATGTTAACATTCCTTTTGTAGAGGTTTTACAGTCTATGCCTTCTTATGTAAAGTTTTTGAAGGACATTATTACTAACAAAAAAATAATTGGTGAGTTTGAAACAGTAAACCTCACCGAGGAGTGCAGTGCCATCCTCCAGAACAAGCTGCCCAAGAAGGAGAAGGATCCTGGTTCCTTCACCTTACCTGTAGAACTTGGAGGCAAGCACGTGGGCAGAGCGCTTTGTGACCTGGGCGCCAGCATAAATCTCATGCCCCTGTCCCTATTCCGCCAGTTGGGAATAGGAGAAGCACGTCCAACCACTGTCACTTTACAACTAGCAGACAGATCCATCGCATACCCTGAAGGTAAGATTGAGGATATTCTAGTTAAAGTTGACAAATTTATTTTCCTTGCAGATTTCATTGTCCTGGACTATGAGGCAGACAAGGAGGTCCCCATCCTGCTAGGCAGACCATTTCTAGCCACAGGTAGGGCACTTATAGACGTCCAAAAAGGTGAGCTTACTATGAGGGTTCATGATGAAGAGGTGAAGTTTAGTGTATATAAAGCTTTAAGGTACCCCTCTGACCTTGAATCCTGTGCTAGTATGGACGTTATTGATTCTTTAATGGAAGAACAATTAGAGCATGTACTATTAACCAAGCATGCTAATGATTATGTACAGTTAGATGTAGCTGACTTGAATGTATCTGACATAATGGATATGCCTGTAGATAAACCACAGCATGTATGTATGAATATAGATTTAACTGATAGAACTGTAAATCCTTTGAAGCCCTCCATTGAGCATCCACCTGTTTTAGAACTAAAACCACTACCCACTCACCTCAAATATGCATATTTAGGAAATAATGATACACTGCCTGTAATTATTTCTTCGAAGTTAAGTGAAAAGCATGAGGTTGAATTAATTTTACTGCTTAAGCAACATAGGAAGGCTATAGCATGGACTATTGCTGATATTCGAGGCATTAGCCCTTCTTATTGCATGCACAAAATTATACTAGAGGAAGAGCACACACCTAGGGTAGATCACCAGCGTAGGCTGAACCCCTCTATGAAAGAGGTAGTAAAGAAGGAAATAATAAAATGGTTAGATGCAGGAGTGATCTTCCCAATAGCTAGTAGCCAGTGGGTGAGCCCCATCCAATGTGTACCTAAAAAGGGGGGAATAACTGTGGTGGTTAATGAGAACAACGAACTGATTCCAACTAGGACTGTCACAGGGTGGAGAGTGTGCATGGATTACAGGAAATTAAATAAAGAAACTAAAAAAGACCACTTCCCTCTACCGTTCATTGACCAGATGTTAGACAGAATAGCTGGTAGAGCCTACTATTGTTTCCTAGATGGCTACTCAGGCTATAATCAAATAACTATAGACCCTAAGGACCAAGAGAAGACTACCTTCACTTGCCCTTTTGGAACTTTTGCCTTTCGCAGAATGCCTTTTGGCTTATGCAATACACCGGCAACTTTCCAAAGGTGCATGATGGCAATCTTCTCTGAGTTGGATGAGGCCATGATAGAAATATTCATGGATGACTTCTCAGTCTTTGGAGATTCATTCACCAACTGTCTAGATAATTTAAGACAAGTCTTAGCTAGATGTGAAGAGACTAACTTAGTCCTTAATTGGGAAAAGTGTCACTTCATGGTAGATGAGGGGATTGTCTTAGGTCATAGAGTGTCAAGGGCAGGTGTAGAAGTTGACCGAGCCAAAATTGAGATCATAGAGAAGTTGGTAGAGCCCCAGAATGTCAAGGCCATTAGAAGCTTCTTAGGGCATGCTGGCTTCTACAGAAGGTTCATTAAGGACTTTTCTAAGATAGCCAAGCCTCTTTGTGAGCTTCTAGAGCTAAATAGGCCATTCATCTTCTCTAAAGAATGTGTAGCAGCTTGGACCACCCTTAAGAAAGCACTAGTCACAGCCCCTATCATAGTAGGACCAAATTGGGATCTTCCCTTTGAGATGTTATGTGATGCCAGTGACTATGCTGTAGGAGTCATGTTAGGACAGAAGATTGACAAGCTAACACACCCTGTCTATTATGCTAGTAAGACCTTGAATGAGGCTCAATGTAATTATACAACTACTGAGAAAGAGATGCTTGCTGTAGTGTTTGCTTGCGAAAAATTTAGAAACTATATTGTAGGCACTAGGACCATTGTGTACACTGACCATTCTGCCTTGAAATATCTTATGAGGAAGGCTGATGCTAAGCCTAGATTGATTAGATGGGTGTTATTGCTGCAGGAATTTGATTTGGACATTCGGGACAAGAAAGGTTGTGAAAATGTGGTTGCAGATCACCTTTCTCGATTGCAGCACAATTGCGAAAAAATTGCGGAGCCCGCAATTTCTGATGCTTTTATTGATGAACATGTCTTTGTTTTGACTCATCGTGATAACGATGAGGAACCTTGGTTTGCTGACATTGCTAACTTCCGTGCATCACAGGTATTACCAGTGTTCAAGGGAGGACAAGAGAAGAAGAGGTTCCTTCATGAAGCAAGGAAATTCATCTGGGATGACCCCACACTTTACAGAACCTGTGCTGATGGCTTGCTAAGGAAGTGTGTTTCAGCTGCTGAAGCGAAGTCTGTGCTGCAGCACTGTCACGCATCTCCTTATGGTGGACACTTTGGTGGCCAAAGAACAGCTGCAAAGGTATTTCAGAGTGGCTATTATTGGCCAACGATCTTCAAAGATGCCCACAACTATGCCCACAGCTGTGATGAATGCCAAAGAACAGGTAACCTCAGTCGCAAGGATGAGATGCCCCTCACCTACATCTTAGAGTTGGAGCTCTTTGATGTGTGGGGCATTGACTTCATGGGACCATTCCCTCCATCATCAGGTAACCTTTACATATTAGTAGCAGTGGACTATGTGTCCAAGTGGGTAGAAGCCAAAGCATGTCCTAATAATGATGCTAAAACAGTCACCAACTTCTTGCATAGGCACATTTTTACTAGGTTTGGGACACCTCGTGCCATCATTAGTGATGAGGGGTCACATTTCATTAATAAGGCTATGGAGAGAGTATTGGCTAAATATAACATTAGACATAGAGTAGCCACTCCCTATCACCCACACTCAAATGGACAGGCTGAGATTTCAAATAGGGAAATTAAGAACATCCTAGAAAAGGTGGTCAAACCTAATAGGAAAGACTGGTCCTTCAAGCTTGAGGATGCACTTTGGGCTTATAGGACAGCATATAAGACACCCCTAGGTATGTCTCCTTATAGGCTGGTATATGGCAAGGCCTGTCACTTACCACTTGAGTTAGAAAACAAAGCATTTTGGGCCATGAAGGAATTGAATTTTTGTGTAAAGGATGCGGGGACACTGAGGTCTTTGCAATTACATGAGCTTGATGAGCTTAGACATATGGCCTATGAAAATGCTAAGATGTATAAGGAAAAGACCAAGATTTGGCACGATAGTAGACTTAGAGTTAAGGACTTTAAGAAGGGTCAACTTGTATTGTTGTTTAACTCACGGTTGAAACTATTTCCAGGGAAACTTAAGTCTAGGTGGTCGGGTCCATTTGTGATTACTAATGTGTTTGTTCATGGTGCTATAGAGATAAAGAACTTGCAGCAAGGTCAGCCATTTATGGTCAATGGGGCGAGGTTGAAACACTACTATGAGGAAGGAGATGTGAAGACTCTCTCGGCCTTCCTCTTGACTGAAGCGTGACAATGAGAACGAGAGAGGACGAGTGGTTACTGTGCTCGTCAACATAAGGCTCATGCCTTAGTTTATTTTTTCACTTTTTCCGGTTATCGTTTGTGTGTTTTGTGGTGTGATTTTAATTACGTATTTAATGTTTGTTTTATTTGTTTTTGTAGGGAATCGAAAGAGGGGATCAAGGAGAGTAAATCCAGCTTTAAAAATCAAGAAACGGTTGAGCCAAATAAAAGATACGGACGAGCAAAGTTTGAGATTTTGATGAAAAAATATCCCTAGAATTGCGCTGGAATTGCTGGATCCGCAAAAAAGAGCCGTTGGGATTTTTTCCGTTTCCTTTATAGCCGTTAGAAGGCGCTCGATCGATACGATTCTCTCATTCCCTGATTTCCAAGAACTCTGAAATTCTCTTCATCTTTGATTCTTCTCTCAAGATCTCCAAGATTCGACAATGGTGTCCACAAGGGCTGAAAGATCCGCAGCCAAGAAGAAGGCTGATGACGCAGCTGAAGCGGCTGCGAGGGAAGCACTTCTCACCCTTGCAGATGATGGTGCTGTTCGCGCCGGACCTCTTCCCAAGCTTCCGATCCGTAGGAAGAAGTGGAGGGTTGTCACTGAAATCCCTGCTGGTCCCTCTGAACCAGCGGGCACGCCCAAGAAACGCCGGTGGAGTGTTGAGATGGCCGCCGAACCAAGCACAGCAAAGACTCCCTCTGAGGAGAGTCAAGAAACTGATCGTGCGTCCCACGAGTCAGCCAAAGAGGGTTCGACGCCATCTGCTTCACCTGCGCACAGCCCTGCACCATCTGAACCAGTGCACAGCCCAGAGCTCTCATCATCACCGCCTGCACAGAGCCCTGCGACGCCATCTTCACCACTGAATTCCGTGCAGACGCCTACAGCAGAGCAGAGTGCCACACCTTCGCAAACGCCTCCACAGCCTGATCCTGAATTCCCATATGGGGATTATCAAGAATCCACTCAGGGCAGTGGGGAAGGTGGGGAAGACGAGGTCTTCTCGCCTGCAAGGGAAGCTAGCCAAGAAAGTCCTGCACAGCAGGCTGATTCCATGGAAGAGACGTTGGGGGCATGCCTCCAGCAGATCAATATCAAGGCAAAGCTCAAGAAGAAGAAGAAGGCCAAGATTGTCAAGGCCAAGAGATCTAAGAAGCTGAAGAAGAAGAAGGCCAAGAGAGTGCCTTCAGCAGACAAAGAGAGCACTGAGCCTTCGCTCAAGCGACTCAAGGTTGAGGCTGCCGAGTCAGCCAAACCAGCAGATAAGGGGAAGGCCAAGCTCTACCCTGAAGACGAGCCTCAGTCAGTGAGGTATGTTTCCTCTGATGCTGAATCCAGGGGCGTTGAGTTGAGAAAAAGGGAGCTGCTGCACGAGAAGGGCTTCCTCGATCGACCTGCTGACCTGCCGCAGTTCTTGCGCGCAGGAGTGATAAACCACGGCTGGGAAGAATTTTGCAGACCGCCCAATCCAGCCTACACGAGCATGGTGTATGAGTTTTACGCCAATGTGCTCAGCCCTGAGGATGGCCTGTCTGTGGTCAGAGGGGTAGAGGTGGATTTTTCAGCCAAGGCCATCAACGAAGCCTTTGGTCTCAAGGGCCAAAAACATACAGATTATGCACGGATCGTTGATGAGCCTACTGAGGCTGTTCTGGAAGAGGCCATTCGGACCATTGGCCAGCCTGAAGCTTCCTGGACCGTGTCACGCAATGGGAGGCACACTCTCATGAGTGCCAACCTCACGGCTAAGGCAGCTGTTTGGTTTTCATTCGTGCGCAGGAGGTTGTCTCCAGTGACTCACGAGACTACAATCAACCAGAGCCGATCGCTGCTGGTGTATGCGATAATGAGAGGTCTCACGATCAACGTGGGCGAAGTCATCACTGCTGCCATTGCTGAGTGCGCGAAGAAAGGTAAGGGACCATTGTTTTTCCCTAATACAATAACCAAGCTATGTTTGCTTGCAGGAGTCCCCACCGAGCGCATGGAGCAGCAGATGGCCTACACGGGCCACTTGGAGTTGCCTGCTGGACTAAGGCTGAAGAGGAAGGGGAACATGGAGTTTGAACTGGATAGGCTGGCTGCTGAACAGTCCCTATCCATGGCCTGCTTGATGGATATGCAGAGGAGAATGGCTCAATGGGCCACTTATGCGCAAGCAAGGGACAAGGAAGTTGCAGACCAGCTTGGGTGCATCTTCCCTGATTTCCCCACAAACCTCCTAACTCCATGGGTGCCCCCACGACCACGGCAACCAGATGAGGATGAAGAAGTTTAAGTGCTGGTTTGAAGTGCACTGAAGGGAGTATTGCTGTTCCCTTAGAAAAAAAAACAATTTTCTGCTTTCTGTTAGGACCATGTGAATTATGTTGTTTTTGGTTCAATTTAGATCTGTTTTAGATGTTTAGTTTTCTGTTTTTCCTTTTGCTTAGATTAGTCTGATGTTAGCTGATTAGGTAGGATAGTTTAGTTTCATTTTTAGAGAGCTGGAATGACTGGAAAGAGCATGCTTAGGGGCGTTAATCACTGTAATATCTGCCCTGACTGGATTGCGAAATAATTGCGGTCCCCGCAATTTTCATGACTGAAAGCATGTTTTGGACTGTCTGTTTAGCTAGGCTGTGATCTGTTTAAATTCTATCTTTTGCTGCTAGCATGACTACCTTATATAGCTTATCTACATGCATGCTGGATGAGTGTCATAGGACATCCCTTGATAGTTTAAATCAACCTCTAAATAGCTCAGCATGCACAGCTTTAAGCCCTTAACTGTCTGTTTTTTTTTTTACTTACTGCTGCTGTGATATTTTCTTTTAAATGTTCTGTCTATGCCTAGGGCTTTAGATTCTCTTTGTTTTACCTTAGACTAGATGCTTCTAGGATAGTTTGGGGGTGTGCCACCTCAGACACTCATTGGGGACAATGAGTAGTTGAAGTTTGGGGGAGGCCACCCTAGGCCTAGGAACATTCCTCTCTCCCTTAGAAACATAAGCATTCTTCTTCTCCTTTACAAAAAATGATGAACTGAAAAAAAAAAAAATGAAAAAAAAGAATAAAGAGGGGGGTCTCTCTTAGGTTGCTAAGTAATCAGTGTGTGACCCACAAGTGGCATTGCATCAAAAGGCGACCAAAGGATAGGCCCCACCTAAGTAAGAAAAAGAAAAGAATAGGGAAGAAGAATGTATGCTTAGGAGTTATAATCTTGTGGCTTAGATGTCCTATTTAAAAAAAGAACTCTGATCCTCAATAAGCTAAGCACAAGGTTGTAGCTTTTAGGTTTGTCTAGGGAGATGAATGTATATCCAATGTAGTGATGCCAGGGTTTAGGTTGTTCTCTAAAAGTACCACTGTCACTGTTAATACTAAGACTGGCATGACTCTAAGGAATCCTAGGTAGCTCATAAGTAAAAACTAGAAGCATGTACTGAGTCTGGAGTAAAGCTTGGTAGAATTTGAAACCTTAGGGATAGTGGCAGGATATCATAAAAGTAGCTAGATCAGTAGTAGGGGGTTCATAAAAACAGCAGGTATAGTAGGCAGGTGAAGTCAGAAGAAGCTTGATAAGAGGTTAGTTCTAAACTTAGAAGTGTGTCACAGGACAGCACTGCTATAGATAGGGATATAGGGGAGTCGGTAAGTAGTTAAAGAAGATAAAATAACAACCTAAGTAAGTCCTTAGTTTGCTTGAGGACAAGCAAAACCTTAAGTTTGGGGGTGTGTTAAGTCTCTGAAAGTGACTTATTTAGGATCCATTTAGCTTAGGAAGATGTACACTTTTAGGTGTTTTTGATAGCATTTAGCCTAAACCTATGCTTAAATATGAGAATGAGAAGAAGGTAGCTAATTTAGGACTTATGCACAATAGGTAGAAAAAGGGTTGAAAACCGAAGGAAAAGAATGAAAAAATCACATTGCGACAGCATTGCGAAAACATTGCTGAAGCCGCAATTATTCAAGTGAAAACCGTAAGTTGACTGATCTTTTTCTGTTAATTTCCGTAATTTCAGGGATTCGTTCTTTCTCCTCCATCCATTCTGATATATGACGTTGAAGATTGATGGTTCTCCTTGGCCCAAACGCACCTGCAAACTACTATAAAAGGGGGCCAAAGTCGGAGGTTTGATCATCATCCGAAAGCGCAGAAGCCTTCTCACAGTCCACTTTTTCTCCCTGTTTTCCTTTGTCGTCTGTTGGAGTGAGAGTCTCAGCTGTTGGAACCGATAATCTGATAGGAAGGAGAGGAGATTCTTCTTCTCTCTCGATTGGATTCATCCAAGCAAGGCTGACCTTTCATCCCCTTCATTCGAGGCGACTGCAACGAGGCTTTCCAGCACCTTTTACTGTTTCTGTCGTTCTTCTTCTAATTTCCAGCTTTGATCATTGTTGTTCTTAGTTTAGTGTTTTAGTTACTGCATTTCGTTGTTGTCTGTCTTTGAATTACTGCCTTTAAGTTTCCTTTGTTCGTTCAAACATTCAAAGTAATCAAAGTACAATTCTGCATTTCACAGTTTCCACCTTCTGCTGCTACGGTTTTGTCTTGCTGTTTTAAGCACATTTCCCTTCTAAGCATGTCTGTTTTATCTTATATTTCTGTTCTCTATATATCCATGAGTAGCTAAGTCACTTAGGGGCATGCTAATGACAGGACTATAGGCTAAAAAACGTGAATCAAGTATGTAGGTTAACTCTCGAGTCATTGATTGTGTGTAAACTTCATCCCACGGGCAATTTCGATTGGCCATCCATTTTGTCCAAAGAACTCCTAACCTCTGGAAGGAGTACGAGTTCAGAGTCATATAATCATGCTAGCCTTTCAAGGTAATCAGAAAACGACTTAGGAATAAGCGTTTCCCTAGTACAAACTAAACACTCCTGTTTTAACAAGATGCTTAAGACCTTACTTTGAAGTCGAGTAAACTAAAGAATCTAATGCATGGAATCGGACGATACTTGAGATAGAGTGAGTTTGATGTATAGAGAGTTGATCCAATGCTTGAGAATCGTAATAATATGCCTATAGGATAGTCATTAGTAGCCCTTAATTCTCCCATTTACACACGTTCGCTGCTGTTTAATTGCGGTAACATTGCGGTCCCCGCAATTCTGCCAAGTTTTCATTCTGTTTAGCTGTTTTCTTTTTCGTTTATCAATTCCATCTCTTGTCCTTTGAGTCTAATTTCAACTTCCATTTGTTCATGTTGCATTCCTTTACACATTCAGCAAAAATTAGATAATTAAAAACCAATTTTACCCCATCAAAACCACCCCATCTTTCTTAACAAATACACTTCGCGAATAGCTAAACATAAGTCTCTGTGGAAAAAACGAATGAAATATACTTACTACTTGCTGTGAGACCATGTATGCTTGCATGTTCTGAGTGCTCTCTCTACTTTCTTGCTTATTTATCTTTACACATTGAGCACGCAACAATGCCCCATCCATCTTCCTAATCACCTCTTTCCTGCGAAAATCCATGAACAATTCTTTCTCTCGTGCCTTCTGTGCACATACAACATCAATTTTAACTTTTGAAGGTTTTGTAAAGGGTTGATCCCATAAAATTGATGCAAAAACATGAGAGAAATTATTATGCATTCCAAAAGCAAAAGGATCAGCAGGAAAGAACGGGTCATTAACTTTGCCCAAAGCATCTTCCACCTTTTCCAAGGGGTGCACATAAGAATTATCAACCAATTGCAAAGTAGAACCAGATTCATGCAAGTCATTCATTTTAAGCTCATCAAAAACAGCATGCGACTCAACATTAACCGGTGGTTCTAAATCTAGCATGGTTTGATTAGTCATTTCATTTCCAAAAGTGCAAGGTAAAGTGGAACGAAGTAGATTACCAGAGTTGTCAACAGTTGTCAAAGCAGAAACAGATGAATCACAAAATTCAGTCAAGGATGGCTCATGCAACTCATAATCATCAAAAAGTTCAGTTAAAAATAATGGGTCATCCCCATCCTCAACAGTCATGCATTCATTACGAGCTACAGATTCAAAAGTGTCTACTTGACAAAGAGAGAAGACATTATCAACATGCTCTTCTACATCGGGCAAATGCATCTCAACAACCTCTCCGCCATACTCAACAGATAATATGCCCTTATCCACATTTATTTTAGTTTTAGCATTTTTCATAAAGGGCCTACCTAATAAGATCGAAGCATGCGAAGAGGAATAATTTTCATCCATTTTCAGAACATAAAAGTCAACAGGAAAAATTAATTCATTAACTTGCACTAACACATCTTCAACTATTCCTAGGGGATGCACAGAGGTTCTATCAGCAAGTTGAATAATTGTTCCTGTTTTAGTCATTCCTTTCAGTTTCAGTTTCTGATAAATGGAATACGGCATAACGCTAATGGAGGCTCCTAGATCAAGCATTGCTCTTCTAATATGCATACCTCCAATCTTACAAGGGAGAGAGAACATACCTGGATCGTCGCATTTAACCGGTAAGCTCTTTGTGATCAAGGCTGAGACGTTCTCACTTACCGCGACGCGTTCACTCTCCTTTGTCTTCCTCTGGTTGGTGAAAATTTTCCTGAGGAACTTGGCGTACCTCGGAATTTCCTTCAGGGCGTCCAACAGAGGGATGTTGATCTCTACCTTCTTGAATGTGTCCAGGAACTCCTTCTCGTAGTCCTCCTTAGGCGGTCTCGCTAACCTGCTAGGAAAAGGAGCCTTAGGCACATATACTCTAGTGCACGTAGGATCAAAATTTACCCCATGCCACCGTGGTTCGGGATTTTCTGTCTGTGGCTCGACGTGGCCATGATCGACTTCCACCGGCAGGGTACTCGTGGGAAGATGCTTCCCACTTCTCAGGGCGATGGCACTAGCGTTCTCAGCTTTTTGCTTTTCCATCCTATTTATCTTCTCGGTCGCAAGGGACATTTCCTTACCCAAATCTTGCATTTGAGTTCCAACGTTATCGAGCTTGTCCAAGGTATCTTGCTGTGATTTGGAAACTATCGCAATTATAGCTTTAAGCGTGTCCTCAGCGGGTCTACCTGAAACAGAAGATTGGAATTTCACAAAATCATCCTTTAAAGCGAGAACAACTTTACTTACCTCAAAAAGCTGAGCCTTAAGCTCGTCCACGTCCTTTCTCAAGCGAGCTTGCTCCTCGCTTCCGTCTCCACTCCGCTCCAAGCTTCTAGCCAAGTTGGAAATTAAAACTCTAGCTTCAGCGGGTGTCTTGTCCATGAGCGAACCGCCACTGGCGACATCAACTAACTGTCGGTTTGGCGGTAAGAGACCCTCGTAGAAATTCAGAATTAGGCGTTGGTCTGACACTTGGTGGTTGGGACAATCCTCACACAACCGGCCAAATCTCTCCCAACACTCGAGAACCGTCTCTTTTTCTCCTTGCTCAATTCTATTAATCATTCTTCTAAAGGCGGCGACCTTGGGAGGTGGAAAATATTTCGCATAGAACGCTCCCTGCAGCTCTGCCCAAGAAGTAATGGACCCGGTCGGTAGGTAATGCATCCACTCTCTTGCCTCTCCCTTCAAGGTGAAAGGAAAGGCTCTAAGGTGGAGTTGATCTTCGGTGATGTCGTCGATCCTGAATGACGAACACACCATCTGAAATGCCTTGAGGTGTCTGACGGGATTCTCATCTGTATTACCATAAAAAGAAGGTAATAAGTCAACCAGACCAGCTTTAAATTCAAAATTACATGAAGCTACCGGATATGATATACTCGATGTGTTCCGGCCTAGCTCAGATGATGCAAGCTCCCTCAAGGTACTTTGATGCTCAAAATTACCCACGACCTCCATCTTGGCGCTTCTTTTGAATTTTCAAAGAATGACTGCGCTCCAAAAACTCAAACAAAACGCGTAAAATAATACAAAAGAATTAAACTGTACAAAAAGAAATAAAGAAAATTTTTAAAACTAACAAACTAAACTTAACTAAACTAAATTAATTAAATCCCCGGCAACGGCGCCAATTTTGGTAGAGGTACTTTTGAGGTACTCCAAATTCAAGCTGTCGAGGCTTGCCAAAATACAATTTATAAACCCGATGTACACCGAGCTATTTGAAGCTTAGTGGTAACGGGGTCGATCCACAGGGAAATAAGAAATTTAATCTAACTAAGTCTAATTTGCTAGAAATAAAAAAAAGTATGCACAATTGAAAAGAATAGTAATTTGGTTTGGGGGGAAGGGAGCTCCTAATATGCAAGCTAACGGAAAATTAAATGACAACGTGCAAAAATTAAACGGTTGTGCTTAACTTCGAGAAATGGAATTGCTCGTTATGGATGTTCGGATCATCGATACAATTTACGCGTTAGCCATGTTCATGCACACAATTCATTTAGTTATTTCTAACTAAAATGACCCAAGGATTTAATTAGAAGCGTGCAATTCTAATTAAACTTGGCCAATAATCTATCTAAGGTAGCGACCCCTAAATCGACTACGTGCCAGTGACGGGAACATTGCGACGGCCTAATCCTAAGACTAACCCGGTTTCTCTCTTGCCTTAAGCCTAACATGAAAACGTTAATTGATTCAGATTACCAACTGTCACTTTGGGCCGAACTAATTAGCCATGCTTAGACCCGTGCTACCTAGCGGTATGGGCAATTATACGTCCCAACCTTTAGCCCTCTATCATGCATAAGAATTAGAGCGTCAATCTAATTTAGCTACACATGCTAGATATGGATTAAGAACAAGCAAGAGATGCATAACATACTAATTGTCTCAACATTTACAAAGGGGAAAAATCTCCCCAAACATCCAAAACTTACAAATCCAAACTCAAATCACACACTAACCTCGGTTTAGCCTTCCATGGAGGATGAATTAATCCAATCCCCCATGGAAGAGCTTGGAATCATGCACAAAGAAGGAGAAGAAGTACAAAAATGGCGGAATTTTTCCCTAGACCCGAGAGGAGAAGCTTGAGGAAGAAGAAGCATAAAAAGTTGGGCTGAAAATTGCGTTTTCACGCTTTTAAAGCTCGGAGCGTCGAGACGCTAGGCCAGCGTCGAGACGCTGTGCCCTAAGTTAGCTGCCGCGCGCGCGCGGGGTAGCGTCGAGACGCTGCCGCTCGACGCTTGCTCTCGGGTGGGATTTCAGCTGCGCGCTTCAGACTTCGGGGCGTCGAGACGCTAGGCCAGCGTCGCGACTCTGTCGGTGTTGAGTGAGCGTTGAGACGCGCGCTCGACGCTGGCACTCGTCCATCTTCGGGAATCGTCGGGGCAGCGTCGAGACGCTGGGGCGCACGCGGATTTTCAATAACGGGCGCGAGGCGAGGCGGCGCGCGCGGGCGCGCGCGCGTCTGGCCGTCTGGGCGCGGGCGTGCGGGGCGGGGCGGAGCGGCGCGCGCGCGTGCTGCGTTCGTTGGGCGCCTGGGCGCTGGGCACCGGCGCTTGGGCGCTGCCCTCTCGGCTCTTAGCCCAATTTTGGGTCGTTTTGGCTCCCGAGCTCCGTTCGGCCTATCTTTTTGACCCGAACACTTCCCGAAACCTCTTAAATGACCGTTTTAGCCTCGAAAATCATCAATGGACTTCCCGAGCTCTTCACCATGAAATCACCTACAAGGAAGCATTTTAATCAATATATGTCATGGTTTTAGCTAGAATTAGGGACATTAAGATAGCTCTATTTTGGAGCTATCAAGCGCCTCTCTCGCAGCTTCTTCTGCGTCAGGCGACTTCTTTTTGGGTGTGGATCGATCTGCTCGTGTGGATACCATTTTCGTTCTTTGAGGATCTGAATGTAGGAGATGCAGAGGAAGAAGAAGACTGAATTTCGGAGGTCCAACGGTTTGAGAAAACGTAAAGGGCAGGGATCCAACGTCGGCTATTTGTACTCGAGTGCCCTCCAACGGCTCTTTTCTGTTGCGGACTCAGCAAATCTTTCGCAATTAATCCGCCTAGCCGTTGGGATGTTTCTTGATTTGATTTGCAAGATTCAGAAACCAAATCTTTGATTTAGCCCGATCTTCTTCGTGGATCTTCTCCCCTTGATTCATCTCCTTCATTGCCTCTTAAAGATCGCCCATTAATATCCACCTAATTAAAACAAAAACACTTAATAAAAACCACAAATAAACAAACAAACACAATCGAAAATACTTAAAGAAAAAATTCTAAGGCATAGCCTTTCGATGGATGAGCTCAGTGGTCACTCATCCCCACTCGATTCGATCTTTAGGCTTCAGATAAAAGGAAGGCCGAGAGTGTTTGCACATCTCCTTCCTCATAGTAATGTTTCAACCTCGCACCATTCACCATGAACGGTTGCCCTTGATGTAAGTTCCGAATCTCAATAGCACCATGAACAAAAACATTAGTTATCACAAAAGGACCTGACCATCTAGACTTAAGTTTGCCTGGAAATAACCTTAACCGTGAGTTGAATAATAAGACATGCTGCCCTTTTTTAAAGTCCTTAAACCTCAGTCTACTATCATGCCAAATCTTGGTCTTTTCTTTATACATTTTAGCATTTTCGTAGGACATATGTCTTAGCTCATCTAACTCATGTAATTGCAGAGACCGCAAAGTTCCAGCATCGGTCACGCAATAATTTAGCTCTTTTAAGGCCCAAAAGGCTTTGATTTCCAATTCGAATGGTAAGTGACATGCTTTTCCATACACTAGCCTATAAGGAGACATACCTAAGGGTGTTTTATATGCAGTCCTATACCCCCAAAGTGCATCATCTAACTTAAAGGACCAGTCATTTCTATTAGGTTTGACCACTTTTTCAAGGATGTTCTTGATCTCCCTATTGGATATTTCAGCTTGTCCATTTGAGTGTGGGTGATAAGGGGTTGTTACTCTATGTCTAACATTGTATTTAGCTAATACCTTTTCCATAGCTTTATTTATAAAGTGGGTTCCCTCATCATTAATTATCGCACGTGGTGTACCAAATCTCGTAAAAATATGCCTATTAAGAAACTTAATGACTGTCTTGGCATCATTTGATGGACATGCAATGGCTTCTACCCATTTAGAAACGTAATCTACAGCTACAAGTATATAGAGGTTACCTGAAGATGGGGGGAATGGTCCCATGAAGTCAATGCCCCACACATCAAAGAGTTCCAACTCTAGGATGTAGGTGAGAGGCATCTCATCCTTCCGACTAAGGTTACCTGTTCTTTGACACTCATTGCAGCTGTGTACGTGGTCATGGGCATCTTTGAAGATCGTGGGCCAATAGTAGCCACTTTGGAACACCTTTGCAGCCGTCCTTTGGCCACCAAAATGTCCACCGTAAGGAGACGTATGGCAGTGCTGCAACACTGACTTTGCCTCAGCAGCTGATACACACTTCCTCAACAAACCATCTGCACACGTCTTGTAAATGATGGAGCGCATGGCACGCAGCGGAAGCGAATTGGATCATAGACACTCTAATTTCATCAATTTAAACAAATGGAAACATGCAAAAGCAATGAAAAAGAGAAATTAGAATACATACCCTTGTCGTTCGTATTTCTTCAATTTTCACCGCCAGAAGCTCCTCACGAAACCTTCGTGGACCACCCACGGTAGTCCCGCTATCCTCGGGCCGAGAAACGGAGTAGTGGGACTCCTTTTACAAAAGAAAAGAAGGAAGAAGCTGCACTAAATAAAAACCTTTTTTTAATCAGAGAGCTGAGGAAGAAGAAGAAAATTGAAAATTGAAATCACTATTTCAATTTGAAAATCGTGAACCCCAAAAGGCACTCACGGCTGATTTTTTTTTTATTTTTTTTTATTTGATCTGATCTTTTATATATATATCCCTTGTATATATTATACATGTGTCTTACATGCATGTAAGACACATGTATATATATATATATATATATATATAGGGTTGATTGCATAGATAGCAATCAGGCCCAAAGTATTAGCAAATATAGCAAAAAATTAAAATAATTGCAGATATAGCAAAATAAGAAGGCTTACCCATTTAAATTACCAAAAAGCCCATACATTAAACCCAATTAGAAAACCAAGAGAATCTCCTTCACGCCATTTTCTTCGTTTCCTCTTCTCGATATTCTGCAGGGACTCTCCAACTTTACGATATTTTCTTCGTTTCCTCTTCTCAAAATTCTCCAGCGATTCTCCAGCGATTCTCCAACTTCTCCAGCGACACTCCAACTTCTCCAACCCTTCAGTTCTTCATCTACGTCTTTTCTGATTACTCTCTCCCCAAAACTTCAATTCTTCCCTGATTTCTCTTTCTCCAACCCTTGATTTCTCCTTCTCCAACCCTTGATTTCTTCATCTTCAGTCTTCTACAACGTCTTCTGCGATTCATCTTCAGTCGTCAGCCAACCCTTCAAACAACATTATGTCAACTGAACAAATGAAGGGAACCAAAAGGAGTTTGTTCAAAGGAGGAGATTCATCTTCCAACAAAAAATCGAAGAAAATTGCTGAGGTATATCAAATATAAAAAAAAAAATCACTATTAAATAGGTAGAATGCATGCATGATTATCAGTAATATCAATTATAGTAGATAAAATGCATGAATAAATATCAGTGATATAATGCATAACTGACTATCAATGAAATTGGTTTCTCTCCTCGCTGAAGTTTTAAATGTCTATCAATGATAGCATGCATGAAAAACTATCAGTCATAGAGTCCATTGAACTTTTACTTAATTAGTGATAGACTTAATGTATGTTGAATGTATGGAACCTTAAAATAAGTAGAAGTATCTTGCATGTTTCCCTAAAAAATATCTATCATTGATAAACTTCATTTTCTATCAGTGATATACATTTAGTAGTGATAGTTTCATACTATGTTTGCAATAGGATGTGTAAAAGGAATTTGACATTGTTCACTAGTATGTGTTTGTCTATGATTGATTAACTGTTCTTTTTTTTCCCCTGCGTATCATATGTTTGATGTTTACTTATGCTTTTTGTTATGTTTAGTGATAGACTCCATATAAGTTTTACTTAATGTATGTTGAATGTATGGAACCTTAAAATAAGTAGAAGTATCCTGCATGTTTCCCTTAAAAAAATCTATCATTGATAGACTTCATTTTCTATCAGTGATAGACATTTAGTAGTGATAGTTTCATACTATGTTTGCCATAGGATGTGTAAAAGGAATTTGACATTGTCCTACTACTATGTGTTTGTCTATCATTGATTAACTGTTCTTTTTTTTCCCCTGTGTATCATATGTTTGATGTTTACTTATGCTTTCTGTTATGTTTAGTGATAGACTCCATATAAGTTTTACTTAATGTATGTTAGAATGTATGAAACTTTAAAATAAGTAGAAGTATCGTGCATGTTTCTCTTAAAAAAAATATATCATTGATAGACTTCATTTTCTATCAGTGATAGACTTTTAATAGTGATAGTTTCATAGTATGTTTACCATAGGATGTGTAAAAGGAATTTGACATTGTCTACTACTATATGTTTGTCTATCATTGATTAACTGCTCTTTTTTTTCCCCTGTGTATCATATGTTTGATGTTTACTTATGCTTTCTGTTATGTTTAGTGATAGACTCCATATAAGTTTTACTTAATGTATGTTAGAATGTATGAAACTTTAAAATAAGTAGAAGTATCGTGCATGTTTCTCTTAAAAAAAACTCTATCATTGATAAACTTCATTTTCTATCAGTGATAGACTGCTAGTAGTGATAGTTTCATATTATGTTTACCATAGGATGTGTAAAAGGAATTTGATATTATCTTCTACTATGTGTTTGTCTATCATTGATTAACTGCTCTTTTTTTTCCCCTGTGTATCATATGTTTGATGTTTACTTATGCTTTCTGTTATGTTTAGTGATAGACTCCATATAAGTTTTACTTAATGTATGTTAGAATGTATGAAACTTTAAAATAAGTAGAAGTATCGTGCATGTTTCTCTTAAAAAAAACTCTATCATTGATAGACTTCATTTTCTATCAGTGATAGACTGCTAGTAGTGATAGTTTCATATTATGTTTACCATAGGATGTGTAAAAGGAATTTGATATTATCTTCTACTATGTGTTTGTCTATCATTGAGTAACTGTTCTTTTTTTTCCTCTGCCTATCATATGCTTGATGTTTAATTATGCTTTTTGTTATGTTTAGTGATAGACTGAATTGTCTTCTATCACTGATAGACTCCTATCACTGATAGACTATATTTTACTTAATGTATATTGAATGTATGAAACTTTAAAATAAGTAGAAGTATCGTGCATGTTTCTCTTAAAAAAAATCTATCAATGATAGACTTCATTTTCTATCAGTGATAGACTTTTAGTAGTGATAGTTTCATACTATGTTTACCATAGGATGTGTAAAAGAAATTTGACATTGTCTGCTACTATGTGTTTGTCTATCATTGAGTAACTATTTTTTTCCCCTGCCTATCATATGCTTGATGATAGACTTTTAGTAGTGATAGTTTCATATTATGTTTACCATAGGATGTGTAAAAGGAATTTTACATTGTATGCTGCTATGTCTTTGTCTATCATTAGTGATTAGTATATAATTTATTTTTGTTTTAACATATCATATTCATTTGTTTAAACAGGAAAACAAATTGATTGTTCCTAAGAAACAATGGACGTCCATACTTAAAATTACACTCTACTTTAAATTAGAGGTCATAGGGCATATAGAGAAATTCTTGGACAATAGATGTATGGAGATACTTAGGAGTGGACCCTTTGGAAATCCGATGGATTTGAAAATGGGGAAGGTCCCCCTCCAACTGCTTTCCCATCTGCTTAGGAGACAATCTAAATCAAAAAAGGAAAATGTTTTATCATTTAACCTGGATGGAAATATTATAGAATTCGGGTTGAAAGATTTTTTTCTAATTACAGGATTGAACTGTAATGAATATCCAACTGTGGATATCTATGATGATAGTGAAGAAAAACTATCTGTAATTAGAAATACATTTTTCAAGAACATTGACACCTCCGTAGATAGAAGAGACCTGCAGTCAGCCATCAATATAGGTGATATTTGTAATGATGATATTATTAAGGTTAAACTTGTCAATCTGTACTTATTGGAATGTTTGTTAATTCCAAGACAATCCCACAATAAGTTAGATTGGGGACATATGGCAATGTTAGATGATGAAAGAAAATTCAATGCATTTCCGTGGGGGAGGGCTTGCTATGACCTTATAATAGAATATTTCAAAAAGGCTGTAAATAGTAAATCAAAGTTTGTCTACCTTCAGGGGTTTCCGATAGTTTTAATTTATTGGGCTTTTGAAGTTATTCCCAAACTTAGTGACCCAATTATTGGACTTGCAAAGAGAATTATAAATCAAACTCCAAGAATGGTATGTTGGGAATCTCACGAACGAGGAGGTTGGCAAAATCTGAATGACAACATATTCCTAGCTGATGATGTAAGTTATCTTCCTTAAACTTTTTCATCTGTGATAGGTAGTCTATCACTGATAGTATGCTATCAGTGATAGACCACTATCAGTGATAGAAGTCTAAAAATGATAAAATACTATCAATGATAGAATTTTAGCATTCATTAACTTCAATCATCGATAATTTTATTCATAGTTTATCTGATTAAATTTTCAATGGTTTTTTAAATATATAGTTTGTTGTGGTTCCAATGGTTGCTACGGAAGAAGAGATTGCTTCAAAAAACTTCAATTATTTTATTGAGTTATCACATCAGAAGAAAGAGAAGAACATGATGGCTGAACAAGAAGAAAAAAATATTGGAGGGCGAGAGGGTTTAGGGGGAGAAAATAATGAAGAAGAGAAAAATACAGCAATGGATAAACGAGAAGGTGGAGATATTGGTGGGAGAGAAAATGATGAAGAGAAAAAAAAAAACATAAAGACAAGATATCTTATTTAGAAAAAGATATCGAAGAGCTGGAAAAAAGGACAAAATGAGATTCTTAAAGGGCAAAAAGAGATTATGAGATTGTTAGTATCTTTAGGGGAAGTAGTCAATGAGAGACTTCCACCAAAGTATGAAATGGAAAAACAATCTCAAGAATCCTTACATAAGAACCTCCCTCCATCTGTTAGCCTTGAACAAATAGATGCTGACACCGCCAATCTTGATAAGATGGTTGATTATGCAACCACCTATGCTAGTGAAATCAATGATAAAGTGGTAAAATTAACGATCTCTATTTTATTTAAATTTTTTTTGTCAATGATATTCTAATATAAATAACATATCAATGAAAGGTTGAAGCTGAAGCTGAAGAGGAAAAAGAAGAGAAACAAGAAGAAGAGAGTGAAGAAGAAGAACAAGAAGAAGAACAAGAAGAACAAGAAGAGAAAGAAGAAGAGAAAGAAGATGACCAAGAAGAAGACAGGGAAGAAGGTCGAGTAGAAGAGCAAGAAATAGAGGAAAAAGAGGAAGAGGTAAATACTTAACTCATCTATTTTATTTCCTATAACATTGACAAATCAAAGGTAAAAGTATATCACTGAAAGAAGTCTATCAGTTATAGACTTCTATCACTGATACACTTTATAACAGTTAGTAGTCTATCGGTGATAGTCTTCTATCACTGATATACTTCTACATGTGATAGAAGTGTATCATTGATTTTTCAAGCAAAACAATTTTGTTATTGAACTGATCATTGTTTGTTGTTTGTTGTTCATTGAAAGGGTGATCAAGAAAAGGAAAAGAGGACCAAAATAGTACATGACATACAAGGAAAGGTAATGTTTTTTGTTTTTTCATGTATCATCTACTTGTCTATCAATGCCCATTCAATTTGAGTATCTAATTACATTTTAATGTTTTTCAGGATGTTGAAAAAAAGAAAACGAAAAGAATAAGACCTAAAGTTCTTGTTGATAATGTGCGACCCAAAAGACTACCTAAACCAACAAGAAAGGTCTTGTCGAATGCAAAAAACAAGAAGAAAGATCCAATTGAAAAAAGACATTCTCCAAGGCTGAAGGTTGTTCCTGCACCAAGTTTCAATTTAAATATCTCTGAATGAACATTTGTAGAATTTTTGTGTATGAAATTTACTAGACTCTTTGTTTATGTTGTAGTAGTTGTCGTGGTGACTTAAACAGATATAACTTTTTGGTTTTAGACTATTAGTGTTGATTTCTGTTTGTTCTTTAATGTGATAAGACCTCGTAATTGTAATGATATGTTTCCTTTAATCGCCTTTGTAGCACAATTTGAAACATGATTGTTGTAACTTCGTATGGTTAGAAGTGATTTTTATAATTTTTCAAAAACTTTAGTAATTAGACTTCTATCACTATTAGAATTCTACCAGTGATATATATAAAACTCAACTTATGGAGGAGTTAAAGACACACTTTATTAATTATTATGTAGGTCCAAAAAAGTGGCATATATCTCAAGCACAATTTAGCGAAACATTGATAGATTATGATGTAAGTCCAACAAAGTTAGTATATCAATGATAGAAGTATAACACTGATAGAAGTCTATCATTGATTCTTAAGATAAAAAAATTAAAAGACGAGTAGAAGAACCATCTAACATTGATAGCTTTGTTTTCCAATTTATCTCGTCTCCACTCTCATGTATCATATGCCATTTAGTTTATTTAATTTATCAAGCAAGAGGACATCGTAAAAAATTGGACAACAAGAAACAAACAAGAAAAGTCTTGAAAAATGCAATGGATATTAAACTTTCAATCCCATGTCTTAATCTACTAAACTTATATTCTCCAAAATTCGTGAATGTATAATTGCAATCATCAATAACTAGCTACTTAAAATATATTACATCATTGTAAAGCTGGTGGAAATTTATATGTCCTACGATTGTGACCAACACGATGACAACGACTACATTGTGTACGACTTTTGAATTCACCAATTGATAGCATCCTTTGTTTTCGAGCCCTTCCTGCTTGACGCTTAACAACTGGAGGTAATAAATCCACACCAACATCTACAGAGCTCCAATCCAAATGATTTCCAACTGGCCGAACTGGAATATTATAAGTTTTCGACAATATATTGGAATAATAATAATCAGACACATATGAATAAACTGTCAAATCAAGCCAACGAATAACAGCAAGTGCATGAGTAAATGGAATTTCATCAAGATTCCAAACACGACAAGTGCACGATCCAGAATCCAAGTTTACAATGAACTGATTATCTCCATCAATTACTTTGTGTTCTTCGTTGCTAATAGCTTCAACCTGAAAATCAAAATATAATCAACAATATCAAGAGAAAAACATCACTTCTAGGATAGATTGACAAACTTCTATCACTGATAATTGTTTATCAATGATAGAAGTCTATCGCCGATAGACTTCTGTCTCTGATAGACTTCTACAATTTAGGGCCCGTTTGATAACGTTCCTGTTTCTTGTTCCCTGTTTCCCGTTTCTCGTTCCCTGTTTCTTGTTCTCTGTTTTTTGAGAACCAGAAACAGAAACATGTTTGATAACTACTCTTGTTTCTTGTTTCTTGAAAAAAAAGAAACACAAACACAAACTTGTTTGATAACGTTTCTTGTTTCTTGTTTCTTGAAAAAAAAATAAACAAAATAGAAACATCGTTGATAATTATTTTTTGTTAATTGTTTCTTTTTTCTCTTTATGTTTTTTTTTTTTTCTTTTTTATAGTTTAAATAAAATTTAGTATACATAATATAAAAAAAGATATAACATGCATTAAAAAAAAAATCTAAAGTTTACATAATAAAATACAGATAAGTCTCGATGCAAAATTAAAAACAACCATAAAATTGTATTTATACTTCAAATGTTATCCAAATTTGATTTGATTTGATATATGTTTTTGTGTGTTGACAGGGTAAGGAGACGTTTATTTAAGAATAGGGAAGCGAGTCTCCAACACGCCAAAACAACGTTCAATAACATTTCGCAGTAAAAAAATGTCGATAGTTAAACACTTTTCCCTACCTCGAGGATAATGCCTTCCTTGCTCTAAAATCTCGAAGTCGTTGTCATTCGTCATTGTTTGTTATTGGTCATGTTTTAAATTTCCGTTGACGTGTAGACATTTCTACGTGTCAATGAGCTCAATATCGACATGAGAGGAGGTGAATCGACATTTCAATTGTATTTTAGATAAATTTATGTTATATAACTAAAATATCACTATTTGTGAACCTAATATTTAATAGTGGGAAATTTAAACTAATTTAAAAATATTGAAATGCTAATTTGCAAAGTTTAAAGTGTCGTCGTCGATGAAAATATGAAAATATCGATGTCAATGGATACTTATTAAAAAAACATAAAAAAATAATAATAATTTTTTTTTACAATTAATAAATAAATATTTTGATGTATTTAAATAAAATAAATAAAAGATATAACAAATTTAATAACTAAGTATAATAAATATTTTAATGTGTTTAAATAAAATAAAAGATTTATTACTAATATTAGTAATTAGTAATTTATCCTAAAAAACAATAGCAAAATTCAAAATTCAAATAATATATAAAAAAAAAAAAACATTGCATAATTAAGAAAGAAAAAAATAAATTAAAAAAAAGGTTATAATGAGGATTTGAAGCTAGGACCTCATAGGTGAAAATGTAATTTGGGTGCTTCTCTTGCCAATGAGCCAACACTACTTTAGCATCATTTTGGGAACAAATCAATATAAAGAGAAACGAAACAGAGAGAAACACCTTTTTGAAGTTTCTCAAATTTTGCCTCTTTTTTAGAAACGTTTCTCAAATTTTAGAAACAAGAAACGGGAATAGTTATCAAACAAGTCCGTTTCTTAAAAAATGAGAAACGGGAACAAGAAACAGGAAACAGGAACGTTATCAAACGAGCCCTTATATACTCTATTTAAAGTTTGTTTATTTATTGATCAATAATAAATAACTCTTACCTTGAAGCTTCTCGATTGATCGTGTTGTTTACCCAATTCACCCTCAGCCCAACTAGTCAATATAGTCTTCATAGAAGATGCTATTTTACTTCGTTTATAATACCACTCCTGAAGTATCTGTCTAATTTCTTCAAGTAGTGATGCAACAGGATAATCTCTAGGCTCTTTCAACTTTGAGTTCAAGCTCTCTGAAGAATTTGTAGTCAACATTTGATATCTTTTTCTCTTAGAATATACACGAGCCCACTTCTCAAAACCAACTTTATTGAGATATTCTCGAATAGTAGGAAATATAGACTCCATCCACTTCATATTCAACTCAAAGTCCTGAACTGTATAAGCTTTTGCGCAACTATAAAATATCTTATCAATCAAAGAATCTTTATATGTCATCTTCAAATTTTGCAAAAGGTGTTGTATACAAACGCAAAACTCAACAGTTGGAAAAACGATCGAAACAGCTTTTTGAATGCTTATATGTCGATCTGAAATGATGACTAATCCTTCTCGATATCCAAAACATTTTTTTACATTCTCAAAAAACCATTTCCACGATGCATCATTTTCTGAATCTACAATGCTGAAAGCTAACGGAAAAATTTGATTGTTACCGTCAAGAGTTGAGGCTATCAAAAGAGTTCCACCATATTTATTTTTCAAAAATGTTTCATCAACGAATATGTTGGGTGTACAATACTTCCAACCCTGGATAGATGAAATGATAGCCATAAAACAATACTTAAACTGTCCATCTGCGTCGATTTCATAGTCTGTGAATGTACCTATAATAAAATAAAAAATAAATAAACAACACTAAGTTAAAAGAACAGTAATAAATGGTATGTCAGTGATTGAAGTATTTGAAGTATATCCGTGATAGACTTCTATCACTGATAGACTCCTATACAAGTTACCAATCTATCAGTGATAGAGTTCTACATGTGATAAAAGTCTATCACTGATACTATATCATTGATAGACTGATATCTGTGATAGTTGTCTATCAGTAGTAGACGGTTTACTTCTAATAACTAATAAACGATAAGAAAATAAAAACCTGGATTCATTTCTTCCAACTTCACCAAAAACTTTGGGATCAAGGCGTATGATTCTCGTGAATCACCTCTCAACAACTTCATTATATGTTCTTTTGCTCTCCAAGCTTTATAATAACTAACATTAACACCGAGATCATTACACACTTTATTCAAAATATCTTTTGGAGTCGACCTATCAGAAGAACTAAATCTGTATTCATTTTTCAAACAATCCCCAATTAAAGATGAAGAAGCGTGCCTATGAGAACGCTGAATATTATTGATAGAACAATTATGAATATCAACAAACTTCCTTAGCATCCACAATTCACTGCCCTTGTAACGAGATGCACTGACGTACCATTCACAACCATCTTTGGTGCATTGATACTCAATTGATTTTCAATTTGATCCCAAAGTCTTAAATTCAATGTTCTTCTTCATAATAAAGGAAAAATACTTTGATAAAATTTTCTTACTTGCAAACACATCTTTTACCTTCAAATGACGAACATCATGAATATCTGAAATGACTCGGAAATCACTAGCAATCGCAAAAGTAGTAGAACAAGCAATACACAACAAATTGTCAGTTCCACCGGCAACAACACTAGAAGACCCCTCTACACACAGATCAGTGACATGAGCAACCAAAGGGTGTCTTGTACTTTGATCCTTAACTAAAGTCAAATACCAAGCCACATCTTTATCTTCATGAATTCCAACTACATTTTGGAATTCATTTATACCAACATCTAATAGAGCTGAAAGTTTTACAGAAGAAACCGAGGCATTCAAATGAATTTGCTTCAGTATTAAACCCATGAAATCATCATAAACAATATTTTCATCAACTAAAACTCCAGCAATCTTGTAATGCACATAGCAATTTTTTTCATTCCATTTTCCACTATGAAAAACAACTATTGGAATACCCATAATTTGAAATGAATTGCTGCAAAAAAACAAAAAACAAAAACTATGACAAACAATTATGACAGTCTTCTGCAAGCTATCATGAATATATTAATTACTATAACTGATAGAATACTATCAGTGAAAGCTTATTGATATTAAACATTTTATTATATGCGGATAGAATGCTATTAGTGATAGCTTATTTATATTAAACAACAAATTAACTAGTTGCTAGAAAGCTTAATAACTAATACTATCGTTGATAGTATTCTATCGCCTATTTTATCAACGATAACTTATTGATATTAAAGAATTGAAAGTTACTTACCGACATTGTTTTGTTGGAGAATCGATTCTGAAGGTTGAAGATATCAACGATGGCTTCTGAAGGTTGAATTAAACTCACTAAACTGAGAAGTTCAAACTCTAGGCTGAATCGACTTCCAACGACGACGAATCCTGAACAAGAACAAGAACAAGAACAAGACACTGAATCTCGAATTCTAAATTATGAAACTGAAATATTCAATTTGGGAAGTCAGAGATTCAAATCCAGACGACGCTTCTGAACCAACTAAACTGAGAAGTTAGAAATCTAACCTAAATCGATTTCCAATGACGACGAATCCCGAACAAGAAGAACAAGAACAAGACAACGAATCCCGAATTCTAAATTATGAAACTCAAATCTAGAAGATTTGCCTTCAATGTAGTCGAACGATGAACAAGCGAAGAAATCTTCAGCGAGGAGAGAAACCAATAAAATTTTGGCAAAAAATCTTCAGCGAGGAGAGGAAATCTACGACTCTTCTGAGAAGATTTGCCTTAAAAAATCTTCAGCGAGGAGAGGAAATCTTCAGCAAGGAAAAAAAGGAAGAGAATAAATTTTGGCGGAACGCGCGAACATATAAGGGTTTTTTGGGAATAAAAAAAGTATTTTAAAAGATTTGCTATATTTGCAAAAGTTTTCAAAACTTGCTATATTTGCAAACAATAAGCTTGAAAGTGTCATTTACTACAATTTCCCTATTTATATATTATTATTATTAAAAATAATAATAAATATTTTATTAATTAAACTTTTTAATTAATAAAAAAAAATATATATTAAGTAGGGAAATTGTAGTAAATGACACCTTCAAGCTTATTGTTTGCAAATATAGCAAGTTTTGAAAACTTTTGCAAATATAGCAAATCTTTTAAAATACTTTTTTTATTCCTAAAAAACCCTTATGGTTATCTTTTAAAATAAAGAATTGTATATCTATTCAATAGTAATTTTTTTTTTCATCATTTAATCTATCTATAAATAAAGAAACAAATTTGTTTAACAAATTTGATGAATTTATTTAAATTAATGAATTGAAATTGAATAGTTTATAATAATATTTATTTTTGATAATACCTATAAAAAATGGTTAGCATATGAAAAAATGGTAGTTCAATTTTTGAAGAATGCAAGTAAAGAACGTAAGACAAAAATGATGAGAAGTTGGTGATGATGAGCCATCCTATGTTTGGCAAAAATAGAAGAAGAAAAGGCCATTAAAGTCAAAGCTTTTGTCCTTGTAAAAATGTTTCAAAATCCATACACGATTCTGGTACACAAAATCCTCATCAAAATCCATTCGCGTTCTTCCGCCCAAATTTATAAAACTCTCATCAAAATCCTCACTTATCAATTCAATCTAAGATGAATTCGATGTTCAGTTTGTTCGATGCTTTCACCGCCGAATTGCTCCTCGGAAAATTCGTTAGGGCTTCTTCTTCTGTACCTTCCTTCACTCCCAACAATGGCGCCGGCGCCTCTGTGAAGTCGTCGCTGCCGAACAAGAAAGAAGAAGCTAATGTCAAGAACGCGCCCAGATTTGCTCTGGAGTTCGATGGCCTCAATTGCTTTGAGACAATCGTCCCCAATTGATTCAATTTCAATCTAACTCATTCTTTTTCATTCTTTCAATTTTAGGTTTAAATTAGGGTTATACCAGATTTGGGGATTCTAGTGTATGAATACAGAGAGTGTTCTTTCTTCGGTTTTCTCTTACACGAAATTTCAATCTAACTCATCCTTATTGTTCTTATAATCAAGATTTGAATTTTCTGGAATTTTATTACAATTTAACTTCAGTTTCAAACTTTAAATTATGCTCAATCATGAAATTTATAAAATTGTTTAAGCAAAACACCTCAAACTTTCCTTTGATAAAGAACTTTTGTCATCAAATAAAGGCGTGTCAATCAAGGAAGATGTCGGGATTGTGTACACCAAGCGCTCCGCCTAAGATAGCAGAGAGTGGGGGTTCGATTCTGCCATAGGGCAGATTTTATCACGGATAGACTCCATTTTCTATCGGTGATAGACTTTTATCCTATCACTAGACTTTTATCACGGATAGACTCCATTTTCTATCGGTGATAGCCTTCTATCATACTATATGTTTACCATACTATGTTTATACGGTTTGTGGATTGGTCCAATGCGCATTGTCGACCTCATCCATGCAAGAAGTCCAAGCAATTCGCCAAACAGAGGATGATGACAAACCGTATGAAGAATATGTGAAGATAATATCAATGATTGAACTATATCAGTGATAGACTTTATTCTTTATAACCGTTAATAGTCTATCAGTGATAGTCTTCTATCATTGATATACTTCTACATGTGATAGAAGTCTATCACTGATAATCTATCATTGATTCTTCAAGAAAAGTTATTTGAATAAATAGTTTATTGATACTATCACTAATAGAAAAGAGTACTATCGTTGATACAATACTATTACTGATAGAAATAGTACTCTCGCTGATAGAATACTATCACTGATAGTACTCTTCCGATTTTAAATGGAGCTAAAGAGAGTGATTGAAAGTAAAAATATATATAGCATTTTATTACATATAATATCAATAAGTTATCACTGATAGCACTATATCAGCGATAGTATTCTATCGCTGATAGTACTCTTCCGTTTTTACAAAGTAATGCCATTTTTATTCTGAAGTTTACGAAAAGAAAAATTATTTTATAGCATTCTATCACTGATAGTATCAATAAACTATCATTGATAGCTTTCTATCAACGATAGTATTCTATCACTGATAACATTCTATCAACGATAATATTCTATCACTAATAGTACTTTTCCGTTTTTATCAAGTAATGCAATTTTTATTCTGAAGTTTACGAAAAGAAAAATTATTTATAGCATTCTATCATTGATAGTATTCTATCACTAGTAAGATTCTATCGCTAGAATCTATCACTGATAATACTCTATCAGCGATAAAATCTATCATTGATAGAATCTATCATAATCTATCACTGATAGAATCTATCAGCGATAGAATTCTGGGTTGGGGAAGGAGAAGAGACGCTGAAGAGGAGGAAACGGAAGTTTAGGTGAAGAAATGAATTGGGGTCTCTTGGTTTTTCTAATTGGGTTTAATGTATGGGCTTTTTGGTAATTTAAATGGGTAAGCCTTCTTATTTTGCTATATTTGCAATTCTTTTAATTTTTTGCTATATTTGCTAATACTTTGGGCCTGATTGCTATCTATGCAATCAGCCCTATTAAGTAATATTATTTAATTCAATATCAAATATTAATTAAATAATATAATTAAACCCGGTTTTCCGAAAACCGACTTCTTGCATATGAATCCAATTCATATTTTAAGACCAAATTCATATTTAAATCATATTAAAATATGTCCATATATTAATTAAACTTTTTAATTAATATATATTTTAAATAATTAAACTTTTTAATTAATTAATATTATTTAATTCAATATCAAATATTAATTAAATAATATGATTAAGCCTAGTTTTCCGAAAACCGACTTTTCACATATGTATCCAATTCATATTGTAGACCAATCTCATATTTAAATCATATTTAAATATGTCCAAATTCTTCCACAAACCCGAATATGAACGATTCAAATTCTTTTCTTTTCTTTTATATTGTTTCACGACTTTATCCGAGCTAGCCAGGAGAACCGTAAGGACCTACAGATCATGAGCTCCAACGATACGAGATTATCCGGTCAAAACTCTTTCAACCGAACTAACCAACATTCGTTAACCCCCGGAGACTCCACTAAAGTCCAAGGGCTGCACTCTCTTCACTGTAGATATATTGTGTCCTCTTGATATAACTATCATCAGTAAGTCGATCCTTCACAGGTCGTTCGTAATCACAACGGGTCATTTATACCGTTTAACCCTTGTATTATATCTTGTTCCTTAAGTACCACTGACACCTCTAATGAACAATTGATTTGTGGTCCAACCATCAAATCAGATTCCTCCCTGATCAGGAGAGGATGGGCCCATTGTTCAAGACCTGGAGTCAGCACTTAAGGGAACAACCTCTCTACTAATCCTTAAAACGGTTAGGAGTGAATTCCATCTCGCACAACTACGTCCCCAGCCACTTATTCGATCTTATCCCCAAGATGGTAGGCTTATTGAGTCGGCGATCTGGCCACTCTCACCCGTAAAAGTCAAAGGATAAGGTCGAATAAACAGGAGTTCATAGTGAGCTCAGGATTGAGATCGAGTTACCTAAGTCATCACATGAAATAAAAACGGTCTTTTCAATAAACGATGTTATAAAGAAAGAGCGACTTTATTTCTTGGTTCGGTCTTGTGCAAACTCATTGCACAGGACGCCCTCACTCACATGTCTCTACATGAAACGATTCGAATCACATCGTTTTGTACTATACAAAGTGAGCCGCGTCCAATAGTGTTTCCAGGATAAGGTACCCAGCCTTATCCCTATACTATAGACCATTTTGGCTGTCTACTTGAACTTGATCCACATTCATGTCACACATGAAGTTCAAGTACTCACACTATCGCCATGGGTGTTAGTTATTGGTATAGGTTAATCCAAACACAATTCACTAAAATTCAATAACAACTTTATTGAAATATAATATATTTACATTCAAACAGTTTACAAACTACGAGTTTTAGGACATAAAACCCAACAGTAAAGTGTAGGATCGTCCCAGATGAACTTCCTACCTTCGTTTAGGAACCTCTTCTTTTCTTGCCCTCCTTTGAAAGTTTGTAGTACCTACGAGGCAAGGAAGTTAGCAATATCCGCAAACCAAGGTTCCTCATCGTTATCACGATGTGCTAACACAAAGACATGCTCATCAACAAAGGCATCAGAAATTGCTGGCTCAACAATTTCTTCGCAATTACTTCGCAACCTAGATAAATGGTCAGCAACTACATTCTCGCTTCCTTTTTTTATCACTAATGTCTAAATCAAACTCTTGCAACAACAATACCCATCTAATCAACCTAGGCTTAGCATCAGCCTTCCTCATTAGATATTTTAGTGCAGAGTGATCAGTGTACACAATTGTCCTAGTGCCTACAATGTAATTCCTAAACTTTTCACAGGCAAACGCTACAGCTAGCATTTCCTTCTTCGTGGTTGTGTAATTACATTGTGCTTCATTCAGAGTCTTACTTGCATAGTATACAGGATGTGTTAGTTTATCTATTTTTTGTCCTAGCATTACCCCTACTGCATAGTCACTAGCATCACACATCATTTTAAACCGTAAATCCCAGTTTGGACCTACTATAATTGGTGCTTTGACTAAGGCTTCTTTAAGTGTTGTCCATGCTAGGAAACATTCTTTTGAGAAGACAAATGGTTTGTTAAGCTCTAGAAGCTCACACAGAGGTTTAGAGATTTTTGAAAAGTTTTTAATGAATCTCCTATAGAAACCTGCATGACCTAGGAAACTTCTAATAGCTTTTACATTTTAAGGTTCCACTAGCTTCTCTATTATTTCTATTTTGGCCCTATCGACCTCTACTCCTGCTCTAGATACTCTATGACCTAGGACTATTCCTTCTTCCACCATAAAGTGGCATTTCTCCAAATTTAGGACTAGGTTGGTCTCCTCACACCTAGTTAGGACTTGTCCTAAGTTTTCTAAGCAATTATTAAAAGAATCACAAAAGACTGAGAAGTCATCCATAAATATTTCTATCATGGACTCATCTAAGTCAGAGAAAATGGCCAACATGCACCTTTGGAATGTTGCTGGTTGATAACTCCATTTTGGAGCTATTAAATACATCCTAATCATAGCTAAAGGCCGCTTCCAATTGATTAAATGTATCTCTTTTGTAGGAGAAAAGCGGCAAAGAGCTCGTGCGTCCATTGGGCATGTTCGAGTGCTTAAAGCAGAGTTTTAGCGCCCCGGGATTGCATCGGGAAGAGGGGAATTTGTTCCGTGAAGAAACGGGCCAAAACAGCCTTGGAGAGGCATTGCATCAGCCCCAAACCCGAGAGCCAGCGTCGAGCTATAGCGTCGAGACGCTGGCTCGACGCTGGAAAAACCCGAGAGCAAGCGTCGAGTGATAGCGTCGAGACGCTAGCTCGACGCTGCCCTGGCGTCGAGACCCTGCTTGGCGTCGAGACGCTCCGGAGGAGGCGCGCGCAGGAAATTCATCGGGGCAGCGTCGCGACGCTGGCCTTGCGTCGCGACGCCAGCGCGCGCGCGCGCGGATCACTTAGGGCACAGCGTCGAGACGCTGGCCTAGCGTCTCGACGCTACGACGAAGGCAGTAGCTTAAGGACGATTTTTCTGCACTTTTTTGGGGATCTTCTCCAAGCTTCATCTTCTTCATCTCTCAACGAAATCCGGCGATTCTTCTTCCCTTCTTCCCCATTTTCTCTCTACTTTCCGTGGAGCTCCGCCATTGTTGGCATGCGAGTGAGCTCCACTTCCCTTTTGTAATAGGTAGATGAACTCCTCCATGGTCGTTGGTGGAGCGGGATTGACGATCCGCGCCATGAGCGGCTAAGGTAAGGGTGACGGTTTGGGATTTTGTTTAGGGGAATTTTGTTAGACATTATTGCTTTGATAATCTGAGTTTGAATTTGCATATTGGTTCTGTTTACGTTGCATTTATTTACTTTGCTTAATCCAACGCGCATGCTAAATTATGTTGATTGACACTCGGATAGTTTCGCATGTTGTGTATGTTAAAGAGTAGCGATGCCGTGCCTCTCACTGCTCGACTAAGTAACACAGGTAAATAGAACTAAATCGAAGTATCGGGTCGGGTAGGATAATTGTTGGTTGCATACGGCGTTTGCGGGCAACCTACTAGCAATTAGAATTCACGCCCGAATGTTCGTCGCGGTTAGCTAGTAACTGTCTAAATTCATCTTAGGATTGATCATCTTAATGTGAGATTAGATAACGTGTAATTAGGACTGTGTGGCCTAATTAAAATCCATGAAGTCGGCTACTTTGGGGCTTCTCTGGTAGTCGTCCGCGTGCTTAGTAAACTGAATTCCATGTTATTAGAATTAAATGATAAGTTGTATTTGTCTAACAATTGACCCCGAAACTCCCCAAACCGAGCACACGTTTTCTACATATTATTTCTTTCTTCCGTTAGATTTCTTATTGATTTCTTTGCATGATTAAAACCCCCCGTTACCAATTAATCGATCAAATCCCAATTTCACTAGTAAATTCAACTCTCCTATTCCTTGGATCGACCCTGTTACCACTGGCTGCAAAGCCTTGGCAATAGGCATTATAAATTTATTTTGGCAAGCCTCGACAGCTTGAGTTTATAGCGATAGTTCAAAAATATCGATACCAAAATTGGCGCCGTTGCCGGGGAATAGGCAATTGATTGAATTTATGATTGAAGTTTGAATTTGATTCATTGATGGTTGACTGAAAATTTTTCTGTTTGTATGTTGTATGTTTAGATTTTTGTTTGTGTATGACCCGTTCCTCTGAGGGTAGTTTGCAGTATATTCCTGAGATTGACAGAGAGGAGCGGCGGTTACGTAGAGAAGCCCGGGAGGGGCAAGGACCGTTTGAAAGAGAAGAAGGCAATCCCTTCTTGTTTGACGAGATGGCGCAAGGTGATGCGCCACGAACGCTGAAGCAACTGGCAGCGCCAGACCTGAACCTGCAGCCCTTGTGCATTAACTACCCCGTGGTAGCAGGTAACTTTGAGTTGAAATCTGGTTTAATTCACCAGTTACCTTCTTTCCATGGAAACGCAGGTGAGGACGCGAACAAACATTTGATGGAGTTCCATTGCGTCTGCGCGGGGATGAAGCCCGCAGGGGTCACGGAAGAGCAGCTGAACATGAGGGCATTCCCCTTCACGCTCAAGGACAAGGCCAAGGATTGGCTGTATTATTTGCCTTCCGGATCCATCACCACGTGGCAGGACATGAAGCGGGTATTTTTAGAAAAATACTTTCCCGCATCCTTGGCCACTACCCTGCGGAAGAGAATTTATGGGATCACCCAGGATGTAGGTGAGTCCCTGCATGAGTATTGGGAACGCTTTGGGCGCCTGTGCGCGAGTTTCCCACACCACCAGATCGCCGATCAGCTGCTCATACAGTATTTCTATGAGGGGATGACGCCCCATGACAGGCAGATGATCGATGCAGCGAGTGGAGGGGCACTGATTGACAAGACCCCAGTTGAGGCCAAGCAGCTCATTGCAAATATGGCTACAAACTCGCAGCAGTTTGGGATCAGGGGGCAAGGACAAGTGCACAGCGTGGCTCAGAGCCATGAGATGTCTGAAATGAGGGCCCAGGTGGCCGAGATAGGGAGTATGCTTAAGAAAATTGTCGGAGGACACCGCGAAGAGGCGGAGGTCAATGCAATCGGGGGGTATGCTTCCAACCCAAGGAAGTATGATCCATATGCTAGCACTTATAACCCCGGTTGGCGTGACCATCCTAACTTCAGCTATGGGAACAGGGAAGGACAAAATCGCTTCCAAGGCCAGTCCCAGGATAGGCCTAACTCTTCCACCCAGGCTCAAGCTTCGAGCTCCTCCAGATCACTTGAAGATATGGTCAGGACCATCGTGACTAGCACCAGCCAGTTCCAGAAAGAGGCTCGCGAGGAGCTTAATTCTCATAAGGCAGAGCTGCAGAATTTGAACAAGCAGCTGACACAAATGGCGGTGTCTATTAGTAAGATCGAGAGCAAGAGCTCGGGGAAGCTTCCTTCCCAAACTACAGTTAACTCATGTGAGAACGTGAGTGCCATTCAGCTGCGCAGTGGGAAGTCACTTTCCACCAGAGCTGCGAAGGAAGCCACGGACAGCCTGAACAAGTCCGCCCCGACTGCTCCTGAGACTCAGAATGAGAAAAGAAATGAGAAGGTCAGTGTACCTGTGGATGTTGCCAAAGCACCATTCCCGAGTAGGCTTGCGAAGCCTACTTTGGAATCCGACGACGAGGAGGTCCTGCGAACCTTCCAAAAGGTGATGGTGAATATCCCGCTCCTAGAGGCAGTCAGTCAAGTGCCCAAATATGCAAAATTCTTAAGGAGCTGGTGCACTACGAAGAGGAAGTCCAGAGGGACTGAGAAAAAGAAAGAAAACGTCTCTGCCATACTCCCAGGTACGTTGCCTGCAAAGTGCAACGATCCAGGTACTTTTACTATCCCTTGCACTATAGGTAGTAAAATTGTTCATAATGCCATGTTAGACCTTGGAGCCTCTGTTAATGTTATGTCTTATGCATTATATCGTGAACTGAATTTGAATGAAATGCATGAGTGTAATGTTTCTGTTCAGTTGGCTAATGGGTCGAGCATCTGTCCTAGGGGGAAGGTAGAGGATGTTTTAGTTAGAGTTGGGAATATGACGTTTCCCGCTGATTTCCTTGTTTTAGATATGAAAGAAAATTTATTGCATGCTTCGTCCTCTATGCTGTTAGGACGCCCTTTTCTTAAGACCGCTAGGGTCAAAATCGATGTGTATAAGGGCGTCGTGTCGTTAGAGTTTGATGATACTTTGCATGAGTTTTCTTTATTTGATGGGAAATCTGTTGCGAATGTTTCTGTTGTTTGTGAGCATGATGAGAATGGGAGTCTACCCTCGCGCTTGAGGGATGGTTCTCATGTCTCAGTAAAAATTTCTGGTTTAAATGTGTGTGATAATGATGCTGGTTTTTGCACTAACAATGCTGATATTCACGTGCCCGAGGCACGAAGAGTGCAAAATGTTTTTCAGGTGAACGGTGGAAAAGGTGTGGCCATGGACAAGTCTGGATCGTCCCCCGCACCTACAGACTATGGATGAGTCTGTTGAGAGAATACAGTCGAGCAACCGACTTTAAAAATTCTGCGCTTCTCGGAGGCACCCGAGTGTTGAACTGTTTTTATGCTTTAGTTTAGTTTTATCGCTTTTTAGTATTAATTTAGCTTGCTGTTTTTTTTTTTAGGGAATCAAGGAAGAGAGGGCAATTTTGGGCTCTGATGCGTTCGTGCGCCGCTTCCTCGCCCTCGCCAGCTTCACAAAGAGTCAGGGAAGTGTATTTCTTCTTCCCTTTTACTTCTTGCATCTGACTGGTTGGCATTGAGGACAATGCCAAATTTTGAAGTTGGGGGTGGAGTAGCCCGTTGGATGTGCATGTGTAGTTTGTTGAGAAGTGCTATAAAGATATTGAAGTGCTTGGGACTCTGTTTACTGTTTTCTGACTGTGATAGCCTAGGAAATGCATGTTGGAAATCTGAGCATGTTCATAATCGAGTTTTTGCATGAGTTTTGTGTTTATTAGGTTCATGTCAAAAATTTTAAAATTTTTTCTGTTGCTCCCTTGCACTCATTGCGCACTTAGCAACTTCTCCCTAGATTCCGTAAGCTTGGTCTATCGCATGTTTAGCTAATTCTCGTTGTCACCCCGAAAGGCACCCTTAGGTAGCTTGTTGCATGAGAGTTAGTAGCTAATTAATTGAGGAAGCATGTGCTTAGCCTAATGAAAAAAAAAAATAGAAAAGCATGTTTTGTAGAAAAGTTCCTCTCGAGGCGCTCCTCCTTCTTATTTGCGCTTAAAAGAAGTGAGCGTTAGTCCTTAAAAACGTGAAGTTTTATGCATGAATTTGACGTGTTAGGCAACTCGTGTAGGAAAGAAAAAGAAATGAAAGGTTGGTTCAAAGAACCCAAATAAAAAGAGTACAAAGTACTTTTAAAAAGAAAAAGAATAAGAAAATAATTAGGTCTCTTAATTTGTTACTCTCTCTCGTGTAAGTCAAGTGTAGCTGTTCTTAAACGCTAGAAGTAGGGGGAAAATGAGATGTGCGTTGCATGTTGGTTTTCCGGGTTTACGTGAGTTTAGGAGTAGTTGTCTAGCACACACACACGTTAGGGGGCAAGAGTTAATTTTTGATATGTCCTAGTTAATACATGAACAAAATGCTTCCATGATTATGCTCGTGTTTAAATTTCAATATGCATGGAGGTTTGAGTTAGAATATATGTAAACGCGTCCTTAGAGTCAATGTCTTTGTAGTGCTTGCTCGAGGACTAGCAATGTTTAAGTTGGGGGTGTTTGATAACTCCATTTTGGAGCTATTAAATACATCCTAATCATAGCTAAAGGCCGCTTCCAATTGATTAAATGTATCTCTTTTGTAGGAGAAAAGCGGCAAAGAGCTCGTGCGTCCATTGGGCATGTTCGAGTGCTTAAAGCAGAGTTTTAGCGCCCCGGGATTGCATCGGGAAGAGGGGAATTTGTTCCGTGAAGAAACGGGCCAAAACAGCCTTGGAGAGGCATTGCATCAGCCCCAAACCCGAGAGCCAGCGTCGAGCTATAGCGTCGAGACGCTGGCTCGACGCTGGAAAAACCCGAGAGCAAGCGTCGAGTGATAGCGTCGAGACGCTAGCTCGACGCTGCCCTGGCGTCGAGACCCTGCTTGGCGTCGAGACGCTCCGGAGGAGGCGCGCGCAGGAAATTCATCGGGGCAGCGTCGCGACGCTGGCCTTGCGTCGCGACGCCAGCGCGCGCGCGCGGATCACTTAGGGCACAGCGTCGAGACGCTGGCCTAGCGTCTCGACGCTACGACGAAGGCAGTAGCTTAAGGACGATTTTTCTGCACTTTTTTGGGGATCTTCTCCAAGCTTCATCTTCTTCATCTCTCAACGAAATCCGGCGATTCTTCTTCCCTTCTTCCCCATTTTCTCTCTACTTTCCGTGGAGCTCCGCCATTGTTGGCATGCGAGTGAGCTCCACTTCCCTTTTGTAATAGGTAGATGAACTCCTCCATGGTCGTTGGTGGAGCGGGATTGACGATCCGCGCCATGAGCGGCTAAGGTAAGGGTGACGGTTTGGGATTTTGTTTAGGGGAATTTTGTTAGACATTATTGCTTTGATAATCTGAGTTTGAATTTGCATATTGGTTCTGTTTACGTTGCATTTATTTACTTTGCTTAATCCAACGCGCATGCTAAATTATGTTGATTGACACTCGGATAGTTTCGCATGTTGTGTATGTTAAAGAGTAGCGATGCCGTGCCTCTCACTGCTCGACTAAGTAACACAGGTAAATAGAACTAAATCGAAGTATCGGGTCGGGTAGGATAATTGTTGGTTGCATACGGCGTTTGCGGGCAACCTACTAGCAATTAGAATTCACGCCCGAATGTTCGTCGCGGTTAGCTAGTAACTGTCTAAATTCATCTTAGGATTGATCATCTTAATGTGAGATTAGATAACGTGTAATTAGGACTGTGTGGCCTAATTAAAATCCATGAAGTCGGCTACTTTGGGGCTTCTCTGGTAGTCGTCCGCGTGCTTAGTAAACTGAATTCCATGTTATTAGAATTAAATGATAAGTTGTATTTGTCTAACAATTGACCCCGAAACTCCCCAAACCGAGCACACGTTTTCTACATATTATTTCTTTCTTCCGTTAGATTTCTTATTGATTTCTTTGCATGATTAAAACCCCCCGTTACCAATTAATCGATCAAATCCCAATTTCACTAGTAAATTCAACTCTCCTATTCCTTGGATCGACCCTGTTACCACTGGCTGCAAAGCCTTGGCAATAGGCATTATAAATTTATTTTGGCAAGCCTCGACAGCTTGAGTTTATAGCGATAGTTCAAAAATATCGTTACCACTGGTGCATTGCATAAGCCAAATGGCATTCTGCGAAAAGCAAATGTTCCAAAGGGACATGTAAAGGTTGTTTTCTCCTGGTCCACAGGGTCTATGGTGATTTGGTTATATCCAGAATAACCATCTAAAAAGCAGTAATAGGCTCGGCCAGCTATTCTATCTAACATCTGATCTATAAACGGTAAAGGAAAGTGATCTTTTTTTGCTTCTTTGTTTAATTTTCTATAGTCCATACAGACTCTCCATCCTGTAACAGTTCTAGTTGGAATTAGTTCGTTATTCTCATTAACTATTACAGTCATTCCACCTTTCTTAGGCACACATTGGATCGGACTCACCCATTGACTATTGGCTATGGGAAAAATTACACCTGCATCTAACCATTTGATTATTTCTTTCTTTACTACCTCCTTCATGGAGGGGTTCAACCTACGTTGGTGATCTACCCTAGGTGTATGTTCCTCTTCCAACAATATCTTATGCATGCAATAGGAAGGACTAATACCTCTTATATCAGCAATCGTCCATGCAATAGCTTTTTTATGTTGCTTAAGCAGCAATATTAGCGCAATTTCATGCTTTTCACTTAATTTGGACGAAATGATAACAGGTAAAGTATCATGCTCTCCTAGATATGCATACTTAAGATGATCAGGCAATGGTTTTAATTCTAATAGAGGTGGATGTTCAATTGATGGTTTCAATGGATTCGTGGTTCTTTCAGACAAGTTATTAGTCATACAAACATGCTGAGGATTGTCCACAGGTATATCCATTATTTCAGAAATGTTTAAGTCAGTTACATCTATTTGTACATAGTCAGTAGCATGCTTAGTTAACAGTTCATGCTCAAGTTGTTCTTCCATAAGGGAATCTACTACATCCATACTTGCACAAGATTCAGAATCAGAGAGATACCTTAGAGCTTTAAATACACTGAATTTAACCTCCTCATCATGAACTCTCATAGTGAGCTCACCTTTCTGGACATCGATTAAAGCCCTACCTGTGGCTAGAAATGGTCTTCCCAATAAGATTGGTACCTCCTTGTCTGCCTCATAATCCAGAATGATGAAGTCTGCAAGAAAGATGAATTTGTCAACCTTGACAAGAATATCCTCAATTTTACCCTCAGGGTATGCTATGGATCCGTCTGCAAGCTGCAAGGTGACAGTAGTAGGTCGTGCTTCTCCTATTCCCAGCTGACGAAATAGAGATAAGGGCATGAGATTGATGCTGGCTCCCAGATCACACAGAGCTCTGCCCACGTGCTTGCCTCCCAACTCGACTGGTAAAGTGAAGGAACCAGGATCCTTCTCCTTCTTTGGTAGTTTGTTTTAGAGTATAGCACTGCACTCCTCAGTGAGATTCACTGTTTCAAATTCACCAATGATCTTTTTGTTAGTAAATAAATCTTTCAAGAACTTAACATAAGAAGGCATAGATTGCAAAACTTCCACAAATGGGATATTAACATGCACTTGTTTCCAAATTTCTAAAAACTTATTAAACTGCACTTCTTGTTCTTGTTTTTTCTTCAGCCTTCTAGGGAATGGAGGTGGTGGCACATATGTAGGCAATTCAGTTCGCCTAATGACAGGTGGAGGCCTTGGGATTTCTTCTGGTTCCTCTATAATAGGTTCCAGCCTCACCCTTGTTGTGCTTGGTGGTTGTTGCGTGCTCAATGTGTTAAAATAAGTAAGTAATAAGCTAGAGAGAGCACTCAGAACATGCAAGCATACATGATCTTATAGCAAGTAGTAAGTATTTTTTCATTCGTTTTCCCACAGAGATTTATTATAAGCTACTCGTGAAGTGTAAAGTTAAGAAAGAAGGGGTGGATTTGATGGGGTAGAACTGGTTTTAAATTGTCTATTTCCTACTGAATACGTAGAGGGTAGCAACATAAACAAGTGCAATTCAAAATTAAACTCAAATAAAAAGAGACGAGATTAATAAACGAAGACAAAAACAGCTAAACAAAATTGTAAATTTAGCAGAATTGCGGAAACAGCAATTCTACCGCAATGTTGTTAACAGCGAAAGTGTGTAAAATGGAGAAACAAGGGCTACTAACGACTCCTCTATAGGCTTTTTCATACGATTCTCAAGCGTTGGATCAACTCACTATGCATCAAACTCACTCAATCTCATGTATCTTCCGATTCCATGCATTAGATTCTTTAGTTTACTCATATCCAAGTAAGGTCTTAAGCATCTTGTTAAAGCAAAAAGTTACGGTTCGTACTAGGAAAACGCCTATTCCTAGGTCGTTTTCTGGCTACCTTGAAAGGCTAGCATGAGTGTATGACTCTGAACTCTTACTCCTTCCAGAGGTTAGGAGTTCTTTGGACAAAATGGATGGCCAATCGAAATTGCCCGTGGGATGAAGCTTACATACAATCAATGCTTCGAGAGCTATCCTACATGCTTGGTTCACGTTTTTTAGCCTATAGTCTTGTCCTTAGCATGCCCCTATGTGACTTAGTTACTCATGGATGTGGAGAGAACAGAAATAAGGGTTGAAACAGACATGCTTAGAGGGAATTTAAAGACAAAACAGTGAGGAAAAGCAGTAGATCGCAAAGGCAAGAACTGTGAAATGAAGAATTGTGATTTGATTACTTGATTGTTTGAATGAACAAAGGAAAGCTTAAGGTAAATAACTTAAAGACAGAAAGCAACGCAATGAAATGAACTAGTCACTAGAACAGAAACAACAACTAAACAATGCTGGAAATTAGAAAGGAAAGACAGAAAGCATGTAAATGAGCTTGGACGCCTCGTCGCAACCGCCTCGACTGAAGGATGAGAAAGATCAGCTTTGCTTGGATGAATCCAATCGGGAGAGAAGATGAATCTTCTCTCCTTCCTATCAGATTGTCGATTCCAACAGCTAACCCTCGCAAACCAACAGACGGCAAAGGAAAACAGGAGAAAAGGTGGAGCTGCGAGAAGACTTCTACGCTTTCGGATGATCCTTGAACCCTCGACTTTGACCCCTTTTTATAGTAATCTGCAGGTGCATGTGGGCAAAGGAGAACCATCCATCCTCAACCTCGTACTTCAAAATGGATGGAGGAGAAAGAACGAATCCCTGAAATAACGGAAAATAACAGAACAAGATCAGTCAACTTACGGTTTTCACTTGAAACATTGCGGTTTTAGCAATGTTTCCGCAATGCTACCGCAATGCACAATTTTCATCTTTTAACTTCGGTTTTCATTCCTTTTCTTTCCTTTTGCACACAAGTCCTAATTTAGCTACCTTCTCTTAATTCTCATATATAAGCATATGTTTAAGCTAAATCCTCTAAAAAACACCTAAGAGTGTGCATCTTTCTAAGCTAAATAAGTCCTAAATAAGTCACTTTTGGAGACATAACACACCCCCAAACTTAAGGTTTTGCTTGTCCTCAAGCAAACTAAAGACTTGCCTAGGCTGCTGTTTCATCTTCTTTTAGCCACTTACTGACTCCCCTACATTCCTATCTATAGCAGTGTTGTCCTGTGACACACTCCTAAGTTTAAAACTACCCTCTTAATTTGCTTCTTCTGACTTCGCCTGCCTGATACTCCTACTGTTTCATTAACCCCTTACAGCTGATCTACTTGCTTTTGTCATATCATGCAACTATCCCTAAGGTTTCAAATTCTACCTAGCTTTACCCCAGACTCAGTACATGCTTCTAGTCTTTTACTTTAGAACTGCCTAGGATTCCTTAGAGTCATGCCAGTCTTAGTATTAACAGTGACAGTAGTACTTTAAGAGAACAACCTAAACCCTGGCATCACTACATTGGACATACATTCATCTCCCTAAACAACCCTACAAGCTACAACTTTGTGCTTAGCTAATTGAGGATCAGAGTTCTTTTTATCAGGACATCTAAGCCACAAAGTTGCAACTCCTAGGTATACATTCTTCTTCCCTATTCTTTTCCTTTTTTCTTACTTAGGTGGAGTCTCTCCTTTGGTTGCCTTTTGATGCAATGCCACTTGTGGGTTACACACTTGGCACTGATTACTCAGCAATCTAAGAGAGACACCCCTCTTCATTCTATTTATTTCTTTTTCAGCTCATCATTTTTTTTTTTTTTTTAAAGGAGAAAAAGAATGCTTATGCTTTAAGGGAGAGAGGAATGTTCCTAGGCCTAGGGTGGCCTCCCCCAAACTTAAACTACTCATTGTCCCCAATGAGTGTCTGAGGTGGCACACCCCCAAACTTGTCCTAAAAGCATCTAGTCGAAGGTAAAACAAAGAGAATCTAAAAAAACCCTAGGCATAGACAGAACATTCTAAAAGTAAATATCACAGCAGCAGAAATTTGAAAAAAAACAGACAGATAAGGACTTAAAGCTATGCATGCTGAGCTTTTTAGAGGTTAATTTAAACTATCAAAGGTGTCCAATGACACTCATCCAGCATGCTTTTAGATAAGCTATATAAGGCAAGCATAATAGCAGCAAAAGACAGAATTTAAACAGAACCAACCTAGCTAAACAGACAGTAAAAAACATGCATTCAGTAATAAAAATTGCGATTTCCGCAATTATTTCGCAATAAAGACAGGGCAGATATATCAGTGATTAAGGCCCCTACGCATGCTTTTTCCAGTCATTCAAGCTCTCTAAAAATGAAACTAAACTAATCTACCTAATCATCTAGCATCAGACTACACTAAACAATTTAAAAACTTAAAACTAAGCAACTAAAACAGATCAAAATATTAACTAAAAACAGCATAATTCACACGGTTCACAAAAAGCAGTTTGATTTTTTTTTTATTGTAAGGGAACAACAATACTCCCTTGAGTGCAATTCAAACTAGCACTCAGATGTCTTCATCCTCATCAGGCCTTCGTGGTCTTGGAGGCGCCCATGGAGTCAGCAGGTCCGTGGGGAATTCAGGGAAAAGGCAACCCAGCTGGTCAGCAACCTCTTTGTCTCTCGCCTGTGCATATGTGGCCCATTGAGCCATCTTCTTCTGTAAATCCATCAGGCAAGTCATGGTCAGGGACTGAGCAGCAGCTAGACCATCCAGCTCGAACTCCATGTTGCCCTTCCTTCGCAACCTCAAGGCAGTAGGCAACTCTATGTAGCCCGTTTAGGCCATCTGCCTTTCCAGTCGCTCAATAGGAACCCCTGCACGTAAGCATAGCTTAGTAATTGTATTAGGAAAGAAAAGAGGCCCCTTACCCTTCTTGGCGCAGTCAGCAATTGAAGCTGCAATGACCTCGCCCACGTTGATCGTGAGACCTCGCATGATTGCGTAGACCAGCAGTGACCTGCTCTGGTTGATGGTGGTCTCATGAGTCACTGGGGACAGCTTCCTTCTAACGAAGGAAAACCAGACAGCCGCCTTGGCTGTAAGGGTGGCACTCATCAGGGTGTGCCTTCCATTGCGCGAGACTGTCCATGATGCCTCAGGCTGGCCAATTATCCGTATGGCCTCTTCTAGGACGGCTTCAGTAGGCTCATCAACAATCCTCGCATAGTCAGTATGTTTTTGGCCCTTGAGGCCATAAGCTTCGTTGATTGCCCTTGCTGAGAAGTCCACTTCAACCCCTCTGACCACAGATAGGCCATCCTCAGGATTCGTCAGATTGGCGTAGAAGTCATACACCATGCTGGAGTAGGCTGGATTGGGTGGCCTGCACAACTCCTCCCAACCATGATTCGTGATCCCTGCGCGCAAGAATTGCGGCAGGTCAGCAGGTGCATCGAGGAATCCCTTCTCGTGCAGCAACTCCCTCTTCCTCAGCTCAGCGCCTCTGGACTCAGCGTCAGAAGACACGTACCTCACTGACTGAGGCTCATCTTCAGGGTACAGCTTGGCCTTCCCCTTGTCTTTCAGTTTGGCTGACTCAGCAGCCTCAATCTTGAGCTTCTTTGGGGAAGGCTCGTCACTCCCCTTCTTGGATGAAGGCGCAGCCCTGAACTTCTTCTTCTTCTTGGACTTCTTTTTTGTTCTTGGTCGTTTGGCCTTGACAACCTTGGCTTCCTTCTTCCTCAACCGTGCCTTCGTTGTCATCTGCTGGAGGCAATCCCCCAGTGTCTCGTCCATCGAGTCATCCTTCTGTGCAGGGCTCTCAGGGCTGGCTTCCCTCAAAGGAGAGAAGACCTCTTCTTCCTCAGCTTCCCCACTGCCCTGCGTCGATTCTTGATACTCGCCATATGGGAATTCAGGGTCAGGTTGTGGAGAAGTGGGCGATGCCGCAGGGCTCTCTGCTGGTGGGGTACACTCAGAACTCTGCGGTGATGAAGGCAGCTCAGGGCTCTGCGCTGGTGGCGATGAGGAGAGCTCAGGGCTTCGAACCGGTGGAGATGGTGAAGGGCTGTGCTCGGCTGTCTCGTGGGATGGCTGGCCTAGTTCTTGACTCTCCACAGAGGGAGTCTTTTTCTTGATTTCTTCTTCGGCCACAGCCATACTCCATTTGCGCTTCTTGGGTGTGCCTGCTGGTTCAGAGGGTCCAGCAGGTATCTCCGTAACTACCTTCCACTTCTTCTTGCGGACAGGCAGTTTGGGCAGGCGTTCAGTGCGCGCAGCCTCAGCATCAGCCAAGGCAAGCAGTGCTTCCCTCGCAGCAGTTTCAGCGTCATCAGCCCTTTTCTTGGACGCAGATCGTTCGGCTCTTGTTAGCACCATCGTTGGATCGTTGGAATCTGGAGAGAAGAATTGCAGATGAAGAAAGAGAGAGATTTCTTGGAGTTCAGATAATTGGGAAATCGTATAGATCAACGCGCGTCTCAACGGATATAAGTAATGATGAAATCCCAACGGCTCTATTTTTGCGGATTCTGCAAATCCAGCGCAATTCTAGTGACCGTTGGAGATTTTCTGCATTTAAATGTCAATCTTTGCTCAACCGTATCTTTGATTTGGCCCAATATCTCCTTGATCTTTTTAGCTGGATTTAATCTCCTTGATTCCCTCTATTGATTCCCTACAAAAAGAAATAAAATCAACATCAAATTCGTAATTAAAATCATACAAACATATACACAAACGATAACCGGAAAAATGGAAAAAAAAAATAAACTAAGGCATGAGCCCCGTCTGGACGAGCACAGCAATCACTCGTCCTCTCTCGTTCTTAATTTCACGCTTCAGTCAAGAGGAAGGCCGAGAGAGTCTTCACATCTCCTTCCTCATAGTAGTGCTTCAACCTTGCACCATTAACCATGAAAGGTTGCCCGTGCTGCAGGTTCTTAATCTCTATGGCACCATGAACAAACACATTAGTTATTATAAAAGGACCTGACCATCTGGACTTTAGTTTGCCCGGAAATAATCTCAATCGTGAGTTAAATAACAAAACAAGTTGGCCTTTCTTAAAGTCCTTAATCCTAAGTCTACTGTCGTGCCAAATCTTGGTCTTTTCCTTATACATTTTTGCATTTTCATAAGACATATGTCTAAGCTCATCAAGCTCATGTAATTGCAAAGACCGCAACGTTCCCGCATCGGTCACGCAATAATTCAACTCTTTTAGTGCCCAAAATGCCTTAATTTCTAACTCGAATGGAAGATGACAAGCTTTACCATACACAAGTCTGTAAGGAGACATACCTAGGGGTGTCTTATATGCAGTCCTATATGCCCAAAGTGCATCCTCGAGTTTAAATGACCAGTCTTTTCTATTGGGTTTGACCACCTTTTCTAGTATGTTCTTAATCTCCCTATTGGAAATTTCAGCCTGTCCATTCGAGTGTGGGTGATAGGGGGTGGCTACTCTATGTCTGATGTTATACTTAGCCAACACTCTCTCCATAGCTTTATTAATGAAATGTGTCCCTTCATCACTAATGATCGCACGAGGTGTTCCAAACCTAGTAAAAATGTGCCTATGCAAGAATTTTATGACTGTTTTGGCATCATTATTGGGACATGCTATGGCCTCTACCCACTTGGATACATAGTCTACTGCCACTAATATGTAAAGGTTACCTGATGATGGGGGAAATGGTCCCATGAAGTCAATGCCCCACACATCAAAGAGCTCCAACTCTAAGATGTAAGTGAGAGGCATTTCATCCTTGCGACTAAGGTTACCTGTTCTTTGGCATTCATCACAGTTGTGTGCATAGTTGTGTGCATCCTTGAAGATCGTTGGCCAATAGTAGCCGCTCTGAAACACCTTTGCAGCTGTTCTTTGGCCACCAAAGTGTCCACCATAAGGAGCTGTGTGGCAGTGCTGCAGCACCGACTTCGCCTCAGCAGCTGAAACACACTTCCTTAGCAAGCCGTCAGCACATGTTTTGTAAAGTGTGGGGTCATCCCATATGAATTTCCTTGCTTCATGAAGGAACCTCTTCTTCTCTTGTCCTCCCTTGAAAGTTGGTAGTACCTGCGATGCAAGGAAGTTAGCAATGTCAGCAAACCAAGGTTCCTCATCGTTATCACGATGAGTCAATACAAAGACATGTTCATCAATAAAAGCATCAGAAATTGCGGTTTCCGCAATTTTTTTGCAATTATGCTGCAACCTAGAAAGATGATCCGCAACCACATTTTCACATCCTTTCTTATCTCTAATGTCTAGATCAAACTCTTGCAGCAGCAAAACCCATCTGATCAACCTAGGCTTAGCATCAGCCTTTCTCATAAGGTACTTCAAAGCAGAATGGTCAGTGTACACGATTGTCCTAGTGCCTACAATGTAATTCTTAAATTTCTCACAAGCAAACACTACAGCTAGCATCTCCTTCTCAGTAGTTGTGTAATTACATTGTGCCTCATTGAGTGTCTTACTAGCATAATATACAGGGTGTGTTAACTTGTCAATCTTCTGTCCTAACATAACTCCTACAGCATAGTCACTAGCATCACATAACATCTCAAATGGGAGATCCCAATTTGGTCCTACTATAATAGGGGCTGTGACTAGTGCTTTCTTAAGGGTCTTCCATGCTAGGAAACACTCTTTAGAGAAAATGAACGGTTTGTTTAGCTCTAGAAGCTCACATAGAGGCTTGGAGATCTTAGAAAAGTCCTTAATGAACCTTCTATAGAAACCAGCATGCCCTAAGAAACTTCTAATGGCCTTGACATTTTGGGGTTCTACCAATTTCTCTATTATTTCAATTTTTGCCCTGTCAACTTCTACACCTGCCCTTGACACTCTATGACCTAAGACAATCCCTTCATCCACCATGAAGTGGCACTTTTCCCAATTTAGGACTAGGTTGGTCTCCTCACACCTAGCCAGGACTTGTCCTAGGTTCTCTAGACAGTTTGTAAATGAATCCCCAAAGACTGAGAAATCATCCATGAATATCTCTATCATGGACTCATCCAAATCAGAGAAGATTGCCAACATGCACCTTTGGAAAGTTGCCGGTGCATTGCACAAGCCAAAAGGCATTCTGCGAAAGGCAAAAGTTCCAAAAGGGCAAGTGAAGGTAGTCTTCTCTTGGTCCTTAGGGTCTATAGTAATCTGATTATACCCTGAATAACCGTCTAAGAAGCAGTAGTAGGCTCTACCAGCTATCCTATCTAGCATCTGGTCAATGAATGGTAGAGGGAAGTGGTCTTTTTTGGTTTCTTTATTTAGTTTCCTATAATCCATGCAAACTCTCCATCCTGTGATAGTCCTTGTTGGAATCAGTTCATTGTTCTCATTGACTACCACAGTCATCCCTCCCTTCTTAGGTACACATTGTATAGGGCTCACCCACTAGCTACTAGCTATGGGGAAGATCACACCAGCATCTAACCATTTTATTATTTCCTTTTTAACTACCTCTTTCATAGAGGGATTCAGCCTACGTTGGTGATCTACTCTAGGTGTATGCTCTTCCTCTAATATAATCTTATGCATGCAATAAGAAGGGCTAATGCCTCTAATGTCAGCAATAGTCCATGCAATAGCCTTCCTATGTTGCTTAAGCAATAAAATCAGTTCAACCTCATGCTTTTCACTTAATTTAGAAGAAATAATCACAGGCAAAGTATCATTACTTCCTAGATATGCATACTTGAGGTGAGTGGGGAGAGGTTTTAATTCTAAGACAGGTGGATGCTCAATGGATGGTTTTAATGGATTCAAAGATTTTTCAGTTAAGTCAATATTCATACAAACATGCTGAGGGCTATTTACAGATATGTCCATTATCTCAGCTATGTTTAAGTCAGTTAATTCTAATCCTACATATTCATGAGCATGCTTAGTCAACAATTCATGCTCCAATTGTTCTTCCATTAATGAATCTATAATGTCCATGCTAGCACAAGATTCAGAGTCAGAAGGATACCTCAGTGCTTTAAAAACACTAAACTTAACCTCCTCGTCATGAACCCTCATAGTGAGCTCACCTTTTTGGACATCTATCAGTGCCCTACCTGTGGCTAGGAATGGTCTGCTGTTAAGTCTCCAAAAGAGACTTATTTAGGACCTATTAAGCTTAGAAAGATGCACACTCTTAGGTGTTTTTGATAGCATTTAGCCTAGACCTATGCTTAAATATGAGAATTAGAAGAAGGTAGCTAAATTAGGACTTATGTTTAATAGGAAAGAAAAGGGTTGAAAACCGAAGGAAAAGAATGAAAAAACAAGCATTGTGATAGCATTGCGGAAACATTGCTGAAACCGCAATGTTTTAAGTGAAAACCGTAAGTTGACTGATCTTTTTCTGTTAATTTCCGTTATTTCAGGGATTCGTTCTTTCTCCTCCATCCATTCTGAAGTACGACGTTGAAGATTGATGGTTCTCCTTGGCCCAAACGCACCTGCAGATTACTATAAATAGGAGTCAAAGTCGAAGGTTTAATCATCATCCGAAAGCGTAGAAGTCTTCTCGCAGTCCATCTTTTCTCCTGTTTTCCTTTGCCGTCTGCTGGTTTGCGAAGCTCAGCTGTTGGAATCGATAATATGATAGGAAGGAGAGGAGATTCTTCTTCTCTCCCGATTGGATTCATCCAAGCAAGGCTGACCTTTCTCATCCTTCATTCGAGGCGGTTGCGACGAGACATTCAAGCTTGTTTTACTGCTTTCTGCTTTTCATTGCCATTTTCCAGCTTTGTCTTGTTGCTGTTTCTTTTCTAGTAGCTAGATTAGACTATTTCGTTGTGTTCTGTCTTGCTGTTATTTACTTTAAAGCTTTCCTTTGTTCAGTCAAACAATCAAGTAATCAAATCTCAGTTCTTCATTTCACAGTTTCTTGCCTTTGCAATCTACTGCTTTTCCTTACTGTTTTGTCTTTAAATTCCTCCTAAGCATGTCTGTTTCATCTCTTATTTCTGTTTACCTTATATCCATGAGTAACTAAGTCACATAGGGGCATGCTAATGACAACACTATAGGCTAAAAAACGTGAACCAAGCATGTAGGATAGCTCTCGAAGCATTGATTGTATGTAAGCTTCATCCCACGGGCAATTTCGATTGGCCATCCATTTTGTCTAAAGAACTCCTAACCTCTGGAAGGAGTAAGAGTTCAGAGTCATACTATCATGCTAGCCTTTCAAGGTAGCCAGGAAACGGCCTAGGAATAGGCGTTTCCCTAGTACAAACCATATTTTTCTGCCTTAACAAGATGCTTAAGACCTTACTTGGACATGAGTAAACTAAAGAATCTAATGCATGAAATCGGAAGATACATGAGAATGAGATAGTTTGATGCATTGTGAGTTGATCCAGTGCTTGAGAATCGTATAAAAAAGCCTATAGGATAGTCGTTAGAAGCCCTTAATTCATCATTTTACACACTTTCGTTGTTATTAAAATTGCGGTAGAATTGCTGTTTCCGCAATTCTGCTTAAGTTACAATTCTGACTAGCTGTTTTTGCTTTCGTTTATTAATCTCGTCTCTTTTCATTTGAGTTTAGTTTTGACTTGCTCTTGTTTATGTTGCTACCCTCTACGTATTCAGTAGGAAATAGACAAATTAAAACCAATTTTACCCCATCAAATCCACCCCTTCTTTCTTAACTTTACACTTCATGAATAGCTTATAATAAATCTCTGTGGGAAAACGAATGAAAAAATACTTACTACTTGCTATAAGATCATGTATGCTTGCATGTTCTGAGTGCTCTATCTATCTTATTGCCTAATTATTTCAACACATTGAGCACGCAACAAGTTTTTGGCGCCGCTGCCGGGGATTTATTTAAGTGAAAACGAAGTTTGTTAAGTTTGAAACACCAAGTTTACCATCTATTGTAACTAATCTAGTTCATTTCTTTTACAGGTACAATCGGGTTAGTTTATGAGTGAGCCTTCAAGTAGTGATCTAGAGTTCAATCCTGAGCCTGAGAGATTACTTAGGGCCAGAAATAGAGCTAAGAAACGTCTCTTGAAACAACCTCATCTACCTCAAATAATTGCGGGAACCGCAATTCCTCCGCAATTGTCTCAAGAAGAAATGGCTGGAATAATTCCAAATCCGGTGCCTGTCACTCGCAACCCCATCGAAATAGCGAATGATAAGAATAGCGCCATACTCTCTTACCTAGTACCTATGCCTGGGGAGCTGAACCCCAGCATAATCCGTCCTGAAATCACTGCCCACTCATTCGAGTTGAAGCCAGTGATGTTCCAAATGTTGTCCACTGTGGGACAATTCTTTGGAGTGGAAAATGAGGACCCCCACAACCATCTTAGAAACTTCTTAGGAGTTAGTGATACATTCATCATCCCTGGAGTTTCCCAAGAAGCCTTGAGGCTATACCTTTTCCCTTACTCTTTGAGGGACAAAGCCAAAACATGGTTGAACTCATTACCCTCAGGATCAGTCCTTAATTGGACAGACTTAGCAGAGAAATTCCTAGTCAAATACTTCCCACCTGATAGGAATTCTACCTTTCGTGATGACATAATCAAGTTCAAACAAGCTGACACTGAGTCTCTTCACGAAGCTTGGACAAGGTTTAAAGATCTTCTTCTTAAATGTCCACACCATGGCATCCCATGGTGTATCCAAATAGAGGTCTTTTTCAAAGGATGCAACCCCAACACTAGACAAGTCTTAAATTCATCTGCTGGAGGTTCCATGTTGTCCAAGAGTTACAACGAAGCCTATGAGATCTTGGAGAAGATCTCAGCATCTCACTGTAGGTGGTCAGATGATCCAGTTGAGCCAACTAGAGCTCAAGACAAGGATGCTCTAAGTGCGATGAGCAGCCAAATAAATGCCCTGACCAACCTAGTTAAGCAAATGGCTCAAACAAATCTCCAAACAAGTGTCAACACCGCCACAGCCATGTCAATGGGCACCCAACCAAGTCAAGGTGAGACACTTATCTGTGGATTCTGTGGGGAAGGGCACCCGTATGAATATTGCCCTGGGAATCCAGCCTCAGTCTGCTATGTTGGAAGCCAACAGCAGCCCAGGAACAACCCCTACTCTAATACTTACAACCCTGGTTGGAGGAACCACCCAAACCTGTCATGGGGTGGCCAACAGAATGCTAACCAAGCTCCTAACCAACCTAGACCAAGTGGAACACCTGGTTTCACTCCCCAACATAACCAATCCATGTATCAAAAACCATACAACCAACCTGTAGGGTCTTCTGTAGAAAACTTACTCAAGGAATATATAGCCAAGAATGATGCCACTCTACAGAGCCAGCAAGCCACTCTTAGGAGCCTAGAAAACCAAATAGGGCAACTAGCCAATGAAATCAAAAGTAGGCCCCAAGGTAGACTCCCTGCTGACACTGAAGTGCCAAGGAGAGATGGTAAAGAACAAGTTCAAGCAATTGAACTTAGAAGTGGTAGACCATTGGTGAGCAGCACCAAGGACACACCAAAGAGAGTAGAGAACACTGAGTCTAGTGCTCCACTGGAGTCTCTGCCAACCCAAGGTCCACCACCAACAAGCACATCAGGAACAAGGCTAGAGCCAATTATTGAGGAGATAGAAGAAATTCCAAGGCCTCCTCCAATCCTAAGGCGACCTGACGTGCCTGCATATGTGCCACCACCTCCATATCCTCGAAGGCTTAAGAAGAAGCAGGAACAGGAAGTGCACTTTAATAAATTCTTAGAAATTCTTAAGCAAGTGCATGTCAACATTCCTTTTATAGAAGTTTTACAGTCTATGCCTTCCTATGTAAAGTTTTTGAAAGACATTATTACTAACAAAAAAATAATTGGTGAGTTTGAAACAGTAAACCTCACTGAGGAGTGCAGTGCCATACTCCAGAACAAGCTACCCAAAAAGGAGAAGGATCCTGGTTCCTTCACCTTACCTGTAGAGCTAGGAGGCAAGCACGTGGGCAGAGCACTTTGTGACCTGGGCGCCAGCATAAACCTCATGCCCCTATCACTATTCCGCCAGTTGGGAATAGGAGAAGCACGTCCAACCACTGTCACTTTACAACTAGCAGACAGATCCATCGCATACCCTGAAGGTAAGATTGAGGATATTCTAGTGAAAGTTGACAAATTTATTTTCCTTGCAGATTTCATTATCCTGGATTATGAGGCAGACAAGGAGGTCCCCATCCTATTAGGCAGACCATTTCTTGCCACAGGTAGGGCCCTGATCGACGTCCAAAAAGGTGAGCTCACTATGAGGGTTCATGATGAAGAGGTGAAATTTAGTGTGTATAAAGCTTTAAGGTACCCCTCTGACCTTGAATCCTGTGCTAGCATGGACGTTGTAGATTCTTTAATGGACGAACAATTAGAGCATGAACTGTTGACTAAGCATGCTAATAACTATGTAGGATTAGATTTAATTGACTTAAACATAGCTGAGATAATGGACATATCTGTAAATAACTCTCAGCATGTTTGTATGAATATGGACTTAACTGAAAAATCTTTAAATCCATTAAAACCATCCATTGAGCATCCACCTGTATTAGAATTAAAACCTCTCCCCACTCACCTCAAATATGCATATTTAGGAAGTAATGATACCTTGCCTGTAATTATTTCTTCTAAATTAAGTGAACAGCATGAGGTTGAACTGATTTTACTACTTAAGCAACATAGGAAGGCTATTGCATGGACTATTGCTGATATTAGAGGCATTAGCCCTTCTTATTGCATGCATAAGATTATACTAGAGGAAGAACATACCTCTAGAGTAGACCACCAACGTAGGCTTAATCCCTCTATGAAAGAGGTAGTTAAGAAAGAAATAATAAAATGGTTAGATGCTGGTGTGATCTTCCCTATAGCTAGTAGCCAGTGGGTGAGCCCTATACAATGTGTACCTAAGAAGGGGGGGATGACTGTGATAGTCAATGAGAACAATGAACTGATTCCAACTAGGACTGTCACAGGATGAAGAGTATGTATGGATTATAGGAAACTAAATAAAGAAACTAAAAAAGACCACTTCCCTCTACCATTCATTGACCAAATGTTAGACAGAATAGCTGGTAGAGCCTACTACTGCTTCTTAGACGGTTACTCAGGTTATAACCAGATCACTATAGACCCTAAGGATCAAGAGAAGACTACCTTCACTTGCCCTTTTGGAACTTTTGCCTTTCGCAGAATGCCTTTTGGCTTATGCAATGCACCGGCAACATTCCAAAGGTGCATGTTGGCAATCTTCTCTGATTTGGATGAGTCCATGATAGAGATATTCATGGATGATTTCTCAGTCTTTGGGGATTCATTTACAAACTGTCTAGAGAACCTAGGACAAGTCCTGGCTAGGTGTGAGGAGACCAACCTAGTCCTAAATTGGGAAAAGTGCCATTTCATGGTGGATGAAGGAATTGTCTTAGGACATAGAGTGTCGAGGGCAGGTGTAGAAGTTGACAGAGCAAAAATAGAAATCATAGAGAAGTTGGTAGAGCCTCAGAATGTCAAGGCCATTAGAAGTTTCTTAGGGCATGCTGGCTTCTACAGAAGGTTCATTAAGGACTTCTCTAAGATAGCCAAACCTCTGTGTGAGCTTCTAGAGCTAAATAGGCCATTCATCTTCTCTAAGGAATGTTTAGTAGCTTGGAAAACCCTTAAGAAAGCACTAGTCACAGCACCTATTATAGTAGGGCCAGATTGGGATCTCCCATTTGAGATGTTGTGTGATGCTAGTGACTATGCTGTAGGGGTTATGTTAGGACAAAAGATTGACAAGTTAACACACCCTGTATACTATGCTAGTAAAACCCTGAATGAGGCTCAATGTAATTATACAACCACTGAGAAAGAGATGCTAGCTGTGGTGTTTGCTTGTGAGAAATTTAGGAACTATATTGTAGGCACTAGGACAATAGTGTACACTGACCATTCTGCCTTAAAGTACCTCATGAGGAAGGCTGATGCGAAGCCTAGGTTGATTAGGTGGGTACTGCTGCTGCAAGAGTTTGATCTAGACATTAGAGACAAGAAAGGAAGTGAAAATGTGGTTGCGGATCATCTTTCTAGATTGCAGCATAATTGCCAAAAAATTGCGGAACCCGCAATTTCTGACGCTTTTATTGATGAACATGTCTTTGTATTGACTCATCGTGATAACGATGAGGAACCGTGGTTTGCTGACACTGCTAACTTCCTTGCATCACAGGTACTACCAACTTTCAAGGGAAGCCAAGAGAAGAAGAGGTTCCTTCATGAAGCAAGGAAATTCATATGGGATGACCCCACACTTTACAGAACATGTGCTGACGGCTTGCTAAGGAAGTGTGTTTCAGCTGCTGAGGCGAAGTCTGTGCTGCAGCATTGCCACACAGCTCCTTATGGTGGACACTTTGGTGGCCAAAGAACAGCTGCAAAGGTATTTCAGAGTGGCTACTATTGGCCAACAATCTTCAAGGATGCCCACAACTATGCCCACAGCTGTGATGAATGCCAAAGGACAGGTAACCTTAGTCGCAAGGATGAAATGCCTCTCACCTATATCTTAGAGTTGGAGCTCTTTGATGTATGGGGCATTGACTTCATGGGACCATTTCCCCCATCCTCAGGTAACCTTTATATACTAGTGGCAGTGGACTACGTATCCAAGTGGGTAGAAGCCATAGCATGTCCCAATAATGATGCCAAAACAGTCATAACATTCTTGCATAGGCACATTTTTACTAGGTTTGGAACACCACGTGCTATCATTAGTGATGAGGGGACACATTTCATTAATAAGGCTATGGAGAGAGTGTTGGCTAAGTATAACATTAGACATCGAGTAGCCACTCCCTATCACCCACACTCGAATGGTCAGGCTGAAATTTCTAATAGGGAGATTAAGAACATCTTAGAAAAAGTGGTCAAACCTAATAGAAAGGACTGGTCATTTAAACTCGAGGATGCACTTTGGGCGTATAGAACTGCATATAAGACACCCCTAGGTATGTCTCCTTACAGACTTGTGTATGGTAAAGCTTGTCATCTTCCATTTGAGTTAGAAATTAAGGCATTTTGGGCACTAAAAGAGTTGAATTATTGCGTGACCGATGCGGGAACGTTGCGGTCTCTGCAATTACATGAGCTTGATGAGCTTAGACATATGTCTTATGAAAATGCCAAAATGTATAAGGAAAAGACCAAGATTTGGCACGATAGTAGACTTAGGATCAAGGACTTTAAGAAAGGCCAACTTGTTTTATTATTTAACTCACGATTGAGGTTGTTTCCAGGCAAACTAAAGTCCAGATGGTCAGGTCCTTTCATGATTACTAATGTGTTTGTTCATGGTGCCATCGAGATAAAGAACCTGCAGCAAGGTCAACCATTCATGGTTAATGGTGCAAGGTTGAAGCACTACTATGAGGAAGGAGATGTGAAGACTCTCTCGGCCTTCCTCTTGACTGAAGCATGAAATTAAGAACGAGAGAGGACGAGTGATTGCTGTGCTCGTCAACATGAGGCTCATGCCTTAGTTTATTTTTTTGCGATTTTCCGGTTATCATTTGTGTATAAGTTTGTATGATTTTAATTACGAATTTGATGTTGATTTTATTTCTTTTTGTAGGGAATCAATAGAGGGAATCAAGGAGATTAAATCCAGCTTTAAAAATCAAGAAGATATTGGGCCAAATCAAAGATACGGTTGGGCAAAGATTGAGATTTAAATGGAAAAATCTCCAACGGTCACTAGAATTGCGCTGGATTTGCAGGATCCGCAAAAATATAGCCGTTGGGATTTTTCCGTTTTCTTTATATCCGTTAGAAGGCGCGTTGATCTGTACGATTCTCCCATTATCTGAACTCCAAGAAAGCTACGATTCTCTTCATCTGTGATTCTTCTCTCCAAACCTCCACGATTCAAAAATGGTACTCACAAGGGCTGAAAGATCTGCGGCCAAGAAGAAGGCTGACGAAGCTGAAACGGCTGCGAGGGACGCACTGCTTGCCTTGGCTGAGGCTGATGCTGCGCGCACCGAACGCCTTCCCAAACTTCCGATTCGCAAGAAGAAGTGGAAGGTCGTCACAGAGATACCTGCTGGACCCTCTGAACCAGCAGGCACACCCAAGAAGCGTAAGTGGAGCATGGCTGTGGCCGAGGAAGAAATCAAGAACAAGACTCCCTCTGTGGAGAGTCAAGAACGAGGCCAGCCATCCCACGAGACAGCTGAGCGCAGCCCTTCACCATCACCACCAGCGCAGAGCCCTGAACTGCCTTCATCACCGTAGAGCTCTGCACAGACCCCTACAGCCACACAAAGCACTACTCCGTCGCCCACTGCCCCACAACATGACCCTGAATTTCCATATGGGGAGTACCAAGAATCGACGCAAGGCAGTGGGGAAGGTGAAGAAGAAGAGGTTTTCTCTCCGTTGAGGGAAGCCAGCCCTGAGAGTCCTGCACAGAAGGATGACTCGATGGAAGAAACACTGGGGGCTTGCCTCCAACAGATCACCATCAAGGCTAAGCTCAAGAAGAAGAAGAAGGCCAAGATTCTCAAGGCCAAGCGGTCCAAGAAGCTGAAAAAGAAGAAGGCCAAAAGGGCGCTGGCATACGAGGAAGAGAGTGCTGAACCATCGCTCAAGAAGCTCAAGGTTGAGGTTGCGGAGTCAGCCAAACCAACAGACAAAGGGAAGGCCAAGCTTTACCCTGAAGATGAGCCTCAATCAGTGAGGTATGTGTCCTCTGACGCTGAGTCCAGAGGCATTGAGCTGAGGAAGAGGGAGTTGCTGCACGAGAAAGGCTTCCTCGACAGACCTGCTGACCTGCCGCAGTTCTTGCGCGCAGGAATTACAAACCACGGATGGGAGGAGTTTTGCAGACCACCCAATCCAGCCTACACAAGCATGGTGTATGATTTCTACGCCAATGTGCTTAGCCCTGAGGATGGCTTGTCTGTGGTCAGAGGGGTAGAAGTGGACTTCTCAGCAAAGGCCATCAACGAAGCCTATGGTCTCAAGGGCCAAAAACATACAGATTATGCACGGATTGTTGATGAGCCTACTGAGGCAGTCCTGGAAGAGGCCATTCGGACCATTGGCCAGCCTGAAGCTTCCTGGACCGTGTCACGCAATGGGAGGCACACTCTCATGAGTGCCAACCTCACAGCTAAGGCGGCTGTTTGGTTTTCCTTCGTGAGAAGGAAACTGTCCCCAGTGACTCATGAGACCACGATCAACCAGAGCAGATCGCTGCTGGTATATGCGATAATGAGAGGTCTCACGATCAACGTGGGAGAAGTCATTGCTGCTGCCATTGCTGAGTGCGCCAAGAAAGGTAAGGGACCATTGTTTTTCCCTAATACCATAACTAAACTCTGTTTGCTTGCAGGAGTTCCCATTGAGCGGATGGAGCAGCAAATGGCTTACACGGGCCACTTGGAGCTACCTGCTGGCTTAAGGCTGAAGAGGAAGGGAAACATGGAATTCGAGTTGGATAGATTGGCTGCTGATCAGTCACTGTCCATGGCTTGCCTGATGGATATGCAGAAGAGGATGGCTCAATGGGCCGCTTACGTGCAGGCACGGGACAAGGAAGTTGCAGACCAACTTGGGTGCATCTTCCCTGACTTCCCCACGAATCTCCTGAATCCATGGGTGCCTCCACGACCACGACAACCTGATGAGGATGAAGATATCTGAGTGCTGGTTTGAATTGCACTCAAGGGAGTATTGCTGTTCCCTTAGAAAAAAAAAACAAAATCTGCTTTCTGTTTGATTATGTGAATTATGCTGTTGGTAGTGAAATTTTGATCTGTTTTAGTTGCTTAGTTTTACGTTTTTAAATTGCTTAGTATAGCCTGCTGCTAGCTGATTAGGTAGGATAGTTTAGGTTTATTTTTGTCCAGCCTGAATGACTGGATAAAGCATGCTTAGGGGCCCTAAACGTTGATATATCTGCCCTGACTTGATTGCGAAATAATTGCGGTACCCGCAATTTTTATTACCAAATGCATGTTTTGGACTGTCTGTTTAGCTAGGCTGTGATCTGTTTAAATTCTATCGTTTGCTACTGTCATGACTACCGTATATAGCTTATCTAAATGCATGCTGGATGAGTGTCATAGGACACCCTTTGATAGTTTAAATTAACCTCTAAAAAGCTCAGCATGCATAGCTGTAAGTCCTTGCCTGACTGTTGTTTTTCAAATTCCTGCTGCTGTGATATTTTCTTTTAGAATGTTCTGTCTATGCCTAGGGCTTTTAGATTCTCTTTGTTTTACCTTAGACTAGATGCTTCTAGGACAAGTTTGGGGGTGTGCCACCTCAGACACTCATTGGGGACAATGAGTAGTTGAAGTTTGGGGGAGGCCACCCTAGGCCTAGGAACATTCCTCTCTCCCTTAAAAGCATAAGCATTCTTCTTCTCCTTGACAAAAATGATGAACTAAAAAAAAAAAAAAAAAATGAAAAATAGAATAAAGAGGGGAGTCTCTCTTAGGTTGCTAAGTAATCAGTGCCAAGTGTGTAACCCACAAGTGGCATTGCATCAAAAGGCAACCGAAGGAAAGGCTCCACCTAAGAAAGAAAAAAGGAAAAGAGTAGGGAAGAAGAATGTATACCTAGGAGTTGCAACTTTGTGGCTTAGATGTCCTGTTTAAAAAGAACTCTGATCCTCAATTAGCTAAGAGCAAAGTTGTAGCTTGTAGGGTTGTTTAGGGAGATGAGTGTATATCCAATGTAGTGATGCCAGGGCTTAGGTTGTTCTCTAAAAGTACTACTGTCACCATTAAGACTAAGACTGGCATGACTCTAAGGAATCCTAGGTAGCGCATAAGTAAAAACTAGAAGCATGTACTGAGTCTGGGGTAAAGCTAGGTAGAATTTGAAACCTTAGGGATAGTGGCAGGATATGACAAAAGCAGGTAGATCAGGGTAGGGAGTTAATAAAGACAGCAGGTGTATTAGGCAGGCGAAGTCTGAAGAAGTTTGATAAGAGGATAGTTCTAAACTTAGAAGTGTGTCACAGGACAGCACTGCTATAGATAGGGATATAGGGGAGTCAGTAAGTGGTTAAAGAAGATAAAACAGCAACCTAAGTAAGTCCTTAGTTTGCTTGAGGACAAGCAAAACCTTAAGTTTGGGGGTGTGTTAAGTCTCCAAAAGTGACTTATTTAGGACCTATTAAGCTTAGAAAGATGCACACTCTTAGGTGTTTTTGATAGCATTTAGCCTAGACCTATGCTTAAATATGAGAATTAGAAGAAGGTAGCTAAATTAGGACTTATGTTTAATAGGAAAGAAAAGGGTTGAAAACCGAAGGAAAAGAATGAAAAAACAAGCATTGCGATAGCATTGCGGAAACATTGCTGAAACCGCAATGTTTTAAGTGAAAACCGTAAGTTGACTGATCTTTTTCTGTTAATTTCCGTTATTTCAGGGATTCGTTCTTTCTCCTCCATCCATTCTGAAGTACGACGTTGAAGATTGATGGTTCTCCTTGGCCCAAACGCACCTGCAGATTACTATAAATAGGGGTCAAAGTCGAAGGTTTAATCATCATCCGAAAGCGTAGAAGTCTTCTCGCAGTCCATCTTTTCTCCTGTTTTCCTTTGCCATCTGCTGGTTTGCGAAGCTCAACTGTTGGAATCGATAATCTGATAGGAAGGAGAGGAGATCTTCTTCTCTCCCGATTGGATTCATCCAAGCAAGGCTGACCTTTCTCATCCTTCATTCGAGGCGGTTGCGACGAGACATTCAAGCTTGTTTTACTGCTTTCTGCTTTTCATTGCCATTTTCCAGCTTTGTCTTGTTGCTGTTTCTTTTCTAGTAGCTAGATTAGACTATTTCGTTGTGTTCTGTCTTGCTGTTATTTACTTTAAAGCTTTCCTTTGTTCAGTCAAACAATCAAGTAATCAAATCTCAGTTCTTCATTTCACAGTTTCTTGCCTTTGCAATCTACTGCTTTTCCTTACTGTTTTGTCTTTAAATTCCTCCTAAGCATGTCTGTTTCATCTCTTATTTCTGTTTACCTTATATCCATGAGTAACTAAGTCACATAGGGGCATGCTAATGACAACACTATAGGCTAAAAAACGTGAACCAAGCATGTAGGATAGCTCTCGAAGCATTGATTGTATGTAAGCTTCATCCCACGGGCAATTTCGATTGGCCATCCATTTTGTCTAAAGAACTCCTAACCTCTGGAAGGAGTAAGAGTTCAGAGTCATACTATCATGCTAGCCTTTCAAGGTAGCCAGGAAACGGCCTAGGAATAGGCGTTTCCCTAGTACAAACCATATTTTTCTGCCTTAACAAGATGCTTAAGACCTTACTTGGACATGAGTAAACTAAAGAATCTAATGCATGAAATCGGAAGATACATGAGAATGAGATAGTTTGATGCATAGTGAGTTGATCCAGTGCTTGAGAATCGTATAAAAAAGCCTATAGGATAGTCGTTAGAAGCCCTTAATTCATCATTTTACACACTTTCGTTGTTATTAAAATTACGGTAGAATTGCTGTTTCCGCAATTCTGCTTAAGTTACAATTCTGACTAGCTGTTTTTGCTTTCGTTTATTAATCTCGTCTCTTTTCATTTGAGTTTAGTTTTGACTTGCTCTTGTTTATGTTGCTACCCTCTACGTATTCAGTAGGAAATAGACAAATTAAAACCAATTTTACCCCATCAAATCCACCCCTTCTTTCTTAACTTTACACTTCATGAATAGCTTATAATAAATCTCTGTGGGAAAACGAATGAAAAAATACTTACTACTTGCTATAAGATCATGTATGCTTGCATGTTCTGAGTGCTCTATCTATCTTATTGCCTAATTATTTCAACACATTGAGCACGCAACATCTGCCTAACAGGATGGGGACCTCTTTGTCTGCTTCATAATCAAGGATAATAAAATCTGCAAGGAAAATAAACTTGTCAACCTTTACAAGAATATCCTCAATCTTACCTTCAGGGTATGCTATGGATCTGTCTGCTAGTTGTAAAGTGACAGTGGTTGGACGTGCTTCTCCTATTCCTAGCTGGCGGAATAGAGATAGGGGCATGAGGTTTATGCTGGCTCCCAGGTCACAAAGAGCTCTGCCCACGTGCTTGCCTCCTAGCTCTACAGGTAAGGTGAAGGAACCAGGATCCTTCTCCTTCTTGGGTAGCTTGTTTTGGAGTATGGCACTGCACTCCTCAGTGAGATTGACTGTTTCAAACTCACCAATTATTCTCTTGTTAGTTATAATATCCTTCAAAAACTTTACATAAGAAGGCATAGACTGTAAAACTTCTACAAAAGGAATATTAACATGCACTTGCTTAAGAATTTCTAAAAATTTGTTAAAGTGCACTTCCTGTTCTTGTTTTTTCTTTAGCCTTCTAGGAAATGGAGGTGGTGGCACATATGCAGGCACTTCAGGTCGCCTTAGGATAGGTGGAGGCCTTGGAATTTCTTCTATCTCTTCTATGATTGGCTCCAGCCTTTGTCCTGATGTGCTTGGCGAGGGTTGACCTTGGTTTGGCAGAGACTCCAATGGAGCACTAGACTCAGTGTTCTCTACTCTCTTTGGTGTGTCCTTGGTGTTGCTCACCAATGGTCTCCCACTTCTGAGTTCAATTGCTTGAACTTGCTCTTTACCATCTCTCCTTGGCACTTCAGTGTCAGCAGGTAGTCTACCTTGGGGCCTACTCTTGAGTTCGTTGGCTAGTTGCCCTATTTGGTTCTCTAGGCTCCTAAGAGTAGCTTGCTGACTCTGTAGAGTGGCATCATTCTTGGCTATGTATTCCTTAAGTAAGTTTTCTATAGAAGATCCTACAGGTTGGTTGTATGGTTTTTGATACATGGATTGGTTATGTTGGGGAGTGAAACCAGGTGTTCCACTCGGTCTTGGTTGGTTAGGATTCTGGTTAGCATTCTGTTGGCCACCCCATGACAGGTTTGGGTGGTTCCTCCAACCAGGATTGTAAGTATTAGAGTAGGGGTTGTTCCTAGGCTGCTGTTGGCTTCCCACATAGCAGACTGAGGCTGGATTCCCAGGGCAGTATTCATACGGGTGCCCTTCCCCACAGAATCCACAGATAAGTGTTTCACCTTGACTTGGTTGGGTGCCCATTGACATGGCTGTGGCGGTGTTGACACTTGTTTGGAGATTGGCTTGAGCCATTTGCTTAACTAGGTTGGTCAGGGCATTTATTTGGCTGCTCATTGCACTTAGAGCATCCTTGTCTTGAGCTCTAGTTGGCTCAACTGGATCATCTGACCACCTACAGTGAGATGCTGAGATCTTCTCCAAGATCTCATAGGCTTCGTTGTAACTCTTGGACAACATGGAGCCTCCAGCAGATGAATTTAAGACTTGTCTAGTGCTGGGGTTGCATCCTTTGAAAAAGACCTCTATTTGGATACACCATGGGATGCCATGGTGTGGACATTTAAGAAGAAGATCTTTAAACCTTGTCCAAGCTTCGTGAAGAGACTCAGTGTCAGCTTGTTTGAACTTGATTATGTCATCACGAAAGGTAGAATTCCTATCAGGTGGGAAGTATTTGACTAGGAATTTCTCTGCTAAGTCTGTCCAATTAAGGACTGATCCTGAGGGTAATGAGTTTAACCATGTTTTGGCTTTGTCCCTCAAAGAGTAAGGGAAAAGGTATAGCCTCAAGGCTTCTTGGGAAACTCCAGGGATGATAAAGGTATCACTGACTCCTAAGAAGTTTCTAAGATGGTTGTGGGGATCCTCATTTTCCACTCCAAAGAATTGTCCCACAGTGGACAACATTTGGAACATCACTGGCTTTAACTCGAATGAGTTGGCAGTGATTTCAGGGCGGATTATGCTGGGGTTCAGCTCCCCAGGCATAGGTACTAGGTAAGAGAGTATGGCGCTATCCTTATCATTCGCTATTTCGATGGGATTGCGAGTGACAGGCACCGGATTTGGAACTATACCATCCATTTCTTCTTGAGACAATTGCGGAGGAATTGCGGTTCCCGCAATTATTGGAGGTATAGAGGGTTGGTTAAAGAGACGTTTCTTGGCTCTATTTCTAGCCCTAAGTAATCTCTCAGGCTCAGGATTGAACTCTAGATCACTACTTGAAGGCTCACTCATAAACTAACCCGATGGTACCTGTAAAAGAAATGAAACTAGATTAGTTACAATAGACAATAAACTTGGTGTTTCAAACTTAACAAACTTCGTTTTCACTTAAATAAATCCCCGGCAGCGGCGCCAAAAACTTGTTGCGTGCTCAATGTGTTAAAATAAGTAAGTAATAAGCTAGAGAGAGCACTCAGAACATGCAAGCATACATGATCTTATAGCAAGTAGTAAGTATTTTTTCATTCGTTTTCCCACAGAGATTTATTATAAGCTACTCGTGAAGTGTAAAGTTAAGAAAGAAGGGGTGGATTTGATGGGGTAGAACTGGTTTTAAATTGTCTATTTCCTACTGAATACGTAGAGGGTAGCAACATAAACAAGTGCAAGTCAAAATTAAACTCAAATGAAAAGAGACGAGATTAATAAACGAAGACAAAAACAGCTAAACAGAATTGTAAATTTAGCAGAATTGCGGAAACAGCAATTCTACCGCAATGTTGTTAACAGCGAAAGTGTGTAAAATGGAGAAACAAGGGCTACTAACGACTCCTCTATAGGCTTTTTCATACGATTCTCAAGCATTGGATCAACTCACTATGCATCAAACTCACTCAATCTCATGTATCTTCCGATTCCATGCATTAGATTCTTTAGTTTACTCATATCCAAATAAGGTCTTAAGCATCTTGTTAAAGCAGAAAGTTACGGTTCGTACTAGGAAAACGCCTATTCCTAGGTCGTTTTCTGGCTACCTTGAAAGGCTAGCATGAGTGTATGACTCTGAACTCTTACTCCTTCCAGAGGTTAGGAGTTCTTTGGACAAAATGGATGGCCAATCGAAATTGCCCGTGGGATGAAGCTTACATACAATCAATGCTTCGAGAGCTATCCTACATGCTTGGTTCACGTTTTTTAGCCTATAGTCTTGTCCTTAGCATGCCCCTATGTGACTTAGTTACTCATGGATGTGGAGAGAAAAAAAATAAGGGTTGAAACAGACATGCTTAGAGGGAATTTAAAGACAAAACAGTGAGGAAAAGCAGTAGATCGCAAAGGCAAGAACTGTGAAATGAAGAATTGTGATTTGATTACTTGATTGTTTGAATGAACAAAGGAAAGCTTAAGGTAAATAACTTAAAGACAGAAAGCAACGCAATGAAATGAATTAGTCACTAGAACAGAAACAACAACTAAACAATGCTGGAAATTAGAAAGGAAAGACAGAAAGCATGTAAATGAGCTTGGACGCCTCGTCGCAACCGCCTCGACTGAAGGATGAGAAAGATCAGCTTTGCTTGGATGAATCCAATCGGGAGAGAAGATGAATCTTCTCTCCTTCCTATCAGATTGTCGATTCCAACAGCTAACCCTCGCAAACCAACAGACGGCAAAGGAAAACAGGAGAAAAGATGGAGCTGCGAGAATACTTCTACGCTTTCGGATGATCCTTGAACCCTCGACTTTGACCCCTTTTTATAGTAATATGCAGGTGCATGTGGGCAAAGAAGAACCATCCATCCTCAACCTCGTACTTCAAAATGGATGGAGGAGAAAGAACGAATCCCTGAAATAACGGAAAATAACAGAACAAGATCAGTCAACTTACGGTTTTCACTTGAAACATTGCGGTTTTAGCAATGTTTCCGCAATGCTACCGCAATGCACAATTTTCATCTTTTAACTTCGGTTTTCATTCCTTTTCTTTCCTTTTGCACACAAGTCCTAATTTAGCTACCTTCTCTTAATTCTCATATATAAGCATAGGTTTAAGCTAAATCCTCTCAAAAACACCTAAGATTGTGCATCTTTCTAAGCTAAATAAGTCCTAAATAAGTCACTTTTGGAGACATAACAGTGGTGGTTGACCATGGTTTGGTAGAGAATCCAGTGGAGCACTAGACTCTTCATTCTCTACTCGCTTTGGTGCTTCTCTATTGTTGCTCACCAATGGTCTTCCACTACGAAGTTCAATTGCTTGAACTTGTTCTTTACCATCCATTCTTGGTACTTCAGTGTCTGCAGGCAATCTTCCTTGGGGCCTATTTTTTAGTTCGTTGGCTAGTTGCCCTATTTGGTTTTCTAAGCTCCTAAGGGTGGCTTGCTGACTTTGCAGGGTTGCATCATTTTTTGCAATGTACTCCTTAAGTAAATTCTCTACTGATGAACCTATGGGTTGGTTATATGGCTTTTGGTACATGGATTGGTTATTTTGTTGAGTGAAACCAGGTGTTCCACTCGGTCTTGGTTGGTTTTGAGCTTGGTTAGTATTTTGTTGCCCACCCCAAGAGAGATTTGGGTGGTTCCTCCAACCAGGATTATAGGTGTTAGAGTAGGGGTTGTTCCTAGGCTGCTGTTGACTTCCTACATAGCAGACTGAGGCTGGATTCCCAAGGCAGAAATCATACAAGTGCCCTTTGTTAAGTCTCTGAAAGTGACTTATTTAGGACCCATTTAGCTTAAGAAGATATACACTTTTAGGTGTTTTTGATAGCATTTAGCCTAAACCTATGCTTAAATATGAAAATAAGAAGAGGGTAGCTAAATTAGGACTTATGCACAATAGGAAAGAAAAGGGTTGAAAACCGAAGGAAAAGAATGAAAAAATCGCATTGCGACAGCATTGCGAAAACATTGCTGAAGCCGCAATTATTCAAGTGAAAACCGTAAGTTGACTGATCTTTTTCTGTTAATTTCCGTAATTTCAGGGATTCGTTCTTTCTCCTCCATCCATTCTGATATATGACGTTGAAGATTGATGGTTCTCCTTGGCCCAAACGCACCTGCAAACTACTATAAAAGGGGGTCAAAGTCGGAGGTTTGATCATCATCCGAAAGCGTAGAAGCCTTCTCGCAGTCCACCTTTTCTCCCTGTTTTCCTTTGCCGTCTGTTGGAGTGAGAGTCTCAGCTGTTGGAATCGATAATCTGATAGGAAGGAGAGGAGATTCTTCTTCTCTCTCGATTGGATTCATCCAAGCAAGGCTGCCCTTTCATCCCCTTCATTCGAGGCGACTGCAACGAGGCTTTCAAGCAACTTTTACTGTTTTCTGTCTTCTCCTTCTAATTTCCAGCTTTGATCAGTTGTTATCTCTAGTTTAGTGTTTTAGTTACTGCATTTCGTTGTTGTCTGTCTTTGAATTACTGCCTTTACGTTTCCCTTTGTTCGTTCAACATTCAAAGTAATCAAATTGCAAGTTTTCATTTCACAGTTTCCATCTTCTGCTGCCACGGTTTTGCCTTACTGTTTTGAGTACTTTTCCCTTCTAAGCATGTCGGTTTCATCTTATATTTCTGTTCTCTATATATCCATGAGTAGCTAAGTCACTTAGGGGCATGCTAATGACGGAACTATAGGCTAAAAAACGTGAACCAAGCATGAAGGATAGCTTTCGAAGTATTGATTGTATGTAAGCTTCATCCCACGGGCAATTTCGATTGGCCATCCATTTTGTCCAAAGAACTCCTAACCTCTGGAAGGAGTAAGAGTTCAGAGTCATATAATCATGCTAGCCTTTCATGGTAACCAGGAAACGGCCTAGGAATAGGCGTTTCCCTAGTACAAACTAAACACTTCTGTTTTAACAAGGTGCTTAAGACCTTACTTTGAGTCGAGTAAACTTAAGAATCTAATGCATGGAATCGGACGATACATGAGATAGAGTGAGTTTGATGCATAGAGAGTAGATCCAGTGCTTGAGAATCGTATAAAAACGCCTATAGGATAGTCATTAGTAGCCCTTAATTCACCCATTTACACACTTTCGCTGCTGTTTAATTGCGGAAACATTGCGGTCCCCGCAATTCTGCTAAGTTTTCATTCTGTTTAGCTGTTTTCTTCTTCGTTTATCAATTCCATCTCTTGTCCGTTGAGTCTGATTTCAACTTCCATTTGTTCATGTTGCATTCCTTTATACATTCAGCAAACATTAGATAATTAAAAACCAATTTTACCCCATCAAATCCACCCCATCTTTCTTAACAAATACACTTCGCGAATAGCTAAACATAAGTCTCCGTGGAAAAAACGAATGAAATATACTTACTACTTGCTGTGAGACCATGTATGCTTGCATGTTCTGAGTGCTCTCTCTACCTTCTTGCTTATTTATCTTTACACATTGAGCACGCAACAAGTTTTTGGCGCCGCTGCCGGGGACTTATTTTAAGTGAAAACGAAGTTTGTTAAGTCTGAAACACCAAGTTATTTTCCATTGAATTTGATCCATCTTCATTTCTTTTTCAGGTACCATTTAGGGTAGTTTATGAATGAGACTCCAAGTAGTGATCTAGAGTTCAACCCTGAGCCTGAGAGATTATTTAAAACTAGAAATAGAGCCAAGAAACGTCTCTTTAAACAAACCCTTCTACCTCAAATAATTGCTGAAACCGCAGAGTCTCCGCAATCCACTCAAGAAGAAATGGCTGGAGTAGATCAAAACCTGGTGCCTGTCACTCGCAATCCCATTGAAATAGCGAATGACAAGGATAGCGCCATCCTTTCGTACCTAGTACCTATGCCTGGGGAGCTGAACCCCAGCATAATCCGTCCTGAAATCACTGCCAACTCATTCGAGTTAAAGCCAGTGATGTTCCAAATGTTGTCCACTGTGGGACAATTCTTTGGAATAGAAAATGAGGACCCCCATAACCACCTTAGGAACTTCCTAGGAGTTAGTGACACATTCCTCATTCCTGGAGTTTCCCAAGAAGCCCTGAGGCTATATCTTTTCCCTTACTCTTTGAGGGACAAAGACAAAACGTGGTTAAATTCATTACCCTCAGGATCTGTCCTCAATTGGACAGACTTAGCAGAAAAATTCGTAGTCAAATATTTCCCACCAGATAGGAATTCTACCTTTCATGATGATATCATCAAATTCAAACAAGCTCCAAGTGAGTCTCTTCACGAAGCTTGGACAAGATTCAAAGACCTTCTCATTAAATGTCCACACCATGGCATTCCATGGTGTATCCAAATAGAAGTCTTTTTCAAAGGATGCAACCCCAGCACCAGACAAGTTCTAAATTCATCTGCTGGTGGTTCCATGTTGTCCAAGAGTTACAACGAAGCTTATGAGATGTTGGAGAAGATCTCAACATCTCACTGTAGGTGGTCAGATGATCCAGTAGAGCCAACTAGAGCTCAAGACAAGGATGCTCTTAGCGCCATGAGCACCCAAATAAACGCCCTGACCAACTTAGTTAAGCAAATGGCTCAGGCCAATCTCCAAACCAGTGCCAATACCGCCACAGCCATGTCAATGGGCACCCAACCAAGTCAAGGCGAGGCACCTATCTGTGGATTCTGTGGGGAAGGGCACCCTTATGAATACTGCCCTGGGAATCCATCCTCAGTCTGCTATGTTGGAAGCCAGCAGCAGCCTAGGAATAACCCCTACTCACAAACTTACAACCCTGGGTGGAGAAACCACCCTAACCTGTCATGGGGTGGCCAACAAAACACTAATCAAAATTCTAACCAACCAAGGCCAAGTGGAACACCTGGTTTCACTCCCCAACATAACCAGTCAATGTACCAAAAACCATACAATCAACCTGTAGGATCTTCTGTAGAGAATTTACTCAAGGAATACATAGCTAAGAATGATGCTACTCTTCAAAGCCAGCAAGCTACTCTTAGGAGCCTAGAGAACCAAATAGGCCAATTAGCCAATGAACTTAAAAGTAGGCCCCAAGGTAGACTCCCTGCTGACACCGAGGTACCAAGGAGAGATGGCAAAGAACAAGTTCAAGCAATTGAACTTAGGAGTGGAAGACCATTGGTGAGCAACACAAAAGACAAACCAAAGAGAGTAGAGAACACTGAGTCTAGTGCTCCACTGGAGTCTCTGCCAAACCAAGGTCCACCACCAACTAGCACATCAGGAGCCAGGCTAGACCCAATTGTTGAGGAGATAGAAGAAATTCCAAGGCCTCCACCTATCATAAGGCGACCTGACGTGCCTGCATATGTGCCACCACCTCCATACCCTCGAAGGCTTAAGAAGAAGCAGGAACAGGAAGTTCATTTTAATAAATTCTTAGAAATTCTTAAGCAAGTGCATGTTAACATTCCTTTTGTAGAGGTTTTACAGTCTATGCCTTCTTATGTAAAGTTTTTGAAGGACATTATTACTAACAAAAAAATAATTGGTGAGTTTGAAACAGTAAACCTCACTGAGGAGTGCAGTGCCATCCTCCAGAACAAGCTGCCCAAGAAGGAGAAGGACCCTGGTTCCTTCACCTTACCTGTAGAACTTGAAGGCAAGCACGTGGGCAGAGCGCTTTGTGACCTGGGCGCCAGCATAAACCTCATGCCCCTGTCCCTATTCCGCCAGTTGGGGATAGGAGAAGCACGTCCAACCACGGTCACTTTACAACTAGCAGACAGATCCATCGCATACCCTGAAGGTAAGATTGAGGATATTCTAGTGAAAGTTGACAAATTTATTTTCCTTGCAGATTTCATTGTCCTGGACTATGAGGCAGACAAGGAGGTCCCCATCCTGCTAGGTAGACCATTTCTAGCCACAGGTAGGGCACTTATAGACGTCCAAAAAGGTGAGCTTACTATGAGGGTTCATGATGAAGAGGTGAAGTTTAGTGTATATAAAGCTTTAAGGTACCCCTCTGACCTTGAATCCTGTGCTAGCATGGATATTGTTGACTCACTAATGGAAGAACAATTGGAGCATGTATTATTAACCAAGCATGCTAATGATTATGTACAGTTAGATGTAGCTGACTTGAATGTATCTGACATAATGGATATGCCTGTAGATAAACCACAGCATGTATGTATGAATATTGACTTAACTGATAGATCTGTGAATCCTTTAAAGCCCTCCATTGAGCATCCACCTGTTTTAGAACTAAAACCACTACCCACTCACCTCAAGTATGCATATTTAGGAAATAATGATACACTGCCTGTAATTATTTCTTCTAAGCTAAGTGAAAAGCATGAGGTTGAATTAATTTTACTGCTGAAGCAACATAGGAAGGCTATAGCATGGACTATTGCTGATATTCGAGGCATTAGCCCTTCTTATTGCATGCACAAAATTATACTAGAGGAAGAGCACACACCTAGGGTAGATCACCAGCGTAGGCTAAACCCCTCTATGAAAGAGGTAGTAAAGAAGGAAATAATAAAATGGTTAGATGCAGGAGTGATCTTCCCAATAGCTAGTAGCCAGTGGGTGAGCCCCATCCAATGTGTACCTAAAAAGGGGGGAATAACTGTGGTAGTCAATGAGAACAACGAACTAATTCCAACAAGGACTGTCACAGGGTGGAGAGTGTGTATGGATTACAGGAAGTTAAATAAAGAAACTAAAAAAGACCATTTCCCTCTACCATTCATTGACCAGATGCTAGACAGAATAGCTGGTAGAGCCTACTATTATTTTTTAGATGGTTACTCTGGCTATAATCAGATTACTATAGACCCTAAGGATCAAGAGAAGACTACCTTCACTTGCCCTTTTGGGACTTTTGCCTTTCGCAGAATGCCTTTTGGCTTATGCAATGCACCGACAACTTTCCAAAGGTGCATGATGGCAATCTTCTCTGAGTTGGATGAGTCCATGATAGAAATATTCATGGATGACTTCTCAGTCTTTGGGGACTCATTCTCAAACTGTCTAGAAAACCTAGGACAAGTCCTGGCTAGGTGTGAGGAGACCAACCTAGTTCTAAATTGGGAAAAATGCCATTTTATGGTGGATGAGGGGATTGTCTTAGGACATAGAGTGTCAAGGGCAGGAGTCGAAGTTGACCGAGCCAAAATTGAGGTCATAGAGAAGTTGGTAGAGCCTCAGAATGTCAAGGCCATTAGAAGTTTCTTAGGGCATGCTGGCTTCTACAGAAGGTTCATTAAGGACTTTTCTAAGATAGCCAAGCCGCTGTGTGAGCTTCTAGAACTGAATAGACCCTTCATCTTCTCTAAAGAATGTGTAGCAGCTTGGACCACCCTTAAGAAAGCACTAGTCACAGCCCCTATCATAGTAGGACCAAATTGGGATCTTCCCTTTGAGATGTTATGTGATGCCAGTGACTATGCTGTAGGAGTCATGTTAGGACAGAAGATTGACAAGCTAACACACCCTGTCTATTATGCTAGTAAGACCTTGAATGAGGCTCAATGTAATTATACAACTACTGAGAAAGAGATGCTTGCTGTAGTGTTTGCTTGCGAAAAATTCAGAAACTATATTGTAGGCACTAGGACAATTGTATACACTGACCATTCTGCCTTGAAATATCTTATGAGGAAGGCTGATGCTAAGCCTAGACTGATTAGGTGGGTGTTATTGCTGCAGGAATTTGATTTGGACATTCGGGACAAGAAAGGTTGTGAAAATGTGGTTGCAGATCACCTTTCTCGATTGCAGCATAATTGCGAAAAAATTGCGGAGCCCGCAATTTCTGATGCGTTTATTGATGAACATGTCTTTGTTTTGACTCATCGTGATAACGATGAGGAACCTTGGTTTGCTGACATTGCTAACTTTCGTGCATCACAGGTATTACCAGTTTTCAAGGGAGGACAAGAGAAGAAGAGGTTCCTTCATGAAGCAAGGAAATTCATCTGGGATGACCCCACACTTTACAGAACCTGTGCTGATGGCTTGCTAAGGAAGTGTGTTTCAGCTGCTGAAGCGAAGTCTGTGCTGCAGCACTGTCACGCATCTCCTTATGGTGGACACTTTGGTGGCCAAAGAACAGCTGCAAAGGTATTTCAGAGTGGCTACTACTGGCCAACGATCTTCAAGGATGCCCACAACTATGCCCACAGCTGTGATGAATGCCAAAGAACAGGTAACCTCAGTCGCAAGGATGAGATGCCCCTCACCTACATCTTAGAGTTGAAGCTCTTTGATGTGTGGGGCATTGACTTCATGGGACCATTCCCTCCATCATCAGGTAACCTTTACATATTAGTAGCAGTGGACTATGTGTCCAAATGGGTAGAAGCCAAAGCATGTCCTAATAATGATGCTAAAACAGTCACCAACTTTTTGCATAGGCACATTTTTACTAGGTTTGGGACACCTCGTGCCATCATTAGTGATGAGGGGTCTCATTTCATTAATAAGGCTATGGAGAGAGTATTGGCTAAATATAACATTAGACATAGAGTAGCCACTCCCTATCACCCACACTCAAATGGACAGGCTGAAATTTCAAATAGGGAAATTAAGAACATCCTAGAAAAGGTGGTCAAACCTAATAGGAAAGACTGGTCCTTCAAGCTTGAGGATGCACTTTGGGCTTATAGGACAGCATATAAGACACCTCTAGGTATGTCTCCTTATAGGCTGGTATATGGAAAGGCTTGTCACTTACCACTTGAGTTAGAAAACAAAGCATTTTGGGCCATGAAGGAATTGAATTTTTGTGTAAAGGATGCGGGGACACTGAGGTCTTTGCAATTACATGAGCTTGATGAGCTTAGACATATGGCCTATGAAAATGCTAAGATGTACAAGGAAAAGACCAAGATTTGGCACGATAGTAGACTTAGAGTTAAAGACTTTAAGAAGGGTCAACTTGTACTGTTGTTTAACTCACGGTTGAAACTATTTCCGGGAAAACTTAAGTCTAGATGGTCGGGTCCATTTGTGATTACTAATGTGTTTGTTCATGGTGCTATAGAGATAAAGAACTTGCAGCAAGGTCAGCCATTTATGGTCAATGGGGCGAGGTTGAAGCACTACTATGAGGAAGGAGATGTGAAGACTCTCTCGGCCTTCCTCTTGACTGAAGCGTGACAATGAGAACGAGAGAGGACGAGTGATTACTGTGCTCGTCAACATAAGGCTCATGCCTTAGTTTATTTTTTTTCACTTTTTCCGGTTATCGTTTGTGTGTTTTGTGGTGTGATTTTAATTACGTATTTAATGTTTGTTTTATTTGTTTTTATAGGGAATCGAAAGAGGGAATCAAGGAGAGTAATTCCAGCTTTAAAAATCAAGAAACGGTTGAGCCAAATAAAAGATACGGGCAAGCAAAGATTGACATTTTGATGAAAAAAATCCCTAAAATTGCGCTGGAATTGCAGGATCCGCAAAAAAGAGCCGTTGGGATTTAGCCGTTTCCTTTATATCCGTTAGAAGGCGCTCGATCGATACGATTCTCTCATTCTCTGATTTCCAAGAACTCTGCAATTCTCTTCATCTTTGATTCTTCTCTCAAGATCTCCAAGACTCGACAATGGTGTCCACACGGGCTGAAAGATCCGCAGCCAAGAAGAAGGCTGATGACGCAGCTGAAGCGGCTGCGAGGGAAGCACTTCTCACCCTTGCAGATGATGGTGCTGTTCGCGCCGGACCTCTTCCCAAGCTTCCGATCCGTAGGAAGAAGTGGAGGGTTGTCACTGAAATCCCTGCTGGACCCTCTGAACCAGCAGGTACGCCCAAGAAGCGCCGATGGAGTGTCGAGATGGCCGCCGAACCAAGCAGAGCAAAGACTCCCTCTGTGGAGAGTCAAGAAACGGATCGTGCGTCCCACGAGTCGACCAAGAAGGGTTCGTCGCCATCTGCATCACCTGCGCACAGCCCTTCACCATCTGAACCAGTGCACAGCCCAGAGCTCTCATCATCGCCGCCTGCACAGAGCCCTGCGACGCCGTCTTCACCACTGAATTCCGTGCAGACACCTATAGCAGAGCAGAGTGCCACACCTTCGCAAACGCCTCCACAGCCTGATCCTGAATTCCCATATGGGGATTATCAAGAATCCACTCAGGGCAGTGGGGAAGGTGGGGAAGACGAGGTCTTCTCGCCTGCAAGGGAAGCTAGCCAAGAAAGTCCTGCACAGCAGGATGATTCCATGGAAGAGAGGTTGGGGGCATGCCTCCAGCAGATCAACATTAAGGCAAAGCTCAAGAAGAAGAAGAAGGCCAAGATTGTCAAGGCCAAGCGATCCAAGAAGCTGAAGAAGAAGAAGGCCAAGAGGGTGCCTTCAGCAGACAAAGAGAGCACTGAGCCTTCGCTCAAACGACTCAAGGTTGAGGCTGCCGAGTCAGCCAAACCAGCAGATAAGGGGAAGGCCAAGCTCTACCCTGAAGATGAGCCTCAGTCCGTGAGGTATGTCTCCTCTGATGCTGAGTCCAGGGGTGCTGAGCTGAGGAAGAGGGAGTTGCTGCACGAGAAAGGCTTCCTCGACCGACCTGCTGACTTGCCGCAGTTCTTGCGCGCAGGAGTGATAAACCACGGCTGGGAGGAATTTTGCAGACCGCCCAATCCAGCCTACACGAGCATGGTGTATGAGTTTTACGCCAATGTGCTCAGCCCTGAGGATGGCCTGTCTGTGGTCAGAGGGGTAGAGGTGGATTTCTCAGCCAAGGCCATCAACGAAGCCTTTGGTCTCAAGGGCCAAAAACATACAGATTATGCACGGATTGTTGATGAGCCTACTGAGGCAGTTCTGGAAGAGGCCATTCGCACCATTGGCCAGCCTGAAGCTTCCTGGACCGTGTCACGCAATGGGAGGCACACTCTCATGAGTGCCAACCTCACGGCTAAGGCGGCTGTGTGGTTTTCGTTCGTGCGAAGGAGATTGTCCCCAGTGACTCACGAGACTACAATCAACCAGAGCCGATCGCTGCTGGTGTATGCGATAATGAGAGGTCTCACGATCAACGTGGGAGAAGTCATCACTGCTGCCATTGCTGAGTGCGCGAAGAAAGGTAAGGGACCATTGTTTTTCCCTAATACAATAACTAAACTCTGTTTGCTTGCAGGAGTTCCCATTGAGCGCATGGAGCAGCAGATGGCCTACACGGGCCACTTGGAGTTGCCTGCTGGACTAAGGCTGAAGAGGAAAGGGAACATGGAGTTTGAACTGGATAGGCTGGCTGCTGAACAGTCCCTATCCATGGCCTGCTTGATTGATATGCAGAGGAGAATGGCTCAATGGGCCACTTATGCGCAGGCAAGGGACAAGGAAGTTGCAGACCAACTTGGGTGCATCTTCCCTGATTTCCCCACAAATCTCCTGACTCCATGGGTGCCCCCACGACCACGGCAACCAGATGAGGATGAAGAAGTTTAAGTGCTGGTTTGAAGTGCACTGAAGGGAGTATTGCTGTTCCCTTAGAAAAAAAAACAATTTTCTGCTTTCTGATAGCTTCTGTGAATTACGCTATTTTTAGTACACTTTTGATCTGTTTTAGATGTTTAGTTTTCTGTTTTTTCTTTTGTTCAGTATAGTCTGATGTTAGCTGACTAGGTAGGATAATTTAGTTTTATTTTTAGCGAGCTTGAATGACTGGAAAAAGCATGCTTAGGGGCCTTAATCACTGTAATATCTGCTCTGATCTAATTGCGAAATAATTGCGGTACCCGCAATTTTCATGACTGAAAGCATGTTTTGGACTGTCTGTTTAGCTAGGCTGTGATCTGTTTAAATTCTATCTTTTGCTGCTAACATGGCCACCTTATATAGCTTATCTAAATGCATGCTGGATGAGTGTCATAAGACACCCTTTGATAGTTTAAATCGACCTCTAAAAAGCTCAGCATGCACAGCTTTAAGCCCTTAACTGTCTGTTTTTTTTAAAAAAAAACTTACTGCTGCTGTGATATTTTCTTTTAAATGTTCTGTTTATGCCTAGGGCTTTTAGATTCTCCTTGTTTTACTTTAGACTAGATGCTTCTAGGACAAGTTTGAGGGTGTGCCACCTCAGACACTCATTGGGGACAATGAGTAGTTGAAGTTTGAGGGAGGCCACCCTAGGCCTAGGAACATTCCTCTCTCCCTTAGAAACATAAGCATTCTTCTTCTCCTTTACAAAAGATGATGAACTGAAAAAAAAAATGAAAAATAGAATAGAGAGGGGGGTCTCTCTTAGGTCGCTAAGTAATCAGTGCCAAGTGTGTGACCCACAAGTGGCATTGCATCAAAAGGCAACCAAAGGATAGGCCCCACCTAAGGAAGAAAAAGAAAAGAATAGGGAAGAAGAATGTATACCTAGGAGTTATAACTTTGTGGCTTAGGTGTCCTATTTAAAAAGAACTCTGATCCTCAATTAGCTAAGCACAAAGTTGTAACTCGTAGGGTTGTTTAGGGAGATGAGTGTTTATCCAATGTAGTGATGCCAGGGTTTAGGTTGTTCTTTAGAAGTACCACTGTCACCGTTAATACTAAGACTGGCATGACTCTAAGGAATCCTAGACACATTAAAAATAAAGCTAGAAGCATGTACTGAGTCTGAGGTAAAGCTAGGCAGAGTTTGAAACCTTAGGGATAGTGGCAGGATATGACAAAAGCGAATAGATCAGTTGTAGGGAGTTAATGAAAACAGATAAGTGTTAGGCAGGCAAGTTCAGAAGAAGCTAGATAAGAGGGTAGTTTTAAACTGAGAAGTGTGTCACAGGACAGCAGTGCTATAGATAGGGGTATAAGGGAGTCAGTAAGTGGTTAAAGAAGGTGAAACAGCAGCCTAGGTAAGTCCTTAGTGTGCTTGAGGACAAGCAAAACCTTAAGTTTGGGGGTGTGTTAAGTCTCTGAAAGTGACTTATTTAGGACCCATTTAGCTTAAGAAGATATACACTTTTAGGTGTTTTTGATAGCATTTAGCCTAAACCTATGCTTAAATATGAAAATAAGAAGAGGGTAGCTAAATTAGGACTTATGCACAATAGGAAAGAAAAGGGTTGAAAACCGAAGGAAAAGAATGAAAAAATCGCATTGCGACAGCATTGCGAAAACATTGCTGAAGCCGCAATTATTCAAGTGAAAACCGTAAGTTGACTGATCTTTTTCTGTTAATTTCCGTAATTTCAGGGATTCGTTCTTTCTCCTCCATCCATTCTGATATATGACGTTGAAGATTGATGGTTCTCCTTGGCCCAAACGCACCTGCAAACTACTATAAAAGGGGGTCAAAGTCGGAGGTTTGATCATCATCCGAAAGCGTAGAAGCCTTCTCGCAGTCCACCTTTTCTCCCTGTTTTCCTTTGCCGTCTGTTGGAGTGAGAGTCTCAGCTGTTGGAATCGATAATCTGATAGGAAGGAGAGGAGATTCTTCTTCTCTCTCGATTGGATTCATCCAAGCAAGGCTGCCCTTTCATCCCCTTCATTCGAGGCGACTGCAACGAGGCTTTCAAGCAACTTTTACTGTTTTCTGTCTTCTCCTTCTAATTTCCAGCTTTGATCAGTTGTTATCTCTAGTTTAGTGTTTTAGTTACTGCATTTCGTTGTTGTCTGTCTTTGAATTACTGCCTTTACGTTTCCCTTTGTTCGTTCAACATTCAAAGTAATCAAATTGCAAGTTTTCATTTCACAGTTTCCATCTTCTGCTGCCACGGTTTTGCCTTACTGTTTTGAGTACTTTTCCCTTCTAAGCATGTCGGTTTCATCTTATATTTATGTTCTCTATATATCCATGAGTAGCTAAGTCACTTAGAGTGATGCTAATGACGGAACTATAGGCTAAAAAACGTGAACCAAGCATGAAGGATAGCTTTCGAAGTATTGATTGTATGTAAGCTTCATCCCACGGGCAATTTCGATTGGCCATCCATTTTGTCCAAAGAACTCCTAACCTCTGGAAGGAGTAAGAGTTCAGAGTCATATAATCATGCTAGCCTTTCATGGTAACCAGGAAACGGCCTAGGAATAGGCGTTTCCCTAGTACAAACTAAACACTTCTGTTTTAACAAGGTGCTTAAGACCTTACTTTGAGTCGAGTAAACTTAAGAATCTAATGCATGGAATCGGACGATACATGAGATAGAGTGAGTTTGATGCATAGAGAGTAGATCCAGTGCTTGAGAATCGTATAAAAACGCCTATAGGATAGTCATTAGTAGCCCTTAATTCACCCATTTACACACTTTCGCTGCTGTTTAATTGCGGAAACATTGCGGTCCCCGCAATTCTGCTAAGTTTTCATTCTGTTTAGCTGTTTTCTTCTTCGTTTATCAATTCCATCTCTTGTCCGTTGAGTCTGATTTCAACTTCCATTTGTTCATGTTGCATTCCTTTATACATTCAGCAAACATTAGATAATTAAAAACCAATTTTACCCCATCAAATCCACCCCATCTTTCTTAACAAATACACTTCGCGAATAGCTAAACATAAGTCTCTGTGGAAAAAACGAATGAAATATACTTACTACTTGCTGTGAGACCATGTATGCTTGCATGTTCTGAGTGCTCTCTCTACCTTCTTGCTTATTTATCTTTACACATTGAGCACGCAACACCCTTCCCCACAGAATCCACAGATTAGTGTCTCACCTTGACTATTTGATGCGCCCATTGAAACGGCTGCTGCGGTGTTGACACTGGGTTGGAGATTGGTTTGAGCCATTTGTTTAACTAGATTGGTCAGGGCGTTTATTTCGCTACTCATTGTACTAAGTGCATCCTTGTCTTGAGCTCTCCTAGGCTCTACAGGATCGTCTGACCATCTACAATGGGAAGTTGAGATTTTCTCCAAAATCTCATAGGCTTCATTGTAGCTCTTTGAAAGCATGGAACCACCAGCTGAAGAATTCAGCACTTGCCTTGTGCTGGGGTTGCATCCTTTAAAGAACACTTCTATTTGGATACACCATGGAATGCCATGGTGTGGACATTTAAGCAATAGATCTTTGAATCTTGTCCAAGCTTCGTGTAGTGATTCGTTTTCGGCTTGTTTGAACTTGATTATATCATCACGAAAGTTGGAATTCCTATCAGGTGGAAAGTATTTGACTAGGAATTTTTCAGCTAGATCTGTCCAATTGACAATCGATCCAGAGGGAAAGGAATTTAACCACGTTTTGGCTTTATCTCTTAATGAGTAAGGAAAGAGATAAAGTCTTAAAGCTTCTTGAGAAACTCCAGGGATGAGGAACGTATCACTTACTCCTAGGAAATTTCTCAGATGGTTGTGGGGATCCTCGTTTTCCACTCCAAAGAATTGTCCCACAGTGGATAGCATTTGGAACATTACTGGCTTTAACTCGAATGAGTTGGCAGTAATCTCAGGGCGTATAATGCTTGGGTTGAGCTCCCCAGGCATAGGAACTAAATATGAGAGGATGGCACTATCCTTATCATTCGCAATTTCGATGGGGTTGCGAATGGTAGGTGCTTGGTTTGGGACTGGTCTATCCATTTCGATTTGATGGAATTGCGACGACTCCGCGGAGTCAGCAATGTTTTGAGTTACAGGGGGCTGTTTAAAGAGGTGTTTCTTAGCTTTGTTTCTGGCCCTAAGTAATCTTTCAGGCTCAGGATTGAACTCTAGATTGCTACTTGAATGCTCATTCATAAACTAACCCGATGGAACCTGGAAAAGAAATGAGAATAGATATTAAGTTTCGTGTTTCTAACTTAACAAACTTCGTGTTTACTAAACAAAATCCCCAGCAGCGGCGCCAAAAACTTGTTGCGTGCTCAGTGTTTAAATAAATATGCAATGTGAGAGCACTCAGAACATGCAAGCATACATGATCTTGTAGCAAGTAATAAGTATTTTTTCATTCGATTTCCCACAGAGATTTATTCTTAGTTACTAACGAAGTGAGATGTTAACTTAGAAAGGGTGGCATAAATGAGGTGGAATTGGGTTTAATGTGCCTAACTAATAAGGAACGTGCGAGATATGCAAGTATAAACAAAGACAAGTAAAGAGGTTAACTTGAATGGAGAAGAAAAAGAATTGCGGAGAAAGCAATTATCTAGCAATGAAATCGCAAAACAAAAGACTGGAAAAAATGGCTAAGGCAAAAATAGAACTAAAAGAATTGCGCAGACAACAATTTTCTAGCAATTAAACTAACAGCGTTTTAAGGGTGAGATGGGGGAACAAGGTCAACTAACGACTTCTCTATAGGCTTTTTCATACGATTCTTCAGCAGTAGATCAACTTATCATGCATCAATTTAACTCATTCTCATGTATCTCTCGATTACATGCATTAGATCATTTAGTTCACTCATGTCCAAGTAAGGCTTAAGCATCTATTTATATAACCAAGTTAATGAATTGTGCTAGGAAAACGCCTATTACTAGGTCGTTTTCTGGTTACCATGAAAGGCTAGCATGAATGGACGACTCTGAACTCTTACTCCTTCCGGAGGTTAGGAGTTCTTTGGACAAAATGGATTGCCAATCGAAATTGCCAGTGGGATGAAGCACACATACATTCAATGCATTTGAAGCTATCCTACATGCTGAATTCACGTATTTCTACCTATAGATTCATCATTACCAGACCCTTATGTGGTTTAGTTACTCATGGATGATGTGGAGTTGGAAAGACTAGATGGATTAAACATGATTCAAAGCAAACTGAAGGTAAAGATAAAACAGAAAGCGATAAGAAACTTGCGAAGTTATCAAATACTTCCTCTATTGAATAAGATTCAAAGCTTAATGTGCAACAACTATAAAGCAGTAATGACTAAGCAAATGGAAACGAATTGAAACAATGTAGCTAACAGAAGTAAATGGCAGCAAACAGAAACGAAAAGGAAAGACAGAAAGCAGAAGAAAGCATATAAACGTGTGCGTGAACTCCTCGCCGCAAGCGCCTCGGATGAAGGGAGAAGGTGAGCTTTGTTTGGGGATGAATCCAATCAGAAGAGAAGAAGGATCTTCTCTTCTTCCTCTCAGATTATCGATTCCAACAACTCATTCCTTCACGCAAACAAACGGAAGAGAAAATAGGGAGAAACTGCGTTGAGATGGAGAGTTCTACGCTTCCAAGCCTGTTGTTCTCCTTCCCCCTTAACCTCCTTTTATAGTGTTTTGCAGGTATTCTTCAGCCAAGGAGAACCATCCATTTTGAACGACGACCTTCCACGTGGCAGCAGGAGAGAAATTGGGCGGCTCAAAGATCGCAACAAAACGGCGGACGGTTAGGTAACTTAACAATTTCAACTTTAAACATTGCGGAGACAGCAATGTTTTCGCAATGTTCCTGCAATACAGAATTTGAACTCTTTTAGCTTTGTTTTTTATCCTTTCTTGTTCCTTTTACAAATAACTCTTCATTTAGTTCCATTATATGAATTCTCATATATAAGCACATGTTTAGACTAAATTCTATAAAAAATGCTTAAGAGTTTACACAAATCTATAACAAATAAGTCCCTAAAATATGCCTTTTTGGAGACGTAACAAGCCCCAAAGAAGGCTCAATCCCGCGGTGAAGGAGGTAGTAGTATCTGAGATCCTCAAACTCCACGAAGTAGGTATCATCTATCCTATCTCAGATAGTAAGTGGGTCAGTCCTATACATGTCGTTCCTAAGAAAACTGGCATAACTGTGGTTAGGAATGAGCAAAATGAATTAGTGCCCAAAAGGGTTCAAAATGGATGGAGAATGTGCATAGACTTTAGGAAACTGAATTAGGTCACTATGAAGGACCATTTTCCCATTCCTTTTATTGATCAGATGGTGGAGCGTTTAGCTGGGAAGCCATTCTTTTGTTTTCCTGATGGTTTCTCTGGCTTTTACCAAATCCCCATAGCCAAAGAAAACCAAGAGAAAAGAACGTTCACGTGCCCTTTTGGCACATTTGCATTTAGAAGGATGCCTTTTGGGCTTTGTAACACACCCGGTACATTTCAGAGATGCATGATGAGTATTTTTTTCTGAGTTTGTAGAAAAATGCATTGAAGTGTTCATGGATGATTTTACAGTATATGACAATTCCTTCGATGACTGTTTAATTAATTTATCGCATGTCCTAAAACGGTGTATTGAAATGAACCTTGTTCTTAATTTTGAAAAATGTCATTTTATGGCTAGTCAAGGTATCGTTTTAGGTCATGTGGTTTCTGTTAAGGGTATAGAGGTAGATAAGGCTAAAATGGATGTTATCTCTAATCTTCCATACCCAACGAATGTTAGGGAGGTTCGGTCTTTTCTTGGCCATGCAGGTTTTTATCGCAGGTTTATCAAGGACTTCTCCAAGGTTGCCATGCCTATGACGTACCTCCTTCAGAAGGATGTCACGTTCGATTTTGGGGAGGAGTGCAGAAAAGCCTTCGATTTGCTTAAGGATAGTTTGACGAGCGTGCCCATCATACACCCACCCTAGTGGGACTTGGCTTTCAAGATAATGTGCGACGCTAGCAACTATGCCTTGGGAGCAGTGCTTGGTCAGAGGATCGAGAACAAGAGCCGTGTCATTTACTATGCCTCCAGGACACTCAATCCAGCGCAGTGCAATTATATGACAACAGAAAAAGAACTTCTTTGTATTGTATTTGCGCTAGATAAGTTTCGCCCTTACATTATTGGCTCTCAATTATATGACAACAGAAAAAGAACTTCTTTCTATTGTATTTGCGCTAGATAAGTTTCGCCCTTACATTATTGGCTCTCAAGTAACTGTTTTCTCTGATCATGCAGCTGTTCGGTACCTGATGACCAAGAAAGATTCAAAACCGAGGCTACTTCGGTGGATTTTGCTCCTCCAGGACTTCGATGTGAAGATCAAGGATAGGAGAGGAGCAGAGAACCCGGTAGCCGATCATCTAAGCCGCTTGGTCAGAAAGGAAGACCTTCTGCCTCTAAATGAAGATTTCCCCGATGAGTGGTAGAGCAGTTTTAGGGTACTCCAACTTCAAGCTGTCAAGGCTTGCCAAAATACAATTTATAAATACCGAAACTACTAAGCTTTGCAGCTAGTGGTAACGGGTGTCGAACCACAGGGAACCTAAATCAATCTCAATTTTGGTAGAGCACTTTTAGGGTACTCCAACTTCAAGCTGTCGAGGCTTGCAAAAATACAATTTATAAATACCGAAACTACTAAGCTTTGCAGCTAGTGGTAACGGGTGTCGAACCACAGGGAACCTAAATCAATCTCTCTTAACTAATTTCTATTTGTCTTTTTAAAATACTCAAAATGAAACAGTAAAATAAAAGGGGGAGTTAATTAAAACTAAACTAAGCTAACGAAAAAATGATTGCGAAAAGTAAAGAGCGGAAAAATAAATGTAACACGTGCTCCTAATTCGAGTGCTCGGGATTTATCTTGATGCGCTTAGTTCATAGGGATTTTAATTAGCAAAGTAATTCTATTTCATGCACGCAAAATGCCTCGTCCCAAACGGGTCCAAAGCACCCCAAAGAATTAATTAGAGGCGTCAATTCTAATTAAACATGCTTCTTAATTAATCTAGGTGATAAGCCATCAATTAATCAGAAAACAATAACGGGTATAATTGCGACGAATTATTTCTTATGACTAATTCGATTTCTCTCCTAACCTTGAGCCCACCGTGAAAACGTTAATCAACTCATACCCCCACTGTCACTTGGGCTCGAATTGATTAGCCACGAGCTAGACCCTCGCTACGATGCATTAAAGCCTATCAAGAATTAATGCTTAGCCTACTAACATGCGTAACAATTATGGGTGTCAATCCTAATTCGAAAGGCATGGTATTCGTTCTTAATACAGATTGGAGATGCAAGAGATTAGCAAAACTAAGCTAGAAATTCATACAAACCCTCCCTAAGCATCAAGATAACCCCTAATACTCGAATTAGAGCACTTACCTTAGCTCCCCGTTGTGTAAATCAAGGGAAATGCTCAATGTTTGAACTTTATTGAAGAGAAAATGGAAGAAGTATGAGTTTAGAGCTCCCACCCGAGCCTAACAATGGTGGAAAATTGAAATTGGAACCAAAACTTCCTGCTAAAATCGGAGAAGAAGGCTTTTAAAGTCGTCGGAGCGTCGAGACGCTAGGGCAGCGTCTCGACGTTGTGCCCTAAGTTGGCAGCGCGCGCACGGGGTAGCGTCGAGACGCTAGGACAGCGTCGCGACGCTGGGGCGCGTCAAAATCCAAAAATCTTCGGGGCGGCGTCGAGACGCTAGGGTAGCGTTGAGCCAGCGTCTCGACGCTGCCGCTCAACGCTTGCTCTCGGGTTTGTTGGCCAAATTTTGCCTTTCCATGGGAATTTTTGCCATTTCTTCATTTCTTCAAGCCCCTTCACTCCCGATGCGTTCATGAAGCTCTAAAACGACACTTTTAGCCCAAAAACACGTCATCGGACTCCTCGAGCTCTCTACCATGAGTTTACCTACAAAAAGACATTTTAATCAATATTGAGCATGGTTTTAGCTATAATTAGGGAGTAAATAATAACTCTATTTTGGAGCTATCAATGAGACACTCTTCAGAGTTGATGCAGTCCTTCCCTGGTATGCTGATATGGTAAATTACTTGGTCACAGGTAATTTTCCATCTGGTTTCTCTTCTGCTAGGAAAGCTAAGCTGAAAAGCGACGCTAAATCCTATGTTTGGGAGGATCCCTATTTATGGAAGTTCTGTTCTGATCAGATAATTAGGAGATTTTTCCCTGAGCATGAGCATGCATCTATTCTTACTTTCTGTCATAATTATGCATGTGGGGGACATTTTGGGCCTAGGAGGACAGCCAGGAAAATTTTAGACAGCGAGTTTTATTGGACTTCTCTTTTTAAAGATTCGTATGAATTTTTTAAAACCTGCGATATATGTCAAAGAGTAGGGTCAATATCATGTAGAAATGAAATGCCTCAAACCTCTGTTTTAGTCTGTGAAATCTTTGACGTTTGGGGCATGGACTTTATGGGACCCTTCCCTTCTTCTTGTGGTTTTTCTTACATATTGCTGGCTGTTGATTATGTTTCCAAGTGGGTTGAGGCGAAAGCCACGAAGACTAACGATGCTAATTCTGTTGTTAGGTTCGTTTAGTCTAACATTTTTACTAGGTTTGGAATCCCACGAGCCATAATCAGTGACTAGGAAACTAATTTCTGCAACCGATCTGTGGAGGCCTTGCTGAGGAAGTATGGTGTGCATCATCGATTGTCCACCGCCTACCATCCTCAAGCCAATGGGCAAGTCGAGGTCTCCAACAGAGAGGTAAAGTCAATTCTTGAGAAAACCGTGAGACCGAGCAGGAAGGATTGGAGCATTCGTTTGTAGGATGCTTTGTGGGCCTATCGCACCGCCTACAAAACTCCTATCGGTATGTCCCCATACCGGTTGGTTTTTGGTAAGGCTTGCCACTTACCTTTCGAGATTGAGCACAAAGCATTCTGGGCAATAAATAAGTGCAACATGAGCTCTGACGAAGCTGGCAAGGCACGACTACTTCAGTTACAGGAATTGAAGGAGCTGCGTTTGGACTCCTATGAGAACTCCAGGATCTATAAAGAAAAGTCCAAACAGTTTCATGACCGAAAGATATTAAAGAAAAGTTTCGAAGTCGGTCAGAAAGTTCTGCTGTTCGATTCATGTCTGAAGTTCATGCCAGGTAAGCTTCGTTCTCGTTAGAAAGGATCCTACATTATCACTAAAAATTTTCCTTATGGCAGTGTAGAGATTCAGAGCTTGGACTCAGATGAGGTGCAGAAAGTGAATGGGCACCAGCTGAAGATTTTCCACGAGGGTGACGCCGAGTGCTATGACGCTACATTACTTCTAGCGCCACCCCAGTTTGATTATGGATGAGAGGATGAAAGAATACAGTCGAGCAATCGACTCTAAAAATTTGCGCTTCTTGGAGGCACCCGAGCTTGGACTGTAATTCTGTTATTTATTGCTTTGTTTTTGTTTATTTTAGTTTTTGAACCTTGTTGTTTATTTTTCTTAGGAGGAAAGGTGGAATGGCCGACAATTCGAGTTTATATTGGAAGACGATGATGCACATCTCTACCCGTCGGCTCCACAAAATTCAGGGGAGGTTTTCTGTTCCGTTAGAATTTTGTTGTTTTAATTGTTGAATGCATTGGGGACAATGCATGTCTTAAGGTGGGGGGTGGAGTTTGTTGAAAGAAAGACTTCTTTGTAGTTGTCAGGCCTGTGTATACTCTGATTTTTAGATTAGAATCTGAATGCATGTTGTCCGATGAGGACGGTCTGTGATATGCTTGTGAACACTCAGTATTTGTGTAATTCGAAAAATTTGACAATGTATGCACATTTTGAATCTATTTTAAAAAAAGTTCTGCTATTTCCCTACATTCACTGAGCACATAGCCCTCTTATTCTCAGTTCTGTAGGTTTAGAATGATTTTATTAGGTCTGAAACCTTGTTGTCACCCCGAAAGGTACCATTAGGGAGGCTTGATGTGTTAGAAGTAGTAATAATTCATTTGTTGTATAGTGAAGCTATTGCCTAAAAAAAAAAGAAGTAAGCATGAAAATAAAAACTCTAGAGTTGCTCCTTCTTCTTGTGTTGCCCGCGTAACCAGGGGCGATCGTGTAACCCACGGTTGTCACTGCATGAAAGGGGAACTAATAGAAGTGAGCAATAGTCCTTAAAAACGTGAAGCTGAATTTGGCTTGACGTGTTAGGCTCTCTCGGAGAAAAAAAAAGTGGTTAAAAAGGAACAATGGGTACAAAGTACTCAAAGAAAAGAAAATAATTTAGGCCTTTTGTTTTGTTGCGCTTTCTATCGCTAAAAGCCGTTAGACTGTTCTTATCGCCATAAGTAGGGGAAAACGAGTTATAGGGTTGTATAAGATTATTTCGGGCTTGCATGAGCTAGGTTGAGAGGTGCTAAACACACACACACGTAAGGGACTAGGAGTAAACATTTTGGAATGTTTTCAACGTTTGCATGCATTTGATGGTTTTACATTTATTTAAGTACCTTGTTTCACAAGCATAGAGGTTAGAATCTTCAACATGAAAATCATTCTTTGTGGATAATTAGAGTATACCTTGCTCGAGGACTAGCAAGATTTAGGTCGGGGGTATTTTGATAGCTTCAAAATAGAGCTATTATTATGTCCCTAATATTGGCTAGAACCATGCTAAATATTGATTAAAATGCCTTTTTGTAGGTGATCTCATGGTTGAGAGCCCGAGGAGTCTAAGTACGTGTTTCGGGACTTAAAGCGCGTTTTAGAGCTTCATGGATGCATCGGGAGTGAAGGGGCTTGAAGCATGAATTGTTAGGCAAAAAATTTCCATGAAAAGGCAATTTTTGGCCATCAACCCGAGAGCAAGCAAGCATGAGCAGCGGCGTCGAGACGCTTGCTCGACGCTGCTCAGCGTCGAGACGCTGGCCGAGCGTCGAGACGCCGCCCCGATAACCTTCCGGAGATGAGCGCGCGCTCAACGCCCGCTCAACGCTGCCAGCGTCGAGAAGCTGTCCGAGCGTCTCGACGCCACCCCGCGCGTGCGCGCGGCCAACTTAGGGCACAGCGTCGAGACGCTTGCCTAGCGTCTCGACGCTCCAACGTTTAAAGGCGTGAAAAAACTCGGATGGCCTCGGGTCTACGCCATTTTTACACCAATTTTGAGCTTTTCTTCTCCTCTTCTTGTATGCTACTAAGCTCTTCCATGAGGGGTTTGATTTCTTCATCCTCCATGTAAGGCTAAACAAGGTAAGTGTTTAATTTTGAGTTTGAGATTGTAACTATGGATTTTTGTGGAGATTTGCCCCTTTGTAAATGTAGAGCTAATTAGGAATTTATGCAGCTCTTGCTTGTTCTTCTTCAATTCTAGAATGTATAGCTTAGTTAGGTTGACTTCTTAATTCCTATGCATGATAGAGGGCTAAAGATTGGGACGTATAATTGCCCAAATCGGTAGGTAGCAACGGCTTAAGCATGGCTAGGTAATTCAACCCAAAGTGACATTTGGGGACTTGAATTAGTTAATGTTTTCATGTTAGGCTTAGGGCGAGAGAGAAATCGGGTTAGTCTTAGGATTAAACCGTCACAATGTTCCCGTTACTGGCTTATGGTCAATTTGAGGGTCGCTACTTTGAATGGATTATTGGCCAAGAACAATTAGAATTGCACTTTTCTAATTGTATATTTGAGTCATTTGAGTTAGAAATTAGCCAAATGAATTGTGTGCATAAACATGTTAGCTAATTAATTGTATCGATGAACTAAACGTCCATAACGATCAATCCCATTACTCGAAGATAAGCACGACCATTTAATTTGTCAATTCGCAATTTAATTTTCCGTTAGCATTGCATGCTAGGAGCTCCCTTCCCCCAAACCAAATTACTATCATCTTACCATCATTTTACAATCATATTACCATATTTTCACCATATTTTTGCCATCTTTTTATCACTAGCAACTTAGACTGAGTCAAATTTAAATTACATAATTCCCTGTGGATCGACCCCGTTACCATTAAGCTACAAATAGCTCGGTGGATTCGGGTTTTTAAATATTATTTTGGCAAGCCTCGACAGCTTGAAGTTGGAGCACACCATAAAGTGCTCTACCACCAAGCCAAGAAAATCAAGGCACATCTTCATAAAATTGTCAATTGTATTGTTGCTTCTTAGAATTAATGAACATTGTTTCATCCATTCCACAGGGCAAATATACATCAACGCATACACTCATGTTTTGTGCGACATTCCAGCCAATCACATTTTGCAACTTGCATTTGCATCACATTCTCATTTGAGGCTCAGTCTCATCAGTTCATATTGCTTTCCACATAAAAAAAAAGGCCTCATGCATTTAGGATTTCTTCAATCTCATGAAAGTTTCCAAAGAGCATTTTTCAAAATAAATGTGTTGCAGCTAAGTTTTGAAATAAAAAACCGCTATCTTTTGTGTTGCAGCTAAGTTTTGAAATAAAAATCGTTGTCTTTTATTTTGCAGCTAAGTTTTAAAATAAAAACCGCTGTCTTTTGTGTTGCGGCTAAGTTTTGAAATAAAAACCGCTGTCTTTTGTTTTGCAGCTAAGTTTTGAAATAAAAATCGTTGTCTTTTGTGTCGGCAACTAAGTTTTGAAATAAAAACTGTTGTCCTTTTGTTTTCACAAGCTCAGTTTTGAAATAAAAATCGTTGTCTTTTGTTTTGATAGCTCGGTTTGAAATAAAAATCGTTGTATTTTTGTGTCGACAACTAAGTTTTGAAATAAAAACCATTGTCTTTTGTTTTGATAGCTCAATTTTGAAATAAAAACCGCTGTTTTTTGTGTTGGCAACTAAGTTTTGAAATAAAAATCGTTGTCCTTTTATTTTGACATCTAAGTTTTGAAATAAAAACCGTTGTCTTTCACATCCTAAAAAAAAGAAAATAATCTCACTCATGTTTTTAATTCTTGTTGGTTAAATGGAACCCTAATCTAAGATTAGCTAGTCGAAGTCTGTGGGTAAAACCCAGGTCCATTTAAATTCCTGTTGGTTAAATCGAACCCTAATCTAAGATTAGTTGGTCGAAGCCTAGCAAAACCAGGTCCGTTTAAATTCATGTTGGTTAAATCGAACCCTAATCTAAGATTAGTTGGTCGAAGCCTGGCAAAATCAGGTCTGTTTAAATTCTTGTTGGTTAAATTGAACCCTAATCTAAGATTAATTAGTTGAAGCCTGGAAAAACAAGGTTCGTTTAAATTCCTGTTGGTTAAATCGAACCATAATCTAAGATTAGTTGGTCGAAGTCTGACAAAATCAGGTTCGTTTAAATTCTTGTTGGCAAAATCGAACTCTAATCCAAGATTATCGGTCGAAGCCTGGTCAAACTAGGTCTGTTCCATTTCTCTTTGGTTAAATCGATCCCTAATCCAAGATTAGCGGTCGAAGCCTGGTCAAACCAGGTTTGTTTCCTTTCTTTTGGGTTAAATCGAACTCTAATCCAAGATTAGCAGTCGAAGTTTGGTCAAACCAGGTCCGTTTCATTTCTCTTTGGTTAAATCGAACCCTAATCCAAGATTAGCGGTCGAAGCCTGGTCAAACCAAGTTCGTATCATTTCTCTTTGGTTAAATCGAACCCTAATCCATGATTAGCGGTCGAAGCCCGGTCAAACCAGGCTCGTTTCCTTTCTTTTGGGTTAAATCGAACTTTAATCTAAGATTAGCGGGCGAAGCCTGGTCACCCTAGGTCCACATTGTTGTTAACGATAAACAAATTGTGGCCTCCAAATACTTTGCCTTCGTCATTGCTACCCTTTCAATTCTTCAAGGATATACAAAAGTGGGCAAGCTGTAGACACTGTATTTGGTCCGACCTTGTTTATCATTATTCTTGTTTTTCACCTCATTTTTTGTTTTTGTTTTTTTTACCTTTTTTTTTTTTTTAAGTATTTTTGAGTTTTTCTTTAATTTCGTCTTTTTTCGTTATTTTCAGAGTTTTCATTAATAATCATCAATGAAGCTGATAAAATATTCATACCCTCCCCGTGCTTTAACATTCATCGGACCACAAAGGTTTGAATGTACAAGCTCTAGAGTTTCTTTGGACCTATGACCTTTTTTAGAAAAAGACTGTTTGGTCATCTTTCCCTCAAGACAAGACTCACATGGTGGTAAAGAGTTGTCCTCTAACCGATTTAGGAGACCACTTGTTACCTCTCCAAATGAGTGTTATTTAGGACCTTAATTACCTGAAATTCATGTAAATTCTTGAGCATTTTAGTTAGAAGTTAGCATAATGTGTGCTTAAAAGTGAGATTTTGTGAAATGATGCTAATTTAAGGCTTATTTGGAAAAGGAACGAAAAATGATGCAAATTGGTGAAAAAACGACTAATTTGTACATTGCAGATGCATTGCGGAGTTCGCAATAGGATCAGCTGGAACAGAGCATTGCGGCCCTCGCAATGCAACCGCAATGTCAGTCTTTGCTGCTGCACTTTTCCAGCCGTTAGTCTTTGTTGTTGCGTTTTTTCAGCCGTCAACTCTCCCTGCTGCTGCCACGTGTAAAGATTGTTACCTCACAAATTGGATGGTGATCCACGATTATAGAGCAGCTTTTGGCAAGCTCTGCAAGCTATATAAAAAGAGTTAGATGAAGGATCAAAGCAATTGAATTCCCCTCAATTCAAACACAACTCGATAGTGAAGAACTCGAAGACGAAATCCTTTTCCCCCGGGTGTTGGATCGAAGAAACAAAGCCCTTGGCGTTGATAATTTGAGAGGAAGAAGAGAAGATCCATCTTCTCTTCTGATTGAAGTTATCCCCAAGATCAGCTAATCTTCCCCTTCATCCGAGGCGATTCACGACTTGGAAGATCCGCACGCAATTTACAGCTTTCCTTTACTGCTTTCTAATTAACTATTATTCTTCTTTAAGCGTTGTTCTGAACCATTAACTGTTTTACCCTTTAAAAATTGCTTTCGGATCAACGGTTGTTGCTTTACGAATTGTAATGAGATTTGTCTTTTTAAGAGTAATCAATTAGTATTCTTAAATTCTTCGAAAACCATGAGTAACTAATTAAAAAGAGGTTTGCTAGGATGAATCTACAAGATAGACTTATGTGAATTCAGCATGTAAAGTAACATGAATGCATTGAATGAATGGATCTTCATCCCATGGGCAATTTCGACCGGCCATCCATTTTGTCTAAAGAATTCCTAACCTCTGGAAGGAGTAAGAATTCCGAGTCGTTCATTCATGTTAGCCTTTTATGGTAAATAGAGAGTGACCTAGGAATAGGCATTCTCCTAGCACGTTTATTAGCATGTGTTTATGAATAGGTTGTTAGCTTTACTTGGACAGAAGTAATCTAAGAAACTAATGCATGTAATCGGAAGATGCATGAGAACTAGCTAAGACGATGCATGAGATGTTAAGTTACTGCTGAATGATCATAATTAAATGTCTATAGAGGACTCTTATGCCAACCTTGCTGTCTTACTTTAGATTTTAAATCGTTGTTAAAGTATTGCGAGAATATTGCGAGAACCGCAATATAAATTTCTGCCTTTACCTTAGTCTTTTTATTAGCTTTTAACCCATTGCGAATTCATTGCGAAAGTATTGCGAGACCCGCAATACTAATTTTCCACATTATAACTTCATCAACTTAGTTTGCTTTGCGTTTAAGTTTGCATTCTTCTTGCATCTTTTATAGTTTTGTACCTCAAACCAAAACTCAACCAACATTTTGTCACCGGTTACATTTTCCTTCAATCAATCTGTACTTAGCATAAACTTAATCAAATCTCTGTGGGAAAACGATTTCAATTATACTTATCACTTGTTGCAGACCATGTATACTTGCATGATCTGAGTGCTCTTCGCATTTAATTTTACATACACACTGAGCACGCAACACCACTCTTAACCAATCTCCGAATCCTATTGAGATTAATGTGGCCTAGTCTCAAGTGCCAAAGATAGGTACTTGGAGAAAGTTTTTGCCTTTTAGTTTGAGTCTCAGCTGTTTTAAACATCTCGGTGTTCAAAATATCTTTTGCCTCTGTTGGTCTTAACACATACAAGTTGTTTTCAAGTTTCGCAGAACATATATGTACACCTCTTTTGCTAATGAACGCTTCATTAAAATCAAAATATACTTTATACAAATGTTCAAGTAAACAAGAGATAGATACAAGGTTCCTTTTAAAGCTAGGAACCAACAATACATTTTCAAGTAACATGAAATTATCTCTATATAACAACTTGACAGCTCCCACTGCCTTGGCTGAGACAACCTCTCATGTTCCAACCCTGAGAGTTATCTCATCTTCAGCAAGCAGCTGTCAGGAACTAGTTTCCTAGAAATAAGAACAAACATGGTTAGTGGCTCCTAAATCCAGTATCCAGGCAGAACTATCATGTTCCACTAAACCTGTTTCAACAACGAGTAAATCATATTTACTTTGTTGTTTCTTCTCAGCTTTCCTCGCCATGAGTGTATCATGATAGACCGATGAGGACTGTTGTCCAAACATCGTCTGTAATGAATCCATGATATCCTTAACGGAGACCATTACCTCATGCTTCTTAAGCTAACACATCATATGTGCTGGCCAAGATGTAGACTTGGGCTTTATCATTAGCCCTAGTCCACCTGTCAAATGCATCTCGAACAGTTCGAGTTGTAGACGAGCTAGAAGGGGGAGGACATTCCTCTGTTAAGACAAACCTAAGATCATCGATAACAAAAATCGTATTCAAGTTCGATTTCCAAGTCGTGTAGTTATCGCCGTTTAGTTTATCAGAAGCTAGTAATTGGATAAACGAGCTAGACATGCTGAAAAAGAATAAATTCTATTAGTGAGGTGATTTTAACCCATTTCATACATCCAATCAAGAATTTAGCAAAAAGTAATAATGTACCCAAAAACTCATTATTAATTTGCAACGATACTTCAGTGAGTCAGAGCAACCGCTACCGAGGGGCAGTCAATCACCCCTTCACTGAACCAAGACATTCTTGACTAAATACTAATACCAGAATAACTCATATTCCTATAACACTTTAGTTATTGCTACTTCGATCAAGAATCTACTAACAACTTAGTAATCCTATGTAAGTGTGATCCGCCATTTTCAGAACTCAGAGGTCGGCCCCAACAGTGCAACCGAATGGAAATGTCAGGGTTGGGAATGGACCTAAGAGACCCTATCCATTTCTGGAGATTGAGTTGTTCTGACTCCCATGAAACGGCCTTCTGAATGGACGGTGCTACTATGGGCGACTGTTACCTCTCCAAAAGAGAGTTATTTAGGGCTATAATTACTTGATATTCATGAAGTCTTTCGAGCATTTTAACTATTAATGAGCATAATATGTGTTTTATCGTGACATTTTGTGAAATGAGGTTAATTTAAGGCTTATGTGAAAAAGTTGTGCATAAGTGTATAAATTGATGAAAAAGTGTCTAATTAATGCCTTGCAGATGTATTGCTGAAGTTTTGCGAGGAACGCAATAAGATCAGAAGAAGGGAAGCTGGAAACAGAGAATTGTGATCGCAACGCAATCGCAATACTGGTCTTTGCTGCTGCGTTTTTCCAGCCTCCAACCCTTCCTATAGCTGCCACGTGTGAGGTTGTTACCTTGAATTGGATGGAGATCCGCAGCCCATGGAACCTCTGAAGGCTATATAAGAGAGCTAGATGAAGGATCAAAGCATTGAATTGAAGGGAATTCAATCCAAAACCCACTCAACGGTGAAGAGAATCAAGGTCAATCCCGCAGAAACGAATTACGCTCTCCCGATTGTTGGATCGAAGAAACAAAGGCTCTTTGGCGTCGATAATTCAAAAGGAAGAAGAGAAGATCCATCTTCTCTTCTGATTGAATTCCTTCCCAGGATCAGCCATTCTTCTCCTTCATCCGAGGCGAATCGTGGTCAAGAGGATCTTCATCTGATCTACTGCTTTTCTTTTTAGCTTTTGGCTTCGAATTGGATACTGTTTTCTTTAGTTTCTATGTTCGGTTAATCTACTGTTTCGCTTTAATTATTGCTTTCAGAACGAATCGTGATTGCTTTATGAATTGTTACTGGATTTTCCTTTCAATAGTAATCAATTAGTTTTGTTGAGTTATTCTCTCAATCGTATTTTAATCAATTAGTTTTGTTGAGTTCTTCATTTAATGAGTAATCAATTACGTTTGTTGAGTCCTTCGAAAGCCATGAGTAGCTAATTTTATAGAGGTTAGCTGAGATGAATCTGTAGGATATATTTATGAGAAATCAACATGTAAATGAGCATAAATGCATTGAATGAATGTGAGCTTCATCCCATAGACATTTTCGACCGGCCATTGGTAGAGGCACTTTTGGGGTACTCTAAATTCAAGCTGTCGAGGCTTGCCAAAATACATTTATAACTCCGCTACAACAGAGCTTTGCAGCTAGTGGTAGTCGGGTGTCGAACCACAGGGAACCTAAATTATTTCCTCTTAACTAATTTCTATTTGTTTTTAAAACTAAGACTCAAAAGCAAATAAAATGGGGGTTTTGATTAAATCTAAACTAACGGGAAAATAAAAGCGAAAAGTAAAGCGCGGAAAATTAAACGGAACACGTGCTCCTAATTTTAAGGGTCGGGGTTGACGTTGATGCGACTCGATTCATTGGGATTCAAACATACTTAGCAAGAGCATAATTGAACACGTAATTTACTTGCACGAAATTACTAATACAAGTAACCCAAATAATTAATTAGAAACGTGGAGTGCAAAGCGGACTGTTCTTTTATTAATCCAAGGGGATCAATCCTAAATTAAGTAAAAAACAGAGACGGATATTCGATTCTAATTAAACGTGGCAATGAATTAATAGGGGGCAAACGCCACCCATATTGACTAATTGACAGTAACAGGAGCATTACGACGGATGTTTAACTAGGACGCCTGAGCTAATATTCCGATTTGCCTATTTCATCAAGACAAATTGCAACCAAGATCAACTGGAAACCTATGTTATCTATGGCTCAATTTGTCGTGTTACTTGGCGATTAAGAGAGGCACGGCATCATAATCTTTAACAATCAAACATGCTTGAAATCAAGGGTGTCTAGGCCTAAATCATTCAAACACATTCATGTGATATGCTTAGAAGAAATAAATTCGCCCAATCAGTCATGCTAAGTCACGGAATTAAGAACGAACCCTCATAAATCGCATCAAAATTCACCCCTAACCTCAAATTAGAGCACTTACCTTAGCTCCCCGTTGTACAAATCAAGCAAAATCACCAATGTTGGAGCTTTTTTTGAAGGTATAATGGAAGATAATCAAGTTTTGAGCTCCCACCCGAGCCTAACAATGGTGGAAAAACTAAAATCTAAGAAGAAGTGCGGCCAAAAAAAAAAAACGGAGAAGAAGGCTTTTAAAGCCGTCGGAGCGTCGAGACGCTAGGGCAGCGTCTCGACGCTGTGCCCTAAGTTGGCAGCGCGCGCACGGGGTAGCGTCGAGACGCTTGGACAGCGTCTCGACGCCGTCGGCGTTGAGCGAGCGTTGAGACGCGCGCGCTCGACGCTGGGGCGTTCGTCAATCTTCAGAAAAATGTCGGGCAAGCGTCGAGACACTCGGGCGGTGTCTCGACGCTGCCGCGCGCTTCGTCTGCGTGTGGCAATCGGGGCGGCGTCGAGACCCTCGGGTGGCGTCTCGACGCTGGGGGCGCGCGCGCGTGCGTCGGATGATGTCTGGGCGCCGTCGAGCTAGCGTCTCGACGCTGCCGCCCATGCAATGTTGCTCTCGGGTTTGATGGCCAACTTTTGCCTTTCAATGGCAAATTTTGCCATTTCTTCATTTCTTCAAGCCCCTTGGCTCCCGATGCGTCCATGAAGCTCTAAAGCGTTACTTTTAGCCCCGAAACACGTCCTCGGACTCCTCGAGCTCTCTATCATGAATTTACCTACAAAGAGGGATTTTAATCAATATCGATCATGGTTTTAGCTAAAATTAGGGAGTAAATAATAGCTCTAATTTTGAGCTATCAAATTACCCCCAACCTAAATCTTGCTAGTCCTCGAGCAAGGCTAATAAAGAATTTGACTCTAAGGGACCATACATACATGGTTCTAATTCAAACCTCGATGCTTTTTACAAATCTAAACAGGACATAATCATGAAAGCAATCGGCGCATGCGTTTAATCAAGATCACATCAAAAATTAACTATCGCTCCCTAACGTGTGTGTGTGCTAGCCAACCTATCCTAAACCAACGTAAGCTCGGAAAAACTGCATGCAACATGTCATCCCGTTTTCCCCCTACTTCTAGCGATTAAGAACAGTCTAAACTTGACTTACACGAGAGAGAGTAATAAATTAAGAGACCTAAAATTTTCTAATTCCTTTCTCTTTTCTTTGAGTACTTTGTACTCTTTGTTAAGGTTCTTTGAACCTAACTTTTTATTTATTTTTTCTTTCCCATCCCGAGTTGCCTAACATGTCAAACTTAGGCCTAAGCTTCACATTTTTAAGGACTAACGCTCACTTCTTTAGCGCTAATAAGAAGGAGGAGCGCCTCGAGAGAATTTTCTTGCCAAACATGCTTTTCTATTTTTTTTATTTAGTTTAGGCTAATAGCTTTGCTAACTCGATTAACCTATTACAAACTCTCATGCAACAAAGCTTCCCTAGGGGTGCCTTTCGGGGTGACAACAAGAATTAATGCCACATGCAATCAACTAAGCCTACGAAGTCTAAGATAAGGTCGCTAAGTGCTCGAAAGATGCAAGGGAGCAACAGGAAAAATTTTAAAATTTTTGACATGAACCTAATAAATGCAAAGCTACATCATGCAAAAACTAGATTATGCAAATGCTCAGATTCCAAAAAGACACTTCCTAGATCATCATAATTAGAAAGCATATAAACAGAGTCCCAAGCACTTCAAATTTTAAATTAGCACTGCTCAACAAACTGCACATGGAATCCATCCAACATACAACTCCACCCCCAACCTAAAATTATACATAGTCCTCTATGTATCAACATTTCAGACTAAGCAGCTAAAATGCACAAAATAGAAGGGAACAGAAAACCTCCCCTGAATTTTGTTAGGTTGTTGGTTGGAGCAGTGCACTCTTCACCTACTGATCCGATCCTTAAGCCACAAAAATCCTACAAAAGAAAGCAAGAAAAAACTAAGCTAGGAAAATAAAAACTAAAAGTAAAAACATGAATTTAAAATACTCATGGGTTGCCTCCCAAGAAGCGCAAATTTTTAACGTCGTTATGCTCGACGTGTCTTCCTCTCTGTCAGGGTACGTAAAAATTTTCGTACTTCTTCGGCCCCTTCTTCCTTGAATCAACGAAGCCTGCTAAGAGAAGCAAGCTCTTCGACTTTTCGAGGCAGCCGGACAGAGTTGTTATTTTTTTGGTATTTTTGATATATGGGAAAAATAAAGACTCAACAGAATGAAATAAAACAAAACAAGACTCAACTAAACATAAAGACTCAACTGGGGAAAAAGGGAGAAAGCATGCTTCGATAGAAGGGAGTTCAGGAAATAAAATAGAAAGAGACTCGTCAGCCTCGAACTCTATCACCTGAAATTCCTTCAAGATAGTAGGCTCGGCTCTCTTCTTTTTCCAGAAGATCTCATTGTCATACGGCGGAGCAATCGCGATTTCTATTTTTGGGCTGGGGTGAAGTTCCTCGAGCATAAAATCAATCTGCTCCTTCATATCATCAATCGAGAAATCAAGATACAGGGAGGATTGATTTTCTAATTCGGGATGCTCTTGTGCGGGGTAGACATCAAGGAGACCGGTTTGTGGCGACTCAGGGCATGCGCAGGAAGTATGACCCCCTACCGAGCAAGCACAACACTTTGCTCTCGCATGTGTCTCTCTAACAAACGTCCACCAAACCTCGAAGTGCAGCTTGCGCATTTGTCTCATATATTCTCTCATAGCCTGCGAATTCCTTCTCATCCCCTCACGTCTGTTGGAATCATTTGAAGCTAGCAGAATCTCCATGTCATCATATGCCATGTCGTCATTAAAAGCAATTTCTGAAGCTTCACGCCTTGAAACTTTCACCCAGCTTTCTAAGAGAATACCTGCCATACTCAAACAAGAAGACACAAGAAAACAAAAATATTTTTGTGGTTTTCTAACAAATAAAATTTAACTAAGAGAAACTAAATGGTTCCCCGGCAACGGCGCCAATTTTGGTAGAGGCACTTTTGGGGTACTCTAAATTCAAGCTGTCGAGGCTTGCCAAAATACATTTATAACTCCGCTACAACAGAGCTTTGCAGCTAGTGGTAGTCGGGTGTCGAACCACAGGGAACCTAAATTATTTCCTCTTAACTAATTTCTATTTGTTTTTAAAACTAAGACTCAAAAGCAAATAAAATGGGGGTTTTGATTAAATCTAAACTAACGGGAAAATAAAAGCGAAAAGTAAAGCGCGGAAAATTAAACGGAACACGTGCTCCTAATTTTAAGGGTCGGGGTTGACCTTGATGCGACTCGATTCATTGGGATTCAAACATACTTAGCAAGAGCATAATTGAACACGTAATTTACTTGCACGAAATTACTAATACAAGTAACCCAAATAATTAATTAGAAACGTGGAGTGCAAAGCGGACTGTTCTTTTATTAATCTAAGGGGATCAATCCTAAATTAAGTAAAAAATAGAGGCGGATATTCGATTCTAACTAAACGTGGCAATGAATTAATAGGGGGCAAACGCCACCCATATTTACTAATTGACAGTAACGGGAGCATTACGACGGATGTTTAACTAGGACGCCTGAGCTAATATTCCGATTTGCCTATTTCATCAAGACAAATTGCAACCAAGATCAACTGGAAACCTATGTTATCTATGGCTCAATTTGTCGTGTTACTTGGCGATTAAGAGAGGCACGACATCATAATCTTTAACAATCAAACATGCTTGAAATCAAGGGTGTCTAGGCCTAAATCATTCAAACACATTCATGTGATATGCTTAGAAGAAATAAATTCGCCCAATCAGTCATGCTAAGTCACGGAATTAAGAACGAACCCTCATAAATCGCATCAAAATTCACCCCTAACCTCAAATTAGAGCACTTACCTTAGCTCCCCGTTGTGCAAATCAAGCAAAATCACCAATGTTGGAGCTTTTTTTGAAGGTATAATGGAAGATAATCAAGTTTTGAGCTCCCACCCGAGCCTAACAATGGTGGAAAAACTAAAATCTAAGAAGAAGTGCGGCCAAAAAAAAAAACGGAGAAGAAGGCTTTTAAAGCCGTCGGAGCGTCGAGACGCTAGGGCAGCGTCTCGACGCTGTGCCCTAAGTTGGCAGTGCGCGCGCACGGGGTAGCGTTGTTATGTCTCCAAAAGTGACTTATTTAGGACTTATTTAGCTTAGAAAGATGCACACTCTTAGGTGTTTTTGAGAGGATTTAGCTTAAACCTATGCTTGTATATGAGAATTAAGAGAAGGTAGCTAAATTAGGACTTGTGTGCAAAAGGAAAGAAAAGGAATGAAAACCGAAGTTAAAAGATGAAAATTGTGCATTGCGGTAGCATTGCGGAAACATTGCTAAAACCGCAATGTTTCAAGTGAAAACCGTAAGTTGACTGATCTTGTTCTGTTATTTTCCGTTATTTCAGGGATTCGTTCTTTCTCCTCCATCCATTTTGAAGTACGAGGTTGAGGATGGATGGTTCTCCTTTGCCCACATGCACCTGCAGATTACTATAAAAAGGGGTCAAAGTCGAGGGTTCAAGATTCATCCGAAAGCGTAGAAGTCTTCTCGCAGCTCCATCTTTTCTCCTGTTTTCCTTTGCCGTCTGTTGGTTTGCGAGGGTTAGCTGTTGGAATCGACAATCTGATAGGAAGGAGAGAAGATTCATCTTCTCTCCCGATTGGATTCATCCAAGCAAAGCTGATCCTTCTCATCCTTCAGTCGAGGCGGTTGCGACGAGGCGTCCAAGCTCATTTACATGCTTTCTGTCTTTCCTTTCTAATTTCCAGCATTGTTTAGTTGTTGTTTCTGTTCTAGTGACTAGTTCATTTCATTGCGTTGCTTTCTGTCTTTAAGTTATTTACCTTAAGCTTTCCTTTGTTCATTCAAACAATCAAGTAATCAAATCACAATTCTTCATTTCACAGTTCTTGCCTTTGCGATCTACTGCTTTTCCTCACTGTTTTGTCTTTAAATTCCTTCTAAGCATGTCTGTTTCAACCCTTATTTCTGTTCTCTCCACATCCATGAGTAACTAAGTCACATAGGGGCATGCTAAGGACAAGACTATAGGCTAAAAAATGTGAACCAAGCATGTAGGATAGCTCTCGAAGCATTGATTGTATGTAAGCTTCATCCCACGGGCAATTTCGATTGGCCATCCATTTTGTCCAAAGAACTCCTAACCTCTGGAAGGAGTAAGAGTTCAGAGTCATACACTCATGCTAGCCTTTCAAGGTAGCCAGAAAACGACCTAGGGATAGGCGTTTTCCTAGTACGAACCGTAACTTTCTGCTTTAACAAGATGCTTAAGACCTTACTTGGATATGAGTAAACTAAAGAATCTAATGCATGGAATCGGAAGATACATGAGATTGAGTGAGTTTGATGCATAGTGAGTTGATCCAATGCTTGAGAATCGTATGAAAAAGCCTATAGAGGAGTCGTTAGTAGCCCTTGTTTCTCCATTTTACACACTTTCGCTGTTAACAACATTGCGGTAGAATTGCTGTTTCCGCAATTCTGCTAAATTTACAATTCTGTTTAGCTGTTTTTGTCTTCGTTTATTAATCTCGTCTCTTTTCATTTGAGTTTAATTTTGACTTGCACTTGTTTATGTTGCTACCCTCTACGTATTCAGTAGGAAATAGACAATTTAAAACCAGTTCTACCCCATCAAATCCACCCCTTCTTTCTTAACTTTACACTTCACGAGTAGCTTATAATAAATCTCTGTGGGAAAACGAATGAAAAAATACTTACTACTTGCTATAAGATCATGTATGCTTGCATGTTCTGAGTGCTCTCTCTAGCTTATTACTTACTTATTTTAACACATTGAGCACGCAACAAGTTTTTGGCGCCGCTGCTGGGGATTTATTTAAGTAAAAACGAAGTTTGTTAAGTTTGAAACACCAAGTTTATTGTCTATTGTAACTAATCTAGTTTCATTTCTTTTACAGGTACCATCAGGGTAGTTTATGAGTGAGCCTTCAAGTAGTGATCTAGAGTTCAATCCTGAGCCTGAGAGATTACTTAGGGCTAGAAATAGAGCCAAGAAACGTCTCTTTAACCAACCCTCTATACCTCCAATAATTGCGGGAACCGCAATTCCTCCGCAATTGTCTCAAGAAGAAATGGATGGAATAGTTCCAAATCCGGTGCCTGTCACTCGCAATCCCATCGAAATAGCGAATGATAAGGATAGCGCCATACTCTCTTACCTAGTACCTATGCCTGGGGAGCTGAACCCCAGCATAATCCGCCCTGAAATCACTGCCAACTCATTCGAGTTAAAGCCAGTGATGTTCCAAATGTTGTCCACTGTGGGACAATTCTTTGGAGTGGAAAATGAGGATCCCCACAACCATCTTAGAAAGTTCTTAGGAGTCAGTGATACCTTTATCATCCCTGGAGTTTCCCAAGAAGCCTTGAGGCTATACCTTTTCCCTTACTCTTTGAGGGACAAAGCCAAAACATGGTTAAACTCATTACCCTCAGGATCAGTCCTTAATTGGACAGACTTAGCAGAGAAATTCCTAGTCAAATACTTCCCACCTGATAGGAATTCTACCTTTAGTGATGACATAATCAAGTTCAAACAAGCTGACACTGAGTCTCTTCACGAAGCTTGGACAAGGTTTAAAGATCTTCTTCTTAAATGTCCACACCATGGCATCCCATGGTGTATCCAAATAGAGGTCTTTTTCAAAGGATGCAACCCCAGCACTAGACAAGTCTTAAATTCATCTGCTGGAGGCTCCATGTTGTCCAAGAGTTACAACGAAGCCTATGAGATCTTGGAGAAGATCTCAGCATCTCACTGTAGGTGGTCAGATGATCCAGTTGAGCCAACTAGAGCTCAAGACAAGGATGCTCTAAGTGCAATGAGCAGCCAAATAAATGCCCTGACCAACCTAGTTAAGCAAATGGCTCAAGCCAATCTCCAAACAAGTGTCAACACCGCCACAGCCATGTCAATGGGCACCCAACCAAGTCAAGGTGAGACACTTATCTGTGGATTCTGTGGGGAAGGGCACCCGTATGAATACTGCCCTGGGAATCCAGCCTCAGTCTGCTATGTGGGAAGCCAACAGCAGCCTAGGAACAACCCCTACTCTAATACTTACAATCCTGGTTGGAGGAACCACCCAAACCTGTCATGGGGTGGCCAACAGAATGCTAACCAGAATCCTAACCAACCAAGACCGAGTGGAACACCTGGTTTCACTCCCCAACATAACCAATCCATGTATCAAAAACCATACAACCAACCTGTAGGATCTTCTATAGAAAACTTACTTAAGGAATACATAGCCAAGAATGATGCCACTCTACAGAGTCAGCAAGCTACTCTTAGGAGCCTAGAGAACCAAATAGGGCAACTAGCCAACGAACTCAAGAGTAGGCCCCAAGGTAGACTACCTGCTGACACTGAAGTGCCAAGGAGAGATGGTAAAGAGCAAGTTCAAGCAATTGAACTCAGAAGTGGGAGACCATTGGTGAGCAACACCAAGGACACACCAAAGAGAGTAGAGAACACTGAGTCTAGTGCTCCATTGGAGTCTCTGCCAAACCAAGGTCAACCCTCACCAAGCACATCAGGACAAAGGCTGGAGCCAATCATAGAAGAGATAGAAGAAATTCCAAGGCCTCCACCTATCCTAAGGCGACCTGAAGTGCCTGCATATGTGCCACCACCTCCATTTCCTAGAAGGCTAAAGAAAAAACAAGAACAGGAAGTGCACTTTAACAAATTTTTAGAAATTCTTAAGCAAGTGCATGTTAATATTCCTTTTGTAGAAGTTTTACAGTCTATGCCTTCTTATGTAAAGTTTTTGAAGGATATTATAACTAACAAGAGAATAATTGGTGAGTTTGAAACAGTCAATCTCACTAAGGAGTGCAGTGCCATACTCCAAAACAAGCTACCCAAGAAGGAGAAGGATCCTGGTTCCTTCACCTTACCTGTAGAGCTAGGAGGCAAGCACGTGGGCAGAGCTCTTTGTGACCTGGGAGCCAGCATAAACCTCATGCCCCTATCTCTATTCCGCCAGCTAGGAATAGGAGAAGCACGTCCAACCACTGTCACTTTACAACTAGCAGACAAATCCATAGCATACCCTGAAGGTAAGATTGAGGATATTCTTGTAAAGGTTGACAAGTTTATTTTCCTTGCAGATTTCATTATCCTGGATTATGAAGCAGACAAGGAGGTCCCCATCCTGTTAGGCAGACCATTCCTAGCCACAGGTAGGGCACTGATAGATGTCCAAAAAGGTGAGCTCACTATGAGGGTTCATGACGAGGAGGTTAAGTTTAGTGTTTTTAAAGCACTGAGGTATCCTTCTGACTCTGAATCTTGTGCTAGCATGGACATTATAGATTCATTAATGGAAGAAAAATTGGAGCATGAATTGTTGACTAAGCATGCTCATGAATATGTAGGATTAGAATTAACTGACTTAAACATAGCTGAGATAATGGACATATCTGTAAATAGCCCTCAGCATGTTTGTATGAATATTGACTTAACTGAAAAATCTTTGAATCCATTAAAACCATCCATTGAGCATCCACCTGTCTTAGAATTAAAACCTCTCCCCACTCACCTCAAGTATGCATATCTAGGAAGTAATGATACTTTGCCTGTGATTATTTCTTCTAAATTAAGTGAAAAGCATGAGGTTGAACTGATTTTATTGCTTAAGCAACATAGGAAGGCTATTGCATGGACTATTGCTGACATTAGAGGCATTAGCCCTTCTTATTGCATGCATAAGATTATATTAGAGGAAGAGCATACACCTAGAGTAGATCACCAACGTAGGCTGAATCCCTCTATGAAAGAGGTAGTTAAAAAGGAAATAATAAAATGGTTAGATGCTGGTGTGATCTTCCCCATAGCTAGTAGCCAGTGGGTGAGCCCTATGCAATGTGTACCTAAGAAGGGAGGGATGACTGTGGTAGTCAATGAGAACAATGAACTGATTCCAACAAGGACTATCACAGGATGGAGAGTTTGCATGGATTATAGGAAACTAAATAAAGAAACCAAAAAAGACCACTTCCCTCTACCATTCATTGACCAGATGCTAGATAGGATAGCTGGTAGAGCCTACTACTGCTTCTTAGACGGTTATTCAGGGTATAATCAGATTACTATAGACCCTAAGGACCAAGAGAAGACTACCTTCACTTGCTCTTTTGGAACTTTTGCCTTTCGCAGAATGCCTTTTGGCTTGTGCAATGCACCGGCAACTTTCCAAAGGTGCATGTTGGCAATCTTCTCTTATTTGGATGAGTCCATGATAGAGATATTCATGGATGATTTCTCAGTCTTTGGGGATTCATTTACAAACTGTCTAGAGAACCTAGGACAAGTCCTGGCTAGGTGTGAGGAGACCAACCTAGTCCTAAATTGGGAAAAGTGCCACTTCATGGTGGATGAAGGGATTGTCTTAGGTCATAGAGTGTCAAGGGCAGGTGTAGAAGTTGACAGGGCAAAAATTGAAATAATAGAGAAATTGGTAGAACCCCAAAATGTCAAGGCCATTAGAAGTTTCTTAGGGCATGCTGGTTTCTATAGAAGGTTCATTAAGGACTTTTCTAAGATCTCCAAGCCTCTATGTGAGCTTCTAGAGCTAAACAAACCGTTCATTTTCTCTAAAGAGTGTTTCCTAGCATGGAAGACCCTTAAGGAAGCACTAGTCACAGCCCCTATTATAGTAGGACCAAATTGGGATCTCCCATTTGAGATGTTATGTGATGCTAGTGACTATGCTGTAGGAGTTATGTTAGGACAAAAGATTGACAAGTTAACACACCCTGTATATTATGCTAGTAAGACACTCAATGAGGCACAATGTAATTACACAACTACTGAGAAGGAGATGCTAGCTGTAGTGTTTGCTTGTGAGAAATTTAGGAATTACATTGTAGGCACTAGGACAATCGTGTACACTGACCATTCTGCTTTGAAGTACCTTATGAGAAAGGCTGATGCTAAGCCTAGGTTGATTAGATGGGTTTTGCTGCTGCAAGAGTTTGATCTAGACATTAGAGATAAGAAAGGATGTGAAAATGTGGTTGCAGATCATCTTTCTAGGTTGCAGCATAATTGCGAAAAAATTGCGGAAACCGCAATTTCTGATGCTTTTATTGATGAACATGTCTTTGTATTGACTCATCGTGATAACGATGAGGAACCTTGGTTTGCTGACATTGCTAACTTCCTTGCATCGCAGGTACTACCAACTTTCAAGGGAGGACAAGAGAAGAAGAGGTTCCTTCATGAAGCAAGGAAATTCATATGGGATGACCCCACACTTTACAAAACATGTGCTGACGGCTTGCTAAGGAAGTGTGTTTCAGCTGCTGAGGCGAAGTCGGTGCTGCAGCACTGCCACACAGCTCCTTATGGTGGACACTTTGGTGGCCAAAGAACAGCTGCAAAGGTGTTTCAGAGCGGCTACTATTGGCCAACGATCTTCAAGGATGCACACAACTATGCACACAGCTGTGATGAATGCCAAAGAACAGGTAACCTTAGTCGCAAGGATGAAATGCCTCTCACTTACATCTTAGAGTTGGAGCTCTTTGATGCGTGGGTCATTGACTTCATGGGACCATTTCCCCCATTGGTGCGCGGATTTTTGAATATCCGCTTAATCTCAAGCTGTCGAGGCTTGCCAAAATACGATTTATAAGGCCTATGACCAAGGCTTTGCAGCCAGTGGTAACAGGGTCGATCCAAGGAATAGGAAGATTGAATTTACTAATGAAATTGGGATTTAATTGATTAATTGGTAACGGGGGGTTTTAATCATGCAAGAGGAAATAAAGAGAAAGCAACGAAGGAAGAATAATATGTAGAGAGCGCGTGCACGGTTTGGGGAGTCTCGGGATCAATTGTTAGACAAATTCAGCTTATCATTTAGTTCTAATAACATGGATTTCAGTTTATTGAGCACGCGGACGACTACCAGAGAAGCCCCAAAGTAGCCGACTCCATGGATTTTAATTAGACCACACAGTTCTAATTACACTTTATCTAATCCTACATCAAGGTGATCAGCCCCAAGGTAAATTTAGACAGTCACTAGCTAACCGCGACGAACATTCGAGCGTGAATTCTAATTGCTATTAGATTGCCCGCAAACGCTGTATGCAATCAACAACTATCCTACCCGACTCGATACTTCGATTTAATTCCATCTACCTGTGTTACTTAGTCGAGCAGTGAGAGGCACGACATCGCTACTCTTTAACATACACAACATGCGAAACTACCCGAGTGTCAATCAACGTAATTTAGCATGCGCGTTGGATTAAGCAAAGTAAATGAATGCTAATAAACAGAACCAATATGCATATCAAAACTCAGATTATCAAAGCTAAATCGTCTAACAAAATTTCCCTAAACAAATCCCAAACCGTCACCCTTACCTTAGCCGCTCATGGCGCGGTTCGTCAATCCCGCTCCACCAACGACCATGGAAGAGTTCATCTACCTATTACAATGGTGGTGGAGCTCACAAGCATGCCAACAATGGCGGAGCTCCACAGAATATAGAGAGAAAATGGGGAAGAAGGAGACAAAAACCAGCAAAATCCGTAGAGAGATGAAGGAGAAGAAGATGTCCAAAAATTATGCAGAAAATCGTCTTTTAGCTGCTGTAATCGTCGTAGCGTCGAGACGCTAGGCCAGCGTCTCGACGCTATGCCCTAAGTAATCCGCGCGCGCGCGCGATGGCGTCGCGACGCAAGGCCAGCGTCGCGACGCTGCCCCGATGAATTTCCTGCGCGCGCCTCCTCCGGAGCGTCTCGACGCCAGGGCAGCGTCGAGCTAGCGTCTCGACGCTATCACTCGACGCTTGCTCTCGGGTTTTTCCAGCGTCGACCCAGCGTCTCGACGCTATAGCTCGACGCTGGCTCTCGGGTTTGGGGCTGAAGCTTTGCCTCTCCAAGGCAGTTTTGGCCCGTTTCTTCACGGAACAAGTTCCCCTCTTCCCGATGCATTCCCGGGGCGCTAAAACTCTGCTTTAAGCACTCGAACATGCCCAACGGACGCACGAGCTCTTTGCCGCTTTTCTCCTACAAAAGAGATATTTTTAATCAATTGAAAGCGGTCTTTAGCTATAATTAGGACGTATTTAATAGCTCCAAAATGGAGTTATCAAACACCCCCAACTTAAACATTGCTAGTCCTCGAGCAAACACTACAAAGACATTGACTCTAAGGACGCTCTTACATGCATTCTAACTCAAACCTCCATGCATATTGAAAATTAAACACGAGTATAATCATGGAAGCATTTTGTTCATGCGTTAACTAGGACATATCAAAAATTAACTCTTGCCCCCTAACGTGTGTGTGTGCTAGCTAACCACTCCTAAACTCACGTAAACCCGGAAGACCTACATGCAACGCACATCCCGTTTTCCCCCTACTTCTAGCGTTTAAGAACAGCTATACTTGACTTACACGAGAGAGAGAAGCAAATTAAGAGACCTAATTAGTTTTCTCATTCTTTTCTTTCTTTTCAAAAGTACTTTGTACTCTTTTATTTGGGTTCTTTGAACCAACTTTTTATTTCTTTTTCTTTCCTACTCGAGCTGCCTAACACGTCAAACTTTGGCCAAAGCTTCACGTTTTTAAGGTCTGACGCTCACTTCTTTAGCGCTACAAAGAAGGAGGAGCGCCTCGAGAGGAATTTTCTACCAAACATGTTTTTCTATTTTTTTTTTAAATTAGGCTAAGCACATGCTTTCTCAATTAACTAACCACTAACTAATAAGAGTACTTAGATCCAACGATGCTTCCGCTAAACATATTTTATTACTAATAAAGTGTTATTGAGGTTTATTCAATAAAGTTATTATTGAATATGTGAATTGCTTATTTCATTTTAGAAAACCCTTAATATCCAATAAATCCAACACTAATCCCGATCATTCCCGATATACATGATTATGAATCCATATTCATATTTTCGATAATTAAATCTTATTTAAATATCACCATCTCTCTCTATTGTTCAATTCGCAATTGAACGTTATGTCGTTAAATATATCACATATATTTAACGTTAATTCCCTAATTCGAATTCGAACACTTCGAATTCACTCGTCACACTGTTCTAAGGTTTAGTCCGATATGAGCTAGCAGGGGGACCTCATGGACCTACAGATCATGAGCTCCAACGATCCGAGATTAACTGATTAAACTCTTTAACCTAGTTAATCAACATTCGTTAACTACTAGGACATTCCACTATAGCCTAGTAGTTGCATTCTCCTCACTGTAGATATATTTATGTCCACTCGATATAACCATGATTAGTAAGTTGACCCTTCACAGGTTGTTCGTAATTTACGGTCGGGTCAAATATCTGTTTTACCCCCGTAATTACATCTTGCTCCTTAAGTCCCACTGATCCTCTAATGAACAATTGGTTTGTGATCCAATCACTAAACCGATTGGTATGTGATCTAATCACTATACCGAGTCCCTCTCGGGCCAATGAGAAGGTGGGGCCCCTTGTTCAAGACCTGGAGTCAGCACTTAAGGGAACAACCTATCTACTATCCCTAGAGACGGGTAGGAGTGAATTCCATCTTGCACCCTATGTCCCCAGCTATCTATTCGGTCTTACCCCTAAAATGGGAGGCTTATTAAGTCGGCGCTGTTGAGCCACCCTCACCCATGCAGATCTAAGGATAATCCCGAATAAACAGGAGTTCATAGTTAGCTCAGGATTAAGGTCAAGTTACCTAGGTCATCGTTTTGAAATAGTCAGTCTTTAAAACAGTAAACAGCGTTATAAAGCAAGAGTGACTTATTTCGCGGTCCGGTCTAATGCAAACTCTTTGCATAGGACGCCCCCATTCACATGTCTCCACATGAACGATTCAGGATCACATCGTTTGTACTAAATACAAAATGGGCCGCATCCAATAGTGTCCCCAGGATAAGGTATCCAGCCTTATCCGTATACTATAGACCATTTTGACTATTTACTCGAACTTGATCCACTTTTATGTCTCCACATAAAGTTCAAGTACTCATGTTATAGCCATGGATCTTAGTTTATTGGATTTAGGGTTTTCTAAAATGAAATAAGCAATTCACATATTCAATAATAACTTTATTGAATAAACCTCAATAACACTTTATTAGTAATAAAATATGTTTATCGTTTACAAACCACGAGTTTTAGGACATAAAACCCAACAAACTCCCACTTGGACTAAAACTCCAGTGGTAATAAATATATATCCATATATATACATAATGTTGAGTTTTTCAAAATGAGAAATAAATACAATAAACTAGGGCATCACATACCCATAGTTTTCTCCCACTTGCCCTAGATTATACATCCTGTAGTCCTAGTCTCACTAGGTGACCCTCAAACACTTTAGCCGTGAGAGCCTTTGTAAATGGATCAGCAATGTTGTCCTCAGAGGCTATTTGTTTCACAATAACGTCTCCTCGTTGGACGATCTCTCGAATGAGATGATATTTTCGCTCAATATGTTTCCCGCGTTTATGGCTCCTTGGCTCTTTTGAATTTGCAACTGCTCCACTGTTATCACAAAAGAGAGTGATAGGCAGATGCATATTTGGAACAACTTCCAAATCGTTCAAAAACTTTCTAAGCCACACAGCTTCTTTTGCTGCTTCACAGGCAGCTACGTATTCTGCTTCCATAGTGGAGTCAGCAACACAACTTTGCTTGATACTCCGCCATACTACAGCTCCTCCATTCAGAGTGAACACTGATCCCGATGTTGATTTTCTCGAATCTTTATCCGACTGGAAATCAGAATCAGTGTATCCTGTAAGAATCAGATCCTTACCTTTATACACGAGCATGTAATCCCTCGTTCTCCTAAGATACTTGAGGATATTCTTAACGGTTTTCCAATGTATAAGTCCAGGATTGGACTAAAACCTGCTGACAACACCTACTGCATAGCATATGTCGGGTCGTGTACACAACATAGCATACATCAGACTTCCAACTGCCGATGCATAGGGAATGCGTCTCATATCCTCAACTTCTTGAGGTGTTGTTGCGTGCTCAATGTGTTAATAAAAATGATAAATAAGAGAGAGAGAGCACTTAGAACATGCAAGCATACATGGTCTCACAGCAAGTAGTAAGTATATTTCATTCGTTTTTTCCACAGAGACTTATTTTTAGCTATTCGCGAAGTGTGATTGTTAAGAAAGATGGGATGAATTTGATGGAGTAAAATTGGTTTTTAATTATCTAATTTTTGCTGAATGTATAAAGGGATATAACATAAACAAATGCAAGTTGAAATTAGATGCAAAGGACAAGAGATGGAATTAATAAACGAGGAAGAAAACAGCTAAACAGAATGCAACTTAGCAGAATTGCGAGAACCGCAATTAATCCGCAATTAACTCAACAGCAAAAGTATGTAAATGGGCGAATTAAGGGCTACTAATGACTATCCTATAGGCAGTTTATTACGATTATCAAGCTTTGGATCAACTCTCTATACATCAAACTCACTCTATCTCAAGTATCGTCCGATTCCATGCATTAGAGACTTAAGTTTACTCGACTTCAAAGTAAGGTCTTAAGCATCTTGTTAAAACAGGAGTGTTTAGTTTGTACTAGGGAAACTCCTATTCCTAGGCCGTTTCCTGATTACCATGAAAGGCTAGCATGATTATATGACTCTGAACTCTTACTCCTTCCAGAGGTTAGGAGTTCTTTGGACAAAATGGATGGCCAATCGAAATTGCCCGTGGGATGAAGCTCACATACAATCAATGTTCGAGTGTTAATCTGCCTACTTGATTCACGTTTTTTAGCCTATAGTTCTGTCATTAGCATGCCCCTAAGTGACTTAGCTACTCATGGATATATAGAGAACAGAAATGGCAGATAAGATAGACATGCTTAGAAGGGAAATGTGCTTAAAACAGTAAGCCAAAACCGTAGCAGAACAAGATAGAAACTGTAAAATGCAGAATTGTACTTTGATTACTTTGAGTGTTTGAATGACAAAGGAAAGCTTTGGAGAAATGAATCCAAGACAGACAACAACGAAATGCAGTAATTAAAACTCTAAACTAAGAACAACAGTGATCAGAAATGGAAATAAGAAGAACAGAACAGAAAAGCAGTAAAGGATTGCTGGAAAACTTCGTGGCAGTCGCCTCGAATGGAGGTGATGAAGAGTCAGCCTTGCTTGGATGAATCCAATCGAGAGAGAAGAAGAATCTCCTCTCCTTCCTATCAGATTATCGACTCCAAAAGCTGAGACTCTCACTCCAACAAACGGCAAAGGAAAACAGATGGAAATGGTGGACTGCGAGAAGACTTCTACGCTTCGAGTGATGACTGAACCTCCGACTTTGACCCCCTTTTATAGTAGTTTGCAGGTGCGTTTGGGCCAAGGAGAACCATCAATCTTCAACGTCATATATCAGAATGGATGGAGGAGAAAGAACGAATCCCTGAAAAGTCGGATCTAAACAGAAAAAGATCAGCCAACTTACGGTTTTAACTTGAATAATTGCGGTCACCGCAATGTTTTCGCAATTCATTCGCAATGTTTATTTTTTCATTCTTTTCCTTCGGTTTTCAACCCTTTTTCTACCTATTGTGCATAAGTCCTAAATTAGCTACCTTCTTCTAATTCTCATATTAAAGCATAGGTTTAAGCTAAATGCTAACAAAAACACCTACATGTGTACATCTTCTTAAGCTAAATGGGTCCTAAATAAGTCACTTTTAGAGACTTAACACACCCCCAAACTTAAGGCTTTGCTTGCCCTCAAGCATACTAAGGACTTACTTAGGCTGCTGTTTTCTCTTCTTTAACTACCTACCGACTCCCCTATATCCCTATCTCTAGCAGTGCTGTCCTGTGACACACTTCTAAGTTTAGAACTAACTTCTTATCAAGCTTCTTCTGACTTCACCCGCCTACTATACCTGCTGGTTTTGTTAACCCCCTACTACTGATCTAGCTACTTTTATGATGTCATGCCACTATCCCTCGGGTTTCAAATTCTACCAAGCTTTACTCCAGACTCAGTACATGCTTCTAGCTTATTTTTAATGTGTCTAGGATTCCTTAGAGTCATGCCAGTCTTAGTATTAACAGTGACAGTGGTACTTTTAGAGAACAACCTAAGCCCTGGCATCACTACATTGGATATACATTCATCTCCCTAGACAAACCTAAAAGCTACAACCTTGTGCTTAGCTCATTGAGGATCAGAGTTCTTTTTTAAATAGGACATCTAAGCCACAAGATTATAACTCCTAAGCATACATCCTTCTTCCCCTATTTCTCCTTTTCCCTTTTTTACTTAGGTGGAGTCTCTCCTTGGGTTGCCTTTTGATGCAATGCCACTTGTGGTTTACACACTTGGCACTGATTACTCAGCACTTGAGAGAGACTCCCCTCTTTATTCTTTTTTTTCACTTTTTCTATTTGTCACAAAAATTTTTTTGTAGGAGAAGAAGAATGCTTATGTCCTAAGGAAGAGAGGAATGTTCCTAGGCCTAGGGTGGCCTCCCCCAAACTTCAACTACTCATTGTCCCCAATGAGTGTCTGAGGTGGCACACCCCCAAACTATCCTAGAAGCATCTAGTCCAAAGTAAAACAAAGAGAATTTAAAAATCCTAGGCATAGGCAAAAACATTCTAAAAGCAACTATCCCAGCAGCAGAAAATTTGAACATAACAGAAAGTCTTAAGGACTTATGGTTTATGCATGCTGAGCACTATTCAGAGGCAAATTTAAACTATCAAAGGGTGTCCTATGACACTCATCCAGCATGCTTCAAGATCAGCTATATAAGGTAGTCATGCTAGCAGCAAAAGATAGAATTTAACAGATCACAGTCTAACTAAACAGACAGTCCAAAGCATGCAATCAGTCACAAAAATTGCGGGAACCGCAATTATTTCGCAATTCAATCCGGGCAGATATAACATTGATTCAGGCCCCTAGCATGCTTTTTCCTGTAACTCATGCATCCTAAAAATAAAACTAAACTATCCTACCTATTCAGCTAACATCTGACTAGACTAAGCAAAAGAAAAAACATAAAAATAAACATTAAAAACAGATCAAAAGTTGAACACAAAACAGCATAATTCACAATATCCTATCAGAAAGCAGAAAAATTGTCTTTTGTTTCTTAAGGGAACAGCAATACTCCCTTTAGTGCACTTCAAACCAGCACTCAATTCTCATCATCCTCATCTGGTTGCCTTGGTCGTGGGGGCACCCATGGAGTTAGGAGGTTGGTGGGGAAGTTCGGGAAGATGCATCCCAACTGGTCTGCAACTTCTTTGTCCCTTGCCTGCGCATAGTTGGCCCATTGAGCCATTCTCCTCTGCATGTCCATTAAGCAGGCCATAGATAGGGACTGTTCAGCAGCCAGCCTATCCAACTCAAACTCCATATTCCCCTTTCTTCTCAGCCTCAGGTTCGTAGGCAGCTCCAAATGGCCTGTGTACGGCATCTGCTGCTCCAAGCGCTCGGTGGGGACTCCTGCAAGCAAACACAATTTGGTTATAGTGTTGGGGAAAAATAATGGCCTCTTACCTTTTCTGGCGCATTCAGCAATGGCAGCTGACATGATCTCCCCTACATTGACCGTGAGACCGCGCATGATGGCATAAACCAGCAGTGATCTACTCTGGTTGATTGTCGTCTCGTGGGTCACTGGGGACAGCTTTCTCCTTGCAAAGGCAACCCACACAGCCGCCTTTGCTGTCAGATTGGCACTCATCAAGGTGTGCCTCCCATTGCGTGAGACAGTCCACGCTGCTTCAGGCTGGCCAATTGTGCGAATGGCCTCTTCCAGCACGGCCTCAGTCGGCTCATCAACTATCCGTGCATAATCTGTGTGCGCTTGGCCCTTGAGACCAAAGGCTTCATTGATGGCCTTGGCTGAGAAATCAACTTCCACCCCTCTGACCACAGATAGGCCATCCTCAGGGCTGAGCACATTGGCGTAGAAATCGTACACCATGCTCGTGTAGGCTGGATTAGGCGGTCTGCAGAATTCCTCCCAGCCATGGTTGATCACCCCTGCGCGCAAGAACTGCGGCAGGTCAGCAAGTCGATCAAGGAATCCCTTCTCGTGCAATAGGTCCCGCTTCCTGAGCTCAACACCCCTGGATTCCGCATCAGATGAGACATACCTCACTGACGGAGGTTCGTCTTCAGGGTAGAGTTTAGCCTTCCCCTTGTCTGCTGGTTTGGATGATGCAGCAGCCTCCACCTTGAGGCGTTTGAGCGAAGGCTCAGCACTCTCTTTGTCCGCCGAGGGCACCTTCTTGGCCTTCTTTTTCTTCAACTTCTTGGCCTTGCCAATCGTGGCCTTCTTCTTCTTCTTGAGTCTGGCCTTGATATTGATCTGCTGGAGGCATGCCCCCAACGTTTCTTCCATAGAATCGTCCTGCTGTGCAGGCTCGGCAGGGCTGTCTTCCCTCATAGGAGAGAAGACCTCTTCTTCCCCAGCATCTCCACTGCCTTGCGTAGACTCCTGATAATCCCCATAAGGGAATTCAGGATCAGGCCGTGGAGAATTGTGCGCTACTGATGGTGTCGGCGCAGAACTCAGTGGCGAAGACTGCAGCTCAGGGCTCTGCGCTGCTGCAAGTGTCGGATCAGAACTCTGAGGTGCTGGAGACAGCTCAGGGCTCTGTGCAGGCGGTGACGACTCTGCGCTTGGCAGTGGTTCAGATGGGAGAGGGCTGCGCGCAAGTGAGGCAGACGGCGACGATCCTTCTTTGGCTGACTCGTGGGATGCACGATCAGGTTCTTGACTCTCCACAGAGGGAGTCTTTGCTGTGCTTGGTTCGGCGGCCGTCTTGACACTCCACCGGCGTTTCTTGGGCGTGCCCACTGGCTCAGATGGACCAGCAGGGATCTCAGTGACCACCCTCCACTTCTTCCTACGAATAGGAAGCTTGGGAAGAGGACCGGTGCGAACGGCACCATCGTCTGCAAGGGTGAGAAGCGCTTCCCTCGCAGCCGCTTCAGCTGCGTCATCAGCCTTCTTCTTCGCTGCGGATCTTTCAGCACGTGTGGACACCATTGCTAAATCTTGAAGATCTTGAGAGAAGAATCAAAGATGGAGAGAATCGCTGAATTCTTGGATAGCAAAGAGAGAGATAATCGTAACGATCGAGCGGCTTCCAACGGATATAAAGGCAACGGATAAAATCCCAACGGCTCTTTTTGCGGATCCAGCAATTTTAGCGCAATTCCAGGGATATTTTTTCATTGAAATCTCCAACTTTGCCTGTCCGTATCTTTTATTTGGCTCAACCGTTTCTTGATTTTTAAAGTGGGATTTACTCTCCTTGATCCCCTCTTTCGATTCCCTACAAAAACAATTAAAACAAACATTAAATACGCAATTAAAAACACACCACAAAACATACAAACGATAATCGAAAAAACAGTAAAAATAAACTAAGGCATTGGCCTTGACTAAACGAGCATAGTAACCACTCGTTCTCTCTCGTTCTTTTTGTCATGCTTCAGTCAAGAGGAAGGCCGAGAGAGTCTTCACATCCCCTTCCTCATAGTAGTGCTTCAACCTAGCACCATTGACCATAAATGGCTGACCTTGCTGCAAGTTCTTTATCTCTATTGCACCATGAATAAAGACATTAGTAACAACAAATGGACCCGACCATCTAGACTTTAGTTTGCCTGGAAATATCTTTAAACGTGAGTTAAATAATAGGACAAGTTGGCCTTTCCTAAAGTCTTTGATCCTAAGTCTACTGTCGTGCCATATTTTGGTCTTTTCTTTATACATTTTGGCATTCTCATAGGCCATATGCCTAAGCTCATCAAGTTCATGTAGTTGCAAAGACCTTAGTGTCCCCGCATCCTTTACACAAAAATTCAATTCTTTCATGGCCCAAAATGCTTTGTTTTCTAACTCGAGTGGCAAGTGGCAAGCCTTGCCATACACCAACCTATAGGGAGACATGCCTAGAGGTGTCTTATATGCTGTTCTATAAGCCCAAAGTGCATCCTCAAGCTTAAATGACCAGTCTTTCCTATTTGGTTTGACTACCTTTTCTAGGATGTTCTTTATCTCCCTATTGGAAATTTCAGCTTGGCCATTCGAGTGTGGGTGATAGGGAGTAGCTACCCTATGTCTAATGTTATATTTAGCCAATACTCTCTCCATAGCCTTATTAATGAAATGTGACCCCTCATCACTAATGATAGCACGAGGAGTCCCAAATCTAGTGAAAATGTGCCTATGCAAGAAGTTAGTGACTGTTTTAGCATCATTATTAGGACATGCTTTGGCTTCTACCCACTTGGACACGTAGTCCACTGCTACTAAAATGTACAGGTTACCTGATGATGGAGGGAATGGTCCCATGAAATCAATGCCCCACACATCGAAGAGCTCCAACTCTAAGATGTAGGTGAGGGGCATCTCATCCTTACGACTGAGGTTACCTGTCCTTTGGCACTCATCACAGCTGTGGGCATAGTCGTGTGCGTCCTTGAAGATTGTTGGCCAGTAGTAGCCACTCTGAAATACCTTCGCAGCTGTCCTTTGGCCACCAAAGTGTCCACCGTAAGGAGATGAGTGACAGTGCTGCAGCACAGACTTCGCTTCAGCAGCTGAAACACACTTCCTCAACAACCCATCAGCACAAGTTCTGTAAAGTGTGGGGTCATCCCAGATGAATTTCCTTGCTTCATGAAGGAACCTCTTCTTCTCTTGTCCTCCCTTGAACACTGGCAATACCTGTGAAGCACGGAAGTTAGCAATGTCAGCAAACCAAGGTTCCTCATCGTTATCACGATGAGCTAAAGCAAAAACATGTTCATCTATAAAAGCATCAGAAATTGCGGTCTCCGCAATTTTTTCGCAATTGTGCTGCAATCGAGAAAGGTGATCTGCAACCACATTTTCACAACCTTTCTTGTCCCGAATGTCCAAATCAAATTCCTGCAGCAATAACACCCATCTAATCAATCTAGGCTTAGCATCAGCCTTTCTCATAAGATATTTTAAAGCAGAATGGTCAGTATATACAATGGTCCTAGTTCCTACAATATAGTTTCTAAATTTTTCACAAGCAAAGACTACAGCAAGCATCTCTTTCTCTGTAGTTGTATAATTACATTGAGCCTCATTCAAGGTCTTACTAGCATAATAGACAGGATGTGTGAGCTTGTCAATCTTCTGTCCTAACATGACTCCTACAGCATAGTCACTGGCATCACATAGCATCTCAAATGGGAGATCCCAATTTGGTCCTACTATGATTGGTGCTGTGACCAGTGCTTCCTTAAGGGTTTTCCAAGCTACTACACACTCCTTAGAGAAGATAAATGGTCTATTTAGCTCTAGAAGCTCGCACAGAGGCTTGGCTATCTTAGAAAAGTCCTTAATGAACCTTCTGTAGAAACCAGCATGCCCTAAGAAGCTTCTAATGGCTTTGACGTTCTGGGGCTCTACCAACTTCTCTATGACCTCTATTTTTGCCCTATCCACTTCTACACCTGCCCTTGACACTCTATGTCCTAAGACAATCCCTTCATCTACCATAAAATGGCACTTTTCCCAATTTAGGACTAGGTTGGTCTCCTCACACCTAGCCAGGACTTGTCCTAAGTTTTCTAGACAGGTTTTAAATGAGTCCCCAAAGACTGAGAAGTCATCCATGAATATTTCTATCATGGACTCATCCAACTCAGAGAAGATTGCCATCATACACCTTTGGAAAGTTGCCGGTGCATTGCATAAGCCAAAAGGCATTCTGCGGAAGGCAAACGTTCCAAAAGGGCAAGTGAAGGTAGTCTTCTCTTGATCCTTAGGGTCTATAGTAATTTGATTATAGCCAGAGTACCCATCTAAGAAACAATAGTAGGCTCTACCAGCTATTCTGTCTAGCATCTGGTCAATGAACGGTATAGGGAAATGGTCTTTTTTAGTTTCTTTATTTAATTTTCTGTAATCCATACATACCCTCCACCCTGTGACAGTCCTTGTTGGAATCAGTTCGTTGTTCTCATTGACTACCACAGTTATTCCCCCCTTCTTAGGTACACATTGGATGGGGCTCACCCACTGGCTACTAGCTATGGGGAAAATTACTCCTGCATCTAACCACTTTATTATTTCTTTCTTCACTACCTCTTTCATAGAGGGGTTTAACCTACGCTGGTGATCTACCTTAGGTGTGTGCTCTTCCTCTAATATAATTTTGTGCATGCAATAAGAAGGGCTAATGCCTCGAATATCAGCAATAGTCCATGCTATAGCCTTCCTATGTTGCTTAAGCAGTAAAATTAAATCAACCTCATGCTGTTCACTTAATTTAGAAGAAATAATTACAGGCAGCGTGTCATTATCTCCTAAATATGCATATTTGAGGTGAGTAGGTAGTGGTTTCAATTCTAGAATAGGTGGATGCTCAATGGAAGGCTTTAACGGATTTATAGTTCTATCAGTTAAATCTATATTCATACATACATGTTGAGGTTTATCTACAGGCATATTCATTATGTCAGATACATTTAAGTCAGCTACATCTACTTGTACATATTCACTAGCATGCTTGGTTAACAGTACATGCTCTAATTGTTCTTCCATGAGTGAGTCAACAACATCCATGCTAGCACAAGACTCAGAATCAGAGGGATACCTTAAAGCTTTGTAAACACTAAATTTTACCTCTTCATCATGAACCCTCATAGTTAACTCACCTTTTTGAACATCTATGAGTGCCCTACCTGTGGCTAGAAATGGTCTACCTAGCAGGATGGGGACCTCCTTGTCTGCCTCATAGTCCAGGACAATGAAATCTGCAAGGAAAATGAATTTGTCAACTTTAACTAGAATATCCTCAATCTTACCTTCTGGATATGCGATGGATCTGTCTGCTAGTTGTAAAGTGACAGTAGTTGGACGTGCTTCTCCCATTCCCAACTGGCGGAATAGGGACAGGGGCATGAGATTTATGCTGGCGCCCAGGTCACAAAGCGCTCTGCCCACGTGCTTGCCTCCAAGTTCTACAGGTAAGGTGAAGGAACCAGGATCCTTCTCCTTCTTGGGCAGCTTGTTCTGGAGGATGGCACTGCACTCCTCGGTGAGGTTCACTGTTTCAAACTCACCAATTATTTTTTTGTTAGTAATAATGTCCTTCAAAAACTTTACATATGAAGGCATAGACTGTAAAACCTCTACAAAAGGAATGTTAACATGCACTTGCTTAAGTATTTCTAAAAATTTATTAAAATGAACTTCCTGTTCCTGCTTCTTCTTAAGCCTTCGAGGGTATGGAGGTGGTGGCACATATGCAGGCACGTCAGGGCGCCTTAGGATGGGTGGAGGCCTTGGAATTTCTTCTACGTCCTCAACAATTGGCTCTAGCCTGGCTCCTGATGTGCTAGTTGGTGGTGGACCTTGGCTTGGCAGAGACTCCAGTGGAGCACTAGACTCAGTGTTCTCTACTCTCTTTGGTGTGTCCTTTGTGTTGCTCACCAATGGTCTTCCACTCCTAAGTTCAATTGCTTGAACTTGTTCTTTGCCATCTCTCCTTGGTACCTCGGTATCAGCAGGGAGTCTACCTTGGGGCCTACTTTTAAGTTCATTGGCTAATTGGCCTATTTGGTTTTCCAGGCTCCTAAGAGTAGCTTGCTGGCTCTGAAGAGTAGCATCATTCTTAGCTATATATTCCTTGAGTAGGTTTTCTACAGAAGATCCTACAGGTTGATTGTAAGGTTTTTGGTACATTGACTGGTTATGTTGGGGAGTGAAACCAGGTGTTCCACTCGGCCTTGGTTGGTTAGGATTTTGGTTAGTGTTCTGTTGGCCACCCCATGACAGGTTAGGGTGGTTTCTCCAACCAGGGTTATAGGTGTTGGAGTAGGGGTTATTCCTAGGCTGCTGCTGGCTTCCAACATAGCAGACTGAAGATGGATTCCCAGGGCAGTATTCATAAGGGTGCCCTTCCCCACAGAATCCACAGATTGGTGCCTCGCCTTGACTTGGTTGGGTGCCCATTGACATGGCTGTGGCGGTATTGGCACTGGTTTGGAGATTGGCCTGAGCCATTTGCTTGACTAAGTTGGTCAGGGCATTTATTTGGGTGCTCATGGCGCTTAGAGCATCCTTGTCTTGAGCCCTAGTTGGCTCTACTGGATCGTCTGACCACCTACAATGAGATGTTGAGATCTTCTCCAAGATCTCATAAGCTTCGTTGTAACTCTTGGACAACATGGAACCTCCAGCAGATGAATTTAAAACTTGTCTGGTGCTGGGGTTGCATCCTTTAAAGAAGACTTCTATTTGGATACACCATGGGATGCCATGGTGTGGACATTTAATGAGAAGGTCTTTGAATCTGGTCCAAGCTTCGTGAAGAGACTCACTTGGAGCTTGTTTGAACTTTATGATATCATCACGAAAGGTAGAATTCCTATCAGGTGGGAAGTATTTGACTAGGAATTTTTCTGCTAAATCTGTCCAATTGCGGACAGATCCTGAGGGTAAAGAATTTAACCATGTTTTGGCTTTGTCCCTCAAAGAGTAAGGGAAAAGATATAGCCTCAGGGCTTCTTGGGAAACTCCAGGGATTAGGAAGGTGTCACTAACTCCTAGGAAGTTCCTAAGGTGATTATGGGGGTCCTCATTTTCTATTCCAAAGAATTGTCCCACAGTGGACAACATTTGGAACATCACTGGCTTTAACTCAAATGAGTTGGCAGTGATTTCAGGACGGATTATGCTGGGGTTCAGCTCCCCAGGCATAGGTACTAAATATGAAAGGATGGCGCTATCCTTGTCATTCGCTATTTCAATGGGATTGCGAGTGACAGGCACCAGGTTTTGATTTACTCCAGCCATTTCTTCTTGAGGTAATTGCGGAGGAATTGTAGTCTCTGCAATGATTGGAGGTAAAAGGGTTTGTTTAAAGAGACGTTTCTTGGCTCTATTTCTAGCTTTAAATAATCTCTCGGGCTCAGGGTTGAACTCTAGATCACTAGATGGAGTCTCATTCATAAACTACCCTAAATGGTACCTGAAAAAGAAATGAAGATGGATCAAATTCAATGAAAAATACTTTGATGGTTCAGACTTAACAACTTCGTTTTCACTTAAAATAAGTCCCCGGCAGCGGCGCCAAAAACTTGTTGCGTGCTCAATGTGTTAATAAAAATGATAAATAAGAGAGAGAGAGCACTTAGATCATGCAAGCATACATGGTCTCACAGCAAGTAGTAAGTATATTTCATTCGTTTTTTCCACAGAGACTTATTTTTAGCTATTCGCGAAGTGTGATTGTTAAGAAAGATGGGATGAATTTGATGGAGTAAAATTGGTTTTTAATTATCTAATTTTTGCTGAATGTATAAAGGGATATAACATAAACAAATGCAAGTTGAAATTAGATGCAAAGGACAAGAGATGGAATTAATAAACGAGGAAGAAAACAGCTAAACAGAATGCAACTTAGCAGAATTGCGAGAACCGCAATTAATCCGCAATTAACTCAACAGCAAAAGTATGTAAATGGGCGAATTAAGGGCTACTAATGACTATCCTATAGGCAGTTTATTACGATTATCAAGCTTTGGATCAACTCTCTATACATCAAACTCACTCTATCTCAAGTATCGTCCGATTCCATGCATTAGAGACTTAAGTTTACTCGACTTCAAAGTAAGGTCTTAAGCATCTTGTTAAAACAGGAGTGTTTAGTTTGTACTAGGGAAACTCCTATTCCTAGGTCGTTTCCTGATTACCATGAAAGGCTAGCATGATTATATGACTCTGAACTCTTACTCCTTCCAGAGGTTAGGAGTTCTTTGGACAAAATGGATGGCCAATCGAAATTGCCCGTGGGATGAAGCTCACATACAATCAATGTTCGAGTGTTAATCTGCCTACTTGATTCACGTTTTTTAGCCTATAGTTCTGTCATTAGCATGCCCCTAAGTGACTTAGCTACTCATGGATATATAGAGAACAGAAATGGCAGATAAGATAGACATGCTTAGAAGGGAAATGTGCTTAAAACAGTAAGCCAAAACCGTAGCAGAACAAGATAGAAACTGTAAAATGCAGAATTGTACTTTGATTACTTTGAGTGTTTGAATGACAAAGGAAAGCTTTGGAGAAATGAATCCAAGACAGACAACAACGAAATGCAGTAATTAAAACTCTAAACTAAGAACAACAGTGATCAGAAATGGAAATAAGAAGAACAGAACAGAAAAGCAGTAAAGGATTGCTGGAAAACTTCGTGGCAGTCGCCTCGAATGGAGGTGATGAAGAGTCAGCCTTGCTTGGATGAATCCAATCGAGAGAGAAGAAGAATCTCCTCTCCTTCCTATCAGATTATCGACTCCAAAAGCTGAGACTCTCACTCCAACAAACGGCAAAGGAAAACAGATGGAAATGGTGGACTGCGAGAAGACTTCTACGCTTCGAGTGATGACTGAACCTCCGACTTTGACCCCCTTTTATAGTAGTTTGCAGGTGCGTTTGGGCCAAGGAGAACCATCAATCTTCAACGTCATATATCAGAATGGATGGAGGAGAAAGAACGAATCCCTGAAAAGTCGGATCTAAACAGAAAAAGATCAGCCAACTTACGGTTTTAACTTGAATAATTGCGGTCACCGCAATGTTTTCGCAATTCATTCGCAATGTTTATTTTTTCATTCTTTTCCTTCGGTTTTCAACCCTTTTTCTACCTATTGTGCATGAGTCCTAAATTAGCTACCTTCTTCTAATTCTCATATTAAAGCATAGGTTTAAGCTAAATGCTAACAAAAACACCTACATGTGTACATCTTCTTAAGCTAAATGGGTCCTAAATAAGTCACTTTTAGAGACTTAACAGGTGTCTTAGGACATTGTTCCTTCGACAAGTGAATTCCATGCCTGAAGGGTAGCAAACCCCTCTTGGAATTCTGCATCTTATATCTTGACAACATCTTGTCAATATAGGATGCTTGAGACATGGCTAATGTTCTATTCTTGCGGTTCCGAACTATTTGGATCCCAAGAATATATTGAGCTTCTCCCAAATCTTTCATTTGGAATTGAGTTGCTAGCCATTTCTTGACGTCAGTCAGGCATCTTACATCATTCCCAATGAGTAAGATATCATCGACATATAACACGAGGAATGCTACAGATGTTTTGACAATCTTCTTGTAAACACAAGGTTCATCAATGTTTTGTTCAAAACCATAAGATTTGATTGCAGTATCAAACCTTATATTCCAGCATCTAGATGCTTGTTTCAACCCATAAATGGATCGTTTAAGCTTACAAACTTTTTGTTCTTGATGTTGTATTATAAACCCCTCTGGTTGAGACATATAGATACTCTCTTCAAGATTGCCATTCAGAAAGGCTGTCTTGACATCCATTTGCCAAATCTCATAGTCATAATATGTGGCAATGGACAAGAGTATTCTAATTGATTTTAACATGACAACAGGAGAGAAGGTTTCATCATAGTCTACCCCCTCTCTCTGGGTATAACCCTTTGTCACTAATCGAGCTTTAAAGGTCTGTACCTTACAAGCTTGGTCTCGTTTTCTTTTGTAGATCCATTTACAACCAATAGGTTTTACCCCATCTGGTTGATCTACAAGTTCCCAGACCGAATTGAAGTACATCGACTCCATTTCGAGGTCCATGGCTTTGATCCACTGATCTTTGTCAACATCATTCATTGCCTGTTTATAGGTCAATGGATCCTCTATTCCATACCCTCCCACTACGTCGAGGCACTCTCAACTCTTGAGATGAATGTGAGTAATCAGAAGTATTAGCTCCATCAACAACTCTTGTTGAGGGACCAATCTCATCAACAACTCTTGTTGATCTATCTGTAGCTTCTTTAGAAATTTCACGCAATACTAGTTTACTGCGAGGTTGATGATCTCTCATGTGATCTTCTTCGAGAAAAGTAGCATTTGTCGATACAAATACTTTATTTTCTTCTAGATCAAAGAAGTATCCAGCTTTCGATTCTTTTGGGTAGCCTATGAATAAACATACTTTTGAACGACGTTCCAATTTCTTAGGGTTTTGCACCAACACATGTGCCGGGCATCCCCAGATCCTGAAGTGACGTAAACTAGTTTTACGCCCTCTCCATAACTCATAAGGTGTTCCAGTAACACTTTTAGAGGGAACATTGTTCAAAATGTAGGCAGCAGTCTCTACTGCATATCGCCAAAACGAATCAGGCAAATGAGCATAGCTCATCATTGATCGAACCATGTCTAACAAGGTTCTGTTTCTTCTCTCCGATACACCGTTTTGCTGTGGCGTACTAGGTGCAGAGAGTTGTGACTGAATTCCATGTACTATCAAATAGTCATGGAATCTTAGGTCCATGTACTCTCCACCTCGATCTGATCGAAGTGTCTTAATTGTTTTACCTAATAAGTTCTCAACTTCTGCCTTATACTCTTTGAACTTTTCAAGAGCTTCGGACTTATGATGTATTAGGTAAACATAACCGTACCTTGAATAATCATCTATGAAACTGATGAAATATTCATATCCTCCTCGTGCTTTGACAATCATTGGTCCACAAAGGTCCGAATGCACGAGTTCTAAGGATTCTTTGGCTCTAAGACCTTTTCCAGTAAAAGATCTTTTCGTCATTTTCCCCTCAAGACAAGACCGACATGCTGGTAAAGAGTTGTCTTCTAACTGGCTTAGATGACCATTCTTAACCAATCTCTCAATCCTATTGAGATTAATGTGGCCAAGTCTTAAGTGCCAAAGATATGTACTTGAAGAAACTTTTTGCCTTTTGTTTCGCGTCTCAGCCGTTTTAAACATCTCGATATTTAAAATAGCTTTCGCTCTGGTCGGTTTTAACTTATATAAGTTGTTTTCTAGTTTTGCAGAACAAATAGGAATACCTCTTTTGGTAATGAACACTTCATTAATTTCAAAAGATACTTTATACAATTGTTCTAACAAACAAGAGATAGATACAAGATTCCTTTTCATTCCAGGAACAAGATACACATTATCTAATATAATGAATCTATCTCCAAAAAACAACTTTAAATCTCCCACTGATTTTGCTGAGACAACCTCTCCTGTTCCAACCCTGAGAGTTATCTCGCCTTCCGCAAGTGTTCTCCAGGAACTAGTTTCCTGAAAAGAAGAACAAATATGATTAGTGGCCCCTGAATCCAGTATCCAGGAAGAGTCATCACTCTCCACTAAACATATTTCAACAACTAGTAAATCATATTTACCTTGTTTTGCCTTTTCAGCTTTCTTCTCTGCAAGGTACTTTGGGCAGTTTCTTTTCCAATGCCCATTCTCGTTGCAGTGGAAACATTTTCCTTTATCTGCAACTTGAGCCTTGCTTTTGCGGTCATTAGGAGTTTTACTTTTCCCCTTCCCTTTCTTTTTCATCGAAATACTCTTATTTTTAGAAGAAGAAGGGCCAGACTTCGTCCCAGAGGACGATCCTCTATAGAACTTTTTAGTGGTAGCAACATTTGCCTCCACTTCATGTCCCTTAGTTTTCAAGAGGGACTGATAAGTCTGAAGCTCATTCAGAAGAGTAGTCAAGTTATATTCAATTTTGTTCATCATCGCATTTGTGCGGAACTGTAGGAAGCTCTTCGGAAGAGACTCCAGAATAAAACTGACCTGACTCTTCTCATCTATGACAGCTCCATTTACTTCTGCCACATTGAAATGGACCATCATGTCCAGGACATGTTCTCTAACAGAGGTCCCTTCTCTCATGCGACAGTTATAAACGTACTTGATGGCATCATGCCTAAGGGAGAAGGACGGTTGTCCAAACATCCCCTTCAGAGATTCCATAATCTCTTTGGCAGCACCCATACCATCGTGTTTCTTAGCCAATACATCAGATATGCTGGCCAGAATGTAGACGCGGGCTTTATCATTTGCCCTTGTCCATCTGTCATATGCATCCCGAACATTTCGGTTTGCATTTGTGCCGGGGTTTGGAGGACACTCCTCAGTTAAAACAAACCTTAGATCATCAATTACCAGTATTGTGTTTAAATTTGATTTCCACGTTGCGTAATTATCCCCGTTAAGTTTCTCAGAAGCTAGTAACTGTACTATTGAGTTGGACATGCTGAAAAATATAAACATATCGTATTTAGTGAAATTGCTATTACCCTTTTATATTATCCAATCAAGTTTTAGCAAAAGTAACAATGTACCCATCATTTATTCTTTATTGCAACGATACTACAAAGGTTTAGAGCAACATCCACCTAGGGGCAGTCTATCACTCCTCCTTTGAATTGAGACAATCTCAGCTAATCACTATTACCAGAATAACTTATATTCCAATAGATCTTTTAGCTATCGTTTACTTTGGTCAAGAAGTTACTAACACTTAGTAATTCTTGTAAGTGTGACCCTCCATTTTCAGACCTCAGAGATCGGAATCAACAAGCTCCCGAAGTTGGAAAGACAATGTTGAAAACGGACCTATGAGACCCTATCCATTTATGGAGTTCGCGGTGTTCCGAATCCCATGATACAACCCTCCTAAGGGGTGGTCGCTCCCAGGGCAGACTCGCAGGCGCATCATGGGAATCTCACGGTGCAACCTAATGGAGGAGACCGTAGGATGTGTTGACACACAACCTTCGCCCACTTACTATGAACGACTTCCCCTATTCACCTTGTTATTGACTCATGCAAATACTTTCCTACTGGAGGTCGCTCCCAAGGCGACTCGAAGCCGAGCATGAATCTCACGGTGTGAACTCTAAGGGACGTAGGAGCTGAAAACATTTTTCCTCCCACTGAAGTGTTCTAGAGGGTTGGGTATGATTTTACTTAAGCATATATTTTGGCTAACTAAAACATATCCTAAGTCTAGGTAATCTTTCCGAGTATAACGTTTATACTGGATTTTAACCTATGATGTCTAGGTGATAAACCTTTTAAAACCTCACATCACTCACGCATGCTCATAAAACCGGGTTAGCTAAACTCAAACGCCAGTTCGATGCCCAGGTAGGAGGTGTTCCGTAAACCGTCAACTTAAATACCCCCAGGCTGAGACAGCATCTTACCGGGTGAGTTTTTCTTGTAACCGAAGTTTTACAAGATATCAACCTATTTTAACTATTAAAATAGGAGATTGCTTGGTAGTTAACCCTAAATGAGCATGCATTTATCTTTGTTATAAGTTTTAATGTCTAATTCATTTTATAACACTTATAAAAAAAACTTATAACATACATCTAACATGCTTTTATATAACAATTATATAAAATCATTCCATGCAAAAATATAACAATTTATATGAAATCTCATGGAATCCTAAACATGCATACTTATATTATAACACTTATAACATACTTTCAATGCATGTTTCATGCTTATCCTATGGTGGGATTTTAAATCTACATGGCATACAATATGCACACAAGATTATGTTTATTTAAACTATACATTCACAATGCATAAATAAATAAACCACACTAAAAATGGATTGGTTTTGGCATCCTAAACAAGCATTTACCTAAATTATTACAATAATAAAATAGGAAAAAGTCTTGAACCGCCCCCGAACACTTCGAATCGGCTCGAACCGCTTGTAAGTTGTGGAATTGCACGAACCGCCGCCGAACCGAACCGAACCGCCACTTGACGCCTCTTCCAATTTTGATAAATTACATCCTAAAATGGACTCTAAGGACTCTACAAAAATTACATACTCTTTGTAACACATTAAAGCCCATTACAAGGCAATTACAATAATTATTACAAATTGGAAAAGAAATGGATGCCAAAGACCAAAAATTTCCATTTTAGCACACATACATTCATCACATGAATTACTACCCACCAACTCTAAATTAACCAAAAAAGAGTACTTAAAGCATGCTCTGATACCATTTGTAAGAGTTTCAGCATGCATAGCGGAAGCATCGTTGGATCTAAGTACTCTTATTTTGTTAATTTAAAAAGAAAAAGCATGTCATTTGAAAATCAAAGACAATAATTGAGAAGTTACCTTTGAAGTTCAAATTCTTCTTGATTCCAAACTCGATCTTCGAACGTAACGGTCACGAACCACCACGAGAGTCTTCCCGACTATTCTCCGGCCTTAGAACGGGATTGTGGGATCCTTTGAGTGACTAATTTAAAAGAGAATTGAAGATGGAATTGGAGAGAAAAGTAGAGAAATTGTCTTTACAATTTCTCAAAGTTCATCAAAATTCCAAGAAGAAGTCAATCTAATTAACCCTTTGTATATATAGAAGACTACATGCAAAAACATGCAAAATTGAGTTAACAATAGGATGCCATGTAGAATCCACTCAATTTAGTGGGATTAGTGGCTTGATGTGGGATGAACACTTAGCAAAAAAGTTTGACTCATAAAACCACCAACAAATGGTTTTTCCCACTAACTCAAGAATTGGATTTTTCCACTAACTTAAGAATTGGATTTTTCCACTCACTTTAGTCATCAAAATGACTCTTGACTTTCAAGGTTTAGTGGAGTCAACATTTGACTTTTGACTTTCAAAGTTGTAGTCAATTATCTTAAAATTGACTTTTGACTAACTTTGATCAAATTAATTCAATTTAAAAATTAATTCAAATAATTAATTTTAAATCAAATTAAATTAATATTAAATAATTAATTAAACAATTTAATTAATTCAAATTTAATATCCAATAAATCCAACACTAATCCCGATCATTCCCGATATACATGATTATGAATCCATATTCATATTTTCGATAATTAAATCTTATTTAAATATCACCATCTCTCTCTATTGTTCAATTCGCAATTGAACGTTATGTCGTTAAATATATCACATATATTTAATGTTAATTCCCTAATTCGAATTCGAACACTTCGAATTCACTCGTCACACTGTTCTAAGGTTTAGTCCGATATGAGCTAGCAGGGGGACCTCATGGACCTACAGATCATGAGCTCCAACGATCCGAGATTAACTGATTAAACTCTTTAACCTAGTTAATCAACATTCGTTAACTACTAGGACATTCCACTATAGCCTAGTAGTTGCATTCTCCTCACTGTAGATATATTTATGTCCACTCGATATAACCATGATTAGTAAGTTGACCCTTCACAGGTTGTTCGTAATTTACGGTCGGGTCAAATATCTGTTTTACCCCCGTAATTACATCTTGCTCCTTAAGTCCCACTGATCCTCTAATGAACAATTGGTTTGTGATCCAATCACTAAACCGATTGGTATGTGATCTAATCACTATACCGAGTCCCTCTCGGGCCAATGAGAAGGTGGGGCCCCTTGTTCAAGACCTGGAGTCAGCACTTAAGGGAACAACCTATCTACTATCCCTAGAGACGGGTAGGAGTGAATTCCATCTTGCACCCTATGTCCCCAGCTATCTATTCGGTCTTACCCCTGAAATGGGAGGCTTATTAAGTCGGCGCTGTTGAGCCACCCTCACCCATGCAGATCTAAGGATAATCCCGAATAAACAGGAGTTCATAGTTAGCTCAGGATTAAGGTCAAGTTACCTAGGTCATCGTTTTGAAATAGTCAGTCTTTAAAACAGTAAACAGCGTTATAAAGCAAGAGTGACTTATTTCGCGGTCCGGTCTAATGCAAACTCTTTGCATAGGACGCCCCCATTCACATGTCTCCACATGAACGATTCAGGATCACATCGTTTGTACTAAATACAAAATGGGCCGCATCCAATAGTGTCCCCAGGATAAGGTATCCAGCCTTATCCGTATACTATAGACCATTTTGACTATTTACTCGAACTTGATCCACTTTTATTTCTCCACATAAAGTTCAAGTACTCATGTTATTGCCATGGATCTTAGTTTATTGGATTTAGGGTTTTCTAAAATGAAATAAGCAATTCACATATTCAATAATAACTTTATTGAATAAACCTCAATAACACTTTATTAGTAATAAAATATGTTTATCGTTTACAAACCACGAGTTTTAGGACATAAAACCCAACATAACTCTCATCCAACAAGCTACCTAAAGGTGCCTTTCGGGGTGACAACGAGAATTAGCTAAACATGCGATAAACCAAGCTTACGGAATCTAGGGAGAAGTTGCTAAGTGCGCGATAAGTGCAAGAGAGCAAAAGAAAAAATTTTAAAATTTTTGACATGAACCTAATAAACACAAAACTCATGCAAAAACTCGATTATGAACATGCTCAGATTTCCAACATGCATTTCCTAGGCTATCACAGTCAGAAAACAATAAACAGAGTCCCAAGCACTTCAATATCTTTGCAACACTTCTCAACAAACTACACATGCATATCCGTCGGACTAACTCCACCCCCAACTTCAAAATTTGGCATTGTCCTCAATGCCAACCAGTCAGATACAACGAAGTAAAAGGGAAGAAGAAATACACTTCCCTGACTCTTGGTGAAGCTGGCGAGGGCGAGGAAGCGGCGCACGAACGCATCAGAGCCCAAAATTGGCTTCTCTTCCTCGATTCCTAAAAAAACAGCAAGCTAATTAATACTAAATTAATCTAAAAAGCAATAAAACTAAACTAAAGCATAAAAACAGTCCATCGCTCGGGTGCCTCCGAGAAGCGCAGAATTTTTAAAGTCGGTTGCTCGACTGTATTCTCTCAACAGACTCATCCATAGTCTGTAGGTGCAGGGGACGATCCAGACTTGTCCTTGGCCACACCTTTTCTACCATCCACCTGAAAAATGTTTTGCACTCTTCGTGCCTCGGGCACGTGAATATCAGCATTGTTAGTGCAAAAACCAGCATTATCATCACACATATTTAAATCAGAAATTTTTATTGAGACATGGGAACCATCCCTCAAGTGCGAGGGTAGACTCCCATTCTCATCATGCTCACAAACAGATACATTTCCAGCAGATTTTCCAAATAAAGAGAACTCATGCAAAGTATCATCAAACTCCAGAGAAACAACGCCCTTATACACATCAATTTTGACCCTAGCGGTCTTAAGAAAGGGACGTCCTAACAACATGGAGGACGAAGCATGCAATGAATTTTCATTCATATCTAAAACAAGGAAATCAGCGGGAAACGTCATATTCCCAACTCTAACTAAAACATCCTCTACCTTCCCCCTAGGACAGATGCTCGACCCATTAGCCAACTGAACAGAAACATTACATTCATGCATTTCATTTAAATTCAGTTCACGATACAATGCATAAGACATAACATTAACAGAGGCTCCTAGGTCTAACATGGCATTACGAACAATTTTACTACCTATAGTGCAAGGGATAGTAAAAGTACCTGGATCGTTGCACTTCGCAGGCAACGTACCTGGGAGTATGGCAGAGACGTTCTCCTTCTTTTTCTCGGTCCCTCTGGACTTCCTTTTCGTAGTGCACCAGCTCCTTAGAAATTTCGCATACTTGGGCACTTGACTGACTGCCTCTAGGAGCGGGATATTTACCATCACCTTTTGGAAGGTTCGAAGGACCTCCTCATCATCAGATTCCAAAGTAGGCTTCGCAAGCCTACTCGGGAATGGTGCTCTGGCAACATCCTCAGGTACACTGACCTTCTCATTTCTTTTCTCATTCTGAGTCTCGGGAGCAGTCGGGGCGGACTTGTTCAGGCTGTCCGTGGCTTCCTTCGCAGCTCTGGTGGAAAGTGACTTCCCACTGCGCAGCTGAATGGCACTCACGTTTTCACATGAGTTTACTGTAGTTTGGGAAGGATGCTTCCCCGAGCTCTTGCTCTCAATCTTACTAATAGAGACCGCCATCTGTGTCAGCTGCTTGTTCAAATTCTGCACCTCTGCCTTGTGAGAATTAAGCTCCTCTCGAGCTTCTTTCTGAAACTGGCTGGTGCTAGTCACGATGGTCCTTACCATCTCTTCAAGCGAGCTGGAGGAGCTCGAGGCTTGAGCCTGGGTGGAAGAATTAGGCCTATCCTGGGACTGGCCTTGGAAACGAGTTTGTCCTTCCCTATTCCCATAGCTGAAATTAGGATGGTCGCGCCAACCGGGGTTGTAAGTGTTTGCATATGGGTCGTACTTCCTTGGGTTGGAAGCATCCCCCCGATTGCGTTGACCTCCGCATCCTCGCGGTGTCCTCCAACTATTTTCTTTAACATGCTGCCTATCTCGGCCACCTGGGCCCTCATTTCAGTCATCTCGTGGCTCTGAGCCACGCTGTGCACTTGGCCTTGTCCCCGAATACCGAATTGCTGCGAGTTGGTGGCCATATTTGCAATCAACTGCTTGGCCTCAACTGGGGTCTTGTCAATTAGTGCCCCTCCACTCGCTGCATCGATCATCTGCCGGTCATGGGGCGTCATCCCCTCATAAAAATACTGTATCAACAACTGATCGACAATTTGATGATGTGGGAAGCTCGCGCACAGGCGCCCGAAGCGTTCCAAGTATTCGTGCAGGGACTCACCAACATCTTGGGTGATCCCATATATCCTCTTCCGCAGGGTGGTGGCTAAGGATGCGGGGAAGTATTTCTCCAAGAATACCCGCTTCATATCCTGCCACGTGGTGATGGATCCGGAGGGCAAATAGTACAGCCAATCCTTGGCCTTGTTGATAACTCCATTTTGGAGCTATTAAATACGTCCTAATTATAGCTAAAGGCCGCTCGCAATTGATTAAATGTATCTCTTTTGTAGGAGAAAAGCGGCAAAGAGCTCGTGCCTCCGTTGGGCATGTTCGAGCGCTTAAAGCAGAGTTTTAGCGCCCGGGAATGCATCGGGAAGAGGGGAACTTGTTCCGTGAAGAAACGGGCCAAAACTGCCTTGGAGAAGCAAAGCATCAGCCCCAAACCCGAGAGCCAGCGTCGAGCTACAGCGTCGAGACGCTGGCTCGACGCTGGAAAAACCCGAGAGCAAGCGTCGAGTGATAGCGTCGAGACGCTAGCTCGACGCTGCCCTGGCGTCGAGACCCTGCTTGGCGTCGAGACGCTCCGGAGGAGGCGCGCGCAGGAAATTCATCGGGGCAGCGTCGCGACGCCATCGCGCGCGCTCGCGGCAACTTAGGGCACAGCGTCGAGACGCTGGCCTAGCGTCTTGACGCTACGACGAAGGCAGTAGCTAAAAGACGATTTTTCTGCACTTTTTTGCAAATCTTCATCTTCTTCATCTCTCAACGGATTCCGGCGATTTTTAGCTTCTTCTTCTCCGTTTTCTCTCTATATTCCGTGGAGCTCTGCCATTGTTGGCATGCTGGAGAGCTCCACTCTCCATTGTAATAGGTAGATGAACTCTTCCATGGTCGTTGGTGGAGCGGGATTGACGATCCGCGCCATGAGCGGCTAAGGTAAGGGTGACGGTTTGGGATTTGTTTAGGGGAATTTTGTTAGACATTCATGCTTTGATAATCTGAGTATATTTTTGCATATTGGAATCTTATTATTAGCATCTGTTTACCTTGCTTAATCCAACGCTCATGCTAAATTACGTTGATTGACACTCGGGTAGTTTCGTATGTTGTGTATGTTAAAGAGTAGCGATGTCGTGCCTCTCACTGCTCGACTAAGTAACACAGGTAAATAGAACTAAATCGAAGTATCGGGTCGGGTAGGATAAATGTTGGTTGCATACGGCGTTTGCGGGCAACCTACTAGCATTTAGAATTCACGCTCGAATGTTCGTCGCGGTTAGCTAGTGACTGTCTAAATTCATCTTAGGACCGATCATCTTAATGTGAGCTTAGATAACGTGTAATTAGAACTGTGTGGTCTAATTAAAACCCATGGAGTCGGCTACTTTGGGGCTTCTCTGGTAGTCGTCCGCGTGCTCAATAAACTGTATTCCATGTCGTTAGAATTAAATGATAAGCTGAATGTTGTCTAACAATTGATCCCGAGACTCCCCAAACCGTGCACACGCTCTCTACATATTATTCTTCCTTCGTAGCTTTCTTCATTATTTCTCTTGCATGATTAAAACCCCCCGTTACCAATTAATCAATTAAATCCCAATTTTAATTATACTTTTGATCATTCCTATTCCTTGGATCGACCCTGTTACCACTGGCTGCAAAGCCTTGGCAATAGGCATTATAATTCGTATTTTGGCAAGCCTCGACAGCTTGAGATTAGGCGGATATTCAAAATCCAGCCCACCAAAATTGGCGCCGTTGCCGGGGAATAGGCAATTGATTGGATTTATGATTGAAGTTTGAATTTGATTTTTTGATGGTTGACTGAAATTTTTTTCTGTTTGTATGTTGTATGTTTAGATTTTTGTTTGTGTATGACCCGTTCCTCTGAGGGTTGTTTGCAGTATATCCCTGAGATTGACAGAGAGGAGCGGCGGTTACGTAGAGAAGCCCGGGAGGGGCAAGGAACGTTTGAAAGAGAAGAAGGCAATCCCTTCTTATTTGACGAGATGGCGCAAGGTGAAGCGCCACGGACGCTTAAGCAGCTGGCAGCGCCAGACCTGAACCTGCAGCCTTTGTGCATTAACTACCCCGTGGTAGCAGGTAACTTCGAACTAAAATCTGGTTTAATTCACCAGTTACCTTCTTTCCATGGAAACGCAGGTGAGGACGCGAACAAACATCTGATGGAGTTCCATTGCGTCTGCGCGGGAATGAAGCCCCCAGGGGTCACGAAAGAGCAACTGAATATGAGGGCATTCCCCTTTACACTGAAGGATAAGGCCAAGGATTGGCTGTATTACTTGCCTTCCAGATCCATCACCACGTGGCAGGATATGAAGCGGGTATTTTTGGAGAAATACTTTCCCGCATCCCTAGCCACCACACTGCGGAAGAGGATATATGGGATCACCCAAGATGTAGGTGAGTCCCTACACGAATACTGGGAACGCTTCGGGCGCCTGTGCGCGAGCTTCCCACATCATCAGATCGCCGATCAGCTGCTCATACAGTACTTTTATGAGGGGATGACGCCCCATGACCGGCAGATGATCGATGCAGCGAGTGGAGGGGCACTGATTGACAAGACCCCAGTTGAAGCCAAGCAGTTGATTGCAAATATGGCCACCAACTCGCAGCAATTCGGTATTCGGGGACAAGGCCAAGTGCACAGCGTGGCTCAGAGCCACGAGATGACTGAAATGAGGGCCCAGGTGGCCGAGATAGGCAGCATGTTGAAAAAAATAGTTGGAGGACACCGTGAGGATGCGGAGGTCAACGCTATCGGGGGGTATGCTTCCAACCCAAGGAAGTACGACCCATATGCAAACACTTACAACCCCGGTTGGCGTGACCATCCAAATTTCAGCTATGGGAATAGGGAAGGACAAAATCGCTTCCAAGGCCAGTCCCATGATAGGCCTAATTCTTCCACCCAGGCTCAAGCCTCGAGCTCCTCCAGCTCGCTTGAAGAGATGGTAAGGACCATCGTGACTAGCACCAGCAAGTTTCAGAAAGAGGCTCGTGAAGAGCTCAATTCTCATAAGGCAGAGCTGCAAAATTTGAACAAGCAGCTGACACAGATGGCGGTGTCTATTAGTAAGATTGAGAGCAAGAGCTCGGGGAAGCTTCCTTCCCAAACTACAGTAAACTCATGTGAAAACGTGAGTGCCATTCAGCTGCGCAGTGGGAAGTCACTTTCCACCAGAGCTGCGAAGGAAGCCACGGACAGCCTGAACGAGTCCGCCCCGACTGCTCCTGAGATTCAGAATGAGAAAAGAATTGAGAAGGTCAGTGTACCTGAGGATGTTGCCAAAGCACCATTCTCGAGTAGGCTTGCGAAGCCTACTTTGGAATCTGATGATGAGGAGGTCCTGCGAACCTTCCAAAAGGTGATGGTGAATATCCCGCTCCTAGAGGCAGTCAGTCAAGTGCCCAAGTATGCGAAATTTCTAAGGAGCTGGTGCACTACGAAAAGGAAGTCCAGAGGGACTGAGAAAAAGAAGGAAAACGTCTCTGCCATACTCCCAGGTACGTTGCCTGCAAAGTGCAACGATCCAGGTACTTTTACTATCCCGTGCACTATAGGTAGTAAAATTGTTCATAATGCCATGTTAGACCTAAGAGCCTCTGTTAATGTTATGTCTTATGCATTATATCGTGAACTGAATTTAAATGAAATGCATGAGTGTAATGTTTCTGTTCAGTTGGCTAATGGGTCGAGCATCTGTCCTAGGGGGAAGGTAGAGGATGTTTTAGTTAGAGTTGGGAATATGACGTTTCCCGCTGATTTCCTTGTTTTAGATATGAATGAGAATTCATTGCATGCTTCGTCCTCCATGTTGTTAGGACGTCCCTTTCTTAAGACCGCTAGGGTCAAAATTGATGTGTATAAGGGCGTTGTTTCTCTGGAGTTTGATGATACTTTGCATGAGTTTTCTTTATTTGGAAAATCTGTGGGAAATGTATCTGTTGTTGACCATGTTGAGAATGGGAGTCTACCCTCGCGCTTGAGGGATGGTTCCCATGTCTCTGTTACAATTTCTGATTTAAATTTGAGTGATGATAATGCTGGTTTTTGCACTAACATGTCTGATATTCACGTGCCCGAGGCACGAAGAGTGCAAAATCTTTTTCAGGTGGATGGAAGGAAAGGTGTGGCCAAGGACAAGTATGGATCGTCCCCCGCACCTACAGACTATGGATGAGTCTGTCAAGAGAATACAGTCGAGCAACCGACTTTAAAAATTCTGCGCTTCTCGGAGGCACCCGAGCGATGGACTGTTTTTATGTTTTAGTTTAGTTTTATTGCTTTTTAGATTAACTTAGTTTTAATTAGCTTGCTGTTTTTTTTTAGGAATCGAGGATGAGAAGACAATTTTGGGCTCTGATGCGTTTGTGCGCCGCTTCCTCGCCCTCGCCAGCTTCACCAAGAGTCAGGGAAGTGAATTTCTTCTTCCCTTTTACTTCATTGTATCTGACTGGTTGGCATTGAGGACAATGCCAAATTTTGAAGTTGGGGGTGGAGTAGTCCGTTGGATATGCATGTGTAGTTTGTTGAGAAGTGCTATAAAGATATTGAAGTGCTTGGGACTCTGTTTACTGTTTTCTGACTGTGATAGCCTAGGAAATGCATGTTGGAATTCTGAGCATGTTCATAATCGAGTTTTTGCATGAGTTTTGTGTTTATTAGGTTCATGTCAAAAATTTTAAAATTTTTGCTTTTGCTCTCTTGCACTCATCGCGCACTTAGCAACTTCTCCCTAGATTCCGTAAGCTTGGTTTATCGCATGTTTAGCTAATTCTCGTTGTCACCCCGAAAGGCACCCTTAGGTAACTTGTTGCATGAGAGTTAGTAGTTGGTTAATCGAGAAAGCATGTGCTTAGCCTAATTTAAAAAAAAAAATAGAAAAGCATGTTGGGTAGAAAATCCTCTCGAGGCGCTTGTTACGTCTCCAAAAGTGACCTTTTTAGGACTTAATTAGCTTAGAAAGATGTTCACTCTTAGGTATTTTTGATAGCATTTAGCCTAAACCTATGCTTAAATATGAGAAGTAGAAGAAGGTAGCTAAATCAGGACTTATGTACAATAGGTAGAAAAAGGGTTGAAAACCGAAGGAAAAGAATGAAAAAATGAGCATTGCGAATGAATTGCGAAAACATTGCGGTGACCGCAATTATTCAAGTGAAAACCGTAAGTTGACTGATCTTTTTCTGTTAATTTCCGTAATTTCAGGGATTCGTTCTTTCTCCTCCATCCATTCTGATATATGACGTTGAAGATTGATGGTTCTCCTTGGCCCAAACGCACCTGCAAACTACTATAAAAGGGGGCCAAAGTCGGAGGTTTGATCATCACTCGAAGCGTAGAAGTCTTCTCGCAGTCCACCATTTCCATCTGTTTTCCTTTGCCGTCTGTTGGAGTGAGAGTCTCAGCTGTTGGAATCGATAATCTGATAGGAAGGAGAGAAGATTCTTCTTCTCTCTCGATTGGATTCATCCAAGCAAGGCTGACTTTTCATCACCTTCATTCGAGGCGACTGCCACGAAGTTTTTCAGCAATCCTTTACTGCTTTTCTGTTCTGTTCTTCTTATTTCCATTTCTGATCACTGTTGTTCTTAGTTTAGAGTTTTAATTACTGCATTTCGTTGTTGTCTGTCTTGGATTCATTTCTTTCAAAGCTTTCCTTTGTCATTCAAACACTCAAAGTAATCAAAGTACAATTCTGCATTTTACAGTTTCTATCTTGTTCTGCTACGGTTTTGTCTTACTGTTTTTAGCACATTTCCCTTCTAAGCATGTCTATCTTATCTACCATTTCTGTTCTCTATATATCCATGAGTAGCTAAGTCACTTAGGGGCATGCTAATGACAGAACTATAGGCTAAAAGACGTGAATCAAGTAGGCAGATTAACACTCGAACATTGATTATATGTAAGCTTCATCCCACGGGCAATTTCGATTGGCCATCCATTTTGTCCAAAGAACTCCTAACCTCTGGAAGGAGTAAGAGTTCAGAGTCATATAATCATGCTAGCCTTTCATGGTAATCAGGAAACGGCCTAGGAATAGGAGTTTCCCTAGTACAAACTAAACACTCCTGTTTTAACAAGATGCTTAAGACCTTACTTTGAAGTCGAGTAAACTTAAGTCTCTAATGCATGGAATCGGACGATACTTGAGATAGAGTGAGTTTGATGTATAGAGAGTTGATCCAAAGCTTGAGAATCGTAATAAACTGCCTATAGGATAGTCATTAGTAGCCCTTAATTCGCCCATTTACATACTCTTGCTGTTGAGTTAATTGCGGATTAATTGCGGTTCTCGCAATTCTGCTAAGTTGCATTCTGTTTAGCTGTTTTCTTCCTCGTTTATTAATTCCATCTCTTGTCCTTTGCATCTAATTTCAACTTGCATTTGTTTATGTTATATCTCTTTATACATTCAGCAAAAATTAGATAATTAAAAACCAATTTTACCCCATCAAATTCATCCCATCTTTCTTAACAATCACACTTCGCGAATAGCTAAAAATGAGTCTCTGTGGAAAAAACGAATGAAATATACTTACTACTTGCTGTGAGACCATGTATGCTTGCATGTTCTAAGTGCTCTCCCTACCCTTTTGCATATTTATCTTTACACATTGAGCACGCAACAAGTTTTTGGCGGCGTTGCCGGGGACTTATTTTAAGTGAAAACGAAGTTTGTTAAGTTAGAAAAAAAAACATTAATATCTATTGGAGCTAATCTTCTTTCATTGCCTTTACAGGTACTATCAAGCTAGTTTATGAAAGAGTTTCCAAACCTCAACTCGCAACAGAGAGAAACTTTGCAGGTGGAAAACGTATGGGTACGACAAAGTAAATGAATACGCTGCAGAACTTAATTGGAGGACGAGTTTGCCCACAACAGTTTGAAGGATTTTACCAGCCATGTGCTTATTGTGGGGATAATCATAACTTGGAGAATTGCCCAACATTGAATTATCAAGAGAGGCAATATCAACAAAGCTATGACAACCATTATTCGTACATGTGTGAACATGATCAGTGGCAACTCTCAAATAATCCTTGGGAAGAGCATGTGCAAATTGCTCATTATGAAGAGTTCCCCCAACATGAAAACTATCAACATTATGCCCCAACTCCAAGTGAAGAATTATCACCCACTTTGGAGGCACTATGGATAGAATTCATGGAAAGGAATGATGCATCCATGAGGAGAATGGATGTGCAATTAGCTCAGCTCACAAATGACTTACAAGAGCTACTTGCTATAGCAAAATCACTACCACCATGCCCTCAGATGTTCGATTTTTATGATGATGAACCTTTTGTTACCTTCGAATCTGAGAAGAGTGATCCAATGGAATCTCCATATGAAATGGTGGAGTTGGTGACAGTTGAGAAAAATGAAATTGTGCTGGATGAGGCCAAAGAGACTAATGCGCTGCTTGAGGAACAAGAATTTGAAATGTTTGAGGTTGTAGCAAGCTTCTCCACCAATGAAAAAGTTGAGCCACCACCACCACAAATGCTCCAGCTGAAGGAGTTAGAAAGAGTTGTGCCAGAAAAAGAAGTCTCATCGCATCAAAGCTATGTTGTCGCAAATATTGTAGAAACAAAACCAACGCACAGAAAGTACAAACCTTGGGATGTTATAACATGCAGTCTCTTTGAAAGAATCAACAAATTCAAGGTGTGGCAGAATGTCCGACCCCGTAAATCAAGACTTAAGTATCTTAAAGGAGCAAAAGTGATGCCTCGAAACATTGAAGAATATCCATATGAGGCAGATTGACAAGGGAGTATTTCTGTTCCTTAAAAGAAAAAAAATATAATAATCAAACTGCTTTTCGTCGAACCATGTGAATTCTGTTGTTTTGAGTTAATATTTGGTCTGTCTTTAATTCTTTATTTTTGCTGTTTAAATTTGTTTAGTGTAGTCTGATGGTAGCTGAATAGGTAGATTAGTTTAGTTTCATTTTTGTATAGCTTGAATGACTGGAAAAAGCATGCATAGGGGCCCTGATCACTGATATATCTGCCCTGTATCTATTGCGAAATAATTGCAGAATCCGCAATTTTTATTAGTAAATGCATGTTTTTGACTGACTGTTTAGCTAGGCTGGTTCTGTTTAAATTCTGTCTTTTGCTGCTATCTTGACTACCTTATATAGCTTATCTCAAAGCATGCTGGATGAGTGTCATAGGACACCTTTGATAGTTTAAATTAGCCTCCTAAAAGTGCTCAACATGCATAGCTTTAAGTCCTTACCTGCCTGTCTTTACGAATTTCTGCTGCTGTGATATTTACTTTTAGAATGTTCTGTCTATGCCTAGGGCTTTTAGATTCTCTTTGTTTTACCTTAGACTAGATGCTTCTAGGACAAGTTTGGGGGTGTGCCACCTCAGACACTCATTGGGGACAATGAGTAGTTTAAGTTTGGGGGAGGCCACCCTAGGCCTAGGAACATTCCTCTCTCCCTTAAAGCATAAGCATTCTTCTTCTCCGTTATAAAAAATGATGAGCTGAAAAAAAAAAAATGAAAAATAGAATAAAGAGGGGTGTCTCTCTTAGGTTGCTGAGTAATCAGTGCCAAGTGTGTAACCCACAAGTGGCATTGCATCAAAAGGCAACCAAAGGAGAGGCTCCACCAAAGTAAGAAAGAAAAAGGAAAAAAAAAAGGGAAGAAGAATGTACACCTAGGAGTTGCAACTTTGTGGCTTAGATGTCCTAAATAAAAAGAACTCTGATCCTCAATTAGCTGAGCACAAAGTTGTAACTTGTAGGGTTGTTTAGGGAGATGAATGTCTATCCAATGTAGTGATGCCAGGGTTTAGGTTGTTCTCTAAAAGTACCACTGTCACCGTTAATACTAAGACTGGCATGACTCTAAGGAATCCTAGACAATTTAAAAATAAAGCTAGAAGCATGTACTGAGTCTGAAGTAAAGCTAGGCAGAATTTGAAACCTCAGGGATAGTGGCATGATATGACAAAAGCAAATAGATCAGTTGTAGGGAGTTAATGAAAACAGAAGGAGTGTTAGGCAGGCAAAGTCAGAAGAAGCTAGATAAGAGGGTAGTTTTAAGCTTAGAAGTGTGTCACAGGACAGCAGTGCTATAGATAGGGATATAGGGGAGTCAGTAAGTGGTTAAAGAAGAAGAAACAGCAGCCTAGGGAAGTCCTTAGTTTGCTTGAGGACAAGCAAAACCTTAAGTTTGGGGGTGTGTTACGTCTCCAAAAGTGACCTTTTTAGGACTTAATTAGCTTAGAAAGATGTTCACTCTTAGGTATTTTTGATAGCATTTAGCCTAAACCTATGCTTAAATATGAGAAGTAGAAGAAGGTAGCTAAATCAGGACTTATGTACAATAGGTAGAAAAAGGGTTGAAAACCGAAGGAAAAGAATGAAAAAATGAGCATTGCGAATGAATTGCGAAAACATTGCGGTGACCGCAATTATTCAAGTGAAAACCGTAAGTTGACTGATCTTTTTCTGTTAATTTCCGTAATTTCAGGGATTCGTTCTTTCTCCTCCATCCATTCTGATATATGACGTTGAAGATTGATGGTTCTCCTTGGCCCAAACGCACCTGCAAACTACTATAAAAGGGGGCCAAAGTCGGAGGTTTGATCATCACTCGAAGCGTAGAAGTCTTCTCGCAGTCCACCATTTCCATCTGTTTTCCTTTGCCGTCTGTTGGAGTGAGAGTCTCAGCTGTTGGAATCGATAATCTGATAGGAAGGAGAGAAGATTCTTCTTCTCTCTCGATTGGATTCATCCAAGCAAGGCTGACTTTTCATCACCTTCATTCGAGGCGACTGCCACGAAGTTTTTCAGCAATCCTTTACTGCTTTTCTGTTCTGTTCTTCTTATTTCCATTTCTGATCACTGTTGTTCTTAGTTTAGAGTTTTAATTACTGCATTTCGTTGTTGTCTGTCTTGGATTCATTTCTTTCAAAGCTTTCCTTTGTCATTCAAACACTCAAAGTAATCAAAGTACAATTCTGCATTTTACAGTTTCTATCTTGTTCTGCTACGGTTTTGGCTTACTGTTTTTAGCACATTTCCCTTCTAAGCATGTCTATCTTATCTACCATTTCTGTTCTCTATATATCCATGAGTAGCTAAGTCACTTAGGGGCATGCTAATGACAGAACTATAGGCTAAAAGACGTGAATCAAGTAGGCAGATTAACACTCGAACATTGATTATATGTAAGCTTCATCCCACGGGCAATTTCGATTGGCCATCCATTTTGTCCAAAGAACTCCTAACCTCTGGAAGGAGTAAGAGTTCAGAGTCATATAATCATGCTAGCCTTTCATGGTAATCAGGAAACGGCCTAGGAATAGGAGTTTCCCTAGTACAAACTAAACACTCCTGTTTTAACAAGATGCTTAAGACCTTACTTTGAAGTCGAGTAAACTTAAGTCTCTAATGCATGGAATCGGACGATACTTGAGATAGAGTGAGTTTGATGTATAGAGAGTTGATCCAAAGCTTGAGAATCGTAATAAACTGCCTATAGGATAGTCATTAGTAGCCCTTAATTCGCCCATTTACATACTTTTGCTGTTGAGTTAATTGCGGATTAATTGCGGTTCTCGCAATTCTGCTAAGTTGCATTTTGTTTAGCTGTTTTCTTCCTCGTTTATTAATTCCATCTCTTGTCCTTTGCATCTAATTTGAACTTGCATTTGTTTATGTTATATCTCTTTATACATTCAGCAAAAATTAGATAATTAAAAACCAATTTTACCCCATCAAATTCATCCCATCTTTCTTAACAATCACACTTCGCGAATAGCTAAAAATGAGTCTCTGTGGAAAAAACGAATGAAATATACTTACTACTTGCTGTGAGACCATGTATGCTTGCATGTTCTAAGTGCTCTCCCTACCCTTTTGCATATTTATCTTTACACATTGAGCACGCAACAGCGCTCCTCCTTCTTTATTAGCGCTTAAAAGAAGTGAGCGTCAGTCCTTAAAAACGTGAAGCTTTGGCCAAAGTTTGACGTGTTAGGCAACTCGAGAAGGAAAGAAAAAGAAAGAAAAAGTTGGTTCAAAGAACCCAAATAAAAGAGTACAAAGTACTTTTGAAAAGAAAGAAAAAGAATGAGAAAATAATTAGGTCTCTTAATTTACTTCTCTCTCTCGTGTAAGTCAAGTGTAGCTGTTCTTAAACGCTAGAAGTAGGGGGAAAACGGGATGTGCGTTGCATGTTGGTTTTCCGGGTTTGCGTGAGTTTAGGAGTGGTTAGCTAGCACACACACACGTTAGGGGGCAAGAGTTAATTTTTGATATGTCCTAGTTAATACATGAACAAAATGCTTCCATGATTATGTTCGTGTTTAAATTTTAATATGCATGGAGGCTTGAGTTAGAATATATGTAAACGCGTCCTTAGAGTCAATGTCTTTGTAGTGCTTGCTCGAGGACTAGCAATGTTTAAGTTGGGGGTGTTTGATAACTCCATTTTGGAGCTATTAAATACGTCCTAATTATAGCTAAAGGCCGCTCGCAATTGATTAAATGTATCTCTTTTGTAGGAGAAAAGCGGCAAAGAGCTCGTGCGTCCGTTGGGCATGTTCGAGCGCTTAAAGCAGAGTTTTAGCGCCCCGGGAATGCATCGGGAAGAGGGGAACTTGTTCCGTGAAGAAACGGGCCAAAACTACCTTGGAGAGGCAGAGCATCAGCCCCAAACCCGAGAGCCAGCGTCGAGCTACAGCGTCGAGACGCTGGCTCGACGCTGGAAAAACCCGAGAGCAAGCGTCGAGTGATAGCGTCGAGACGCTAGCTCGACGCTGCCCTGGCGTCGAGACCCTGCTTGGCGTCGAGACGCTCCGGAGGAGGCGCGCGCAGGAAATTCATCGGGGCAGCGTCGCGACGCTGGCCTAGCGTCGCGACGCCATCGCGCGCGCGCGCGCGGCAACTTAGGGCACAGCGTCGAGACGCTGGCCTAGCGTCTCGACGCTACGACGAAGGCAGTAGCTAAAAGACGATTTTTCTGCACTTTTTTGCAAATCTTCATCTTCTTCATCTCTCAACGGATTCCGGCGATTTTTAGCTTCTTCTTCTCCGTTTTCTCTCTATATTCCGTGGAGCTCTGCCATTGTTGGCATGCTGGAGAGCTCCACTCTCCATTGTAATAGGTAGATGAACTCTTCCATGGTCGTTGGTGGAGCGGGATTGACGATCCGCGCCATGAGCGGCTAAGGTAAGGGTGACGGTTTGGGATTTGTTTAGGGGAATTTTGTTAGACATTCATGCTTTGATAATCTGAGTATATTTTTGCATATTGGAATCTGATTATTAGCATCTGTTTACCTTGCTTAATCCAACGCTCATGCTAAATTACGTTGATTGACACTCGGGTAGTTTCGTATGTTGTGTATGTTAAAGAGTAGCGATGCCGTGCCTCTCACTGCTCGACTAAGTAACACAGGTAAATAGAACTAAATCGAAGTATCGGGTCGGGTAGGATAAATGTTGGTTGCATACGGCGTTTGCGGGCAACCTACTAGCATTTAGAATTCACGCTCGAATGTTCGTCGCGGTTAGCTAGTGACTGTCTAAATTCATCTTAGGACCGATCATCTTAATGTGAGCTTAGATAACGTGTAATTAGAACTGTGTGGTCTAATTAAAACCCATGGAGTCGGCTACTTTGGGGCTTCTCTGGTAGTCGTCCGCGTGCTCAATAAACTGTATTCCATGTCGTTAGAATTAAATGATAAGCTGAATGTTGTCTAACAATTGATCCCGAGACTCCCCAAACCGTGCACACGCTCTCTACATATTATTCTTCCTTCGTAGCTTTCTTCATTATTTCTCTTGCATGATTAAAACCCCCCGTTACCAATTAATCAATTAAATCCCAATTTTAATTATACTTTTGATCATTCCTATTCCTTGGATCGACCCTGTTACCACTGGCTGCAAAGCCTTGGCAATAGGCATTATAAATCGTATTTTGGCAAGCCTCGACAGCTTGAGATTAGGCGGATATTCAAAATCCAGCCCACCACTTGTCCTTGAGCGTGAAGGGGAATGCCCTCATATTCAGTTGCTCCTCCGTGACCCCTGCGGGCTTCATCCCCGCGCAGACGCAATGGAACTCCATCAGATGTTTGTTCGCGTCCTCACCTGCGTTTCCATGGAAAGAAGGTAACTGGTGAATTAAACCAGATTTTAGCTCGAAGTTACCAGCTACCACGGGGTAGTTAATGCACAAAGGCTGCAGGTTCAGGTCTGGCGCTGCCAGCTGCTTAAGCGTCCGTGGCGCTTCACCTTGCGCCATCTCGTCAAATAAGAAGGGATTGCCTTCTTCTCTTTCAAACGTTCCTTGCCCCTCCCGGGCTTCTCTACGTAACCGCCGCTCCTCTCTGTCAATCTCAGGGATATACTGCAAACTACCCTCAGAGGAACGGGTCATACACAAACAAAAATCTAAACATACAACATACAAACAGAAAAAAAAATTTCAGTCAACCATCAATAAATCAAATTCAAACTTCAATCATAAATTCAACCAGTTGCCTACTCCCCGGCAACGGCGCCAATTTTGGTGCGCGGATTTTTGAATATCCGCTTAATCTCAAGCTGTCGAGGCTTGCCAAAATACGATTTATAAGGCCTATGACCAAGGCTTTGCAGCCAGTGGTAACAGGGTCGATCCAAGGAATAGGAAGATTGAATTTACTAATGAAATTGGGATTTAATTGATTAATTGGTAACGGGGGGTTTTAATCATGCAAGAGGAAATAAAGAGAAAGCAACGAAGGAAGAATAATATGTAGAGAGCGCGTGCACGGTTTGGGGAGTCTCGGGATCAATTGTTAGACAAATTCAGCTTATCATTTAATTCTAATAACATGGATTTCAATTTATTGAGCACGCGGACGACTACCAGAGAAGCCCCAAAGTAGCCGACTCCATGGATTTTAATTAGACCACACAGTTCTAATTACACTTTATCTAATCCTACATCAAGGTGATCAGCCCCAAGGTAAATTTAGACAGTCACTAGCTAACCGCGACGAACATTCGAGTGTGAATTCTAATTGCTATTAGATTGCCCGCAAACGCTGTATGCAATCAACAACTATCCTACCCGACTCGATACTTCGATTTAATTCCATCTACCTGTGTTACTTAGTCGAGCAGTGAGAGGCACGGCATCGCTACTCTTTAACATACACAACATGCGAAACTACCCGAGTGTCAATCAACGTAATTTAGCATGCGCGTTGGATTAAGCAAAGTAAATGAATGCTAATAAACAGAACCAATATGCATATCAAAACTCAGATTATCAAAGCTAAATCGTCTAACAAAATTCCCCTAAACAAATCCCAAACCGTCACCCTTACCTTAGCCGCTCATGGCGCGGTTCGTCAATCCCGCTCCACCAACGACCATGGAAGAGTTCATCTACCTATTACAATGGTGGTGGAGCTCACAAGCATGCCAACAATGGCGGAGCTCCACAGAATATAGAGAGAAAATGGGGAAGAAGGAGACAAAAACCAGCAAAATCCGTAGAGAGATGAAGGAGAAGAAGATGTCCAAAAATTATGCAGAAAATCGTCTTTTAGCTGCTGTAATCGTCGTAGCGTCGAGACGCTAGGCCAGCGTCTCGACGCTGTGCCCTAAGTAATCCGCGCGCGCGCGCGATGGCGTCGCGACGCAAGGCCAGCGTCGCGACGCTGCCCCGATGAATTTCCTGCGCGCGCCTCCTCCGGAGCGTCTCGACGCCAAGCAGGGTCTCGACGCCAGGGCAGCGTCGAGCTAGCGTCTCGACGCTATCACTCGACGCTTGCTCTCGGGTTTTTCCAACGTCGAGCCAGCGTCTCGACGCTATAGCTCGACGCTGGCTCTCGGGTTTGGGGCTGAAGCTTTGCCTCTCCAAGGCAGTTTTGGCCCGTTTCTTCACGGAACAAGTTCCCCTCTTCCCGATGCATTCCCGGGGCGCTAAAACTCTGCTTTAAGCACTCGAACATGCCCAACGGACGCACGAGCTCTTTGCCGCTTTTCTCCTACAAAAGAGATATTTTTAATCAATTGAAAGCGGTCTTTAGCTATAATTAGGACGTATTCAATAGCTCCAAAATGGAGTTATCACCCATCATCAGGTAACCTTTACATATTAGTGGCAGTAGACTATGTATCCAAGTGGGTAGAGGCCATAGCATGTCCCAATAATGATGCCAAAACAGTCATAAAATTCTTGCATAGGCACATTTTTACTAGGTTTGGAACACCTCGTGCTATCATTAGTGATGAAGGGACACATTTCATTAATAAAGCTATGGAGAGAGTGTTGGCTAAGTATAACATCAGACATAGAGTAGCCACCCCCTATCACCCACACTCGAATGGACAGGCTGAAATTTCCAATAGGGAGATTAAGAACATACTAGAAAAGGTGGTCAAACCCAATAGAAAAGACTGGTCATTTAAACTCGAGGATGCACTTTGGGCATATAGGACTGCATATAAGACACCCCTAGGTATGTCTCCTTACAGACTTGTGTATGGTAAAGCTTGTCATCTTCCATTCGAGTTAGAAATTAAGGCATTTTGGGCACTAAAAGAGTTGAATTATTGCGCGACCGATGCGGGAACGTTGCGGTCTTTGCAATTACATGAGCTTGATGAGCTTAGACATATGTCTTATGAAAATGCAAAAATGTATAAGGAAAAGACCAAGATTTGGCACGACAGTAGACTTAGGATTAAGGACTTTAAGAAAGGCCAACTTGTTTTGTTATTTAACTCACGATTGAGATTATTTCCGGGCAAACTAAAGTCCAGATGGTCAGGTCCTTTTATAATAACTAATGTGTTTGTTCATGGTGCCATAGAGATTAAGAACCTGCAGCACGGGCAACCTTTTTCATGGTTAATGGTGCAAGGTTGAAGCACTACTATGAGGAAGAAGATGTGAAGACTCTCTCGGCCTTCCTCTTGACTGAAGCGTGAAATTAAGAACGAGAGAGGACGAGTGATTGCTGTGCTCGTCCAGACGGGGCTCATGCCTTAGTTTATTTTTATTTTTTTTTTCCATTTTTCCGGTTATCGTTTGTGTATATGTTTGTATGATTTTAATTACGAATTTGATGTTGATTTTATTTATTTTTGTAGGGAATCAATAGAGGGAATCAAGGAGATTAAATCCAGCTAAAAAGATCAAGGAGATATTGGGCCAAATCAAAGATACGGTTGAGCAAAGATTGACATTTAAATGCAGAAAATCTCCAACGGTCACTAGAATTGCGCTGGATTTGCAGAATCCGCAAAAATAGAGCCGTTGGGATTTCATCATTACTTATATCCGTTGAGACGCGCGTTGATCTATACGATTTCCCAATTATCTGAACTCCAAGAAATCTCTCTCTTTCTTCATCTGCAATTCTTCTCTCCAGATTCCAACGATCCAACGATGGTGCTAACAAGAGCCGAACGATCTGCGTCCAAGAAAAGGGCTGATGACGCTGAAACTGCTGCGAGGGAAGCACTGCTTGCCTTGGCTGATGCTGAGGCTGCGAGCACTGAACGCCTGCCCAAACTGCCTGTCCGCAAGAAGAAGTGGAAGGTAGTTACGGAGATACCTGCTGGACCCTCTGAACCAGCAGGCACACCCAAGAAGCGCAAATGGAGTATGGCTGTGGCCGAAGAAGAAATCAAGAAAAAGACTCCCTCTGTGGAGAGTCAAGAACTAGGCCAGCCATCCCACGAGACAGCCGAGCACAGCCATTCACCATCTCCACCGGTTCGAAGCCCTGAGCTCTCCTCATCGCCACCAGCGCAGAGCCCTGAGCTGCCTTCATCACCGCAGAATTCTGAGTGTACCCCACCAGCAGAGAGCCCTGCGGCATCGCCCACTTCCCCACAACCTGACCCTGAATTCCCATATGGCGAGTATCAAGAATCGACGCAGGGCAGTGGGGAAGCTGAGGAAGAAGAGGTCTTCTCTCCTTTGCGGGAAGCCAGCCCTGAGAGCCCTGCACAGAAGGATGACTCGATGGACGAGACACTGGGGGATTGCCTCCAGCAGATGACAACGAAGGCACGGTTGAGGAAGAAGGAAGCCAAGGTTGTCAAGGCCAAACGGCCAAGAACAAAAAAGAAGTCCAAGAAGAAGAAGAAGTCCAGGGCTGCGCCTTCATCCAAGAAGGGGAGTGACCAGCCTTCCCCAAAGAAGCTCAAGATTGAGGCTGCTGAGTCAGCCAAACTGAAAGACAAGGGGAAGGCCAAGCTGTACCCTGAAGATGAGCCTCAGTCAGTGAGGTACGTGTCTTCTGACGCTGAGTCCAGAGGCGCTGAGGTGAGGAAGAGGGAGTTGCTGCACGAGAAGGGATTCCTCGATGCACCTGCTGACCTGCCGCAATTCTTGCGCGCAGGGATCACGAATCATGGTTGGGAGGAGTTGTGCAGGCCACCCAATCCAGCCTACTCCAGCATGGTGTATGACTTCTACGCCAATCTGACGAATCCTGAGGATGGCCTATCTGTGGTCAGAGGGGTTGAAGTGGACTTCTCAGCAAGGGCAATCAACGAAGCTTATGGCCTCAAGGGCCAAAAACATACTGACTATGCGAGGATTGTTGATGAGCCTACTGAAGCCGTCCTGGAAGAGGCCATACGGATAATTGGCCAGCCTGAGGCATCATGGACAGTCTCGCGCAATGGAAGGCACACCCTGATGAGTGCCACCCTTACAGCCAAGGCGGCTGTCTGGTTTTCCTTCGTTAGAAGGAAGCTGTCCCCAGTGACTCATGAGACCACCATCAACCAGAGCAGGTCACTGCTGGTCTACGCAATCATGCGAGGTCTCACGATCAACGTGGGCGAGGTCATTGCAGCTTCAATTGCTGACTGAGCCAAGAAGGGTAAGGGGCCTCTTTTCTTTCCTAATACAATTACTAAGCTCTGCTTACGTGCAGGGGTTCCTATTGAGCGACTAGAAAGGCAGATGGCCTACACGGGCTACATAGAGTTGCCTACTGCCTTGAGGTTGCGAAGGAAGGGCAACATGGAGTTCGAGCTGGATGGTCTAGCTGCTGCTCAGTCCCTGACCATGACTTGCCTGATGGATTTACAGAAGAAGATGGCTCAATGGGCCACATATGCACAGGCGAGAGACAAAGAGGTTGCTGACCAGCTGGGTTGCCTTTTCTCTGAATTCCCCACGGACCTGCTGACTCCATGGGCGCCTCCAAGACCACGAAGGCCTGATGAGGATGAAGACATCTGAGTGCTAGTTTGAATTGCACTCAAGGGAGTATTGCTGTTCCCTTACAATAAAAAAAATAAAAATCAAACTGCTTTTTGTGAACCGTGTGAATTATGCTGTTTTTAGTTAATATTTTGATCTGTTTTAGTTGCTTAGTTTTAAGTTTTTAAATTGTTTAGTGTAGTCTGATGCTAGCTGATTAGGTAGATTAGTTTAGTTTCATTTTTAGAGAGCTTGAATGACTGGAAAAAGCATGCGTAGGGGCCTTAATCACTGATATATCTGCCCTGTCTTTATTGCGAAATAATTGCGGAAATCGCAATTTTTATTACTGAATGCATGTTTTTGACTGTCTGTTTAGCTAGGTTGGTTCTGTTTAAATTCTGTCTTTTGCTGCTATTATGCTTCCCTTATATAGCTTATCTAAAAGCATGCTGGATGAGTGTCATTGGACACCTTTGATAGTTTAAATTAACCTCTAAAAAGCTCAGCATGCATAGCTTTAAGTCCTTATCTGTCTGTTTTTTTTCAAATTTCTGCTGCTGTGATATTTACTTTTAGAATGTTCTGTCTATGCCTAGGGTTTTTTTAGATTCTCTTTGTTTTACCTTCGACTAGATGCTTTTAGGACAAGTTTGGGGGTGTGCCACCTCAGACACTCATTGGGGACAATGAGTAGTTTAAGTTTGGGGGAGGCCACCCTAGGCCTAGGAACATTCCTCTCTCCCTTAAAGCATAAGCATTCTTCTTCTCCTTTAAAAAAAAAAAAAAAAAAATGATGAGCTGAAAAAGAAATAAATAGAATGAAGAGGGGTGTCTCTCTTAGATTGCTGAGTAATCAGTGCCAAGTGTGTAACCCACAAGTGGCATTGCATCAAAAGGCAACCAAAGGAGAGACTCCACCTAAGTAAGAAAAAAAGAAAAGAATAGGGAAGAAGAATGTATACCTAGGAGTTGCAACTTTGTGGCTTAGATGTCCTGATAAAAAGAACTCTGATCCTCAATTAGCTAAGCACAAAGTTGTAGCTTGTAGGGTTGTTTAGGGAGATGAATGTATGTCCAATGTAGTGATGCCAGGGTTTAGGTTGTTCTCTTAAAGTACTACTGTCACTGTTAATACTAAGACTGGCATGACTCTAAGGAATCCTAGGCAGTTCTAAAGTAAAAGACTAGAAGCATGTACTGAGTCTGGGGTAAAGCTAGGTAGAATTTGAAACCTTAGGGATAGTTGCATGATATGACAAAAGCAAGTAGATCAGCTGTAAGGGGTTAATGAAACAGTAGGAGTATCAGGCAGGCGAAGTCAGAAGAAGCAAATTAAGAGGGTAGTTTTAAACTTAGGAGTGTGTCACAGGACAGCACTGCTATAGATAGGAATGTAGGGGAGTCAGTAAGTGGTTAAAAGAAGATGAAACAGCAGCCTAGGCAAGTCTTTAGTTTGCTTGAGGACAAGCAAAACCTTAAGTTTGGGGGTGTGTTATGTCTCCAAAAGTGACTTATTTAGGACTTATTTAGCTTAGAAAGATGCACACTCTTAGGTGTTTTTGAGAGGATTTAGCTTAAACCTATGCTTATATATGAGAATTAAGAGAAGGTAGCTAAATTAGGACTTGTGTGCAAAAGGAAAGAAAAGGAATGAAAACCGAAGTTAAAAGATGAAAATTTTGCATTGCGGTAGCATTGCGGAAACATTGCTAAAACCGCAATGTTTCAAGTGAAAACCGTAAGTTGACTGATCTTGTTCTGTTATTTTCCGTTATTTCAGGGATTCGTTCTTTCTCCTCCATCCATTTTGAAGTACGAGGTTGAGGATGGATGGTTCTCCTTTGCCCACATGCACCTGCAGATTACTATAAAAAGGGGTCAAAGTCGAGGGTTCAAGGATCATCCGAAAGCGTAGAAGTCTTCTCGCAGCTCCATCTTTTCTCCTGTTTTCCTTTGCCGTCTGTTGGTTTGCGAGGGTTAGCTGTTGGAATCGACAATCTGATAGGATCTCCCGATTGGATTCATCCAAGCAAAGCTGATCCTTCTCATCCTTCAGTCGAGGCGGTTGCGACGAGGCGTCCAAGCTCATTTACATGCTTTCTGTCTTTTCTTTCTAATTTCCAGCATTGTTTAGTTGTTGTTTCTGTTCTAGTGACTAGTTCATTTCATTGCGTTGCTTTCTGTCTTTAAGTTATTTACCTTAAGCTTTCCTTTGTTCATTCAAACAATCAAGTAATCAAATCACAATTCTTCATTTCACAGTTCTTGCCTTTGCGATCTACTGCTTTTCCTCACTGTTTTGTCTTTAAATTCCTTCTAAGCATGTCTGTTTCAACCCTTATTTCTGTTCTCTCCACATCCATGAGTAACTAAGTCACATAGGGGCATGCTAAGGACAAGACTATAGGCTAAAAAACGTGAACCAAGCATGTAGGATAGCTCTCGAAGCATTGATTGTATGTAAGCTTCATCCCACGGGCAATTTCGATTGGCCATCCATTTTGTCCAAAGAACTCCTAACCTCTGGAAGGAGTAAGAGTTCAGAGTCATACACTCATGCTAGCCTTTCAAGGTAGCCAGAAAACGACCTAGGAATAGGCGTTTTCCTAGTACGAACCGTAACTTTCTGCTTTAACAAGATGCTTAAGACCTTACTTGGATATGAGTAAACTAAAGAATCTAATGCATGGAATCGGAAGATACATGAGATTGAGTGAGTTTGATGCATAGTGAGTTGATCCAATGCTTGAGAATCGTATGAAAAAGCCTATAGAGGAGTCGTTAGTAGCCCTTGTTTCTCCATTTTACACACTTTCGCTGTTAACAACATTGCGGTAGAATTGCTGTTTCCGCAATTCTGCTAAATTTACAATTCTGTTTAGCTGTTTTTGTCTTCGTTTATTAATCTCGTCTCTTTTCATTTGAGTTTAATTTTGACTTGCACTTGTTTATGTTGCTACCCTCTACGTATTCAGTAGGAAATAGACAATTTAAAACCACTTCTACCCCATCAAATCCACCCCTTCTTTCTTAACTTTACACTTCACGAGTAGCTTATAATAAATCTCTGTGGGAAAACGAATGAAAAAATACTTACTACTTGCTATAAGATCATGTATGCTTGCATGTTCTGAGTGCTCTCTCTAGCTTATTACTTACTTATTTTAACACATTGAGCACGCAACAAGCGTCGAGACGCTTGGACAGCGTCTCGACGCCGTCGGCATTGAGCGAGCGTTGAGACGCGCGCGCTCGACGCTGGGGCGTTCGTCAATCTTCGGAAAAATGTCGGGCAAGCGTCGAGACCCTCGGGCGGTGTCTCGACGCTGCCGCGCGCTTCGTCTGCGTGTGGCAATCGGGGCGGCGTCGAGACCCTCAGGTGGCGTCTCGACGCTGGGGGCGCGCGCGCGTGCGTCGGATAATGTCTGGGCGGCGTCGAGACGCTTGGCCAGCGTCTCGACGCTGGCAGAGTCGAGCTAGCGTCTCGACGCTGCTGCCCATGCAATGTTGCTCTCGGGTTTGATGGCCAACTTTTGCCTTTCAATGGCAAATTTTGCCATTTCTTCATTTCTTCAAGCCCCTTGGCTTCCGATGCGTCCATGAAGCTCTAAAGCGTTACTTTTAGCCCCGAAACACGTCCTCGGACTTCTCGAGCTCTCTATCATGAATTTACCTACAAAGAGGGATTTTAATCAATATCGATCATGGTTTTAGCTCAAATTAGGGAGTAAATAATAGCTCTAATTTGGAGCTATCAGCCATCCATTTTGTTCTAAAGAATTCCTAACCTCTGGAAGGAGTAAGAATTCAGAGTCATTCATTCATGTTAGCCTTTCATGGTAACCAGAGAGTGATCTAGGAATAGGTGTTCTCCTAGGAATAGGTGTTCTCCTAGGAATAGGTGTTCTCCTAGCACGTTTAATCGCATGCAGTCATAAATAGGTTCTTAACCTTACTTGGATATGATTAACTTATGAATCTAATGCATATAATCGAAAGATATATGAGATCTAGCTGAATACGATGTATGTAATGTTTGTTCTCTGCTGATTGATCATAGTTTATGCCTATGGAGGACTCTTAGCCAACCTTGCTGCTTTATCTTGAGACTTTACTCCTTCTGCCTTATTTTAGATTTACTTGTCTTTTAAGCTATTGCTAGTTCATTGCGAAAGTATTGCAAGACCTGCAATACCATTCTTCTATTCTGTGAGTTAGTTAGTTTATTTTCGTGAACTTACGTAGATTCTATTAGTATTTTAATCTGTTGTTAATCCATTGCGAGAGTATTGCGAAAGCCGCAATCTTATTTGCTGCCTTTAACTTAGATTTCACTTGACAATTCATTGCTAGCTTATTGCAAAAGTATTGCGAGATCCGCAATACTATCTTCCAATAGTGTAGTTCCTTAGCTTATCTTGCATTGCTGTAACTTGTGTTTTCTTTGTGTCCTTGCAATTTCGTGTCTCAAACCAAAATTCATTCATTCCTGGTGACCTTAACTAATTTAACACGCATAAAATCGACATTTACTCAACTTAGTCTCTGTGGGAAATCGATATAAAACATACTTATCACTTGCTGCAGACCATGTATACTTGCATGATCTGAGTGCTCTTCTCACCTAATTTACATACACACTGAGCACGCAACAAGTTTTTGGCGCCGCTGCCGGGGACTCTGTTGAGTCAAAACGATTTGTGTTATTTTAGAAAGAACTTAAATGATTGGAGCTAATCTTTTGTGTCCATTTTGCAGGTACTAACATCACTGGTTTATGAATGAGTTTCCAGACTACAATCTAGAGTTTGATCCCGAGCATGAAAGAACTCTAAGGAACAGAAATAGAATTAGAAGGGAAGTTGCACGCCGTTCGAATCAGCAAACTCAAAATCAACCTGTATTTCAGCACATTGCTGACCACGCAGAGTCAGTGCAATCTAAACCACAACAATCTGAAATGGACAGAGCAGAAGAAGCACCAAACCGAGCACTTAACACTCGCAATCCCATTGAAATTGCGAATGATAAGGACAGTGCAATACTATCCTACCTTGTACCTATGCCTGAGGAGCTCAATCTGAGCATCATACGTCCAGAAATCACAGCTCACTCATTTGAACTGAAACCTGTAATGTTTCAGATGCTGTCAACATTTGGTCAATTCTTCGGTGTGGAGAATGAAGACCCCTACAACCACTTGAGGAACTTCCTAGGAGTGAGTGACACCTTTGTCATCCCAGGAGTGTCTCAAGAAGCTTTGCGGCTGTACCTATTTCCATACTCGTTGAGAGACAAAGCCAAGACATGGTTAAATTCCTTTCCATTCGGATCAATTGTCAACTGGACAGACCTAGCTGAGAAGTTTCTGGTGAAGTATTTTCCCCCAGATAGGAACTCAAATTTTCGTGACGACATCATCAAATTTAAACAAGCTGAGAATGAATCTCTGCATGAAGTCTGGACCAGATTCAAGGATCTGCTACTCAAATGTCCACACCATGACATTCCATGGTGTATCCAGATTGAGGTATTCTTCATAGGATGTAACCCCAGCACGAGGTAAGTCCTGAATTCCTCAGCTGGAGGATCTATGCTGTCAAAGAGCTATAACGAGGCTTATGAAATTTTGGAGAAAATTTCAACTTCACACTACCGATGGTCAGATGATCCTGTGGAACCAAATAGAAGGAAGGCTCATGACATGGATGCACTCAGTGCAATGAGCAATCAGATAAATGCATTGACAAGTCTGATGAAGCAAATGGCTCAGACGAACATCCAACAAAATGCCAATACAGTGGCATCTGCTTCAACAAGCACAGCAGTGGCTAATCAATTAGATGCACTCGTGTGTGGATTCTGTGGAGAAGGGCATGTGTATGACTATTGCCCTGCAAATCCAGCCTCTGTGTGTTATGTTGGAAGTCAACAACAACCTAGAAACAACCCCTATTCAAATACATATAACCCTGGCTGGAGAAACCACCCTAATTTCTCTTGGAGTGGACAACAAGGAACCTACCAGATGCAAAACCAAACAAGACCAAGTGGACCACCTGGGTTCACTCAACACACTCAAAGTAATCAACCTCCATACCAAAAACAATATGCCAACAATCAACCGATGGGAACATCAGTGGAGAACTTGCTGAAGGAATACATAGCAAATAATGATGCAACCTTGCAGAGTCAGCAAGCAACTTTGAGAAGTTTAGAGAATCAAATTGGGCAATTGGAAAACGAGCTAAAGAATAGGCCCCAAGGCAGACTGTCTGCTGATACTGAAAATCCTAGAAGGGATGGTAAGGAACAAGTTCAAGCTATTGAACTACGAAGTGGAAGGCCATTGATGATTAGTAGCAGAGAAGCACCAAAGAGAGTAGAGAACGAAGAGTCTAGTGCTCCACTGGACCCTCTGCCTGACATTGATCAAGTACAACTAAAAACAACAAGGGCGAGGCTTGAGCCCATCATTGAGGAACCAGAAGAAATTCCTAGGCCTCCCCCTGTCATTATGCAACCTTATTTGCCGACCTATGTGCCACCACCTCCATTTCCTAGACGACTTAGAAAGAAACAGGAACAAAAAGCTCACTTCCATAAATTTTTGGAAATCTTGAAGCAAGTTCATGTTAATATTCCTTTTGTGGAAGTATTGCAGTCCATGCCAACATATGTGAAGTTTTTAAAGGACATCATAACTGTTGCGTGCTCAGTGTATAAATAAAAATGTGATGCGAAGAGCACTCAGAACATGCAAGCATACATGGTGTTGCAGCAAGTGATAAGTATTTTTTCATTCGTTTTCCCATAGAGATTTATTCTTAGTTACTAACGAAGTGAGATGTTAAATTAGAGAGGGTTACTTAAATGAGGTAGATTTGAGGTTGATGTGCCAAACTAACACAGAATGTAAGAAAGATGCAAGCATAAACGAAAACAAATAACGTGACTAAACTATTAAGTAGAGCAAGAAGAATTGCGGACTTAACAATGTTCTAGCAATAAAATCGCAAAAGTAAAATACGAGAAAAACGGCTAAGGCAAAAACAGAGTTAAAGAATTGTGGATTCAGCAATTATCTAGCAATTAAATTAACAACGATTTGAAGGTGAGATGAGGAAACAAGGTCAACTAAAGACTCCCCTATAGGCTTTTACATACGATTATTCAGCAGTAGCTTAACTTATCATGCATAAATTTAACTCAGTCTCATGCATCTCTCGATTACATGCATTAGATCCTTTAGTTCACTCATATCCAAGTAAGACTTAAGCATCTATTTATACAAGCAAGTTAATGAATCGTGCTAGGAAAACGCCTATTCCTAGGTCGTTTTCTGGCTACCATGAAAGGCTAGCATGAATGGACGACTCTGAACTCTTACTCCTTCCGGAGGTTAGGAGTTCTTTAGATAAAATGGATGGCCGATCGAAATTGCCCGTGGGATGAAGTACACATACATTCAATGCATTCGAAGCTATCCTACATGCTGAACTTTCGTATTTTTAACCTATAGATTCATCTTTAGCAGACCCTTGTGTGATTAGTTACTCATGGTTGATGGGGGATCGAAAATATTAGATTGATTAAGCATGATTTGAAACACTTAAATGAAAGCAAGGGAAAAACAGCAGCGGAGTGAAGACTTGCAAAGACTTTAAACAATTACTCTATGAATTAAGATTCAAAGCTCAATGTGCGAAAGTATGTAAAACCGTAAAGAACTGAACAAATGAAGAAGAATTGAAACAAAGCAAACAAATGTAAACAAAGGACAGAAAGCAGTAAGAAACAGAAGACAGAAAGCAGTAAAAGTGTGCACGGATCCTCACCGCAAGCGCCTCGGATGAAGGTGAAGATTAGCTGATCTTGGGGATGAATTCGATCAGAAGAGAAGAAGGATCTTCTCTTCTTCCTCTCGAGTTATCGACGCTAAGGGCTGATTTCTTCGTTCTAACAAACGGGTTAATGAAATGGATCTTTAGAATGCGTTGAGACGGGGAACTCCACGCTTCCGAGCTGTGTTTCTCCTTCACCCTTCACCTCTTATTATAGCTTTTTGCAGGTACCTTCAGTCATGGAGAACCATCCATTCTAAACGACGATCCTCCACGTGGCAGCAGGGGAGAGCTTAGGCGGCTGAAAGATCGCAACTGTGACGGCGGACGGTTGGACAAACGTAGCAGCAGTAGCTTAAACATTGCGGTTTCCTCGTTGTGACCGCAATATCCATTGCGGAGACAGCAATGTTTCACCAATTCCCCTGCAATGTACATTTTGACTCTTTTAACATCGTTTTTTTATTATTTTTTGTTCCTTTTACAAATAAGTCCTAATTTAGCTTCATTCCTTGAATTCTCATATTTAAGCATGTATTAAACTAAATTCTAACAAAAATGCTTAAGAGATTACACGATTCCATGGTAAATAAGTCCCTAATTTATGTACTTTTGGGTAACACACCCCCAAACTTAACTTATTGCTCGTCCTCGAGCAATATAAGGGCTTACTTGGGCTGCTAATTCTTGTCTTTTAAACTCTATCTGACTACTTGCTGACTTCCCTAGGCTTACTATCCAAGGCATGGTTGTCCTGTGACACTCTTCTAAGTTCAAACTAACTTCACATTCTGCTTATTCTTGTTTCTCTTGCCTTTAAAACCTTTTGTCTTTTATAAATTTCCTATGTCATTAGGTTCATTGTGCAGCTATCGCTAAGTTTTCAAATTCTTCCTAGTTTTAACCCAGACTCAGTACATGCTTCTAAGGTATTTTTTAATTGAGCTACCTAGGAATCCCTACAGTCATACCAAGCTTAGCACACACGAGAATCAGAGTACAGTCCATAGAACAACTAAGCCTTGGTATCACTGTGTTGGACCAACACTCATCTCCCCTGACAAACCCTCAAGCTACAGCCTTGTGCTTAGCAAACTAAGGATCAGAGTTCATTTATACAGGACATCTAAGCACATAGGCCATAGCTTGCTGGCATACATTCTTCTTCCTTGGTTTTCTTTGTTTTCTCTTTTCCTTTTGGTAGAGTCTTCTTTTGGTTTGCCTTTTGATGCAGTGTCACTTGTGGGTTACACAAATGGCCCTGATTACTCAGCATCCTTCAGAGAGACACTACCCTGTATTTTTCCGTTTCTTTCTTTTTCATATATTTTTTTTTAAAAGAAGAAGAATGCTTATGTTTTTCAAGAGGGAGAGAGGAATGTTCCTAGGCCTAGAGGCTGCCTCCCTCAAACTTATCTTCTCATTGTCCCCAATGAGAGTCTGAGGTGGCACACCCCCAAACTTGTCCTAGAAGCATCTAGTCTAAGGAAAAACAAGCAGAATTTAAAACTCCTAGGTATAGAACGACCTTCGTAGAACAGATAACTCAGAAGCAGAATTTTTCTAAAAATACAACATGGTAAGGGCTTACAGAGGTGCATGCTGAGCAATAAATGAAGCTAAATTAAATGAACAAGGGTGTACTATGACACTCATCCAGCATGCTAAATAGATAGATTACATAGTGAAGTCAGTAAAGCAGCAAAATATCGAGATTTAAACATAGCCAGCCCATCCAAAAAGACATCCAACAGCATGCGAAAACTAATAAAATATTGCGGACACTGCAAGGATTTCGCAATTAATCCTACAGAGCAAATTTAGCAGTGATCAAGGCTCCTAGCATGTTATATTCAGATATAAATAACTACAGCAAATAGCTAAACTACCTAAGCTAGCTACTCAGATGACAAACAAACAGAACTACATTATTCTAAACAAATCAAATTAACAAATCAAAACAGATCATTGATTAAGGGGGGGGGGGGGGGGGGGGAACAGTTCACAGAAAAGCAGGTTTATTGTGTTTTTTTTCTTTTTTCTTTTTTCTTAAGAGGGATCAGAAAACTCCCTCGAATGCCGTCATTCTGGCATTCAAACATCCTCATCTCCTTCTCTCCTTTCTCTTGGAGGCACCCAAGGCTTCAGCAGACCAGCAGGGAAGGTGGGGAGTGTGCATCCCAGCTGTTCAGCCAACTCCTGATCCCTTGCATGCGAGTACTCAGCCCATTGGGCTATCTTGTGTTGCAAGTCCATCAGGCAAGCCATGGACAGCGACTGTGCAACAACCAGACCATCCATCTCGAATTCCATATTGCCCCTTCTCCGCATCCTCAAGATCGTGGGCAGCTCAAGATGGCCAGTATAAGCCAATTGCCTCTCATCCCTCGCAATAGGCACACCTGCACGCAAACACAGTTTAGTAATAGTATTTGGGAAAAAGAGTTGGCCCTTACCTTTTCGTGAGCATTCAGTGATAGAGGCGGCAATGACTTCACCCACATCAATGGTGAGTCCCCGCATGATGGCATAGAGCAGTGTTACGTCTCCAAAAGTGACCTTTTTAGGACTTATTTATCTTAGAAAGATGTACACTCTTAGGTGTTTTTGATAGGATTTAGCTTAAACCTATGCTTATATATGAGGTTTAGAAGAAGGTAGCTAAATTAGGACTTGTGTGCAAAAGGAAAGAAAAGGAATGAAAACCGAAGTAAAAGAAGGAAAAATGAGCATTGCGGAAACATTGCTGAAACCGCAATGTTTCAAGTGAAATCCGTAAGTTGACTGATCCTTTTCTGTTATTTTCCGTTATTTCAGGGATTCGTTCTTTCTCCTCCATCCATTTTGAAGTATGACGTTGAAGATGGATGGTTCTCCTTGGCCCAAACGCACCTGTAGATTACTATAAAAGGGGGTCAAAGTAGAGGGTTTGATCATCATCCGAAAGCGTAGAAGTCTTCTCGCAGCTCCATCTTTTCTCCTGTTTTCCTTTGCCGTCTGTTGGTTTGCGAAGCTCAACTGTTGGAATCGATAATCTGATAGGAAGGAGAGGAGATTTATCTTCTCTCTCGATTGGATTCATCCAAGCAAGGCTGATCTTTCTCATCCTTCAGCCGAGGCAGTTGCGACGAGGCATTCAAGCTCACTTACCTGCTTTCTGTCTTTCATTTCTACTTTCCAGCATTGTTTAGTTGTTGTTTCTGTTCTAGTAGCTAGTTTATTGCATTTCATGGTGTTCTGTCTTAGTGTTATTCATTTTAAGCTTTCTTTTGTTCCTTCAAACAATCAAGTAATCAGAAGCAAAATTCAGTATTTCACAGTTTCTTACCTTTGCAGTCTACTGTTTTCCCCTTCTGTTTTATCTTTAAATTCCTTCTAAGCATGTCTGTTTTATCTCTTCTTTCTGTTCTCCCCACATCCATGAGTAACTAAGTCACATAGGGGCATGCTAATGACAATACTATAGGCTAAAAAACGTGAACCAAGCATGTAGGATAGCTCTCGAAGCATTGATTGTATGTAAGCTTCATCCCACGGGCAATTTCGATTGGCCATCCATTTTGTCCAAAGAACTCCTAACCTCTGGAAGGAGTAAGAGTTCAGAGTCATACACTCATGCTAGCCTTTCAAGGTAGCCAGAAAACGACCTAGGAATAGGCGTTTTCCTAGTACAAACCATAACTTTCTGCTTTAACAAGACGCTTAAGACCTTACTTGGACATGAGTAAACTAAAGAATCTAATGCATGGAATCGGACGATACATGAGATTGAGTGAGTTTGATGCATAGAGAGTTGATCCAATGCTTAAGAATCGTGAGAAAATGCCTATAGAGGAGTCGTTAGTAGCCCTTGTTTCTCCATTTTACACACTTTCGCTGTTAGGAAAATTGCGGTAGAATTGCTGTTTCCGCAATTCTGCTAAGTTCACAATTCTGTTTAGCTGTTTTCTTATTCGTTTATTAATCTCAACTCTTTTCCTTTGAGTTTAACTTTGATTTGCATTTGTTTATGTTGCTACCCTTTACATATTCCTTAGAAAATAGACAATTTAAAACCAATTCTACCCCATCAAACCCATCCATTCTTTCTTAACAAAACACTTCATGAATAGCTTATAATAAATCTCTGTGGGAAAACGAATGAAAAAATACTTACTACTTGCTATAAGATCATGTATGCTTGCATGTTCTGAGTGCTCTTTCTATCTTATTGCTTATTTATTTTAACACATTGAGCACGCAACAAGTTTTTGGCGCCGCTGCCGGGGATTTATTTAAGTGAAAACGAAGTTTGTTAAGTTTGAAACACCGAGTTTATTGTCTATTGTAACTAATCTAGTTTCATTTCTTTTTCAGGTACCATCGGGTTAGTTTATGAGTGAGCCTTCAAGTAGTGATCTAGAGTTCAATCCTGAGCCTGAGAGATTACTTAGGGCCAGAAATAGAGCCAAGAAACGTCTCTTTAACCAACCCTCTAGACCTCCAATAATTGCGGGAACCGTAATTCCTCCGCAATTGTCTCAAGAAGAAATGGATGGAATAGTTCCAAATCCGGTGCCTGTCACTCGCAATCCCATCGAAATAGCGAATGACAAGGATAGCGCCATACTTTCCTACCTAGTACCTATGCCTGGGGAGCTGAACCCCAGCATAATCCGTCCTGAAATCACTGCCAACTCATTCGAGTTAAAGCCAGTGATGTTCCAAATGTTGTCCACTGTGGGACAATTCTTTGGAGTGGAAAATGAGGATCCCCACAACCATCTTAGAAACTTCTTAGGAGTCAGTGATACCTTCATCATCCCTGGAGTTTCCCAAGAAGCCTTGAGGCTATACCTTTTCCCTTACTCTTTGAGGGACAAAGCCAAAACGTGGTTAAACTCATTGCCCTCAGGATCAGTCCTTAATTGGACAGACTTAGCAGAAAAATTCCTAGTCAAATACTTTCCACCTGATAGGAATTCTACCTTTCGTGATGACATAATTAAGTTCAAACAAGCTGACACTGAGTCTCTTCACGAAGCTTGGACAAGGTTTAAAGATCTTCTTCTTAAATGTCCACACCATGGCATCCCATCGTGTATCCAAATAGAGGTCTTTTTCAAAGGATGCAACCCCAGCACTAGACAAGTCTTAAATTCATCTGCTGGTGGTTCCATGTTGTCCAAGAGTTACAACGAAGCCTATGAGATCTTGGAGAAGATCTCAGCATCTCACTGTAGGTGGTCAGATGATCCAGTTGAGCCAACTAGAGCTCAAGACAAGGATGCTCTAAGTGCAATGAGCAGCCAAATAAATGCCCTGACCAACCTAGTTAAGCAAATGGCTCAAGCCAATCTCCAAACAAGTGTCAACACCGCCACAGCCATGTCAATGGGCACCCAACCAAGTCAAGGTGAGACACTTATCTGTGGATTCTGTGGGGAAGGGCACCTGTATGAATACTGCCCTGGGAATCCAGCCTCAGTCTGCTATATTGGAAGCCAGCAGCAGCCTAGGAACAACCCCTATTCCAATACTTACAACCCTGGTTGGAGGAACCACCCAAACCTGTCATGGGGTGGCCAACAAAATGCTAACCAAGCTCCTAACCAACCAAGACCGAGTGGAACACCTGGTTTCACTCCCCAACATAACCAATCCATGTATCAAAAACCATACAACCAACCTGTAGGATCTTCTGTAGAAAACTTACTTAAGGAATACATAGCCAAGAATGATGCCACTCTACAGAGTCAGCAAGCTACTCTTAGGAGCCTAGAGAACCAAATAGGGCAACTAGCCAATGAAATCAAAAGTAGGCCCCAAGGTAGACTCCCTGCTGACACTGAAGTGCCAAGGAGAGATGGTAAAGAGCAAGTTCAAGCAATTGAACTTAGAAGTGGTAGACCATTGGTAAGCAACACCAAGGACACACCAAAGAGAGTAGAGAACACTGAGTCTAGTGCTCCACTGGAGTCTCTGCCAAACCAAGGTCCACCACCACCAAGCACATCAGGACAAAGGCTGGAACCAATCATAGAGGAGATAGAAGAAATTCCAAGGCCTCCACCTATCCTAAGGCGACCTGAAGTGCCTGCATATGTGCCACCACCTCCATTCCCTAGAAGGCTAAAGAAAAAACAAGAACAGGAAGTGCACTTTAATAAATTTCTAGAAATTCTTAAGCAAGTGCATGTTAATATTCCTTTTGTTGAAGTTTTACAGTCTATGCCTTCTTATGTAAAGTTTTTGAAGGATATTATAACTAACAAGAAAATCATTGGTGAGTTTGAAACAGTCAATCTCACTGAGGAGTGCAGTGCCATACTCCAGAACAAGCTACCCAAGAAGGAGAAGGATCCTGGTTCCTTCACCTTATCAGTAGAGCTAGGAGGCAAGCACGTGGGCAGAGCTCTTTGTGACATGGGAGCCAGCATAAACCTCATGCCCCTATCACTATTCCGCCAGCTAGGAATAGGAGAAGCACGTCCAACCACTGTCACTTTACAACTAGCAGACAGATCCATTGCATACCCTGAAGGTAAGATTGATGATATTCTTGTAAAGGTTGACAAGTTTATTTTCCTTGCAGATTTCATTATCCTGGATTATGAAGCAGACAAGGAGGTCCCCATCCTGTTAGGCAGACCATTTCTAGCCACAGGTAGGGCACTGATAGATGTCCAAAAAGGTGAGCTCACTATGAGGGTTCATGATGAAGAGGTGAAATTTAGTGTTTATAAAGCCTTAAGGTACCCCTCTGACTCTGAATCTTGTGCTAGCATGGACATTGTTGATTCACTAATGGAAGAACAATTGGAGCATGAATTGTTGACTAAGCATGCTCATGAATACGTAGGATTAGAATTACCTGACTTAAACATAGCTGAGATAATGGATATACCTGTAAATAACCCTCAGCATGTTTGTATGAATATTGATTTAACTGAAAAATCTTTGAATCCATTAAAACCATCCATTGAGCATCCACCTGTTTTAGAATTGAAACCTCTTCCCACTCACCTCAAGTATGCATATCTAGGAAATAATGATACTTTGCCTGTGATTATTTCTTCTAAATTAAGTGAAAAGCATGAGGTGGAACTGATTTTATTGCTTACGCAACATAGGAAGGCTATTGCATGGACTATTGCTGATATTAGAGGCATTAGCCCTTCTTATTGCATGCATAAGATTATACTAGAGGAAGAGCATACACCTAGAGTAGATCACCAACGTAGGCTGAATCCCTCTATGAAAGAGGTAGTTAAGAAAGAAATAATTAAATGGTTAGATGCTGGTGTGATCTTCCCCATAGCTAGTAGCCAGTGGGTGAGCCCTATACAATGTGTACCTAAGAAAGGGGGGATGACTGTGGTAGTCAATGTGAACAATGAACTGATTCCAACAAGGACTATCACAGGATGGAGAGTTTGCATGGATTATAGGAAACTAAATAAAGAAACCAAAAAAGACCATTTCCCTCTACCATTCATTGACCAGATGCTAGATAGAATAGCTGGTAGAGCCTACTACTGCTTCTTAGACGGTTATTCGGGATATAACCAGATTACTATAGACCCTAAGGACCAAGAGAAGACTACCTTCACTTGCCCTTTTGGAACTTTTGCCTTTCGCAGAATGCCTTTTGGCTTATGCAATGCACCGGCAACTTTCCAAAGGTGCATGTTGGCAATCTTCTCTGATTTGGATGAGTCCATGATAGAGATATTCATGGATGATTTCTCAGTCTTTGGGGATTCATTTACAAACTGTCTAGAGAACCTAGGACAAGTCCTGGCTAGGTGTGAGGAGACCAACCTAGTCCTAAATTGGGAAAAGTGCCATTTCATGGTGGATGAAGGGATTGTCTTAGGTCATAGAGTGTCAAGGGCAGGTGTAGAAGTTGACAGGGCAAAAATTGAAATAATAGAGAAATTGGTAGAACCTCAAAATGTCAAGGCCATTAGAAGTTTCTTAGGGCATGCTGGTTTCTATAGAAGGTTCATTAAGGACTTTTCTAAGATCTCCAAGCCTCTATGTGAGCTTCTAGAGCTAAACAAACCGTTCATTTTCTCTAAAGAGTGTTTCCTAGCTTGGAAGACCCTTAAGAAAGCACTAGTCACATCACCTATTATAGTAGGGCCTAATTGGGATCTTCCCTTTGAGATGTTATGTGATGCCAGTGACTATGCTGTAGGGGTCATGTTAGGACAAAAGATTGACAAGTTAACACACCCTGTATACTATGCTAGTAAGACACTTAATGAGGCACAATGCAACTACACAACCACTGAGAAGGAGATGCTAGCGGTAGTGTTTGCTTGTGAGAAATTTAGGAATTATATTGTAGGCACCAGAACGATTGTGTACACTGACCATTCTACTTTAAAGTACCTTATGAGGAAGGCTGATGCTAAGCCTAGGTTGATTAGGTGGGTACTGTTGCTGCAAGAGTTTGATCTAGACATTAGAGATAAGAAAGGGTGTGAAAATGTGGTTGCGGATCATCTTTCTAGATTGCAGCATAATTGCGAAAAAATTGCGGAAACCGCAATTTCTGATGCTTTTATTGATGAACATGTCTTTGTATTGACTCATCGTGATAACGATGAGGAACCTTGGTTTGCTGACATTGCTAACTTCCTTGCATCGCAGGTACTACCAACTTTCAAGGGAGGACAAGAAAAGAAGAGGTTCCTTCATGAAGCAAGGAAATTCATATGGGATGACCCCACACTTTACAAAACATGTGCTGACGGCTTGCTAAGGAAGTGTGTTTCAGCTGCTGAGGCGAAGTCTGTGCTGCAGCACTGCCACACAGCTCCTTATGGTGGACACTTTGGTGGCCAAAGAACAGCTGCAAAGGTATTTCAGAGTGGCTACTATTGGCCAACGATCTTCAAGGATGCTCACAACTATGCCCACAGTTGTGATGAATGCCAAAGAACAGGTAACCTCAGTCGCAGGGATGAAATGCCTCTCACCTACATCTTAGAGTTGGAGCTCTTTGATGAGTGGGGCATTGACTTCATGGGACCATTTCCCCCATCCTCAGGTAACCTTTACATATTAGTGGCAGTAGACTATGTATCCAAGTGGGTAGAGGCCATAACATGTCCCAATAATGATGCCAAAACAGTCATAAAATTCTTGCATAGGCACATTTTTACTAGGTTTGGAACACCTCGTGCTATCATTAGTGATGAGGGGACACATTTCATTAATAAAGCTATGGAGAGAGTGTTGGCTAAGTATAACATTAGACATAGAGTAGCCACTCCCTATCACCCACACTCGAATGGTCAGGCTAAAATTTCAAATAGGGAGATTAAGAACATCCTAGAAAAAGTGGTCAAACCTAATAGAAAGGACTGGTCATTTAAACTCGAGGATGCACTTTGGGCGTATAGGACTGCATATAAGACACCCCTAGGTATGTCTCCTTACAGACTTGTGTATGGTAAAGCTTGTCATCTTCCATTTGAGTTAGAAATTAAGGCATTTTGGGCACTAAAAGAGTTGAATTATTGCGTGACCGATGCGGGAACGCTGCGGTCTTTGCAATTACATGAGCTTGATGAGCTTAGACATATGTCTTATGAAAATGCCAAAATGTATAAGGAAAAGACCAAGATTTGGCACGACAGTAGACTTAGGATCTAGTACTTTAAGAAAGGCCAACTTGTTTTATTATTTAACTCACGATTGAAATTATTTCCAGGCAAACTTAAGTCTAGATGGTCAGGTCCGTTTGTAATTACTAATGTGTTTGTTCATGGTGCCATCGAGATAAAGAACCTGCAGCAAGGACAACCATTCATGGTTAATGGTGCAAGATTGAAGCACTACTATGAGGAAGGGGATGTGAAGACTCTATCGGCCTTCCTCTTGACTGAAGCGTGAAATTAAGAACGAGAGAGTACGAGTGATTGCTGTGCTCGTCAATATGAGGCTCATGTCTTAGTTTATTTTTTGCGATTTTCCGGTTATCGTTTGTGTATATGTTTGTATGATTTTAATTACGAATTTGATGTTGATTTTATTTCTTTTTGTAGGGAATCAATAGAGGGAATCAAGGAGATTAAATCCAGCCAAAAAGATCAAAAAGATATTGGGCCAAATCAAAGATACGGTTGAGCAAAGATTGACATTTAAATGCAGAAAATCTCCAACGGTCACTGAAATTGCGCTGGATTTGCAGAATCCGCAAAAATATAGCCGTTGGGATTTTTTTGGGTTTCTTTATATCCGTTAGAAGGCGTGTTGATCCGCACGATTCCCCCATTATCTGAACTCCAAGAAAGCTGTGTTTCTCTTCATCTGTGATTCCTCTCTCCAAATCTCCACAACTCAACAATGGTGCTAACAAGAGCCGAACGATCTGCGTTCAAGAAGAAGGCCGACGACGCTGAAATTGCTGCGAGGGAAGCACTTCTTGCCCTTGCAGATGCTGAGGCTGCGCGCACTGAAAGACTCCCCAAATTGCCTGTCCGCAAGAAGAAGTGGAAGGTGGTTACGGAGATACCTGCTGGACCCTCTGAACCAGCAGGAACACCCAAGAAACGCAAGTGGAGTATGGCTGTGGCTGAAGAAGCAAGCAAGAAAAAGACTCCCTCTGTGGAGAGTCAAGAAAGTGACCGTTGTTGCGTGCTCAATGTGTAAAGATAAATAAGCAATAAGGTAGAGAGAGCACTTAGAACATGCAAGCATACATGGTCTCACAGCAAGTAGTAAGTATATTTCATTCGTTTTTTCCACAGAGACTTATGTTTAGCTATTCGCGAAGTGTATTTGTTAAGAAAGATGGGGTGGATTTGATGGGGTAAAATTGGTTTTTAATTATCTAATCTTTGCTGAATGTGTAAAGGGATGCAACATAAACAAATTAAAGTTGAAATCAGACTCAAAGGACAAGAGATGGAATTAATAAACGAAGAAGAAAACAGCTAAACAGAATGAAAACTCAGCAGAATTGCGAGGACCGCAATGTTTCCGCAATTAAACAGCAGCGAAAGTGTGTAAATGGGTGGATTATGGGCTACTAATGACTATCCTATAGGCATTTTAGTACGATTCTCAAGCATTGGATCAACTCTCTATACATCAAACTCACTCTATCTCAAGTATCGTCCGATTCCATGCATTAGAGTCTTAAGTTTACTCGACTTCAAAGTAAGGTCTTAAGCATCTTGTTAAAGCCGAAGTGTTTAGTTTGTACTAGAGAAACGCCTATTCCTAGGCCGTTTCCTGGTTACCTTGAAAGGCTAGCATGATTATATGACTCTAAACTCTTACTCCTTCCAGAGGTTAGGAGTTCTTTGGACAAAATGGATGGCCAATCGAAATTGCCCGTGGGATGAAGCTTACATAAGATCAATGTCTCGAGAGTTACCCTACCTACTTGATTCACGTTTTTTAGCCTATAGTTTTGTCATTAGCATGCCCCTAAGTGACTTAGCTACTCATGGATATATAGAGAATGGAAATGTAAGATAAAACAGACATGCTTAGAAGGGAAATGTGCTCAAAACAGCAAGACAAAACGTAGCGGCAGAAAGTGGAAACTGTGAAATGCAGAATTGTACTTTGATTACTTTGAATGTTTGAACGACAAAGGAAAGCTTTAAAAGAAATGATTCAAAGACAGAAAACAACGAAATGCAGTAAGTAAAACACTAAACTAGAACAACAACTAATCAAAGCTGGAAATGAGAAGAAGAAGACAGAAAAACAGTAAAGGGGTGCTGGAAAGCTTCGTTGCAGTCGCCTCGAATGAAGGGGATGAAAGGTCAGCCTTGCTTGGATGAATCCAATCGAGAGAGAAGAAGAATCTCCTCTCCTTCCTATCAGATTATCGATTCCAACAGCTGAAGCTCTCACTCCAACAGACGGCAAAGGAAAACAGAGAGAAATGATGGACCGCGAGAAGACTTCCACGCTTCGAATGATGATCAAACCTCCGACTTTGGCCCCCTTTTATAGTAGTTTGTAGGTGCGTTTGGGCCAAGGAGAACCATCAATCTTCAACGTCATATATCAGAATGGATGGAGGAGAAAGAACGAATCCCTGAAATTACGGAAATTAACAGAAAAAGATCAGTCAACTTACGGTTTTCACTTGAATAATTGCGGCTTCAGCAATGTTTTCGCAATGCTGTCGCACTGCGTTATTTTCATTCTTTTCCTTCGGTTTTCAACCCTTTTTCTACCTATTGTGCATAAGTCCTAAATTAGCTACCTTCTTCTCATTCTCATATTTAAGCATAGGTTTAGGCTAAATGCTATCCAAAACACCTACAAGTGTACATCTTCTTAAGCTAAATGGGTCCTAAATAAGTCACTTTCAGAGACTTAACACACCCCCAAACTTAAGGTTTTGCTTGTCCTCAAGCATACTAAGGACTTACCTAGGCTGCTGTTTCACCTTCTTTAACCACCTACTGACTCCCCTATATCCCTATCTATAGCACTGCTGTCCTGTGACACACTTCTTAGTTTAAAACTACCCTCTTATCTAGCTTCTTCTGAACTTGCCTGCCTAACACTTATCTGTTTTCATTGACTCCCTACAACTGATCTATTTGCTTTTGTCATATCATGCCACTATCCCTAAGGTTTCAAATTCTGCCTAGCTTTACCTCAGACTTAGTACATGCTTCTAGCTTTATTTTTAATGTGTCTAGGATTCCTTAGAGTCATGTCAGTCTTAGTATTAACGGTGACAGTGGTACTTTTAAAGAACAACCTAAACCCTGGCATCACTACATTGGATAAACACTCATCTCCCTAAACAACCCTACAAGTTACAACTTTGTGCTTAGCTAATTGAGGATCAGAGTTCTTTTTAAGTAGGACATCTAAGCCACAAAGTTATAACTCCTAGGTATACATTCTTCTTCCCTATTCTTTTCTTTTTCTTACTTAGGTGGGGCCTATCCTTTGGTTGCCTTTTGATGCAATGCCACTTGTGGGTCACACACTTGGCACTGATTACTTAGCAACCTAAGAGAGACCCCCCTCTTAATTCTATTTTTCATTTTTTTTTTTTTTCAGTTCATCATTTTTTGTAAAGGAGAAGAAGAATGCTTATGTTTCTAAGGGAGAGAGGAATGTTCCTAGGCCTAGGGTGGCCTCCCCCAAACTTCAACTACTCATTGTCCCCAATGAGTGTCTGAGGTGGCACACCCCCAAACTATCCTAGAAGCATCTAGTCTAAGGTAAAACAAAGAGAATCTAAAGCCCTAGGCATAGACAGAACATTGAAAAGAAAATATCACAGCAGCAGCAATTAAAAAAAAAACAGACAGTTAAGGGCTTAAAGCTGTGCATGCTGAGCTATTTAGAGGTTGATTTAAACTATCAAAAGGGTGTCCTATGACACTCATCCAGCATGCATTTAGATAAGCTATATAAGGTAGTCATGCTAGCAGCAAAAAATAGAATTTAAACAGATCACAGCCTAGCTAAACAGACAGTCCAAAACATGCTTTCAGTCATGAAAATTGCGGGGACCGCAATTAATTCGCAATTAGATCAGATCGGATATTACAGTGATTAAGGCCCCTAAGCATGCTCTTTCCAGTCATTCCAGCTCTCTAAAAATGAAACTAAACTATCCTACCTAGTCAGCTAACATCAGACTATCCTAAGCAAAAGGAAAAACATAAAACTAAACATCTAAAACAGATCAAAATGGAACAAAAAACAGCATAATTCACATGGTCCTATCAGAAAGCAGAAAATTGTTTTTTTTTTCTAAGGGAACAGCAATACTCCCTTCAGTGCACTTCAAACCAGCACTTAAACTTCTTCATCCTCGTCAGGTTGTCTTGGTCGTGGGGGCACCCATGGAGTTAGGAGATTGGTAGGGAAGTCAGGAAAGATGCACCCCAGCTGGTCTGCAACTTCCTTGTCCCTTGCCTGCGCATAAGTGGCCCATTGAGCCATTCTTCTCTGCATATCCATTAAGCAGGCCATGGATAGAGACTGTTCAGCAGCCAGCCTATCCAGTTCAAACTCCATATTCCCCTTTCTTCTCAGCCTCAGGTTAGCAGGCAGCTCCAAATGGCCTGTGTAAGCCATCTGCTGCTCCAAACGCTCGGTGGGGACTCCTGCAAGCAAACATAGCTTGGTTATGGTATTAGGGAAAAACAGTGGTCCCTTACCTTTCTTAGCGCATTCAGCAATGGCCGCAGTGATGACTTCTCCCACGTTAATCGTGAGACCCCGCATGATTGCATACACCAGCAGCGATCGGCTCTGGTTTATTGTAGTCTCGTGAGTCACCGGGGACAATCTCCTTCGCACGAACGAAAACCAAACAGCCGCCTTAGCCGTGAGGTTAGCACTCATGAGAGTGTGCCTCCCATTGCGTGACACTGTCCAAGAAGCTTCAGGCTGGCCAATAGTCCGAATGGCCTCTTCCAAAACTGCCTCAGTAGGCTCATCGACAATCCGTGCATAATCTGTATGAGTTTGTCCTTTGAGACCAAAGGCTTCATTGATGGCCTTGGCTGAGAAATCTACTTCTACCCCTCTGACCACAGACAGGCCATCCTCAGGGCTGAGCATATTGGCGTAGAAATCATACACCATGCTCGTGTATGCTGGATTAGGCGGTCTGCAGAATTCCTCCCAGCCGTGGTTGATCACCCCTGCGCGCAAGAACTGCGGCAGGTCAGCAGGTCGATCGAGGAAGCCTTTCTCGTGCAGTAACTCCATCTTCCGTAGCTCAGCACCCCTGGATTCAGCATCAGATGAGACATACCTCACTGACTGAGGTTCGTCTTCAGGGTAGAGTTTAGCCTTCCCCTTATCTGCTGGCTTGGCTGACTCGGCAGCCTCGACCTTGAGTCGTTTGAGTGAAGGCTCAGTGCTTTCTTTGTCTGCTGACGGCACCCTCTTGGCCTTCTTCTTTTTCTTGGATCGCTTGGCCTTGACAACCTTGGCCTTCTTCTTTTTCTTGATCTTAATGTTGATCTGCTGGAGGCATGCCCCCAACGTCTCCTCCATAGAATCGTCCTGCTGCGCAGGCTCGTCAGGGCTATCTTCCCTCATAGGAGAGAAGACTTCGTCTTCCCCAGCATCTCCACTGCCCTGCGTGGACTCTTGATAATCCCCATATGGGAATTCAGGATCAGGCCGTGGAGAATTGTGCGATGGCGTGGGATTGTGCTCTGCTGATGGTGTCTGCGCAGAACTCAGTGGCGAAGATGGCAGTTCAGGACTCTGCGCTGCTGCAGGTGTCGGGTCAGAACTCTGAGGTGCTGGAGACAACTCGGAGCTCTGTGCAGGCGGTGACGATTCTGCGCTTGGCACTGGTTCAGATGGTGAAGGGCTGCGCGCAGGTGATGCGGATGGCGACGAACCCTCTTTGGCTGACTCGTGGGATGCACGATCAGTTTCTTGACTCTCCACAGAGGGAGTCTTTGCTGTGCTTGGTTCGGCGGTCATCTCGACACTCCACCGGCGTTTCTTGGGCGTACCTGCTGGTTCAGAGGGTCCAGCAGGGATTTCAGTGACAACCCTCCACTTCTTCCTACGGATTGGAAGCTTGGGAAGAGGTCCGGTGCGAACGGCACCATCATCTGCAAGGGTGAGAAGTGCTTCCCTCGCAGCCGCTTCAGCTGCGTCATCAGCCTTCTTCTTGGCTGCAGATCTTTCCGCCCGTGTGAACACCATTGCTGAGTTTTGGAGATCTTGAGAGAAGAATCAAAGATGGAGAGAATCGCTGAGTTCTTGGAGATCAAAGAATGAGAGAATCGTATCGATCGAGCGCTTTCCAACGGATATAAAGGCAACGGAAAAATCCCAACGGCTCTTTTTTTGCGAATCCAGCAATTCTAGCGCAATTCCAGGGATTTTTTTCATCAAAATCTCAAACTTTGCTCGTCCGTATCTTTTATTTGGCTCAACCGTTTCTTGATTTTAAAAGCTGGATTTACTCTCCTTGATCCCCTCTTTCGAATCCCTGCAAAAACAAATAAAACAAACATTAAATACGCAATTAAAATCACACCACAAAACATACAAACGATAATCGGAAAAACAGAAAAAATAAACTAAGGCATTGGCCTTGACTAAACGAGCACAGTAACCACTCGTTCTCTCTCGTTTTTAACTTCATGCTTCATGCAAGAGGAAGGCCGAGAGAGTCTTCACATCTCCTTCCTCATAGTAGTGCTTCAATCTAGCACCATTTACCATAAAAGGCTGTCCTTGCTGCAAGTTCTTTATCTCTATCGCACCATGAACAAAGACATTAGTAATAACAAATGGACCCGACCATCTGGACTTTAGTTTGCCTGGAAATAACTTTAATCGTGAATTAAATAATAGGACAAGTTGGCCTTTCCTAAAGTCTTTGATCCTAAGTCTACTGTCGTGCCATATTTTGGTCTTTTCTTTATACATTTTGGCATTCTCATAGGCCATATGCCTAAGCTCATCAAGTTCATGTAGCTGCAAAGACCTCAGTGTCCCCGCATCCTTTACACAAAAATTCAATTCCTTCATGGCCCAAAATGCTTTGTTTTCTAACTCAAGTGGTAAGTGACAAGCCTTGCCATATACCAGCCTATAAGGAGACATACCTAGAGGTGTCTTATATGCTGTCCTATAAGCCCAAAGTGCATCCTCAAGCTTAAATGACCAGTCTTTTCTATTAGGTTTGACTACCTTTTCTAGGATGTTCTTTATCTCCCTATTGGAAATTTCAGCTTGGCCATTCGAGTGTGGGTGGTAGGGAGTGGCTACTCTATGTCTAATGTTATATTTAGCCAATACTTTCTCCATAGCCTTATTAATGAAATGTGACCCCTCATCACTAATAATAGCACGAGGAGTCCCAAATCTAGTAAAAATGTGCCTATGCAAGAAGTTAGTGACTGTTTTAGCATCATTATTAGGACATGCTTTGGCTTCTACCCACTTGGACACATAATCTACTGCTACCAAAATGTAAAGGTTACCTGATGATGGAGGGAATGGTCCCATGAAGTCAATGCCCCACACATCAAAGAGCTCCAACTCTAAAATGTAGGTGAGGGGCATCTCATCCTTGCGACTGAGGTTACCTGTCCTTTGGCACTCATCACAGCTGTGGGCATAGTTGTGGGCATCCTTGAAGATTGTTGGCCAATAGTAGCCACTCTGAAATACCTTCGCAGCTGTTCTTTGACCACCAAAGTGTCCACCATAAGGAGATGAGTGACAGTGCTGCAGCACAGACTTCGCTTCAGCAGCTGAAACACACTTCCTTAGCAAGCCATCAGCACAGGTTCTGTAAAGTGTGGGGTCATCCCAGATGAATTTCCTTGCTTCATGAAGGAACCTCTTCTTCTCTTGTCCTCCCTTGAACACTGGTAATACCTGTGATGCACGGAAGTTAGCAATGTCAGCAAACCAAGGTTCCTCATCGTTATCACGATGAGCCAAAGCAAAGACATGTTCATCAATAAAAGCATCAGAAATTGCGGTCTCCGCAATTTTTTCGCAATTGTGCTGCAATCGAGACAGGTGATCCGCAACCACGTTTTCACATCCCTTCTTGTCCCGAATGTCCAAATCAAATTCCTGCAGCAATAACACCCATCTAATCAATCTAGGCTTAGCATCAGCCTTCCTCATAAGATATTTCAGGGCAGAATGGTCAGTGTATACAATTGTCCTAGTGCCTACAATATAGTTTCTGAATTTTTCACAAGCAAATACTACAGCAAGCATCTCTTTCTCAGTAGTTGTATAATTACATTGAGCCTCATTCAAGGTCTTACTAGCATAATAGACAGGGTTTGTCAGCTTGTCAATCTTCTGTCCTAACATGACTCCTACAGCATAGTCACTGGCATCACATAGCATCTCAAATGGGAGATCCCAATTTGGTCCTACTATGATAGGCGCTGTGACTAGTGCCTCTTTAAGGGTTTTCCAAGCTACTACACATTCTTTAGAGAAAATAAATGGTCTATTTAGCTCTAGAAGCTCGCACAGAGGCTTGGCTATCTTAGAAAAGTCCTTAATGAACCTTCTGTAGAAGCCAGCGTGCCCTAAGAAGCTTCTAATGGCTTTGACATTCTGGGGCTCTACCAACTTCTCTATGATCTCTATTTTTGCCTTATCCACTTCTACACCTGCCCTTGACACTCTATGTCCTAAGACAATCCCTTCATCTACCATGAAATGGCACTTTTCCCAATTTAAGACTAGGTTGGTCTCCTCACACCTAGCCAGGACTTGTCCTAAGTTTTCTAGACAGGTTTTAAATGAATCCCCAAAGACTGAGAAGTCATCCATGAATATTTCTATCATGGACTCATCCAACTCAGAGAAGATTGCCATCATGCACCTTTGGAAAGTTGCCGGTGCATTGCATAAGCCAAAAGGCATTCTGCGGAAGGCAAACGTTCCAAAAGGGCAAGTGAAGGTGGTCTTTTCTTGATCCTTAGGGTCTATAGTAATTTGATTATAGCCTGAATAGCCATCTAAGAAACAATAGTAGGCTCTACCAGCTATTCTGTCTAGCATCTGGTCAATGAACGGTATAGGGAAATGGTCTTTTTTAGTTTCTTTATTTAATTTTCTGTAATCCATACACACTCTCCACCCTGTGACAGTCCTTGTTGGAATTAATTCTATATTCTCGTTGACTACCACAGTTATTCCCCCCTTTTTAGGTACACATTGGATGGGGCTCACCCACTGGCTACTAGCTATGGGGAAAATCACTCCTGCATCTAACCATTTTATTATCTCTTTCTTTATTACCTCTTTCATAGAGGGGTTTAGCCTACGCTGGTGATCTACCCTAGGTGTGTGCTCTTCCTCTAGTATAATTTTGTGCATGCAATAAGAAGGGCTAATGCCTCGAATATCAGCAATAGTCCATGCTATAGCCTTCCTATGTTGCTTAAGCAGTAAAATTAATTCACCCTCATGCTGTTCACTTAGCTTAGAAGAAATAATTACAGGCAGTGTATCATTATTTCCTAAATATGCATATTTGAGGTGAGTGGGTAGTGGTTTTAGTTCTAGAACAGGTGGATGCTCAATGGAGGGCTTTAACGGATTTACAGTTCTATCAGTTAAATCTATATTCATACATACATGCTGTGGGTTATCTACAGGCATATCCATTATGTCAGATACATTTAAATCAGCTACATCTAATCCTACATATTCATTGGCATGTTTGGTTAATAATACATGCTCTAATTGTTCTTCCATCAGTGAGTCAACAATATCCATGCTAGCACAGGATTCAAGGTCAGAGGGATACCTCAAAGCTTTATATACACTAAACTTCACCTCTTCATCATGAACCCTCATAGTAAGCTCACCTTTTTGGACGTCTATAAGCGCCCTACCTGTGGCTAGGAATGGTCTACCTAGCAGGATGGGGACCTCCTTGTCTGCCTCATAGTCCAGGACAATGAAATCTGCAAGGAAAATGAATTTGTCAACTTTAACTAGAATATCCTCAATCTTACCTTCTGGATATGCGATGGATCTGTCTGCTAGTTGTAAAGTGACTGTGGTTGGACGTGCTTCTCCCATTCCCAACTGGCGGAATAGGGACAGGGGCATGAGATTTATGCTGGCGCCCAGGTCACAAAGCGCTCTGCCCACGTGCTTGCCTCCAAGTTCTACAGGTAAGGTGAAGGAACCAGGATCCTTCTCCTTCTTGGGCAGCTTGTTCTGGAGGATGGCACTGCACTCCTCGGTGAGGTTTACTGTTTCAAACTCACCAATTATTTTTTTGTTAGTAATAATGTCCTTCAAAAACTTTACATAAGAAGGCATAGACTGTAAAACCTCTACGAAAGGAATGTTAACATGCACTTGCTTAAGAATTTCTAAAAATTTATTAAAATGAACTTCCTGTTCCTGCTTCTTCTTAAGCCTTCGAGGGTATGGAGGTGGTGGCACATATGCAGGCACGTCAGGGCGCCTTAGGATAGGTGGAGGCCTTGGAATTTCTTCTACCTCCTCAACAATTGGTTCTAGCCTGGCTCCTGATGTGCTAGTTGGTGGTGGACCTTGGTTTGGCAGAGACTCCAGTGGAGCACTAGACTCAGTGTTCTCTACTCTCTTTGGTATGTCTTTTGTGTTGCTCACCAGTGGTCTTCCACTCCTAAGTTCAATTGCTTGAATTTGTTCTTTGCCATCTCTCCTTGGTACCTCGGTGTCAGCATGGAGTCTACCTTGGGGCCTACTTTTGATTTCATTGGCTAGTTGCCCTATTTGGTTTTCTAGGCTCCTAAGAGTAGCTTGCTGGCTTTGAAGAGTAGCATCATTCTTAGCTATGTATTCCTTGAGTAGGTTCTCTAAAGCAGATCCTACAAGTTGATTGTAAGGTTTTTGGTACATTGACTGGTTATGTTGGGGAGTGAAACCAGGTGTTCCACTCGGTCTAGGTTGGTTAGAATTTTGGTTAGTGCTTTGTTGGCCACCCCATGACAGGTTAGGGTGGTTTCTCCAACCAGGGTTGTAAGTTTGTGAGTAGGGGTTATTCCTAGGCTGCTGCTGGCTTCCAACGTAGCAGACTGAGGATGGATTCCCAGGGCAGTATTCATATGGATGCCCTTCCCCACAGAATCCACAGATAGGTGCCTCGCCTTGACTTGGCTGGGTGCCCATTGACATGGCTGTGGCGGTATTGACACTGGTTTGGAGGTTGGCCTGAGCCATTTGCTTAACTAGGTTGGTCAGGGCATTTATTTGGGTGCTCATGGCGCTTAGAGCATCCTTGTCTTGAGCCCTAGTTGGCTCTACTGGATCGTCTGACCACCTACAATGAGATGTTGAGATCTTCTCCAAGATCTCATAAGCTTCGTTGTAACTCTTGGACAACATGGAACCTCCAGCAGATGAATTTAAAACTTGTCTGGTGCTGGGGTTGCATCCTTTAAAGAAGACTTCTATTTGGATACACCATGGAATGCCATGGTGTGGACATTTAATGAGAAGGTCTTTGAATCTTGTCCAAGCTTCGTGAAGAGACTCACTTGGAGCTTGTTTGAATTTTATGATATCATCACGAAAGGTTGAATTCCTATCTGGTGGAAAATATTTGACTAGGAATTTTTCTGTTAAATCTGTCCAATTGAGGACAGATCCTGAGGGTAAAGAATTTAACCATGTTTTGGCTTTGTCCCTTAAAGAGTAAGGGAAAAGATATAGCCTCAGGGCTTCTTGGGAAACTCCAGGGATTAGGAATGTGTCACTAACTCCTAAGAAGTTCCTAAGGTGGTTATGGGGGTCCTCATTTTCTATTCCAAAGAATTGTCCCACAGTGGACAACATTTGGAACATCACTGGCTTTAACTCGAATGAGTTGGCAGTGATTTCAGGATGGATTATGCTGGGGTTCAGCTCCCCAGGCATAAGTACTAAATATGAAAGGATGGCGCTATCCTTGTCATTCGCTATTTCAATGGGGTTGCGAGTGACAGGCACCAGGTTTTGATTTACTCCAGCCATTTCTTCTTGAGGTAATTGCGGAGGAATTGTAGTTTCCGCAATGATTGGAGGTAAAAGGGTTTGTTTAAAGAGACGTTTCTTGGCTCTATTTCTAGCTTTAAATAATCTCTCAGGCTCAGGGTTGAACTCTAGATAACTAGATGGAGTCTCATTCATAAACTACCCTAAATGGTACCTGAAAAAGAAATGAAGATGGATCAAATTCAATGGAAAATAACTTGATGTTTCAAACTTAACAACTTCGTTTTCACTTAAAATAAGTCCCCGGCAGCGGCGCCAAAAACTTGTTGCGTGCTCAATGTGTAAAGATAAATAAGCAATAAGGTAGAGAGAGCACTTAGAACATGCAAGCATACATGGTCTCACAGCAAGTAGTAAGTATATTTCATTCGTTTTTTCCACAGAGACTTATGTTTAGCTATTCGCGAAGTGTATTTGTTAAGAAAGATGGGGTGGATTTGATGGGGTAAAATTGGTTTTTAATTATCTAATCTTTGCTGAATGTGTAAAGGGATGCAATATAAACAAATTAAAGTTGAAATCAGACTCAAAGGACAAGAGATGGAATTAATAAACGAAGAAGAAAACAGCTAAACAGAATGAAAACTCAGCAGAATTGCGAGGACCGCAATGTTTCCGCAATTAAACAGCAGCGAAAGTGTGTAAATGGGTGGATTAAGGGCTACTAATGACTATCCTATAGGCATTTTAGTACGATTCTCAAGCATTGGATCAACTCTCTATACATCAAACTCACTCTATCTCAAGTATCGTCCGATTCCATGCATTAGAGTCTTAAGTTTACTCGACTTCAAAGTAAGGTCTTAAGCATCTTGTTAAAGCCGAAGTGTTTAGTTTGTACTAGAGAAACGCCTATTCCTAGGCCGTTTCCTGGTTACCTTGAAAGGCTAGCATGATTATATGACTCTGAACTCTTACTCCTTCCAGAGGTTAGGAGTTCTTTGGACAAAATGGATGGCCAATCGAAATTGCCCGTGGGATGAAGCTTACATACAATCAATGTCTCGAGAGTTACCCTACCTACTTGATTCACGTTTTTTAGCCTATAGTTCTGTCATTAGCATGCCCCTAAGTGACTTAGCTACTCATGGATATATAGAGAATGGAAATGTAAGATAAAACAGACATGCTTAGAAGGGAAATGTGCTCAAAACAGCAAGACAAAACGTAGCGGCAGAAAGTGGAAACTGTGAAATGCAGAATTGTACTTTGATTACTTTGAATGTTTGAACGACAAAGGAAAGCTTTAAAAGAAATGATTCAAAGACAGAAAACAACGAAATGCAGTAAGTAAAACACTAAACTAGAACAACAACTAATCAAAGCTGGAAATGAGAAGAAGAAGACAGAAAAACAGTAAAGGGGTGCTGGAAAGCTTCGTTGCAGTCGCCTCGAATGAAGGGGATGAAAGGTCAGCCTTGCTTGGATGAATCCAATCGAGAGAGAAGAAGAATCTCCTCTCCTTCCTATCAGATTATCGATTCCAACAGCTGAAGCTCTCACTCCAACAGACGGCAAAGGAAAACAGAGAGAAATGATGGACCGCGAGAAGACTTCCACGCTTCGAATGATGATCAAACCTCCGACTTTGGCCCCCTTTTATAGTAGTTTGTAGGTGCGTTTGGGCCAAGGAGAACCATCAATCTTCAACGTCATATATCAGAATGGATGGAGGAGAAAGAACGAATCCCTGAAATTACGGAAATTAACAGAAAAAGATCAGTCAACTTACGGTTTTCACTTGAATAATTGCGGCTTCAGCAATGTTTTCGCAATGCTGTCGCACTGCGTTATTTTCATTCTTTTCCTTCGGTTTTCAACCCTTTTTCTACCTATTGTGCATAAGTCCTAAATTAGCTACCTTCTTCTCATTCTCATATTTAAGCATAGGTTTAGGCTAAATGCTATCCAAAACACCTACAAGTGTACATCTTCTTAAGCTAAATGGGTCCTAAATAAGTCACTTTCAGAGACTTAACAACCGTCGGTCACACGAGTCAGCCAAGCAGAGCTCTTCGCCATCTCCACTAGCGAGAAGCCCTGAGCTTCCTCCATCGCCGCAGAGTTCTGAACACACCCCACCAGTAGAGAGCCCTGAAGCATCACCCACTTCCCCACAACCTGACCCTGAATTTCCATATGGAGAGTATCAAGAATCGACGCAGGGTAGTGGGGAAGCTGAGGAAGAAGAGGTCTTCTCTCCTTTGAGGGAAGCCAGCCCTGAGAGCCCTGCGCAAACGGATGATTCAATGGACGAGACACTGGGGGATTGCCTCCAGCAGATGACAACCAAGACAAGGTTGAAGAAGAAGGCAGCCAAGGTTGTCAAGGCCAAACGGCCAAAGAAGTCCAAGAAAAAGAAATCCAGGAGGGCGCCTTCATCAGAGAAGGGGAGTGATGAGCCGTCTCTGAAGAAGCTCAAGATTGAGGCTGCTGAGTCAGCCAAACCGAAAGACAAAGGGAAAGCCAAGCTTTACCCTGAAGATGAGCCTCAATCAGTGAGGTACGTGTCCTCTGATGCTGAGTCCAGAGGCACTGAGCTGAGGAAGAGGGAACTGCTGCACGAGAAGGGATTCCTAGACACCCTCACAGACCTGCCACAATTCTTGCGCGCAGGGATCACGAATCACGGCTGGGAGGAGCTGTGCAGACCACCCAATCCAGCCTACTCCAGCATGGTGTATGACTTTTACGCCAATTTGATGAATCCTGAGGATGGCCTGTCTGTGGTCAGAGGAGTCGAGGTGGACTTCTCAGCGAAGGCGATCAACGAAGCCTATGGCCTCAAGGGCCAAAAACACACTGACTATGCAAGGATCGTTGATGAGCCAACAGAAGCTGTCCTGGAGGAGGCAATCCGGATCATTGGCCAGCCAGAGGCATCGTGGACAGTATCGCGCAATGGAAGGCACACTCTCATGAGTGCCAACCTCACAGCCAAGGCGGCTGTATGGTTTTCATTTGTGCGCAGGAAGCTGTCCCCAGTGACCCATGAGACCACCATCAACCAAAGCAGATCGCTGCTGGTCTACGCGATCATGCGAGGTCTCACAATCAACGTGGGCGAGGTCATTGCAGCTTCAATTGTTGACTGCGCCAAGAAGGGTAAGGGTCCACTTTTCTTTCCTAATACAATTACTAAGCTCTGCTTACGTGCAGGGGTCCCAATCGAGCGAATGGAAAGGCAGCTGGCCTACACAGGGCACTTGGAGTTGCCTACAGGCTTGAGGATGCGAAGGAAGGGGAACATGGAGTTCGAGCTGGATGGCCTGGCTGCTGCTCAGTCGCTGTCCATGGCCTGCATGATGGATCTGCAGAAGAGGATGGCTCAATGGGCCACATATGCGCAGGCAAGGGACAAAGAGGTTGCTGACCAATTGGGATGCATCTTTCCTGAATTCCCCACGAACCTAATAACTCCATGGGCGCCTCCAAGGCCAAGAAGGGATGATGATGAGGAAGACATCTGAGTGCTAGGCACTCTAGGGAGTATTGTTGTTCCCTTAAAATAAGAAAAAAAAAAACAAACTGCTTTTTGTTGAACCATGTGAATTATGCTGTTTTGAGTTAATATTTTGATCTGTTTTAGTTCTTTAGTTTTCATATCTTAATTTGTTTAGTGTAGTCTGATGGTAGCTGAATAGGTAGATTAGTTTAGTTTCATTTTTGTATAGCTTGAATGACTGGAAAAAGCATGCATAGGGGCCCTGATCACTGATATATCTGCCCTGTATCTATTGCGAAATAATTGCGGAATCCGCAATTTTTATTAGTAAATTCATGCTTTTGACTGACTGTTTAGCTAGGCTGGTTCTGTTTAAATTCTGTCTTTTGCTGCTATCTTGACTACCTTATATAGCTTATCTCAAAGCATGCTGGATGAGTGTCATAGGACACCCTTTGATAGTTTAAATTAACCTCTAAAAAGTGCTCAGCATGCATAGCTTTAAGTTCTTACCTGACTGTTTTTATAAATATCTGCTGCTGTGATATTAACTTTTAAAATGTTTTGTCTATGCCTAGGGCTTTTAGATTCTCTTTGTTTTACCTTAGACTAGATGCTTCTAGGATAAGTTTGGGGGTGTGCCACCTCAGACACTCATTGGGGACAATGAGTAGTTTAAGTTTGGGGGAGGTCACCCTAGGCCTAGGAACATTCCTCTCTCCCTTAAAGCATAAGCATTCTTCTTCTCCTTTACAAAAAAAAACTCCTTTACAAAAAAATGATGAGCTGAAAAAAAAAAAATGAAAAATAGAATAAAGAGGGGTGTCTCTCTTAGGTTGCTGAGTAATCAGTGCCAAGTGTGTAACCCACAAGTGGCATTGCATCAAAAAGCAACCAAAGGAGAGACTCCACCTAAGTAAGAAAGAAAGAAAAGAAGTAATAGGGAAGAAGAATGTATACCTAGGAGTTGCAACTTTGTGGCTTAGATGTCCTGATTAAAAAGAACTCTGATCCTCAATTAGCTGAGCACAAAGTTGTAACTTGTAGGGTTGTTTAGGGAGATGAATGTATGTCCAATGTAGTGATGCCAGGGTTTAGGTTGTTCTCTAAAAGTACTACTGTCACTGTTAATACTAAGACTGGCATGACTCTAAGGAATCCTAGGTAGCTCAAAAGTAAAAACTAGAAGCATGTACTAAGTCTGGGGTAAAGCTAGGTAGAATTTGAAACCTTAGGGATAGTGGCATGATATGACAAGAAGCAAGTAGATCAGCTGTAAGGGGTTAATAAAACAGTAGGATCATTAGGCATGCGAAGTCAGAAGAAGCAATATAAAAGGTTAGTTGTAAACTTAGAAGTGTGTCACAGGACAGCACTGCTATAGATAGAAATGTAGGGGAGTCAGTAAGTGGTTAAAAAGAATGAAACAGCAGCCTAAACAAGTCCTTAGACTGCTCGAGGACGAGCAAAACCTTAAGTTTGGGGGTGTGTTACGTCTCCAAAAGTGACCTTTTTAGGACTTATTTATCTTAGAAAGATGTACACTCTTAGGTGTTTTTGATAGGATTTAGCTTAAACCTATGCTTATATATGAGATTTAGAAGAAGGTAGCTAAATTAGGACTTGTGTGCAAAAGGAAAGAAAAGGAATGAAAACCGAAGTAAAAGAAGGAAAAATGAGCATTGCGGCAGCATTGCGGAAACATTGCTGAAACCGCAATGTTTCAAGTGAAATTCGTAAGTTGACTGATCCTTTTCTGTTATTTTCCGTTATTTCAGGGATTCGTTCTTTCTCCTCCATCCATTTTGAAGTATGACGTTGAAGATGGATGGTTCTCCTTGGCCCAAACGCACCTGCAGATTACTATAAAAGGGGGTCAAAGTACAGGGTTTGATAATCATCCGAAAGCGTAGAAGTCTTCTCGCAGCTCCATCTTTTCTCCTGTTTTCCTTTGCCGTCTGTTGGTTTGCGAAGCTCAGCTGTTGGAATCGATAATCTGATAGGAAGGAGAGGAGATTTATCTTCTCTCTCGATTGGATTCATCCAAGCAAGGCTGATCTTTCTCATCCTTCAGCCGAGGCAGTTGCGACGAGGCGTTCAAGCTCACTTACCTGCTTTCTGTCTTTCATTTCTACTTTCCAGCATTGTTTAGTTGTTGTTTCTGTTCTAGTAGCTAGTTTATTGCATTTCGTGGTGTTCTGTCTTAGTGTTATTCATTTTAAGCTTTCTTTTGTTCCTTCAAACAATCAAGTAATCAGAAGCAAAATTCAGTATTTCACAGTTTCTTACCTTTGCAGTCTACTGTTTTCCCCTACTGTTTTGTCTTTAAATTCCTTCTAAGCATGTCTGTTTTATCTCTTCTTTCTGTTCTCCCCACATCCATGAGTAACTAAGTCACATAGGGGCATGCTAATGACAATACTATAGGCTAAAAAACGTGAACCAAGCATGGAGGATAGCTCTCGAAGCATTGATTGTATGTAAGCTTCATCCCACGGGCAATTTCGATTGGCCATCCATTTTCTCCAAAGAACTCCTAACCTCTGGAAGGAGTAAGAGTTCAGAGTCATACACTCATGCTAGCCTTTCAAGGTAGCCAGAAAACGACCTAGGAATAGGCGTTTTCCTAGTACAAACCATAACTTTCTGCTTTAACAAGACGCTTAAGACCTTACTTGGACATGAGTAAACTAAAGAATCTAATGCATGGAATCGGACGATACATGAGATTGAGTGAGTTTGATGCATAGAGAGTTGATCCAATGCTTGAGAATCGTGAGAAAATGCCTATAGAGGAGTCGTTAGTAGCCCTTGTTTCTCCATTTTACACACTTTCGCTGTTAGGAAAATTGCGGTAGAATTGCTGTTTCCGCAATTCTGCTAAGTTCACAATTCTGTTTAGCTGTTTTCTTATTCGTTTATTAATCTCATCTCTTTTCCTTTGAGTTTAACTTTGATTTTCATTTTTTTATGTTGCTACCCTTTACATATTCCTTAGAAAATAGACAATTTAAAACCAATTCTACCCCATCAAACCCATCCATTCTTTCTTAACAAAACACTTCATGAATAGCTTATAATAAATCTCTGTGGGAAAACGAATGAAAAAATACTTACTACTTGCTATAAGATCATGTATGCTTGCATGTTCTGAGTGCTCTTTCTATCTTATTGCTTATTTATTTTAACACATTGAGCACGCAACAAGCAGCAACGATCGCCCCTGGTTGATGGTTGTTTCATGTGTCACTGGGGAGAAGCGTCTGCGTACAAGGGAGAACCAGACTGCTGCCTTATCCCTAAGGGTCACACTCATCAAAGTGTGCTTCCCATTCCTTGAGACCGCCCAGGCTGCCTCAGGTTTGCCTATTGTGTTCAGGGCCTCTTCTAGGACTGCCTCGGATTGTGAGTCGACTATCTTGGCATATTCAGAGTGCGTATGCCCTTTGAGAGCACAAGCTTCGTTGATGGTGTTGGCAGAGAAGTCGACCTCTATCCCCCTCACCGTTGACAGACACGCTTCAGGATGTGTGAGGTTGGCGTAGAAGTCGTACACCATGTCAGGATAGGCTGGAATTGGAGGCCTGCAAAGCTCCTCCCAGCCATGGTTAATGATCCCTGCACGCAAGAATTGCGGCAGGTCTGCAAGTGCATCAAGAAATCCTCGCTCGTGGAGGAGTTCTTTCTTCATCAGTTCGAGGCCCTTGGCCTCTGCTTCCTTGGAGACGTACCTCGCAGCTTGAGGCTCCTCTTCCGAATACATCTTCTTCTTCCCCTTGGCCCTTTCTTTAGCCGACTCAAAGGCCTCGGTTTTCATCTTCTTCAAAGAAGGTTCACCTCATGGTGTCAGTAGGTCCGTGGGGAACTCAGGGAAGATGCAGCCCAACTGGTCAGCAACCTCCTTGTCCCTTGCCTGTGCATATGTGGCCCATTGAGCCATCTTCTTCTGCAAATCCATTAGGCAGGCCATTGACAGAGACTGAGCAGCAGCCAGGCCATCGAGCTCGAACTCCATGTTCCCCTTCCTTCGCATCCTCAAGGCAGTAGGCAACTCCAGGTGCCCCGTGTAGGCCAGCTGCCTTTCCATTCGCTCGATTGGGACCCCTGCACGTAAGCATAGCTTAGTAATTGTATTAGGAAAGAAAAGTGGACCCTTACCCTTTTTAGCGCAGTCTGCGATTGAGGCTGCAATGACCTCGCCCACATTGATTGTGAGACCCCTCATGATCGCATAAACCAGCAGCGATCTGCCTTGGTTGATGGTGGTCTCGTGGGTCACTGGGGACAAACTTCTGCGCACAAATGAGAACCAAACAGCTGCCTTTGCTGTGAGGTTAGCACTCATGAGAGTGTGCCTCCCATTGCGTGAAACTGTCCATGACGCCTCAGGCTGGCCAATGATCCGAATTGCTTCCTCCAGGACAGCTTCTGTTGGCTCATCAACGATCCTGGCATAATCCATGTGCTTTTGCCCTTTCAGGCCATAGGCTTCATTGATTGCCTTCGCTGAGAAGTCCACCTCGACTCCTCTGACCACAGATAGGCCATCCTCAGGATTCATCAAATTGGCGTAAAAATCATACACCATGCTGGAGTAGGCGGGGTTGGGTTGTCGGCATAGCTCTTCCCAGCCATGATTCGTGATCCCTGCGCGCAAGAATTGCGGCAGGTCTGCGAGCGCGTCGAGGAATCCTTTCTCGTGCAGCAGATCCCTCTTCCTCAGCTCAGTGCCCCTTGATTCTGCATCAGAGGACACATACCTCACTGATTGAGGCTCATCTTCGGGGTACAGCTTGGCTTTCCCCTTGTCTTTTGGTTTGGCTGATTCAGCGGCCTCGATCTTGAGCTTCTTTAGAGACGGCTCATCACTCACCTTCTTGGATGAAGGCTCACCCCTTGCCTTCTTTTTCTTGGCCTTCTTCGAGGCTTTTGGCCGTTTGGCCTTGACAACCTTGGTGGCCTTCTTTTTCAATCTTGCCTTGGTTGTGATCTGCTGGAGGCAATCCCCCAGTGTCTCGTCCATGGAATCATCCCCCTGCACTGGACTCTCGGGGCTGGCTTCCCTCAAAGGAGAGAAAACCTCGTCTTCTTCAGCTTCCTCACTACCCTGCGTCGATTCTTGACGCTCTCCATATGGAAACTCGGGGTCAGGCTTCCGGGAGATGGGTGATGCTTCAGGGCTCTGCGCCGGTGGAGTCTGTGCAGAGCTCTGTGGAGATGGAGAAGGGTCAGGGCTTCGCGCTGGTGGAGATGGTGAAGAGCTTTGCTCGGCTGTCTCGTGGGACGGACGGCCTCGTTCTTGACTCTTCACAGAGGGAGTCTTCTTCTTGATTGCTGCATCAGCTACAACCATACTCCACTTGCGTTTCTTGGGCGTTCCTACTGGTTAAAGGGTCCAGCAGGGATCTCCGTAACCACCTTCCACTTCTTCTTGCGGACAGGCAGCTTGGGGAGTCGTTCAGTGCGCGCAGCCTCAGCATCTGCCAAGGAGAGGAGTGCTTCCCTCGCAGCAATTTCAGCGTCGTCAGCCTTCTTTTTGGACGCAGATCTCTCTGCTCTCGTTAGCACCATGATGGAATCGTAGGAATCTGGAAAGAGGGATTGCAGAGGAAGAAGGAGAGAGCTTTCTTGGAGTTCAGAGAATGGGGGAAACGTACGGATCAGAGCGCTTCTAACGGCTATAAGTAAATGATGGAAATCCCAACGGCTATTTCCGTTGCGGATTCTGCAAATCCAGCGCAATTTTAGTGACCGTTGGAGATTTTTCCGTTTCAAATGCTAATATCTTCTCAATGTAATCTTTGATTCGGTCCCATATCTTCCCCGATTCTTTTATCCTAAATTCATCTCCTTGATCCCCTCTGTTGATCCCCTACAAAAACATACAAAATAAACAACAAAATCGTAATTAAAATCTCACTCAAACATACACAAATGATAACCGAAAAAACATCAAAAAATAAACTAAGGCAAAAAGCCTCGACTGGACGAGCACAGTAATCACTCGTCCTCTCTCGTTCTTAATTTCACGTTTCAGTCAAGAGGAAGGCCGAGAGAGTCTTCACATCTCCTTCCTCATAATAATGATTCAATCGTGCACCATTAACCATGAACGGTTGCCCTTGCTGCAGGTTCCTAATCTCGATTGCACCATGAACAAACACGTTAGTTATCACAAAAGGACCTGACCATCTGGACTTAAGTTTGCCTGGAAATAATTTCAACCGTGAGTTAAATAATAAGACAAGCTGGCCTTTCTTAAAGTCCTTAATCCTAAGTCTACTATTGTGCCAAATCTTGGTCTTTTCCTTATACATTTTAGCATTTTCATAGGACATATGTCTAAGCTCATCAAGCTCATGTAATTGCAAAGACCGCAATGTTCCCGCATCGGTCACGCAATAATTCAGTTCTTTTAGGGCCCAAAATGCTTTAATTTCCAATTCGAATGGTAAGTGACATGCTTTGCCATACACAAGTCTATAAGGAGACATACCTAGGGGTGTCTTATATGCAGTCCTATATGCCCAAAGTGCATCCTCGAGTTTAAACGACCAATCTTTTCTATTGGGTTTGACCACTTTTTCGAGTATGTTTTTAATCTCCCTATTTGATATTTCAGCTTGGCCATTCGAATGTGGGTGATAAGGGGTGGCTACTCTATGTCGAACATTGTATTTAGCCAACACTTTCTCCATAGCTTTATTAATGAAATGTGTTCCTTCATCACTAATTATAGCACGAGGTGTCCCAAACCTAGTAAAAATATGCCTATTAAGGAATTTAAGGACTGTCTTGGCATCATCGTTTGGACATGCTATGGCCTCTACCCACTTAGATACATAGTCTACAGCTACGAGTATGTAAAGGTTACCTGATGATGGGGGAAATGGTCCCATGAAGTCAATGTCCCACACATCAAAGAGCTCCAACTCTAAGATGTAAGTGAGAGGCATCTCATCCTTTCGACTAAGGTTACCTGTTCTCTGGCATTCATCACAGCTGTGTGCATAGTTGTGGGCATCCTTGAAGATCGTGGGCCAATAGTAGCCACTCTGGAACACCTTTGCAGCTGTCCTTTGGCCACCAAAATGTCCACCATATGGGGCTGTATGGCAGTGCTGCAGCACAGACTTCGCCTCAGCAGCTGACACACACTTCCTTAGCAAACCATCAGCACATGTCTTGTAGAGTGTGGGATCATCCCATATGAACTTCCTAGCTTCATGAAGGAACCTCTTCTTCTCTTGTCCTCCCTTGAAAGTTGGTAGTACCTGCGAGGCAAGGAAGTTAGCAATGTCAGCAAACCAAGGCTCCTCATCGTTATCACGATGAGTCAATACAAAGACATGTTCATCAATAAAAGCATCAGAAATTGCGGTTTCCGCAATTTTTCCGCAATTATGCTGCAATCTAGAAAGATGATCCGCAACCACATTTTCGCATCCTTTCTTATCTCTAATGTCCAGATCAAACTCTTGCAACAGCAGCACCCATCTAATCAACCTAGGCTTAGCATCAGCCTTCCTCATAAGGTACTTTAGTGCAGAGTGATCTGTATACACGATTGTTCTAGTGCCAACAATGTAATTCCTAAATTTTTCACAAGCAAACACTACAGCTAGCATTTCCTTCTCAGTGGTTGTGTAATTACATTGTGCCTCATTAAGTGTCTTACTAGCATAGTATACAGGGTGTGTTAACTTGTCAATCTTTTGTCCTAGCATAACCCCTACAGCATAGTCACTAGCATCACATAACATCTCAAAGGGAAGGTCCCAATTTGGTCCTACTATAATAGGGGCTTTGACTAGTGCTTCCTTAAGGGTTTTCCAAGCTAGGAAACATTCTCTAGAGAAGATGAATGGCTTATTTAGCTCTAGGAGCTCACACAAAGGCTTGGAGATCTTAGAAAAGTTCTTAATGAACCTTCTATAGAAGCCTGCGTGTCCTAAAAACCTTCTAATGGCTTTTACATTCTGAGGTTCCACCAACTTCTCTATTATTTCAATCTTGGCCCTATCGACCTCTACACCTGCTCTAGACACTCTATGACCTAAGACAATCCCTTCGTCCACCATGAAGTGGCACTTCTCCCAATTAAGGACTAGGTTGGTCTCCTCACACCTAGCCAGGACTTGTCCTAAGTTCTCTAAACAGTTTGTGAATGAATCACCAAAGACTGAAAAATCATCCATGAATATCTCTATCATGGACTCATCTAAATCAGAGAAGATTGCCAACATGCACCTTTGGAATGTTGTCGGTGCATTGCATAAGCCAAAAGGCATTCTGCGAAAGGCAAAAGTTCCAAAAGGGCAAGTGAAGGTTGTCTTCTCCTGGTCCTTAGGGTCTATAGTGATCTGGTTATATCCTGAATATCCGTCTAAGAAGCAGTAGTAAGCTCGACCAGCTATCCTATCTAACATTTGGTCAATGAATGGTAGAGGGAAGTGGTCCTTTTTGGTTTCCTTATTTAATTTCCTATAATCCATACACACTCTCCACCCTGTAATAGTCCTAGTTGGAATCAGTTCATTGCTCTCATTGACTACCACAGTCATCCCCCCCTTCTTAGGTACACATTGTATAGGACTCACCCACTGACTACTTGCTATAGGAAAGATCACACCAGCATCTAACCATTTTATTATTTCCTTTTTAACTACCTCTTTCATAGAGGGGTTCAGCCTACGTTGGTGATCTACTCGGGGTGTATGTTCTTCCTCTAGTATTATCTTATGCATGCAGTAGGAAGGGCTAATGCCTCTAATGTCAGCAATAGTCCATGCAATAGCCTTCCTATGTTGTTTAAGTAATAAAATCAGTTCAACCTCATGCTTCTCACTTAATTTAGATGAAATAATCACAGGCAGAGTCTCATTGCTTCCTAAATATGCATACTTAAGATGTGTGGGCAGTGGTTTCAATTCTAAGACAGGTGGATGCTCAATGGATGGTTTTAATGGATTCAGGGATTTTTCAGTTAAGTCAGTATTCATACAAACATGCTGAAGATTATCTACATGTATGTCCATTATTTCAGCTATGTTTAGGTCAGTTAAATCTAATTGTACATATTCATTAGCATGCTTAGTCAATAATTCATGCTCCAGTTGTTCTTCCATAAGTGAATCTACAATGTCCATGCTAGCACAAGATTCAGAGTCAGAGGGGTACCTTAAGGCTTTATAAACGCTAAATTTAACCTCCTCATCATGAACCCTCATAGTGAGCTCACCTTTCTGGACATCTATCAGGGCCCTACCTGTGGCTAGAAACGGTCTGCCTAATAGGATGGGGACCTTCTTGTCTGCTTCATAATCCAGGATAATGAAATCTGCAAGGAAAATAAACTTGTCAACCTTTACAAGAATATCCTCAATCTTACCCTCAGGGTAGGCTATGGATCTGTCTGCTAGTTGTAAAGTGACAGTGGTTGGACGTGCTTCTCCTATTCCTAGCTGGCGGAATAGTGATAGGGGCATGAGGTTTATGCTGGCTCCCAGGTCACAAAGAGCTTTGCCCACGTGCTTGCCTCCTAGCTCTACTGGTAGGGTGAAGGAACCAGGATCCTTCTCCTTCTTGGGTAGCTTATTCTAGAGTATGGCACTACACTCCTCAGTGAGATTTACTATTTCAAACTCACCAATTATTTTCTTGTTAGTGATAATATCCTTCAAAAACTTAACATAGGAAGGCATAGACTGTAAAACTTCTACAAAAGAAATATTCACATGCACTTGTTTAAGAATTTCTAAAAATTTGTTAAAGTGCACTTCCTGTTCTTGTTTTTTCTTTAGCCTTCGAGGAAATGGAGGTGGTGGCACATATGCAGGCACTTCAGGTCGCCTTAAGATAGGTGGAGGCCTTGGGATTTCTTCTATCTCTTCTATGATTGGCTCCAGCCTTGGTCCTGATGTGCTTGTTGGTGGTGGACCTTGGTTTGGCAGAGACTCCAGTGGAGCACTAGACTCATTGTTCTCTACTCTCTTTGGTGTTTCTTTAGGGTTGCTCACCAATGGTCTCCCACTCCTGAGTTCAATTGCTTGAACTTGTTCTTTACCATCTCTCCTTGGCACTTCAGTGTCAGCAGGTAGTCTACCTTGAGGCCTACTTTTGAGTTCATTGGCTAGTTGCCCTATTTGGTTCTCTAGGCTCTTAAGAGTAGCTTGCTGACTCTGTAGAGTGGCATCATTCTTGGCTATGTATTCCTTGAGTAGGTTTTCTACAGAGGATCCTACAGGTTGGTTGTATGGTTTTTGATACATGGATTGGTTATGTTGGGGAGTGAAACCAGGTGTTCCACTCGGTCTTGGCTGGTTAGGAGCTTGGTTAGGATTCTGTTGGCCACCCCATGAAAGGTTTGGGTGGTTCCTCCAACCAGGATTGTAAGTGTTTGAGTAGGGGTTGTTCCTAGGCTGCTGTTGGCTTCCAACATAGCAGACTGAGGCTGGATTCCCAGGGCAGTATTCATACAGGTGCCCTTCCCCACAGAATCCACAGATAAGTGTCTCACCTTGACTTGGTTGGGTGCCCATTGACATGGCTGTGGCGGTGTTGACACTAGTTTGGAGATTGGCTTGAGCCATTTGCTTAACTAGGTTGGTCAGGGCGCTTATTTGGCTACTCATGGCATTGAGTGCGTCCTTGTCTTGAGCTCTAGTTGGCTCAACTAGATCATCTGACCACCTACAGTGATATGCTGAGATCTTCTCCAAGATCTCATAGGCTTCGTTATAACTCTTGGACAGCATGGAACCACCAGCAGATGAATTTAACACTTGTCTGGTGCTGGGGTTGCATCCTTTGAAAAAGACCTCTATTTGAATACACCATGGGATGCCATGGTGTGGACATTTAAGAAGAAGGTCCTTGAACCTTGTCCAAGCTTCGTGAAGAGACTCATTCTCAGCTTGTTTGAACTTGATTATATCATCACGAAAGGTAGAATTCCTATCAGGTGGGAAGTATTTGACTAGGAATTTCTCTGCCAAGTCTGTCCAATTGAGGACTGATCTAGAGGGTAATGAGTTTAACCACGTCTTTGCTTTGTCCCTCAAAGAGTAAGGGAAGAGGTAGAGCCTCAAGGCTTCTTGGGAAACTCCAGGGATGATAAAGGTATCACTGACTCCTAAGGAGTTTCTAAGATGGTTGTGGGGGTCCTCATTTTCCACTCCAAAGAATTGTCCCACAGTGGACAACATTTGGAACATCACTGGCTTTAACTCGAATGAGTTGGCAGTAATTTCAGGGCGGATTATGCTGGGGTTCAGCTCCCCAGGCATAGGTACTAGGTATGAGAGAATGGCACTATCCTTATCATTCGCTATTTCGATGGGATTGCGAGTGACAGGCACCGGATTTGGAACTAATCTATCCATTTCTTCTTGATAGAATTAAGGAAGAATTGCGGTTCCCGCAATTATTGGAGGTATAGAGGGTTGGTCAAAGAGACGTTTCTTGGCTCTATTTCTGGCTCTAAATAATCTCTCAGGCTCAGGATTGAACTCTAGATCACTACTTGAAGACTCATTCATAAACTAACCCAATAGTACCTGCAAGAGAAATGAAAATAGATCAGCTTCAATAGATAATAAACTTGGTGTTTCAAACTTAACAAACTTCGTTTTCACTAAACTAAATCCCCGGCAGCGGCGCCAAAAACTTGTTGCGTGCTCAATGTGTAAAATAAATAAGCAATAAGAGAAAGAGAGCACTCAGAACATGCAAGCATACATGATCTTGTATCAAGTAGTAAGTATTTTTTCATTCGTTTTCCCACAGAGATTTATTATTAGCTACTCGTGAAGTGTATTGTTAAGCAAGAATGGGTGGATTTGATGGGGTAGAATTGGTTTTAAGTTGTCTAATTTCTAAGGAATATGTAAAGGGTAGCAACATAAACAAGTGCAAGTCAATGATAAATTCAAATGAAAAGAGAAAAGATTAATAAATGAAGAGAAAAGTAGTCAAGCAGAATTTTTAACTTAGCAGAATTGCGAGAACAGCAATTCTACCGCAATGTTACTAACAGCGAAAGTGTGTAAAATGGAGAAACAAGGGCTACTAATGACTCCTCTATAGGCCTTTTCACACGATTCTCAAGCATTGGATCAACTCACTATGCATCAAACTAACTCAATCTCATGTATCTTCCGATTTCATGCATTAGATTCTTTAGTTTACTCATGTCCAAGTAAGGTCTTAAGCATCTTGTTAAAGCAGAAAGTTATGGTTTGTACTAGGAAAACGCCTATTCCTAGGTCGTTTTCTGGCTACCTTGAGAGGCTAGCATGAGTGTATGACTCTGAACTCTTACTCCTTCCAGAGGTTAGGAGTTCTTTGGACAAAATGGATGGCCAATCGAAATTGCCCGTGGGATGAAGCTTACATACAATCAATGCATTCGAGAGCTATCCTACATGCTTGGTTCACGTTTTTTAGCCTATAGTATTGTCATTAGCATGCCCCTATGTGACTTAGCTACTCATAGATGTAGAGAGAACAGAAATAATAGATGAAGTAGACATGCTTAGAAGAAGATTACACTTAAAACAACAAGAAAAAACAGTAGACAGAGAAGGTAAAGACAAAGTGTGAAATGATGAATTGTGCTTTGATTAATCGATTGTTTGAATGAACAAAGGGAAACTTAAAGTAAATAACATAAAGACAGAAAGCAACGAAATGAAATGAACTAACTAATGGAAAAGAAATGACAACAAACGGTGCTGGAAATGAAAAGTAAAGACAGAAAGCAAGTAAAGTGAGCTCGAACGCCTCGTCGCAAACGCCTCGGCTGAAGGGAGAGAAAGGTGAGCCTTGCTTGGATGAATCCAATCAGGAGAGAAGATGAATCTTCTCTCCTTCCTATCAGATTGTCGACTCCAACAGCTGAACCTCTCAAACCAACAGACGGAGAAGAAAAAGAATGGGAAAGACTACGCTGCGAAAAGACTTCTACGCTTTCGGATGATGATCAAACCCTCTACTTTGACCCCCTTTTATAGTAATCTGCAGGTGCGTTTGGGCCAAGGAGAACCATCCATTCTCAACGTCGTACTTCAAAATGGATGGAGGAGAAAGAACGAATCCCTGAAATAACGGAATATAACAGAAAAAGATCAGTCAACTTACGGATTTCACTTAAAACATTGTTGTTTTAGCAATGTTTCCGCAATGCTGCCGCAATGCATATTTTCACTCTTTTAGCTTCGTTTTTCATCCCTTTTCTTTCCTTTTGTACATAAGCCCTAATTTAGCTACCTTCTTCTAATTCTCATATATAAGTATAGGTTTAAGCTAAATCCTCTCAAAAACACCTAAGAGTGTACACCTTTCTATGGAAAACAAGTCCTAAAAAGGTCACCTTTGGAGACGTAACAGAGGGCTAAAGGTTGGGACGTATAATTGCCTATACCGCTAGGTAGCACGGGTCTAAGCATGGCTAATTAGTTCGGCCCAAAGTGACATTGGTAAACTGAATTAATTAACGTTTTCATGTTAGGCTTAAGGTAAGAGAGAAACCGGTTTAGTCTTAGGATTAGGCCGTCGCAATGTTCCCGTCACTGGCACGTAATCGATTTAGGGGTCGCTACCTTAGATAGATTATTGGCCAAGTTTAATTAGAATTGCACGATTCTAATTAAATCCTTGGGTCATTTGAGTTAGGAATAACTAAATGAATTGTGTGCATGAACATGGCTAACGCGTTAATTGTATCAATGATCCGAACATCCATAACGAGCAATTCCATTTCTCGAAGTTAAGCACATCCGTTTCATTTTTTTGCACGTTGTTAATTTTCCGTTAGCTTACTAGGAGCTCCCTTCCCCCAAAACCAAATTACCATTCTTTAATTTGTGCATTCTTTTATTTCTAGCAAATTAGACTTAGTTAGATTAAATTTCTTATTTCCCTGTGGATCGACCCCGTTGCCACTTAGCTACAAATAGCTCGGTGTACATCGGGTTTATAAATTGTATTTTGGCAAGCCTCGACAGCTTGAATTTGGAGTACCACATAAAGTGCTCTACCATGCCCTTCCCCACAGAATCCACAGATTAGTGCCTCACCTTGGTTGGTTGTTGCGCTCGTTGAAACGGCTGCTGCAGTGTTGACACTTTGTTGGAGATTGGTTTGAGCCATTTGTTTTACTAGATTGGTCAGGGCATTGATTTGGCTACTCATCGCACTAAGTGCATCCTTGTCTTGAGCTCTCCTTGGCTCTACAAGATCGTCTGACCATCTACAATGGGAAGTTGAGATTTTCTCCAAAATCTCATAGGCTTCATTGTAGCTCTTTGAAAGCATGGAACCTCCAGCTGAGGAATTCAACACTTGCCTTGTGCTGGGGTTGCATCCTTTAAAGAACACTTCTATTTGGATACACCATGGAATGCCATGGTGTGGACATTTAAGCAAGAGGTCTTTGAATCTAGTCCAAGCTTCGTGTAATGATTCGTTTTCGGCTTGTTTGAACTTAATAATATCATCACGGAAGTTGGAATTCCTATCAGGTGGGAAGTATTTTACTAAGAATTTTTCAGCTAGATCTGTCCAATTGACAATCGATCCAGAGGGAAAGGAATTTAACCACGTTTTGGCCTTATCTCTTAATGAATAGGGAAAGAGGTAAAGTCTTAAGGCTTCTTGGGAAACTCCTGGGATGACAAAAGTATCACTTACTCCTAGGAAGTTTCTGAAATGATTGTGGGGATCTTCGTTTTCTACTCCAAAGAATTGTCCAACTGTGGACAGCATTTGGAACATGACGGGTTTTAACTCGAATGAGAGAGTTGTAATCTCAGGGCGTATAATGCTCGGATTAAGCTCCTCAGGCATGGGTACTAAGTATGAAAGGATGGCACTATCCTTATCATTCGCAATTTCGATGGGGTTGCGAATGGTAGGTGCTTGGTTTGGGGCTTCTCTATCCATTTCGGTTTGTCGGAATTGCGATGACTCTGCGGAGTCCGCAATGTGTTGAGTTACAGGTGGCTGTTTAAAAAGGCGTTTCTTAGCTTTGTTTCTGGCCCTTAGAAGTCTTTCAGGCTCAAGATTGAACTCTAGGTTGCTATTTAGATGCTCATTCATAAAATAGCTCGATGGTACCTGTAAAGGAAATGAAAGAAGATTAGCTCCAATAGATATTAAGTTTTTTTTTCTAAAATAACACACTTCGTGTTTACTAAACAAAATCCCCGGCAGCAACGCCAAAAACTTGTTGCGTGCTCAGTGTATAAATAAAAATGTGATGCGAAGAGCACTCAGAACATGCAAGCATACATGTTCTTGAAGCAAGTGATAAGTATTTTTTCATTCGTTTTCCCACAGAGATTTATTCTTAGTTACTAACGAAGTGAGATGTTAAATTAGAGAGGGTTACTTAAATGGGGTAGATTTGAGGTTGATGTGCCAAACTAACACAGAATGTAAGAAAGATGCAAGCATAAACGAAAACAAATAACGTGACTAAACTATTAAGTAGAGCAAGAAGAATTGCGGACTTAGCAATGTTCTAGCAATAAAATCGCAAAAGTAAAATACGAGAAAAACGGCTAAGGCAAAAACAGAGTTAAAGAATTGCGGATTCAGCAATTATCTAGCAATTAAATTAACAACGATTTGAAGGTGAGATGAGGAAACAAGGTCAACTAAAGACTTCTCTATAGGCTTTTACATACGATTATTCAACAGTAGCTTAACTTATCATGCATCAATTTAACTCAGTCTCATGCATCTCTCGATTACATGCATTAGATCCTTTAGTTCACTCATATCCAAGTAAGACTTAAGCATCTATTTATACAAGCAAGTTAATGAATCGTGCTAGGAAAACGCCTATTCCTAGGTCGTTTTCTGGCTACCATGAAAGGCTAGCATGAATGGACGACTCTGAACTCTTACTCCTTCCGGAGGTTAGGAGTTCTTTAGACAAAATAGATGGCCGATCGAAATTGCCTGTGGGATGAAGTACACATATATTCAATGCATTCGAAGCTATCCTACATGCTGAACTTTCGTATTTTTAACCTATAGATTGATCTTTAGCAGACCCTTGTGTGATTAGTTACTCATGGTTGATGGGGGATCGAAAATATTAGATTGATTAAGCATGATTTGAAACACTTAAATGAAAGCAAGGGAAAAACAGCAGCGAAGTGAAGACTTGCAAAGACTTTAAACAATTACTCTATGAATTAAGATTCAAAGCTCAATGTGCGAAAGTATGTAAAACCGTAAAGAACTGAACAAATGAAGACGAATTGAAACAAAGCAAACAAATGTAAACAAAGGACAAAAAACAGTAAGAAACAGAAGACATAAAGCAGTAAAAGTGTGCACGGATCCTCGCCGCAAGCGCCTCGGATGAAGGTGAAGATTAACTGATCTTGGGGATGAATTCGATCAGAAGAGAAGAAGGATCTTCTCTTCTTCCTCTCGAGTTATCGACGCCAAGGGCTGATTTCTTCGTTCCAACAAACGGGTTAATGAAATGGATCTTTAGAATGCGTTGAGACGGGGAACTCCACGCTTCCGAGCTGTGTTTCTCTTTCACCCTTCACCTCCTTTTATAGCTTTTTGCAGGTACCTTCAGTCATGGAAAACCATCCATTCTAAACGACGATCCTCCACGTGGCAGCAGGGGAGAGCTTAGGCGGTTGAAAGATCGCAACTGTGACAGCGGACGGTTGGACAAACTTAGCAGCAGTAGCTTAAACATTGTGGTTTCCTCGTTGTGACCGCAATATCCATTGCGGAGACAGCAATGTTTCAGCAATTCCCCTGTACTGTACATTTTGACTCTTTTAGCATCGTTTTTTATTCTTTTTTGTTCCTTTTACAAATAAGTCCCAATTTAGCTTCATTCCTTGAATTCTCATATTTAAGCATGTATTAAACTAAATTCTAACAAAAATGCTTAAGAGATTACACGATTTCATGGTAAATAAGTCCCTAATTTATGTACTTTTGGAGAGGTAACAATAACCAATAAGAAAGTCATTGGAGAGTTTGAAACTGTTAATCTTACTGAAGAGTGCAGTGCCATACTCCAGAACAAGCTGCCAAAGAAAGAGAAGGATCCTGGTTCCTTCACTTTGCTAGTGGAATTGGGAGGCAAGCATGTGGGCAGACCTTTATGTGATCTGGGAGCCAGTATAAACCTCATGCCCTTGTCATTATTCCAACAGCTTGGAATAGGAGAGACACGTCCAACAACAGTTACCTTGCAACTTGCAGACAGATCCATCTCATACCCTGAAGGTAAAATTGAGGATATTCTAGTCAAGGTTGACAAATTTATTTTTCTCGCAGATTTCATTATCTTGGACTATGAGGCAGACAAAGAAGTGCCAATCATCTTAGGCAGACCTTTCTTAGCCATAGGTAGGGCCCTAATTGATGTTCAAAAGGGTGAACTTACCATGCGAGTCCATGATGAAGAGGTTAAGTTTAGTGTTTTTAAGGCTTTAAGGTACCCTTCTGACCTTGAACACTATGCTACTGTAGATAGAGTAGATTCACTAATTGAAGACGAACTTGAGCATGAATTATTAGTCAAGCATGCTACTGATTATGCACAAATTGATTTGAATGATTTAAATATTGCTGAAATTATGGATATATCTGTGAACAACCCTCAGCATGTATGCATGGCCAATGAACTATCTGAAAGATCCACAACTCCTATGATGCCATCAATTGAACAACCACCTTTGTTAGAATTAAAACCACTGCCACAACACCTTAAATCTGCATATCTAGGAGAGAAAGACACATTGCCTGTCATTATTTGGTCTAAATTGAATGAACAACATAAAAATGCGTTAATTTTGCTGCTTAAGCAACATATAAAGGCAATTGGGTGGACGATTGCTGACATTAGGGGCATAAGTCCTTCTTATTGTATGCACAAGATATTGTTAGAGGAAGGACACACACCTAGGATAAAGCATCAACGTAGGTTGAACCCCTACATGAAGGAGGTAGTTAAAAAGGAAATCATTAAATGGTTAGATGCTGGTGTAATCTTTCCAATATCCAATAGTTAGTGGGCCAGTCTATCCAATGTGTACCAAAAAAAGGAGGTATGACAGTAGTAGTTAATGAGAACAATGAGTTAATATCTACTCGAACTGTCACAGGATGGAGAGTGTGTATGGATTATTGAAAGCTTAATAAAGAAACAAATAAGGACGATTTCCCTCTGCCTTTCATAGACCAAATGCCCGATAGATTAGCTGGCCAAACCTTCTATTGATTTTTAGACGGCTACTCAGGGTATAATCAAATCACCAAAGACCCTAAGTACCAAGAGAAGACAACATTTACATGTCCATTTGGCACGTTTGCTTTTCAAAGAATGCCATTCGGCCTATGCAATGCACCAGCAACGTTCCAACGATGTATGTTGGCAATCTTCTCTGATCTAGAAGAATCCATAGTAGAAATATTCATGGATGACTTTTCAGTGTTTGGTGATTCCTTTAACCACTGTCTAGCCAATCTAGGACAAGTTCTCACTCGGTGTGAGGAAACCAATCTAGTGTTGAATTGGGAAAAATGCCACTTCATGGTAGAAGAAGGTATAGTATTAGAACATAGAGTGTCCAAAGCAGGAATAGAAGTTGATAGGGCCACAATAGAAGTCATTGAGAAGTTAGTTGAACCTAAGAATGTAAAAGCTATAAGAAGTTTCTTAGGACACGCAGGGTTTTATAGAAGATTTATAAAAGATTTCTCAAAAATCTCCAAACCCCTCTGTGAGCTGCTAGAGCTAAAGAGAACCTTTATATTTTCAAATGAATGTTTGTTAGCTTGGACTAAGCTCAAAACTTCCCTAGTAAAAGCTCCAATCATAATTTGTCCGAATTGGGATATGCCCTTTGAATTGATGTGTGATGCGAGTGATTATGCAATTGGAGCCATGCTTGGCCAGAAGAGAGATAAATTAACACACCCTATTTATTATGAAAGTAAAACATTAAATGAGGCTCAATGCAACTACACTACTACTGAAAAGGAAATGTTGTCCGTAGTGTTTGCATGTGAGAAATTCAGAGCCTATTGGTACTAGGATTTTTTAATATCCTTTAAATTTCGGGGTGTCGAGTCCCGCCAAAATAACATTTATAATTCCGCTACAACTGAGCTTTGCAGCTAGTGGTAGTCGGGTCGATCCACAGGGAACCTAAATTATTTTCTCCTAATTAATTTCTATTTGTTTTTTAATTAACTAAAACAATAAAATAAAACGATAAATAAAAGAGGGATTGCTAACGGAAAATTAAAGTAAGCATGCAAACTAGCTAACAGAAGAATTGAACTAAGTACATGTAAACTAGCTAACGGAAAATTAAATAACGGAAAAATTAAACGTAACGCGTGCTCCTAATTGGAGTGTCGGGATTGACTTTGATGCGACTCGATTCATTGGGATTCAAACGTACTTAGCAAGAGCATAATTAAACACGTAATTTACTTGCACGAAACTACTGATACAAGCAACCTGTTAAGTGATATTTAGACTTATTAAAGCAAGTTATTTTTAGAGTTTTAATTGAGTAAGAAGACGTTTTGTCCCTTGTTTCTATCTCATTTTTGCTTATTTTGCATGTAGGTGAAGAAAGAAAGAAGTTGGATGAAGATCGGAAATAAGAGTGAAAAGGGGGGCGAAGCAGCTGGAAATTGATGGAAAAAGCCTAGCTCCTAGGCGCTGATGAGAAGAATTTGACAGTAGCTGTAGCGCCTAGGCGCTGCCTTTCGGCGCCTAGGCGCTGATCAGATGAAAAATGCAGTAGCTGTAGCGCCGAGGCGCCCGAACGTAAAAATGGGCAGAAGCTATAGCGCCTAGGCGCTGCCTTTCAGCGCCTAGGCGCTACGAAGTCTGAAGCGGTGATTCCTCCTAGCGCCTAGGCGCTGTAACTGAGCGCCTAGGCGCTGCGACGACCTTTGCCCGAAGTATAAAAGCAGTTTATTAGATTTTAAACCGGGGGATGGGATGGAGATTGGAGAAGAGACATAGAGAAACGCCAGAGCATGGACTTTGAAGATCCGAGCACCCAAACGGAGCGAGAGCAACGCTAGGAAACTCGTGGAATCGCCGGGATTTGTTTCTTTTCCTCTTTTCATCCTCTCTTTTCTTACTTGTTATGAACTTGCTGAATTTTGAGATTGTTGTTGAGTTTTTCATTATGAACTAACTCTCTTATCTAGAGTATTGATGTAGTCGTTGTTGAATTCTGTTTCTTATTGATCAATAGTTAAGAGCTTGATTCCTTGTTAGATTGTGAAAATTCTTATATGCTTACCAAGTACATGTTAGGATTCATGTTTTTACTTTGAAAAAAAAAAAATATATATATATATATATATATATATATGATAGTGTCTATTGAGTTATTGAATGACGAATAAGCAAGATCTATTGCCAGAATAGTTTTCCTGTGAGATTTTGAGCCTTTAAGCAAATTCATTACATGGTGCTTTCAATTCTTAAAGTGTGTGAATGCCATGCATATTTAGATTTTTTGTAGAACTTGCTTTGTTATGCATGTCTGTAGCCTCTGAATAGTTTTGAATGCTTAAATTTTAAGGGTAATTTAGGTGAAGCCAATGTTTAGCTTTCTAAAATAGCCTACCTCAACATTGAGTCCTTAGTTAAGCCAAATATTGAGCCTTAGACCTTTTTCATTGGAAGATTACCGCACTAAAAGCCAAAAATGTCATTTGTTGTAATCCTTTTCTATGAATCCTAGTTTGAAAGATTACATATGCTTACCACATGAAGTTTTTAATTTGTTGGGAAAGTTGCAACATGTGCAAGTAAGGGATTCCTAAATGGAAGCGTGATTTTCACACAAAAATCATAAAGGCGAAAAGGCCAAAGGCTTCAAAGAAAGCCAAGAAAAAGAAAACCGAATCCGAACCCCCTACCAAGAAGATGAAGACGGGAGCTGTTGAGGCAGCTAAGGCCAAGACGAAGGCGAAAGGCAAAAGGAAAATGTATCAAGAGGATGAACCTTGATAACTCCATTTTGGAGCTATTATTCATTCCCTAATTCAAGCTAAATTCCGCATTTAATTATCTAATTTATCTCGTTTATAGGAGAATTGCGGAGAAGAGCTCGTGCGTCCATTGAACTTGTTTCGGAGCTAAGAGCGGTGTTTTAACGCCTCGGGAGTGCATCGGGAAAAGGGCAAGTTGATCCAAGAAGAACCGGACCAAAATTGCCTAGGAGAGGCAATTTTCCAGCCCAAACCCGAGAGCAAGCGTCGAGCAGACACTGTCGAGACGCTTGCTCAACGCTGCCGAGCGTCGAGACCCTGTCGTGGCGTCGAGACGCTCCGAGGGAGGCGCGCGCAGGAAATTATCGGGCCAGCGTCGAGACGCTCGCCTAGTGTTAAGTCTCTGAAAGTGACTTATTTAGGACCCATTTAGCTTAAGAAGATATACACTTTTAGGTGTTTTTGATAGCATTTAGCCTAAACCTATGCTTAAATATGAAAATAAGAAGAGGGTAGCTAAATTAGGACTTATGCACAATAGGAAAGAAAAGGGTTGAAAACCGAAGGAAAAGAATGAAAAAATCGCATTGCGACAGCATTGCGAAAACATTGCTGAAGCCGCAATTATTCAAGTGAAAACCGTAAGTTGACTGATCTTTTTCTGTTAATTTCCGTAATTTCAGGGATTCGTTCTTTCTCCTCCATCCATTCTGATATATGACGTTGAAGATTGATGGTTCTCCTTGGCCCAAACGCACCTGCAAACTACTATAAAAGGGGGTCAAAGTCGGAGGTTTGATCATCATCCGAAAGCGTAGAAGCCTTCTCGCAGTCCACCTTTTCTCCCTGTTTTCCTTTGCCGTCTGTTGGAGTGAGAGTCTCAGCTGTTGGAATCGATAATCTGATAGGAAGGAGAGGAGATTCTTCTTCTCTCTCGATTGGATTCATCCAAGCAAGGCTGCCCTTTCATCCCCTTCATTCGAGGCGACTGCAACGAGGCTTTCAAGCAACTTTTACTGTTTTCTGTCTTCTTCTTCTAATTTCCAGCTTTGATCAGTTGTTATCTCTAGTTTAGTGTTTTAGTTACTGCATTTCGTTGTTGTCTGTCTTTGAATTACTGCCTTTACGTTTCCCTTTGTTCGTTCAACATTCAAAGTAATCAAATTGCAAGTTTTCATTTCACAGTTTCCATCTTCTGCTGCCACGGTTTTGCCTTACTGTTTTGAGTACTTTTCCCTTCTAAGCATGTCGGTTTCATCTTATATTTCTGTTCTCTATATATCCATGAGTAGCTAAGTCACTTAGGGGCATGCTAATGACGGAACTATAGGCTAAAAAACGTGAACCAAGCATGAAGGATAGCTTTCGAAGTATTGATTGTATGTAAGCTTCATCCCACGGGCAATTTCGATTGGCCATCCATTTTGTCCAAAGAACTCCTAACCTCTGGAAGGAGTAAGAGTTCAGAGTCATATAATCATGCTAGCCTTTCATGGTAACCAGGAAACGGCCTAGGAATAGGCGTTTCCCTAGTACAAACTAAACACTTCTGTTTTAACAAGGTGCTTAAGACCTTACTTTGAGTCGAGTAAACTTAAGAATCTAATGCATGGAATCGGACGATACATGAGATAGAGTGAGTTTGATGCATAGAGAGTAGATCCAGTGCTTGAGAATCGTATAAAAACGCCTATAGGATAGTCATTAGTAGCCCTTAATTCACCCATTTACACACTTTCGCTGCTGTTTAATTGCGGAAACATTGCGGTCCCCGCAATTCTGCTAAGTTTTCATTCTGTTTAGCTGTTTTCTTCTTCGTTTATCAATTCCATCTCTTGTCCGTTGAGTCTGATTTCAACTTCCATTTGTTCATGTTGCATTCCTTTATACATTCAGCAAACATTAGATAATTAAAAACCAATTTTACCCCATCAAATTCACCCCATCTTTCTTAACAAATACACTTCGCGAATAGCTAAACATAAGTCTCTGTGGAAAAAACGAATGAAATATACTTACTACTTGCTGTGAGACCATGTATGCTTGCATGTTCTGAGTGCTCTCTCTACCTTCTTGCTTATTTATCTTTACACATTGAGCACGCAACAAGTTTTTGGCGCCGCTGCCGGGGACTTATTTTAAGTGAAAACGAAGTTTGTTAAGTCTGAAACACCAAGTTATTTTCCATTGAATTTGATCCATCTTCATTTCTTTTTCAGGTACCATTTAGGGTAGTTTATGAATGAGACTCCAAGTAGTGATCTAGAGTTCAACCCTGAGCCTGAGAGATTATTTAAAACTAGAAATAGAGCCAAGAAACGTCTCTTTAAACAAACCCTTCTACCTCAAATAATTGCTGAAATCGCAGAGTCTCCGCAATCCACTCAAGAAGAAATGGCTGGAGTAGATCAAAACCTGGTGCCTGTCACTCGCAATCCCATTGAAATAGCGAATGACAAGGATAGCGCCATCCTTTCGTACCTAGTACCTATGCCTGGGGAGCTGAACCCCAGCATAATCCGTCCTCAAATCACTGCCAACTCATTCGAGTTAAAGCCAGTGATGTTCCAAATGTTGTCCACTGTGGGACAATTCTTTGGAATAGAAAATGAGGACCCCCATAACCACCTTAGGAACTTCCTAGGAGTTAGTGACACATTCCTCATTCCTGGAGTTTCCCAAGAAGCCTTGAGGCTATATCTTTTCCCTTACTCTTTGAGGGACAAAGCCAAAACGTGGTTAAATTCATTACCCTCAGGATCTGTCCTCAATTGGACAGACTTAGCAGAAAAATTCCTAGTCAAATATTTCCCACCAGATAGGAATTCTACCTTTCGTGATGATATCATCAAATTCAAACAAGCTCCAAGTGAGTCTCTTCACGAAGCTTGGACAAGATTCAAAGACCTTCTCATTAAATGTCCACACCATGGCATTCCATGGTGTATCCAAATAGAAGTCTTTTTCAAAGGATGCAACCCCAGCACCAGACAAGTTCTAAATTCATCTGCTGGTGGTTCCATGTTGTCCAAGAGTTACAACGAAGCTTATGAGATCTTGGAGAAGATCTCAACATCTCACTGTAGGTGGTCAGATGATCCAGTAGAGCCAACTAGAGCTCAAGACAAGGATGCTCTTAGCGCCATGAGCACCCAAATAAACGCCCTGACCAACTTAGTTAAGCAAATGGCTCAGGCCAATCTCCAAACCAGTGCCAATACCGCCACAGCCATGTCAATGGGCACCCAACCAAGTCAAGGCGAGGCACCTATCTGTGGATTCTGTGGGGAAGGGCACCCTTATGAATACTGCCCTGGGAATCCATCCTCAGTCTGCTATGTTGGAAGCCAGCAGCAGCCTAGGAATAACTGTTGCGTGCTCAATGTGTTAATAAAAATGATAAATAAGAGAGAGAGAGCACTCAGAACATGCAAGCATACATGATCTTATAGCAAGTAGTAAGTATATTTCATTCGTTTTCCCACAGAGACTTGTTTTTAGCTATTCTCGAAGTGTTTTTGTTAAGAAAGATGGGGTGGATTTGAGGTGGTAAAATTGGTTTTTAATTACCTAAGTTTTGCTGAATGTGTAAAGAAACATAACATAAATGAATAGAAGTTGAAATTAGACTCAAAGGACAAGAGATGGAACTGATAAACAAAGGAGAAAGCAGCTAACAGAATAACAACTTAGCAGGAATTGCGAGGACCGCAATGTTTCCGCAATTAAACAGCAGCGAAAGTGTGTAGATGGGTGAATTAAGGGCTACTAATGACTATCCTATAGGCAGTTTATTACGATTATCAAGCTTTGGATCAACTCTCTATACATCAAACTCACTCTATCTCAAGTATCGTCCGATTCCATGCATTAGAGTCTTAAGTTTACTCGACTTCAAAGTAAGGTCTCAAGCATCTTATTTAAGCAGGAGTGTTTAGTTTGTACTAGGGAAACGCCTATTCCTAGGCCGTTTCCTGATTACCATGAAAGGCTAGCATGATTATATGACTCTGAACTCTTACTCCTTCCAGAGGTTAGGAGTTCTTTGGACAAAATGGATGGCCAATCGAAATTGCCCGTGGGATGAAGCTTACATACAATCAATGTTCGAGTGTTAATCTGCCTACTTGATTCACGTTTTTTAGCCTATAGTTCTGTCATTAGCATGCCCCTAAGTGACTTAGCTACTCATGGATATGTAGAGCACAGAAATGGTAGACAAGATAGACATGCTTAGAAAGGAAATGTGCTTAAAACAGAAAGCAAAACCCGTAGCAGAAGATAGGAAATGAGAAATGCAGAAATGAACTTTGATTACTGAAATTGTTTGTTGAACAGATAAAAGCTGTAAAGTAAATAGCAACAAGACAGAAAGCAACGAAATAAACTAATCTATCTACTTAGGAAAAGAACAGCACGAAGCAGAATGTAAAACAGAAGAGAAAGACAGAAAAACAGTAAAGAGTTGCTGGAAAGCTTCGTGGCAGTCGCCTCGAATGAAGGGGATGAAAGATCAGCCTTGCTTGGATGAATCCAATCGAGAGAGAAGAAGAATCTTCTCTCCTTCCTATCAGATTATCGATTCCAACAGCTGAGACTCTCACTCCAACAGACGGCAAAGGAAAACAGATGGAAATGGTGGACTGCGAGAAGACTTCTGCGCTTCGAGTGATGATCAAACCTCCGACTTTGGCCCCCTTTTATAGTAGTTTGCAGGTGCGTTTGGGCCAAGGAGAACCATCAATCTTCAACGTTGTATATCAGAATGGATGGAGGAGAAAGAACGAATCCCTGAAATAACGGAAATTAACAGAAAAAGATCAGTCAACTTACGGTTTTCACTTGAATAATTGCGGTCACCGCAATGTTTTCGCAATTCATTCGCAATTCTCATTTTTTCATTCTTTTCCTTCGGTTTTCAACCCTTTTTCTACCTATTGTACATAAGTCCTATATTAGCTACCTTCTTCTAATTCTCATATTAAAGCATAGGTTTAGGCTAAATGCTAACAAAAACACCTAAATGTGTACATCTTCTTAAGCTAAATGGGTCCTAAATAAGTCACTTTCAGAGACTTAACACACCCCCAAACTTAAGGCTTTGCTTGTCCTCAAGCATACTAAGGACTTACCTAGGCTGTTATTTTATCTTCTTTAACTACTTACCGACTCCCCTATAGCCCTATCTCTAGCAGTGCTGTCCTGTGACACACTTCTAAGTTTAGAACTAACCTCTTATCCAGCTTCTTCTGACTTCACCTGCCTACTATACCCGCTGCTTTTGTTAACCCCCTACTACTGATCTAACTACTTTTATGATATCATGCTATTATCCCTAAGGTTTCAAATTCTACCAAGCTTTACTCCAGACTCAGTACATGCTTCTAACTTATTTTTAATGTGTCTAGGATTCCTTAGAGTCATGCCAGTCTTAGTATTAACGGTGACAGTGGTACTTTTAGAGAACAACCTAAACCCTGGCATCACTACATTGGATATACATTCATCTCCCTAGACAAACCTAAAAGCTACAACCTTGTGCTTAGCTCATTAAGGATCAGAGTTCTTTTTACATAGGACATCTAAGCCACAAGATTATAACTCCCAAGCATACATTCTTCTTCCCCTATTTCTCCTTTTTCCTTTTTTTACTTAGGTGGAGTCTCCCCTTGGTTTGCCTTTTGATGCAATGCCACTTGTGGTTTACACACTTGGCACTGATTACTCAGCAACTTGAGAAAGACTCCCCTCTTTATTCTATTTTTCACTTTTTCTATTTATCACAAAAAAAATTTTTTTTTAGGAGAAGAAGAATGCTTATGTCCTAAGGAAGAGAGGAATGTTCCTAGGCCTAGGGTGGCCTCCCCCAAACTTCAACTACTCATTGTCCCCAATGAGTGTCTGAGGTGGCACACCCCAAAACTATCCTAGAAGCATCTAGTCCAAAGTAAAACAAAGAGAATTTAAAAATCCTAGGCATAGGCAAAACATTCTAAAAGCAACTATCCCAGCAGCAGAAAATTTGAACATAACAGAAAGTTTTAAGGACTTATGGTTTATGCATGCTGAGCACTATTCAGAGGCAAATTTAAACTATCAAAGGGTGTCCTATGACACTCATCCAGCATGCTTGAAGATCAGCTATATAAGGTAGTCATGCTAGCAGCAAAAGATAGAATTTAACAGATCACAGCCTAACTAAACAGACAGTCCAAAACATGCAATCAGTCACAAAAATTGCGGGAACCGCAATTTTTTCGCAATTCAATCCGGGCAGATTTAACTTTGATGCAGGCCCCTAGCATGCTTTTTCCTGTTACTCATGCATCCTAAAAATAAAACTAAACTATCCTACCTATTCAGCTAACATCATACTAGACTAAGCAAAAGAAAAAACAATAGTAGGCTCTACCAGCTATTCTGTCTAGCATCTGGTCAATAAAAGGTATAGGGAAATGGTCTTTTTTAGTTTCTTTATTTAATTTTCTGTAATCCATACATACCCTCCACCCTGTGACAGTCCTTGTTGGAATCAGTTCGTTGTTCTCATTGACTACCACAGTTATTCCCCCCTTTTTAGGTACACATTGGATGGGGCTCACCCACTGGCTACTAGCTATGGGAAAAATCACTCCTGCATCTAACCACTTTATTATTTCCTTTTTCACTACCTCTTTCATAGAGGGGTTTAACCTACGCTGGTGATCTACCCTAGGTGTGTGCTCTTCCTCTAGTATAATTTTGTGCATGCAATAAGAAGGGCTAATGCCTCGAATATCAGCAATAGTCCATGCTATAGCCTTCCTATGTTGCTTAAGCAGTAAAATTAAATCAACCTCATGCTGTTCACTTAGCTTAGAAGAAATAATTACAGGCAGCGTATCATTATCTCCTAGATATGCATATTTGAGGTGAATGGGTAGTGGTTTCAGTTCTAAAACAGGTGGATGCTCAATGGAGGGCTTTAACGGATTTACAGTTCTATCAGTTAAATCTATATTCATACATACATGCTGAGGTTTATCTACAGGCATATTCATTATGTCAGATACATTTAAGTCAGCTACATCTACTTGTACATATTCACTAGCATGCTTGGTTAACAGTACATGCTCTAATTGTTCTTCCATCAGTGAGTCAACAATATCCATGCTAGCACAGGATTCAAGGTCAGAGGGATACTTTAAAGCCTTATAAACACTAAATTTTACCTCTTCATCATGAACCCTCATAGTTAACTCACCTTTTTGCACATCTATTAGTGCCCTACCTGTGGCTAGAAATGGTCTACCTAGCAGGATGGGAACCTCCTTGTCTGCCTCATAGTCCAGGACAATGAAATCTGCAAGGAAAATGAATTTGTCAACTTTAACTAGAATATCCTCAATCTTACCTTCTGGATATGCGATGGATCTGTCTGCTAGTTGTAAAGTGACAGTAGTTGGACGTGCTTCTCCTATTCCCAACTGGCGGAATAGGGACAGGGGCATGAGATTTATGCTGGCGCCCAGGTCACAAAGCGCTCTGCCCACGTGCTTGCCTCCAAGTTCTACAGGTAAGGTGAAGGAACCAGGATCCTTCTCCTTCTTGGGCAGCTTGTTCTGGAGGATGGCACTGCACTCCTCGGTGAGGTTTACTGTTTCAAACTCACCAATTATTTTTTTGTTAGTAATAATGTCCTTCAAAAACTTTACATATGAAGGCATAGACTGTAAAACCTCTACAAAAGGAATGTTCACATGCACTTGCTTAAGTATTTCTAAGAATTTATTAAAATGAACTTCCTGTTCCTGCTTCTTCTTAAGCCTTCGAGGATATGGAGGTGGTGGCACATATGCAGGCACGTCAGGACGCCTTAGGATAGGTGGAGGCCTTGGAATTTCTTCTACGTCCTCTACAATTGGCTCTAGCCTGGCTCTTGATGTGCTAGTTGGTTGTGGACCTTGGCTTGGCAGAGACTCCAGTGGAGCACTAGACTCAGTGTTCTCTACTCTCTTTGGTGTGTCCTTCGTGTTGCTCACCAATGGTCTTCCACTCCTAAGTTCAATGGCTTGAACTTGTTCTTTGCCATCTCTCCTTGGTACCTCGGTATCAGCAGGGAGTCTACCTTGGGGCCTACTTTTAAGTTCATTGGCTAATTGGCCTATTTGGTTTTCCAGGCTCCTAAGAGTAGCTTGCTGGCTCTGAAGAGTAGCGTCATTCTTAGCTATATATTCCTTGAGTAAGTTTTCTACAGAAGATCCTACAGGTTGATTGTAAGGTTTTTGGTACATTGACTGGTTATGTTGGGGAGTGAAACCAGGTGTTCCACTCGGCCTTGGTTGGTTAGGATTTTGGTTAGTGTTTTGTTGGCCACCCCATGACAGGTTAGGGTGGTTTCTCCAACCAGGGTTATAGGTGTTGGAGTAGGGGTTATTCCTAGGCTGCTGCTGGCTTCCTACATAGCAGACTGAGGATGGATTCCCAGGGCAGTATTCATAAGGGTGCCCTTCCCCACAGAATCCACAGATAGGTGCCTCGCCTTGATTTGGTTGAGTGCCCATTGACATGGCTGTGGCGGTATTGGCACTGGTTTGGAGATTGGCCTGAGCCATTTGCTTGACTAAGTTGGTCAGGGCATTTATTTGGGTGCTCATGGCGCTTAGAGCATCCTTGTCTTGAGCTCTAGTTGGCTCTACTGGATCGTCTGACCACCTACAGTGAGATGCTGAGATCTTCTCCAAGATCTCATAGGCCTCGTTGTAACTCTTGGACAACATGGAACCTCCAGCAGATGAATTTAAAACTTGTCTGGTGCTGGGGTTGCATCCTTTAAAGAAGACTTCTATTTGGATACACCATGGAATGCCATGGTGTGGACATTTAATGAGAAGGTCTTTGAATCTAGTCCAAGCTTCGTGAAGAGACTCATTATCAGCTTGTTTAAACTTGACTATGTCATCACGAAAGGTAGAATTCCTATCAGGTGGGAAGTATTTGACTAGGAATTTTTCTGCTAAATCTGTCCAATTGCGGACAGATCCAGAGGGTAATGAGTTCAACCATGTTTTAGCTTTGTCCCTCAAAGAGTAAGGGAACAAGTATAGCCTTAAAGCTTCTTGGGATACTCCAGGGATGATAAAGGTATCACTGACTCCTAAGAAGTTCCTAAGATGGTTGTGGGGATCCTCATTTTCTATTCCAAAGAATTATCCCACAGTGGACAACATTTGGAACATCACTGGCTTTAACTCGAATGAGTGGGCAGTGATTTCAGGACGGATTATGCTGGGGTTCAGCTCCCCAGGCATAGGTACTAGATATGAAAGAATGGCACTATTCTTGTCATTCGCTATTTCGATGGGGTTGCGAATGGCAGGTACCGGATTTGGAACTATATCGCCCATTTCTTTGATTTCAGGTATGGTTTGAGGTATAGGAGGTTGTTTAAAGAGACGTTTCTTTGCCTTATTTCTAGCTCGAAGTGATCTTTCAGGTTCAGGATCGAACTCTAAATTACTATGTGAACGCTCACTCATAAACTACCCTAACAACACCTGCACAAGAAATGAAACAGATTAGTTTCACTCAATGATAAACTTGATTTTTCAAACTTAACAACTTCGTTTTCACTTAAAATAAGTCCCCGGCAGCGGCGCCAAAAACTTGTTGCGTGCTCAATGTGTTAATAAAAATGATAAATAAGAGAGAGAGAGCACTCAGAACATGCAAGCATACATGATCTTATAGCAAGTAGTAAGTATATTTCATTCGTTTTCCCACAGAGACTTGTTTTTAGCTATTCTCGAAGTGTTTTTGTTAAGAAAGATGGGGTGGATTTGAGGTGGTAAAATTGGTTTTTAATTACCTAAGTTTTGCTGAATGTGTAAAGAAACATAACATAAATGAATAGAAGTTGAAATTAGACTCAAAGGACAAGAGATGGAACTGATAAACAAAGGAGAAAGCAGCTAACAGAATAACAACTTAGCAGGAATTGCGAGGACCGCAATGTTTCCGCAATTAAACAGCAGCGAAAGTGTGTAGATGGGTGAATTAAGGGCTACTAATGACTATCCTATAGGCAGTTTATTACGATTATCAAGCTTTGGATCAACTCTCTATACATCAAACTCACTCTATCTCAAGTATCGTCCGATTCCATGCATTAGAGTCTTAAGTTTACTCGACTTCAAAGTAAGGTCTCAAGCATCTTATTTAAGCAGGAGTGTTTAGTTTGTACTAGGGAAACGCCTATTCCTAGGCCGTTTCCTGATTACCATGAAAGGCTAGCATGATTATATGACTCTGAACTCTTACTCCTTCCAGAGGTTAGGAGTTCTTTGGACAAAATGGATGGCCAATCGAAATTGCCCGTGGGATGAAGCTTACATACAATCAATGTTCGAGTGTTAATCTGCCTACTTGATTCACGTTTTTTAGCCTATAGTTCTGTCATTAGCATGCCCCTAAGTGACTTAGCTACTCATGGATATGTAGAGCACAGAAATGGTAGACAAGATAGACATGCTTAGAAAGGAAATGTGCTTAAAACAGAAAGCAAAACCCGTAGCAGAAGATAGGAAATGAGAAATGCAGAAATGAACTTTGATTACTGAAATTGTTTGTTGAACAGATAAAAGCTGTAAAGTAAATAGCAACAAGACAGAAAGCAACGAAATAAACTAATCTATCTACTTAGGAAAAGAACAGCACGAAGCAGAATGTAAAAAAAAGAGAAAGACAGAAAAACAAAAAAGAGTTGCTGGAAAGCTTCGTGGCAGTCGCCTCGAATGAAGGGGATGAAAGATCAGCCTTGCTTAGATGAATCCAATCGAGAGAGAAGAAGAATCTTCTCTCCTTCCTATCAGATTATCGATTCCAACAGCTGAGACTCTCACTCCAACAGACGGCAAAGGAAAACAGATGGAAATGGTGGACTGCGAGAAGACTTCTGCGCTTCGAGTGATGATCAAACCTCCGACTTTGGCCCCCTTTTATAGTAGTTTGCAGGTGCGTTTGGGCCAAGGAGAACCATCAATCTTCAACGTCGTATATCAGAATGGATGGAGGAGAAAGAACGAATCCCTGAAATAACGGAAATTAACAGAAAAAGATCAGTCAACTTACGGTTTTCACTTGAATAATTGCGGTCACCGCAATGTTTTCGCAATTCATTCGCAATTCTCATTTTTTCATTCTTTTCCTTCGGTTTTCAACCCTTTTTCTACCTATTGTACATAAGTCCTATATTAGCTACCTTCTTCTAATTCTCATATTAAAGCATAGGTTTAGGCTAAATGCTAACAAAAACACCTAAATGTGTACATCTTCTTAAGCTAAATGGGTCCTAAATAAGTCACTTTCAGAGACTTAACAATAACCCCTACTCACAAACTTACAACCCTGGGTGGAGAAACCACCCTAACCTGTCATGGGGTGGCCAACAAAACACTAATCAAAATTCTAACCAACCAAGGCCAAGTGGAACACCTGGTTTCACTCCCCAACATAACCAGTCAATGTACCAAAAACCATACAATCAACCTGTAGGATCGTCTGTAGAGAATTTACTCAAGGAATACATAGCTAAGAATGATGCTACTCTTCAAAGCCAGCAAGCTACTCTTAGGAGCCTAGAGAACCAAATAGGTCAATTAGCCAATGAACTTAAAAGTAGGCCCCAAGGTAGACTCCCTGCTGACACCGAGGTACCAAGGAGAGATGGCAAAGAACAAGTTCAAGCAATTGAACTTAGGAGTGGAAGACCATTGGTGAGCAACACAAAAGACAAACCAAAGAGAGTAGAGAACACTGAGTCTAGTGCTCCACTGGAGTCTCTGCCAAACCAAGGTCCACCACCAACTAGCACATCAGGAGCCAGGCTAGACCCAATTGTTGAGGAGATAGAAGAAATTCCAAGGCCTCCACCTATCATAAGGCGACCTGACGTGCCTGCATATGTGCCACCACCTCCATACCCTCGAAGGCTTAAGAAGAAGCAGGAACAGGAAGTTCATTTTAATAAATTCTTAGAAATTCTTAAGCAAGTGCATGTTAACATTCCTTTTGTAGAGGTTTTACAGTCTATGCCTTCTTATGTAAAGTTTTTGAAGGACATTATTACTAACAAAAAAATAATTGGTGAGTTTGAAACAGTAAACCTCACTGAGGAGTGCAGTGCCATCCTCCAGAACAAGCTGCCCAAGAAGGAGAAGGACCCTGGTTCCTTCACCTTACCTGTAGAACTTGGAGGCAAGCACGTGGGCAGAGCGCTTTGTGACCTGGGCGCTGGTAGAGGTACTTTTGGGGTACTCTAAATTCAAGCTGTCGAGGCTTGCCAAAATACATTTATAACTCCGCTACAACAGAGCTTTGCAGCTAGTGGTAACGGGTGTCGAACCACAGGGAACCAAAATTATTTCCTCTTAACTAATTTCTATTTGTTTTTAAAACTAAGACTCGAAAGCAATTAAAATGGGGGGTTTGACGAAATATAAACTAACGGGAAAATAAATGCGAAAAGTAAAGCGCGGAAAATTAAACGGAACACGTGCTCCTAATTTTAAGGGTCGGGGTTTACTTTGATGCGACTCAATTCATTGGGATTCAAACATACTTAACAAGAGCATAATTGAACACGTAATTTACTTGCACGAAACTACTAATACAAGTAACCCAAATAATTAATTAGAAACGTGGAGTGCAAAGCGGACTGTTCTTTTATTAATCTAAGGGGATCAATCCTAAATTAAGTAAAGAACAGAGACGAATGTACGATTCTAATTAAACGTGGCAATGAATTAATAGGGAGCAAACGCCACCCATATTGACTCATCGACAGTAACGGGAGCATTACGACGGATGTTTAACTAGGACGCCTGAGCTAATATTCCGATTTGCCTATTTCGTTCAAGATAAATTGCCGCCAAAGATCAACTGGAAACCCACATTATCTATGACTCAACTTATCCGTGTTACTTGGCGATTAAGAGAGGCACGGCATCATAATCTTTAACAATCAAACATGCTTGAAATCAAGGGTGTCTAGGCCTAAATCATTCTTACACATTCATGTGATATGCTTAGAAGAAATAAATTCGCCCAATCAGTCATGCTAAGTCACGGAATTAAGAACGAACCCTCATGAAACGCATCAAAATTCACCCCTAACCTCAAATTAGAGCACTTACCTTAGCTCCCCGTTGTGCAAATCAAGCAAAAACGCTAATGTTGAAGCTTTATTGAAGGTATAATGGAAGATAAACAAGTTTCAAGCTCCCACCCGAGCCTAACAATGGTGGAAAAACCAAAATCCAAGAAGAAGTCCGGCAAAAAACGGAGAAGAAGGCTTTTAAAGCCGGCGGAGCGTCGAGACGCTAGGGCAGCGTCTCGACGCTGCGCCCTAAATTGGCAGGCGCGCGCGCGGGGTAGCGTCGAGACGCTCGCGCAGCGTCGAGACGCTGCGCGGCGTCGAGCGAGCGTCGAGACGCTTGCGCTCGACGCTTGCTCTCGGGTGGATCTTCAAATGTACGCTTCAGAGTTCGGAGCGTCGAGACGCTCGGCCAGCGTCTCGACGCTGTCACGCGCGGACAGGGCGAGGCGGACACGGGCGAGGGCGCGCGGGCATGGGCGAGGCGGAGCGGGCGTGGGCGCGCGGGCGCGAGGCGAGGCGGAGCGGGCGCTGAGCGAGGCGGCGCGCGCGGGCGCGCGCGCGTCTGGCCGTCTGGGCGCGGGCGTGCGGCGCGCGCGGGTGCGCGCGCGTTGGGCGCCTGGGCGCTGGGCGCCGGCGCTTGGGCGCTGCCCTCTCGGCTCTTAGCCCACTTTTGGGTCGTTTTGGCTCCCGAGCTCCGTTTGGCCTATCGTTTTGACCCGAACACTTCCCGAAACATGCTAAATGACCTTTTTAGCCCCGAAAATCATCAATGGACTTCCCGAGCTCTTCACCATGAAATCACCTATAAGAAAGCATTTTAATCAATATCGAGCATGGTTTTAGCTAGAATTAGGGAGTAAATAATAGCTCTAATTTGGAGCTATCAAAATACCCCCAACCTAAATCTTGCTAGTCCTCGAGCAAGGCTAATAAAAAAATTTGACTCTAAGGGACCATGCATACATGCTTCTAACTCAAACCTCGATGCTTTTTACAAATCTAAACAGGACATAATCATGAAAGCAATCGGCGCATGCATTTAATCAAGATCTCATCAAAAATTAACTATTGCTCCCTAACGTGTGTGTGTGCTAGCCAACCTATCCTAAACCATCGTAAGCCTGGAAAAACCACATGCAACATATCATCCCGTTTTCCCCCTACTTCTAGCGATTAAGAACAGTCTAAACTTGACTTACACGAGAGAGAGTAATAAATTAAGAGACCTAAAATTTTCTAATTCCTTTCTCTTTTCTTTGAGTACTTTGTACTCTTTGTTAAGGTTCTTTGAACCCAACTTTTATTTTCTTTTTCTTTCCCATCCCGAGTTGCCTAACATGTCAAACTTAAGCTTCAGCTTCACATTTTTAAGGACTAACGTTCACTTTTTAAGTGCGCACTTTTAAAAAGGAGGAACGCCTCGGGAGAATTTTCTTGCTAACATGCTTTTCTATTTTTTTTTTATTTAGGCTTAGCGCAAGCTACTCGATTAATCGACCACTAACTCTCATGCAACAAGCTACCTAGGGGTGCCTTTCGGGGTGACAACAAGAATTAATGCTACATGCAATCAACTAAGCCTACGGAGTCTAAGATAAGGTCGCTAAGTGCTCGATGGATGCAAGGGAGCAACAGGAAAAATTTTAAAATTTTTGACATGAACCTAATAAATGCAAAGCTACATCATGCAAAAACTAGATTATGCAAATGCTCAGATTCCAAAAAGACACTTCCTAGATCATCATAATTAGAAAGCATATAAACAGAGTCCCAAGCACTTCAAATTTTAAATTAGCACTGCTCAACAAACTGCACATGGAATCCATCCAACTTACAACTCCACCCCCAACCTAAAATTATACATAGTCCTCTATGTATCAACATTTCAGACTAAGCAGTTAAAATGCACAAAATAAAAGGGAACAGAAAACCTCCCCTGAATTTTGTTAGGTTGTTGGTTGGAGCAGTGCACTCTTCACCTACTGATCCGATCCTTAAGCCACAAAACTCCTACAAAAGAAAGCAAGAAAAAACTAAGCTAGGAAAATAAAAACTAAAAGTAAAATCATGAATTTAAAAACACATGGGTTGCCTCCCAAGAAGCGCAAATTTTTAACGTCGTTATGCTCGACGTGTCTTCCTCTCTGTCAGGGTACGTAAAAATTTTCGTATTTCTTCGGCCCCTTCTTCCTTGAATCAACGAAGCCTGCAAAGAGAAGCAAGCTCTTCGACTTTTCGAGGCAGCCGGACAGAGTTGTTATTTTTTTGGTGTTTTTGATATATGGGAAAAATAAAGACTCAACAGAATCAAATAAAATAAAAGCAGACTCAACTGACTCAACAGAAAATAAAGACTCGACCAAAGGAGGGATCGCATCAAAATTCCCGAGGCAACCAACATTAACAGAGGTACAGATGGAGGGGGGCATGCAAGATAAATCTCCTAGATTACATGAATTATCACGAGGCATAGCACAAGGAGATAAATAATCTAAAGGCACAATTGCCACTTCCTCATCCATCACATCAACATTTTCATAGCATGCTGGTTCTACATCCTCAAAGAAAAGATTTCCTAAAATACTATCAGTATCAGACAGATGCTCGAGCTCATCAGCGCATGAATTTTCAAATAAATTTTCAATGCAAAAATCATGCTCCAAGTCAAAATCAATCGGTGGAGACATACTTACCTTATAAGACTCTCCGGGTTCCTCTTCATCTGAGAAATATTCTGCTAGAAATTCTTCTAGAGTAACCAACTTTGGAGAAGTCTTGGCTCCACTCCTTAGCTCGTTCGCATCACTGATCTCTTCGGGATGCTCCTCGAGGTCAAGCTCATCCTCCTCGGTCTCACTGTTCTTGTCTCCCCATGTCAGAAATTCCTCAATTCCATCAAAATCGGGGTACATCTTGATAACGACCTCCTCCCCAGAAATTCGGAGAAGGTCTTCGGCGCTCATCTTCGTAGCTCGCCCCCAAAATTGCTGTAGAAGATCTGCCATGCTAAAACAAGAAGACACAAGAAAAGAAAAATATTTTTGTAGTTTTCTAACAAATAAAATTTAACTAAGAGAAACTAAATGGTTCCCCGGCAACGGCGCCAATTTTGGTAGAGGTACTTTTGGGGTACTCTAAATTCAAGCTGTCGAGGCTTGCCAAAATACATTTATAACTCCGCTACAACAGAGCTTTGCAGCTAGTGGTAACGGGTGTCGAACCACAGGGAACCAAAATTATTTCCTCTTAACTAATTTCTATTTGTTTTTAAAACTAAGACTCGAAAGCAATTAAAATGGGGGGTTTGACGAAATATAAACTAACGGGAAAATAAATGCGAAAAGTAAAGCGCGGAAAATTAAACGGAACACGTGCTCCTAATTTTAAGGGTCGGGGTTTACTTTGATGCGACTCAATTCATTGGGATTCAAACATACTTAACAAGAGCATAATTGAACACGTAATTTACTTGCACGAAACTACTAATACCAGTAACCCAAATAATTAATTAGAAACGTGGAGTGCAAAGCGGACTGTTCTTTTATTAATCTAAGGGGATCAATCCTAAATTAAGTAAAGAACAGAGACGAATGTACGATTCTAATTAAACGTGGCAATGAATTAATAGGGAGCAAACGCCACCCATATTGACTCATCGACAGTAACGGGAGCATTACGACGGATGTTTAACTAGGACGCCTGAGCTAATATTCCGATTTGCCTATTTCGTTCAAGATAAATTGCCGCCAAAGATCAACTGGAAACCCACATTATCTATGACTCAACTTATCCGTGTTACTTGGCGATTAAGAGAGGCACGGCATCATAATCTTTAACAATCAAACATGCTTGAAATCAAGGGTGTCTAGGCCTAAATCATTCTTACACATTCATGTGATATGCTTAGAAGAAATAAATTCGCCCAATCAGTCATGCTAAGTCACGGAATTAAGAACGAACCCTCATGAAACGCATCAAAATTCACCCCTAACCTCAAATTAGAGCACTTACCTTAGCTCCCCGTTGTGCAAATCAAGCAAAAACGCTAATGTTGAAGCTTTATTGAAGGTATAATGGAAGATAAACAAGTTTCAAGCTCCCACCCGAGCCTAACAATGGTGGAAAAACCAAAATCCAAGAAGAAGTCCGGCAAAAAACGGAGAAGAAGGCTTTTAAAGCCGGCGGAGCGTCGAGACGCTAGGGCAGCGTCTCGACGCTGCGCCCTAAATTGGCAGGCGCGCGCGCGGGGTAGCGTCGAGACGCTGCGCGGCGTCGAGCGAGCGTCAAGACGCTTGCGCTCGACGCTTGCTCTCGGGTGGATCTTCAAATGTACGCTTCAGAGTTCGGAGCGTCGAGACGCTCGGCCAGCGTCTCGACGCTGTCACGCGCGGACAGGGCGAGGCGGACACGGGCGAGGGCGCGCGGGCATGGGCGAGGCGGAGCGGGCGTGGGCGCGCGGGCGCGAGGCGAGGCGGAGCGGGCGCTGAGCGAGGCGGCGCGCGCGCGTCTGGCCGTCTGGGCGCGGGCGTGCGGTGCGTGCGGCGCGCGCGGGTGCGCGCGCGTTGGGCGCCTGGGCGCTGGGCGCCGGCGCTTGGGCGCTGCCCTCTCGGCTCTTAGCCCACTTTTGGGTCGTTTTGGCTCCCGAGCTCCGTTTGGCCTATCGTTTTGACCCGAACACTTCCCGAAACATGCTAAATGACCTTTTTAGCCCCGAAAATCATCAATGGACTTCCCGAGCTCTTCACCATGAAATCACCTATAAGAAAGCATTTTAATCAATATCGAGCATGGTTTTAGCTAGAATTAGGGAGTAAATAATAGCTCTAATTTGGAGCTATCAGGCGCCAGCATAAACCTCATGCCCCTGTCCCTATTCCGCCAGTTGGGGATAGGAGAAGCACGTCCAACCACGGTCACTTTACAACTAGCAGACAGATCCATCGCATACCCTGAAGGTAAGATTGAGGATATTCTAGTGAAAGTTGACAAATTTATTTTCCTTGCAGATTTCATTGTCCTGGACTATGAGGCAGACAACGAGGTCCCCATCCTGCTAGGTAGACCATTTCTAGCCACAGGTAGGGCACTTATAGACGTCCAAAAAGGTGAGCTTACTATGAGGGTTCATGATGAAGAGGTGAAGTTTAGTGTATATAAAGCTTTAAGGTACCCCTCTGACCTTGAATCCTGTGCTAGCATGGATATTGTTGACTCACTAATGGAAGAACAATTGGAGCATGTATTATTAACCAAGCATGCTAATGATTATGTACAGTTAGATGTAGCTGACTTGAATGTATCTGACATAATGGATATGCTTGTAGATAAACCACAGCATGTATGTATGAATATTGACTTAACTGATAGATCTGTGAATCCTTTAAAGCCCTCCATTGAGCATCCACCTGTTTTAGAACTAAAACCACTACCCACTCACCTCAAGTATGCATATTTAGGAAATAATGATACACTGCCTGTAATTATTTCTTCTAAGCTAAGTGAAAAGCATGAGGTTGAATTAATTTTACTGCTGAAGCAACATAGGAAGGCTATAGCATGGACTATTGCTGATATTCGAGGCATTAGCCCTTCTTATTGCATGCACAAAATTATACTAGAGGAAGAGCACACACCTAGGGTAGATCACCAGCGTAGGCTAAACCCCTCTATGAAAGAGGTAGTAAAGAAGGAAATAATAAAATGGTTAGATGCAGGAGTGATCTTCCCAATAGCTAGTAGCCAGTGGGTGAGCCCCATCCAATGTGTACCTAAAAAGGGGGGAATAACTGTGGTAGTCAATGAGAACAACGAACTAATTCCAACAAGGACTGTCACAGGGTGGAGAGTGTGTATGGATTACAGGAAGTTAAATAAAGAAACTAAAAAAGACCATTTCCCTCTACCATTCATTGACCAGATGCTAGACAGAATAGCTGGTAGAGCCTACTATTGTTTTTTAGATGGTTACTCTGGCTATAATCAGATTACTATAGACCCTAAGGATCAAGAGAAGACTACCTTCACTTGCCCTTTTGGGACTTTTGCCTTTCGCAGAATGCCTTTTGGCTTATGCAATGCACCGGCAACTTTCCAAAGGTGCATGATGGCAATCTTCTCTGAGTTGGATGAGTCCATGATAGAAATATTCATGGATGACTTCTCAGTCTTTGGGGACTCATTCTCAAACTGTCTAGAAAACCTAGGACAAGTCCTGGCTAGGTGTGAGGAGACCAACCTAGTTCTAAATTGGGAAAAATGCCATTTTATGGTGGATGAGGGGATTGTCTTAGGACATAGAGTGTCAAGGGCAGGAGTCGAAGTTGACCGAGCCAAAATTGAGGTCATAGAGAAGTTGGTAGAGCCTCAGAATGTCAAGGCCATTAGAAGTTTCTTAGGGCATGCTGGCTTCTACAGAAGGTTCATTAAGGACTTTTCTAAGATAGCCAAGCCGCTGTGTGAGCTTCTAGAACTGAATAGACCCTTCATCTTCTCTAAAGAATGTGTAGCAGCTTGGACCACCCTTAAGAAAGCACTAGTCACAGCCCCTATCATAGTAGGACCAAATTGGGATCTTCCCTTTGAGATGTTATGTGATGCCAGTGACTATGCTGTAGGAGTCATGTTAGGACAGAAGATTGACAAGCTAACACACCCTGTCTATTATGCTAGTAAGACCTTGAATGAGGCTCAATGTAATTATACAACTACTGAGAAAGAGATGCTTGCTGTAGTGTTTGCTTGCGAAAAATTCAGAAACTATATTGTAGGCACTAGGACAATTGTATACACTGACCATTCTGCCTTGAAATATCTTATGAGGAAGGCTGATGCTAAGCCTAGACTGATTAGGTGGGTGTTATTGCTGCAGGAATTTGATTTGGACATTCGGGACAAGAAAGGTTGTGAAAATGTGGTTGCAGATCACCTTTCTCGATTGCAGCATAATTGCGAAAAAATTGCGGAGCCCGCAATTTCTGATGCGTTTATTGATGAACATGTCTTTGTTTTGACTCATCGTGATAACGATGAGGAACCTTGGTTTGCTGACATTGCTAACTTTCGTGCATCACAGGTATTACCAGTTTTCAAGGGAGGACAAGAGAAGAAGAGGTTCCTTCATGAAGCAAGGAAATTCATCTGGGATGACCCCACACTTTACAGAACCTGTGCTGATGGCTTGCTAAGGAAGTGTGTTTCAGCTGCTGAAGCGAAGTCTGTGCTGCAGCACTGTCACGCATCTCCTTATGGTGGACACTTTGGTGGCCAAAGAACAGCTGCAAAGGTATTTCAGAGTGGCTACTACTGGCCAACGATCTTCAAGGATGCCCACAACTATGCCCACAGCTGTGATGAATGCCAAAGAACAGGTAACCTCAGTCGCAAGGATGAGATGCCCCTCACCTACATCTTAGAGTTGGAGCTCTTTGATGTGTGGGGCATTGACTTCATGGGACCATTCCCTCCATCATCAGGTAACCTTTACATATTAGTAGCAGTGGACTATGTGTCCAAATGGGTAGAAGCCAAAGCATGTCCTAATAATGATGCTAAAACAGTCACCAACTTTTTGCATAGGCACATTTTTACTAGGTTTGGGACACCTCGTGCCATCATTAGTGATGAGGGGTCTCATTTCATTAATAAGGCTATGGAGAGAGTATTGGCTAAATATAACATTAGACATAGAGTAGCCACTCCCTATCACCCACACTCAAATGGACAGGCTGAAATTTCAAATAGGGAAATTAAGAACATCCTAGAAAAGGTGGTCAAACCTAATAGGAAAGACTGGTCCTTCAAGCTTGAGGATGCACTTTGGGCTTATAGGACAGCATATAAGACACCTCTAGGTATGTCTCCTTATAGGCTGGTATATGGAAAGGCTTGTCACTTACCACTTGAGTTAGAAAACAAAGCATTTTGGGCCATGAAGGAATTGAATTTTTGTGTAAAGGATGCGGGGACACTGAGGTCTTTGCAATTACATGAGCTTGATGAGCTTAGACATATGGCCTATGAAAATGCTAAGATGTACAAGGAAAAGACCAAGATTTGGCACGATAGTAGACTTAGAGTTAAAGACTTTAAGAAGGGTCAACTTGTACTGTTGTTTAACTCACGGTTGAAACTATTTCCGGGAAAACTTAAGTCTAGATGGTCGGGTCCATTTGTGATTACTAATGTGTTTGTTCATGGTGCTATAGAGATAAAGAACTTGCAGCAAGGTCAGCCATTTATGGTCAATGGGGCGAGGTTGAAGCACTACTATGAGGAAGGAGATGTGAAGACTCTCTCGGCCTTCCTCTTGACTGAAGCGTGACAATGAGAACGAGAGAGGACGAGTGATTACTGTGCTCGTCAACATAAGGCTCATGCCTTAGTTTATTTTTTTTCACTTTTTCCGGTTATCGTTTGTGTGTTTTGTGGTGTGATTTTAATTACGTATTTAATGTTTGTTTTATTTGTTTTTATAGGGAATCGAAAGAGGGAATCAAGGAGAGTAATTCCAGCTTTAAAAATCAAGAAACGGTTGAGCCAAATAAAAGATACGGGCAAGCAAAGATTGACATTTTGATGAAAAAAATCCCTAAAATTGCGCTGGAATTGCAGGATCCGCAAAAAAGAGCCGTTGGGATTTAGCCGTTTCCTTTATATCCGTTAGAAGGCGCTCGATCGATACGATTCTCTCATTCTCTGATTTCCAAGAACTCTGCAATTCTCTTCATCTTTGATTCTTCTCTCAAGATCTCCAAGACTCGACAATGGTGTCCACACGGGCTGAAAGATCCGCAGCCAAGAAGAAGGCTGATGACGCAGCTGAAGCGGCTGCGAGGGAAGCACTTCTCACCCTTGCAGATGATGGTGCTGTTCGCGCCGGACCTCTTCCCAAGCTTCCGATCCGTAGGAAGAAGTGGAGGGTTGTCACTAAAATCCCTGCTGGACCCTCTGAACCAGCAGGTACGCCCAAGAAGCGCCGATGGAGTGTCGAGATGGCCGCCGAACCAAGCAGAGCAAAGACTCCCTCTGTGGAGAGTCAAGAAACGGATCGTGCGTCCCACGAGTCGACCAAGAAGGGTTCGTCGCCATCTGCATCACCTGCGCACAGCCCTTCACCATCTGAACCAGTGCACAGCCCAGAGCTCTCATCATCGCCGCCTGCACAGAGCCCTGCGACGCCGTCTTCACCACTGAATTCCGTGCAGACACCTACAGCAGAGCAGAGTGCCACACCTTCGCAAACGCCTCCACAGCCTGATCCTGAATTCCCATATGGGGATTATCAAGAATCCACTCAGGGCAGTGGGGAAGGTGGGGAAGACGAGGTCTTCTCGCCTGCAAGGGAAGCTAGCCAAGAAAGTCCTGCACAGCAGGATGATTCCATGGAAGAGACGTTGGGGGCATGCCTCCAGCAGATCAACATTAAGGCAAAGCTCAAGAAGAAGAAGAAGGCCAAGATTGTCAAGGCCAAGCGATCCAAGAAGCTGAAGAAGAAGAAGGCCAAGAGGGTGCCTTCAGCAGACAAAGAGAGCACTGAGCCTTCGCTCAAACGACTCAAGGTTGAGGCTGCCGAGTCAGCCAAACCAGCAGATAAGGGGAAGGCCAAGCTCTACCCTGAAGATGAGCCTCAGTCCGTGAGGTATGTCTCCTCTGATGCTGAGTCCAGGGGTGCTGAGCTGAGGAAGAGGGAGTTGCTGCACGAGAAAGGCTTCCTCGACCGACCTGCTGACTTGCCGCAGTTCTTGCGCGCAGGAGTGATAAACCACGGCTGGGAGGAATTTTGCAGACCGCCCAATCCAGCCTACACGAGCATGGTGTATGAGTTTTACGCCAATGTGCTCAGCCCTGAGGATGGCCTGTCTGTGGTCAGAGGGGTAGAGGTGGATTTCTCAGCCAAGGCCATCAACGAAGCCTTTGGTCTCAAGGGCCAAAAACATACAGATTATGCACGGATTGTTGATGAGCCTACTGAGGCAGTTCTGGAAGAGGCCATTCGCACCATTGGCCAGCCTGAAGCTTCCTGGACCGTGTCACGCAATGGGAGGCACACTCTCATGAGTGCCAACCTCACGGCTAAGGCGGCTGTGTGGTTTTCGTTCGTGCGAAGGAGATTGTCCCCAGTGACTCACGAGACTACAATCAACCAGAGCCGATCGTTGCTGGTGTATGCGATAATGAGAGGTCTCACGATCAACGTGGGAGAAGTCATCACTACTGCCATTGCTGAGTGCGCGAAGAAAGGTAAGGGACCATTGTTTTTCCCTAATACAATAACTAAACTCTGTTTGCTTGCAGGAGTTCCCATTGAGCGCATGGAGCAGCAGATGGCCTACACGGGCCACTTGGAGTTGCCTGCTGGACTAAGGCTGAAGAGGAAAGGGAACATGGAGTTTGAACTGGATAGGCTGGCTGCTGAACAGTCCCTATCCATGGCCTGCTTGATGGATATGCAGAGGAGAATGGCTCAATGGGCCACTTATGCGCAGGCAAGGGACAAGGAAGTTGCAGACCAACTTGGGTGCATCTTCCCTGATTTCCCCACAAATCTCCTGACTCCATGGGTGCCCCCACGACCACGGCAACCAGATGAGGATGAAGAAGTTTAAGTGCTGGTTTGAAGTGCACTGAAGGGAGTATTGCTGTTCCCTTAGAAAAAAAAACAATTTTCTGCTTTCTGATAGCTTCTGTGAATTACGCTATTTTTAGTACACTTTTGATCTGTTTTAGATGTTTAGTTTTCTGTTTTTTCTTTTGTTCAGTATAGTCTGATGTTAGCTGACTAGGTAGGATAATTTAGTTTTATTTTTAGCGAGCTTGAATGACTGGAAAAAGCATGCTTAGGGGCCTTAATCACTGTAATATCTGCTCTGATCTAATTGCGAAATAATTGCGGTACCCGCAATTTTCATGACTGAAAGCATGTTTTGGACTGTCTGTTTAGCTAGGCTGTGATCTGTTTAAATTCTATCTTTTGCTGCTAACATGGCCACCTTATATAGCTTATCTAAATGCATGCTGGATGAGTGTCATAAGACACCCTTTGATAGTTTAAATCGACCTCTAAAAAGCTCAGCATGCACAGCTTTAAGCCCTTAACTGTCTGTTTTTTTTAAAAAAAAACTTACTGCTGCTGTGATATTTTCTTTTAAATGTTCTGTTTATGCCTAGGGCTTTTAGATTCTCCTTGTTTTACTTTAGACTAGATGCTTCTAGGACAAGTTTGGGGGTGTGCCACCTCAGACACTCATTGGGGACAATGAGTAGTTGAAGTTTGGGGGAGGCCACCCTAGGCCTAGGAACATTCCTCTCTCCCTTAGAAACATAAGCATTCTTCTTCTCCTTTACAAAAGATGATGAACTGAAAAAAAAAAATGAAAAATAGAATAGAGAGGGGGGTCTCTCTTAGGTCGCTAAGTAATCAGTGCCAAGTGTGTGACCCACAAGTGACATTGCATCAAAAGGAAACCAAAGGATAGGCCCCACCTAAGGAAGAAAAAGAAAAGAATAGGGAAGAAGAATGTATACCTAGGAGTTATAACTTTGTGGCTTAGGTGTCCTATTTAAAAAGAACTCTGATCCTCAATTAGCTAAGCACAAAGTTGTAACTCGTAGGGTTGTTTAGGGAGATGAGTGTTTATCCAATGTAGTGATGCCAGGGTTTAGGTTGTTCTTTAGAAGTACCACTGTCACCGTTAATACTAAGACTGGCATGACTCTAAGGAATCCTAGACACATTAAAAATAAAGCTAGAAGCATGTACTGAGTCTGAGGTAAAGCTAGGCAGAGTTTGAAACCTTAGGGATAGTGGCAGGATATGACAAAAGCGAATAGATCAGTTGTAGGGAGTTAATGAAAACAGATAAGTGTTAGGCAGGCAAGTTCAGAAGAAGCTAGATAAGAGGGTAGTTTTAAACTGAGAAGTGTGTCACAGGACAGCAGTGCTATAGATAGGGGTATAAGGGAGTCAGTAAGTGGTTAAAGAAGGTGAAACAGCAGCCTAGGTAAGTCCTTAGTGTGCTTGAGGACAAGCAAAACCTTAAGTTTGGGGGTGTGTTAAGTCTCTGAAAGTGACTTATTTAGGACCCATTTAGCTTAAGAAGATATACACTTTTAGGTGTTTTTGATAGCATTTAGCCTAAACCTATGCTTAAATATGAAAATAAGAAGAGGGTAGCTAAATTAGGACTTATGCACAATAGGAAAGAAAAGGGTTGAAAACCGAAGGAAAAGAATGAAAAAATCGCATTGCGACAGCATTGCGAAAACATTGCTGAAGCCGCAATTATTCAAGTGAAAACCGTAAGTTGACTGATCTTTTTCTGTTAATTTCCGTAATTTCAGGGATTCGTTCTTTCTCCTCCATCCATTCTGATATATGACGTTGAAGATTGATGGTTCTCCTTGGCCCAAACGCACCTGCAAACTACTATAAAAGGGGGTCAAAGTCGGAGGTTTGATCATCATCCGAAAGCGTAGAAGCCTTCTCGCAGTCCACCTTTTCTCCCTGTTTTCCTTTGCCGTCTGTTGGAGTGAGAGTCTCAGCTGTTGGAATCGATAATCTGATAGGAAGGAGAGGAGATTCTTCTTCTCTCTCGATTGGATTCATCCAAGCAAGGCTGCCCTTTCATCCCCTTCATTCGAGGCGACTGCAACGAGGCTTTCAAGCAACTTTTACTGTTTTCTGTCTTCTCCTTCTAATTTCCAGCTTTGATCAGTTGTTATCTCTAGTTTAGTGTTTTAGTTACTGCATTTCGTTGTTGTCTGTCTTTGAATTACTGCCTTTACGTTTCCCTTTGTTCGTTCAACATTCAAAGTAATCAAATTGCAAGTTTTCATTTCACAGTTTCCATCTTCTGCTGCCACGGTTTTGCCTTACTGTTTTGAGTACTTTTCCCTTCTAAGCATGTCGGTTTCATCTTATATTTCTGTTCTCTATATATCCATGAGTAGCTAAGTCACTTAGGGGCATGCTAATGACGGAACTATAGGCTAAAAAACGTGAACCAAGCATGAAGGATAGCTTTCGAAGTATTGATTGTATGTAAGCTTCATCCCACGGGCAATTTCGATTGGCCATCCATTTTGTCCAAAGAACTCCTAAGCTCTGGAAGGAGTAAGAGTTCAGAGTCATATAATCATGCTAGCCTTTCATGGTAACCAGGAAACGGCCTAGGAATAGGCGTTTCCCTAGTACAAACTAAACACTTCTGTTTTAACAAGGTGCTTAAGACCTTACTTTGAGTCGAGTAAACTTAAGAATCTAATGCATGGAATCGGACGATACATGAGATAGAGTGAGTTTGATGCATAGAGAGTAGATCCAGTGCTTGAGAATCGTATAAAAACGCCTATAGGATAGTCATTAGTAGCCCTTAATTCACCCATTTACACACTTTCGCTGCTGTTTAATTGCGGAAACATTGCGGTCCCCGCAATTCTGCTAAGTTTTCATTCTGTTTAGCTGTTTTCTTCTTCGTTTATCAATTCCATCTCTTGTCCGTTGAGTCTGATTTCAACTTCCATTTGTTCATGTTGCATTCCTTTATACATTCAGCAAACATTAGATAATTAAAAACCAATTTTACCCCATCAAATCCACCCCATCTTTCTTAACAAATACACTTCGCGAATAGCTAAACATAAGTCTCTGTGGAAAAAACGAATGAAATATACTTACTACTTGCTGTGAGACCATGTATGCTTGCATGTTCTGAGTGCTCTCTCTACCTTCTTGCTTATTTATCTTTACACATTGAGCACGCAACACCTAGCGTCTCGACGCCATCGCGAGGCGCGCGCGGATTTCATTAGGTCGCAGCGTCGCGACGCTGTCCCAGCGTCTCGACGCTCCAACGGATTTAAATCGGCTGAAGGACGATTTTCAGGGATTCCACCTCCGAACTTTATCTTCTTCCTCTCGATTTTTCTTCCATTTTTAGCTTAGCTCCGCCATTTGTGGCATAGTTAGGGAGCTTTTATTTGTAATAGTTTTAGGGATGATGTCCATGGCTTTTCTTGGAGCGTTTGTGACGATCCGCCCCATGGTCGGCTAAGGTATTGTGAACGGTTTGGGGTGATTTAGGGATAATTTGTTAGGCTCTTTTTGCACTTTGATAATCTATACTTATGGTTCTGATTTGGCTAGTATTATTGAATGCATTTGTTATTCTTGCTTAAACCCATGCATAAGTTAGATTTCGCCGACGGACAATCGAGTTTTCTAGCTTGTGTTATCGTTATAGAATAGCGATGACGTGCCTCTCACTATTCGCCTAGTAACACAGGATAACAAAAATTAAATCGGAGTATCGATGTATGTATGCTGATTGTTGGGTACTTCAGGGTTGCCAGGTAGCCAGTTAGCAATTAGAATGCATATTTGAATGTTCGTCGCGGTTAGCTAGTGACTGTTTATAGTCAATTTGGGGCTGATCACTCTAAAGAGGCTTTAAATAATGTTTAGTTAGGACCTTAGTTCTAATTAATTAATATGGAGCCGGTTACACAAGGGGTTCCCAGGTAACCGACCGCGTGCATGTCAATGTTTAGCCTTAGATTTCGAATTAAATGATAAGTGTAAGAATGCCTAGCAAGAATCACGACATCCCCCGAACCGATCACTCTTCATTCTCTCTTTCTTTTATTCTTCCGTTAGCGATTAATTTCTTTTGTTGCATGCTTAAACTCCCCCTTGTTACAAAACCCAATCGATTAATTAAAATCTATTTCGAGCTTTAATTTCAATCGCGTCCTTCTCTGTGGATCGACCATGTTACCACTAGCTGCAAAGCTTTGGTTAATAGGTATTATAAATTTTATTTTGGCAAGCCTCGACAGCTTGATATTTAGGGAGGATATTCAAAATCCGTCCCCACCAAACCTCCAGCTGAAAGGTATGTGTCTGAGGCAGCGAAGGTCAGGGGTGTGACTTTGATGAAGAGGGAACTCCTCCATGAAAGAGGATTTTTGGATACTCTTGCGGACCTGCCGCAATTCTTGCGCGCAGACATTGCCAATCATGGTTGGGAAGAACTGTGTAGGCCACCAATCCATGCCTACTCAGAGATGGTCTATGATTTTTATGCGAACCTCATTCATCCCGAAGGCTGCTATTCCACAGTAAGAGGCGTTGAGATAGACTTCTCACCTGAGGCGATCAATGAAATTTATGCTCTCAAGGAGCATAAGAATTCGGAGTATGCAAGGATCATGGCCAAACCATCTGAGGCAATCTTGGAAGAGGCTTTGAGAGAGATAGGCACGTCTGAGGCAACATGGGCGGTTTCTAAACAGGGGAAGCATACATTGATGAGTGCAGCTCTTAAGGACAAGGCAGCCGTTTGGTTCTCCTTGATTCGAAGAAGGATAACCCCTGTCACACACGAGACGACAATTAATCAAGGGAGGTCCTTGCTAGTGTATGCAATCATGAAAGGGCTCACCATTGATGTTGGCGAGCTCATATCTGCCTCCATTATCGAATGCTCCAAGAAGGGAAAGGGCAGACTTTTCTTCCCCAATACCATCACTAAGTTGTGTCTTCGCGCAGGAGTGGCTGTGACACAACAAGAGAAGAAATTGGCCTATGCAGGCCACTTAGAGCTGCCAAGCGACCTGAAGCTGAAGAGGAAGGGCAATATGCAGATTGAGCTTGATAGCCTTGCCTCTGTTCAAGCTCTGTCTATGTCATGATTGCTGGACATACAGCAAAAGCTAGCCCAATGGGCTGAGTACTCTCAAGCAAGAGACATAGGCCTGGCTGAGCATTTGAGATGTACATTCCCTGCATTCCCTGCTGCCTTGTTGGACCCCTGGATGCCTCCAAATGTGGAGAAGATTGATGAAGAAGAAGAAGAAGAAAATGAATGAATGCCATTGAATGTCGGCATTCGAGGGAGTATTCTTTATTCCCTCACCCTGCTTTTCTGTTAACCGGCTACCCCCCCCAAAATATCAATTGTTGTTCTGTTTTAAATTTCAATAGAGTAGCTTAGTTTAGAGTAGCGTAGATTAGTTTAACTTAGTTTAGTTAGTGTAGATAGTTTTGTGCTGTTGTCTTTAGATTTCCACAAGCCCCATGGGCCACAATAGAGTTAGAGTAGTTAAGGAGCTTTGATCAATGTCATATCTGCACTGTTGAATTAATTGTGTTTTCCTTGCACTCTTCGCATAGCCCTCTTAAGCATGTTTTTGTCTAAATCAGCATGTTCTCATTAAAAAAAAAAAAAATCCAAGCATGTTGTTGCTGTTGCTGTGAAATCTGCTGCTATTTGTTATGTTTCTATCTCTAACTTAGCTGAATGTGATTCTCTGTGGGCTGTTTACTATTTGTTGAGTTTGCTGGATGAGTGTCGAGTACATTCTTTAAAGATTGACTTAGCTTCATAAGTTGAAAAGCATGTGCCCTGTAAGACCTTGCCTTTTGTTTTAACTAAACTTTTGCTTGATGTGTTATCTAACCTAGGAGAGCCATTCCAACCCTTAGATTTTTAAAGTTTACTTGTTTTTACCTTAGAACTAGATGCTTCTAATTAAGTTTGGGGGTGTGCCACCCAATACTCTCATTGAGGACAATGAGAAGTCCAAGTTTGGGGGAGGCAGCCTTCTAGTCCTAGGAACACTCCTCTCTCCCTTAGTAGATATACATTGTTCTTCTTTGAAAAAAAAAAAAAGAATACAACAAAAGAAAAAGAGGTTGTATTTTCTCTAGGAATGCTGAGTAATCAGGGCCACTTGTGTAACCCACAAGGGGCACTGCATCAAAAGGCAAACCTAGGAAAGAAGAGAGCATTGCAAGAGAAAGAAAAAGGAAAAAATAAAAATAGAAAACAAAGAAGAATGATGTATGCCAGAAGGTTGCAGCCTTAAGTGCTTAGATGTCCTATGTACTGAAATCTGATCCTAAGTTAGCTAAGCAAGGGGCTGTAACTAGAAGGCTTAGCAAGGGAAATAAATGTTTGTCCTGACAAGAGTGATGCCATGGCTTAGATTGTTCTATGGATTCTGTACTCTGTCACTTTGTTTTTGTTCTAAGCATGACATGACTCTAAGGATTCCTAGGAAATAAAAGAATAAAAATTTAGAAGCATGTACTGAGTTTTAAGTTAAAGCTAGGTAGATTTTAAAGCTAAGGGATGACTGCACAATGTGCTTGATGATATAGGCGGATAAACCAGAAGGTAAGGAGTTATTTAAAGCTGAAGGTTTCAAAGGCAAAGGAATTCAGAATGACAAAACATGAAGTTGGTTTTAGCTTGAAGTGTGTCACAGGACAACAATACCTTCGACAGTTGATGGAGCGATATACGCAGCGGAGGCGATTTTGGACCGATGATACTCTAATTTCATCAATTTAACAAATAGAAAACATGCACTAGAAGCGGAAATAAGAAAAATAGAAAACATACCCTTGAAGTTCTACTTTTCTTCGCGTTCCGTCGGCCGAACCTCGTCACGAACTCTTCTAGCTTCTTCTCACGAACGCGCCGAGGACCACCCGAGGTAGTCCCACTATCCTCGGCGCCGCACAACGGAGTTGTGGGACTCCGTTAGAAGAGAAAACAAAAAAAGAAGGAGAAGAAGAAGAACACAGAAGGAGGTATGCAGAGGGTTTTTACTTATGAGTTTCACCAAAAACATAACCTCTAAAAATTGAATTCATAATTCAATCTAAAGTGAAACCCAAATACCACCCACGAAGTCTTCTTTTTTTTTTTTTTTAATTTAAGTTAAGCCATATATATATATATCTTATATATAAATATCAACATTTGCATGCAAGACACATTTTATATATATATATTAAAATCTTATTATTTTTAAAAATTAATACAATATTAATTTTAAATAATAATAAATATTTTATTTATTAAACTTTTTAATAAATAAAAAATATATATATTATTAATTAATTAAACTTTTTAATTAATTAATATTATTTAATTCAATATCAAATATCAATTAAATAATATGGCTCAACCCGGTTTTTCGAAAACCGAAAATTTTGCACATGAATCCAATTCATGTTTTAGACCATTGCCATATTTAAATCATATTTAAATATGTCTGTTCACACGAGATTTCCTGCAGAAATTTAGTTCGTGGAAAATAATTTGATTTTATTAATTTATGTAAGTGTTACAGTCTCTAATCTTTATCCTCTGATGCTTTCTCTCCAATGTGGACGTTTGCTTTGGGCTGATTGATTTTCTGGATCGGCCTGTCGGCTTATTGTTTGGAGCGGCCCGTTGATATTTGGAGCGACTTGTTGACTTGTTGATCTTGAAGTTGTTGATCTTTTGAAGAGGTCTGCTAACTTGTTGATCTTGATGTTGTTGATATTTGGAGCGGCTTGTTGATTTGTTGTTGAAGACTTTGGAGCGGCCTGTTGATTTGGAGCGACCTGTTGACTTGTTGATCTTGAAGTTGTTGATCTTTTGAAGAGGCCTGCTAACTTGTTGATCTTGATGTTGTTGATATTTGGAGCGGCTTGTTGATTTGTTGTTGAAGACTTTGGAGCGGCCTGTTGATTTGTTGTTGAAGTCGGTAGTCTTTGAATCTTCTAAAGACTGGGTCTTTGATGCCTCTGAATTCTCTGGACTCTGATTGCTGGAGCTTCTGACTTCTCTGGATTCTGGCTCAAGGCTGAATCTCTAGAATGAATGGTGATCTCCTCTATTTATAGAGTTTGATGGACCTAGTATGGGCTTGGGCCTGATTGACTTTTGGCCCAACTTGGGATTTTATTTATTTGGGTTTAATCTATTTATTTTTCAATAACTTGGATTATTTAAATTTAGCCCAAAATTATTTTTAGTGATCTCGGGTTAAATAGCTTCGGGTCCAACCGCCATGTGGCAATGTTTGATTGGACTCGTCTGAGGGACATGTGGCATAATTTGATTTCCCAATTTTATATGTCTAACTTTGTAATTGGTCCCAAATTTATAAATATATATTTTTATCATTAACTTGAATTAACTCAAATTAATGATGTGTCAATTTGTGATTGGCCGAAATTTATTATTCAACAAATGCCCCGTTTTCGAAATTCATGCACCTATATGCGTGCGTGAATTTCGGAAAGAAAGAAATAATGTCATTTGAAATATATGATATGATATATAAACAAAATCTTAATTTATTGATTTTGATGGGCAACATGAATTTGATACACGACTCCGAAATATTTTATTTTCAAAGTCAACACGAATTGTTTTGACGTTTCAACTTTTGACATTTTTTTTTTTTAATGTCAAAAAACAAAAATTGAAACAAAGTACCCAAAATTTGACTTTCATCAATATTTAGTAATCAAAATAATGAATCAAACAAATTTAATTGGCCAAAGTTTTGACATTTGCATTTAGTAAAAATTTCCTCCTAATTGAAATATAGATTAGGAATTAGATTTTTCCTTAATGAAAAAGTAGGAATTTTTTTTTAGACCAAAATTTTTTACTTTTGCATTTAAGAAAATTTCCTCCTAATTGAAACATGGATTAGGAATTAGATCTTTCCTTCATAAAAAGGTAGAAACTTTTTTTTTTATGTCAAATTTTATTATTTTGGACACATGAATGGGGTAGGATATTTTCCTTAATAAAAAAGTAGGAAACCTCCTTATTTGATTAACCCAAAATTTTGACTTTTTTGCATTTAAAAAAAAATAATTCTCTCCTAATTGAAATATGGACTAGGAATTAGATTTTTTTTTAATGAAAAAGTAGGGATTTTTTTTATGTCAAATTTTATTATTTTGGACACATGTGAGGTAGGATATTTTACCTTAATCAAAAAGTAGGAAACCTTCTTATTTGATTAACCCAAAATTTTGACTTTTTGCATTTAAGAAAAAATTCTCTCCTAATTGAAATATGGATTAAGAATTAGATTTTTCCTTAATGAAAGAGTAGGGATTTTTTTTTTATGTCAAATTTTATTATTTTGGACAATGAATGGGAGTAAGATATTTTACGTTAATCAAAAAGTAGGAAACATCCTTATTTGATTAGGCCAAAATTTTCACCAAAAATAAAGAAATTTCTTGTTGTGACCTAAATCTCCTCTTATAAATTGGATGCAATTGCATGAATTCATACACAATTCAGTTCATAGAAAGAGCTTTTGGTATGCCCCAAAACTTTTTATTTCTCCAACACTTTTTTTTTTTTTTTTTTTAACTTGACTTCTAATCTTCATATTTTTTTTTCTTCTTTTTGTAGGTCTTGGATTCCTCTTTTGCTCGTAGCAATAAGCGTTCTTCAAGCCATTTATTCCTCTTTTGCTCGTAGCAATAAGCGTTCTTCAAGCCATTTTATTTGCGTTATCGGTAAGCGAAAAGAATTGTTTGAAACTCTCTTTCTTACCTTGTTGCAAATTTCAACCCATTTGTTTTGATTTTTGGTATTTTTTTTTTAATGTATTTGTAATTTTTTTTTTTTCAAAACTTTTTTTTTTAAAAAAGCTGTTTTTTTTTTTAAAAAAAAACAAACTGTTTTTTTTTATTATATATATTTTTTATGTTGTTTTTCTTTTTTAAATCCGTTCTTTTTTTCTTTCTTTTTTAAAACTTTTTTTTTTCTTTTTAAAACTGTTTTTTTTTTTTTTTTAAGAAAGTTCTTTTTGTTTTTTTTTTTTAATTTTTTTTTCTTTTTCGGTTTTAAAACAAACTGTTTTCGTTTTTTTTTATTATTTTTTAAGTTGTTTATTTTTTCTTTTTTTAAATCTTTTTTTTCTATTATATTTTTTTAAGCTGTTTTTCTTTTTTAAATCTGTTTTTTTTCTCTTTTTTAAAACGGAAAATTGTAGTAAATGACAATTTAAGACTTATTGTTTGCAAATATAGCATGTTTTTAAAAAATTTGCGGATATAGCAATTTCTATCGCTGATATCTTATGACTGATAGAAGTCTATCGCTGATCACCTCAGCTTTTTATAGATTTTTGTCAGTGATAATAGTCTATCAGAGATAATAGTCTATCACTGATAGAAGTCTATCAGTGATATAATAAAGTCTATCAGTGATAGAAACGAGTTTTTTTGTCATATTTGCAAAACATTTTAAAGTTTGCTAAATTTGCAATTAGTTTGGGCCTGATTGCTATTTGTGCAACCAGCCCTTTTAAAACTGTATTTTTTTAAAAAAAAAATAAAAAAAAATTTAACATTTTTTTTTCTTTTTAAAATTAAGGTTGTTTTTTTTTCTTAAATTATTTTTTTTTATTATTATTATTTTTTTTTATTTTTTTTTAATTCCAACAATTTTTTCATGGGTGTTCTTTATTTTGCAGCTAAGATGCCCCAAGCCAAATTTTGAACTAAGATGCCCCAAGACAACCTCGACTTTAGAGATGGGGCGACGACAACGACACGACTTTGCATATGCAACGATAGTAACATTGATTTTCAACATTGACTTTGAAGATGCAGCGACAACAATATTGACTTTGAAGATGCAGCGACAACAACATTGACTTTGAAGATGCAGCGACAACAACATTGACTCTGAAGATGCAGCGACAACAACATTGACTTTGAAGATGTAGCGACAACAACATTGACTTTGAATGACTTTGAAGATGTAGCGACAACAACATTGACTTTGAAGATGTAGCGACAACAACATTGACTTTGAAGATGTAGCGACAGCAACATGGACTTTGAAGATGTAGCGACAGCAACATCGACTTTGGAGATGCAGTGACAGCAACATCGACTTTGGAGATGCAGTGGTAGCGATATTATTGAACTATCGCCAATCATCGGGTTGTCGAGACCCGCCAAAATGAATTTATATTTGCCCGAATTCACTAAACTATTAGTAGAGTAGCGGCAACGGGGTCGATCCACAGGGAATTAAGGTAATTAGACTTAATTTCAATTAAATTTGCAAACTGATAAAGTAAATGAAATAAGGGGGGAATTTGTTGGCTTTTAATTCACTAAGAAGGAACAATGCAATGGGGAATTTAACTAACGGAGTTTTCGACTCGGGACGATCGGGAATAAATTTAGCATGCCTCTTGGATCATAGGTTGACGAGTACAATGGCTGAATAATATAACGAACACACAGCTCGTCTAAAATTAATAAATTAACTCAGACATGCTCCATGGAATTAATTAGACATAATTAATCATGCTAATCAAGCATATCGATCGGACATTGGCGGCCAACGCTCTCCCAAGACCGATCGATAGCAACGAGCTAACTGTGACAACTGTCTAATTTGGACGCGAAATTAGTATGTCGATTTGGAATTCTAATTCGGGAAGAACGATCACCAAGAGCGCAAGGACGCCAATACGCTCATAGGTGTCGTTAATCCTTGTTACTTGGCGGATCAGAGAGGCACGACATGAAATCCTTTAACGAATGAAACATGCTCAAAATCAAGGGTGCCTAGTCCTAAATCATTCAAACATGCTCATAGATTAAGCTAAGAAATAGAACTCAATTCAATAAATTATCAATCCAATTCAGAATTTCAATTCTACAACCTCACCAAGAGTGCAAACTACATTTCTCCTACACAATCCCGAGCCAAAAACGGTAAAACTACTCACTCATGACTTGTGTAGTGTGGGATGGCTTCAAATCAAGCTTCTTAGCCCCTCCCATGGTGAAAATAGCTGCTGGAACGTCAAATCAGGCGCGGAGCTCGAGGTGGAAGATGATAATGGCGGCTAAAAGCGGATAAAAACTTTAAGTAATCCGTCGTAGCGTCGAGACGCTAGGGCAGCGTCTCGACGCTGCGCCCTAAATAATCCGCGCGCGCAGTCGGGGTGGCGTCGAGACGCTCGCACAACATCGAGACGCTTGTGCGGCGTCGAGCTTGCTCTCGGGTTTTTCTTCAAATCAGCGCTTCAGACTTCGGGGCGTCGAGACGCTCTGGCAGCGTCTCGACGCTGGGCAGCGTCGAGCTAGCGTCGCGACGCTGTCGCTCGACGCTAGCTCTCGGGTTTTGCATGAATTTCTGCCTTCAATTTCCTCAAAGCGCCAAACCTTCATGCCTTTGCATGGATCTTCCCCGGAAGTGTTCTTAGTCCTTTAAATTGCGATATTAAGCTCCGAAAAGTGCCGAAACGCTCTCGAGAGCGAATCACCGAGAACACCTACAATAATCACATAAAAGCAGGATTAAGCCAATAATAAACGTGATTTAGGGACATAATTATAGCTCCAAAATGGAGCTATCATGCAGCGACAGTGTTGCGTTCTCAATGTGTAAAATAAATAAGCAATAAGAGAGAGAGAGCACTCAGAACATGCAAGCATACATGATCTTATAGCAAGTAGTAAGTATTTTTTCATTCGTTTTCCCACAGAGATTTATTATTAGCTACTCGTGAAGTGTAATGTTAAGAAAGAATGGGTGGATTTGAAGGGGTAGACTCGGTTTTAAAATTCCTAATTATTGCTGAATATATAGAAGGTAGCAACATAAACAAATGCAAGTCAATGGTAAACGCAAAATGTAAAGAGAAGGAATTAATAAACGAAGAGAAAAGTAGTCAAGCAGAATTTTTAACTAAGCAGAATTGCGAGAACAGCAATTCTACCGCAATGTTACTAACAGCGAAAGTGTGTGAAATGGAGAAACAAGGGCTACTAACGACTCCTCTATAGGCATTTTCATACGATTCTCAAGCATTGGATCAACTCACTATGCATCAAACTAACTCAATCTCATGTATCTTCCGATTTCATGCATTAGATTTTTTAGTTTACTCATGTCCAAGTAAGGTCTTAAGCATCTTGTTAAAGCAGAAAGTTATGGTTTGTACTAGGAAAACGCCTATTCCTAGGTCGTTTTCTGGCTACCTTGAAAGGCTAGCATGAGTGTATGACTCTGAACTCTTACTCCTTCCAGAGGTTAGGAGTTCTTTGGACAAAATGGATGGCCAATCGAAATTGCCCGTGGAATGAAGCTTACATACAAACAATGCTTCGAGAGCTATCCTACATGCTTGGTTCACGTCTTTTAGCCTATAGTATTGTCATTAGCATGCCCCTATGTGACTTAGTTACTCATGGATATAGAGAGAACAGAAATATTAGATAAAGTCGGCATGCTCAGAAGAGAAATAAACTTAAAACAGTAAAGCAAAACAGGAAACAACAAAGACAAGAAACCGTGAATTAATGAATTGTGCTTTGATTAATCGATTGTTGGGAAGAACAAAGGGAAACTAAAAGTGAATAACATAAAGACAGAAAGCAACGAAATGTAATGATCTAGCTAATAGAAAAGAAACACAACAAAACAGTGCTGGAAATGAGAAAATAGAAGACAGAAAGCAGTAAGTTGAGCGTGCTCGCTTCGTCGCAGTTGCCTCGGCTGAGAGGACAAAAGAGTAGCCTTGCTTGGATGAATCCAATCAGGAGAGAAGATGAATCTTCTCTCCTTCCTATCAGATTGTCGACTCCAACAGCTAAGCTTTCCAACCCAACAGACGGAAGAGAAAAACAGGAGAAAAGATGGAGCTGCGAAGAGACTTCTACGCTTTCGGATGATGATCAAACCCTCTACTTTGACCCCCTTTTATAGTAATCTGCAGGTGCGTTTGGGCCAAGGAGAACCATCCATCCTCAACGTCGTACTTCAAAATGGATGGAGGAGAAAGAACGAATCCCTGAAATAACGGAATATAACAGAAAAAGATCAGCCAACTTACGGATTTCACTTAAAACATTGCTGTTTTAGCAATGTTTCCGCAATGTTGCCGCAATGCATATTTTCACTCTTTTAGCTTCGTTTTTCATCCCTTTCCTTTCCTTTTGTACATAAGTCTAAATTTATCTACCTTCTTCTAATTCTCATATATAAGTATAGGTTTAAGCTAAATCCTCTCAAAAACACCTAAGAGTGCACATCTTTCTAAGCTAAATAAGTCCTAAAAATGTCACTTTTGGAGACGTAACACACCCCCAAACTTAAGGTTTTGCTCGTCCTCGAGCAATCTAAGGACTTACTTAGGCTGCTGTTTTATCTTCTCTAACCACTTGCTGACTCCCCTAAATTCCTATCTATAGCAGTGCTGTCCTGTGACACACTTCTAAGTTTTCAACTACCCTCTTGTTTTGCCTCTTCTGACTTCGCATGCCTAAAACTCCTGCTGTTTCATTAACTCCCTACGCCTGATCTACTTGCTTCTGTCATATCATGCAACTATCCCTAAGGTTTCAAACTCTACCTAGCTTTACCCCAGACTCAGTACATGCTTCTAGTTTTACTTTTGAGCTACCTAGGATTCCTTAGAGTCATGCCAGTCTTAGTATTAACAGTGACAGTGGTACATTTAGAGAACAACCTAAACCCTGGCATCACTACATTGGACATACATTCATCTCCCTAAACAACCCTACAAGTTACAACTTTGTGCTCAGCTAATTGAGGATCAGAGTTCTTTTTAATCAGGACATCTAAGCCACAAAGTTGCAACTCCTAGGTATACATTCTTCTTCCCTATTTAATCCTTTTCCTTTCTTTCTTACTTAGGTGGAGCCTCTCCTTTGGTTGCCTTTTGATGCAATGCCACTTGTGGGTTACACACTTGGCACTGATTACTCAGCAACTAAAAAGAGACACCCCTCTTTATTCTATTTTTCATTTTTTTTTTTCACCTCATCATTTTTTCTATAAAGGAGAAGAAGAATGCTTATGCTTTAAGGGAGAGAGGAATGTTCCTAGGCCTAGGGTGGCCTCCCCCAAACTTAAACTACTCATTGTCCCCAATGAGTGTCTGAGGTGGCACACCCCCAAACTTGTCCTAGAAGCATCTAGTCTAAGGTAAAACAAAGAGAATCTAAAAGCCCTAGGCATAGACAGAGAATTCTAAAAGCAAACATCACAGCAGCAGAAATTTATAAAAACAGTCAGGTAAGGACTTACAGCTATGCCTGCTGAGCAAATTTCAGAGGCTAATTTAAACTATCAAAGGTGTCCTTATGACACTCATCCAGCATGCTTTTAGATAGGCTATATAAGGTAGTCAAGATAGCAGCAAAAGACAAAATTTAAACAGAACCAGCCTAGCTAAACAGACAGTCAAAAACATGCATTTACTAATAAAAATTACGGATTCCGCAATTATTTCGCAATGGATCCAGGGCAGATATATCAGTGATTAAGGCCCCTACGCATGCTTTTTCCAGTCATGTAAGCTATACAAAAAGGAAACTAAACTAACCTACCTATTCAGCTATCATCAGACTACACTAAACAAGTTTAAACACTAAAACCAAAGAACTAAAACAGATCAAAATATTAACTCAAAACAGCCAAAATCTCATGGTTCAACGAAAAGCAGTTTGTTTTTTTTTTTTTTATTAAAGGGAACAACAATACTCCCTGGAGTGCTAATCAGCCAAGCACTCAGATGTCTTCTTCATCATCGTCATTCCTTCGTGGCCTTGGAGGCGCCCATGGTGTCAGCAGGTCCGTGGGGAACTCAGGGAAGAGGCAGCCCAATTGGTCAGCAACCTCCTTGTCCCTTGCCTGTGCATATGTGGCCCATTGAGCCATCTTCTTCTGTAAGTCCATCAGGCAGGCCATGGATAGAGATTGAGCAGCAGCCAGGCCATCGAGCTCGAACTCCATATTCCCCTTCCTTCGTATCCTCAAGGCAGTAGGCAACTCCAGGTGCCCCGTGTAGGCCAACTGTCTTTCCATTCGCTCGATAGGGACCCCTGCACGTAAGCACAGCTTAGTAATTGTATTAGGAAATAAAAGTGGACCCTTACCCTTTTTGGCGCAGTCTGCTATTGAGGCTGCAATGACCTCGCCAACATTGATTGTGAGGCCTCTCATGATTGCGTAGACCAACAGCGATCTACCTTGGTTGATGGTGGTCTCATGGGTCACTGGGGACAGCTTCCTCCGCACGAAGGAAAACCAGACAGCCGCCTTGGCTGTGAGGGTAGCACTCATCAGGGTGTGCTTCCCATTGCGCGAGACTGTCCACGATGCCTCAGGTTGGCCAATGACTCGAATTGCTTCCTCCAGGACAGCTTCTGTTGGCTCATCAACGATCCTTGCATAGTCAGTGTGTTTTTGACCCTTGAGGCCATAGGCTTCGTTGATTGCCTTCGCTGAGAAATCCACCTCGACTCCTCTGACCACCGACAGGCCATCCTCAGGATTCATCAAATTGGCGTAAAAGTCATACACCATGCTGGAGTAGGCGGGATTGGGTGGCCTGCACAGCTCTTCCCAGCCGTGATTCGTGATCCCTGCGCGCAAGAATTGCGGCAGGTCAGCAAGCGCGTCGAGGAAGCCTTTCTCGTGCAGCAGGTCCCTCTTTCTCAGCTCAGTGCCCCTTGACTCTGCATCAGAGGACACATACCTCACTACTTGAGGCTCATCTTCGGGGTACAACTTGGCTTTCCCCTTGTCTTTTGGTTTGGCTGATTCAGCAGCCTCGATCTTGAGCTTCTTCAGAGACGGCTCATCACTCTCTTTCTTTGCTGAAGGCTCTCCCCTGGCCTTCTTTTTCTTGGACTTCTTTGAGGCCTTTGGCCGTTTGGCCTTGACAACCTTGGTGGCCTTCTTTTTCAATCTAGCCTTGGTTGTGATCTGCTGGAGGCAATCCCCCAGTGTCTCGTCCATTGAATCATCCTTTTGTGCAGGGCTCTCGGGGCTGGCTTCCCTCAAAGGAGAGAAGACCTCCTCTTCCTCAGCTTCCTCACTACCCTGCGCCGATTCTTGACGCTCTCCATATGGAATTCGGGATCTTGCTGCGAGGAGATGGGTGATGCTTCAGGGCTCTGCGTTGGTGGAGTGTGTTCAGAGCTCTGTGGCGATGGAGAAAGCTCAGGGCTTCGCGCTGGTGGAGATGGCGAAGAGCTCTGCTTGGCCGACTCGTGTGACAGACGGCCACTTTCTTGACTCTCCACAGAGGGAGTCTTTTTCTTGATCGCTTCTTCGGCCACAGCCATACTCCAATTTTAGTGACCGTTGGAGATTTTGCCGTTTCAAATGCTAATATCTTCTCAACTGAATCTTTGAGTTGGCTCAATATCTCCCTCGATTTTTTATCTTGATTTCATCTCCTTGATTCCCTCTATCGATTCCCTATCAAAAGAAATAAAATCAACATCAAATTCGTAATTAAAATCACATAAAAATATACACAAACAGTAACCGGAAAAATAGCAAAAAATAAACTAAGGCATTAGCCTCGCATGGACGAGCACAGTGATCACTCGTCCTCTCTCGTTCTTATTTTCACGTTTCAGTCAAGAGGAAGGCCGAGAGAGTCTTCACATCTCCTTCCTCATAGTAATGCTTCAATCTTGCACCATTAACCATGAACGGTTGCCCTTGCTGCAGGTTCTTAATCTCGATTGCACCATGAACAAACACGTTAGTTATCACAAAAGGACCTGACCATCTGGACTTAAGTTTGCCTGGAAATAATTTCAACCGTGAGTTAAATAATAAGACAAGCTGGCCTTTCTTAAATTCCTTAATCCTAAGTCTACTGTCGTGCCAAATCTTGGTCTTTTCCTTATACATTTTAGCATTTTCATAGGACATATGTCTAAGCTCATCAAGCTCATGTAATTGCAAAGACCGCAATGTTCCCGCATCCGTCACGCAATAATTCAACTCTTTTAGTGCCCAAAATGCTTTAATTTCCAATTTGAATGGTAAGTGACATGCTTTACCATACACAAGTCTATAAGGAGACATACCTAGGGGTGTCTTATATGCAGTTCTATATGCCCAAAGTGCATCCTCGAGTTTAAACGACCAATCTTTTCTATTGGGTTTGACCACTTTTTCGAGTATGTTTTTAGTCTCCCTATTTGAAATTTCAGCTTGTCCATTCGAATGTGGGTGATAAGGGGTGGCTACTCTATGTCTAACATTATACTTAGCCAACACTCTCTCCATAGCTCTATTAATAAAATGTGTCCCTTCATCACTAATTATAGCACGAGGTGTTCCAAACCTAGTAAAGATATGTCTATGAAGGAACTTAATGACTGTTTTGGCATCATTATTTGGACATGCTATGGCCTCTACCCAATTAGATACATAGTCTACTGCTACCAATATCTAAAGGTTACCTGATGATGGGGGAAATGGTCCCATGAAGTCAATGCCCCACACATCAAAGAGTTCCAACTCTAAGATGTAAGTGAGAGGCATCTCATCCTTTCGACTAAGGTTACCTGTTCTCTGGCATTCATCACAGCTGTGTGCATAGTTGTGGGCATCCTTGAAGATCGTTGGCCAATAGTAGCCACTCTGGAACACCTTTGCAGCTGTCCTTTGACCACCAAAGTGTCCACCATAGGGGGCTGTATGGCAGTGTTGCAACACAGACTTCGCCTCAGCAGCTGACACACACTTCCTTAGCAGACCATCAGCACATGTCTTGTAGAGTGTAGGATCATCCCATATGAATTTCCTAGCTTCATGAAGGAACCTCTTCTTTTCTTGTCCTCCCTTGAAAGTTGGTAGTACCTGCGATGCAAGGAAGTTAGCAATGTCAGCAAACCAAGGTTCCTCATCGTTATCACGATGAGTCAATACAAAGACATGTTCATCAATAAAAGCATCAGAAATTGCGGTTTCCGCAATTTTTCCGCAATTATGCTGCAATCTAGAAAGATGATCCGCAACCACATTTTCACATCCTTTCTTATCTCTAATGTCCAGATCAAACTCTTGCAGCAGCAATACCCATCTAATCAACCTAGGCTTAGCATCAGCCTTCCTCATAAGGTACTTTAGTGCAGAGTGATCTGTATACACGATTGTTCTAGTACCTACAATGTAATTCCTAAATTTCTCACAAGCAAACACTACAGCTAGCATCTCCTTCTCAGTGGTTGTGTAGTTACATTGTGCCTCATTAAGTGTCTTACTAGCATAGTATACAGGGTGTGTTAACTTGTCAATCTTTTGTCTTAGCATAATGTTGCGTGCTCAATGTGTTAAAATAAATAAGCAATAGGATAGAGAGAGCACTCAGAACATGCAAGCATACATGATCTTATAGCAAGTAGTAAGTATTTTTTCATTCGTTTTCCCAAAGAGATTTATTATAAGCTATTCATGAAGTGTAAAGTTAAGAAAGAATGGGTGGATTTGATGGGGTAAAATTGGTTTTAAATTGTCTAATTCCTAAGGGATATGTAAAGGATAGCAACATAAACTAAAGCAAGTCAAAGTTAAACTCAAAGGAAAAGAGACGAGATTAATAAACGAAGAAGAAAACAGCTAAACAGAATTTTAAACTTAGTAGAATTGCGGAAACAGCAATTCTACCGCAATTGTAATAACAGCGAAAGTGTATAAAATAGAGAAACAAGGGCTACTAACGACTCCTCTACAGGCTTTTTCATACGATTCTCAAGCATTGGATCAACTCACTATGCATCAAACTCACTCAATCTCATGTATCTTCCGATTCCATGCATTAGATTCTTTAGTTTACTCATATCCAAGTAAGGTCTTAAGCATCTTGTTAAAGCAGAAAGTTACGGTTTGTACTAGGAAAACGCCTATTCCTAGGTCGTTTTCTGGCTACCTTGAAAGGCTAGCATGAGTGTATGACTCTGAACTCTTACTCCTTCCAGAGGTTAGGAGTTCTTTGGACAAAATGGATGGCCAATCGAAATTGCCCGTGAGATGAAGCTTACATACAATCAATGCTTCGAGAGCTATCCTACATGCTTGGTTCACGTTTTTTAGCCTATAGTATTGTCATTAGCATGCCCCTATGTGACTTAGTTACTCATGGATATAGGCAGAACAGGAATAAGGGTTGAAACAGACATGCTTAGAAAGAATTTAAAGACAAAACAGTGAGGAAAAACAGTAGATTGAAAAGGCAAGAACTGTGAAATGAATAATTGTGATTTGATTACTTGATTGTTTGAATGAACAAAGGAAAGCTTAAAGCCAATAACTTAAAGACAGAAAGCAACGCAAAGAAATGAACTAGTCACTAGAACAGAAACAACAACTACACAATGCTGTGAAATAGAAAGGAAAGACAGAAAGCATGTAAATGAGCTTGGACGCCTCGTCGCAACCGCCTCGGCTGAAGGATGAGAAAGGTCAGCTTTGCTTGGATGAATCCAATCGGGAGAGAAGATGAATCTCCTCTCCTTCCTATCAGATTATCGATTCCAACAGCTGAGCTTCGCAAACCAACAGACGGCAAAGAAAAACAGGAGTGAAAGTGGAGCTGCGAGAAGATTTCTACGCTTTCGGATGATGATTGAACCCTCGACTTTGACCCCTTTTATAGTAATCTGCAGGTGCGTTTGGGCCAAGGAGAACCATCAATCTTCAACGTCGTACTTCAAAATGGATGGAGGAGAAAGAACGAATCCCTGAAATAACGGAAATTAACAGAAAAATATCAGTCAATTTCACTTGAAACATTGCGGTTTCAGCAATGTTTCCGCAATGCTGTCGCAATGTAGTTTTTTCATTCTTTTACTTCGGTTTTCAATCCTTTTCTTTCCTTTTTCACACAAGTCCTAATTTAGCTACCTTCTTTTAATTCTCACAAATAAGCATAGATTTAAGCTAAATCCTATCAAAAACACCTAAGAGTGTGCATCTTTCTAAGCTAAATAAGTCCTAAATAAGTCACTTTTGGAGACATAACACACCCCCAAACTTAAGGTTTTGCTCGTCCTCGAGCAAACTAAGGACTTACTTAGGCTGCTGTTTCATCTTCTTTAACCACTTACTGACTCCCCTATATCCCTATCTATAGCAGTGCTGTCCTGTGACACACTTCTAAGCTTAAAACTACCCTCTTATCTAGCTTCTTCTGACTTCGCATGCCTAATACTCCTGCTGTTTTCATTAACTCCCTACAACTGATCTTACTTGCTTTTGTCATATCATGCCACTATCCCTAAGGTTTCAAATTCTACCTAGCTTTACCCCAGACTCAGTACATGCTTCTAGTTTTTACTTATGAGCTACCTAGGATTCCTTAGAGTCATGCCAGTCTTAGTATTAACAGTGACAGTAATACTTTAAGAGAACAACCTAAACCCTGACATCACTACATTGGACATACATTCATCTCCCTAAACACCCTACAAGCTACAACTTTGCGCTCAGCTAATTGAGGATCAGAGTTCTTTTTAATCAGGACATCTAAGCCACAAAGTTGCAACTCCTACGTATACATTCTTCTTCTCTATTTTTTTTTTTTTTTTTTTTTCCTGTTTCTTTCACACTTTGGTGGAGCCTCTCCTTTGGTTGCCTTTTGATGCAATGCCACGTGTGGATTACACACTTGGCACTGATTACTCAGCAACCTAAGAGAGACACCCCTCTTTATTCTATTTTTTTTTCCAGCTCATTATTTTTTGTAAAGGAGAAGAAGAATGCTTATGTTTTTAAGGGAGAGAGGAATGTTCCTAGGCCTAGGGTGGCCTCCCCCAAACTTAAACTACTCATTGTCCCCAATGAGTGTCTGAGGTGGCACACCCCCAAACTGTCCTAGAAGCATCTAGTCTAAGGTAAAACAAAGAGAATCTAAAAGTCCTAGGCATAGACAGAACATTCTAAAAGGAAATATCACAGCAGCAGAAATTTGAAAAAAAAACAGACAGGTAAGGCCTTAAAGCTATGCCTGCTGAGCTTTTTAGAGGTTAATTTAAACTAGCAAAGGGTGTCCTATGACACTCATCCAGCATGCTTTAAGATAAGCTATATAAGGTAGTCATGATAGCAGCAAAAGATGGAATTTAAACAGATCACAGCCTAGCTAAACAGACAGTCAAAAACATGCATTCAGTAATAAAAATTGCGGTTTCCGCAATTATTTCGCAATAAAGACAGGGCAGATATATCATTGATTAAGGCCCCTACGCATGCTTTTTCCAGTCATTCAAGCTCTCTAAAACTGAAACTAAACTAATCTACCTAATCAGCTAGCATCAGACTACACTAAACAATTTAAAAACTTAAAACTAAGCAACTGAAACAGATCAAAATTTTAACTAAAAACAGCATAATTCACACGGTTCACAAAAAGCAGTTTTGATTTTTTTTTTTCTTTTATTGTAAGGGAACAGCAATACTCCCTTGAGTGCAATTCAAACTAGCACTCAGATGTCTTCATCCTCATCATCAGTCCCTCGTGGTCGTGGAGGCACCCATGGAGACAGTAGGTTCGTGGGAAAGTCAGGGAAGATGCATCCCAGTTGGTCAGCAACTTCCTTGTCCCTTGCCTGTGCGTATGTGGCCCATTGAGCCAACCTCTTCTGTAAATCCATCAGGCACGCCATGGACAGTGACTGAGCAGCAGCCAATCTATCCAGCTCGAACTCCATGTTCCCCTTCCTTCTCAGCCTCAAGCCTGTAGGCAGCTCCAAGTGGCCTGTGTAAGCCATCTGCTGTTCCATCCGCTCAATGGGGACTCCTGCACGCAAGCATAGTTTAGTAATAGTATTAGGGAAGAACATTGGACCCTTACCCTTCTTGGCGCAGTCAGCAATGGCAGCTGCAATGACTTCGCCCACGTTGATCGTGAGACCTCGCATGATTGTGTAGACCAGCAGTGATCTGCTCTGGTTGATTGTGGTCTCATGGGTCACGGGGGACAGCTTCCTTCTCACGAAGGTAAACCAGACAGCCGCCTTAGCTATGACGTTGGCACTCATGAGAGTGTGCCTCCCATTGCGCGACACGGTCCATGATGCTTCAGGCTGGCCAATGATCCGAATGGCCTCCTCCAAGACAGCTTCTGTAGGCTCGTCAACGATCCTTGAATAATCAGTATGTTTTTGGCCCTTGAGGCCATAGGCTTCGTTGATTGCCTTTGCTGAGAAGTCTACTTCTACTCCCCTGACCACAGACAATCCCTCTTCAGAATTCCTCAAATTGGCGTAGAAGTCATACACCATGCTTGTGTAAGCTGGATTGGGTGGTCTGCACAACTCCTCCCAGCCGTGATTCGTAATTCCTGCGCGCAAGAATTGCGGCAGGTCAGCAGGTCTGTCGAGGAAGCCCTTCTCGTGCAGCAGCTCCCTTTTCCTCAGCTCAATGCCTCTAGACTCAGCGTCAGAAGACACGTACCTCACTGACTGAGGCTCATCTTCAGGGTACAGCTTGGCCTTCCCCTTGTCTTTCAGTTTGGCTGACTCAGCAGCCTCAATCTTGAGCTTCTTTGGGGAAGGCTCGTCACTCCCCTTCTTGGATGAAGGCACATCCCTGGACTTTTTCTTCTTCTTGGACTTCTTTTTTGTTCTTGGCCGTTTGGCCTTGACAACCATGGCTTCCTTCTTCCTCAATCGTGCCTTTGTTGTCATCTACTGGAGGTAATCCCCCAGTGTCTCGTCCATCGAGTCATCCTTCTGTGCAGGGCTCTCAGGGCTGGCTTCCCTCAAAGGAGAGAAGACCTCTTCTTCCTCAGCTTCCCCACTGCCCTGCGTCGATTCTTGGTACTCCCCATATGGGAATTCAGGGTCAGGCCGTGGAGAAGTGGGCGAAGGAGTGGTGCTTTGTGCTGCTGTAGGGGTCTGTGCAGAACTCTGCGGTGATGAAGGCAGCTCAGGGCTCTGCGCTGGTGGCGATGAGGAGAGCTCAGGGCTTCGAACCGGTGGAGATGGTGAAGGGCTGTGATAACTCCATTTTGGAGCTATTAAATACGTCCTAATTATAGCTAAAGACCGCTTCCAATTGATTAAATGTATCTCTTTTGTAGGAGAAAAGCGGCAAAGAGCTCGTGCGTCCATTGGGCGTGTTCGAGAGCTTAAAGCAGAGTTTTAGCGCCCCGGGAATGCATCGGGAAGAGGGGAGTTTGTTCCGTGAAGAAACGGGCCAAAACAGCCTTGGAGAGGCAAAGCATCAGCCCCAAACCCGAGAGCCAGCGTCGAGCTATAGCGTCGAGACGCTGGCTCGACGCTGGAAAAACCCGAGAGCAAGCGTCGAGTGATAGCGTCGAGACGCTAGCTCGACGCTGCCCTGGCGTCGAGACCCTGCTTGGCGTCGAGACGCTCCGGAGGAGGCGCGCGCAGGAAATTCATCGGGGCAGCGTCGCGACGCTGGCCTTGCGTCGCGACGCCAGCGCGCGCGCGCGCGGATCACTTAGGGCACAGCGTCGAGACGCTGGCCTAGCGTCTCGACGCTACGACGAAGACAGTAGCTAAAAGACGATTTTTCTGCACTTTTTTGGGATTCTTCTCCGAGCTTCATCTTCTTCATCTCTCAGCCGATTTGGACGATTCTTCTTCCCTTCTTCCCCATTTTCTCTCTACTTTCCGTGGAGCTCCGCCATTGTTGGCATGCGAGTGAGCTCCACTTCCATTTGTAATAGGTAGATGAACTCTTCCATGGTCGTTGGTGGAGCGGGATTGACGATCCGCGCCATGAGCGGCTAAGGTAAGGGTAACGGTTTGGGATTTTGTTTAGGGGAATTTTGTTAGACATTATTGCTTTGATAATCTGAGTATGAATTTGCATATTGGTTCTGTTTACATATCATTTATTTACTTTGCTTAATCCAACGCGCATGCTAAATTATGTTGATTGACACTCGGATAGTTTCGCATGTTGTGTATGTTAAAGAGTAGCGATGCCGTGCCTCTCACTGCTCGACTAAGTAACACAGGTAAATAGAACTAAATCGAAGTATCGGGTCGGGTAGGATAATTGTTGGTTGCATACGGCGTTTGCGGGCAACCTACTAGCAATTAGAATTCACGCCCGAATGTTCGTCGCGGTTAGCTAGTAACTGTCTAAATTCATCTTAGGACTGATCATCTTAATGTGAGATTAGATAACGTGTAATTAGGACTGTGTGGCCTAATTAAAATCCATGAAGTCGGCTACTTTGGGGCTTCTCTGGTAGTCGTCCGCGTGCTTAGTAAACTGAATTCCATGTTATTAGAATTAAATGATAAGTTGTATTTGTCTAACAATTGACCCCGAGACTCCCCAAACCGTGCACACGTTTTCTACATATTACTTTCTTCTTCCGTTAGCTTTCGTATTGATTTCTTTGCATGATTAAAACCCCCCGTTACCAATTAATCGATCAAATCCCAATTTCATTAGTAAATTCAACTCTCCTATTCCTTGGATCGACCCTGTTACCACTGGCTGCAAAGCCTTGGCAATAGGCATTATAAATTTATTTTGGCAAGCCTCGACAGCTTGAGTTTATAGCGATAGTTCAAAAATATCGTTACCAAAATTGGCGCCGATGCCGGGGAATAGGCAATTGGTTGAATTTATGATTGGAGTTTGAATTTGATTTATTGATGGTTGACTGAAAAATTTTTTCTGTTTGTAGTTTGTATGTTTAGATTTTTGTTTGTGTATGACCCGTTCCTCTGAGGGTAGTTTGCAGTATATCCCTGAGATTGACAGAGAGGAGCGGCGGTTACGTAGAGAGGCCCGTGAGGGGCAAGGACAGTTTGAAAGAGAAGAAGGCAATCTCTTCTTATTTGACGAGATGGCGCAAGGCGATGCGCCGCGGACGCTGAAGCAACTGGCAGCGCCAGACCTGAACCTGCAGCCTTTGTGCATCAACTACCCCGTGGTAGCAGGTAACTTTGAGTTGAAATCTGGTTTAATTCACCAGTTACCTTCTTTCCATGGAAATGCAGGTGAGGACGCGAACAAGCATTTGATGGAGTTCCATTGCGTCTGCGCGGGGATGAAGCCCGCAGGGGTCACGGAAGAGCAGCTGAACATGAGGGCATTCCCCTTCACGCTCAAGGACAAGGCCAAGGATTGGCTGTATTATTTGCCTTCCGGATCCATCACCACGTGGCAGGACATGAAGCGGGTATTTTTGGAGAAATACTTTCCCGCATCCTTAGCCACCACTCTGCGGAAGAGGATTTATGGGATCACCCAAGATGTAGGTGAGTCCCTGCATGAGTATTGGGAACGCTTTGGGCGCCTGTGCGCGAGTTTCCCACACCACCAGATCGCCGATCAGCTGCTCATACAGTATTTTTATGAGGGGATGACGCCCCACGACAGGCAGATGATCGATGCAGCGAGTGGAGGGGCACTGATTGACAAGACCCCAGTTGAGGCCAAGCAGCTCATTGCAAATATGGCTACCAACTCGCAGCAGTTTGGGATCAGGGGGCAAGGACAAGTGCACAGCGTGGCTCAGAGCCATGAGATGTCTGAAATGAGGGCCCAGGTGGCCGAGATAGGTAGTATGTTGAAGAAAATTGTTGGAGGACAACGCGAAGAGGCGGAGGTCAACGCAATCGGGGGATATGCTTCCAACCCAAGGAAGTATGATCCATATGCTAACACTTACAACCCCGGTTGGCGTGACCATCCTAACTTCAGCTATGGGAACAGGGAAGGACAAAATCGCTTCCAAGGCCAATCCCAGGATAGGCCTAACTCTTCCACCCAAGCTCAAGCCTCGAGCTCCTCCAGCTCACTTGAAGAGATGGTCAGAACCATCGTGACTAGCACCAGCCAGTTCCAGAAAGAGGCTCGCGAGGAGCTAAATTCTCATAAGGCAGAGCTGCAGAATTTGAACAAGCAGCTGACACAAATGGCGGTGTCTATTAGTAAGATTGAGAGCAAGAGCTCGGGGAAGCTTCCTTCCCAAACTACAGTTAACTCATGTGAAAATGTGAGTGCCATTCAGCTGCGCAGTGGGAAGTCACTTTCCACCAGAGCTGCGAAGGAAGCCACGGACAGCCTGAACGAGTCCGCCCCGATTGCTCTTGAGACTCAGAATGAGAAAAGAAATGAGAAGGTCAGTGTGCCTGTGGATGTTGCCAAAGCACCATTCCCGAGTAGGCTTGCGAAGCCTACTTTGGAATCCGATGACGAGGAGGTCCTTCGAACCTTCCAGAAGGTGATGGTGAATATCCCGCTCCTAGAGGCAGTCAGTCAAGTGCCCAAATATGCAAAATTCTTAAGGAGCTGGTGCACTACAAAAAGGAAGTCCAGAGGGACTGAGAAAAAGAAAGAGAACGTCTCTGCCATACTCCCAGGTACGTTGCCTGCAAAGTGCAACGATCCAGGTACTTTTACTATCCCATGCACTATAGGTAGTAAAATTGTTCATAATGCCATGTTGGACTTAGGAGCCTCTGTTAATGTTATGTCTTATGCATTATATCGTGAACTGAATTTGAATGAAATGCATGAATGTAATGTTTCTGTTCAGTTGGCTAATGGGTCGAGCATCTGTCCTAGGGGGAAGGTAGAGGATGTTTTAGTTAGAGTTGGGAATATGACGTTTCCCGCCGATTTCCTTGTTTTAGATATGAAAGAAAGTTCATTGCATGCTTCGTCCTCTATGCTGTTAGGACGCCCTTTTCTTAAGACCGCTAGGGTCAAAATCGATGTGTATAAGGGCGTCGTGTCGTTAGAGTTTGATGATACTTTGCATGAGTTTTCTTTATTTGATGGGAAATCTGTTGCGAATGTTTCTGTTGTTTGTGAGCATGATGAGAATGGGAGTCTACCCTCGCGCTTGAGGGATGGTTCCCATGTCTCGGTTAAAATTTCTGATTTGAATTTGATGGATGATACTGATGGTTTTTGCACTAACATGTCTGATATTCACGTGCCCGAGGCACGAAGAGTGCAAAATGTTTTTCAGGTGAACGGTGGAAAAGGTGTGGCCTTGGACAAGTATGGATCGTCCCCCGCACCTACAGACTATGGATGAGTCTGTTGAGAGAATACAGTCGAGCAACCGACTTTAAAAATTCTGCGCTTCTCGGAGGCACCCGAGTGTTGAACTGTTTTTATGCTTTAGTTTAGTTTTGTTGCTTTTTAGTATTAATTAGCTTGCTGTTTTTTTTTTTTTTTTTAGGGAATCGAGGAAGAGAAGGCAATTTTGAGCTCTGATGCGTTCGTGCGCCGCTTCCTCACCCTCGCCAGCTTCACCAAGAGTCAGGGAAGTGTATTTCTTCTTCCCTTTTACTTCTTGCATCTGACTGGTTGGCATTGAGGACAATGCCAAATTTTGAAGTTGGGGGTGGAGTAGTGGAGTAGTCCGATGGATGTGCATGTGTAGTTTGTTGAGAAGTGTTATAAAGATATTGAAGTGCTTGGGACTCTGTTTACTGTTTTCTGACTGTGATAGCCTAGGAAATGCATGTTGGAATTCTGAGCATGTTCATAATCGAGTTTTTGCATGAGTTTTGTGTTTATTAGGTTCATGTCAAAAATTTTAAAATTTTTTCTGTTGCTCCCTTGCACTCATCGCGCACTTAGCAACTTCTCCCTAGATTCCGTAAGCTTGGTTTATCGCATGTTTAGCTTATTCTCGTTGTCACCCCGAAAGGCACCCTTAGGTAGCTTGTTGCATGAGAGTTAGTAGCTAATTAATTGAGAAAGCATGTGCTTAGCCTAATAAAAAAAAATAGAAAAGCATGTTTTGTAGAAAAGTTCCTCTCGAGGCGCTCCTCCTTCTTATTTGCGCTTAAAAGAAGTGAGCGTTAGTCCTTAAAAACGTGAAGTTTCATGCATGAATTTGACGTGTTAGGCAACTCGAGTAGGAAAGAAAAAGAAATGAAAAGTTGGTTCAAAGAACCCAAAATAAAAGAGTACAAAGTACTTTTGAAAAGAAAGAAAAAGAATGAGAAAATAATTAGGTCTCTTAATTTGTTTCTCTCTCTCGTGTAAGTCAAGTGTAGCTGTTCTTAAACGCTAGAAGTAGGGGGAAAACGGGATGTGCGTTGCATGTTGGTTTTCCGGGTTTACGTGAGTTTAGGGGTGGTTGTCTAGCACACACACACGTTAGGGGGCAAGAGTTAATTTTTGATATGTCCTAGTTAATGCATGAACAAAATGTTTCCATGATTATGCTCGTGTTTAAATTTCAATATGCATGGAGGTTTGAGTTAGAATATATGTAAACGCGTCCTTAGAGTCAATGTCTTTGTAGTGCTTGCTCGAGGACTAGCAATGTTTAAGTTGGGGGTGTTTGATAACTCCATTTTGGAGCTATTAAATACGTCCTAATTATAGCTAAAGACCGCTTCCAATTGATTAAATGTATCTCTTTTGTAGGAGAAAAGCGGCAAAGAGCTCGTGCGTCCATTGGGCGTGTTCGAGAGCTTAAAGCAGAGTTTTAGCGCCCCGGGAATGCATCGGGAAGAGGGGAGTTTGTTCCGTGAAGAAACGGGCCAAAACAGCCTTGGAGAGGCAAAGCATCAGCCCCAAACCCGAGAGCCAGCGTCGAGCTATAGCGTCGAGACGCTGGCTCGACGCTGGAAAAACCCGAGAGCAAGCGTCGAGTGATAGCGTCGAGACGCTAGCTCGACGCTGCCCTGGCGTCGAGACCCTGCTTGGCGTCGAGACGCTCCGGAGGAGGCGCGCGCAGGAAATTCATCGGGGCAGCGTCGCGACGCTGGCCTTGCGTCGCGACGCCAGCGCGCGCGCGCGCGGATCACTTAGGGCACAGCGTCGAGACGCTGGCCTAGCGTCTCGACGCTACGACGAAGACAGTAGCTAAAAGACGATTTTTCTGCACTTTTTTGGGATTCTTCTCCGAGCTTCATCTTCTTCATCTCTCAGCCGATTTGGACGATTCTTCTTCCCTTCTTCCCCATTTTCTCTCTACTTTCCGTGGAGCTCCGCCATTGTTGGCATGCGAGTGAGCTCCACTTCCATTTGTAATAGGTAGATGAACTCTTCCATGGTCGTTGGTGGAGCGGGATTGACGATCCGCGCCATGAGCGGCTAAGGTAAGGGTAACGGTTTGGGATTTTGTTTAGGGGAATTTTGTTAGACATTATTGCTTTGATAATCTGAGTATGAATTTGCATATTGGTTCTGTTTACATAGCATTTATTTACTTTGCTTAATCCAACGCGCATGCTAAATTATGTTGATTGACACTCGGATAGTTTCGCATGTTGTGTATGTTAAAGAGTAGCGATGCCGTGCCTCTCACTGCTCGACTAAGTAACACAGGTAAATAGAACTAAATCGAAGTATCGGGTCGGGTAGGATAATTGTTGGTTGCATACGGCGTTTGCGGGCAACCTACTAGCAATTAGAATTCACGCCCGAATGTTCGTCGCGGTTAGCTAGTAACTGTCTAAATTCATCTTAGGACTGATCATCTTAATGTGAGATTAGATAACGTGTAATTAGGACTGTGTGGCCTAATTAAAATCCATGAAGTCGGCTACTTTGGGGCTTCTCTGGTAGTCGTCCGCGTGCTTAGTAAACTGAATTCCATGTTATTAGAATTAAATGATAAGTTGTATTTGTCTAACAATTGACCCCGAGACTCCCCAAACCGTGCACACGTTTTCTACATATTACTTTCTTCTTCCGTTAGCTTTCGTATTGATTTCTTTGCATGATTAAAACCCCCCGTTACCAATTAATCGATCAAATCCCAATTTCATTAGTAAATTCAACTCTCCTATTCCTTGGATCGACCCTGTTACCACTGGCTGCAAAGCCTTGGCAATAGGCATTATAAATTTATTTTGGCAAGCCTCGACAGCTTGAGTTTATAGCGATAGTTCAAAAATATCGTTACCAGGCTGCGCTCGGCTGTCTCGTGGGATGGCTGGCCTAGTTCTTGACTCTCCACAGAGGGAGTCTTTTTCTTGATTTCTTCTTCGGCCACAGCCATACTCCATTTGCGCTTCTTGGGTGTGCCTGCTGGTTCAGAGGGTCCAGCAGGTATCTCTGTGACGACCTTCCACTTCTTCTTGCGGATCGGTAGTTTTGGAAGTCGTTCAGTTCGCGCAGCATCAGCGTCTGCAAGGGCAAGAAGTGCTTCCCTCGCAGCCGTTTCAGCCTCATCAGCCCGTTTCTTGGACGCAGATCGTTCGGCTCTTGTTAGCACCATTGTCGAATTGTGGAGATTTGGAGAGAGGAATCACAGATGAAGAGAAAAGCAGCTTTCTTGGAGTTCAGATAATGGGAGAAACGTACGGATCAATGCGCCTCTAACGGATATAAAGAAAACACAAAAAATCCCAACGGCTATATTTTTGCGGATTCTGCAAATCCAGCGCAATCCTAGTGACCGTTGGAGATTTTCTGCATTTAAATGTCAATCTTTGCTCCACCGTATCTTTGATTTGGCCCAATATCTTCTTGATCTTTTTAGCTGGATTTAATCTCCTTGATTCCCTCTATTGATTCCCTACAAAAAGAAATAAAATCAACATCAAATTCGTAATTAAAATCATACAAACATATACACAAACGATAACCGGAAAAATGGAAAAAAATAAACTAAGGCATGAGCCCCGTCTGGACGAGCACAGCAATCACTCGTCCTCTCTCGTTCTTAATTTCACGCTTCAGTCAAGAGGAAGGCCGAGAGAGTCTTCACATCTCCTTCCTCATAGTAGTGCTTCAACCTTGCACCATTAACCATGAATGGTTGTCCTTGCGGCAGGTTCTTTATCTCGATGGCACCATGAACAAACACATTAGTAATTACAAATGGACCTGACCATCTAGACTTAAGTTTGCCTGGAAATAATTTCAATCGTGAGTTAAATAATAAGACAAGCTGGCCTTTCTTGAAGTCCTTAATCCTAAGTCTACTGTCGTGCCAAATCTTGGTCTTTTCCTTATACATTTTGGCATTTTCATAAGACATATGCCTAAGCTCATCAAGCTCATGTAATTGCAAAGACCGCAACGTTCCCGCATCGGTCACGCAATAATTCAACTCTTTTAGTGCCCAAAATGCCTTAATTTCTAACTCGAATGGAAGATGACAAGCTTTACCATACACAAGTCTGTAAGGAGACATACCTAGGGGTGTCTTATATGCTGTTCTATACGCCCAAAGTGCATCCTCGAGTTTAAACGCCCAATCCTTTCTGTTGGGTTTGACCACTTTTTCTAGGATGTTCTTAATCTCCCTATTTGAAATTTCAGCCTGTCCATTCGAGTGTGGGTGATAGGGAGTGGCTACTCTATGTCTGATGTTATACTTAGCCAACACTCTCTCCATAGCCTTATTAATGAAATGTGTCCCCTCATCACTAATGATAGCACGAGGTGTTCCAAACCTAGTAAAAATGTGCCTATGCAAGAATTTTATGACTGTTTTGGCATCATTATTGGGACATGCTATGGCCTCTACCCACTTGGATACATAGTCTACTGCACCTAATATGTAAAGGTTACCTGATGATGGGGGAAATGGTCCCATGAAGTCAATGCCCCACACATCAAAGAGTTCCAACTCCAAGATGTAGGTGAGAGGCATCTCATCCTTTCGACTGAGGTTACCTGTTCTTTGGCATTCATCACAGCTGTGGGCATAGTTGTGGGCATCCTTGAAGATTGTTGGCCAATAGTAGCCACTCTGAAATACCTTTGCAGCTGTTCTTTGGCAACCAAAGTGTCCACCATAAGGAGCTGTGTGGCAGTGCTGCAGCACAGACTTCGCCTCAGCAGCTGAAACACACTTCCTTAGCAAGCCGTCAGCACATGTTTTGTAAAGTGTGGGGTCATCCCATATGAATTTCCTTGCTTCATGAAGGAACCTCTTCTTCTCTTGCCCTCCCTTGAAAGTTGGTAGTACCTGCGATGCAAGGAAGTTAGCAATGTCAGCAAACCAAGGTTCCTCATCGTTATCACGATGAGGCAATACAAAGACATGTTCATCAATAAAAGCATCAGAAATTGCGGGTTCCGCAATTTTGTCGCAATTATGCTGCAATCTAGAAAGATGATCCGCAACCACGTTCTCACTTCCTTTCTTATCTCTAATGTCTAGATCAAACTCTTGCAGCAGCAAAACCCACCTAATCAACCTAGGCTTAGCATCAGCCTTCCTCATAAGATACTTTAAAGCAGAATGGTCAGTGTACACAATCGTTCTGGTGCCTACAATATAGTTCCTAAATTTCTCACAAGCAAACACTACAGCTAACATCTCCTTCTCAGTGGTTGTGTAATTGCATTGTGCCTCATTAAGTGTCTTACTAGCATAATATACAGGGTGTGTTAACTTGTCAATCTTCTGTCCTAACATAACCCCTACAGCATAGTCACTAGCATCACATAACATCTCAAATGGGAGATCCCAATTTGGTCCTACTATAATAGGGGCTGTGACTAGTGCTTCCTTAAGGGTCTTCCATGCTAGGAAACATTCTCTAGAGAAGATGAAGGGTTTGTTTAGCTCTAGAAGCTCGCATAAAGGCGTGGAGATCTTAGAAAAGTCCTTAATGAACCTTTTATAGAAGCCAACATGCCCTAAGAAACTTCTAAAGGCCTTGACATTTTAGGGTTCTACCAATTTCTCTATTATTTCAATTTTTGCCCTGGCAACTTCTACACCTGCCCTTGACACTCTATGACCTAAGACAATCCCTTCATCCACCATGAAGTGGCACTTTTCCCAATTTAGGACTAGGTTGGTCTCCTCACACCTAGCCAGGACTTGTCCTAGGTTCTCTAGACAGTTTGTAAATGAATCCCCAAAGACTGAGAAATCATCCATGAATATCTCTATCATGGATTCATCCAAATCAGAGAAGATTGCCAACATGCACCTTTGGAAAGTTGTCGGTGCATTGCATAAGCCAAAAGGCATTCTGCGAAAGGCAAAAGTTCCAAAAGGGCAAGTGAAGGTAGTCTTCTCTTGGTCTTTAGGGTCTATAGTAATCTGGTTATATCCTGAATAACCATCTAAGAAGCAGTAGTAGGCTCTACCAGCTATCCTGTCTAACATCTGGTCAATGAATGGTAGAGGGAAGTGGTCTTTTTTGGTTTCTTTATTTAGTTTCCTATAATCCATGCAAACTCTCCATCCTGTGACAGTCCTTGTTGGAATCAGTTCATTGTTCTCATTGACTACCACAGTCATCCCCCCCTTCTTAGGTACACATTGTATAGGGCTCACCCACTGACTACTAGCTATGGGGAAGATCACACCAGCATCTAACCATTTTATTATTTCCTTTTTAACTACCTCTTTCATAGAGGGGTTCAGCCTACGTTGGTGATCTACTCTAGGTGTGTGCTCTTCCTCTAATATAATCTTATGCATGCAATAAGAAGGGCTAATGCCTCTAATATTAGCAATAGTCCATGCAATAGCCTTCCTATGTTGCTTAAGTAATAAAATCAGTTCAACCTCATGCTTTTCACTTAATTTAGAAGAAATAATCACAGGCAAAGTATCATTAGTTCCTAGATATGCATACTTGAGGTGAGTGGGGAGAGGTTTTAATTCTAAGACAGGTGGATGCTCAATGGATGGTTTTAATGGATTCACAGATTTTTCAGTTAAGTCAATATTCATACAAACATGCTGAGGGTTATTTACAGATATGTCCATTATCTCAGCTATGTTTAAGTCAGTTAATTCTAGTCCTACATACTCATGAGCATGCTTAGTCAACAATTCATGCTCCAATTGTTCTTCCATTAATGAATCTACAATGTCCATGCTAGCACAAGATTCAGAGTCAGAGGGGTACCTTAAGGCTTTATACACACTAAATTTCACCTCTTCATCATGAACCCTCATAGTGAGCTCACCTTTTTGGACATCTATCAGTGCCCTACCTGTGGCTAGAAATGGTCTACCTAACAGGATGGGGACCTCCTTGTCTGCTTCATAATCCAGGATAATGAAATCTGCAAGGAAAATAAATTTGTCAACCTTTACAAGAATATCCTCAATCTTACCTTCAGGGTATGCAATGGATCTGTCTGCTAATTGTAAAGTGACAGTGGTTGGACGTGCTTCTCCTATTCCTAGCTGGCGGAATAGTGATAGGGGCATGAGGTTTATGCTGGCTCCCAGGTCACAAAGAGCTCTGCCCACGTGCTTGCCTCTAGCTCTACAGGTAAGGTGAAGGAACCAGGATCCTTCTCCTTCTTGGGTAGCTTGTTCTGGAGTATGGCACTGCACTCCTCAGTGAGATTGACTGTTTCAAGCTCACCAATTATTTTCTTGTTAGTTATAATATCCTTCAAAAACTTTACATAAGAAGGCATAGACTGTAAAACCTCTACAAAAGGGATATTAACATGCACTTGCTTAAGAATTTCTAGAAATTTATTAAAGTGCACTTCCTGTTCTTGTTTTTTCTTTAGCCTTCTAGGAAATGGAGGTGGTGGCACATATGCAGGCACTTCAGGTCGCCTCAGGACAGGTGGAGGCCTTGGAATTTCTTCTATCTCTTCTATGATTGGCTCCAGCCTTTGTCCTGATGTGCTTGTTGGTGGTTGACCTTGGTTTGGCAGAGATTCCAGTGGAGCACTAGACTCAGTGTTCTCTACTCTCTTTGGTGTTTCTTTGGTGTTGCTCACCAATGGTCTACCACTTCTAAGTTCAATTGCTTGAACTTGCTCTTTACCATCTCTCCTTGGCACTTCAGTGTAAGCAGGTAGTCTACCTTGGGGCCTACTTTTGATTTCATTGGCTAGTTGCCCTATTTGGTTCTCTAGGCTCCTAAGAGTAGCTTGCTGACTTTGTAAAGTGGCATCATTCTTGGCTATGTATTCCTTAAGTAAGTTTTCTACAGAAGATCCTACAGGTTGGTTGTATGGTTTTTGATACATGGATTGGTTATGTTGGGGAGTGAAACCAGGTGTTCCACTCGGTCGTGGTTGGTTAGGATTTTGATTAGCATTTTGTTGGCCACCCCATGACAGGTTTGGGTGGTTCCTCCAACCAGGGTTGTAAGTATTAGAGTAGGGGTTGTTCCTAGGCTGCTGTTGGCTTCCCACATAGCAGACTGAGGCTGGATTCCCAGGGCAGTATTCATACGGGTGCCCTTCCCCACAGAATCCACAGATAAGTGTCTCACCTTGACTTGGTTGGGTGCCCATTGACATGGTTGTGGCGGTGTTGACACTTGTTTGGAGATTGGCTTGAGCCATTTGCTTAACTAGGTTGGTCAGGGCATTTATTTGGCTGCTCATTGCACTTAGAGCATCCTTGTCTTGAGCTCTAGTTGGCTCAACTGGATCATCTGACCACCTACAGTGAGATGCTGAGATCTTCTTCAAGATCTCATAGGCTTCGTTGTAACTCTTGGACAACATGGAACCTCCAGCAGATGAATTTAAGACTTGTCTAGTGCTGGGGTTGCATCCTTTGAAAAAGACCTCTATTTGGATACACCATGGGATGCCATTGTGTGGACATTTGAGAAGAAGGTCTTTAAACCTTGTCCAAGCTTCGTGAAGAGACTTAGTGTCAGCTTGTTTGAACTTGATTATGTCATCACGAAAGGTAGAATTCCTATCAGGTGGAAAGTATTTGACTAGGAATTTCTCTGCTAAGTCCGTCCAATTACGGACTGATCCTGAGGGTAATGAGTTTAACCACGTTTTTGCTTTGTCCCTCAAAGATTAAGGGAAAAGGTATAGCCTCAAGGCTTCTTGGGAAACTCCAGGGATGATAAAGGTATCACTGACTCCTAAGAAGTTTCTAAGATGGTTGTGGGGGTCCTCATTTTCTACTCCAAAGAATTGTCCCACAGTGGACAACATTTGGAACATCACTGGCTTTAACTCGAATGAGTTGGCAGTGATTTCAGGACGGATTATGCTGGGGTTCAGCTCCCCAGGCATAGGTACTAGGTAAGAGAGTATGGCGCTATCCTTGTCATTCGCTATTTCGATGGGATTGCGAGTGGCAGGCACCGGATTTGGAACTATTCCATCCATTTCTTCTTGAGATAATTGCGGAGGAATTGCGGTTCCCGCAATTACTTGAGGTAAAGGGGGTTGGTTAAAGAGACGTTTCTTGGCTCTATTTCTGGCCCTAAGTAATCTCTCAGGCTCAGGATTGAACTCTAGATCACTACTTGAAGGCTCACTCATAAACTAACCCGATGGTACCTGTAAAAGAAATGAAACAGATCAGTTACAATAGACAATAAGCTTGGTATTTCAAACTTAACAAACTTCGTTTTCACTTAAATAAATCCCCGGCAGCGGCGCCAAAAACTTGTTGCGTGCTCAATGTGTTAAAATAAATAAGCAATAGGATAGAGAGAGCACTCAGAACATGCAAGCATACATGATCTTATAGCAAGTAGTAAGTATTTTTTCATTCGTTTTCCCACAGAGATTTATTATAAGCTATTCATGAAGTTTAAAGTTAAGAAAGAATGGGTGGATTTGATGGGGTAAAATTGGTTTTAAATTGTCTAATTCCTAAGGGATATGTAAAGGATAGCAACATAAACTAAAGCAAGTCAAAGTTAAACTCAAAGGAAAAGAGACGAGATTAATAAACGAAGAAGAAAACAGCTAAACAGAATTTTAAACTTAGTAGAATTGCGGAAACAGCAATTCTACCGCAATTGTAATAACAGCGAAAGTGTATAAAATAGAGAAACAAGGGCTACTAACGACTCCTCTACAGGCTTTTTCATACGATTCTCAAGCATTGGATCAACTCACTATGCATCAAACTCACTCAATCTCATGTATCTTCCGATTCCATGCATTAGATTCTTTAGTTTACTCATATCCAAGTAAGGTCTTAAGCATCTTGTTAAAGCAGAAAGTTACGGTTTGTACTAGGAAAACGCCTATTCCTAGGTCATTTTCTGGCTACCTTGAAAGGCTAGCATGAGTGTATGACTTTGAACTCTTACTCCTTCCAGAGGTTAGGAGTTCTTTGGACAAAATGGATGGCCAATCGAAATTGCCCGTGGGATGAAGCTTACATACAATCAATGCTTCGAGAGCTATCCTACATGCTTGGTTCACGTTTTTTAGCCTATAGTATTGTCATTAGCATGCCCCTATGTGACTTAGTTACTCATGGATATAGGCAGAACAGGAATAAGGGTTGAAACAGACATGCTTAGAAAGAATTTAAAGACAAAACAGTGAGGAAAAACAGTAGATTGAAAAGGCAAGAACTGTGAAATGAATAATTGTGATTTGATTACTTGATTGTTTGAATGAACAAAGGAAAGCTTAAAGCCAATAACTTAAAGACAGAAAGCAACGCAAAGAAATGAACTAGTCACTAGAACAGAAACAACAACTACACAATGCTGTGAAATAGAAAGGAAAGACAGAAAGCATGTAAATGAGCTTGGACGCCTCGTCGCAACCGCCTCGGCTGAAGGATGAGAAAGGTCAGCTTTGCTTGGATGAATCCAATCGGGAGAGAAGATGAATCTCCTCTCCTTCCTATCAGATTATCGATTCCAACAGCTGAGCTTCGCAAACCAACAGACGGCAAAGAAAAACAGGAGTGAAAGTGGAGCTGCGAGAAGATTTCTACGCTTTCGGATGATGATTGAACCCTCGACTTTCACCCCCTTTTATAGTAATCTGCAGGTGCGTTTGGGCCAAGGAGAACCATCAATCTTCAACGTCGTACTTCAAAATGGATGGAGGAGAAAGAACGAATCCCTGAAATAACGGAAATTAACAGAAAAATATCAGTCAACTTACGGTTTTCACTTGAAACATTGCGGTTTCAGCAATGTTTCCGCAATGTAGTTTTTTCATTCTTTTACTTCGGTTTTCAATCCTTTTCTTTCCTTTTTCACACAAGTCCTAATTTAGCTACCTTCTTTTAATTCTCACAAATAAGCATAGGTTTAAGCTAAATCCTATCAAAAATACCTAAGAGTGTGCATCTTTCTAAGCTAAATAAGTCCTAAATAAGTCACTTTTGGAGACATAACACATAACCCCTACAGCATAGTCACTTGCATCACATAACATCTCAAATGGGAGATCCCAATTTGGCCCTACTATAATAGGTGCTGTGACTAGTGCTTCCTTAAGGGTCTTCCAGGCTAGGAAACATTCTTTAGAGAAGATGAATGGTTTGTTCAGTTCTAGAAGCTCACATAAAGGCTTGGAGATCTTAGAAAAGTCCTTAATGAACCTTCTATAGAAGCCTGCATGTCCTAAAAAACTTCTAATGGCTTTTACATTCTGAGGTTCCACCAGTTTCTCTATGATTTCAATCTTGGCCCTATCGACCTCTACACCTGCCCTAGACACTCTATGACCTAAGACAATCCCTTCGTCCACCATGAAGTGGCACTTCTCCCAATTAAGGACTAGGTTGGTCTCCTCACACCTAGCCAGGACTTGTCCTAAGTTCTCTAGACAGTTTGTGAATGAATCACCAAAGACTGAGAAATCATCCATGAATATCTCTATCATGGACTCATCCAAATCAGAGAAGATTTCCAACATGCACCTTTGGAATGTTGACGGTGCATTGCATAAGCCAAAAGGCATTCTGCGAAAGGCAAAAGTTCCAAAAGGGCAAGTGAAGGTGGTCTTCTCCTGGTCCTTAGGGTCTATAGTGATCTGGTTATATCCTGAATAGCCGTCTAAGAAACAGTAGTAAGCTCTACCAGCTATCCTGTCTAACATTTGGTCAATGAATGGTAGAGGGAAGTGGTCTTTTTTGGTTTCCTTGTTTAATTTCCTATAATCCATGCAAACTCTCCACCCTGTGATAGTCCTAGTTGGAATCAGTTCATTGCTCTCATTGACTACCACAGTCATCCCTCCCTTCTTAGGTACACATTGTATAGGGCTCACCCACTGACTACTAGCTATAGGGAAGATCACACCAGCATCTAACCATTTTATTATTTCCTTTTTAACTACCTCTTTTATAGAGGGGTTCAGCCTACGTTGGTGATCTACTCGGGGTGTATGCTCTTCCTCTAGTATAATCTTATGCATGCAATAGGAAGGGCTAATGCCTCTAATATCAGCAATAGTCCATGCAATAGCCTTCCTATGTTGTTTAAGTAATTAGATCAGCTCAACCTCATGCTTCTCACTTAATTTAGATGAAATAATTACAGGCAGAGTCTCATTACTTCCTAAATATGCATACTTAAGATGTGTGGGCAGTGGTTTCAATTCTAAGACAGGTGGATGCTCAATGGATGGTTTTAAAGGATTCAAGGATCTGTCAGTTAAGTCATTAGTCATACAAACATGTTGTATCCTATCTACAGGTATATCCATTATCTCAGATACGTTTAAATCAGTTAAATATAATTCTACATAATTATTAGCATGCTTAGTCAATAGTTCATGCTCCAGCTGTTCTTCCATTAGTGAGTCTACAACGTCCATGCTAGCACAAGATTCAGAGTCCGAGGGGTACCTTAAGGCTTTATAAACACTAAATTTGACCTCCTCATCATGAACCCTCATAGTGAGCTCACCTTTTTGGACATCTATCAGGGCCCTACCTGTGGCTAGAAATGGTCTGCCTAATAGGATGGGGACCTCCTTGTCTGCTTCATAATCCAGGATAATGAAATCTGCAAGGAAAATAAACTTGTCAACCTTTACAAGAATATCCTCAATCTTACCTTCAGGGTAGGCTATGGATCTGTCTGCTAGTTGTAAAGTGACAGTGGTTGGACGTGCTTCTCCTATTCCTAGCTGGCGGAATAGTGATAGGGGCATGAGGTTTATGCTGGCTCCCAGGTCACAAAGAGCTCTGCCCACGTGCTTGCCTCCTAGCTCTACAGGTAAGGTGAAGGAACCAGGATCCTTCTCCTTCTTGGGTAGCTTGTTCTGGAGTATGGCACTGCACTCCTCAGGAGATTTACTGTTTCAAACTCACCAATTATTTTCTTGTTAGTGATAATATCCTTCAAAAACTTAACATAAGAAGGCATAGACTGTAAAACTTCTACAAAAGGAATATTCACATGCACTTGTTTAAGAATTTCTAAAAATTTGTTAAAGTGCACTTCTTGTTCTTGTTTTTTCTTTAGCCTTCGAGGAAATGGAGGTGGTGGCACATATGCAGGCACTTCAGGTCGCCTCAGGATAGGTGGAGGCCTTGGGATTTCTTCTATCTCTTCTATGATTGGCTCCAGCCTTGATCCTGATGTGCTTGTTGGTGGTGGACCTTGGTTTGGCAGAGACTCCAGTGGAGCACTAGACTCATTGTTCTCTACTCTCTTTGGTGTTTCTTTGGTGTTGCTCACCAATGGTCTCCCACTTCTGAGTTCAATTGCTTGAACTTGCTCTTTTCCATCTCTCCTTGGCACTTCAGTGTCAGCAGGAAGTCTACCTTGGGGCCTACTTTTGAGTTCATTGGCTAGTTGCCTTATTTGGTTCTCTAGGCTCCTAAGGGTAGCTTGCTGACTCTGTAGAGTGGCATCTTTCTTGGCTATGTATTCCTTAAGTAAGTTTTCTACAGAAGATCCTACAGGTTGGTTGTATGGTTTTTGATACATTGATTGGTTATGTTGGGGAGTGAAACCAGGTGTTCCACTCGGTCTTGGTTGGTTAGGAGCTTGGTTAGCATTCTGTTGGCCACCCCATGACAGGTTTGGGTGGTTCCTCCAACCAGGGTTGTAAGTGTTGGAATAGGGGTTGTTCCTAGGCTGCTGCTGGCTTCCAATATAGCAGACTGAGGCTGGATTCCCAGGGCAGTATTCATACAGGTGCCCTTCCCCACAGAATCCACAGCTAAGTGTCTCACCTTGACTTGGTTTGGTGCCCATTGACATGGCTGTGGCGGTGTTGACACTAGTTTGGAGATTGGCTTGAGCCATTTGCTTGACTAGGTTGGTCAGGGCGCTTATTTGGCTACTCATGGCATTGAGTGCGTCCTTGTCTTGAGCTCTAGTTGGCTCAACTGGATCATCTGACCACCTACAGTGAGATGCTGAGATCTTCTCCAAGATCGCATAGGCTTCGTTATAACTCTTGGACAGCATGGAACCACCAGCATATGAGTTTAACACTTGTCTGGGGCTGGGGTTGCATCCTTTGAAAAAGACCTCTATTTGGATACACCATGGGATGCCATGGTGTGGACATTTAAGAAGAAGGTCCTTGAACCTTGTCCAAGCTTCGTGGAGAGACTCATTCTCAGCTTGTTTGAACTTGATTATATCATCACGAAAGGTAGAATTCCTATCAGGTGGGAAGTATTTGACTAGGAATTTCTCTGCCAAGTCTGTCCAATTGAGGACTGATCCAGAGGGTAATGAGTTTAACCACGTCTTTGCTTTGTCCCTCAAAGAGTAAGGGAAAAGGTAGAGCCTCAAGGCTTCTTGGGAAACTCCAGGGATGATGAATGTATCACTGACTCTTAGGAAGTTTCTAAGATGGTTGTGGGTATCCTCATTTTCCACTCCAAAGAATTGTCCCACAGTGGACAACATTTGGAACATCACTGGCTTTAACTCGAATGAGTTGGCAGTAATTTCAGGACGGATTATGCTGGGGTTCAGCTCCCCAGGCATAGGTACTAGGTATGAAAGAATGGCACTATCCTTATCATTCGCTATTTCGATGGGATTGCGAGTGACAGGCACCGGATTTGGAACTAACCTATCCATTTCTTCTTGATCGAATTGCGGAGGAATTGCGGTTCCCGCAATTATGGGAGGTATAGAGGGTTGGTCAAAGAGACGTTTCTTGGCTCTATTTCTGGCTCTAAATAATCTCTCAGGCTCAGGATTGAACTCTAGATCACTACTTGAAGACTCATTCATAAACTAACCCAATGATACCTGCAAAAGAAATGAAAATAGATCAGCTTCAATAGATAATAAACTTGGTGTTTCAAACTTAACAAACTTCGTTTTCACTAAACTAAATCCCCGGCAGCGGCGCCAAAAACTTGTTGTGTGCTCAATGTGTAAAATAAATAAGCAATAAGAGAGAGAGAGCACTCAGAACATGCAAGCATACATGATCTTATAGCAAGTAGTAAGTATTTTTTCATTCGTTTTCCCACAGAGATTTATTATTAGCTACTCGTGAAGTGTAATGTTAAGAAAGAATGGGTGGATTTGAAGGGGTAGACTCGGTTTTAAAATTCCTAATTATTGCTGAATATATAGAAGGTAGCAACATAAACAAATGCAAGTCAATGGTAAACGCAAAATGTAAAGAGAAGGAATTAATAAACGAAGAGAAAAGTAGTCAAGCAGAATTTTTAACTAAGCAGAATTGCGAGAACAACAATTCTACCGCAATGTTACTAACAGCGAAAGTGTGTGAAATGGAGAAACAAGGGCTACTAACGACTCCTCTATAGGCATTTTCATACGATTCTCAAGCATTGGATCAACTCACTATGCATCAAACTAACTCAATCTCATGTATCTTCCGATTTCATGCATTAGATTCTTTAGTTTACTCATGTCCAAGTAAGGTCTTAAGCATCTTGTTAAAGCAGAAAGTTATGGTTTGTACTAGGAAAACGCCTATTCCTAGGTCGTTTTCTGGCTACCTTGAAAGGCTAGCATGAGTGTATGACTCTGAACTCTTACTCCTTCCAGAGGTTAGGAGTTCTTTGGACAAAATGGATGGCCAATCGAAATTGCCCGTGGAATGAAGCTTACATACAAACAATGCTTCGAGAGCTATCCTACATGCTTGGTTCACGTCTTTTAGCCTATAGTATTGTCATTAGCATGCCCCTATGTGACTTAGTTACTCATGGATATAGAGAGAACATAAATATTAGATAAAGTCGGCATGCTCAGAAGAGAAATAAACTTAAAACAGTAAAGCAAAACAGGAAACAACAAAGACAAGAAACCGTGAATTAATGAATTGTGCTTTGATTAATCGATTGTTGGGAAGAACAAAGGGAAACTAAAAGTGAATAACATAAAGACAGAAAGCAACGAAATGTAATGAACTAGCTAATAGAAAAGAAACACAACAAAACAGTGCTGGAAATGAGAAAATAGAAGACAGAAAGCAGTAAGTTGAGCGTGCTCGCTTCGTCGCAGTTGCCTCGGCTGAGAGGACAAAAGAGTAGCCTTGCTTGGATGAATCCAATAAGGAGAGAAGATGCCTATCAGATTGTCGACTCCAACAGCTAAGCTTTCCAACCCAACAGACGAAAGAGAAAAACAGGAGAAAAGATGGAGCTGCGAAGAGACTTCTACGCTTTCGGATGATGATCAAACCCTCTACTTTGACCCACTTTTATAGTAATCTGCAGGTGCGTTTGGGCCAAGGAGAACCATCCATCCTCAACGTCGTACTTCAAAATGGATGGAGGAGAAAGAACGAATCCCTGAAATAACGGAATATAACAGAAAAAGATCAGCCAACTTACGGATTTCACTTAAAACATTGCTGTTTTAGCAATGTTTCCGCAATGCTGCCGCAATGCATATTTTCACTCTTTTAGCTTCGTTTTTCATCCCTTTCCTTTCCTTTTGTACATAAGTCTAAATTTATCTACCTTCTTCTAATTCTCATATATAAGTATAGGTTTAAGCTAAATCCTCTAAAAAACACCTAAGAGTGCACATCTTTCTAAGCTAAATAAGTCCTAAAAAGGTCACTTTTGGAGACGTAACAGACAGCAACATCGACTTTGAAGATGCAGCGACAACAACATCGACTTTGGAGATGCAGCGACACCAACATCGACTTTGGAGATGCAGCGACACCAACATCGACTTTGGAGATGCAGCGGCACCAACATCGACTTTGGAGATGCAGCGACACCAACATCGACTTTGGAGATGCAGCGACAACAACATCGACTTTGGAGATGCAACGACAACAACATCGACTTTGGAGATGCAGCGACACAACATCGACTTTGGAGATGCAGCGACAACAACATCGACTTTGGAGATGCAGCGTCAACAACATCGACTTTGGAGATGCAGCGACAACAACATCGACATTGGAGATGCAGCGACAACAACATCGACTTTGGAGATGCAGCGACACAACATCGACTTTGGAGATGCAGCGACAACAACATCGACTTTGGAGATGCAACGACAACAACATCGACTTTGGAGATGCAACGACAGCAACATCGACTTTGGAGATGCAACGACAACAACATCGACTTTGGAGATGCAACGACAGCAACATCGACTTTGGATATAAGTCGGCAACATCGACTTTGGAGATACGTTGGCAACATCGACTTTGGAGATGCGTCGGCAACATCGACTTTGGAGATGCGTCGGCAACATCGACTTTCGAGATACGTCAGCAACATCGACTTTGGGGATACGTCGGTGTTGCGTGCTCAATGTGTAAATGAAAATGCGATGCGAGAGCACTCAGAACATGCAAGCATACATGGTCTTGTAGCAAGTAATAAGTATTTTTTTATTCGATTTCCCACAGAGATTTATTCTTAGTTACTAACGAAGTGAGATGCTAAATTAGAAAGGGTGGCTTAAATGGGGTGAATTGAAGATTAATGTGCCTAACTAATGAAGAATATACGAGATATGCAAGCATAAACGAAAGCAAGTGAAGAGATGAACTTAAATGTAGAGGAAAAAGAATTGTGGAGAGAGCAATTTGCTAGCAATAAAATCGCAAAAGTGAAATGCTGGAAAAATGGCTAAGGCAAAAACAGAACTTAAGAATTGCGCAGACAGCAATTATCTAGCAATTAAATTAGCAACGTTTTAAGGGTGAGATGGGGAAACTTATCAGAAGAGAAGTAGCTCAACTTACCATGCATCAATTTAACTCATTCTCATGCATCTCTCGATTACATGCATTAGATCCTTTAGTTCACTCATATCCAAGTAAGACTTAAACATCTATTTATATAAGCAAGTTAATGAATCGTGCTAGGAAAACGCCTATTCCTAGGTCGTTTTCTGGCTACCATGAAAGGCTAGCATGAATGGACGACTCTGAACTCTTACTCCTTCCGGAGGTTAGGAGTTCTTTAGACAAAATGGATGGCCAATCGAAATTGCCCGTGGGATGAAGTACACATACATTCAATGCATTCGAGCTATCCTACATGCTGAATTCACGTATTTCTACCTATAGATTCATCATTAGCAGACCCTTGGGTGATTAGCTACTCATGGATGATGTGGAAGTGGAAATATTAGATTGTTTAAGCATGATTAACAGTACGTAAATGGAAGCAAAGGAAAGACAGAAAGTGATAAGAAACCTGCGAAGTTGTAAATGATTTCTCTATTAAATAAGATTCAAAGCTTAAGGTGCGAAAGATTATAAAACAGTAAAGACTAAGCAAATGAAAACGAATTGAAATAATGTCGCAAACAGAAACAAATGACAGCAAACAGTAGCGAAAATGAAAGACAGAAAGCAGTAGAAAGCGATGTAAATGTGTGCGTGAACTCCTCGCCGCAAGCGCCTCGGATGAAGGGGAAGGTTAGCATTTTTTGGGGATGAATCCAATCAGAAGAGAAGAAGGATCTTCTCTTCTTCCTCTCGAATTATCGGTGCCAAAAGCTGATTCCTTCACTCCAACAAACGGGATAAGAAAATGGCAAGAAACTGCGTTGAGATGGAGAGTTCTACGCTTCCAAGCTTATTGTTCTCCTTCCCCCTTGACCTCCTTTTATAGCTCTTTGCAGGTACTCTTCAGTCAAAGAGAACCATCCATTCTGAACGACGGCCCACCACGTGGCAGCAGGGGAGAACTTGGCGTCTGCAGCTTAAACATTGCGGAGACAACAATGTTTCAGCAATTTTCCTGCAATGCACAATTTTAACTCTTTTAACTTCGTTTTTTATTCTTTTTTGTTCATTTTACAAATAAGTCCTAATTTAGCTTCATTCCTTGATTTCTCATATTTAAGCACGTATTGAACTAAATTCTAACAAAAACGCTTAAGAGTTTACTCAATTCCATGGTAAATAAGTCCCTAATTTATGCACTTTTGGAGACGTAACAGTCGGCAACATCGACTTTGGACATCAACAACATCGACTTTGGAGATGGAGCGACGACCTCAACTTTGGAGATGGAGCGATGCCCTCAACTTTGGAGATGGAGCGACACCCTCAACTTTGGAGATGGAGCGATGCCCTCAACTTTGGAGGTGGAGCGACGACCTCAACTTTGGAGATGGAACGAGCTTCGACCTTTAGAGATGGAGTGCGGCAACCTCGACCTTAGAGATGGAGCGCGACAACTACATCGACTTTAAAGATAGAGTGCGGCAACGACATCGACTTTAGAGATGAAGCGCGACAGCGACATCGACTTTAGAGATGGAGTGTGACAACGACATCGACTTTAGAGATGGAGCGTGACAACGACATCGACTTTGAAGATGCAGCGATAGCGACATCGACTTTGAAGATGCAACAACAACTTCGACTATGAAGATGTAGCGACAACACCATCGACTTCAGCGACATACATCGACTTTGAAGATGCAGCGACAATGACATCGACTTTGAAGATGCAACAACAACCTCGACTATGAAGATGTAGCGACAACATCATCGACTTCAGCGACATCCTCGACTTTGAAGATGCAACGACATCCTCAACTTTGGAGATGAAACGACAACCTCGACTTTGAAGATGAAGCGAAGTCTCCATCAAACTTAGAGATGAAGCGAAACCGTCATCAAACGTGGAGATGAAGCAAAGCCGCCATCAAACTTGGACTTGAAGCAACAAAGCATTCGAACTTGGTGATGAAGCGATGAAGCCTTTGAACATCAACTTGAAGTGATGATGAACTCGACATTAAACTTAAAGATGAAGCTTCCAAACTTGAAGATGGAGTGAGCGGAGCTTGAATGACGCATTCGTGTATGCATTCAACTTTGTAGCCTCATGTTTATAGTTGTGTATGCCTTCAATTTTTTTTCTTTTCGTGTTTTGATGATTGTGCTATTTTTTTTTTTTAAACAACATGTGAGGAGGGAGTTTCGAACTTGAGATCTCTTGCTCATAGTTCATACATTATGCCGGTTGAGCTATGTTCATGTTGGTGATGCTCAACTCCATGTCATGAGCACGAGTTGCTAGTTCTTCGAACGTGTGAGGCATAATTCCCTGCAAAATATAATGGAGTCCCCAATGCATGCCTTGAATACACATTCCAATTGCAGATATTCCGGTGAGCCGATCTTTGCAGTCGAGACTTAGAGTTCTCCAGCGGTTGATGTAGTCAACAACTGGTTCGCCTTTTCGCTGTTGGGTATTTGTGAGCTTCAACATGCTGACAGTTCGCCTTGTACTATAAAAGCGGTTGAGAACTCCTTTTCAAGCTGCTCCCAACTTTCAATAGTCTCAGATTCAAGATCAGTATACCAGTCAAAAGCGTTTCCCTTCAGTGTCCGGACAAATTGCTTGACTAGTAGATCTCCTCGTGTACCGACATTTTCACATGTTTCGATGAAGTGAGCAATATGTTGCTTGGGATTGCCCTTCCCATCGAACTGTTGAAACTTTGGTGGTTGATATCCACTAGGCATCTTCAGGTTGTCAATCCTCTTGGTATAAGGCTTAGAATAAAATATGGAACTTTGAGCAGGTCCACCATATTGAGCTCTGATGGAGTTCATAATCATATCTTGGAGCTGCTGGACAGACAAGGAAGCGATTGAAGTAGAATGTTGCAACTGACCTTCTTGTGCAACGTTCTTTCCTTTATTTTTTACGGCAGGGGTCTGACTTGATTCAATGGCGTCTCGACTTTCAATTTGATTCTTGAGAGAAGCTATTTCATAGTCTTTTTCTTCTACCGCCTTCAGTAACATGTTAATCTTCTTTTCCACTTCAACCATTCTTTCTTCACTAGTGCCTACATCAGTCATCATGACGGACATCACATCCAGATTTGATGCTTCTTTTGGTTGAAGAGAAGGAAAAACAAGTTGGTCAAACACAAGGTTTTCTGCAAGGAGGATATCAGCTTGAGCAGATTCTGTCATGCGTCTCAACAATTTGTTAACGATGACGGGTGTTCGACTTTCTTCATGCTGGATTTCTTTAGAGCGACTGCGCGTAACTGGCCCTCCATAGGAGTCATTTGAAACCGTAGTCTTTGAAGAAACTTCTTTGGATGTCATTACTTTTTGGAGAGAGAAAGAGATGAGAGGTAGAGATGGTCCCACTGGGCGTGCCAATTTGTTCACACGAGATTTCCTGCAGAAGTTTAGTTCGTGGAAAATAATTTGATTTTATTAATTTATGTAAGTGTTACAGTCTCTAATTTTTATCCTCTGATGCTTTCTCTCCAATGTGGACGTTTGCTTTGGGCTGATTGATTTCCTGGATCGGCCTGTCAGCTTATTGATCTTTGGAGCGGCCCGTTGATATTTGGAGCGACCTGTTGACTTGTTGATCTTGAAGTTGTTGATCTTTTTAAGAGACCTGCTGACTTGTTGATCTTGATGTTGTTGATATTTGGAGCGGCCTGTTGATTTGTTGTTGAAGACTTTGGAGCGGCCTGTTGATTTGTTGTTGAAGTCGGTAGTCTTTGAATCTTCTGAACTCTGAGTCTTTGATGCCTCTGAATTCTCTAGACTCTGATTGCTGGAGCTTCTGACTTCTCTGGATTTTGGCTCAAGGCTGAATCTCTAGAATGAATGGTCATCTCCCTTATTTATAGAGTTTGATGGACCTAGTATGGGCTTGGGCCTGATTGACTTTTGGCCCAACTTGGGATTTTATTTATTTGGGTTTAATCTATTTATTTTTCAATAACTTGGATTATTTAAATTTAGCCCAAAATTATTTTTAGCGATCTCGGGTTAAATAGCTTCGGGTCCAACCGCCATGTGGCAATGTTTGATTGGACTCGTCTGAGGGACATGTGGCATAATTTGATTTCCCAATTTTATATGTCTCTTAATTTAAATTGAGGACATGTGTAACTTTGTAATTGGTCCCAAATTTATAAATATATATTTTTATCATTAACTTGAATTAACTCAAATTAATGATGTGTCAATTTGTGATTGGCCGAAATTTATTATTCAACAATGTCCATCCTTCTTCCATAAACCGAATTTGAACAATTCAAATTGTTTTTCTTTTTCTTTTTCTTTTTCTTTTCTCCTCCATTGTTGCACGACGTTATCCAAGCTAGCCAGGAGAACCTAAAGGACCTACAGATCATGAGCTCCAACGATACGAGATTATTCGGTCAAAACTCTTTTAACCCGAATCAATCAACTTTCGTTAACCCTCGGAGACTCCACTATAGTTGTTATGTCTCCAAAAGTGACTTATTTAGGACTTATTTAGCTTAGAAAGATGCACACTCTTAGGTGTTTTTGAGAGGATTTAGCCTAAACCTATGCTTATATATGAGAATTAAGAGAAGGTAGCTAAATTAGGACTTGTGTGCAAAAGGAAAGAAAAGGAATGAAAACCGAAGGAAAAGAATGAAAAATGCACATTGCGATAGCATTGCGGAAACATTGCTGAAACCGCAATGTTTCAAGTGAAAACCGTAAGTTGACTGATCTTTTTCTGTTAATTTCCGTTATTTCAGGGATTCGGTCTTTCTCCTCCATCCATTTTGAAGTACGACGTTGAAGATTGATGGTTCTCCTTGGCCCAAACGCACCTGCAGATTACTATAAAAGGGGGTCAAAGTCGAGGGTTCAATCATCATCCGAAAGCGTAGAAGTCTTCTCGCAGCTCCATCTTTTCTCCTGTTTTTCTTTGCCGTCTGTTGGTTTGCGAAGCTCAGCTGTTGGAATCGATAATCTGATAGGAAGGAGAGGAGATTTGTCTTCTTTCCCGATTGGATTCATCCAAGCAAAGCTGTTCTTTCTCATCCTTCAGCCGAGGCGGTTGCGACGAGGCGTCCAAGCTCATTTACATGCTTTCTGTCTTTCCTTTCTAATTTCCAGCATTGTTTAGTTGTTGTTTCTGTTTTAGTGACTAGTTCATTTCATTGTGTTGCTTTCTGTCTTTGAATTATTTACTTTAAGCTTTCCTTTGTTCATTCAAACAATCAAGTAATCAAATCACAATTCTTCATTTCACAGTTTCTTGCCTTTGCGATCTACTGTTTTTCCTTACTGTTTTGTCTTTAAATTTCTTCTAAGCATGTCTATTTTATCTATTCTTTCTGTTCTCCCTATATCCATGAGTAACTAAGTCACATAGGGGCATGCTAATGACAATGCTATAGGCTTAAAAAACGTGAACCAAGCATGTAGGATAGCTCTCGAAGCATTGATTGTATGTAAGCTTCATCCCACGGGCAATTTCGATTGGCCATCCATTTTGTCCAAAGAACTCCTAACCTCTGGAAGGAGTAAGAGTTCAGAGTCATACACTCATGCTAGCCTTTCAAGGTAGCCAGAAAACGACCTACGAATAGGCGTTTTCCTAGTACAAACCGTAACTTTCTGCTTTAACAAGATGCTTAAGACCTTACTTGGATATGAGTAAACTAAAGAATCTAATGCATGGAATCGGACGATGTACATGAGATTGAGTGAGTTTGATGCATAGAGAGTTGATCCAATGCTTGAGAATCGTGTGAAAATGCCTATAGAGGAGTCGTTAGTAGCCCTTGTTTCTCCACTTTACACACTTTCGCTGTTAGGAAAATTGCGGTAGAATTGCTGTTTCCGCAATTCTGCTAAGTTCACAATTCTGTTTAGCTGTTTTCTTCTCCATTTATTAATCTCGTCTCTTTTCATTTGAGTTTAGCTTTGACTTGCACTTGTTTATGTTGCTACCCTCTACGTATTCAGTAGGAAATAAACAATTTAAAACCAATTTGACCCCATCAAATCCACCCCTTCTTTCTTAACTCTACACTTCACTAGTAGCTTATAATAAATCTCTGTGGGAAAACGAATGAAAAAATACTTACTACTTGCTATAGGATCATGTATGCTTGCATGTTCTGAGTGCTCTCTCTATCTTATTGCTTATTTATTTTAACACATTGAGCACGCAACAAGTTTTTGGCGCCGCTGCCGGGGATTTATTTAAGTGAAAACGAAGTTTGTTAAGTTTGAAACACCAAGTTTATTGCCTATTGAAGCTGATCTGTTTCATTTCTTTTGCAGGTACTATTGGGTTAGTTTATGAGTGAGCCTTCAAGTAGTGATCTAGAGTTCAATCCTGAGCCTGAGAGATTACTTAGGGCCAGAAATAGAGCCAAGAAACGTCTCTTTAACCAACCCTCTTTACCTCAAGTAATTTCGGGAACCGCAATTCCTCCGCAATTGTCTCAAGAAGAAATGGATGGAATAGTTCCAAATCCGGTGCCTGTCACTCGCAATCCCCTCGAAATAGCGAATGACAAGGATAGCGCCATACTCTCTTACCTAGTACCTATGCCTGGGGAGCTGAACCCCAGCATAATCCGTCCTGAAATCACTGCCAACTCATTCGAGTTAAAGCCAGTGATGTTCCAAATGTTGTCCACTGTGGGACAATTCTTTGGAGTGGAAAATGAGGATCCCCACAACCATCTTAGAAACTTCTTAGGAGTCAGTGATACCTTCATCATCCCTGGAGTTTCCCAAGAAGCCTTGAGGCTATACCTTTTCCCTTACTCTTTGAGGGACAAAGCCAAAACATGGTTGAACTCATTACCCTCTGGATCTGTCCGCAATTGGACAGACTTAGCAGAAAAATTCCTAGTCAAATACTTCCCACCTGATAGGAATTCTACCTTTCGTGATGACATAATCAAGTTCAAACAAGCTGACACTGAGTCTCTTCACGAAGGTTGGACAAGGTTTAAAGATCTTCTTCTTAAATGTCCACACCATGGCATCCCATGGTGTATCCAAATAGAGGTCTTTTTCAAAGGATGCAACCCCAACACTAGACAAGTCTTAAATTCATCTGCTGGAGGTTCCATGTTGTCCAAGAGTTACAACGAAGCCTATGAGATCTTGGAGAAGATCTCAGCATCTCACTGTAGGTGGTCAGATGATCCAGTTGAGCCAACTAGAGCTCAAGACAAGGATGCTCTAAGTGCAATGAGCAGCCAGATAAATGCCCTGACCAACCTAGTTAAGCAAATGGCTCAAACCAATCTCCAAACAAGTGTCAACACCGCCACAGCCATGTCCATGGGCACCCAACAGAGTCAAGGTGAGACACTTATCTGTGGATTCTGTGGGGAACGGCATCCGTATGAATACTGCCCTGGGAATCCAGCCTCAGTCTGCTATATTGGAAGCCAGCAGCAGCCTAGGAACAATCCCTACTCTAATACTTACAACCCTGGTTGGAGGAACCACCCAAACCTGTCATGGGGTGGCCAACAGAATGCTAACCAAAATCCTAACCAACCAAGGCCGAGTGGAACACCTGGTTTCACTCCTCAACATAACCAATCCATGTATCAAAAACCATACAACCAACCTGTAGGGTCTTCTGTAGAAAACTTACTCAAGGAATACATAGCCAAGAATGATGCCACTCTACAGAGTCAGCAAGCTACTCTTAGGAGCCTAGAGAACCAAATAGGGCAACTAGCCAATGAAATCAAAAGTAGGCCCCAAGGTAGACTCCCTGCTGACACTGAAGTGCCAAGGAGAGATGGTAAAGAGCAAGTTCAAGCAATTGAACTTAGAAGTGGTAGACCATTGGTAAGCAACACCAAGGACACACCAAAGAGAGTAGAGAACACTGAGTCTAGTGCTCCACTGGAGTCTGTGCCAAACCAAGGTCCACCACCAACAAGCACATCAGGATCAAGGCTGGAGCCAATCATAGAAGAGATAGAAGAAATTCCAAGGCCTCCACCTATCCTAAGGCGACCTGAAGTGCCTGCATATGTGCCACCACCTCCATTTCCTAGAAGGCTAAAGAAAAAACAAGAACAGGAAGTGCACTTTAACAAATTTTTAGAAATTCTTAAGCAAGTGCATGTTAACATTCCTTTTGTAGAAGTTTTACAGTCTATGCCTTCTTATGTAAAGTTTTTGAAGGATATTATAACTAACAAGAAAATAATTGGTGAGTTTGAAACAGTCAATCTCACTGAGGAGTGCAGTGCCATACTCCAGAACAAGCTACCCAAGAAGGAGAAGGATCCTGGTTCCTTCACCTTACCTGTAGAACTAGGAGGCAAGCACGTGGGCAGAGCTCTTTGTGACCTGGGAGCCAGCATAAATCTCATGCCCCTATCACTATTCCGCCAGCTAGGAATAGGAGAAGCACGTCCAACCACTGTCACTTTACAACTAGCAGACAGATCCATTGCATACCCTGAAGGTAAGATTGAGGATATTCTTGTAAAGGTTGACAAGTTTATTTTCCTTGCAGATTTCATTATCCTGGATTATGAAGCAGACAAGGAGGTCCCCATCCTGTTAGGCAGACCATTTCTAGCCACAGGTAGGGCACTAATAGATGTCCAAAAAGGTGAGCTCACTATGAGGGTTCATGATGAAGAGGTGAAATTTAGTGTTTATAAAGCCTTAAGGTACCCCTCTGACTCTGAATCTTGTGCTAGCATGGACATTGTTGATTCACTAATGGAAGAACAATTGGAGCATGAATTGTTGACTAAGCATGCTAATAACTATGTAGAATTAGAATTAACTGACTTAAACATAGCTGAGATAATGGACATACCTGTAAATAACCCTCAGCATGTTTGTATGAATATTGACTTAACTGAAAAATCTTTGAATCCACTAAAACCATCCATTGAGCATCCACCTGTCTTAGAATTGAAACCTCTCCCCACTCACCTCAAGTATGCATATCTAGGAAGTAATGATACTTTGCCTGTGATTATTTCTTCTAAATTAAGTGAAAAGCATGAGGTTGAACTAATATTACTACTTAAGCAACATAGGAAGGCTATTGCATGGACTATTGCTGATATTAGAGGCATTAGCCCTTCTTATTGCATGCATAAGATTATACTAGAGGAAGAGCACACACCTAGAGTAGATCACCAACGTAGGCTGAACCCCTCTATGAAAGAGGTAGTTAAAAAGGAAATAATAAAATGGTTAGATGCTGGTGTGATCTTCCCCATAGCTAGTAGCCAGTGGGTGAGCCCTATACAATGTGTACCTAAGAAGGGGGGATGACTGTGGTAGTCAATGAGAACAACGAACTGATTCCAACTAGGACTGTCACAGGATGGAGAGTTTGCATGGATTATAGGAAACTAAATAAAGAAACCAAAAAAGACCATTTCCCTCTACCATTCATTGACCAGATGCTAGATAGAATAGCTGGTAGAGCCTACTACTGCTTCTTAGACGGTTATTCAGGGTATAACCAGATTACTATAGACCCTAAGGACCAAGAGAAGACTACCTTCACTTGCCCTTTTGGAACTTTTGCCTTTCGCAGAATGCCTTTTGGCTTATGCAATGCACCGGCAACTTTCCAAAGATGCATGTTGGCAATCTTCTCTGATTTGGATGAGTCCATGATAGAGATATTCATGGATGATTTCTCAGTCTTTGGGGATTCATTTACAAACTGTCTAGAGAACCTAGGACAAGTCCTGGCTAGGTGTGAGGAGACCAACCTAGTCCTAAATTGGGAAAAGTGCCATTTCATGGTGGATGAGGGGATTGTCTTAGGTCATAGAGTGTCGAGGGCAGGTGTAGAAGTTGACAGGGCAAAAATTGAAATAATAGAGAAATTGGTAGAACCCCAAAATGTCAAGGCCATTAGAAGTTTCTTAGGGCATGCTGGTTTCTATAGAAGGTTCATTAAGGACTTTTCTAAGATCTCCAAGCCTCTATGTGAGCTTCTAGAGCTAAACAAACCATTCATTTTCTCTGAAGAGTGTGTCCTAGCTTGGAAAACCCTTAAGAGAGCACTAGTCACAGCGCCTATTATAGTAGGGCCAAATTGGGATCTCCCATTTGAGATGTTATGTGATGCTAGTGACTATGCTGTAGGGGTTATGTTAGGACAGAAGATTGACAAGTTAACACACCCTGTCTATTATGCTAGAAAGACACTTAATGAGGCACAATGCAACTACACAACCACTGAGAAAGAAATGCTAGCTGTAGTGTTTGCTTGTGAGAAATTTAGGAACTATATTGTAGGCACTAGGACAATCGTGTACACTAACCATTCTGCTTTAAAATACCTTATGAGGAAGGCTGATGCTAAGCCTAGGTTGATTAGGTGGGTACTGCTGCTGCAAGAGTTTGATTTAGACATTAGAGATAAGAAAGGAAGTGAAAATGTGGTTGCGGATCATCTTTCTAGATTGCAGCATAATTGCGAAAAAATTGCGGAACCCGCAATTTCTGATGCTTTTATTGATGAACATGTCTTTGTATTGACTCATCGTGATAACGATGAGGAACCTTGGTTTGCTGACATTGCTAACTTCCTTGCATCACAGGTACTACCAACTTTCAAGGGAAGCCAAGAGAAGAAGAGGTTCCTTCATGAGGCAAGGAAATTCATATGGGATGACCCCACCCTTTACAAAACATGTGCTGACGGCTTGCTAAGGAAGTGTGTTTCAGCTGCTGAGGCGAAGTCTGTGCTGCAGCACTGCCACACAGCTCCTTATGGTGGACACTTTGGTGGCCAAAGAACAGCTGCAAAGGTATTTCAGAGTGGCTACTATTGGCCAGCGATCTTCAAGGATGCACACAGCTATGCACACAGCTGTGATGAATGCCAAAGGACAGGTAACCTTAGTCGCAAGGATGAAATGCCTCTCACTTACATCTTAGAGTTGGAGCTCTTTGATGTGTGGGGCATTGACTTCATGGGACCATTTCCCCCATCCTCAGGTGATATGAATTATCTTGGCAATCAAATTCATATCCAAGATGAAGCTCAAGTCAAACCATTGTTATGGAACAATGATCAAAGTCAACAAAGAAGAGAAATTTATTGACTTCACTTTGTCACAAGTCCAAATGCATGGATTCATATAAGGACTTTATTAATGTTGTAATTCAAATTTGAATTACTAGAATCTTTTAATTAAGTAGTTGAAGTTTTCCTTTAATTATGTAGTTGGATGTTCCATTAATTAGGTAGTTGGAGATTTCCATTAATTGGGTTGTTGGAAAGTATAAGTTAGGTTGTTGGGGAAATCATTAATTTGCATGTACTTAATTCCTTGTCTATAAAAGGAATTTGTTTTGTCAAATGTAAAAAAAACTTTGATACTTGAATGAAACTCCATTGAGAGCTATTTGGTTACCTTTTGCATTTCTTGTATGACTTGCATGTTTTAGAAGCATTCTATTAGACTTGATCAATCTAATAGTGGAGTGTTTCGGTTCAAGGTTAGGGACAAGTTCCTCATCCTTGGATATTCGATCTAAAGGTATTTCTATTCTTCTCTTTATCTTGGGGTGAAACTGAATGTATTAAGGGGTTTTAGTGTTTGTGATTCAAGGGTTCGTATAACCAAGGGGTTCTTGATCCAATTCACTAAGGTTTCGTATCATTTGGTATCAGAGCTTAGGTTGTTCTAACCGAAAGCTCAAGATTAGAAAAAAAAAAAAAATCTATCTTTAAATTTCTTGTTTTTCATTTTCCAAGTTGTTTTCAATTCTGTAATTTTTTGTTCTTTTCAATTTTGAATTGTTAGGACAATCTATTACATCTATCTATCATTTACATTCTGTCCAAATTCAAAAAAAAAAAAAAAAAAAAAAATTGTGTCAAAAAGTGATATGTCAAAAAATGTCAGTTTCTTGTTTTTGTGTTCTTTGTAAAATCTGAAGTTTGAGTATTTGATTCGAAACTTTGTTATCAAAATTGATTGTTTGTGTTCATTTACATGCATGAGTTGTAATCTACAATTCCAATACACTGCAATTAATGCATGAGTTGTAACTTGTGCTCATTGATTCCAATCACATTCTCAACCATAAAAAGTCAAATTGTGTCTTTTCATTTCATATTATGTTCGTTAACTTTGTTCTTGGAATATATCCACTAATTAAGTTAATAGTTGCTTTTTCTTACATGCTTGTTATTACTTGATTGCAAAAACTTTCGTAGCTCTCCTTTTATGCTCGTAGCCAATTTGAGAGAAATCCATTGTGAGATTATATAATTGAGTGTAAACTTGAGTGATCTACATTATAAAGGAGAGTAAACACGCGAGGGAGTGCTTGTGAGGTTTTCTCATTATTTGGCAGCCATGTTACACCATAGAAGAAGATGCCATGCGACCTACAATCGTGATGATCATTTTATGAAGGATGTTCGAGATAACTTAGCCGAGTTGCGTCAATCCATGAATGAGCTATTCAAAATAAATCAAGAGTTGAATTTGCGGGACCAAAAAAAGAAAAGACATGTCATACAATCCGTTCAAAAAGAGGAAGATTGCGCCAATAAGTTAACAAGGTACACTAAACCTAAACCAACTACTACTATTCATTCATCTTTGGAAAAGGTTAGTTTACCAACAAAATATGATCATTTTAATAAGGTTGAGTGTAGTAAAGAGAAGCTTGCTAATATTGTACCTATGCATGAAAATGAAAATTTACTTAATAGGTCAATAGATAACAAGGAATCACATGATTGCAGTCCTATTACTAGTGTTATACCACATATTATTGGAGAATCATGTGTTGATACTAGTGGAGTAGAGAGAGCAAATGGTAGTGAGATTGAAACTAGAGTACTTTGTGATGACGTTGTTAGGAGTACATTGGATCACAAAGTAACATATGATTCTACTCTTGTATCATTCATTCCAAGAGAATTAAAACTTGATGTGTGTGAGCTGGAAAACAAAAGGCATGAGATGGAGAAAAAATCAATACAAATATATGAAGAAGAAAAGTGTGAAAACATGAATAAGAGAGAAAAGCAAATGAGTAATATTCCGCTTAAAACGAAAATTGAGAGAAAAGCCAAGAATGTGAGCTTGTGTGAAAGAAATTTTGCAGTTAAATCTATTTTGTTTACAAAGAAAAATATTTTTGATCTTTTATATAAAGGAACTTGTTTTCTAACGGGTGAGCTCAAACCATGTTTTGCTAGTATTTCTTTTGAGTTCTTACAGGAAGCCAAAACACTCATTGAGAAGTTTGATTCAAATTTTCTTTCTAAAGTCATCAATGACGACCAACATATGGATCATGGCAGCACTATAATTGAGAAGCAAAACTCCATTCCTTCTAAATTGATCAATGACAACAAGAATAAAGTGATAACACCGAGCAAGTGGGTGTGGAAACACTTTTGGAAGGACCGTTGTCCTTTTTACAAGAAATCCAACTGGAATTCAAGAGGCAATCTACCTATGACATCTCATGACTACAAGATTACTCTACAAGAAGAGACAAATGTCAACTATATTTTCAATGTTGCGGATTTTCGTCCATTTGATGTCGATGATGGTGGTGATTCGAGGACGAATCCTTTTGAAGAATGGGAGGATGATATGAATTATCTTGGCAATCAAATTCATATCCAAGATGAAGCTCAAGTCAAACCATTGTTATGGAACAATGATCAAAGTCAACAAAGAAGAGAAATGAATTGACTTCACTTTGTCACAAGTCCAAATGCATGGATTCATATAAGGACTTTATTAATGTTGTAATTCAAATTTGAATTACTAGAATCTTTTAATTAAGTAGTTGAAGTTTTCCTTTAATTATGTAGTTGGATGTTCCATTAATTAGGTAGTTGGAGATTTCCATTAATTGGGTTGTTGGAAAGTATAAGTTAGGTTGTTGGGGAAATCATTAATTTGCATGTACTTAATTCCTTGTCTATAAAAGGAATTTGTTTTGTCAAATGTAAAAAAACTTTGATACTTGAATGAAACTCCATTGAGAGCTATTTGGTTACCTTTTGCATTTCTTGTATGACTTGCATGTTTTAGAAGCATTCTATTAGACTTGATCAATCTAATAGTGGAGTGTTTCGGTTCAAGGTTAGGGACAAGTTCCTCATCCTTGGATATTCGATCTAAAGGTATTTCTATTCTTCTCTTTATCTTGGGGTGAAACTGAATGTATTAAGGGGTTTTAGTGTTTGTGATTCAAGGGTTCGTATAACCAAGGGGTTCTTGATCCAATTCACTAAGGTTTCGTATCATCAGGTAACCTTTACATATTAGTGGCAGTAGACTATGTATCCAAGTGGGTAGAGGCCATAGCATGTCCCAATAATGATGCCAAAACAGTCATAAAATTCTTGCATAGGCACATTTTTACTAGGTTTGGAACACCTCATGCTGTCATTAGTGATGAGGGGACACATTTCATTAATAAGGCTATGGAGAGAGTGTTGGCTAAGTATAACATTAGGCATAGAGTAGCCACTCCTTATCACACACACTCGAATGGTCAGGCTGAAATTTCAAATAGGGAGATTAAGAACATCCTAGAAAAAGTGGTCAAACCTAATAGAAAGGACTGGTCATTTAAACTCGAGGATGCACTTTGGGCGTATAGGACTGCATATAAGACACCCCTAGGTATGTCTCCTTACAGACTTGTGTATGGTAAAGCTTGTCATCTTCCATTTGAGTTAGAAATTAAGGCATTTTGGGCACTAAAAGAGTTGAATTATTGCGTGACCGATGCGGGAACGTTGCGGTCTTTGCAATTACATGAGCTTGATGAGCTTAGGCATATGTCTTATGAAAATGCCAAAATGTATAAGGAAAAGACCAAGATTTGGCACGACAGTAGACTTAGGATTAAGGACTTTAAGAAAGGCCAACTTGTCTTATTATTTAACTCACGATTGAAATTATTTCCAGGCAAACTTAAGTCTAGATGGTCAGGTCCATTTGTAATTACTAATGTGTTTGTTCATGGTGCCATCGAGATAAAGAACCTGCAGCAAGGACAACCATTCATGGTTAATGGTGCAAGATTGAAGCACTACTATGAGGAAGGGGATGTGAAAACTCTCTCGGCCTTCCTCTTGACTGAAGCGTGAAATTAAGAACGAGAGAGGACGAGTGATTGCTGTGCTCGTCAATATGAGGCTCATGCCTTAGTTTATTTTTTGCGATTTTCCGATTATCGTTTGTGTATATGTTTGTATGATTTTAATTACGAATTTGATGTTGTTTTTATTTCTTTTTGTAGGGAATCAATAGAGGGAATCAAGGAGATTAAATCCAGCTAAAAAAATCAAGAAGATATTGGGCCAAATCAAAGATACGGTTGAGCAAAGATTGACATTTAAATGCAGAAAATCTCCAACGGTCACTAGAATTGCGCTGGATTTGCAGAGTCCGCAAAAATATAGCCGTTGGGATTTTTTTTTTGGGTTTCTTTATATCCGTTAGAAGGCGCGTTGATCCGTACGATTCTCCCATTATCTGAACTCCAAGAAAGCTGCTTTTCTCTTCATCTGTGATTCCTCTCTCCAAATCTCCATAATTCAACAATGGTGCTAACACGAGCCGAACGATCTGCGTCCAAGAAAAGGGCTGATGAAGCTGAAACGGCTGCGAGGGAAGCACTTCTTGCCCTTGCAGACGCTGATGCTGCACGAACTGAACGACTGCCCAAACTTCCGATCCGCAAGAAGAAGTGGAAGGTCGTCACAGAGATACCTGCTGGACCCTCTGAACCAGCAGGCACACCCAAGAAGCGCAAATGGAGTATGGCTGTGGCCGAAGAAGAAAGCAAGAAAAAGACCCCCTCTGTGGAGAGTCAAGAACGAGGCCAGCCATCCCACGAGACAGCCGAGCGCAGCCCTTCACCATCTCCACCAGTTCAAAGCCCTGAGCTCTCCTCATCGCCGCCAGCGCAGAGCCCTGAGCTGCCTTCATCACCGCAGAGTTCTGCACAGACCCCTACAGCAGCACAAAGCACCACTCCGTCGCCCACTTCTCCACGGCCTGACCCTGAATTCCCATATGGGGAGTACCAAGAATCAACGCAGGGCAGTGGGGGGGCTGAGGACGAAGAGGTCTTCTCTCCGTTGAGGGAAGCCAGCCCTGAGAGTCCTGCGCAGAAGGATGATTCTATGGAAGAAACACTGGGGGCTTGCCTCCATACGATCACAACCAAGGCGAGGCTGAAGAAGAAGAAGGCTGCCAAGATTGTCAAGGCCAAACGGTCCAAGAAATCAAAGAAAAAGAAAGCCAAGAGGGCGTTTGCATCAGAGGAGAAGAGTGCTGAGCCATCGCTCAAGAAGCTCAAGATTGAGGCTGCTGAGTCAGCCAAACCAAAAGACAAAGGGAAGGCCAAGCTTTACCCTGAAGATGAGCCTCAGTCAGTGAGGTACGTGTCTTCTGACGCTGAGTCTAGAGGCATGGAGCTGAGGAAACGAGAGCTGCTGCACGAGAAGGGCTTCCTCGACAGACCTGCTGACCTGCCGCAATTCTTGCGCGCAGGAATTACGAATCACGGCTGGGAGGAGTTGTGCAGACCACCCAATCCAGCTTACACAAGCATGGTGTATGACTTCTACGCCAACCTGAGGAATTCTGAGGAGGGATTGTCTGTGGTCAGGGGAGTAGAAGTGGACTTCTCAGCAAAAGCCATCAACGAAGCCTATGGCCTCAAGGGCCAAAAACATACTGACTATGCGAGGATTGTTGATGAGCCTACTGAAGCCGTCCTGGAAGAGGCCATTCGGACCATTGGCCAGCCTGAAGCATCCTGGACCGTGTCACGCAATGGGAGGCACACTCTCATGAGTGCCAACCTCACAGCTAAGGCGGTTGTATGGTTTTCTTTCGTGAGAAGGAAACTATCCCCAGTGACTCATGAGACCACCATCAACCAGAGCAGGTCGCTGCTGGTTTATGCAATCATGCGAGGTCTCACGATCAATGTGGGTGAAGTCATGTCAGCCGCCATTGCTGACTGCGCCAAGAAGGGTAAGGGTCCATTGTTCTTCCCTAATACTATTACTAAACTATGCTTGCGTGCAGGAGTCCCCATTGAGCGGATGGAACAGCAGATGGCTTACACAAGCCACTTAGAGCTGCCTACAGGCTTGAGGCTGAAAAGAAAGGGGAACATGGAGTTCGAGCTGGACAGATTGGCTGCTGCTCAGTCACTGTCCATGGCGTGCCTGATGGATCTACAGAAGAGGATGGCTCAATGGGCCACATACGCACAGGCAAGGGACAAGGAAGTTGCTGACCAACTGGGATGCATCTTCCCGGACTTTCCCACGAACCTACTGTCTCCATGGGTGCCTCCACGACCACGAGGGACTGATGATGAGGATGAAGACATCTGAGTGCTGGTTTGAATTGCACTAAAGGGAGTATTGCTGTTCCCTTACAATAAAAAAAAAAATCAAAAAAAAATCAAAACTGCTTTTTGTGAACCGTGTGAATTATGCTGTTTTTAGTTAATATTTTGATCTGTTTTAGTTGCTTAGTTTTAAGTTTTTAAATTGTTTAGTTTAGCCTGCTGCTAGCTGATTAGGTAGATTAGTTTAGTTTCATTTTTAGAGAGCTTGAATGGCTGGAAAAAGCATGCGTAGGGGCCTTAAACACTGATATATCTGCCCTGACTTTATTGCGAAATAATTGCGGAACCCGCAATTTTTATTACTGAATGCATGTTTTGGACTGTCTGTTTAGCTAGGCTGTGATCTGTTAAATTCTATCTTTTGCTGCTATCATGCCTACCTTGTATAGCTTATCTTCAAGCATGTTGGATGAATGTCATAGGACACCCTTTGATAGTTTAAATTAACCTCTAAAAAGCTCAGCATGCATAGCTTTAAGTCCTTACCTGTCTGTTTTTTTCAAATGTCTGCTGCTGTGATATTTACTTTTAGAATGTTCTGCCTATGCCTAGGACGTTTAGATTCTCTTTGTTTTACCTTAGACTAGATGCTTCTAGGACAGGTTGGGGGTGTGCCACCTCAGACACTCATTGGGGACAATGAGTAGTTTTAGTTTGGGGGAGGCCACCCTAGGCCTAGGAACATTCCTCTCTCCCTTAAAAGCATAAGCATTCTTCTTCTCCTTCACAAAAATGATGAACTGAAGAAAAAAAAAATGAAAAATAGAATAAAGAGGGCAGTCTTTTTTAGGTTGCTGAGTAATCAGTGCCAAGTGTGTAACCCACAAATGGCATTGCATCAAAAGGAAACCAAAGGAAAGGCTCCACCTAAGAAAGAAAAAAGGAAAAAGTAGGGAAGAAGAATGTATACCTAGGAGTTGCAACTTTGTGGCTTAGATGTCCTGTTTAAAAAAGAACTCTGATCCTCAATTAGCTAAGCACAAAGTTGTAGCTTGTAGGGTTGTTTAGGGAGATGAATGTATGTCCAATGTAGTGATGCCAGGGTTTAGGTTGTTCTCTTAAAGTACTACTGTCACTGTTAATACTAAGACTGGCATGACTCTAAGGAATCCTAGGTAGCTCAAAAGTAAAAACGAGAAGCATGTACTGAGTCTGGGGTAAAGCTAGGTAGAATTTGAAACCTTAGGGATAGTGGCATGATATGACAAAAGCAAGTAGATCAGTTGTAGGGAGTTAATGAAAACAGTAGGAGTATTAGGCAGGCGAAGTCAGAAGAAGCTTGATAAGAGGATAGTTCTGAACTTAGAAGTGTGTCACAGGACAGCACTGCTATAGATAGGGATATAGGGGAGTCATAAGAGGTTAAAGAAGATGAAACAGCAGCCTAAGTAGTCCTTAGATTGCTTGAGGACAAGCAAAACCTTAAGTTTGGGGGTGTGTTATGTCTCCAAAAGTGACTTATTTAGGACTTATTTAGCTTAGAAAGATGCACACTCTTAGGTGTTTTTGAGAGGATTTAGCCTAAACCTATGCTTATATATGAGAATTAAGAGAAGGTAGCTAAATTAGGACTTGTGTGCAAAAGGAAAGAAAAGGAATGAAAACCGAAGGAAAAGAATGAAAAATGCACATTGCGATAGCATTGCGGAAACATTGCTGAAACCGCAATGTTTCAAGTGAAAACCGTAAGTTGACTGATCTTTTTCTGTTAATTTCCGTTATTTCAGGGATTCGGTCTTTCTCCTCCATCTATTTTGAAGTACGACGTTGAAGATTGATGGTTCTCCTTGGCCCAAACGCACCTGCAGATTACTATAAAAGGGGGTCAAAGTCGAGGGTTCAATCATCATCCGAAAGCGTAGAAGTCTTCTCGCAGCTCCATCTTTTCTCCTGTTTTTCTTTGCCGTCTGTTGGTTTGCGAAGCTCAGCTGTTGGAATCGATAATCTGATAGGAAGGAGAGGAGCTTTGTCTTCTTTCCCGATTGGATTCATCCAAGCAAAGCTGTTCTTTCTCATCCTTCAGCCGAGGCGGTTGCGACGAGGCGTCCAAGCTCATTTACATGCTTTCTGTCTTTCCTTTCTAATTTCCAACATTGTTTAGTTGTTGTTTCTGTTTTAGTGACTAGTTCATTTCATTGCGTTGCTTTCTGTCTTTGAATTATTTACTTTAAGCTTTCCTTTGTTCATTCAAACAATCAAGTAATCAAATCACAATTCTTCATTTCACAGTTTCTTGCCTTTGCGATCTACTGTTTTTCCTTACTGTTTTGTCTTTAAATTTCTTCTAAGCATGTCTGTTTTATCTATTCTTTCTGTTCTCCCTATATCCATGAGTAACTAAGTCACATAGGGGCATGCTAATGACAATGCTATAGGCTTAAAAAACGTGAACCAAGCATGTAGGATAGCTCTCGAAGCATTGATTGTATGTAAGCTTCATCCCACGGGCAATTTCGATTGGCCATCCATTTTGTTCAAAGAACTCCTAACCTCTGGAAGGAGTAAGAGTTCAGAGTCATACACTCATGCTAGCCTTTCAAGGTAGCCAGAAAACGACCTAGGAATAGGCGTTTTCCTAGTACAAACCGTAACTTTATGCTTTAACAAGATGCTTAAGACCTTACTTGGATATGAGTAAACTAAAGAATCTAATGCATGGAATCGGACGATACATGAGATTGAGTGAGTTTGATGCATAGAGAGTTGATCCAATGCTTGAGAATCGTATGAAAATGCCTATAGAGGAGTCGTTAGTAGCCCTTGTTTCTCCACTTTACACACTTTCGCTGTTAGGAAAATTGCGGTAGAATTGCTGTTTCCGCAATTCTGCTAAGTTCACAATTCTGTTTAGCTGTTTTCTTCTCCCTTTATTAATCTCGTCTCTTTTCATTTGAGTTTAGCTTTGACTTGCACTTGTTTATGTTGCTACCCTCTACGTATTCAGTAGGAAATAGACAATTTAAAACCAATTTGACCCCATCAAATCCACCCCTTCTTTCTTAACTCTACACTTCACTAGTAGCTTATAATAAATCTCTGTGGGAAAACGAATGAAAAAATACTTACTACTTGCTATAGGATCATGTATGCTTGCATGTTCTGAGTGCTCTCTCTATCTTATTGCTTATTTATTTTAACACATTGAGCACGCAACAATAGTCTGAGGGTTGCACTCTCCTCACTGTAGATATATTGTGTCCTCTTGATATAACCGTCATGGGCAAGTCGACCCTTCACAGGTTGTTCGTAACCACAGCTAGGTCGTTTAAACCGTTTAACCTCTGCGTTACGTCTTTGTTCCTTAAGTACCACTGATACCTCTAATGAACAATTGATCAGTGGTCCAACCAACAGATCAGGAACCCTCTCTAACGAAGAGAGGGTAGGCGCCTATTGTTCAAGCCCCGGAGTCAGCCATTAAGGGAACAACCTATCTACTAACCCTGAAGAACGGGTTAGGAGTAAACTCCATCTTACTACATGTTATGTCTCCAAAAGTGACTTATTTAGGACTTATTTAGCTTAGAAAGATGCACACTCTTAGGTGTTTTTGAGAGGATTTAGCTTAAACCTATGCTTATATATGAGAATTAAGAGAAGGTAGCTAAATTAGGACTTGTGTGCAAAAGGAAAGAAAAGGAATGAAAACCGAAGTTAAAAGATGAAAATTGTGCATTGCGGTAGCATTGCGGAAACATTGCTAAAACCGCAATGTTTCAAGTGAAAACCGTAAGTTGACTGATCTTGTTCTGTTATTTTCCGTTATTTCAGGGATTCGTTCTTTCTCCTCCATCCATTTTGAAGTACGAGGTTGAGGATGGATGGTTCTCCTTTGCCCACATGCACCTGCAGATTACTATAAAAAGGGGTCAAAGTCGAGGGTTCAAGGATCATCCGAAAGCGTAGAAGTCTTCTCGCAGCTCCATCTTTTCTCCTGTTTTCCTTTGCCGTCTGTTGGTTTGCGAGGGTTAGCTGTTGGAATCGACAATCTGATAGGAAGGAGAGAAGATTCATCTTCTCTCCCGATTGGATTCATCCAAGCAAAGCTGATCTTTCTCATCCTTCAGTCGAGGCGGTTGCGACGAGGCGTCCAAGCTCATTTACATGCTTTCTGTCTTTCCTTTCTAATTTCCAGCATTGTTTAGTTGTTGTTTCTGTTCTAGTGACTAGTTCATTTCATTGCGTTGCTTTCTGTCTTTAAGTTATTTACCTTAAGCTTTCCTTTGTTCATTCAAACAATCAAGTAATCAAATCACAATTCTTCATTTCACAGTTCTTGCCTTTGCGATCTACTGCTTTTCCTCACTGTTTTGTCTTTAAATTCCCTCTAAGCATGTCTGTTTCAACCCTTATTTCTGTTCTCTCCACATCCATGAGTAACTAAGTCACATAGGGGCATGCTAAGGACAAGACTATAGGCTAAAAAACGTGAACCAAGCATGTAGGATAGCTCTCGAAGCATTGATTGTATGTAAGCTTCATCCCACGGGCAATTTCGATTGGCCATCCATTTTGTCCAAAGAACTCCTAACCTCTGGAAGGAGTAAGAGTTCAGAGTCATACACTCATGCTAGCCTTTCAAGGTAGCCAGAAAAAGACCTAGGAATAGGCGTTTTCCTAGTACGAACCGTAACTTTCTGCTTTAACAAGATGCTTAAGACCTTACTTGGATATGAGTAAACTAAAGAATCTAATGCATGGAATCGGAAGATACATGAGATTGAGTGAGTTTGATGCATAGTGAGTTGATCCAATGCTTGAGAATCGTATGAAAAAGCCTATAGAGGAGTCGCTAGTAGCCCTTGTTTCTCCATTTTACACACTTTCGCTGTTAACAACATTGCGGTAGAATTGCTGTTTCCGCAATTCTGCTAAATTTACAATTCTGTTTAGCTGTTTTTGTCTTCGTTTATTAATCTCGTCTCTTTTCATTTGAGTTTAATTTTGACTTGCACTTGTTTATGTTGCTACCCTCTACGTATTCAGTAGGAAATAGACAATTTAAAACAAGTTCTACCCCATCAAATCCACCCCTTCTTTCTTAACTTTACACTTCACGAGTAGCTTATAATAAATCTCTGTGGGAAAACGAATGAAAAAATACTTACTACTTGCTATAAGATCATGTATGCTTGCATGTTCTGAGTGCTCTCTCTAGCTTATTACTTACTTATTTTAACACATTGAGCACGCAACAAGTTTTTGGCGCCGCTGCCGGGGATTTATTTAAGTGAAAACGAAGTTTGTTAAGTTTGAAACACCAAGTTTATTGTCTATTGTAACTAATCTAGTTTCATTTCTTTTACAGGTACCATCGGGTTAGTTTATGAGTGAGCCTTCAAGTAGTGATCTAGAGTTCAATCCTGAGCCTGAGAGATTACTTAGGGCTAGAAATAGAGCCAAGAAACGTCTCTTTAACCAACCCTCTATACCTCCAATAATTGCGGGAACCGCAATTCCTCCGCAATTGTCTCAAGAAGAAATGGATGGAATAGTTCCAAATCCGGTGCCTGTCACTCGCAATCCCATCGAAATAGCGAATGATAAGGATAGCGCCATACTCTCTTACCTAGTACCTATGCCTATGCCTGGGGAGCTGAACCCCAGCATAATCCGCCCTGAAATCACTGCCAACTCATTCGAGTTAAAGCCAGTGATGTTCCAAATGTTGTCCACTGTGGGACAATTCTTTGGAGTGGAAAATGAGGATCCCCACAACCATCTTAGAAACTTCTTAGGAGTCAGTGATACCTTTATCATCCCTGGAGTTTCCCAAGAAGCCTTGAGGCTATACCTTTTCCCTTACTCTTTGAGGGACAAAGCCAAAACATGGTTAAACTCATTACCCTCAGGATCAGTCCTTAATTGGATAGACTTAGCAGAGAAATTCCTAGTCAAATACTTCCCACCTGATAGGAATTCTACCTTTCGTGATGACATAATCAAGTTCAAACAAGCTGACACTGAGTCTCTTCACGAAGCTTGGACAAGGTTTAAAGATCTTTGGTAGATGTACTTTTGGGGTACTCCAAATTCAAGCTGTCGAGGCTTGCCAAAATACAATTTATAAACCCGAATACACCGAGCTATTTGTAGCTAAGTGGCTAAGTCTAATTTGCTAGAAATAAAAGAATGCACAAATTAAAGAATGGTAATTTGGTTTTGGGGGAAGGGAGCTCCTAATTATGCTAACGGAAAATTAACAACGTGCAAAAAGTAAACGGTTGTGCTTAACTTCGAGAAATGGAATTGCTCGTTATGGATGTTCGGTTCATCGATACAATTTACGCGCTAGCTAATTCATGCACACAATTCATTTAGTCATCTCTAACTCAAATGACCCAAGGATTTAATTAGACTCGTGCAATTCTAATTAAACTTGGCCAATAATCTACCTAAGGTAGCGACCCCTAAATCGATTACGTGCCAGTGACGGGAACATTGCGACGGCCTAATCCTAAGACTAAACCGGTTTCTCTCTTGCCTTAAGCCTAACATGAAAACGTTAATTAACTCAGTTTACCAATGTCACTTTGGGCCGAACTAATTAGCCATGCTTAGACCCGTGCTACCTAGCGGTATAGGCAATTATACGTCCCAACCTTTAGCCCTCTATCATGCATAAGAATTAGAGCGTCAATCTAATTTAGCTACACATGCTAGAATTGGATGAAGAACAAGCAAGAAGATGCATAATCAAGCTAAATGTCTCAACATTCACAAAGGGGAAAATCTCCCCAAACATCCAAAACTTACAAACCAAAACTCTAAATCAAGCACTAACCTCGGTTTAGCCTTCCATGGAGGTTGGATTAATCCAATCCCCCATGGAAGAGCTTGGAATCATGCACAAGAAGGAGAAGAAGTACAAAAATGGCGGAAAATCGTCTTGGAACCGAGAGGAGAAGCTTGAGGAAGAAGAAGGGTCAAAGAATGAGGCTGAAAAACGCGGTTTCATGCTTTTAAAGCTCGGAGCGTCGAGACGCTAGGCCAGCGTCGAGACGCTGTGCCCTAAGTTGGCAGGCGCGCGCGCGGGGTAGCGTCGAGACGCGCGCGCGGCGTCGAGCGAGCGTCAAGACGCTTGCGCTCGACGCTTGCTCTCGGGTGGAACCTCAGAATCACGCTTCAGACTTCGGGGCGTCGAGACGCTCGGCCAGCGTCTCGACGCTGTCGGCGTTGAGCGAGCGTTGAGACGCGCGCTCGACGCTGATGCACGTCTATCTTGGGGAATTGTCGGGGCAGCGTCGAGCTAGCGTCGAGCTAGCGTCTAGACGCTGGGGCGCACGCAGATCTTCAATGACGGGCGCGCGGGCGAGGCGGACACGGGCGAGGGCGCGCGGGCGCGGGCGAGGGCGCGCGGGCGCGGGCGAGGGCGCGCGGGCGCGGGCGAGGGCGCGCGGGCGCGGGCGCGAGCGGACATGGGCGCAGGCGTGCGGTGCTGGCGAGCGGCGCGCGCGCGTGCTGCGTTCGTTGGGCGCCTAGGCGCTGGGCGCCGGCGCTTGGGCGCTGCCCTCTCGGCTCTTAGCCCACTTTTGGGTCGTTTTGGCTCCCGAGCTCCGTTTGGCCTATCGTTTTGACCCGAACACTTCCCGAAACGTCTTAAATGACCTTTTTAGCCCCGAAAATCATCAATGGACTTCCCGAGCTCTTCACCATGAAATCACCTATAAGAAAGCATTTTAATCAATATATGTCATGGTTTTAGCTAGAATTAGGGACATTAAGATAGCTCTATTTTGGAGCTATCAAAATACCCCCGACCTAAATCTTGCTAGTCCTCGAGCAAGGTATACTCTAAATAATCTCCAAAGAATTAAATGCATGCTTGGACTCTAATCTCAATGCTTGTGAAACAAGGTACTTGTAGTAAATTCAAAACCATCAAAAGCATGCAAACGTTGAAATCATTTCAAAATTTAAACTCCTATTCCCTTACGTGTGTGTGTGCTTAGCACCTCTCAACCTAGCTCATGCAAGCCCGGAACAACCTTATACAGTCCTATGACTCGTTTTCCCCCTACTTATGGCGATAAGAACAGTCTAAGGGCTTTTAGTGATAGGAATAGCAACAAAACAAAAGGCCTAAATTTTATTCTTTTTCCTTGAGTACTTTGTACCCATTTTTCTTTTTGAACCACTTTTTTTATTTTTCTCCAAGAGAGCCTAACACGTCAAACCAAATTTTAGCTTCACGTTTTTAAGGACCATTGCTCACTTCTATTAGTTCCCCTTTCATGCAGTGACAACCGTGGATTACACGATCGCCCCTGGTTACACGGGCAACACAAGAAGGAGGAGCAACTCTGGAGGTTTTTATTTTTCATGCAAACACACTTTTTTTTTTAGGCAATAGCTTCGCTATACACAAATGAGTCATTACTACTTCTACACATCAAGCCTCCCTAATGGTACCTTTTGGGGTGACAACAAGGTTTCAGACAAAATAAGATCAGTCTAGACCTACAGAACTGAGGATAAGAGTGCTATGTGCTCAGTGAATGTAGGGAAATAACAGAAAAAAATTTAAAATAGGCTCAAAATGTGCATACATCGTCAAATTTTCGAATCATACAAATACGGAGTGTTCACAAGCAAATCACAGACCGTCCTCATCGGACACATGCATTCAGATTCTAATCTAACAGCCAGAGTACACGTACGCTCGACAACTACTAAGAACTCTCATCTCTATTTATCAACAAACTCCACCCCCCACCTTAAGATATGCATTGTCCCCAATGCATTCAACTATAAAAACAATAAAATTCTAAGGGAACAGAAAACCTCCCCTGAATTTTATGGAGCTGACGGGTGGAGATGTGCACCTACGTCCTCCAATGTGCTCTCGAATCGTCGACCGTTCCACCTTTTCTCCTAGGAAAACAAGAAAACAAACAACCACTCAAAAGCAAATAAAAACAAAAGCAAAGCGATAAACGACAGAATTACAGTTCAAACTCGGGTGCCTCCGAGAAGCGCAAATTTTTAAAGTCGATTGCTCGACTGTATTCTCTTGTCAACTCATCCATAGTCAAACTTGGAAGATGCCCCATCCATCTTCCTAATCACCTCTTTCCTGCGAAAATCCATGAACAATTCTTTCTCTCGTGCCTTCTGTGCACATACAACATCAAATTTAAAATTTGAAGGTGTAACAAAAGGTTGATCCCATAAAATTGATGCAAAAACATGAGAGAAATTTTCATGCATTCCCAAAGCATAAGGATCAGCAGGAAAGAACGGGTCATTAACTTTGCCCAAAACATCTTCCACCTTTTCCAAGGGGTGCACATAAGAATTATCAACCAATTGCAAAGTAGAACCAGATTCATGCAAGTCATTCATTTTAGGCTCGTTAAAAACAGCATGCGACTCAACATTAACCGATGGCTCTAAATCTAGCATGGGTTGATTAATCATTTCATTTTCAGTAGTGCAAGGTAAAGTGGAAGGAAGTAGATTAGCAGGGCTCTCAACAGTTGTCAAAGTAGGAACAGATGAATCACAAAATTCAGTCAAGAATGGCTCATGCAACTCATGATCATCAAAAAGTTCGGTTAAAAATAATGGGTCATCCCCATCCTCAACAGTCATGCATTCATTATGAGCTACAGATTCAAAAGTATCTATTTGACAAAGAGAGAACACATCATCATCATGCTCTTCTACATCGGGCAAATGCATCTCAACAACCTCTCCGCCATACTCAACAGATAAAATGCCCTTATCCACATTTATTTTAGTTTTAGCAGTTTTCATAAAGGGCCTACCTAATAAGATCGAAGCATGCGAAGAGGAATAATTTTCATCCATTTTCAGAACATAAAAGTCAACAGGAAAAATTAATTCATTAACTTGCACTAACACATCTTCAACTATTCCTAGGGGATGCACAGAGGTTCTATCAGCAAGTTGAATAATTGTTCCTATTTTATTCATTCCTTTCAATTTCAGTTTCTGATAAATGGAGTACGGCATAACGCTAATGGAGGCTCCTAGATCGAGCATTGCTCTTCTAATATGCATACCTCCAATCTTACAAGGGAGAGAGAACATACCTGGATCGTCGCACTTAACCGGTAAGTTCTTTGTGATCACAGCAGAGACGTTCTCACTTACCACGACGCGTTCACTCTCCTTTGTCTTCCTCCGGTTGGTGCAAATTTTCCTGAGGAACTTGGCGTACCTCGGAATTTCCTTCAGAGCGTCCAACAGAGGGATGTTGATCTCTACTTTCTTGAATGTGTCCAGGAACTCCTTCTCGTAGTCCTCCTTAGACGGTCTCGCTAACCTGCTAGGAAAAGGAGCCTTAGGCACATAAACTCTAGTGCATGTAGGATCGAAATTTACCCCATGCCACCGTGGTTCGGGATTTTCTGTCTGTGGCTCGACGTGGCCATAATCGACTTCCACCGGCGGGGTACTCGTGGGAAGATGCTTCGCACTTCTCAGAGTGATGGCACTAGCGCTCTCCGCGTTCTGATGCTCGATCACTGTCAACCTCTTACTCACTTGAATCACTGCATCGCTCAGAGTTTGAAACTGCTCTCGAGTTTCCTTATGTTGTGATTCAAGCATTTCTTCCAAGGATCTACCTGAAACAGAAAGACGGGGCTGTAAATGATCTTTCAAAGCAATAACAGCGTTACTTACCAGTAAAAATTGGGCTTTAAGCTCGTCCACGTCCCTTCTCAGGCGAGTGTTCTCCTTGTCTCTATCAGCACTCCACTCCAAGCTTCTAGCTACGTTGGAAATTAAAGCTCTAGCTTCAGCGGGTGTCTTATCCATGAGCGAGCCTCCACTAGCGGCGTCTATCATCTGCTGCCCATGGGGAAGCAAACCGTAGTAAAAACCCTGAATGAGGGACTGTTCGGCTATTTGATGATTGGGGCAATCCTCGCATAATCGACCAAACCTCTCCCAGCACTCAAGAACGCTCTCTTCAGCTCCTTGCTCAATTTTCAATATCTCCTTTCTGAGGGCGGCGGCCTTTTTCGCAGGAAAATACCTTTCTAAAAACGCCCTATTCAACTCCTTCCAAGTCGTGATGGATCCGGTCGGTAGGTAAAGTATCCAGTCTCTCGCCTTCTCCTTCAAGGTGAAGGGAAAGGTCCTGAGATGGAGTTGATCTGCGGTGATGTCATCGGTTCTGAATGACGCACACACCATCTGGAATGCCTTGAGGTGTCTGACGGGATCCTCATTTGTATTACCACAAAAAGAAGGTAATAAGTTAATCAGACCAGCTGTAAGTTCAAAATTACCTGTAGCTACCGGATACGAGATACTCGATGTGTTCCGGCCTAGCTCAGATGATGCAAGCTCCCTCAAGGTTCTTTGATGCTCATAATTACCCCCGACCTCCATCTTGGCGCTTCTTTTGGATTTTCAAAGAATGCTGCGCTCCAAAAACTCAAACAAAAACGCGTAAAATAATACAAAAGAATTAAACTGTACAAAAAGAAAAGAAAATTTTTAAAACCAACAAACTAAACTTAACTAAACTAAATTAATTAATTCCCCGGCAACGGCGCCAATTTTGGTAGATGTACTTTTGGGGTACTCCAAATTCAAGCTGTCGAGGCTTGCCAAAATACAATTTATAAACCCGAATACACCGAGCTATTTGTAGCTAAGTCGCAACGGGGTCGATCCACAGGGAAATAAGAAATTCAATCTAACTAAGTCTAATTTGCTAGAAATAAAAGAATGCACAAATTAAAGAATGGTAATTTGGTTTTGGGGGAAGGGAGCTGATAACTCCATTTTGGAGCTATTAAATACGTCCTAATTATAGCTAAAGACCGCTTCCAATTGATTAAATGTATCTCTTTTGTAGGAGAAAAGCGGCAAAGAGCTCGTGCGTCCATTGGGCGTGTTCGAGAGCTTAAAGCAGAGTTTTAGCGCCCCGGGAATGCATCGGGAAGAGGGGAGTTTGTTCCGTGAAGAAACGGGCCAAAACAGCCTTGGAGAGGCAAAGCATCAGCCCCAAACCCGAGAGCCAGCGTCGAGCTATAGCGTCGAGACGCTGGCTCGACGCTGGAAAAACCCGAGAGCAAGCGTCGAGTGATAGCGTCGAGACGCTAGCTCGACGCTGCCCTGGCGTCGAGACCCTGCTTGGCGTCGAGACGCTCCGGAGGAGGCGCGCGCAGGAAATTCATCGGGGCAGCGTCGCGACGCTGGCCTTGCGTCGCGACGCCAGCGCGCGCGCGCGCAGATCACTTAGGGCACAGCGTCGAGACGCTGGCCTAGCGTCTCGACGCTACGACGAAGGCAGTAGCTTAAGGACGATTTTTCTGCACATTTTTCACAATCTTCTCCAAGCTCTATCTTCTTCATCTCTCAACCGATTTGGACGATTCTTCTCCCCTTCCTCCCCATTTTCTCTCTACTTTCCGTGGAGCTCCGCCATTGTTGGCATGCGAGCGAGCTCCACTTCCCTTTTGTAATAGATAGATGAACTCCTCCGTGGTCGTTGTTGGAGCGGGATTGACAAACCGCGCCATGAGCGGCTAAGGTAAGGGTGAACGGTTTGGGAATGGTTTAGGAGGATTTTGTTAGACGATCTGGTTTTGATAATCTGAGTTTTGATTTATGCATATTGGGTTCTGTTTATTTGCATTTGTCTACTTTGCTTAATCCAACGCGCATGTTTAATTTCGACGATTGACACTCGAGTAATTATGCATGTTGTGTATGTTAAAGAGTAGCGATGCCGTGCCTCTCACTGCTCGACTAAGTAACACAGGTAGATGAAATTAAATCGAAGTATTAAGCCGTGTAGGATAGTTGTTGATTGCATACAGCGTTTGCGGGCAATCTACTAGCAATTTGAATTCACGCTTAAATGTTCGTCGCGGTTAGCTAGTGACTGTTTAGATTTACCTTAGGGCTGATCACCTTGATGTAAGCTTAGATAACGTGTAATTAGAACTGTGTGGTCTAATTAAAATCCATGGAGTCGGCTACTTTGGGGCATCTCTGGTAGTCGTCCGCGTGTATAATGAACTGAATACCATGATTTTAGCATTAAAGGTTAAACCGAATTAGTCTAACAATTGATCCCGAGACTCCCCAAACCGTGCACACGTTCTCTACATATTATTCCTTTCTTCCGTTAGCTTTCTTATTGTTTTACCTCTGCATGATTAAAACCCCCCCGTTACCAATCAATCAATTAAATCCCAATTTCACTAGTAAATTCATTCTCCTATTCCTTGGATCGACCCTGTTACCACTGGCTGCAAAGCCTTGGCAATAGGCATTATAAATTTATTTTGGCAAGCCTCGACAGCTTGAGTTTATAGCGATAGTTCAAAAATATCGTTACCAAAATTGGCGCCGTTGCCGGGGAATAGGCAATTGTTTGAATTTATGATTGAAGTTTAAATTTGATTTATTGATGGTTGACTAAAAAATTTTTCTGTTTGTATGTTGTATGTTTAGAATTTTGTTTGTGTATGACCCGTTCCTCTGAGGGTAGTTTGCAGTATATTCCTGAGATAGACAGAGAGGAGCGGAGGTTACGTAGAGAAGCCCGGGAGGGGCAAGGAACGTTTGAAAGAGAAGAAGGCAATCCCTTCTTATTTGACGAGATGGCGCAAGGTGAAGCGCCACGGACGCTGAAGCAACTGGCAGCGCCAGACCTGAACCTGCAGCCTTTGTGCATTAACTACCCCGTGGTAGCAGGTAACTTTGAGTTGAAATCTGGTTTAATTCACCAGTTACCTTCTTTCCATGGAAACGCAGGTGAGGACGCGAACAAGCATTTGATGGAATTCCATTGCGTCTGCGCGGGAATGAAGCCCGCAGGGGTCACGGAGGAGCAACTGAATATGAGGGCATTCCCCTTCACGCTCAAGGACAAAGCCAGAGACTGGCTGTATTACTTGCCCTCCGGATCGATCAACACGTGGCAGGACATGAAGCGGGTATTTTTGGAGAAATACTTTCCCGCGTCCTTGGCCACCACTCTGCGGAAGAGGATTTATGGGATCACCCAGGATGTAGGTGAGTCCCTGCATGAGTATTGGGAACGCTTTGGGCGCCTGTGCGCGAGTTTCCCACACCACCAGATCGCCGATCAGCTGCTCATACAGTATTTTTATGAGGGGATGACGCCCCACGACAGGCAGATGATCGATGCAGCGAGTGGAGGGGCACTGATTGACAAGACCCCAGTTGAGGCCAAGCAGCTCATTGCAAATATGGCTACAAACTCGCAGCAGTTTGGGATCAGGGGGCAAGGACAAGTGCACAGCGTGGCTCAGAGCCATGAGATGTCTGAAATGAGGGCCCAGGTGGCCGAGATAGGGAGTATGTTGAAAAAATTTGTTGGAGGACACCGCGAAGAGGCGGAGGTCAATGCAATCGGGGGATATGCTTCCAACCCAAGGAAGTATGATCCATATGCTAGCACTTATAACCCCGGTTGGCGTGACCATCCTAACTTCAGCTATGGGAACAGGGAAGGACAAAATCGCTTCCAAGGCCAGTCCCAGGATAGGCCTAATTCTTCCACCCAGGCTCAAGCTTCGAGCTCCTCCAGCTCACTTGAAGAGATGGTAAGGACCATCGTGACTAGCACCAGCCAGTTCCAGAAAGAGGCTCGCGAGGAGCTTAATTCTCATAAGGCAGAGCTGCAGAATTTGAACAAGCAGCTGACACAAATGGCGGTGTCTATTAGTAAGATCGAGAGCAAGAGCTCGGGGAAGCTTCCTTCCCAAACTACAGTTAACTCATGTGAAAACGTGAGTGCTATTCAGCTGCGCAGTGGGAAATCACTTTCCCCCAGAGCTGCGAAGGAAGCCACGGACAGCCTGAACAAGTCCGCCCCGACTGCTCCTGAGACTCAGAATGAGAAGATAAATGAGAAGGTCAGTGTACCTGTGGATGTTGCCAAAGCACCATTCCCGAGTAGGCTTGCGAAGCCTACTTTGGAACCAGATGACGAGGAGGTCCTTCGAACCTTCCAGAAGGTGATGGTAAATATCCCGCTCCTTGAGGCAGTCAGTCAAGTGCCCAAATATGCAAAATTCCTGAGGAGCTGGTGCACTACGAAGAGAAAGTCCAGAGGGACTGAGAAAAAGAAAGAGAACGTCTCTGCCTTACTCCCAGGTTCGTTGCCTGCAAAGTGCAACGATCCAGGTATTTTTACTATCCCTTGCACTATAGGTAGTAAAATTGTTCGTAATGCCATGTTAGACCTAGGAGCCTCTGTAAATGTTATGTCTTATGCATTGTATCGTGAACTGAATTTAAATGAAATGCATGAATGTAATGTTTCTGTTCAGTTGGCTAATGGGTCGAGCATTTGTCCTAGGGGGAAGGTAGAGGATGTTCTAGTTAGAGTAGGGAATATGACGTTTCCTGCTGATTTCCTTGTTTTAGATATGAAAGAAAATTTGTCGCATGCTTCGTCCTCTATGCTGTTAGGACGCCCTTTTCTTAAGACCGCTAGGGTCAAAATCGATGTGTATAAGGGCGTCGTTTCGTTAGAGTTTGATGATACTTTGCATGAGTTTTCTTTGTTTGATGGGAAATCTGTTGCGAATGTTTCTGTTGTTTGTGAGCATGATGAGAATGGGAGTCTACCCTCGCGCTTGAGGGATGGTTCCCATGTCTCAGTAAAAATTTCTGATTTGAATTTTTTGGATGATACTGCTGGTTTTTGCACTAACATGTCTAATATTCACGTGCCCGAGGCACGAAGAGTGCAAAACATTTTTCAGGTGGATGATGGTGGAAAAGGTGTGGCCTTGGACAAGTATGGATCGTCCCCCGCACCTACAGACTATGGATGAGTCTGTGGCGAGAATACAGTCGAGCAACCGACTTTAAAAATTCTGCGCTTCTCGGAGGCACCCGAGTGTTGAACTGTTTTTATGCTTTAGTTTAAGTTTTCTTGCTTTTTAGAATTAATTTAGCTTGCTGTTTTTTTTTTAAGGGGAATCGAGGAAGAGAAGACAATTTTGGGCTCTGATGCGTTCGTGCACCGCTTCCTCGCCCTCGCCAGCTTCACAAAGAGTCAGGGAAGTGTACTTCTTCTTCCCTTTTACTTTGATGTATCTGACTGGTTGGCATTGAGGACAATGCCAAATTTTGAAGTTGGGGGTGGAGTAAGTCCGATGGATGTGCATGTGTAGTTTGTTGAGAAGTGCTATAAAGATATTGAAGTGCTTGGAACTCTGTTTACTGTTTTCTGACTGTGATAGCCTAGGAAATGCATTTTGGAATTCTGAGCATGTTCATAATCGAGTTTTTGCATGAGTTTTGTGTTTATTAGGTTCATGTCAAAAATTTTAAAATTTTTTCTGTTGCTCCCTTGCACTCATCGCGCACTTAGCAACTTCTCTCTAGATTCCGTAAGCTTGGTTTATCGCATGTTTAGCTAATTCTCGTTGTCACCCCGAAAGGCACCCTTAGGTAGCTTGTTGCATGAGAGTTAGTAGCTAATTAATTGAGAAAGCATGTGCTTAGCCTAATGTAAAAAAAAAATAGAAAAGCATGTTTTGTAGAAAAGTTCCTCTCGAGGCGCTCCTCCTTCTTATTTGCGCTTAAAAGAAGTGAGCGTTAGTCCTTAAAAACGTGAAGTTTTATGCATGAATTTGACGTGTTAGGCAGCTCGAGTTGGAAAGAAAAAGAAATGAAAGGTTGGTTCAAAGAACCCAAAATAAAAAAGTACAAAGTACTTTTGAAAAAGAAAGAAAAAGAATGAGAAAATGATTAGGTCTCTTAATTTGCTTCTTTCTCTCGTGTAAATCAAGTGTAGCTGTTCTTAAACGCTAGAAGTAGGGGGAAAATGAGATGTGCGTTGCATGTTGGTTTTCCGGGTTTACGTGAGTTTAGGGGTAGTTGTCTAGCACACACACACGTTAGGGGGCAAGAGTTAATTTTTTGATATGGCCTAATTGATACATGAACAAAATGCTTCCATGATTGTGCTCGTGTTTAAATTTCAATATGCATGGAGGTTTGAGTTAGAATATATGTAAACGCGTCCTTAGAGTCAATGTCTTTGTAGTGCTTGCTCGAGGACTAGCAATGTTTAAGTTGGGGGTGTTTGATAACTCCATTTTGGAGCTATTAAATACGTCCTAATTATAGCTAAAGACCGCTTCCAATTGATTAAATGTATCTCTTTTGTAGGAGAAAAGCGGCAAAGAGCTCGTGCGTCCATTGGGCGTGTTCGAGAGCTTAAAGCAGAGTTTTAGCGCCCCGGGAATGCATCGGGAAGAGGGGAGTTTGTTCCGTGAAGAAACGGGCCAAAACAGCCTTGGAGAGGCAAAGCATCAGCCCCAAACCCGAGAGCCAGCGTCGAGCTATAGCGTCGAGACGCTGGCTCGACGCTGGAAAAACCCGAGAGCAAGCGTCGAGACGCTAGCTCGACGCTGCCCTGGCGTCGAGACCCTGCTTGGCGTCGAGACGCTCCGGAGGAGGCGCGCGCAGGAAATTCATCGGGGCAGCGTCGCGACGCTGGCCTTGCGTCGCGACGCCAGCGCGCGCGCGCGCAGATCACTTAGGGCACAGCGTCGAGACGCTGGCCTAGCGTCTCGACGCTACGACGAAGGCAGTAGCTTAAGGACGATTTTTCTGCACATTTTTCACAATCTTCTCCAAGCTCTATCTTCTTCATCTCTCAACCGATTTGGACGATTCTTCTCCCCTTCCTCCCCATTTTCTCTCTACTTTCCGTGGAGCTCCGCCATTGTTGGCATGCGAGCGAGCTCCACTTCCCTTTTGTAATAGATAGATGAACTCCTCCGTGGTCGTTGTTGGAGCGGGATTGACAAACCGCGCCATGAGCGGCTAAGGTAAGGGTGAACGGTTTGGGAATGGTTTAGGAGGATTTTGTTAGACGATCTGGTTTTGATAATCTGAGTTTTGATTTATGCATATTGGGTTCTGTTTATTTGCATTTGTCTACTTTGCTTAATCCAACGCGCATGTTTAATTTCGACGATTGACACTCGAGTAATTATGCATGTTGTGTATGTTAAAGAGTAGCGATGCCGTGCCTCTCACTGCTCGACTAAGTAACACAGGTAGATGAAATTAAATCGAAGTATTAAGCCGTGTAGGATAGTTGTTGATTGCATACAGCGTTTGCGGGCAATCTACTAGCAATTTGAATTCACGCTTAAATGTTCGTCGCGGTTAGCTAGTGACTGTTTAGATTTACCTTAGGGCTGATCACCTTGATGTAAGCTTAGATAACGTGTAATTAGAACTGTGTGGTCTAATTAAAATCCATGGAGTCGGCTACTTTGGGGCATCTCTGGTAGTCGTCCGCGTGTATAATGAACTGAATACCATGATTTTAGCATTAAAGGATAAACCGAATTAGTCTAACAATTGATCCCGAGACTCCCCAAACCGTGCACACGTTCTCTACATATTATTCCTTTCTTCCGTTAGCTTTCTTATTGTTTTACCTCTGCATGATTAAAACCCCCCCGTTACCAATCAATCAATTAAATCCCAATTTCACTAGTAAATTCATTCTCCTATTCCTTGGATCGACCCTGTTACCACTGGCTGCAAAGCCTTGGCAATAGGCATTATAAATTTATTTTGGCAAGCCTCGACAGCTTGAGTTTATAGCGATAGTTCAAAAATATCGTTACCAGGAGCTCCTAATTATGCTAACGGAAAATTAACAACGTGCAAAAAGTAAACGGTTGTGCTTAACTTCGAGAAATGGAATTGCTCGTTATGGATGTTCGGTTCATCGATACAATTTACGCGCTAGCTAATTCATGCACACAATTCATTTAGTCATCTCTAACTCAAATGACCCAAGGATTTAATTAGACTCGTGCAATTCTAATTAAACTTGGCCAATAATCTACCTAAGGTAGCGACCCCTAAATCGATTACGTGCCAGTGACGGGAACATTGCGACGGCCTAATCCTAAGACTAAACCGGTTTCTCTCTTGCCTTAAGCCTAACATGAAAACGTTAATTAACTCAGTTTACCAATGTCACTTTGGGCCGAACTAATTAGCCATGCTTAGACCCGTGCTACCTAGCGGTATAGGCAATTATACGTCACAACCTTTAGCCCTCTATCATGCATAAGAATTAGAGCGTCAATCTAATTTAGCTACACATGCTAGAATTGGATGAAGAACAAGCAAGAAGATGCATAATCAAGCTAAATGTCTCAACATTCACAAAGGGGAAAATCTCCCCAAACATCCAAAACTTACAAACCAAAACTCTAAATCAAGCACTAACCTCGGTTTAGCCTTCCATGGAGGTTGGATTAATCCAATCCCCCATGGAAGAGCTTGGAATCATGCACAAGAAGGAGAAGAAGTACAAAAATGGCGGAAAATCGTCTTGGAACCGAGAGGAGAAGCTTGAGGAAGAAGAAGGGTCAAAGAATGAGGCTGAAAAACGCGGTTTCATGCTTTTAAAGCTCGGAGCGTCGAGACGCTAGGCCAGCGTCTCGACGCTGTGCCCTAAGTTGGCAGGCGCGCGCGCGGGGTAGCGTCGAGACGCGCGCGCGGCGTCGAGCGAGCGTCGAGACGCTTGCGCTCGACGCTTGCTCTCGGGTGGAACCTCAGAATCACGCTTCAGACTTCGGGGCGTCGAGATGCTCGGCCAGCGTCTCGAGGCTGTCGGCGTTGAGCGAGCGTTGAGACGCGCGCTCGACGCTGATGCACGTCTATCTTGGGGAATTGTCGGGGCAACGTCGAGCTAGCGTCTAGACGCTGGGGCGCACGCAGATCTTCAATGACGGGCGCGCGGGCAAGGCGGACACGGGCGAGGGCGCGCGGGCGCGAGGCGAGGCGGCGCGCGCGGGCGCGCGCGCGTCTGGGCGCGAGCGAGGGCGCGCGGGCGCGAGCGGACATGGGCGAGGCGGAGCGGGCGAGGGCGCGCGGGCGCGAGGCGAGGCGGCGCGCGCGTCTGGCCGTCTGGGCGCGGGCGTGCGGTGCTGGCGAGCGGCGCGCGCGCGTGCTGCGTTCGTTGGGCGCCTAGGCGCTGGGCGCCGGCGCTTGGGCGCTGCCCTCTCGGCTCTTAGCCCACTTTTGGGTCGTTTTGGCTCCCGAGCTCCGTTTGGCCTATCGTTTTGACCCGAACACTTCCCGAAACGTCTTAAATGACCTTTTTAGCCCCGAAAATCATCAATGGACTTCCCGAGCTCTTCACCATGAAATCACCTATAAGAAAGCATTTTAATCAATATATGTCATGGTTTTAGCTAGAATTAGGGACATTAAGATAGCTCTATTTTGGAGCTATCAATCTTCTTCTTAAATGTCCACACCATGGCATCCCATGGTGTATCCAAATAGAGGTCTTTTTCAAAGGATGCAAACCCAGCACTAGACAAGTCTTAAATTCATCTGCTGGAGGCTCCATGTTGTCCAAGAGTTACAACGAAGCCTATGAGATCTTGGAGAAGATCTCAGCATCTCACTGTAGGTGGTCAGATGATCCAGTTGAGCCAACTAGAGCTCAAGACAAGGATGCTCTAAGTGCAATGAGCAGCCAAATAAATGCCCTGACCAACCTAGTTAAGCAAATGGCTCAAGCCAATCTCCAAACAAGTGTCAACACCGCCACAGCCATGTCAATGGGCACCCAACCAAGTCAAGGTGAGACACTTATCTGTGGATTCTGTGGGGAAGGGCACCCGTATGAATACTGTCCTGGGAATCCAGCCTCAGTCTGCTATGTGGGAAGCCAACAGCAGCCTAGGAACAACCCCTACTCTAATACTTACAATCCTGGTTGGAGGAACCACCCAAACCTGTCATGGGGTGGCCAACAGAATGCTAACCAGAATCCTAACCAACCAAGACCGAGTGGAACACCTGGTTTCACTCCCCAACATAACCAATCCATGTATCAAAAACCATACAACCAACCTGTAGGATCTTCTGTAGAAAACTTACTTAAGGAATACATAGCCAAGAATGATGCCACTCTACAGAGTCAGCAAGCTACTCTTAGGAGCCTAGAGAACCAAATAGGGCAACTAGCCAACGAACTCAAGAGTAGGCCCCAAGGTAGACTACCTGCTGACACTGAAGTGCCAAGGAGAGATGGTAAAGAGCAAGTTCAAGCAATTGAACTCAGAAGTGGGAGACCATTGGTGAGCAACACCAAGGACACACCAAAGATAGTAGAGAACACTGAGTCTAGTGCTCCATTGGAGTCTCTGCCAAACCAAGGTCAACCCTCACCAAGCACATCAGGACAAAGGCTGGAGCCAATCATAGAAGAGATAGAAGAAATTCCAAGGCCTCCACCTATCCTAAGGCGACCTGAAGTGCCTGCATATGTGCCACCACCTCCATTTCCTAGAAGGCTAAAGAAAAAACAAGAACAGGAAGTGCACTTTAACAAATTTTTAGAAATTCTTAAGCAAGTGCATGTTAATATTCCTTTTGTAGAAGTTTTACAGTCCATGCCTTCTTACGTAAAGTTTTTGAAGGATATTATAACTAACAAGAGAATAATTGGTGAGTTTGAAACAGTCAATCTCACTGAGGAGTGCAGTGCCATACTCCAAAACAAGCTACCCAAGAAGGAGAAGGATCCTGGTTCCTTCACCTTACCTGTAGAGCTAGGAGGCAAGCACGTGGGCAGAGCTCTTTGTGACTTGGGAGCCAGCATAAACCTCATGCCCCTATCTCTATTCCGCCAGCTAGGAATAGGAGAAGCACGTCCAACCACTGTCACTTTACAACTAGCAGACAGATCCATAGCATACCCTGAAGGTAAGATTGAGGATATTCTTGTAAAGGTTGACAAGTTTATTTTCCTTGCAGATTTCATTATCCTGGATTATGAAGCAGACAAGGAGGTCCCCATCCTGTTAGGCAGACCATTCCTAGCCACAGGTAGGGCACTGATAGATGTCCAAAAAGGTGAGCTCACTATGAGGGTTCATGACGAGGAGGTTAAGTTTAGTGTTTTTAAAGCACTGAGGTCTCCTTCTGACTCTGAATCTTGTGCTAGCATGGACATTATAGATTCATTAATGGAAGAACAATTGGAGCATGAATTGTTGACTAAGCATGCTCATGAATATGTAGGATTAGAATTAACTAACTTAAACATAGCTGAGATAATGGACATATCTGTAAATAGCCCTCAGCATGTTTGTATGAATATTGACTTAACTGAAAAATCTTTGAATCCATTAAAACCATCCATTGAGCATCCACCTGTCTTAGAATTAAAACCTCTCCCCACTCACCTCAAGTATGCATATCTAGGAAGTAATGATACTTTGCCTGTGATTATTTCTTCTAAATTAAGTGAGAAGCATGAGGTTGAACTGATTTTATTGCTTAAGCAACATAGGAAGGCTATTGCATGGACTATTGCTGACATTAGAGGCATTAGCCCTTCTTATTGCATGCATAAGATTATATTAGAGGAAGAGCATACACCTAGAGTAGATCACCAACGTAGGTTGAATCCCTCTATGAAAGAGGTAGTTAAAAAGGAAATAATAAAATGGTTAGATGCTGGTGTGATCTTCCCCATAGCTAGTAGCCAGTGGGTGAGCTGGTAACGATATTTTTGAACTATCGCTATAAACTCAAGCTGTCGAGGCTTGCCAAAATAAATTTATAATGCCTATTGCCAAGGCTTTGCAGCCAGTGGTAACAGGGTCGATCCAAGGAATAGGAGAGTTGAATTTACTAGTGAAATTGGGATTTGATCGATTAATTGGTAACGGGGGGTTTTAATCATGCAAAGAAATCAATAAGAAAGCTAACGGAAGAAAGAAATAATATGTAGAAAACGTGTGCTCGGTTTGGGAAGTCTCGGGGCCAATTGTTAGACAAATACAACTTATCATTTAATTCTAATAACATGGAATTCAGTTTACTAAGCACGCGGACGACTACCAGAGAAGCCCCAAAGTAGCCGACTTCATGGATTTTAATTAGGCCACACAGTCCTAATTACACGTTATCTAATCTCACATTAAGATGATCAGTCCTAGGATGAATTTAGACAGTTACTAGCTAACCGCGACGAACATTCGGGCGTGAATTCTAATTGCTCGTAGGTTGCCCGCAAACGCCGTATGCAACCAACAATTATCCTACCCGACCCGATACTTCGATTTAGTTCTATTTACCTGTGTTACTTAGTCGAGCAGTGAGAGGCACGGCATCGCTACTCTTTAACATACACAACATGCGAAACTATCCGAGTGTCAATCAACATAATTTAGCATGCGCGTTGGATTAAGCAAAGTAAATAAATGCAATGTAAACAGAACCAATATGCAAATTCATACTCAGATTATCAAAGCAATAATGTCTAACAAAATTCCCCTAAACAAAATCCCAAACCGTCACCCTTACCTTAGCCGCTCATGGCGCGGATCGTCAATCCCGCTCCACCAACGACCATGGAAGAGTTCATCTACGTATTACAAATGGAAATGGAGCTCACTCGCATGCCAACAATGGCGGAGCTCCACGGAAAGTAGAGAGAAAATGGGAAAGAAGGGAAGAAGAATCGCCGGATTCCGTTGAGAGATGAAGAAGATGAAGCTTCGAGAAGATCTCCAAAATGTGGAGAAAAATCGTCCTTAAGCTACTGCCTTCGTCGTAGCGTCGAGACGCTAGGCCAGCGTCTCGACGCTGTGCCCTAAGTGATCCGCGCGCGCGCGCGCTGGCGTCGCGACGCAAGGTCAGCGTCGCGACGCTGCTCCGATGATTTTCCAGCGCGCGCCTCCTCCGAAGCGTCTCGACGCCAAGCAGGGTCTCGACGCCAGGGCAGCGTCGAGCTAGCGTCTCGACGCTATCACTCGATGCTTGCTCTCGGGTTTTTCCAGCGTCGAGCCAGCGTCTCGACGCTATAGCTCGACGCTGGCTCTCGGGTTTGGGGCTGATGCTTTGCCTCTCCAAGGCTGTTTTGGCCCGTTTCTTCACGGAACAAACTCCCCTCTTCCCGATGCAATCCCGGGGCGCTAAAACTCTGCTTTAAGCGCTCGAACATGCCCAATGGACGCACGAGCTCTTTGCCGCTTCTCTCCTACAAAAGAGATACATTTAATCAATTGGAAGCGGACTTTAGCTATAATTAGGACGTATTTAATAGCTCCAAAATGGAGTTATCAAACACCCCCAACTTAAACATTGCTAGTCCTCGAGCAAGCACTACAAAGACATTGACTCTAAGGACGCTCTTACATGTATTCTAACTCAAACCTCCATGCATATTGAAATTTAAACACGAGTATAATCATGGGAGCATTTCGTTCATGTATTAACTAGGTCATATCAAAAATTAACTCTTGCCCCCTAACGTGTGTGTGTGCTAGCTAACCACTCCTAAACTCATGTAAACCCGGAAAACCAACATGCAACGCACATCCCATTTTCCCCCTACTTCTAGCGTTTAAGAACAGCTACACTTGACTTACACGAGAGAGAGAAACAAATTAAGAGACCTAATTATTTTCTCATTCTTTTTCTTTCTTTTCAAAAGTACTTTGTACTCTTTTATTTGGGTTCTTTGAACCAACTTTTCATTTCTTTTTCCTTCCTACTCGAGCTGCCTAACACGTCAAATTCATGCATAAAACTTCACGTTTTTAAGGACTAACGCTCACTTCTTTTAAGCGCAAATAAGAAGGAGGAGCGCCTCGAGAGGAAATTTTCTATAAAACATGCTTTTCTATTTTTTTTTTCATTAGGCAAAGCACATGCTTCCTCAATTAATTAGCTACTAACTCTCATGCAACAAGCTACCTAAGGGTGCCTTTCGGGGTGACAACGAGAATTAGCTAAACATGCGATAAACCAAGCTTACGGAATCTAGGGAGAAGTTGCTAAGTGCGCGATGAGTGCAAGGGAGCAACAGAAAAAATTTTAAAATTTTTGACATGAACCTAATAAACACAAAACTCATGCAAAAACTCGATTATGAACATGCTCAGAATTCCAACATGCATTTCCTAGGCTATCACAGTCAGAAAACAGTAAACAGAGTCCCAAGCACTTCAATATCTTTATAACACTTCTCAACAAACTACACATGCACATCCATCGGACTACTCCACCCCCAACTTCAAAATTCGGCATTGTCCTCAATGCCAACCAGTCAGATACATCAAAGTAAAAGGGAAGAAGAAATTCACTTCCCTGACTCTTGGTGAAGCTGGCGAGGGCGAGGAAGCGGCGCACGAACGCCTTAGAGCCCAAAATTGTCTTCTCATCCTCGATTCCTAAAAAAAAACAGCAAGCTAATTATAACTAAGTTAATCTAAAAAGCAATAAAACTAAACTAAAACATAAAAACAGTTCAACACTCGGGTGCCTCCGAGAAGCGCAGAATTTTTAAAGTCGGTTGCTCGACTGTATTCTCTCAACAGACTCATCCATAGTCTGTAGGTGCGGGGGACGATCCATACTTGTCCATGGCCACACCTTTTCCACCGTTCACCTGAAAAACATTTTGCACTCTTCGTGCCTCGGGCACGTGAATATCAGCATTGTTAGTGCAAAAACCAGCATCATTATCACACACATTTAAATCAGAAATTTTTACTGAGACATGGGAACCATCCCTCAAGCGCGAGGGTAGACTCCCATTCTCGACATGCTCAACAACAGACACATTCTCATCATCCACAAACGATTTCGATGCATTTATAATAAACTCGTTCACCGTTCCATCAAATTCTACAGACAAAGCACCCCTATCAACATCTATCTTGACCTTAGCGGTCTTCATAAATAGGCGGCCTAGTAAAATAGAAGAGGAAACATGCGAAGAATTCTCATTCATGCTCAGCACATAAAAATCGCATGGAAACAGTAAGTCTTTTACTTTGACTAAAACATCCTCAATCTTCCCTAAAGGATGCACACAAGATCGATCGGCTAGTTGGATAACTATATTGGACTCGATTAAAGTACACAGTTCAAGTTCTTTAAAAACATCATAAGACATGACATTAATCGAGGCACCGAGATCTAACATGGCATTTTCAATGAATTTAGTACCGATAGTGCATGGGATAGAAAACATACCAGGATCGATGCACTTCGGTGGAAGATTACCTTGGAAGATTGCAGAGACGGTTTCTTTCTTCGTCTCTTCGCTTTTTCTCGACATTCTCTTACTCGTGCACCACTTCTTGAGAAACTTGGCGTACTTTGGCACTTGGCTTACGGCCTCAAGAAGTGGGATGTTGACCACCACCTTTTGGAAGGTTCGAAGGACCTCCGCATCCTCGGTCTCCAAAGTAGGCTTCACAAGCCTACTCGGGAATGGTGCTCTGGCAACATCCACAGGTACACTGACCTTCTCATTTCTTTTCTCATTCTGAGTCTCAGGAGCAGTCGGGGCGGACTTGTTCAGGCTGTCCGTGGCTTCCTTCGCAGCTCTGGTGGAAAGTGACTTCCCACTGCGCAGCTGAATGGAACTCACGTTTTCACATGAGTTAACTGTAGTTTGGGAAGGAAGCTTCCCCGAGCTCTTGCTCTCGATCTTACTAATAGACACCGCCATTTGTGTCAGCTGCTTGTTCAAATTCTGCAGCTCTGCCTTATGAGAATTTAGCTCCTCGCGAGCCTCTTTCTGGAACTGGCTGGTGCTAGTCACGATGGTCCTGACCATCTCTTCCAGTGAGCTGGAGGAGCTCGAGGCTTGAGCCTGGGTGGAAGAGTTAGGCCTATCCTGGGACTGGCCTTGGAAGCGATTTTGTCCTTCCCTGTTCCCATAGCTGAAGTTAGGATGGTCACGCCAACCGGGGTTGTAAGTGTTAGCATATGGATCATACTTCCTTGGGTTGGAAGCATACCCCCCGATTGCATTGACCTCCGCCTCTTCGCGTTGTCCTCCAACAATTTTTTTCAACATACTACCTATCTCGGCCACCTGGGCCCTCATTTCAGACATCTCATGGCTCTGAGCCACGCTGTGCACTTGTCCTTGCCCCCTGATCCCAAACTGCTGCGAGTTGGTAGCCATATTTGCAATGAGCTGCTTGGCCTCAACTGGGGTCTTGTCAATCAGTGCCCCTCCACTCGCTGCATCGATCATCTGCCTGTCGTGGGGCGTCATCCCCTCATAAAAATACTGTATGAGCAGCTGATCGGCGATCTGGTGGTGTGGGAAACTCGCGCACAGGCGCCCAAAGCGTTCCCAATACTCATGCAGGGACTCACCTACGTCCTGGGTGATCCCATAAATTCTCTTCCGCAGGGTAGTGGCCAAGGATGCGGGAAAGTATTTTTCTAAAAATACCCGCTTCATGTCCTGCCACGTGGTGATGGATCCGGAAGGCAAGTAATACAGCCAATCCTTGGCCTTATCCTTCAGTGTAAAGGGGAATGCCCTCATATTCAACTGCTCTTCCGTGACCCCTGCGGGCTTCATTCCCGCGCAGACGCAATGGAACTCCATCAAATGCTTGTTCGCGTCCTCACCTGCATTTCCATGGAAAGAAGGTAACTGGTGAATTAAACCAGATTTCAGCTCAAAGTTACCTGCTACCACGGGGTAGTTAATGCACAAGGGCTGCAGGTTCAGGTCTGGCGCTGCCAGTTGCTTCAGCGTTCGTGGCGCATCGCCTTGCGCCATCTCGTCAAATAAGAAGGGATTGCCTTCTTCTCTTACCAACGTTCCTTGCCCCTCCCGGGCTTCTCTACGTAACCGCCGCTCCTCTCTGTCAATTTCAGGAATATACTGCAAACTACCCTCAGAGGAACGGGTCATACACAAACAAAAATCTAAACATACAAATTACAAACAGAAAAATTTTTCAGTCAACCATCAATGAATCAAATTCAAACTCCAATCATAAATCCAATCAATTGCCTACTCCCCGGCAACGGCGCCAATTTTGGTAACGATATTTTTGAACTATCGCTATAAACTCAAGCTGTCGAGGCTTGCCAAAATAAATTTATAATGCCTATTGCCAAGGCTTTGCAGCCAGTGGTAACAGGGTCGATCCAAGGAATAGGAGAGTTGAATTTACTAGTGAAATTGGGATTTGATCGATTAATTGGTAACGGGGGGTTTTAATCATGCAAAGAAATCAATAAGAAAGCTAACGGAAGAAAGAAATAATATGTAGAAAACGTGTGCTCGGTTTGGGAAGTCTCGGGGCCAATTGTTAGACAAATACAACTTATCATTTAATTCTAATAACATGGAATTCAGTTTACTAAGCACGCGGACGACTACCAGAGAAGCCCCAAAGTAGCCGACTTCATGGATTTTAATTAGGCCACACAGTCCTAATTACACGTTATCTAATCTCACATTAAGATGATCAGTCCTAGGATGAATTTAGACAGTTACTAGCTAACCGCGACGAACATTCGGGCGTGAATTCTAATTGCTCGTAGGTTGCCCGCAAACGCCGTATGCAACCAACAATTATCCTACCCGACCCGATACTTCGATTTAGTTCTATTTACCTGTGTTACTTAGTCGAGCAGTGAGAGGCACGGCATCGCTACTCTTTAACATACACAACATGCGAAACTATCCGAGTGTCAATCAACATAATTTAGCATGCGCGTTGGATTAAGCAAAGTAAATAAATGCAATGTAAACAGAACCAATATGCAAATTCATACTCAGATTATCAAAGCAATAATGTCTAACAAAATTCCCCTAAACAAAATCCCAAACCGTCACCCTTACCTTAGCCGCTCATGGCGCGGATCGTCAATCCCGCTCCACCAACGACCATGGAAGAGTTCATCTACGTATTACAAATGGAAATGGAGCTCACTCGCATGCCAACAATGGCGGAGCTCCACGGAAAGTAGAGAGAAAATGGGAAAGAAGGGAAGAAGAATCGCCGGATTCCGTTGAGAGATGAAGAAGATGAAGCTTCGAGAAGATCTCCAAAATGTGCAGAAAAATCGTCCTTAAGCTACTGCCTTCGTCGTAGCGTCGAGACGCTAGGCCAGCGTCTCGACGCTGTGCCTTAAGTGATCCGCGCGCGCGCGCGCTGGCGTCGCGACGCAAGGTCAGCGTCGCGACGCTGCCCCGATGATTTTCCAGCGCGCGCCTCCTCCGAAGCGTCTCGACGCCAAGCAGGGTCTCGACGCCAGGGCAGCGTCGAGCTAGCGTCTCGACGCTATCACTCGACGCTTGCTCTCGGGTTTTTCCAGCGTCGAGCCAGCGTCTCGACGCTATAGCTCGACGCTGGCTCTCGGGTTTGGGGCTGATGCTTTGCCTCTCCAAGGCTGTTTTGGCCCGTTTCTTCACGGAACAAACTCCCCTCTTCCCGATGCAATCCCGGGGCGCTAAAACTCTGCTTTAAGCGCTCGAACATGCCCAATGGACGCACGAGCTCTTTGCCGCTTCTCTCCTACAAAAGAGATACATTTAATCAATTGGAAGCGGACTTTAGCTATAATTAGGACGTATTTAATAGCTCCAAAATGGAGTTATCATGAGCCCTATACAATGTGTACCTAAGAAGGGAGGGATGACTGTGGTAGTCAATGAGAACAATGAACTGATTCCAACAAGGACTATCACAGGATGGAGAGTTTGCATGGATTATAGGAAACTAAATAAAGAAACCAAAAAAGACCACTTCCCTCTACCATTCATTGACCAGATGCTAGATAGGATAGCTGGTAGAGCCTACTACTGCTTCTTAGACGGTTATTCAGGGTATAATCAGATTACTATAGACCCTAAGGACCAAGAGAAGACTACCTTCACTTGCCCTTTTGGAACTTTTGCCTTTCGCAGAATGCCTTTTGGCTTGTGCAATGCACCGGCAACTTTCCAAAGGTGCATGTTGGCAATCTTCTCTGATTTGGATGAGTCCATGATAGAGATATTCATGGATGATTTCTCAGTCTTTGGGGATTCATTTACAAACTGTCTAGAGAACCTAAGACAAGTCCTGGCTAGGTGTGAGGAGACCAACCTAGTCCTAAATTGGGAAAAGTGCCACTTCATGGTGGATGAAGGGATTGTCTTAGGTCATAGAGTGTCAAGGGCAGGTGTAGAAGTTGCAGGGCAAAAATTGAAATAATAGAGAAATTGGTAGAACCCCAAAATGTCAAGGCCATTAGAAGTTTCTTAGGGCATGCTGGTTTCTATAGAAGGTTCATTAAGGACTTTTCTAAGATCTCCAAGCCTCTATGTGAGCTTCTAGAGCTAAACAAACCGTTCATTTTCTCTAAAGAGTGTTTCCTAGCATGGAAGACCCTTAAGGAAGCACTAGTCACAGCCCCTATTATAGTAGGACCAAATTGGGATCTCCCATTTGAGATGTTATGTGATGCTAGTGACTATGCTGTAGGAGTTATGTTAGGACAGAAGATTGACAAGTTAACACACCCTGTATATTATGCTAGTAAGACACTCAATGAGGCACAATGTAATTACACAACTACTGAGAAGGAGATGCTAGCTGTAGTGTTTGCTTGTGAGAAATTTAGGAATTACATTGTAGGCACTAGGACAATCGTGTACACTGACCATTCTGCTTTGAAGTACCTTATGAGAAAGGCTGATGCTAAGCCTAGGTTGATCAGATGGGTTTTGCTGCTGCAAGAGTTTGATCTAGACATTAGAGATAAGAAAGGATGTGAAAATGTGGTTGCGGATCATCTTTCTAGGTTGCAGCATAATTGCGAAAAAATTGCGGAAACCGCAATTTCTGATGCTTTTATTGATGAACATGTCTTTGTATTGACTCATCGTGATGACGATGAGGAACCTTGGTTTGCTGACATTGCTAACTTCCTTGCATCGCAGGTACTACCAACTTTCAAGGGAGGACAAGAGAAGAAGAGGTTCCTTCATGAAGCAAGGAAATTCATATGGGATGACCCCACACTTTACAAAACATGTGCTGTCGGCTTGCTAAGGAAGTGTGTTTCAGCTGCTGAGGCGAAGTCGGTGCTGCAGCACTGCCACACAGCTCCTTATGGTGGACACTTTGGTGGCCAAAGAACAGCTGCAAAGGTGTTTGGTAGCGATAATATTGAACTATCGCCAATCATCGGGTTGTCGAGACCCGCCAAAATGAATTTATAAGTGCCCGAAATCACCAAACTATTTGTAGAATAGTAGTAACGGGGTCGATCCACAGGGAATTAAGGTATTTTGACTTAATCTAAATTAAATTTGCAGACTATTAATGTAAGTGAAATAAGGGGTAATTGTTGGTTTTCAAATAATTAAGATGGAACAAAGCAAATGGGAAAATTTAGCTAACGGAGTTTCCAGCTCGGGACGATCGGGATAAATTTAGCATGTTTCTTGAATCATCGGTTTATGAGTAATGTGGTTAAACAATTTAACGAATGCACAGCTCGTCTAAAATTAATAAATAACTCAGACATGCTCCATGGATTCAATTAAACATAATTAATTATGCTAATCAAGCATACCGTTCGGACATTGGCGGCCAACGCTCTCCCAAGACCGAACGGTAGCAACAAGCTAACCGTGACGACTATCTAATTTGGACGCGAAATTAGTATGTCGATTTGGAATCCTAATTCGGGAATAACGAACACCAAGAGTGTAAGGACGCCAATACGCTCAAGGTGCCATAATTCCTTGTTACTTGGCGGAAAAGAGAGGCACGGCATCAAATCCTTTAACAAATGAACATGCTCAAAATCAAGGGTGCCTAGTCCTAAATCATTCAAACATGCTCATAGATTAAGCTAAGAAATAGAACTCAATTCAATAAAAATATCCAACCAATTCAGAATTTCAATCCTACAACCTCACCAAGAGTTCATACTACATTTATCCGTACAATCCCGAGCCAAAAACGGTAAATCTACTCACTCATGACGTGTGTGGTGTGGGACGGCTTCAAATCGAGCTTCCTAGCCCCTCCCATGGTGGAAAATAGCTGCTGGACGTCAAATCAGGCGCGAAGCTCGAGGTAGAAGATGATTCTTCCGGCTAAAATCGGACAAAAATATTAAGTAGTCCGTCGTAGCGTCGAGACGCTAGGGCAGCGTCTCGACGCTGCGCCCTAACTAACGCGCGCGCGCAGTCGGGGTGGCGTCGAGACGCTCGCACAGCGTCGAGACGCTTGTGCGGCGTCGAGCGAGCGTCGAGACGCTATCACTCGACGCTTGCTCTCGGGTTTTTTTTCTTCAATTCAGCGCTTCAGACTTCGGAGCGTCGAGACGCTATGGCAGCGTCTCGACGCTGGGCAGCGTTGAGCTAGCGTCGCGACGCTGTCGCTCGACGCTAGCTCTCGGGTTGATGCATGGATTTTTGCCTTCAATTTCCCAAAAGTGCTCAACCTTCATGCCTTTACACGGGTCTTCCCGGGAAGTGTTCCTAGGCCTTTAAATTGCGATATTAAGCCTCGAAAAGCGCTGAAACGCTCCCGAGGGCGAATTACCGAGAACACCTGCAATAATCACATAAAAGCAAGATTAAGCCAATAATAAACGTGAATTAGGGACATAATTATAGCTCCAAAATGGAGCTATCAGTGTTTCAGAGCGGCTACTATTGGCCAACGATCTTCAAGGATGCACACAACTATGCACACAGCTGTGATGAATGCCAAAGAACAGGTAACCTTAGTCGCAAGGATGAAATGCCTCTCACTTACATCTTAGAGTTGGAGCTCTTTGATGTGTGGGGCATTTACTTCATGGGACCATTTCCCCCATCATCAGGTAACCTTTACATATTAGTGGCAGTAGACTATGTATCCAAGTGGGTAGAGGCCATAGCATGTCCCAATAATGATGCCAAAACAGTCATAAAATTCTTGCATAGGCACATTTTTACTAGGTTTGGAACACCTCGTGCGATCATTAGTGATGAAGGGACACATTTCATTAATAAAGCTATGAAGAGAGTGTTGGCTAAGTATAACATCAGACATAGAGTAGCCACCCCCTATCACCCACACTCGAATGGACAGGCTGAAATTTCCAATAGGGAGATTAAGAACATACTAGAAAAGGTGGTCAAACCCAATAGAAAAGACTGGTCATTTAAACTCGAGGATGCACTTTGGGCATATAGGACTGCATATAAGACACCCCTAGGTATGTCTCCTTACAGACTTGTGTATGGTAAAGCTTGTCATCTTCCATTCGAGTTAGAAATTAAGGCATTTTGGGCACTATCTAAAACTTCGATCCTAGATTTCAACAGGCTTAGAACAGCTCTATCTATCCTAAAACTTCGCTTTCCCCCTACTTATGGCTAAACAGAACAGTCTAAGGGCAATTCATCGGCTATGCAAGTAATATATCGCAAGGCATCTTTCCTCTCTTTTTCCTTGATCTCCATGAGCGCCTAACATGTCAATTTTACTTTCGTTTCAGCTTGCCTGCAATTTCATTGCACAATGCATCTGACTACGGGCAAAATTCACATTTTTAAGGACTAGCGTTCACTTCTTTGTGCTTCCTTTTCATGCAGTGGCGACCGTGGGTTTCACGACCGCCCCTGGCTACTAAGGAAACTCAAGAAGGAGGAACGCCTCATGAGATTATTTTCTTTTTATAAACTTGCGTTCATTTTTCTTAAAGTCTAAAAATCGTGTTAAAATTTTAAGCGCACGGATTACGAACAAGAGCGAATCTTAGCCCATCCTAAGGTTGCCTTTCGAGGTGACAACGAATTTCAAAACAAACAGAGCTACCCTAAACCCACAGATCCAAGATAGAGTGCTAACATGCGAAGCTTAGACAGGGAAATAACTTGAAAAAATTTTCAAAACGGCCTTAACATATGCAATTATGCTCAATTTTCACAACAAACACACATACGAAGACCTTAGCAGTACATCACAGAATTTCATAATCGGACTAACATGCATTCACCATAACTCAACAAGTTAATCAGGATTCCACAACAAAGCTCGACAATCCTTTATAAGGCACAACCCACCACCCCCAACTTAGAAATTGACAATGTCCTCATTGGACCAAATATGCACAGTCAAAACAAAAGGAAAGAAAACTTTCCCTGAATTGTGACTTAGAGGGTTGGAGAGCGCGCTTTAACCTTAGCCAATACACCGCAAGGATGAGCCATTGTTTCACCTGAAAATTCACAACATCAGAGTAGAAATCTAAACTAATCCTAAAGACGGTATGTAAACAAAAAGCATGTACAGTTCAAGCTCGGGTGCCTCCGAGTAGCGCAAATTTTTAGAGTCGATTGCTCGACTTTACCAAAACTCATTTTATCCTTTCTCATAATCAGGCTCTTTCAAGTAGGCGTGATCGTCGAAATCCTCGGACATTCCCTCATGAAAGATTTTCAGTCTCTGGCCATTCACTGTGTATTCCTTCTCCGTATCCAGGCTCTGAATTTTGACTGCACCATAATGATGGACATCAGTGATAATGAAAGGACCAAGCCATCTGGAACGAAGTTTACCTGGCATGAACTTCAAGCGGGAGTTGAACAAGAGGACCTTCTGACCAACTTCGAAATGTTTTCTGACGACTCGTCTGTCGTGGAACATTTTGGTCTTTTCCTTGTAGGACTTCGAGTTCGCATATGCATCCAGGCGAAGCTCCTCCAGTTCTTGCAATTTGAGGAGTCTTTCTTCGCCCGCCAAGTCAAAGTCCATGTTGCACTTCTTCACGGCCCAGTAAGCTTTGTGCTCGATCTCCACGGGGAGATGACAGGCTTTACCATAAACCATCCGGTAGGGAGACATCCCTATGGGGGTTTTGTAAGCCGTACGATAAGCCCACAAAGCGTCGTCCAGCCTGAGGCTCCAATCCTTCCTTCCTGGACTTACTGTTTTCTCGAGGATGCTCTTCACCTCTCGATTGGAAACCTCTGCTTGGCCATTGGTCTGAGGATGATACGGGGTAGAGATTTTATGATTGACCCCATACTTCCTCATCAAGGCCTGGATCGTTTTGTTGCAGAAGTGGCTCCCCTGGTCACTTATGATGGCTCGTGGAACTCCATACCTGCTAAAAATGTTAGATTTGACAAAACTGGAAACAACATTAGCGGTATCAACTTTGGTGGCTTTAGCTTCCACCCATTTAGACACGTAGTCCACAGCCAATAAGATATAGACAAAACCAAATGAAGGGGGAAAGGGTCCCATAAAGTCCATACCCCAAACCTCGAAAATTTCACAAGTTAAAATGGGATTTTGGAGCATTTCGTTCCTACTAGTGATGGTCCCTTTTCTCTGACACTGATCACAAGATTTGCAAAACTCATAACAGTCCTTAAACAGTGAAGGCCAGAAAAACCCACAATCTAAAATTTTTCTTGCAGTCCTATTTTGCCCAAAGTGTCCCCCACATGAAAATTCATGGCAAAAGGTAAGGATGGACCTATGTTCAGACTTAGGGACGCACTTCCTAATCACCTGGTCAGCACAAAATTTCCATAAAATGGGCTCTTCCCAAACATATGTCTTGGCTTCGCTTTTCAGCTTAGCTCTTTGGTTATATGAAAAATCGAATGGGAACGTACCTGTGACCAAGTAGTTGACAATGTCGGCGTACCATGGCGTCTCTACACTTACCTGGAAGAGGACTTCATCGGGGAATTCGTCATTCAGAGGCAAGTCATCTTCGTTACGCACGATGCGGCTCAAGTGGTCAGCAACGGTATTTTCTGATCCTTTTCTGTCCTGAACAGAGACGTCGAACTCCTGGAGTAATAATACCCATCTGAGCAGTCTAGGCTTCGAGTCTTTCTTGTTCATCAAGTATCGAACTGCTGCATGATCAGAAAAAACAATTACTTTAGATCCAAGAATATATGGCCTAAATTTATCAAGAGCGAAAACTATGGAAAGCAGCTCCTTCTCTGTTGTTGTGTAACCGATCTGCGCAGAATTGAGCGTCCTAGAGGCATAATAAATCACATGGCTCTTCTTGTCTATCCTCTGGCCCAACATCGCGCCTACGGCATAATTGCTTGCGTCGCACATAATCTCGAAAGGAGTCCCCCACTGCGGTGGATGAATGATGGGTGCGTTGGTCAAGCACTTCTTCAGAACATCAAAGGCAAGCTTGCACTGTTTGTCAAAACATAATGGAACATCCTTTTTCAGCAAGCTTGTCATCGGAGTCACTATCTTCGAGAAGTCTTTAATGAACCTGCGGTAAAAACCTGCGTGACCAAGAAAAGAGCGTACTTCCCGAAGATTCGTGGGGTAAGGTAAATCAGATATGACATCAATTTTTGCTTTATCAACCTCTATCCCCTTAGCAGACACAACATGACCCAATACTATGCCCTGACTGGCCATGAAATGACACTTTTCAAAATTTAAAACAAGATTAGTTTCGATGCATCTTTCCACGACTCTAGACAAGTTAAACAGGCAATCTTTAAATGAACTTCCATATACAGTAAAATCATCCATAAAGACTTCGATGCAATTTTCTACAAATTCAGAAAATATGCTCATCATGCATCGCTGAAAAGTCCCTGGAGCATTACAAAGCCCAAAGGGCATTCTCCTATATGCGTAAGTTCCGAATGGACAAGTAAAAGTAGTCTTTTCTTGGTCTTCCTGGGCTATGGGAATTTGATAAAACCCAGAAAAACCATCAAGAAAACAGAAGAATGGTTTCCCAGCTAAACGCTCCACCATTTGATCTATGAAGGGAATAGGAAAGTGGTCCTTCTTAGTCACATCATTCAGTTTCCTAAAATCAATACACATTCTCCACCCATTTTGTACTCTCTTAGGTACTAACTCTCCCTTATCATTTCTAATAACAGTTATCCCCGTCTTTTTAGGTACAACATGAATAGGGCTAACCCATTGACTATCAGAAATGGGAAAGATAATACCTGCATCCAGGAGTTTGTGTATCTCAGACAACACTACCTCTTTCATTGCAGGGTTCAGTCTCCGTTGAGGCTCTCGGGACGGTTTTGCTCCCTCATCCAGCCGAATCTTGTGCATGCACAACACTGGACTCAACCCATGCAAGTCTGCCAATGTCCATCCCATGGCTCTTTTGTTCTTTTTCAAAACCTCGATCAACTCGCCTTCTTGCTCCGATGTAAGCTCCTTGGAAATAATTACCGGGAGTGTCTCCACCTCACCCAAGTACACGTACTTGAGATGACCCGGCAACTCTTTCAATTCCAACTTGGGAGCCTGCAAAAGAGATGGTAATATTTTAGTTGGCTTTTCACATGTCTCTAAAGCGAAGGTAGGTTGTTCAGAAGAATCAGTCAATATGGGAACACTACTTTCAACTTCGCCAACAATTTCAGTAAAAACGAGTGGGTCATCCCCATCAACAACAGTCATGCATTCTTCTTGTTCTAAAGTATCTATCAGATCAATTTTACAGACAGAATGCACATCAGCACGTTGTTTCATGGCATCAAATACATTAAATTCGAATACATCCCCTTCATACTCAACAGATAAGGTTCCATCATGCACATTAATTTTTGTTTTAGCGGTTTTCATGAATGGTCTACCAAGTAAAACAGAAGTGGTGGATGCATTTTCTTCCATTTTTATCACATAAAAATCAGCAGGGAATATCAAATCCTTAACTTTAACCAACACATCCTCAATCAATCCTAAAGGACGAATAGAAGACCTATTAGCTAACTGGATAATTATACTGGTTTCCTGCATACCATCTAAACCGAGGCTCTTGTAGACTGAGTATGGCATAACATTAATTGAAGCTCCTAAGTCTAGCATAGCATGCTCGATTTCTCTATCCCCTATAGTACATGGCAAGAGGAACAAACCTGGGTCCTGGCATTTGTTTGGCATACCTTGGGTTATCAGGGTAGAAACATTCTTGCTTACCACGACTCTCTCAGCACTTTTAGTCTTCCTCTTCATGGTGCACATCTCCTTTAGAAATTTGGCGTACCTTGGGATTTGCTGAATTGCATCAAGCAGCGGTATATTGATCCCAACCTTTCTCAGCGTCTCAAGAACATCCGCATCGTCGGCCTCCTTAGATGGCCTTGCTAGCCTACTAGGAAAAGGAGCAACGGGAGTGTAAGACTTCATAGAGATAATAGGAGGAGTTACAACAGTTTCAGAGGGTGCTTGAGAACACTTATCTGGAGATATCTCTGAATCTTTTGGAGGACTCATGGGAGTGGTACGGGATGGTACTTCTTTACCACTTCTGAGGTTTATCGCACTAACTCCTTCCGCTTTAGATTCAATCTTGCTCATTCTTTCCTTCACCTCCGAGAACTCATCTCTTAGAGATCTTATCTGCGACCTTGTCTCATTGCTAGCTTCCATAAGCGATTTGAACATGCCTTCGATGGCTTGACCTGAGACAGAAGAAACAGCCTGAGATGATTTTTCTTTCATCGCATGAATTAAACCAAATACCTGAGATACTTGTTCCTTGAGCTCTGATACGTCGGTAGACATTTTAGCGTACTCGTTCCTTCCTCCGTACTGGCGACGGTTCTCAGCCATATTAGAAATCAACTGTCTGGCTTCTACAGGTGTTTTCTCCCAAAGGGCCCCTCCACTTGCTGCATCAAGCATCTGGCAGTCATGCGGAAGCAACCCTTCATAGAAGAATTTGATAAGCTCGGCTTCTGCTATCAGGTGGTTCGGGCATTTCTCACAGAGTTTAATGAACCTCTCCCAGCATTCGTGAAACGCCTCGTCCTTTCCTTGCTCAAATTGGCGGATATCTTTTTTCACGGCTCTGGCTTTTGAAGCTGGGAAGTATCTTTCCAAGAATAGACTCTGCAACTTCTCCCAAGTGAAAATGATCCCCGATGGCAAGTAATGCAGCCAATCTCGAGCTTCACCTCTCAAGGTGAATGGAAAAGCTCTCAGGTAGAGCTGATCTTCAGTAATGCCGCCTGGCTTCATCGTAGAACTTGTCATTTGAAAAGCCTTGAGATGTTTATAAGGATCCTCATCTGCTTCACCACAAAAAGAGGGTAAATGGTCAATTAAACCCGATTTAAGCACAAACTCACCTGAAATTTCCGGGTAGGAAATACAAGAAGGATGGTGGCCCATAGCAAATGATGTCCACTGTCTGAGCGTTTTTGGGACTCCAATCTCATCATCAGTCTCCATTTTCTCAATAAAAATTTGGCACTTCTAGCACACTTAAACAAACAGATCAAAATTGCAAATAATAAAAGAATAAACAGAATTTTGAAAGTAAAAATTAAAAGTCTACAAATCAAATTCAAATTAGGCTGAATTACACTTAGCTCCCCGGCAACGGCGCCAATTTTGGTAGCGATAATATTGAACTATCGCCAATCATCGGGTTGTCGAGACCCGCCAAAATGAATTTATAAGTGCCCGAAATCACCAAACTATTTGTAGAATAGTAGTAACGGGGTCGATCCACAGGGAATTAAGATATTTTGACTTAATCTAAATTAAATTTGCAGACTATTAATGTAAGTGAAATAAGGGGTAATTGTTGGTTTTCAAATAATTAAGATGGAACAAAGCAAATGGGAAAATTTAGCTAACGGAGTTTCCAGCTCGGGACGATCGGGATAAATTTAGCATGTTTCTTGAATCATCGGTTTATGAGTAATGTGGTTAAACAATTTAACGAATGCACAGCTCGTCTAAAATTAATAAATAACTCAGACATGCTCCATGGATTCAATTAAACATAATTAATTATGCTAATCAAGCATACCGTTCGGACATTGGCGGCCAACGCTCTCCCAAGACCGAACGGTAGCAACAAGCTAACCGTGACGACTATCTAATTTGGACGCGAAATTAGTATGTCGATTTGGAATCCTAATTCGGGAATAACGAACACCAAGAGTGTAAGGACGCCAATACGCTCAAGGTGCCATAATTCCTTGTTACTTGGCGGAAAAGAGAGGCACGGCATCAAATCCTTTAACAAATGAACATGCTCAAAATCAAGGGTGCCTAGTCCTAAATCATTCAAACATGCTCATAGATTAAGCTAAGAAATAGAACTCAATTCAATAAAAATATCCAACCAATTCAGAATTTCAATCCTACAACCTCACCAAGAGTTCATACTACATTTATCCGTACAATCCCGAGCCAAAAACGGTAAATCTACTCACTCATGACGTGTGTGGTGTGGGACGGCTTCAAATCGAGCTTCCTAGCCCCTCCCATGGTGGAAAATAGCTGCTGGACGTCAAATCAAGCGCGGAGCTCGAGGTAGAAGATGATTCTTCCGGCTAAAATCGGACAAAAATATTAAGTAGTCCGTCGTAGCGTCGAGACGCTAGGGCAGCGTCTCGACGCTGCGCCCTAACTAACGCGCGCGCGCAGTCGGGGTGGCGTCGAGACGCTCGCACAGCGTCGAGACGCTTGTGCGGCGTCGAGCGAGCGTCGAGACGCTATCACTCGACGCTTGCTCTCGGGTTTTTTTTCTTCAATTCAGCGCTTCAGACTTCGGAGCGTCGAGACGCTATGGCAGCGTCTCGACGCTGGGCAGCGTTGAGCTAGCGTCGCGACCCTGTCGCTCGACGCTAGCTCTCGGGTTGATGCATGGATTTTTGCCTTCAATTTCCCAAAAGTGCTCAACCTTCATGCCTTTACACGGGTCTTCCCGGGAAGTGTTCCTAGGCCTTTAAATTGCGATATTAAGCCTCGAAAAGCGCTGAAACGCTCCCGAGGGCGAATTACCGAGAACACCTGCAATAATCACATAAAAGCAAGATTAAGCCAATAATAAACGTGAATTAGGGACATAATTATAGCTCCGAAATGGAGCTATCAGTGTTTCAGAGCGGCTACTATTGGCCAACGATCTTCAAGGATGCACACAACTATGCACACAGCTGTGATGAATGCCAAAGAACAGGTAACCTTAGTCGCAAGGATGAAATGCCTCTCACTTACATCTTAGAGTTGGAGCTCTTTGATGTGTGGGGCATTGACTTCATGGGACCATTTCCCCCATCATCAGGTAACCTTTACATATTAGTGGCAGTAGACTATGTATCCAAGTGGGTAGAGGCCATAGCATGTCCCAATAATGATGCCAAAACAATCATAAAATTCTTGCATAGGCACATTTTTACTAGGTTTGGAACACCTCGTGCGATCATTAGTGATGAAGGGACACATTTCATTAATAAAGCTATGGAGAGAGTGTTGGCTAAGTATAACATCAGACATAGAGTAGCCACCCCCTATCACCCACACTCGAATGGACAGGCTGAAATTTCCAATAGGGAGATTAAGAACATACTAGAAAAGGTGGTCAAACCCAATAGAAAAGACTGGTCATTTAAACTCGAGGATGCACTTTGGGCATATAGGACTGCATATAAGACACCCCTAGGTATGTCTCCTTACAGACTTGTGTATGGTAAAGCTTGTCATCTTCCATTCGAGTTAGAAATTAAGGCATTTTGGGCACTAAAAGAGTTGAATTATTGCGTGACCGATGTGGGAACGTTACGGTCTTTGCAATTACATGAGCTTGATGAGCTTAGACATATGTCTTATGAAAATGCAAAAATGTATAAGGAAAAGACCAAGATTTGGCACGACAGTAGACTTAGGATTAAGGACTTTAAGAAAGGCCAACTTGTTTTGTTATTTAACTCACGATTGAGATTATTTCCGGGCAAACTAAAGTCCAGATGGTCAGGTCCTTTTATAATAACTAATGTGTTTGTTCATGGTGCCATAGAGATTAAGAACCTGCAGCACGGGCAACCTTTCATGGTTAATGGTGCAAGGTTGAAGCACTACTATGAGGAAGGAGATGTGAAGACTCTCTCGGCCTTCCTCTTGACTGAAGCGTGAAATTAAGAACGAGAGAGGACGAGTGATTGCTGTGCTCGTCCAGACGGGGCTCATGCCTTAGTTTATTTTTTTTTCCATTTTTCCGGTTATCGTTTGTGTATATGTTTGTATGATTTTAATTACGAATTTGATGTTGATTTTATTTCTTTTTGTAGGGAATCAATAGAGGGAATCAAGGAGATTAAATCCAGCTAAAAAGATCAAGGAGATATTGGGCCAAATCAAAGATACGGTTGAGCAAAGATTGACATTTAAATGCAGAAAATCTCCAACGGTCACTAGAATTGCGCTGGATTTGCAGAATCCGCAAAAATAGAGCCGTTGGGATTTCATCATTACTTATATCCGTTGAGACGCACGTTGATCTATACGATTTCCCAATTATCTGAACTCCAAGAAATCTCTCTCTTTCTTCATCTGCAATTCTTCTCTCCAGATTCCAACGATCCAACGATGGTGCTAACAAGAGCCGAACGATCTGCGTCCAAGAAAAGGGCTGATGACGCTGAAACTGCTGCGAGGGAAGCACTGCTTGCCTTGGCTGATGCTGAGGCTGCGCGCACTGAACGCCTGCCCAAACTGCCTGTCCGCAAGAAGAAGTGGAAGGTAGTTACGGAGATACCTGCTGGACCCTCTGAACCAGCAGGCACACCCAAGAAGCGCAAATGGAGTATGGTTGTGGCCGAAGAAGAAATCAAGAAAAAGACTCCCTCTGTGGAGAGTCAAGAACTAGGCCAGCCATCCCACGAGACAGCCGAGCACAGCCCTTCACCATCTCCACCGGTTCGAAGCCCTGAGCTCTCCCCATCGCCACCAGCGCAGAGCCCTGAGCTGCCTTCATCACCGCAGAGTTCTGAGTGTACCCCACCAGCAGAGAGCCCTGCGGCATCGCCCACTTCCCCACAACCTGACCCTGAATTCCCATATGGCGAGTATCAAGAATCGACGCAGGGCAGTGGGGAAGCTGAGGAAGAAGAGGTCTTCTCTCCTTTGAGGGAAGTCGGCCCTGAGAGCCCTGCACAGAAGGATGACTCGATGGACGAGACACTAGGGGATTGCCTCCAGCAGATGACAACGAAGGCACGGTTGAGGAAGAAGGAAGCCAAGGTTGTCAAGGCCAAACGGCCAAGAACAAAAAAGAAGTCCAAGAAGAAGAAGAAGTCCAGGGCTGCGCCTTCATCCAAGAAGGGGAGTGACGAGCCTTCCCCAAAGAAGCTCAAGATTGAGGCTGCTGAGTCAGCCAAACTGAAAGACAAGGGGAAGGCCAAGCTGTACCCTGAAGATGAGCCTCAGTCAGTGAGGTACGTGTCTTCTGACGCTGAGCCCAAGGCGCTGAGCTGAGGAAGAGGGAGTTGCTGCACGAGAAGGGATTCCTCGATGCACCTGCTGACCTGCCGCAATTCTTGCGCGCAGGGATCACGAATCATGGTTGGGAGGAGTTGTGCAGGCCACCCAATCCAGCCTACTCCAGCATGGTGTATGACTTCTACGCCAATCTGACGAATCCTGAGGATGGCCTATCTGTGGTCAGAGGGGTTGAAGTGGACTTCTCAGCAAGGGCAATCAACGAAGCTTATGGCCTCAAGGGCCAAAAACATACTGACTATGCGAGGATTGTTGATGAGCCTACTGAAGCCGTCCTGGAAGAGGCCATACGGATAATTGGCCAGCCTGAGGCATCATGGACAGTCTCGCGCAATGGAAGGCACACCCTGATGAGTGCCACCCTTACAGCCAAGACGGCTGTCTGGTTTTCCTTCGTTAGAAGGAAGCTGTCCCCAGTGACTCATGAGACCACCATCAACCAGAGCAGGTCACTGCTGGTCTACGCAATCATGCGAGGTCTCACGATCAACGTGGGCGAGGTCATTGCAGCTTCAATTGCTGACTGCGCCAAGAAGGGTAAGGGGCCTCTTTTCTTTCCTAATACAATTACTAAGCTATGCTTACGTGCAGGGGTTCCTATTGAGCGACTGGAAAGGCAGATGGCCTAAACGGGCTACATAGAGTTGCCTACTGCCTTGAGGTTGCGAAGGAAGGGCAACATGGAGTTCGAGCTGGATGGTCTAGCTGCTGCTCAGTCCCTGACCATGACTTGCCTGATGGATTTACAGAAGAAGATGGCTCAATGGGCCACATATGCACAGGCGAGAGACAAAGAGGTTGCTGACCAGCTGGGTTGCCTTTTCCCTGAATTCCCCACGGACCTGCTGACTCCATGGGCGCCTCCAAGACCACGAAGGCCTGATGAGGATGAAGACATCTGAGTGCTAGTTTGAATTGCACTCAAGGGAGTATTGTTGTTCCCTTACAATAAAAAAAAAAATCAAACTGCTTTTTGTGAACCGTGTGAATTATGCTGTTTTTAGTTAATATTTTGATCTGTTTTAGTTGCTTAGTTTTAAGTTTTTAAATTGTTTAGTGTAGTCTGATGCTAGATGATTAGGTAGATTAGTTTAGTTTCATTTTTAGAGAGCTTGAATGACTGGAAAAAGCATGCGTAGGGGCCTTAATCACTGATATATCTGCCCTGTCTTTATTGCGAAATAATTGCGGAAATCGCAATTTTTATTACTGAATGCATGTTTTTGATTGTCTGTTTAGCTAGGTTGGTTCTGTTTAAATTCTGTCTTTTGCTGCTATTATGCTTGCCTTATATAGCTTATCTAAAAGCATGCTGGATGAGTGTCATTGGACACCTTTGATAGTTTAAATTAACCTCTAAAAAGCTCAGCATGCATAGCTTTAAGTCCTTATCTGTCTGTTTTTTTTCAAATTTCTGCTGCTGTGATATTTACTTTTAGAATGTTCGGTCTATGCCTAGGGTTTTTTTTAGATTCTCTTTGTTTTACCTTCGACTAGATGCTTTTAGGACAAGTTTGGGGGTGTGCCACCTCAGACACTCATTGGGGACAATGAGTAGTTTAAGTTTGGGGGAGGCCACCCTAGGCCTAGGAACATTCCTCTCTCCCTTAAAGCATAAGCATTCTTCTTCTCCTTAAAAAAAAAAAAAAAAAAAAATGATGAGCTGAAAAAGAAATAAATAGAATGAAGAAGGGTGTCTCTCTTAGATTGCTGAGTAATCAGTGCCAAGTGTGTAACCCACAAGTGGCATTGCATCAAAAGGCAACCAAAGGAGAGACTCCACCTAAGTAAGAAAAAAGGAAAAGAATAGGGAAGAAGAATGTATACCTAGGAGTTGCAACTTTGTGGCTTAGATGTCCTGATAAAAAGAACTTTGATCCTCAATTAGCTAAGCCCAAAGTTGTAGCTTGTAGGGTTGTTTAGGGAGATGAATGTATGTCCAATGTAGTGATGCCAGGGTTTAGGTTGTTCTCTTAAAGTACTACTGTCACTGTTAATACTAAGACTGGCATGACTCTAAGGAATCCTAGGCAGTTCTAAAGTAAAAGACTAGAAGCATGTACTGAGTCTGGGGTAAAGCTAGGTAGAATTTGAAACCTTAGGGATAGTTGCATGATATGACAAAAGCAAGTAGATCAGCTGTAAGGGGTTAATGAAACAGTAGGAGTATCAGGCAGGCGAAGTCAGAAGAAGCAAATTAAGAGGGTAGTTTTAAACTTAGGAGTGTGTCACAGGACAGCACTGCTATAGATAGGAATGTAGGGGAGTCAGTAAGTGGTTAAAAGAAGATGAAACAGCAGCCTAGGCAAGTCTTTAGTTTGCTTGAGGACAAGCAAAACCTTAAGTTTGGGGGTGTGTTATGTCTCCAAAAGTGACTTATTTAGGACTTATTTAGCTTAGAAAGATGCACACTCTTAGGTGTTTTTGAGAGGATTTAGCTTAAACCTATGCTTATATATGAGAATTAAGAGAAGGTAGCTAAATTAGGACTTGTGTGCAAAATGAAAGAAAAGGAATGAAAACCGAAGTTAAAAGATGAAAATTGTGCATTGCGGTAACATTGCGGAAACATTGCTAAAACCGCAATGTTTCAAGTGAAAACCGTAAGTTGACTGATCTTGTTCTGTTATTTTCTGTTATTTCAGGGATTCGTTCTTTCTCCTCCATCCATTTTGAAGTACGAGGTTGAGGATGGATGGTTCTCCTTTGCCCACATGCACCTGCAGATTACTATAAAAAGGGGTCAAAGTCGAGGGTTCAAGGATCATCCGAAAGCGTAGAAGTCTTCTCGCAGCTCCATCTTTTCTCCTGTTTTCCTTTGCCGTCTGTTGGTTTGCGAGGGTTAGCTGTTGGAATCGACAATCTGATAGGAAGGAGAGAAGATTCATCTTCTCTCCCGATTGGATTCATCCAAGCAAAGCTGATCTTTCTCATCCTTCAGTCGAGGCGGTTGCGACGAGGCGTCCAAGCTCATTTACATGCTTTCTGTCTTTCCTTTCTAATTTCCAGCATTGTTTAGTTGTTGTTTCTATTCTAGTGACTAGTTCATTTCATTGCGTTGCTTTCTGTCTTTAAGTTATTTACCTTAAGCTTTCCTTTGTTCATTCAAACAATCAAGTAATCAAATCACAATTCTTCATTTCACAGTTCTTGCCTTTGCGATCTACTGCTTTTCCTCACTGTTTTGTCTTTAAATTCCCTCTAAGCATGTCTGTTTCAACCCTTATTTCTGTTCTCTCCACATCCATGAGTAACTAAGTCACATAGGGGCATGCTAAGGACAAGACTATAGGCTAAAAAACGTGAACCAAGCATGTAGGATAGCTCTCGAAGCATTGATTGTATGTAAGCTTCATCCCACGGGCAATTTCGATTGGCCATCCATTTTGTCCAAAGAACTCCTAACCTCTGGAAGGAGTAAGAGTTCAGAGTCATACACTCATGCTAGCCTTTCAAGGTAGCCAGAAAACGACATAGGAATAGGCGTTTTCCTAGTACGAACCGTAACTTTCTGCTTTAACAAGATGCTTAAGACCTTACTTGGATATGAGTAAACTAAAGAATCTAATGCATGGAATCGGAAGATACATGAGATTGAGTGAGTTTGATGCATAGTGAGTTGATCCAATGCTTGAGAATCGTATGAAAAAGCCTATAGAGGAGTCGTTAGTAGCCCTTGTTTCTCCATTTTACACACTTTCGTTGTTAACAACATTGCGGTAGAATTGCTGTTTCCGCAATTCTGCTAAATTTACAATTCTGTTTAGCTGTTTTTGTCTTCGTTTATTAATCTCGTCTCTTTTCATTTGAGTTTAATTTTGACTTGCACTTGTTTATGTTGCTACCCTCTACGTATTCAGTAGGAAATAGACAATTTAAAACCAGTTCTACCCCATCAAATCCACCCCTTCTTTCTTAACTTTACACTTCACGAGTAGCTTATAATAAATCTCTGTGGGAAAACGAATGAAAAAATACTTACTACTTGCTATAAGATCATGTATGCTTGCATGTTCTGAGTGCTCTCTCTAGCTTATTACTTACTTATTTTAACACATTGAGCACGCAACACTACACTATGTCCCCAGCTACCTATTGGACTTTATCCCTGAGATGGTAGGCTTATTGAGCGGACATCCTGCCACTCTCACCCATACAAATCTAAGGATACTGTCTAATAAGCAGGAGTTCATAGTAAGCTCAGGATTGAGATCGAGTTACCTAGGCCATCAGGTGAAATAGTCGGTCTCTTCAGTAAACGGCGTTATAAAGAGAGAGCGACTTTTCGTGGTTCAGTCTTACGCAAACTCATCGCGTAGGACGCCCCCGCTCGCACATCTCGATGTGAAACGACCCGGATCACATCGTTTTGTACAATACAAAACGGGTCGCATCCAATAGTGTTACCAGGATAAGGTACCCAGCCTTATCCATATACTATAGACTGTTTTGACTGTCTACTTGAGCTTGACCCACATTCATGTCATACATGAAACTCAAGTATCTATGATCGTCAAGGGTGTTGGTCATTGGTATAGATTAATGCAAACACGTTTCACTTTATTCCAGCAAACACCTTTACTGAATAAAACTTAATAACTCATTATTACTAAATAGATAATTTACAAACATAATTGTTTACAAACCACGAGATTTAGGACATTAAACCCAACAACAGTAGGCCAAGAGATTAAGCAATTTGGTTAGTTAGAGATAAAGGCAAGAGTTGGCAGTTAGATAGTAGAAAAAGAGAGGGAAAGTGAGTCTTTGTATTGCTCGAGGACTAGCAATAACTCAAGTTTGGGGGTGTGTTACCTCTCCAAAAGAGAGTTATTTAGGGCTATAATTACTTGATATTCATGAAGTCTTTCGAGCATTTTAACTATTAATGAGCATAATATGTGTTTTATCGTGACATTTTGTGAAATGAGGTTAATTTAAGGCTTATGTGAAAAAGTTGTGCATAAGTGTATAAATTGATGAAAAAATGTCTAATTAATGCCTTGCAGATGTATTGCTGAAGTTTTGCGAGGAATGCAATGGGATCAGAAGAAGGGAAGCTGGAAACAGAGCATTGCGATCGCAACGCAATCGTAATACTGGTCTTTGCTGCTGCGTTTTTCCAGCCTCCAACCCTTCCTATAGCTGCCACGTGTGAGGTTGTTGCCTTGAATTGGATGGAGATCCGCAGCCCATGGAAACTCTGAAGGCTATATAAGAGAGCTAGATGAAGGATCAAAGCATTGAATTGAAGGGAATTCAATCCAAAACCCACTCGACGGTGAAGAGAATCAAGGCCAAGCTCGCAGAAACGAATTACGCTCTCCCGATTGTTGGATCGAAGAAACAAAGGCTCCTTGGCGTCGATAATTCAAAAGGAAGCAGAGAAGATCCATCTTCTCTTTTGATTGAATTCCTTCCCAGAATCAGCCATTCTTCTCCTTCATCCGAGGCGAATCGTGGTCAAGAGGATCTTCATCTGATCTACTGCTTTTCTTTTTAGCTTTTGGCTTCGAATTGGATATTGTTTTCTTTAGTTTTTATGTTCGGTTCATCTACTGTTTCGCTTTAATTATTGCTTTCAGAACGAATCGTGTTTGCTTTATGAATTGTTACTGGATTTTCCTTTCAATAGTAATCAATTAGTTTTGTTGAGTTCTTCATTTCATGAGTAATCAATTAGGTTTGTTGAGTCCTTCGAAAGCCATGAGTAGCTAATTTTATAGAGGTTAGCTGAGATGAATCTGTAGGATATATTTATGAGAAACCAGCATGTAAATGAGCATAAATGCATTGAATGAATTCAGAGTTCTAAAGAATTCCTAACCTCTGGAAGGAGTAAGAATTCAGAGTCATTCATTCATGTTAGCCTTTCATGGTAACCAGAGAGTGATCTAAGAATAAGTGTTCTCCTAGCACGTTTAATCGCATGCAGTCATAAATAGGTTCTTAACCTTACTTGGATATAATCGCATGCAGTAACTTATGAATCTAATGCATATAATCGAAAGATATATGAGATCTAGCTGAATACGATGTATGTAATGTTTGTTCTCTGCTGATTGATCATAGTTTATGCCTATGGAGGACTCTTAGCCAACCTTGCTGCTTTATCTTGAGACTTTACTCCTTCTGCCTTATTTTAGATTTACTTGTCTTTTAAGCTATTGCTAAGTCATTGCGAAAGTATTGCAATACCTGCAATACTATTCTTCTATTTTGTGAGTTAGTTAGTTTATTTTCGTGGACTTACGTAGATTCTATTAGTATTTTAATCTGTTGTTAATCCATTGCGAGAGTATTGCGAAAGCCGGAATCTTATTTACTGCCTTTAACTTAGATTTCACTTTACAATTCATTGCTAGCTTATTGCGAAAGTATTGCGAGATCCGCAATACTATCTTCCAGTAGTGTAGTTCCTTAGCTTATCTTGCATTGCTGTAACTTGTCTTTTCTTTGTGTCCTTGCAATTTCGTGTCTCAAACCAAAATCCATTCATTCCTGGTGACCTTAACTAATTTAACACGCATAAAATCGACATTTACTCAACTTAGTCTCTGTGGGAAATCGATATAAAACATACTTATCACTTGCTGCAGACCATGTATACTTGCATGATTTGAGTGCTCTTCTCACCTAATTTACATACACACTGAGCACGCAACAACGACCAGCAGGCAGAACATGGGAATCTCACGGTTCAACCTAATGGAGGAGATCGTAGGATGTATTGACATACTTCCTTCTCCCACTTACTATAAATACTTTCTCCATTCACCTTGCTCTTGATTTATGCAAACACCATCTGAATGGGGATGCCCTATTGACATCACGAGGCCGAGCATAAATCTCACGGTGTGAACTTCACAGAGAGCGTAGGAGGAGATTGATATATCATATATACCTTCTCAACACCACTACTAAGTATTTTAGAACGATTTGGGTATACTTTTACTTAGGCATTATCCGGCTAAGACAATAAAACCTAAGTCTAGGTAGAACATACTTTTACCTAAGATGTCTAGGTGATAAACGCTTTATAACCTTACACCTCTCACGTGCATGCTCATAAAGCCGGGTTAACTTAACTCAAGTACCGGATCGATCCCCAGCTAGGAGGTGTTCCGTAAACCGTCATCTTAAATACCTCCAACCTTGGTACAGGATCTCACCGGATGAGTTCTCTCGTAACCTTAGCTTTACAAGATATCGACCTATTTTAACTATTAAAACGAATCGATACTAAATTCCTAATCGCATTGGAATTCTTTAACCCTTAGTGAGCATGCATTTATCTTTGGTATAGATTTTAAATGTCTATCTCATTTTACAACGCTTTATAAAACAAAGACATTCTATAACATGCTTCGTAAGCTAGAATATAACCATTACATTCATTTTATAACATGCTTCCAAAGCAAGAATATAACAATTATATTCAACTAAGCCAACTATGTTGTATGTTTAATTTCACAATTAATATAACACTTATATCAATTACACTTTTAAACAAGCAATATCCAATTCATAAATTAATATAACCCTTATATTAATTCTCATGAATTCAGCATGCATACTATACAACATAACACTTATATTATACTTTCAATGCATGCAACATGCTTCCTATGGTGGGATTTGAAATCTATATGGCATTCTTTATGCACATACAAGAGACTTTAATTAAAACATACATTCACAATGCATAATTAATTAAACACACTAAAGTGGACCGGTTTTGGCATCACGGGCAAGCAAGCAACTAATTTATTACAATAATAATTCATAAACTAGGTTGAGACGCTTCTGAACCCTTTGAACCGCCATGAACCAACTTGAATTGCTTGAACCGCCATGAACCAGCTTGATACCAATTGATGGAGCGCATGTAGCGCAGCGGAAGCGAGTCGGATCATTGACACTCTAATTTCATCGGGACTTCTTTAGGAAAGAAAAAGTTTGGAAGAAGAAGATAGGAAGATGAAAGTGATGAGGATTTTGTGAGAAATATCTCACACTTAGCTTTCTAATTTCTCAAGCTACATGAACTCTTCATCAACCCTCATCCAAATATTCAAACTCTTTGAAAATTCATCAACCTCAAACTATTTGAACTTCATCCAATTTATAGGCAATTTACATGCAACAAACTCTTTGCTTAGCATGACACCTCAAATTGGATGGATTAGTCTTCAACCAAGTGTTCCAAAATTGATGAGTTTATGCATGTTGTTGGTGATTCACAATCCACTTCACAACTTGGAAAAACCCACTCAACTTGGATAAATCCACTCAACTTGGATAATCTCACTTGTAATATTTTGTCATTTTAAAATTAATTCATAATTAATTTTAATAAACAAAATAAATTTTAATTAATTAAACTTTTTAATTAATTAATATTATTATTTAATTCAATATGAAATATTAATTAAATAATAACACTAATCTCGGTTTCTTAAATCGAATCATCACACATGAATACCTATTCATGTTTTAGACCGATCCCATATTTAAATCATATTTAAATATGTCCATCATTCTTCCAAAAATGAATTTGAATAAAATGAAATTCTTTTTCTCTCATATTGATACACGGCTTAATCCGAGCTAGACAGGAAAACCTAAAGGACCTACAGATCATGAGCTCCAACGATACGAGATTAACCGACCAATTTTTTTAGCCAAGCTAACCAACATTCGTTAACCCCCGAAGACTCCACTAAAGTCCAAGGGTTGCTCTCTCCTCACCGTAGATATATTTATGTCCTCTTGATATAACCATCATCGGTAAGTTGATCCTTCACAGGTTGTTCGTAATTACAGCGGGGTCAAAATAACCGTTTTACCCCCGTAATTACATTTTGTTCCTTAAGTCCCACTGATCCTCTAATGAACTATTGGTTTGTGGTCCAACCACCAAACCGATTGGTATGTGATCTCATCACTATACCAAGTCCCTCTCGAGCCATGAGAGGGTGGGATCCCTAGTTCAAGACTCAGAGTCAGCACTTAAGGGAACAACCTCTCTATTAATCCCTCAAGGCGGGTAGGAGTGAATTCCATCTCGCAGGACTATGTTCCCAGCTACCTACACGGTCTTATCCCCAAGATGGTAGGCTTATTGAGTCAGCGATCTCGAGCCACTCTCACCCATACAAGTCAAAGGATAAGCCCGAATAAACAGGAGTCCATAGCGTGCTTAGGATTCAGATCGAGTTACCTAGGTCATCATATGAAAAAGTCGGTCTTTACAGTAAACGGAGTTATAAAGAAATAGCGACTTGTTTCGCGGTTCAGTCTTATGCAAACTCATTGCATAGGACGCCCCCACTCGCATGTCTCCACATGAACGATTTCGGATCACATCGTTTGTACTATACAAAGTGGGCTGTGTCCAATAGTGTCCCCAGGATAAGGTACCCAACCTTATCCCTATACTATAGACTATTCTGGCTATCACTCGAACTTGATCCACAATCATGTCACCACATGAAGTTCAAGTATACATCTTATAGCCATGGGTTCTTAGTTTATTGGAGTTAGGTTAAAAGTAAACACAATTCACTTTATTGAATAACAACTTTACTGAATAAAGCCCCCACTTTTTTTATAGGATATTTGAAGAAAGAAGCCCCTTCATTATTATTAGTAGTAAGAGTAAGGTTTTCAAAAGGCGTAGACAAGCTACCTTTATGAAAAACCTTTTAGTTTAGGGGTAAGGGGGCGCTAACGAGCAAGAAAAGGCCCCTTCCTATGTTAGCCAACATGTTAACTAATCGATTACGATAAATTGGATCGAATTTTGCAATTTTTTCTTCTGTAGTACCTCGACGTGACTTGAGCGTGAAAGGGGTTCAAGAATAAGTTTTCTTTTTATAAGGGCTAAAATCATTTATTTTGGATTTTTGACCCCATATTGTAGGGTAGATCTCGAAAGATAGAAAGATCTCCCTTCAAGCCGTACATACTCAATAACAATTTTATTGCAAAATAGAATATATATTCAATTTACAAACCACGAGTTTTAGGACATAAAACCCAAAAAACTCCCATTTGGACTAAAACGTCAGTGGAGTATTACATGTTGGATGAGAAAAACTGGAATATCAAATATATCCATGGCTTTTCTCCCACTATCTTACTGTACAACTCGTAGTCCTAGACTCACTAGGTGCCCCTCGAACACTTTAGCCGTGAGGGACTTTGTAAACGAATCAGCAATATTATGCTCCAAGACAATCTGCATAACGTTCACGTCTCCTCGATGCACTATCTCTCTGATGAGATGATATTTCCGCTCAATGTGCTTTCCACGCTTATGGCTTCTTGGTTCTCTGGAATTTTCCACAGCACCAGTATTATCACAATAAAGTGTGATAGGCAAATTCATATTTGGAACAACTTCCAAATCCGTCAAGAACTTCCTAAGCCACACAACCTCTTTCGCAGCTTCGCAAGCTGCGACATACTCATCTTCCATGGTGGAGTCAACAATACAACCTTGCTTTATACTCCTTCATACTATTGCCCCTCTGTTAAGAGTGAACACTGATCCCGATGTGGTTTTCCTCGAATCCTTATCGGTTTGAAAATCAGAGTCAGTGTATCCTGTAAGGATCAAATCCTTCGCGCCATACACGAGCACATAGCCCCTCGTTCTCCGAAGATACTTGAGGATGTGTTTAACGACAGTCCAATGATCATATCCTGGATTGGACTGATACCTACTGACAATTTCCACTGCATAACATATGTCGGGTCGTGTACATAACATGGCGTACATCAGACTACCGGCTGCTGATGCATAAGAAATTCGTCCCATATGATCAAATTCTTGAGGTGTCTTAGGACACTCTTCCTTTGACAATTGAATTCCGTTCCTGAAAGGTAAAGAACCTTTCTTGGAATTCTACTAATCCCTCAAGGCGGGTAAGAGTGAATTCCATCTCGCAGGACTATATTCTCAGCTACCTACCCGGTCTTATCCCCAAGATGGTAGGCTTATTGAGTCGGCGATCTCGGGCCACTCTCACTCATACAAGTCAAAGGATAAGCCTGAATAAACAGGAGTTCATAGCGTGCTCAGGATTCAGATCGAGTTACCTAGGTCATCATATGAAAAAGTCGGTCTTTACAGTAAACGGAGTTATAAAGAAAGAACGACTTGTTTCGCGGTTCAGTCTTATGCAAACTCATTTCACAGGACGCCCCCACTCGCATGTCTCCACATGAAAGATTTCGGATCACATCGTTTGTACTATTGTTGCGTCCAATAATGTCCCTAGGATAAGGTACCCAGCCTTATCCCTATACTATAGACCGTTCTGGCTATTACTTGAACTTGATCCACAATCATGTCACACATGAAGTTCAAGTATAGAACCTATAGCCATGGGTTCTTTGTTTATTGGAGTTAGGTTAAAAGTAAACACACTTCACTTTAATCAATAACAACTTTACTGAATAAAACTCAATGACAACTTTATTGCAAAATAGAATATACATTCAGTTTACAAACCACGAGTTTTAGGACATAAAATCCAACAGCTTTGTCCAACCAGAACTCACACTTAGAAAACTTGACATATAATTTTCACTACTTATCTAGACTATCTAACTTGCATGGGTATTCCTCATGTTGCTCCTTAGTCTTGAAATCAACCCATATGTCGTATATAACTACTATCATAAACGAGTCTAGAAATCTCTTGAAGACCCGATTCATGAGATTCATGAAAGGTGGAGGAGCATATGTGGGTTCGAACGACGTCACGATAAACTCATAATGACCACATGATCCTGGAGGGTCTTTGAAATATCACCCTCTTGGACTCGTGTACTTGTTCTTCACTATCATCTTGTTCAACTACCGTCAATCAATACAAAGCCATATGGATCCATCTTTCTTCCTAATGAACTAAACTAGTGCGCAACATGGAAAAACACTGCAGTGTATGAATCCTTTACCTATTAGCTCTTGTATATGTAACTTGGGCTACTTCCACTCTGCTTAGACCATTCTATATGGAGCTTTAGGAATGAGACTTATTTCTCAACCTTGATTTCTATGTTGAAATCTACCTCTCATGTTGATGGTAACCTTGAAAGGTCCAACTTACTTTACTAACACGACTTTTCCATTTACATCTAGTGAGCTTACTTTCTTCTTGCAATCGAATTGATGGCTTCATTAGTTTCTTGTACTAACTTCATCCCAATGGAAAACTCCCTCAAGCTTCGGTAATAAAATTGACAATCTACGTTTTCACCAACAAAGTCTCAAAGTTTCATTTCAATAGTTCTTGACAACTAAAGCTGTGATGTAGCCTAATTTTGGGCACAAGAGAATCCTCTCTAAAACTCAATACTCAAGGTATTATTCAAATCCAAGATATGAAAAACTAAAGAATACAATTGATGAATTCTCTATTTATATAGAATTAAAAGTAAACTAAATTCTAAAAGGAAACTAAAAAGCTAAAAGAGACTAACCAAGATTAATATGAAATTACCACTAAGTTACTTCTAATCCTACCCGCATCATTCTATCCTTCCAAGAAAAAATTCGTCCTCGAATTTAAAAAAAAAAAAACAAAGTGACCGAATGAAAATAGTTGTGCCAACGATGCTTGTTGCGTGCTCAATGTGTAAAATAAATAAGCAATAAGAGAAAGAGAGCACTCAGAACATGCAAGCATACATGATCTTGTAGCAAGTAGTAAGTATTTTTTCATTCGTTTTCCCACAGAGATTTATTATTAGCTACTCGTGAAGTATATTGTTCAGCAAGAATGGGTGGATTTGATGGGGTAGAATTGGTTTTAAGTTGTCTAATTTCTAAGGAATATGTAAAGGGTAGCAACATAAACAAGTGCAAGTCAATCACAAACTCAAATGAAAAGAGAAGAGATTAATAAATGAAGAGGGAAATAGCTAAACAGAATTTTTAACTTAGCAGAATTGCGAGAACAGCAATTCTACCGCAATGTTACTAACAGCGAAAGTGTGTAAAGTGGAGAAACAAGGGCTACTAATGACTCCTCTATAGGCATTTGCACACGATTCTCAAGCATTGGATCAACTCACTATGCATCAAACTAACTCAATCTCATGTATCTTCCGATTTCATGCATTAGATTCTTTAGTTTACTCATGTCCAAGTAAGGTCTTAAGCATCTTGTTAAAGCAGAAACTTATGGTTTGTACTAGGAAAACGCCTATTCCTAGGTCGTTTTCTGGCTACCTTGAGAGGCTAGCATGAGTGTATGACTCTGAACTCTTACTCCTTCCAGAGGTTAGGAGTTCTTTGGACAAAATGGATGGCCAATCGAAATTGCCCGTGGGATGAAGCTTACATACAATCAATGCATTCGAGAGCTATCCTACATGCTTGGTTCACGTTTTTTAGCCTATAGTATTGTCATTAGCATGCCCCTATGTGACTTAGCTACTCATGGATGTAGAGAGAACAGAAATAATAGATGAAGTAGACATGCTTAGAAGAAGATTAAACTTAAAACAACAAGAAAAAACAGTAGACAGAGAAGGTAAAGACAAAGTGTGAAATGATGAATTGTGCTTTGATTAATCGATTGTTTGAATGAACAAAGGGAAACTTAAAGTAAATAACATAGAGACAGAAAGCAACGAAATGAAATGAACTAACTAATGGAAAAGTAATGACAACAAACGGTGCTGGAAATGAAAAGTAAAGACAGAAAGCAAGTAAAGTGAGCTCGAACGCCTCGTCGCAAACGCCTCGGCTGAAGGGAGAGAAAGGTGAGCCTTGCTAGGATGAATCCAATCAGGAGAGAAGATGAATCTTCTCTCCTTCCTATCAGATTGTCGACTCCAACAGCTAAGCTTTCCAACCCAACAGACGGAAGAGGAGAAAGAATGGAGCTGCGAAGAGACTTCTACGCTTTCGGATGATGATCAAACCCTCTACTTTGACCCCCTTTTATAGTAATCTGCAGGTGCGTTTGGGCCAAGGAGAACCATCCATTCTCAACGTCGTACTTCAAAATGGATGGAGGAGAAAGAACGAATCCTTGAAATAACGGAATATAACAGAAAAAGATCAGTCAACTTACGGATTTCACTTAAAACATTGCTGTTTTAGCAATGTTTCCGCAATGCACATTTTCACTCTTTTAGCTTCGTTTTTCATCCCTTTTCTTTCCTTTTGTACATAAGTCCTAATTTAGCTACCTTCTTCTAATTCTCATATATAAGTATAGGTTTAAGCTAAATCCTCTCAAAAACACCTAAGAGTGTACATCTTTCTATGGAAAACAAGTCCTAAAAAGGTCACTTTTGAAGACGTAACAATGCTTCTTTCGATGATTGCAAAATACTCCAGTGGAAAAATGTGTTCTAATGTCATCAACACGCCAAGAAGGTGTACCAATGTGCCCCAAAGTTTGGTATCGATGCCAAAAATCTTGTCAATCTAAATGCATATTCAATAGGACCCAATAGTCTTCAAGATTTCCCAAATCAACAATAGTAGCCTCAGTTGAATTTTTACCAACGTTAACCTCAACAATTTGAGCAAGCTTTTTCGTAAGGTGAACTTCATGAATTTGGTTAGGAAAAATTTTCAGCCCCAAGTTTTCTTCCACAATAATAAAAAGATTATCCAAACAGATTAATATTTCATCTTCTTCGTCAAAATAATTTTCAAATTGTAGAAAGCGCTCATCTTCTTTGTTGAAAAAGCCATAATCTTTAAGATCAAATCCATGAAAAAAATCATTTTCTTCGTCGGAACAATTGGAATCTTGAACCAAGAAACCTTCATTTCGGAATTCTTGGAGTTTATCATGATAAAAAATGTTCCCAACATTTTTTGGAAGGTGGACTTTCTGTTCTTGAAGCATTTCTTTTGTCTATCTTCACAATTTTGGTGTGAATCTCCGTGGTAAAAATCTTCTTTTCTTGAACTTTCAGAATCTTGATTCGCGAATCTTGAAAATTGATGTTCTAGAGGCCTCCCCATTGTATTTTCTGGAATTTTTCTCATATGATCTATGGGTTCTTGACTTCGGTTGAATTCTCCTTCATCGGCCTCGTTATTTTTCTGTTTTTTGTCGTTTTCACCGAATTTGATATACCTTTCGTTCTTGTTTGCAACTTCACTTGGAATTTCAATTGGCCTTTTCTTAATTTTGAAGATTTCTTGCGAAAAATAGTTGTTCGTGATTTCACCACTTCGGATGAGTTGTCGCTTGTTCCAACACCTCAAACTTTCTTTTTCCGTATACCCATATGTTGGCGTTCTTGGAGTTTCTTTGGAAAATTTCTTTTTTCAATACCCATATTTGTGGGTTGTTGTTGGCATTATAGGTTGATTTCTTGAAAAAGCGATATGATTAGAAGATCGTCGGGATAATTCTTGGTATCTTTGAATCCTAGTTTTGTTCCAAGTTGCATCAAAATCTTCTTCAAACTCACTGAAATCACTAGGATAAGAATTTCGATGTAGTTCTTGATAAGATATTTGAAAGAGTTGTTCATAGGTGGGATCACTATCTTCAAATTTGTCTTCTGAATCGGTAGATTTAAAATTGCAGCACCGTTCTTGAACGTAGTTGTGGTGTTCTTGCTTAAACCGGTTGGTGTATCTACTCTTGGACATGTTTCTTGAATGGTAAAACTCCATTCTTGGTGAATTTTCTTTAAGGGTTCCCCCTTGTAATTAGATATGTGATGTTTGATGGCGAGCACAACTCACAAAAGCTCCCTCTTGCGATCAACGTCAACAAGAGTTTCCCGGACTTCCGTCGGCGGCAGTCAACGTTGGCCCAAACGGTGGTTGCTCTGATACCAAATTGATGTAGCCTAATTTTGGGCACAAGAGAATCCTCTCTAAAACTCAATACTCAAGGTATTATTCAAATCCAAGTTATGAAAAACTAAAGAATACAATTGATGAATGATAACTCCATTTTGGAGCTATTATTCACTTCCTAATTCTAGCTAAATTCCGCATTTAATTTGTTAAGATGTCTCATTTATAGGAGATTTGCGGTGAAGAGCTCGTGCGTCCATTGTACCCGTTTTGAAGCTAAAAGCGGTGTTTTAACGCCCCGGGAATGCTTCGGGAAAAGGGCAAGCTGATCCAAGAAGAACCGGACCAAAATTGCCTAGGAGAGGTAATTTTCCAGCCCAAACCCGAGAGCAAGCGTCGAGCAGACAGTGTCGAGACGCTTGCTCGACGCTGCCTAGCGTCGAGACCCTGCCGCGGCGTCGAGACGCTCCGAGGGGCGCGCGCGCAGGAAATTATCGGGCCAGCGTCGAGACACTCGCCCAGCGTCGCGACGCCATCGCGAGGCGCGCGCGGTTTCATTAGGTCGCAGCGTCGCGACGCTGTCCCAGCGTCTCGACGCTCCGACGGATTTAAAGAGCTGAAGACGATTTTTCAGCAGCCATCTTCGGACTTCATCTTCTTTCTCTCGGTTTTTCTTCCATTTTTAGCTTGGCTCCGCCATTTGTGGCTTAGATTTGGAGCTTTTATTTGTAATAGGCTTAGAGATGATGTCCACGGCCTCCGTTGGAGCGTTTGTGACGATCCGCCCCATGGTCGGCTAAGGTACTGTGAACGGTTTGGGGTGATTTAGGGATTATTTGTTAGACTTCTCCATTTTGATAATTGATGCTTTAAATTCTGATTTGGTCTCTGATTTGTATGCATATATTGTTCTTCCTTAATCCCATGCATGTGTTAGATTTCGCCGACGGACAATCGAGTTTTCTAGCATGTGTTAGAGTTATAGATTAGCGATGCCATGCCTCTCACTTTTCGCCTAGTAACACAGAACAATGAAATAAATCGAAGTATTTATTTATGCATGATAATTGTTGGGTACTTCAGCGTTGGCGGGTAGCCAGTTAGCATTAGGATTGCATGGTCGAATGTTCGTGGCGATTAGCTAGTAACTGTTTAGAGTAAATTTAGAGCTGATCACTCTAGGAATGCTTTGAGCAATGTTTAATTAGATTGTTGGTTTAATTAATTAATATGAAGCCGGTTACCAAAAGGGGGTTCCCAGGTAACTGATCGCGTGCATGACAATTGGATAACCATAAATTCGAATTAGATGATAAATGGTAGAATGTCTAGCAAAGAAATCCCGAAAATCCCCGAACCGTGCACTCGTCAATCTCTTTCTCTTTAAATTCCTTCCGTTAGCATTTTTGTTATTCTTGTTGCATGATAAAAAAAACCCTGTTTACCAAAACTCAATCAATCAACCAATTAAAATCTCGAACCTTAATTTCAAGCATATTAAGACCTTCTCTGTGGATCAACCCTGTTACCACTAGCTGCAAAGCTAAGGTTAATAGGCATATAAATTTTATTTTGGCAAGCCTCGACAGCTTGATATTTAGCAATCATTCAAAAAGATTTGTTACCAAAATTGGTGCCGTTGCCGGGGAAGGCATGATTTGATTGAAGTTATGTTTGATTTTGATTTTGGTTGATTTGTTGCGTGCTGAAAAAATTTTGCATGTTTAAAATTTTTGTTGTTGTATTACCCGTTCTTCTGAGTTTAGTGGATTACAGTTTATACCTGAAATCGAAAGAGAAGAGCGGCAGTTGAGAAAAGAAGCCCGGGAGGGGCGAAGATTGTTTGAGGAAGAAGGCAATCCCTTCTTTGGCGAGGAGATGGCGCAAGGAGAAGCGCCAAGGACGTTGAAGCAGCTGGCAGCGCCAGATCTGAACTTGCAGCCTCTGTGCATTAACTACCCCGTGGTAGCAGGTAATTTTGAGTTGAAATCTAGATTAATTCACCAATTACCTTCCTTTCATGGCAATGCAGGTGAGGATGCGAACAAGCACCTGATGGAATTTCACTGTGTATGTTCGGGGATGAAGCCCCCAGGTGTAACGGAGGAGCAGCTGAATTTAAGGGCATTCCCCTTCACGCTTAAGGATAAAGCCAAGGACTGGCTTTATTATTTGCCCTCCGGCTCGATAACGACGTGGCAGGACATGAAGAGGGTTTTCTTGGATAAATATTTCCCTGCGTCCCTTGCCACGACTCTGAGGAACAGAATTTATGGGATTACCCAGGATGTGGGTGAATCCCTGCACGAGTATTGGGAACGCTTTGGGCGCCTGTGCGCAAGCTTTCCGCATCATCAAATTGTCGATCAGCTCCTGATTCAGTATTTTTATGAGGGCATGACGCCTCATGATCGGCAGATGATCGATGCCGCGAGTGGTGGGGCGTTGATTGATAAGACCCCGGTTGAGGCCAAACAGTTAATTGCAAACATGGCGGCCAACTCGCAGCAATTCGGTATTCGTGGGCAGGGACAAGTTCACAGCGTGGCCCAGAGTCACGAGATGTCTAAAATGAAGGCCCAGGTGGCCGAGATTGGAAATTTACTGAAGAAATTTGTCGGAGGTAACCGAGAGGAGGAGGTCAACGCAAACGGGGGATATGCTTCCAACCCAAGGAAGTATGATCCTTACTCGAGCACATTCAACCCCGGTTGGCGTGACCATCCCAATTTGAGTTATGGGAATAGAGAGGGACAACAACGCTTCCAAGGCCAGTCTTATGATCGGCCTACCAATTCTTCCCAAGCCCAAGCCTCCAGTTCCTCCAGCTCGTTGGAAGAGATGGTCAGAACCATCGTGACGTCGACAAGCCAGTTTCAGAAAGAAGCTCGAGAAGAGCTAAACTCACACAAAGCAGAGCTGCAAAATCTGAACAAGCAGCTGACGCAAATGGCGGTGTTGATCAGCAAAATTGAGAGCAAGAGCTCTGGGAAGCTTCCTTCCCAAACCACTGTGAACTCATGTGAGAACGTGAGCTCGATTCAGCTAAGAAGTGGGAAATCAGTTCCCTCCAGAGCCGCGAAGGAAGAATAGGACAGTTTGAATGAGTCCTCCCCGATTGCTCTCGAGAATCTGAATGATGAGAAAAAAGAGAAGATTGTGCAAGAGAATGTTGCCAAAGCACCCTTCCCCAGTAGGCTTGCGAAGCCTGCTCTGGTGAACGAAGACGAGGAGGTCCTGAGAACCTTCCAGAAGGTGATGGTAAACATACCGCTTCTTGAGGCAGTGAGCCAAGTGCCGAAATATGCCAAATTCCTCAAGAACTGGTGCACAAAGAAAAGGAAGTCCAGAGGGACTAAAAAGAAAAAGGTGAATGTTTTTGCGATCCTCCCAGGTACGTTGCCCGCCAACTGCAACGACCCAGGTACGTTTACTATCTCATGCATGATAGGTAGTAAAATTATTAAAAATGCCATGCTTGACCTTGGAGCATCTGTTAATGTCATGTCGCATGCTTTATTTCTAGATTTGACTCTTAATGAGTTGCATGAGACTGATGTGGTGATTCAGCTTGCTAATGGGTCTTGCATACGTCCTAGAGGGAAGGTCGAGGATGTTCTGATTAGAGTAGGAGATATGATGTTTCCTGCAGATTTTCTTGTGCTTGACATGAATAAGAATTCTTTGCATGCTTCGTCCTCAATGTTGTTAGGACGCCCTTTTCTTAAGACCACGAGGGTCAAAATAGATGTGTTTAGGGGCGTTATCTCATTAGAGTTTGATGAAACGGTGCATGAGTTTTCTTTATTTGAGAAGAAATCTGTGGAGAATGTTGCTTGCGTAGAGTCTGTCGAGACTGAGAGTTTGACCTCGCGCTTGAGGGATAACTCTCATGTCTCTGTTAAAAAATCTGACTTAGAATTGATTGAAATGGATGCTGTTTTTTACACTAACCACGGTGATATTCACGTGCTTGAGGCACGAAGAGAAAAGAAAGTTTTGAATGGTGTTTGCAGGACAAGTGTGGACGAGGACAAGACTGGAACGTCCCCCGCACTATCGGAATATGGATGAGTTGTTGGAGAGAATTCAGTCGAGCAAACGACTTTAAAAATTATGCGCTTCTCGGAGGCACCCGAGTGTTGAACTGTCTTTTCTGTCTTTAATTTCATTGCTGTTTTTTGTTGTTTTTAGTTTAATTTAGCTAATGTAGCTTGCTGTTTTTTTTTAGGGAATCGAGGAAGTTGAGGAAAATTTTGGGCTTCGATGATGAACGCGTCGCGTTCCTTCCCTCGCCAACTTCACAAAGAATCAGGGAAGTGTAGTTTCTTTTTCCCTTTAACTTTGTGTATCTGATTAAGTGGCATTGAGGACAATGCCAACTTTTGAAGTTGGGGGTGAATGTCGTGGACTTGCATGTGCGGTTGGTTGAGCAGTGCTAATTTTGAATATTGAAGTGCTTGGGACTCTGTTTACTGCTTGCTAGTGATGACAATCTAGGAAATGCATATTGGAAATCTGAGCATGTACATAATCTAGTTTTTGCATGATGAGTTTTGCATTTATTAGGTTCATGTCGAAAATTTTAAATTTTTTTCTATTGCTCCCTTGCATCTATCGAGCACTTAGCAACCTCACCCTAACCTCTGTAGGCTTAGTTGATCGCATGTAGCATTAATTCTTGTTGTCACCCCGAAAGGCACACCTAGGTAGCTTGTTGCATGAGAGCTAAGTGGTCAAATTAATCGAGTTAGCTTACGCTAAGCCTAAAATAAAATAAAAATAGAAAAGCATGTTAGCTAGAAAATCTCTCGAGACGCTCCTCCTTCTTATCGGTGCACCTAAGAAGTGAGCGTTAGTCCTTAAAAACGTGAAGTTTATGCATGAATTTGACGTGTTAGGAAACTCGAGGTGGGAAAGAAAAAGAGAATAAAAGTTGGGTTCAAAGAACCTTAACGAAGGGTACAAAGTACTCGTGAAAAGAAAAAGAATGAGAAAATATTTAGGTCTCTTAGTTTGCTACTCTCTCTCGTATAAGTCAAGTGTAGACTGTTCTTAAACGCTAGAAGTAGGGGGAAAACGGGATGATATGTTGCATGTGGTTTTTCCGGGCTTATATGGGTTTAGGATAGGGTGGCTAGCACACACACACGTTAGGGAGCAATAGTTAATTTTTGATGTGACCATAGTAAATGCATGCACAGATTGCTTTCATGATTATGTTGTGTTTGAGTTTGTAAAATGCATTGAGATTTGAGTTAGTAGCACGTAAGCATGTCCTTAGAGTCAATTTCTTTATTAGCCTTGCTCGAGGACTAGCAAGATTCAAGTTGGGGGTGTTTGATAACTCCATTTTGGAGCTATTATTCACTTCCTAATTCTAGCTAAACTCCGCATTTAATTTGTTAAGATGTCTCATTTATAGGAGATTTGCGGTGAAGAGCTCGTGCGTCCATTGGACCCGTTTTGAAGCTAAAAGCGGTGTTTTAACGCCCCGAGAATGCTTCGGGAAAAGGGCAAGCTGATCCAAAAAGAACCGGACCAAAATTGCCTAGGAGAGGCAATTTTCCAGCCCAAACCCGAGAGCAAGTGTCGAGCAGACAGAGTCGAGACGCTTGCTCGACGCTGCCTGGCGTCGAGACCCTGTCGCGGCGTCGAGACGCTCCGAGGGGCGCGCGCGCAGGAAATTATCGGGTCAGCGTCGAGACGCTCGCCCAGCGTCTCGACGCCATCGCGAGGCGCGCGCGGTTTCATTAGGTCGCAGCGTCGCGACGCTGTCCCAGCGTCTCGACGCTCCGACGGATTTAAAGAGCTGAAGACGATTTTTCAGCAGCCATCTTCGGACTTCATCTTCTTTCTCTCGGTTTTTCTTCCATTTTTAGCTTGGCTCCGCCATTTGTGGCTTAGATTTGGAGCTTCTATTTGTAATAGGCTTAGAGATGATGTCCACGGCCTCCGTTGGAGCGTTTGTGACGATCCGCCCCATGGTCGGCTAAGGTACTATGAACTGTTTGGGGTGATTTAGGGATTATTTGTTAGACTTCTCCATTTTGATAATTGATGCTTTAAATTCTGATTTGGTCTCTGGTTTGTATGCATTTGTTGTTCTTCCTTAATCCCATGCATGTGTTAGATTTCGCCGACGGACAATCGAGTTTTCTAGCATGTGTTAGAGTTATAGATTAGCGATGCCATGCCTCTCAGTTTTCGCCTAGTAACACAGAACAATTAAATAAATCGAAGTATTGATTTATGCATGATAATTGTTGGGTACTTCAGCGTTGGCGGGTAGCCAGTTAGCATTAGGATTGCATGGTCGAATGTTCGTCGCGATTAGCTAGTAACTGTTTAGAGTAAATTTAGAGTTGATCACTCTAGGAATGCTTTGAGCAATGTTTAATTAGACTGTTGGTTTAATTAATTAATATGAAGCACCAAAAGGGGGTTCCCAGGTAACTGATTGCGTGCATGACAATTGGATAACCATAAATTCGAATTAGATGATAAATGGTAGAATGTCTAGCAAAGAAATCCCGAAAATCCCCGAACCGTGCACTCGTCAATCTCTTTCTCTTTAAATTCCTTCCGTTAGCAGTTTTGTTATTCTTGTTGCATGATAAAAACCCTCGTTTACCAAAACTCAATCAATCAACCAATTAAAATCTCGAACCTTAATTTCAAGCATATTAAGACCTTCTCTGTGGATCGACCCTGTTACCACTAGCTGCAAAGCTAAGGTTAATAGGCATATAAATTTTATTTTGGCAAGCCTCGACAGCTTGATATTTAGCAATCATTCAAAAAGATTTGTTACCAATGAATTCTCTATTTATAGAGAATTAAAAGTAAACTAAATTCTAAAAGGAAACTAAAAAGCTAAAAGAGACTAACTGTTACCTCTCCAAATGAGTGTTATTTAGGACTTTAAATACGTGATATTCATGAAATCTCTTGAGCATTTTAGTTAGAAGTAAGCATAATATGTGTCTAATCGTGACATTTTGTGAAATGATGTTAATTTAAGACTTGTGTGGAAAAGCTACGAATAAGTGAGTAAATTGATGAAAAAATGTCTAATTAATGCCTTGCAGGTGTATTGTTGAAGTTTTGCGAAGCACGCAATGGAATCAGACGAAGAGCAGCTGGAGACAGAGCATTGTGATCGCAACGCAATCGCAATACCAGTCTTCGCTGCTGCATTTTTCCAGCCGCCAACCCTTCCTGATGCTGCCACATGTGAGGTTGTTACCTCAAATTGGATGAAGATCCGCAGCTGATGGAACCTCTGGAGGCTATATAAAGAGCTAGATGAAGAAGGAAACACACATCTCGACAGTGAAGAGAATCGGCAAAGGCCAAACCCGAAGAAGAAATTCCTTTTCTCCCGTTTGTTGGATCGAAGAAACGAAAGCCCTTGGCGTCGATAATTCGAAAGGAAGAAGAGAAGATTCGTCTTCTCTTCTTATTAAATTCATTCCCAAGATCAGCTAATCTTCTCCTTCATCTGAGGCGAATCACGGCTTAGAAGATCTTCACTCCATTACTGCTTTCTTTAAATCGCTTTCCGAATTAGCTATTACTTTCTTTAAGTTCTGTTTCGGATCATCTACTGTTTTTCCCTTTAACTATTGCTTTCGGATTGACGTATGTATGCTTTACGAATTGTTATTTGATTTGCCTTTTAAGAGTAATCAATTAGTTTTGTTGAGTTCTTCATTTAATCGTCTTTCAATCAATTAGTTTTGTTGAGTTATTCATTCCATTAGTAGTCAATTAATGTTGTTGAGTTCTAAAGTCATGAGTAGCTAAAGTTCATAGAGGTTTGCTAGAGATGAATCTGTAGATTATGCTTATGTGAATTCAGCATGTAAAGTAGCATGAATGCATTGAATGAATGTGATCTTCATCCCATGGACAATTTCGACCGGCCATCCATTTTTTCTAAAGAATTCCTAACCTCTGAAAGGAGTAAGAATTCAGAGTCGTTCATTCATGTTAGCCTTTCATGGTAGTAAAGAGAGTGGCCTAGGAATAGACATTCTCCTAACACGTTTGTTAGCATGCATTTATAAATAGGTTTTTAGCCTTACTTGGACATGAGTAATCTAAGAATCTAATGCATATAATCGGAAGATGTATGAGGTCTAGCTAAGACGATGCATGAGATGTTAATTTACTGTTGAATGATCATAGTTAAATGCCTACAGAGGACTCTTAAGCCAACCTTGCTTTCTTCATTTTAGATTTTAATTGTTGCTAGTTTATTGCGAGAATATTGCGAGAACTTCAATATCACTTTTTGCCTTTACCTTAGTATTTTATCAGTCTTGTAATCCATTGTGAATCCATTGCGAAAGTATTGCGAGACCCGCAATACTATTTTTCAACATCATAGTTTCCTTTAGCTTATTTTGCTTGGTGTTAACTTTTCATTTCCCTTGCATCCTTTATAATTTCGTGCCTCAACCCAAAATCCATTCATTTCGAGTTACCTTATCTAATTTAACACGCACCAAATCGCTAGTCACTCAACTCAGTCTCTGTGGGAAAACGATATAAATTATACTTACCACTTGCTGCAGACCATGTATACTTGCATGATCTGAGTGCTCTTCGCATCTAATTTACACACACACTGAGCACGCAACACTAACCAAGATTAATATGAAATTACCACTAAGTTACTCCTAATCCTACCCGCATCAAGCTGAGTTTCATGCCAAAGTCTCACATATTTTTTTTTCCTTTCATTCAACACATACCATGGTATTAAGTTCAAAAGCATAACAAAATTTCTTGTATGAATTCCAAAGGCTTGTAGACACAAACTGTATCATGAAAAGGTTATGTCATACTCATGTACAAAAAGTCTCAACATAATAACTTCCTTTATTTTCTCAATATAGCAAAATTTTATTCTCATCTTAGGTTTTTTTTTTTTTTTCTATTTCGCTTTCGTTATTGAACACATCAACTAGGTTAGATATTTTAAACCGGGTTTTTTCATATTGTCACTTGTACTCCATCTTGTAACTTTTCATTCTTTTGGCATGGCACGTGAAAAACCAAAATACCTTATTGATTCAACAAAACCTTAAGCTTCCCAAGAGAATTCATAGAATACAATTCCTTCAAAATCTAGCATCCGCAACAACATGTGTCACAAACAAAAAAGCTTCAACCTATTGGGATCCTTTTTTTCTGTGTCTAACAACTAGTTTAGTATCATGTCTAACTTTGTTGGGATAGAGTTTCCTTTAGCACCACCACTTTAATTGTCCCCATAGAAAAACATAACATTAATGCTTAGCATTAATGGTGATGCTTAATTTTCTTGAATTCTCCTATACTAGTGAGACCAAAGCAAATTCATAAAAAAAAAAAAAAAAAAAAAAAAAAAAAAAAAAAGTGAGTGAATAACACTACCAATAGTTTGCAACCATCCTTGTGCAACTTCTTCTAGTCTCATTGCGTTCCTCGCAAAACTTCAGCAATACATCTGCAGGCATAAATTAGACATTTTTGCACCAATTATACACTTATGCACAGATATTTCACATAAGCCTTAATTTTAACACCTTTTCACAAATGTCACTATTAAACACATATTATGCTGAATAATGGCTAGAATGCTTCAAAAGACTTCATGAATATAAGCATTTATAGACCTAAATAACTCTCATTTGGAGAGGTAACACTTGCCAAAATAAATTTATAAAACCCGTAGCTTTTAGCTTTGCAGCTAGCGGTAACGGGGTCGAACCACAGAGAGGGAACAAGAATTGAAATTAATAGTTTGATATGCAATTAAATTGATTGGGAGGTTTTGTCACAAAACAGGGGGGTTTTAATCATGCAAAGTGTGAAAATGCGCTACCGAAAAAATAATACGAATGAGATTTAAAAAGTGTTGGATTTGGGGGATTTCGGAATTTTGCTAAGCATTTTAATGTTCATCATTTAATTCTAAAGATATGGCAATCAAATTACATGCACGCGGACGGTTGCCCGGGAACCCTAAAGCAACCGACTTCATATTAATTAATTAGAACTTCGCAATCCTAACTAAACAGTATTCACCATCAAATTAGAGTGATCAACCCCAATCTAACCCCGAACAGTTACTAGCGCTACACGACGAACGTTCGATTATACATCCTAAATGCTAACTGACTACCCGGCAACCCTAAAGTAATCAACATTTAACATGAATAACACGATGCTTCGATTTGTTCTATTGTTCTGTGTTACTAAGTCGACAAGGAGAGGCACGACATCGCTAGTCTATAACAATAACACATGCTAGAAAGCGAGATTGTCCGTCTAGAAATCTAACACATGCATAGATTAAGCAAGAACAATAAATGCACACAATAAATGAAGCCAAAACAGAACCAATATGCTTAATTATCAAAACATTAAGGCTTAGCAAAAATCCCTAATCGATCCCAAATCCTACACGGTTACTTTTATGTCTCCAAAAGTGACTTAGTTAGGACTTATTTAGCTTAGAAAGATGCACACTCTTAGGTGTTTTTAATAGGATTTAGCTTAAACCTATGCTTATTTGTGAGAATTAAAAGAAGGTAGCTAAATTAGGACTTGTGTGCAAAAGGAAAGAAAAGGATTGAAAACCGAAGTAAAAGAAGGAAAAAACTACATTGCGACAGCATTGCGGAAACATTGCTGAAACCGCAATGTTTCAAGTGAAAACCGTAAGTTGACTGATCTTTTTCTGTTAATTTCCGTTATTTCAGGGATTCGTTCTTTCTCCTCCATCCATTCTGAAGTACGACGTTGAAGATTGATGGTTCTCCTTGGCCCAAATGCGCCTGCAGATTGCTATAAAAGGGGGTCAAAGTCGAGGGTTCAAGCATCATCCGAAAGCGTAGAAGTCTTCTCGCAGCTCCATCTTTTCTCCTGTTTTTCTTTGCCGTCTGTTGGTTTGCGAAGCTCAGCTGTTGGAATCGATAATCTGATAGGAAGGAGAGGAGATTTGTCTTCTTTCCCGATTGGATTCATCCAAGCAAAGCTGTTCTTTCTCATCCTTCAGCCGAGGCGGTTGCGACGAGGCGTCCAAGCTCATTTACATGCTTTCTGTCTTTCCTTTCTAATTTCCAGCATTGTTTAGTTGTTGTTTCTGTTTTAGTGACTAGTTCATTTCATTGCGTTGCTTTCTGTCTTTGAATTATTTACTTTAAGCTTTCCTTTGTTCATTCAAACAATCAAGTAATCAAATCACAATTCTTCATTTCACAGTTTCTTGCTTTTGCGATCTACTGTTTTTCCTTACTGTTTTGTCTTTAAATTTCTTCTAAGCATGTCTGTTTTATCTCTTATGTTTGTTCTCCCTATATCCATGAGTAACTAAGTCACATAGGGGCATGCTAATGACAATTCTATAGGCTAAAAAACGTGAACCAAGCATGTAGGATAGCTCTCGAAGCATTGATTGTATGTAAGCTTCATCCCACGGGCAATTTCGATTGGCCATCCATTTTGTCCAAAGAACTCCTAACCTCTGGAAGGAGTAAGAGTTCAGAGTCATACACTCATGCTAGCCTTTCAAGGTAGCCAGAAAACGACCTAGGAATAGGCGTTTTCCTAGTACAAACCGTAACTTTCTGCTTTAACAAGATGCTTAAGACCTTACTTGGATATGAGTAAACTAAAGAATCTAATGCATGGAATCGGAAGATACATGAGATTTAGTGAGTTTGATGCATAGTGAGTTGATCCAATGCTTGGGAATCGTATGAAAAAGCCTATAGAGGAGTCGTTAGTAGCCCTTGTTTCTCCATTTTACACACTTTCGCTGTTATTAAAATTGCGGTAGAATTGCTGTTTCCGCAATTCTGCTAAAGTTACAATTCTGTCTAGCTGTTTTTGTCTTCGTTTATTAATCTCGTCTCTTTTCATTTGAGTTTAACTTTGACTTGCACTTGTTTATGTTACTACCCTCTTCGTATTCAGTAGGAAATAGTCAATTTAAAACCAAATCTACCCCATCAAATCCACCCTTTCTTTCTTAACTTTACACTTCACGAGTAGCTTATAATAAATCTTTGTGGGAAAACGAATGAAAAAATACTTACTACTTGCTATAGGATCATGTATGCTTGCATGTTCTGAGTGCTCTCTCTATCTTATTGCTTATTTATTTTAACACATTGAGCACGCAACAAGTTTTTGGCGCCGCTGCCGGGGATTTATTTAAGTGAAAACGAAGTTTGTTAAGTTTGAAACACCAAGTTTATTGCCTATTGAAGCTGATCTGTTTCATTTCTTTTGCAGGTACTATTGGGTTAGTTTATGAGTGAACCTTCAAGTAGTGATCTAGAGTTCAATCCTAAGCCTGAGAGATTACTTAGGGCCAGAAATAGAGCCAAGAAACGTCTCTTTAACCAACCCTCTTTACCTCAAGTAATTGCGGGAACCGCAATTCCTCCGCAATTGTCTCAAGAAGAAATGGATGGAATAGTTCCAAATCCGGTGCCTGTCACTCGCAATCCCATCGAAATAACGAATGACAAGGATAGCGCCATACTCTCTTACCTAGTACCTATGCCTGGGGAGCTGAACCCCAGCATAATCCGTCCTGAAATCACTGCCAACTCATTCGAGTTAAAGCCAGTGATGTTCCAAATGTTGTCCACTGTGGGACAATTCTTTGGAGTGGAAAATGAGGATCCCCACAACCATCTTAGAAACTTCTTAGGAGTCAGTGATACCTTCATCATCCCTGGAGTTTCCCAAGAAGCCTTGAGGCTATACCTTTTCCCTTACTCTTTGAGGGACAAAGCCAAAACATGGTTGAACTCATTACCCTCTGGATCTGTCCGCAATTGGACAGACTTAGCAGAAAAATTCCTAGTCAAATACTTCCCACCTGATAGGAATTCTACCTTTCGTGATGACATAATCAAGTTCAAACAAGCTGACACTGAGTCTCTTCACGAAGCTTGGACAAGGTTTAAAGATCTTCTTCTTAAATGTCCACACCATGGCATCCCATGGTGTATCCAAATAGAGGTCTTTTTCAAAGGATGCAACCCCAACACTAGACAAGTCTTAAATTCATCTGCTGGAGGTTCCATGTTGTCCAAGAGTTACAACGAAGCCTATGAGATCTTGGAGAAGATCTCAGCATCTCACTGTAGGTGGTCAGATGATCCAGTTGAGCCAACTAGAGCTCAAGACAAGGATGCTCTAAGTGCAATGAGCAGCCAAATAAATGCCCTGACCAACCTAGTTAAGCAAATGGCTCAGGCCAATCTCCAAACAAGTGTCAACACCGCCACAGCCATGTCAATGGGCACCCAACCAAGTCAAGGTGAGACACTTATCTGTGGATTCTGTGGGGAAGGGCACCTGTATGAATACTGCCCTGGGAATCCAGCCTCAGTCTGCTATATTGGAAGCCAGCAGCAGCCTAGGAACAATCCCTACTCTAATACTTACAACCCTGGTTGGAGGAACCACCCAAACCTGTCATGGGGTGGCCAACAAAATGCTAACCAAAATCCTAACCAACCAAGGCCGAGTGGAACACCTGGTTTCACTCCTCAACATAACCAATCCATGTATCAAAAACCATACAACCAACCTGTAGGGTCTTCTGTAGAAAACTTACTCAAGGAATACATAGCCAAGAATGATGCCACTCTACAGAGTCAGCAAGCTACTCTTAGGAGCCTAGAGAACCAAATAAGGCAACTAGCCAATGAAATCAAAAGTAGGCCCCAAGGTAGACTCCCTGCTGACACTGAAGTGCCAAGGAGAGATGGTAAAGAGCAAGTTCAAGCAATTGAACTTAGAAGTGGTAGACCATTGGTAAGCAACACCAAGGACACACCAAAGAGAGTAGAGAACACTGAGTCTAGTGCTCCACTGGAGTCTCTGCCAAACCAAGGTCCACCACCAACAAGCACATCAGGATCAAGGCTGGAGCCAATCATAGAAGAGATAGAAGAAATTCCAAGGCCTCCACCTATCCTAAGGCGACCTGAAGTGCCTGCATATGTGCCACCACCTCCATTTCCTAGAAGGCTAAAGAAAAAACAAGAACAGGAAGTGCACTTTAACAAATTTTTAGAAATTCTTAAGCAAGTGCATGTTAACATTCCTTTTGTAGAGGTTTTACAGTCTATGCCTTCTTATGTAAAGTTTTTGAAGGATATTATAACTAACAAGAAAATAATTGGTGAGTTTGAAACAGTCAATCTCACTGAGGAGTGCAGTGCCATACTCCAGAACAAGCTACCCAAGAAGGAGAAGGATCCTGGTTCCTTCACCTTACCTGTAGAACTAGGAGGCAAGCACGTGGGCAGAGCTCTTTGTGACCTGGGAGCCAGCATAAATCTCATGCCCCTATCACTATTCCGCCAGCTAGGAATAGGAGAAGCACGTCCAACCACTGTCACTTTACAACTAGCAGACAGATCCATTGCATACCCTGAAGGTAAGATTGAGGATATTCTTGTAAAGGTTGACAAGTTTATTTTCCTTGCAGATTTCATTATCCTGGATTATGAAGCAGACAAGGAGGTCCCCATCCTGTTAGGCAGACCATTCCTAGCCACAGGTAGGGCACTAATAGATGTCCAAAAAGGTGAGCTCACTATGAGGGTTCATGATGAAGAGGTGAAATTTAGTGTTTATAAAGCCTTAAGGTACCCCTCTGACTCTGAATCTTGTGCTAGCATGGACATTGTTGATTCACTAATGGAAGAACAATTGGAGCATGAATTGTTGACTAAGCATGCTAATAACTATGTAGAATTAGAATTAACTGACTTAAACATAGCTGAGATAATGGACATACCTGTAAATAACCCTCAGCATGTTTGTATGAATATTGACTTAACTGAAAAATCTTTGAATCCACTAAAACCATCCATTGAGCATCCACCTGTCTTAGAATTGAAACCTCTCCCCACTCACCTCAAGTATGCATATCTAGGAAGTAATGATACTTTGCCTGTGATTATTTCTTCTAAATTAAGTGAAAAGCATGAGGTTGAACTAATATTACTACTTAAGCAACATAGGAAGGCTATTGCATGGACTATTGCTGATATTAGAGGCATTAGCCCTTCTTATTGCATGCATAAGATTATACTAGAGGAAGAGCACACACCTAGAGTAGATCACCAACGTAGGCTGAATCCCTCTATGAAAGAGGTAGTTAAAAAGGAAATAATAAATTGGTTAGATGCTGGTGTGATCTTCCCCATAGCTAGTAGCCAGTGGGTGAGCCCTATACAATGTGTACCTAAGAAGGGGGGGATGACTGTGGTAGTCAATGAGAACAACGAACTGATTCCAACTAGGACTGTCACAGGATGGAGAGTTTGCATGGATTATAGGAAACTAAATAAAGAAACCAAAAAAGACCATTTCTCTCTACCATTCATTGACCAAATGCTAGATAGAATAGCTGGTAGAGCCTACTACTGTTTCTTAGACGGTTATTCAGGGTATAACCAGATTACTATAGACCCTAAGGACCAAGAGAAGACTACCTTCACTTGCCCTTTTGGAACTTTTGCCTTTCGCAGAATGCCTTTTGGCTTATGCAATGCACCGGCAACTTTCCAAAGATGCATGTTGGCAATCTTCTCTGATTTGGATGAGTCCATGATAGAGATATTCATGGATGATTTCTCAGTCTTTGGGGATTCATTTACAAACTGTCTAGAGAACCTAGGACAAGTCCTGGCTAGGTGTGAGGAGACCAACCTAGTCCTAAATTGGGAAAAGTGCCATTTCATGGTGGATGAGGGGATTGTCTTAGGTCATAGAGTGTCGACGGCAGGTGTAGAAGTTGACAGGGCAAAAATTGAAATAATAGAGAAATTGGTAGAACCCCAAAATGTCAAGGCCATTAGAAGTTTCTTAGGGCATGCTGGTTTCTATAGAAGGTTCATTAAGGACTTTTCTAAGATCTCCAAGCCTCTATGTGAGCTTCTAGAGCTAAACAAACCATTCATTTTCTCTGAAGAGTGTGTCCTAGCTTGGAAAACCCTTAAGAGAGCACTAGTCACAGCGCCTATTATAGTAGGGCCAAATTGGGATCTCCCATTTGAGATGTTATGTGATGCTAGTGACTATGCTGTAGGGGTTATGTTAGGACAGAAGATTGACAAGTTAACACACCCTGTCTATTATGCTAGTAAGACACTTAATGAGGCACAATGCAACTACACAACCACTGAGAAAGAAATGCTAGCTGTAGTGTTTGCTTGTGAGGAATTTAGGAACTATATTGTAGGCACTAGGACAATCGTGTACACTGACCATTCTGCTTTAAAATACCTTATGAGGAAGGTTGATGCTAAGCCTAGGTTGATTAGGTGGGTACTGCTGCTGCAAGAGTTTGATTTAGACATTAGAGATAAGAAAGGAAGTGAAAATGTGGTTGCGGATCATCTTTCTAGATTGCAGCATAATTGCGAAAAAATTGCGGAACCCGCAATTTTTTATGCTTTTATTGATGAACATGTCTTTGTATTGACTCATCGTGATAACGATGAGGAACCTTGGTTTGCTGACATTGCTAACTTCCTTGCATCACAGGTACTACCAACTTTCAAGGGAAGCCAAGAGAAGAAGAGGTTCCTTCATGAGGCAAGGAAATTCATATGGGATGACCCCACCCTTTACAAAACATGTGCTGACGGCTTGCTAAGGAAGTGTGTTTCAGCTGCTGAGGCGAAGTCTGTGCTGCAGCACTGCCACACAGCTCCTTATGGTGGACACTTTGGTGGCCAAAGAACAGCTGCAAAGGTATTTCAGAGTGGCTACTATTGGCCAACGATCTTCAAGGATGCACACAACTATGCCCACAGCTGTGATGAATGCCAAAGAACAGGTAACCTTAGTCGCAAGGATGAAATGCCTCTCACTTACATCTTAGAGTTGGAACTCTTTGATGTGTGGGGCATTGACTTCATGGGACCATTTCCCCCATCATCAGGTAACCTTTACATATTAGTGGCAGTAGACTATGTATCCAAGTGGGTAGAGGCCATAGCATGTCCCAATAATGATGTCAAAACAGTCATAAAATTCTTGCATAGGCACATTTTTACTAGGTTTGGAACACCACGTGCTATCATTAGTGATGAAGGGACACATTTCATTAATAAGGCTATGGAGAGAGTGTTGGCTAAGTATAACATTAGGCATAGAGTAGCCACTCCTTATCACCCACACTCGAATGGTCAGGCTGAAATTTCAAATAGGGAGATTAAGAACATCCTAGAAAAAGTGGTCAAACCTAATAGAAAGGACTGGTCATTTAAACTCGACGATGCACTTTGGGCATATAGGACTGCATATAAGACACCCCTAGGTATGTCTCCTTACAGACTGGTGTATGGTAAAGCTTGTCATCTTCCATTTGAGTTAGAAATTAAGGCATTTTGGGCACTAAAAGAGTTGAATTATTGCGTGACCGATGCGGGAACGTTGCGGTCTTTGCAATTACATGAGCTTGATGAGCTTAGACATATGTCTTATGAAAATGCCAAAATGTATAAGGAGAAGACCAAGATTTGGCACGACAGTAGACTTAGGATTAAGGACTTCAAGAAAGGCCAGCTTGTCTTATTATTTAACTCACGATTGAAATTATTTCCAGGCAAACTTAAGTCTAGATGGTCAGGTCCATTTGTAATTACTAATGTGTTTGTTCATGGTGCTATCGAGATAAAGAACCTGCAGCAAGGACAACCATTCATGGTTAATGGTGCAAGATTGAAGCACTACTATGAGGAAGAGGATGTGAAAACTCTCTCGGCCTTCCTCTTGACTGAAGCGTGAAATTAAGAACGAGAGAGGACGAGTGATTGCTGTGCTCGTCAATATGAGGCTCATGCCTTAGTTTATTTTTTGCGATTTTCCGGTTATCGTTTGTGTATATGTTTGTATGATTTTAATTACGAATTTGATGTTGATTTTATTTCTTTTTGTAGGGAATCAATAGAGGGAATCAAGGAGATTAAATCCAGCCAAAAAGATCAAAAAGATATTGGGCCAAATCAAAGATACGGTTGAGCAAAGATTGACATTTAAATTCAGAAAATCTCCAACGGTCACTAGAATTGCGCTGGATTTGCAGAATCCGCAAAAATATAGCCGTTGGGATTTTTTGGGTTTCTTTATATCCGTTAGAAGGCGCGTTGATCCGCACGATTCCCCCATTATCTGAACTCCAAGAAAACTGCTTTTCTCTTCATCTGTGATTCCTCTCTCCAAATCTCCACAATTCAACAATGGTGCTAACAAGAGCCGAACGATCTGCGTCCAAGAAAAGGGCTAATGAAGCTGAAACGGCTGCGAGGGAAGCACTGCTTGCCTTGGCTGATGCTGAGGCCGCGCGAACTGAACGACTTCCCAAACTTCCGATCCGCAAGAAGAAGTGGAAGGTCGTCACAGAGATACCTGCTGGACCCTCTAAACCAGCAGGCACACCCAGGAAGCGCAGGTGGAGTATGGCCATGGCCGAAGAAGAAATCAAGAAAAAGACTCCCTCTGTGGAGAGTCAAGAACGAGGCCAGCCATCCCACGAGACAGCCGAGCGCAGCCCTTCACCATCTCCACCAGTTCAAAGCCCTGAGCTCTCCTCATCGCCGCCAGCGCAGAGCCCTGAGCTGCCTTCATCACCGCAGAGTTCTGCACAGACCGCTACAGCAGCACAAAGCACCACCCCGTCGCCCACTTCTCCACGGCCTGACCCTGAATTCCCATATGGGGAGTACCAAGAATCAACGTGGTGGGCTAGATTTTGAATATCCGCCTAATCTCAAGCTGTCGAGGCTTGCCAAAATACGATTTATAATGCCTATTGCCAAGGCTTTGCAGCCAGTGGTAACAGGGTCGATCCAAGGAATAGGAATGATCAAAAGTATAATTAAAATTGGGATTTAATTGATTAATTGGTAACGGGGGGTTTTAATCATGCAAGAGAAATAATGAAGAAAGTAACGAAGGAAGAATAATATGTAGAGAGCGTGTGAACGGTTTGGGGAGTCTCGGGGTCAATTGTTAGACAACATTCAGCTTATCATTTAATTCTAACGACATGGAATACAGTTTATTTAGCACGCGGACGACTACCAGAGAAGCCCCAAAGTAGCCGACTCCATGGATTTTAATTAGACCACACAGTTCTAATTACACGTTATCTAAGCTCACATTAAGATGATCGGTCCTAAGATGAATTTAGACAGTCACTAGCTAACCGCGACGAACATTCGAGCGTGAATTCTAAATGCTAGTAGGTTGCCCGCAAACGCTGTATGCAACCAACATTTATCCTACCCGACCCGATACTTCGATTTAGTTCTATTTACCTGTGTTACTTAGTCGAGCAGTGAGAGGCACGGCATCGCTACTCTTTAACATACACAACATGCGAAACTACCCGAGTGTCAATCAACGTAATTTAGCATGAGCGTGGGATTAAGCAAGGTAAACAGATGCCAACAATCAGATTCCAATATGCAAAATTATACTCAGATTATCAAAGCCATAAATGTCTAACAAAATTCCCCTAAACAAATCCCAAACCGTCACTCTTACCTTAGCCGCTCATGGCGCGGTTCGTCAATCCCGCTCCACCAACGACCATGGAAGAGTTCATCTACCTATTACAATGGAGAGTGGAGCTCTCAAGCATGCCAACAATGGCGGAGCTCCACGAAATATAGAGAGAAAACGGAGAAGAAGAAGCTAAAAATCGCCGGAATCGGTTGAGAGATGAAGAAGATGAAGATCCAAAATTATGCAGAAAAATCGTCTTTTAGCTGCTGTGATCGTCGTAGCGTCGAGACGCTAGGCCAGCGTCTCGACGCTGTGCCCTAAGTTGCCGCGCGCGCGCGCGATGGCGTCGCGACGCTAGGCCAGCGTCGCGACGCTGCCCCGATGAATTTCCTGCGCGCGCCTCCTCCGGAGCGTCTCGACGCCAAGCAGGGTCTCGACGCCAGGGCAGCGTCGAGCTAGCGTCTCGACGCTATCACTCGACGCTTGCTCTCGGGTTTTTCCAGCGTCGAGCCAGCGTCTCGACGCTATAGCTCGACGCTGGCTCTCGGGTTTGGGGCTGATGCTTTGCCTCTCCAAGGCAGTTTTGGCCCGTTTCTTCACGGAACAAGTTCCCCTCTTCCCGATGCTTCCCCGGGGCGCTAAAACTCTGCTTTAAGCGCTCGAACATGTCCAACGGACGCACGAGCTCTTTGCCGCTTTTCTCCTACAAAAGAGATACATTTAATCAATTGCGAGCGGCCTTTAGCTATAATTAGGACGTATTTAATAGCTCCAAAATGGAGTTATCACAACGCAGGGCAGTGGGGGGGCTGAGGAAGAAGAGGTCTTCTCTCCGTTGAGGGAAGCCAGCCCTGAGAGTCCTGCGCAGAAGGATGATTCTATGGAAGAAACACTGGGGGCTTGCCTCCATGCGATCTCAACCAAGGCGAGGCTGAAGAAGAAGAAGGCTGCCAAGATTGTCAAGGCCAAATGGTCCAAGAAATCAAAGAAAAAGAAAGCCAAGAGGGCGTTTGCATCAGAGGAGAAGAGTGCTGAGTCATCGCTCAAGAAGCTCAAGATTGAGGCTGCTGAGTCAGCCAAACCAAAAGACAAAGGGAAGGCCAAGCTTTACCCTGAAGATGAGCCTCAGTCAGTGAGGTACGTGTCTTCTGACGCTGAGTCTAGAGGCATGGAGCTGAGGAAACGAGAGCTGCTGCACGAGAAGGGCTTCCTCGACAGACCTGCTGACCTGCCGCAATTCTTGCGCGCAGGAATTACGAATCACGGCTGGGAGGAGTTGTGCAGACCACCCAATCCAGCTTACACAAGCATGGTGTATGACTTCTACGCCAACCTAAGGAATTCTGAGGAGGGGTTGTCTGTGGTCAGGGGAGTAGAAGTGGACTTCTCAGCAAAAGCCATCAACGAAGCCTATGGCCTCAAGGGCCAAAAACATACTGACTATGCGAGGATTGTTGATGAGCCTACTGAAGCCGTCCTGGAAGAGGCCATTCGGACCATTGGCCAGCCTGAAGCATCCTGGACCGTGTCACGCAATGGGAGGCACACTCTCATGAGTGCCAACCTCACAGCTAAGGCGGCTGTATGGTTTTCTTTCGTGAGAAGGAAACTATCCCCAGTGACTCATGAGACCACCATCAACCAGAGCAGGTCGCTGCTGGTTTATGCAATCATGCGAGGTCTCACGATCAATGTGGGTGAAGTCATGTCAGCCGCCATTGCTGACTGCGCCAAGAAGGGTAAGGGTCCATTGTTCTTCCCTAATACTATTACTAAACTATGCTTGCGTGCAGGAGTCCCCATTGAGCGGATGGAACAGCAGATGGCTTACACAGGCCACTTGGAGCTGCCTACAGGCTTGAGGCTGAAAAGGAAGGGGAACATGGAGTTCGAGCTGGATAGATTGGCTGCTGCTCAGTCATTATCCATGGCGTGCCTGCTGGATTTACAGAAGAGGATGGCTCAATGGGCCACGTACGCACAGGCGAGGGACAAGGAAGTTGCTGACCAACTGGGATGCATCTTCCCTGACTTTCCCACGAATCTACTGTCTCCATGGGTGCCCCCACGACCACGAGGGAATGATGATGAGGATGAAGACATCTGAGTGCTGGTTTGAATTGCACTAGAGGGAGTATTGCTGTTCCCTTAGAATAAACAAGAAAAAAAAAATCAAACTGCTTTTTGTGAACCATGTGAATTATGCTGTTTTTTAATATTTTGATCTGTTTTAGTTGCTTAGTTTTAAGTTTTTAAACTGTTTAGTGTAGTCTGATGATAGCTGAATAGGTAGGTTAGTTTGGTTTTATTTTTGTAGAGCTTGAGTGACGGGAAAAAAGCATGCTTAGGGGCCTGAATCACTGTTATATCTGCCCTGGCTTTATTGCGAAATAATTGCGGAAACCGCAATTTTTCTTACTGAATGCATGTTTTGGACTGTCTGTTTAGCTAGGCTGTGATCTGTTAAATTCTATCTTTTGCTGCTATCATGACTACCTTGTATAGCTTATCTTCAAGCATGCTGGATGAGTGTCATAGGACACCCTTTGATAGTTTAAATTAACCTCTAAAAAGCTCAGCATGCATAGCTTTAAGTCCTTACCTGTCTGTTTTTTTTCAAATGTCTGCTGCTGTGATATTTACTTTTAGAATGTTCTGCCTATGCCTAGGACTTTTAGATTCTCTTTGTTTTACCTTAGACTAGATGCTTCTAGGACAGTTTGGGGGTGTGCCACCTCAGACACTCATTGGGGACAATGAGTAGTTGTAGTTTGGGGGAGGCCACCCTAGGCCTAGGAACATTCCTCTCTCCCTTAAAAGCATAAGCATTCTTCTTCTCCTTCACAAAAATGATGAATTGAAAAAAAAAAAAATGAAAAATAGAATAAAGAGGGGAGTCTCTCTTAGGTTGCTAAGTAATCAGTGCCAAGTGTGTAACCCACAAGTGGCATTGCATCAAAAGGCAACCAAAGGATAGGCACCACCTAAGTAAGAAAAAAGGAAAAGAGTAGGGGAGAAGAATGTATACCTAGGAGTTGCAGCTTTGTGGCTTAGATGTCCTGATAAAAAGAACTCTGATCCTCAAGTAGTTGAGCACAAAGTTGTAGCTTGTAGGGTTGTTTAGGGAGATGAATGTATGTCCAATGTAGTGATGCCAGGGTTTAGGTTGTTCTTTTAAAGTACTACTGTCACTGTTAATACTAAGACTGGCATGACTCTAAGGAATCCTAGGTAGCTCAAAAGTAAAAACTAGAAGCATGTACTGAGTCTGGGGTAAAGCTAGGTAGAATTTGAAACCTTAGGGATAGAGGCATGATATGACAAAAGCAAGTAGATCAGTTGTAGGGAGTTAATGAAAACAATAGGAGTATTAGGCAGGCGAAGTCAGAAGAAGCTAGATAAGAGGATAGTTCTGAACTTAGAAGTGTGTCACAGGACAGCACTGCTATAGATAGGGATATAGGGGAGTCATAAGAGGTTAAAGAAGATGAAACAGCAGCCTAAGTAGTCCTTAGATTGCTTGAGGACAAGCAAAACCTTAAGTTTGGGGGTGTGTTATGTCTCCAAAAGTGACATAGTTAGGACTTATTTAGCTTAGAAAGATGCACACTCTTAGGTGTTTTTAATAGGATTTAGCTTAAACCTATGCTTATTTGTGAGAATTAAAAGAAGGTAGCTAAATTAGGACTTGTGTGCAAAAGGAAAGAAAAGGATTGAAAACCGAAGTAAAAGAAGGAAAAAACTACATTGCGACAGCATTGCGGAAACATTGCTGAAACCGCAATGTTTCAAGTGAAAACCGTAAGTTGACTGATGTTTTTCTGTTAATTTCCGTTATTTCAGGGATTCGTTCTTTCTCCTCCATCCATTCTGAAGTACGACGTTGAAGATTGATGGTTCTCCTTGGCCCAAATGCGCCTGCAGATTGCTATAAAAGGGGGTCAAAGTCGAGGGTTCAAGCATCATCCGAAAGCGTAGAAGTCTTCTCGCAGCTCCATCTTTTCTCCTGTTTTTCTTTGCCGTCTGTTGGTTTGCGAAGCTCAGCTGTTGGAATCGATAATCTGATAGGAAGGAGAGGAGATTTGTCTTCTTTCCCGATTGGATTCATCCAAGCAAAGCTGTTCTTTCTCATCCTTCAGCCGAGGCGGTTACGACGAGGCGTCCAAGCTCATTTACATGCTTTCTGTCTTTCCTTTCTAATTTCCAGCATTGTTTAGTTGTTGTTTCTGTTTTAGTGACTAGTTCATTTCATTGCGTTGCTTTCTGTCTTTGAATTATTTACTTTAAGCTTTCCTTTGTTCATTCAAACAATCAAGTAATCAAATCACAATTCTTCATTTCACAGTTTCTTGCTTTTGCGATCTACTGTTTTTCCTTACTGTTTTGTCTTTAAATTTCTTCTAAGCATGTCTGTTTTATCTCTTATGTCTGTTCTCCCTATATCCATGAGTAACTAAGTCACATAGGGGCATGCTAATGACAATTCTATAGGCTAAAAAACGTGAACCAAGCATGTAGGATAGCTCTCGAAGCATTGATTGTATGTAAGCTTCATCCCACGGGCAATTTCGATTGGCCATCCATTTTGTCCAAAGAACTCCTAACCTCTGGAAGGAGTAAGAGTTCAGAGTCATACACTCATGCTAGCCTTTCAAGGTAGCCAGAAAACGACCTAGGAATAGGCGTTTTCCTAGTACAAACCGTAACTTTCTGCTTTAACAAGATGCTTAAGACCTTACTTGGATATGAGTAAACTAAAGAATCTAATGCATGGAATCGGAAGATACATGAGATTGAGTGAGTTTGATGCATAGTGAGTTGATCCAATGCTTGGGAATCGTATGAAAAAACCTATAGAGGAGTCGTTAGTAGCCCTTGTTTCTCCATTTTACACACTTTCGCTGTTATTAAAATTGCGGTAGAATTGTTGTTTCCGCAATTCTGCTAAAGTTACAATTCTGTCTAGCTGTTTTTGTCTTCGTTTATTAATCTCGTCTCTTTTCATTTGAGTTTAACTTTGACTTGCACTTGTTTATGTTACTACCCTCTTCGTATTCAGTAGGAAATAGTCAATTTAAAACCAATTCTACCCCATCAAATCCACCCTTTCTTTCTTAACTTTACACTTCACGAGTAGCTTATAATAAATCTCTGTGGGAAAACGAATGAAAAAATACTTACTACTTGCTATAGGATCATGTATGCTTGCATGTTCTGAGTGCTCTCTCTATCTTATTGCTTATTTATTTTAACACATTGAGCACGCAACAGTTACCTTAGCCGACCATGGAGAAATTGACCACAATAGCATCCATGGAAGCCTTGGCCATCATCCCAAGCAAATAACAAAGGAAAAGCTCCAAAAATGCCTAACAATGGCGTAATACCGAGAGAAAATCGCGGAGACGCTATATAATTCATCGTAGTGTCGAGACGCTAGGCCAGCATCGCGGCGCTGCGACCTAAAAATCTCAGCGCGCGCATCGTAATGGCGTCTCGACGCTAGGCCAGCGTCTCGACGCTGCCCCGATAATTCTCAGCACGTGCGCCTCTTCGGAGCGTCCCGACGCCTCAGCAGCGTTGAGGAAGCGTCTCGACACTACGATGAATTATATAGACACTAGCCATTTTGGGTGTCTCGACGCTTGCTCTCAGGTTTGGGGCTGGAAAATTGCCTTTGCATGGCAATTTTCTCCAAATCTTCCTTGTTGAGCCTCCCCATCTCCCGATGCAATCCTAGAGTGCTAAAACAGCTTCCTTAGCCCCGAAACGCGTCCATTGGACACCATGAGCTCTATTCCGCAATTTTCCTATAAACAAGACAAATTAATCAATTAATCACGGCTTTTAGCTAGAGTTAGGGAGTGATAATTAGCTCCAAAATGGAGTTATCAAGTTGCCCGTAACATCAAGCCTGGTTCTGTGTTCGAGTCATGACAAGGAAGACTTTGTGGTGGAGATTCGACTCGTAGGAACACAAAGGTGCATTCACAATGTGTATAATTGAGCGGGATAGAAAATGTCTTTGGCGAAATTTATTTACTTGTCAATCAATAAACATAGAGATAAGTTTTCTCTTTGGATTTATGCTCGAAAGTCTCGTAAATTTTGTTTTATTATTTAATAAATTTATATTTTCAATTTACATTATCCATTATATGAAAATCCTATGTTATTAGTATAATTTTGAACAAGAGGTAGTTGACAAACAAGATAGTCATGTTTAAGAAACATAGTATATGGATAAGATTGACTATCTAATCTTACTATTGATACAACCCGCTTTGTAATCGTTAGAAATGATTTGATACAAATCGTTTATGTGTAAACATGTGAGTGACAATATCATATACAATCAATTTGTGAAGATGAGGTTGTTATGAGGACGAACCTATTGTTGTAGCTAATGTGAAACAACGATGAATTATTGCTACTACGACTAAGGACAAAACAAAGGCAGGGACAAATGGCGATCGATGAAGATAGCTTCAGAAAGAAAGAATGTAAGGGAAATAGCATTTCTTAATATATTTACGCTCGGTTCACTTTGGTTTTGGCTGATTTTTATAATAAAAAAAAAGACCGAAACCAAAAATATTTAATTTTCTTAGAAGGCAAATCGAGATGTCCAAACTTATGCAAAAAAAAAAAAAAAATAGAATGTTATCACTGATAGACTACTATCGCTGACATATTAGACTGTTATCGCTGATATATGACTATCACTGATAGACTACTATCAGCGATAGACTTCTATCAGTGATAGAAACTGCTATATTTGCAAAAAAAAATAAAAAAAAATGCCATATTTTAAATTATTTTACACTAAATTGACATTTATTGCAATTTCCCATAATTAATTATAATAAATAAAATATAGCACTTATTCATAACGACTCTCGGCAACAGATATCTCTGCTCTCGCATCGATGAAGAACGTAGTGAAATGCGATACTTTGTGTGAATTGCAGGATCCCACGAACCACCGAGTCTTTGAACGCAAGTTGCGCCCGGAGCCTTCTGGCCGAGGGCACGCCTGCCTGGGCGTCACGTATCGCTTCCCCTCGCGCAACCGCCTCTTCGGGTGGGTTCTTTGCACCGGCGGGGAACACACTGGCCTTCCGTGCGCACCGTCACGCAGATGGCTTACATTCAAGTCCTCGACGCCTGTCGTCGCGAGACTACGTTGGTTGATCCAACCTCTGTACCGCGTCGCAACCTCCAACAAATTTTTTTTTAAAGAATTTTAGTCTGTCAGTGATAGTAGTCAATCACTGATAGTAGTCCATTAGTGATAGTCATATCACTAATTTTTTGCCATATTTGCAAAATGTTTTAAATTTTGCTAAATTTGCAATTATTTTGAGCCTGATTGTTGTTTGTGCAACCAACCTTAAATTATATGGCCATTGAAAAAATGTATTTTAAACTTCACATTAGATATTATAGTTTACGCAATATGAATTTGTTGATATGTATTTATAATGTTTTTTTTTTTTTTTTGAGTACATTTATAATGTTATTGTACCATCAACTTTTCAACTTTACTAAGTAGTTAATTAACACATGGACCTATTTAAAATCACAAATATATAATGAAAAAAAAAAAAAAACCAAAAGTTTAACAAAAAAAAAAAAGGTTGTTCCCTAATTCAATTCACTACCAATTGGATCTTATTTTAAAAACATTATTTTCCTTGAAACAAATTACATATTATTCCCGCTTATTGATTAGGGCAAGTCACTCTGAGTGCTGATTTCCATAACAAATGGGTGAATACTAGTCTCGAAAGTCCCCCAAAAAATTTGAAGTTTCCAATTAAGAACCTCGTACCAATTACTAGTTGAGATGATCAATAATAGGGGTGAGTATTGGTCCATCGAAATAAGTTTTTCAACCAAACCAACCAAGTCAAATGACGACAATTAGGGAGAGAACTTAAATGACCAAAAAAATAAAAAAGAACGATGAAAGGAGAAGCACATACGAAAGAAAATAAAATAAAATAAAAAATTGTTAGTTTATTTTCAAAATATAAAAGGTTGTTTTTGGGATTGTGTAAGCAAAAATGCATTTTTTTTTTTAAGTTTTTAAAAATTTTGTCGGTCGAACGATTTTCATCTATTTTTATCTATTTTGGACTTCCGAATCGATTGATCAATTTTGAATCCGACCACAACCAAAAATGACCATAAACTAACCAACCGAAGTCGGTTTGGTCGATTCAATTTCTTAGTATGTTTTGCTCATTTCTAATCAGTTCGGTTTGGTCGATTCAGTTTCTTAGTATGTTTTGCTCATTTCTAATCAGTAAAATCCCAAGACGTGAAAGAAAAGCATTCAACTTTATTAAACTTCCAAAAACTACTTAACTTCAAAATAAGGCAAAATAACTTCAATGCTAACTTGTGAAAATAGACAATATCAATGCTAAACTCCACCTGAACTAATAAGAATATAATGTATAAGAGAATTGAGTGATAACGTGTCCAAAAACTAATCCCGACTACAAAAGGAAAATCAAGTAGCTATTAGTCTCTCTTTCATAACCAAACTCATAAAAACCATTATCAATACGTAAATACTCAGTGACTCCAACTACAAGAGGGGTCCTGCACGAACTTCAAACTACCCCAAGTACAAAATCACCACAACATGCTTATTACATTCTAACAAGTAATAAGTCAGCGTAACACAAACACCATATCTCATAACATGCATCCTAATATCTTTCTTAGACAACGTACTTTCCTTATTAGTACGCAAACTCAAACATAACGTACTTTCCTAATTCAAATGTCATAAGGTGATCAATTCCAAGATCCACCTTTAGCAATCTCATCGTCTCAACATTTTTAACTATATCATTCATCATCTGCTCTTTCACAACATAGTGATCCTTTAGTCTCTCTTTCATAACCAAACTCATAAAAACCATTATCAATACGTAAATACTCAGTGACTCCAACTACAAGAGGGGTCCTGCACGAACTTCAAACTACCCCAAGTACAAAATCACCACAACATGCTTATTACATTCTAACAAGTAATAAGTCAGCGTAACACAAACACCATATCTCATAACATGCATCCTAATATCTTTCTTAGACAACGTACTTTCCTTATTAGTACGCAAACTCAAACATAACGTACTTTCCTAATTCAAATGTCATAAGGTGATCAATTCCAAGATCCACCTTTAGCAATCTCATCGTCTCAACATTTTTAACTATATCATTCATCATCTGCTCTTTCACAACATAGTGATCCTTGGTCGTTTATCCAAAACCTCGCTATCAGTCTCTATAATCGGTTCACAACATAGTGACCTTTACCATTTACCCAAGCCCTTACTACCAATTTATGTACCTTTTTCTAGGCAGTTCGACCCTTGACAATTTATACCCAAGGCCTCAAAGCTACCCACATCAACCCTTGACAATTAATATTCAAGGCCCCGATACCACATTCATCATTCCATTAGTCTTTAACCACACCCAAAGCCCCGATGCCAAAGTCCTCGTATCGACCCTCAATCATTTATACTTGAGGCCCCTACACTACAGTGACATATATGTCGTTGACCATATTACCCAAAGTCATGATATTCACCTATACTACTTCCTTTCCTCACACGACTCATTGACCCTTGCAGCACATTTACTTTCACATTACATCTAACATGTAAACCTACAACATGCTTTGTAAATTACAAAGGTGCATTCACAATGCTTGTACAGAAGACAACCTCAAACTTGAACACCAACTACAAAACTTCAACAAGCTACATCTCATATTCTAACTCAATAGTAATTTTCAAGCATATAGATATGAATACAATTAAAACACAACAATCAACCAACTGCTGAACACACCAAGCACCTACACAATACAACCCACAATTATAGCTTCCTATAACACACATCCAACTAAAGAGTACATCCAACATGCTAACTAAGAGACTCATGCTAAATTAAGAATCAACAATCTACAAATTCGTAACACGTGTATGGATATATTCAAGTAGTGAAAACAATAATAAGTAAATACAAGCATACATGGTAAACCAACCAAGCATACTAACAACCTCCACCTAAGATCTACTTGTCTTTGTTGTTCGACTCTTGACCTTTGTACTCATGGCATCAAAACAATTCAGATTGATCCTTGACCTTTTGTACTCAAGACTTCAACACCACTTTCCTCATCATTATCTCTAATGTATTGGACCTCGACCATTTGAACTCGAGGCTCCAACTTTTAAAAATGTCACATACCAACCATTAATCACAACATAACCATGTCACAACGCAAACTAAGTTAAATAAAAACTAACGCAATTTCCAACATGCAATCAACTCGGTTTAAGTCGATCAATGAAGCCGAAATCAAGGCAAACAACAATGCCAACAATTTCACATCACATATACATTTTCAAGAAATTATAACAATAAGCTAGTTGCAAACATATAACATGGTAACAACAAGACATGCAACAAACAAGCAATAACCAATTAATATGTAACCCCACAAGTAAAAATTACGTATGCTAAAACGCTCCTAATCCTGAATCCAATGTGTCGCTAGACATGCTCGTGGGCGAGTTGCGGAAGGATTTTGACGTGGGTGTTTCTGCAGATTAGGCCGCCACGATCGAAAACGCATTGCTGACCACCATTTGCGCCACCGCTAAAACATATCAAGTGTATAAATCTAAATACATATCAACAACACACCACCAAATATTGATGAACATATCTATTAGAAATCATATCTCGCTTATAACACACCTAGAAAACAAAAATAAAAAATATTATAAGATCAAAGTTTTAAATAAACAAGATTTAACTCGTATTGAACTAATAAAAAAAAATCTTGTCAATAAATGCAAATAAATCAACCATATCTTCTACTTTAAATGGTTGCTTACCAGAGTTCCGAATCCAGACTTCAACCGATCGTTTGTGGTGGAGGTTGATGCCTCCAGTACCGAATTAGGAGCGATTCTATCCGAGCAAAAGTGGTCGTTGGCTTATTATAGCCACACCTTATCCACCCGAGCTCAAGCCATGTCCATCTACGAAAGGGAGTTAATGGCAATTGTCATGGCAGTACAACGTTGGCAGTCGTATCTGTTGGGGCGTAAGTTCATAGTACGAACGGACCAAAGAGCATCAAAGTTCCTATTGGAGCAAAGGGTAATCCATCCCCAGTATCAGCGATGCCTCTCCAAATAGTTGGGATATATCTTCGAAGTCCGATACAGACCGGGGTTGGAGAACAAAGCAGCAGATGCCTTATCCAGATTACCTATCGTGGCACGATTGCACCACATCAAAGTGACAGGATTGATTGACATAGTTATAGTCAAAGCAAAGGTAGCGAAGGATCCTAAATTGCAACAGATCATCAAGCAATTACTTACCGATGAGGGGAACCACCCAAAGTACTTGTTGCATCAGGGCAATCTCTTGTATAAAGGAAGGTTAGTAATCTCTAAAACCTCAGCTCTACATCGCAGGATCCTTCACAAAACATTAAAAAAAAATTATACATGTATATATACACAATTAAAAGACCTTCATGGGAAAAAAGAGTATTTAGCGAAGAAAAATATATAAAAGATAAACGAGGTTCAAATATTAGTCTTTCAACATAAGTCTTCAAACTTAGAGTCCTAAAGAGCTAACTCATGACCCAATACGACTTGCTCAATACTCCACAAAAAACATGAAACAAAACAACAATAATCATAAATAAAAAACTGTCCTAAAGAGAAAACTCATTGTTGGGGGTATGGGGGCAATGCCCCCGATCCAAATTTTGTCTTGGATTTTACTATTTTGTAATTGTATTGGGCTTTGGCCCAATTTGTATTAGGTTAAAATTGGTGCCATATATAAACTTTTTAATTAACTAAAACGCAATAAAAAAAAAAACTTGCATTTTAGGTAAAAAACAAAAAAATGAAAAAAGGAATCGTAAACTTCCTTGGCGCACGAATTTTCATTGAGCGCGCGACTTTTCATCGGGCACGCGACTTTAGGCTTCACCATAGTCGCGCCTAGGCCGCGACTTCTCAACCGCAACCGCGCCTCGCCTATCCAAGGCGCCAGCGCGCGCCTGACTGCGACTTTTAAAACACTGCCTTTCAATCAAATTTAAAATTGGTCTCTACTCTTAGTTTGAAGTTAATTGTTACCGAATTTTTTCATGGAATAAAAGACAATGTAAAAATATTTCCAAAATTTATAGAGAGAAGACTAATAGAGACTAACTTTTTGTTAGAAAATTCAACTTCAAAGTAAGAGTAGGAACTAAAATTGGACATTTGAAAGTATCGAGACTAAAATTGAACGAAACTCAAAGTATAGGGACCAAAATGATATTTTAACCTAAAATATTTCTATGGGAGGTGATCTGGGCAAGATCAACACTAAGGATTATATGAAAAAAGCTCTTCTGTCTCCCAATATGTGCAGCCTTTTTAAGGAGAGCAGTGAGTCCCTAAACCATATTTTTATGAGCTTTCATTATGCCTCTATATTCTGGGCAAGATCAACACCATGGATTATATGAAAAAAGCTCTTCTCTCTCCCAATATGTGCAGCCTTTTTAAGGAGGTCCCTAAACCATATTTTTATGAGCTTTCTTTATGCCTCTATATTCTGGGGTGTTATTATGCAGTCTTTTGGTTGGAACAACCCTCTTCACAGCGACATTGTTATTAACCTCCATACAATTTTGGTGGCTCATCCCTTCAGAAGGCAATCTAAAATATTGTGGGCTGAACTGGAACATCAGTTTCCTTCGGATAACTTGGCTTGAGAAGAATGAAATAACTTTCAATGGAATGGAAAGGAGAGGAACTACATTTACCTTTTTATCTTATTTTGTACACAGCAGCCCCTTGGTGCAAGCTAGACATCTTTTTACTTATTACTCCATTGGTGAGATTTGTGCTAATTTGAAGAGATTTCTGTAACCTCCTTTAGCTTTTTTCTCTTAATTTTTTTTTCTTCAATCACTACTGTCACTCCTAAGGACTTCATTATAATGATATTTCCATGTCCATTCAGCAAGGGAGGAAAGTTTTTTTCCCGTTAACCAATGGCATCCACTGATACTTTTTGTCCACAAGAACTCCTTGAAGGATTACCAACCTGAACATAGCTCATTTGGTTAAAGTATTGCAACCTCAACCCGGTAAGGTTTGAATCACCACCTCACATGTTGAACTAAAAAAAAAAAGTCATTGGGAGGATTTATTCAAATAATTAGCCACTTTGTTGGGCGTGAACGTAACCTAGCCTAACAACAAAGTAGAAATTGATAGACCATTGCATCAGGGAAAGCCAGAAGGCAAGACTTCTCGAACCTAAACCATATCAAATACTAATAATGATTCCCAAAAACACAAAGGATAGCACATCAGTTGGGATTAATTTTTATCCAAAATATAGAGAAACTGACAGCATGAATATATGTAGAGCTGGAATATTGGTACGCTAAAGAATACCTTGGACCTATCATTGGGCGTTGCAAGGGTAGGAAAAACCCATTTCCTCCTCCTCCCTTCACTTCAAAATACTTAAGGAAAAAAAAAACACTAATCGGCAGGAATCAGGACTCGTTGAAATCAATACGTCGTTACCAGGAAAAAAAATTACCAGAAGCACATAATGGTGATTACTTATTACACTATTTTTAAAAAATAAAAAATAAAATACAAAAGAATATTATCGGCTTAACTCTCCATAATTGTATTAACTCACACTGACTAATAACCAGAAGGCAATACAAACTACAAAGAGATATATCACCAACAAGAAAGATTATTATCTGAACCAAAGAAAACCAAACATCATCAATATCTCATTAAATAGTAAACAGAAAACATAGAAAACTCATATAACACATGAGCGGAAATCTACTCAATAGACTCAAAAGTCTAAATTAATAGGTTGAGATATATTTGATTTTTTCAACATATTTTCCACTCTCCCATGTCAAGCCCCACTGCATAGACCTTTAACATGACATAGGGTTATAATGTTGTAAGAGGTTTGCCTACACGAGTTCCCTAAATCCATCATCTCCGATAGGTATAAGATCTTCTTGAGTCACTTTTGGAGGGGATTATTCCGCACAGCGGGCACCCAACTACGACGAAGTACTTCGTACCACCCCCAAAGGATGGTCAAACCGAAATCGTGAATAAAGGACCGGAAACTAACCTACGTTGTTTCTGCGGTGAACAACCGAAGCAGTGGGTGAATTGGCTCAGTTGGGTCGAATATTGGTACAATACTATTTTCCACATATCCATTGGCGTCACTCCATTCCAGGCAGTCTATGAATGTACTCTTCCACCCCTGGTTGCTTATGAAGGCATGAAGACGCCTAATGCCACACTCAACCATCAATTGGTGGAACGGGATGTCATCCTAAATATGTTGAAAGAGAACTTGAAGGTAGCACAGGGGAAAATGAACTTTGCGGATGTGAAACGTAGTGATAAGGAAATGGTTGTAGGTGATGGGGTATTTTTTAAACCAAGACCTTACCGCCAAGCTACAGTAGCTAAAAGAAAGAATGAGAAATTGTCACCCAAATATTTTGGGTCTTACACCGGACCTCCCCCACATCACCTGAATGGATCGGTATCGTCCTCGACACCAAGCTGCATCCATCACCATCGATAGAAAAACGTTCTCCATCAAGAATGGAGCTTGAAAACAAAAAAATGTGCGCTCCTCTCTCCTCTCTCCTAACCCCTCATCTTACAACCATCCATAGCTCGCTGGACCTCCCCCACATCACCTGAATGGATCGGTATCGTCCTCGACACCAAGCTGCATCCATCACCATCGATAGAAAAACGTTCTCCATCAAGAATGGAGGAGGTTTACGCATCACAGAAGATACAAATGACAGATCTTACACACTAGCCATGAAAAAAGAATCTTTGCAATGGCTGATCAAATCTTTCTCTACTCTCATGGAAGCTCCTCTCACTATGAGTTTCTTTGTAGAAGATAGGATGGATGAATATGTATTATGGGTGGAAAAGATATCCACTAGAAAAGGCCATTGTGCTGAGTTAGCCAGATTAGGAGCAAAGGGAGGATTAAACAAAATTATTATACCTATTGGTAATAATAAAAATGGTTGGAAGAGCTTCCTCTCTCTTCTTAACTCCCACAACAACCTCTCAAAGAATGAAGTTTTAATGGTTCCTAATTACTCAGATAAGGAGGCTTTAAAGACTGATAAGAGTGTTAACAAATCTGCATCCTCAACAACCTCTTCGAAACAAGCCAATAAACAGGAAGCAACTGAAAGAAACAAGCATACACCAGAACTGGCTGAGTTTTATCCAGACGAAGCCATCATTGTCTATAGACAAAACTTCCACGATAATTGGGCAGAGATTATCAAAGCCATACGGATGGATGTCACAAATGTTGGCTCCATAAGTCCTATTCAACCTGATAGGGCTCTATTGAAGGTACAAGACAAAGAACAGGGGATCACTTTATGCAAAAGAAAGGGATGGACCAAGGCAGGGATATACATGCTTAGATTCGAGCCCTGGAATGAAGAAGCTTTCCTAAAAAATCCAGTGGTGCCTTCATATGGAGGATGGATAAAAGTTAGAAATGTGCCTATCGATAGATGGTCTTTTGATTTGTTCAAAAACCTTGGCGATTCCTGTGGAGGATACTTGGAGACTGCCTCCAAGACTTTATCTAGGCTGGATATGATGGAAATCAACATTAAGGTCAAGGAAAATGTCCACGGATTCATTCTTGCTGTAATCCCCCTCACAGCACAAGGTAAAAGCCACATTACTGTGCAGGAGGATCCTTTCTTCAAGTCGGAGCTCGCCTTGAACTACATTGTCGGATTCCATGGCAACTCGGCCCCTAGATTCACCGGAGAGGAGAACACACGCGCTTAGGTCAATGTTGATCCCAAGGTACGCGCGGTCATGAAAGAAAAAGATGTTGGGATTAAAAAATAGCGAGATATAATTAAATGCGGAAGAAACTAAATATATCTCAACCTCCCACTTCACAGGTTAGAATCCAAAAAAACCAATCAGTCACAAAATACAATAATAAAAGATAAGGGGAAGAGATAACAACACCGAGAGATATACTGGTTCGCCCCGATCTCGGGACTACGTCCAGTCTTCTGCAACTGCAGGTTCTACTATAATGGAGATTACAATTGGTCCCTCAAGCTCGCGCTACAAAACTCACCCAAATAGCCCAACTAGAACTATTTGCTTCCAAGTACCACAACCCGGTAGCTTGGGATAAACAAAGAGAAATACCCACAAAAATACTCACTGTATTTTCATCAAATGCTCACTGCCCACTCACACAAGAAACTGAACAAAACAATTAAAATTCTGGTCACCACACTGCTTTGTACGCGGGCAGACACAATTATTCTACAACCTTTTGGCTTGAGTCAAAATAATTTACTCCTTATAAAATATAAAATATTATATATTATATTTATGAAGTTATGTCTCCATAAATCCTAACAAAAGAGAAGGTTGTCCGCGTGAAGGAAGCTCCAAAGTTCAAAAAAGTCTTCCAAAAAGCAAAGGATACTGCTCATGAAGTTGCTCCAAAGTACAAAAAAGTCTTCCAAAAAGCAAAGGATATTGTTCATGAAGTTGATAGGTCAGTATTTTGTACTTTTTCTGCTGCTCTTGATGTGTCTGTTGACCCATTTCCCCCCCTTTTGTCTTCTCCCACACATACGGAAGTCATGATAGACCTACCTTCCCAACCTATTTATCCCACAAAAGAGGTTGTACCTTATATCGGGATTAACACTCCATCCTCATCCTACCAAGCTCCAACTAAGCCAACCAAAGTCGTTCATCAACCAAACCAAGCATCAATTTTACCAACTAAACCAGTCACACAACCCACTCTTAGGCCTGTCTTGATTAACCAGAAAATTACACACTTAGTCACAGGAACTAAAAATACCACCTCCCCTGATTTAACCATCTACGAGTCAGATAATAATCTCTCCTCTCCTGGCTCTTCCACAAACACCTCGGTTGAAAAAGCTTTCTCCCATCAACATATATCCCTCACCTCACTTTTTGACTTCACAAATTAGAGCGAAAATAACCCCCTCCTTTTGGCCACCCCTTTAGCCACCGAAAATCCCTATCATGCTTCTGAAGAACAGAACACACATGAGCAGCAAAAAATCATTGATGAAGAAGAAGAAGATTATCAAGAAGGTCCGGATCAGCCAATGGACCCATCCACCTTCCTTCCTTTCTTATTCCACTGGTTAACTGATTATGGGATGTGTATCATGCCCATTCCTAAACAAAAACTACAGACAACAATTAAGAAACAAAAAAATTGGGAAAGGGAAGTCATGAATTTATTTTCAGACATCAATTACAGCAATGGCAGCAAGCTTAACAGCCAATTAAAGGCAGGGTTGAACAATCCTATATGATAGTTCTATCATGGAACGTGAGGGGTTTGGGTTCTCCTAAGAAAAGGGCCTTGATTAAGGATTATTTGAAAAGTAAAAATCCTACTATTGTTATTCTTCAAGAGACCAAATCCATGAACATTGACAATAAATTTGTTAAGTCTACTTGGAGCTCAAGATACGTGGGATGGTCCACCCTAGATGCAAAGGGTTCTGTTGGTGGTATTCTTATCATGTGGAATGAGATGAACTTGGTTATCTCTGAGGTGATAAAAGGTATGTTCTCCCTATCCATCAAAGTTTTATTCTATGATAACTATTCGTTATGGATAACAGGCATTTATGGTCTCAACTCACCATCTGATCGTGACAATCTTTGGCTGGAATTATACGATTTGGCTCCAAAATTTGGTCCATCATGGATCCTTGGAGGGGATTTCAACATCACTAGATGGACTTGTGAAAAATCAATTCTTGGATCTTCTACAAGAGGAATGAGGAATTTCAACTCTTTCATCGAGTCAACTAATTTGGTTGATTTGCCTCTCACCAATGGAAGCTTTACTTGGTCGAATAATAGAGTCCGGACTCTAATTGACAGATTATTGATCACTGATGATATTATACAAAAGTTTGATTCTGCAAGAGTTGGGCATGTTTGGGAGTGATTTTAAAAGGACCAAAATCACTTTTTCATGCCAATCACTTCTATTTCAAAATTATCATGTTTGGCAAAAGTTAATTAGTGATTTTTGAATAATTCCCGGTCAATCACATAAGAGGTGATTTTTAGTGATTTTTGGTGAGTGATTGTGAGAAATTTATTTTTTAAATGCTTATTAATTTTAATTAAAAATACAAAACATATTATATATATATATAGACTTATGTACTTTCTACACAAATTATATTGTTTTCTTTGTTGGTTAAAGTGCCAAGCTGCATCCTCTTAAGCCCAAGTTCGATTCCCAAAGTGGTTGGTTTGTTTGTTTTTTCAATTTTGCAATATATATACTTTTAAATCTTTGCATCCTCTTAAGCCCAAGTTCGATTCCCAAAGTGGTTGGTTTGTTTGTTTTTTCAATTTTGCAATATATATACTTTTAAATCTTTGCATCCTCTTAAGCCCAAGTTCGATTCCCAAAGTGGTTGGTTTGTTTTTTTTTTCAATTTTGCAATATATATACTTTTAAATCTTTAGTAATTTATTTTTTAAAAACCACAAGTTGAAATCAAATATTGTTTTTTCAAATTTTCAATATATATATATTTTTAAATCTTTGATAAGTTATTTAAAAAAAAAAAAAAAAAAAAAAAAATCATTCTTTAGAAAAATCACTTCAATCCAAACATTAAAATTTATAAATTAATATATATATATATCAATACATATCAAATTATAATTTTAAGAATTTAGTAATTTTAAAATCACTTTTGAACCAAATCAAACATTAATAATTTAAAATCACTTCAATCCAAACATTAAAATGATTATATGGAAATCCATTTTATAAAATCAATTGTAATTAAATCTCTTCTCCTAAAATCAATAACTCAACAATGACTCCCAAACATGCCCTTAGTCGCCTTTCAAGAATCACTTCCGACCATTTTCCTATCCTTTTGAACCTCGGGAAAGAAAAATGGGGTCCCTCCCCATTCAAGTTCATCAACAGCTGGCTCGAACATGGATCTTTTGAAAAGATGCTAACAGATTTTTGGTTGGGTTATACCCCTGTTGTTTGGTCTGGACATGGTCTTATACAGAAGCTAAAATGCCTTAAGAGGACCATCAATGATTGGAGATCCTCTGCCTTTGGTCACACCAATACACCAATGACCAAAAGGTAGCACTTATGCATTAATTGGATGCGCTGGATTTTTGAACAATGAATTAGCAAAAACCAGAAATACTATCAAGATTGATTTGCTTACCATTGCTTCTCGTGAGGAAGCATTATGGAAACAGAAATGCAAGTCAAAATGGCTTGTGGATGGGACGAAAATACTAATTTTTTCCATAGATGGGCAACGGCAAACAAGAGAAGGAATTCGATTTCCGAGATCACTTCATCCACAGGTTCTTTATTGACCAAAGAGGAGGAGATAGAGGCTGAATTTATTGGCTTTTACAGTAAGCTATACATGAAAAAACCTGGTGTTAAATCTATTCCCCTAGTAACTGATTGGAGCCCGATATCTTTACAACAAAGCAATCAGCTGGAAGAACCCTTCACAGAAGAGGAAATTTTCAGAGCTATTAATGATCTTGGCTCAAACAAGTCCCCTGGTCCGGACGGATTTTCGGCAGAGTTCTATAAAAAGTCATGGAACATTCTTAAGTCAGATATAAAGAGTGTTCCGTGATTTTTTTAGGAACAGACTTATCAATGAGACTTATCAATGCTAGCACTAATGAAACATATGTTTGTCTCATCCCAAAAAAGAATGGGATAAAAAGTGTGGGAGACTATAGGCCTATTAGTCTCACCACAGGATTATAGAAGATAACAGCTCGTGTATTATCTGAAAGACTCAAAAGGGTTCTCCCATCTACCATCACTGGTTCCAATCTGCATTTGTGGAAAATAGACAAATATTGGATGCATCATTAATTGCCAATGAGCTTATTGATGAGTATAAAAGAAGAAAAAAGGAAGGTGTTGTTATAAAACTGGATATTGAAAAGGCTTTTGACATGGTGGATTGGATTTTTCTGGATGACATTCTCGGTCTGCTGTAGTCAGCCTCACGGTGTGCCTGACTGGCGAAGGCAAAGGGTTTTGGCATCAAATGGAGAAGATGCATACAAGGGTGCTTAACCTCAGCAAACTTCTCCATTATGATTAATGGGAAGCCCTGTGGCAAAATTTTGGCAACTAGAGGACTTAGACAAGGTGACCCTCTCTCCCCTTTCCTTTTCATATTGATTGTTGATTGTCTTAGTAGATTGCTGATTAAGGCTGAAAAGGAAGGAGACATAAAAGGTTTTGAGTTGAATAAGGAATCTCCTGTTACCATAACTCATCTACAATTTGCCGATGATACATTGTTATTTTCTTCGTTCGAAGATATTCATATCAAGAACCTCTTTCACACCATTGAGATGTTTGAGAATGCTTCGGGGTTGAATATTAATAGCAAAAAGTCAGAAATCATTGGCCTTAATATCGGGTTCGATGAGATTGAGATTCTTGCATCCTCAGTCAATTGTAAAAGAGGCTTCTGGCCGAATACCTATCTCGGATTGCCCTTAAACGGTAAGCCAAGTTCAAAGGCTTTTTGGGCTCCTATCATTGAGAAGATTGAGAAAAGATTATCTTCTTGGGGTGCCAACTTATCAAAGGGGGGGAGATTGACTCTTATCCAAGCTACTCTAGCGAACCTGCCGATTTATTATTTATCTTTATATAGAGCCCCAAAAGCTGTGACTGAAGAAATTGAAAGGCTTTTTAGGAATTTCCTATGGAGAGGTAGTCCTGATTACAAAGGCATACACTTGCTCAAATGGGAAAAAGTTAAATTACCCATTGAAAATGGTGGGGTTGGCATCCTTGACATGCAAACAAGGAACAAAGCCTTACTAATTAAATGGATTTGGAGATTTCATAAAGAAAAAAAGGCTATATGGAGACAATTGATCGCGGCAAAATATGGATCAACACACTTCGACTCTCGGCCACATACAGTATCTATGCACTCGGCAAAAGGACCTTGGAAGGCCATTGATTCCCTAAAACACTTGATATATCAACATGTATCTTTTAGAATTGGCAATGGGGAAAAAACCTTTTTTTATCTATGAAAAAAGAAGCCTCCATAGCCGAGTTATGGTGCCCTCAATCTAGAATGTGGCTTTTACATCTTAGAAGGAATCTCCATGAAAACGAGATAGAGGAGTGGTCCTCTTTCAATAACACGATTGCTCCATTTGTTTCTTATTCTTTTATTTGGATAGTAAATCTCTAGAGAGATTGGGAGAGAATGGTCCTCATCGGAGATTGTAACACCCTAGTGAGTTATGAATAATTATTGAATATATAAAAAGAAAAAGAAAAAGAAAATTAGTAACCTCACAACCTAAGTCATAGGCCGGTGACTATGAGGAACAAAAACTTGAAATAAATGAAATAGTATGAAGAAACTAACACAGTTTTTTCTCAAGGTACCAATTCATAGAAGAACTCGTTGCACTAAAACTAACACAACTTTCTAATTGAAGAGAGCTTCATTGAAAATAATTATAGACATTAAAAAGGTCATTTTAGTAAATAAACTTCAATAACATACCAAAAAGTAAAAGAAATCATTCTCCATATAAAATCATTGAATCTATGGGAACACCAAACTAATACATCTGACATATCACAAACAACTAATAGACCCAGACCCAAATATCAATTCAAAGATTTTTATTTTTATGAATAACCAAACTTTCATTTTGAAAAAAATGAAAAAATACAAGGGCATACAAAAAGAGCTCGCACAAAATGAGTCTTCAGTGAAGACAAATAAGGCCCCTAACAGAAGTTCTTATTTCAACATCTTTGTGATAGTTAAGATCAGGGCTACATCTTGAGCATAAAAGAATCATTTTTTTAGCACGGGAGCAATATTGGCCAACTTTATAATTCGGTACCTTAAGAATGAAGTTTCAACAAGAAATAATCTTCACAAAAAATAGACTATAATTCTTCATACCTTTGACACGAAATCTTCAATTCTCTTATTATCTCATGCCTTCTAGTATCCCAGACTTCAAATGTTATGTTAAAAATCCATTTGCACCTGATACATGAATTTTATCAAATGGATAGTCAAAAAGGAAACTTAAAAAGTCAAGTAAATTTACTTGGCTAAAGCTTATTTTACATGAATTTTATAGTCCAATTTCATATTTGCACCTGATACATTACCATGAATAAATGTTAGATACTCAATATTTGTAAAATATTATTTCCTTCAAGGTAATAAACTCTATGAATCCAAAGGATTTAAAAAAGGCAAATGGATAATAAAAAGACAACTTAACTTACTTGACACATAGATAATAATAATAATTGAAATGACATTGATTATATTCAAGTATTCGTTCAACAAAGTTTCATTAAATTTTGATTTAAAATATAAATAAAATAAAAATACAATTAGATGATCATGAAAATTACATAGCAGAATTTAAATTTAGTCCCATGAATGGGTGAGTACTTCATTACATAACAGCGTAAAAAAATTAATAAATCACCAAAGTCCATGTTCTAAATTCAACCATCGTGTTCAAACTTGGTTTAAAAACCTAGAAATCAAACGAAATCAAACATCTTTCACATCTCATTCCAATTTTAATACGTAAATTCAATTGAAACATCCATTCAAACATCAAATAAGTGCAATAAATGTGTTAGTCTTGCTTGCTTTACATTTTTTGCAAAAACTGTCTTTAAAATCTAGTCCATGGTTAAGTACAGAATTTGAAAGAACACAATAAACTTTATAGAATTAAACTTCAAATTTGTCTAACTATTTCTTCTTTATACTAAATCCAGTGATTCCTTTTCCAAAAGCTCTATTTTTTAGTCTTAGTTTATTTTCTCTTTGTTTTCTTTCATCAAACAAACTCAAATTATATTTAATATTTCAATTACCGTTAGGATATAGAAATAAAATAGAGATGTTCAAGCGTCACAAGTTGAACCACCCTATCACAGTTGGGCTCTTCTTGTTTCAAGGATTCCATGACGCTATACCAGAAGGCCTTCATCATGTTTTCTCTCATCTTTACCTAAAACAAATATGGGAGAAGGTGAAGACATTTTTAGTTTCCCTTCTACTGCAGAAATATCAAATCAGCCACATGAATAAATGCAAATCAAAAGCCTAACTTTTACAGCAGAAACATCCTTTCTTTACATCAGAAACATCACCCAATAGAGAGATTTGATCTCCAAATGTTAAGTTCGCAATTATGAATTAGCCTGACCTTCTTTGATCTCCAATCGCTCCTTTGAACCTACAGAGTTATGGTTTATGCAGGGAAAGTAAAGACAAGCTTCCAAATCTAAAAATAAAGTGGAGGATTAAAATATAGAATGCTTACATTGTACCCCATGTAGTACCATTATCCCAATAGGCATATTGTAGAAAAACAGAGAAACCCTAAACCAAGTAGAAAAGTGCAGTCTGAATTTGAACTAGAAGAAGCAGATACGAACCCGATTGGAAGATCATGCATTCAAGAGAAGAGTAAAATTCACAACTAGTGACGATAAATTATATAACCTCCTCAAAAAAAAAAAAAAGCCTCAGTAAATTATATAACCTCCTCAAAAATATTTCTTAGAAGGGATTCTGAACTAGAAGAAGCAGATACGAACCCGAATAGTTGATTGGAAATCGCGAGAGCAACGGTGGTGGTTTTTCCAGTATCAGGCGGTCCATAGAAGAGCATGTGAGGACACTGTTGTTGAGAAGAGGAATCGATAGTAAAACAAGGTGTGTTGAGTGTTAATTACTTTACTACTTGGCGTGAAGCAAAACCAGATGGAGCTGCTTCTCCTCCACCGGCGGCCGTGACAAATCCGGGCAACTCCACTTGTTAAGGTAGTCAAACTGAGTGTCTGAGAGATGAATTTCGCGGGTCGTTGATTTGTTAAGGGTTTAGGATGAGAGTATTATCTTTTGCGCGCGGAACCAAAAACCTAAAAAGCGTTAAACGAGCAGCGAAGGAAAAAAATTAAATTGTTTTTAACAGGTTTCGAACCGGGCCCGTCAATATGCTAAAAAGTCATAAAAAACCAACTCAACCAAATTGGAAATTTGAAAAATTGTCGATTCTTTATTATTATAAACGCTAAATCTTATATTAATCACCCATTCCCAGATTCAATCGAAATCAAAACTGCACAGCAGAAGACAATTTTCCGAGGAGCATATCTCCCTCTATACTTACTTGTTTTTCGTA